>CM049427.1:34107039-35357039 GCA_026929855.1 Poa annua | reverse complement strand
ATTATAATTTATAGTGACATTTTTCCTAAATACGGAGTGCTTATTTGTAAGTGAACTAGAGGCGATCTTTGATTTTCTTTTGCATGATAAGACTAGTCGAGTTGCACATTCTATGTGCGGGTATGTGCAACCATATACTATTTTCGATGCATGTATATGCTCTTGCTAAGGGAGACTCGAGATCCTTAATACTAAGTAAGATCAGTTACCCCAGTTAGATGGACGCGAATTGAAAGTGCACATGCATTATTTGATGCATTTGAGTGCAACCACAAAAACGGAAGTTTTCCATCCACCCTGGCACGCTCTTATATGGGCAAGAATAAAACTAACCAACCCATACTAAGGTTTTGGTTACCGGTAGAATTTTTTTCCATAGAGGGTCGGGATATCCGGTTACCGTGGTTACCGGAAAACCCCAATCAGTTACCAGGCGAATTTAAAAACCAAAATTGAAAATTTTAAAAACTTTAGTTCACAATATGACCATTTACCAAGATTTTCATTAAAATTCTAGACAAATCGGGATTATTTATCCGGCATGACCACCGGTCCTTGGGATGTCCGGTTACCAAATGGTAATCGGATTTCCTGACCGGTAACCAAAAACATGCACATACAACATCACATGCAATAATTACATGCAGTAATTTTTTTTCATAAGCTATAGCTCTCAAATCGGATGTCAATTATGGTATGCTTTCACTTATTCATATGCATCGAAAGAATATTCGTGAGCAACTTTGGTGCACAAGATGATCTTTTTGTTGCGCGACGAAACAATTTTGGTGCGTGAAGGAAAATTCAGTTCAGAACAACCTTAGGCAACATCATAGTAGAAATAGACAACTTCACAACAATAAGGAAACATAACATATTGCCTCCTTCACAACAAGCGGTACAAAACTTTATAACAACGGTAAGCAACTTATTAGCAATGGTAAGCAACTTCAAAACATTAGACTTGCAACTTTGAAATTGCAATTCATAACGGTATGCAACTTTGTAACAATATATACAACCTAACAAAATCGGGTATGCAACTTCACAAAAATAGCGGGTAAGTACTTTATAACAACTGGAAACAACTTTACAACAACAGTATGCAAATTAACAACAGTGGGAATGCAATTTTGACAATATGTAAAATTAAAATAGAAGGTATGCAACTTTGGTTTAGGATGAAGCAACTTGGGTGCATAAAGAAGAAAAAATGTGTTAAAACAAGCAACTTTGTAAGATGCACATGATTGATTAATCGACGAGTTGCTCTTTCTTGCAATGCGTGCCATAGTCGGACAGTTTATGTAGCGCCCGCTCCATTCTCTCTCATAATTTATCTTTCTTACATCTATGCATGGTTTTTATGACATGGTAACTCTTATAGCCGGCTGACTAGGTTTATTGTACTTGTTATTAGCACTGGAGCATGGAGTGATTGTCATTTGGACACAGTTCATCGTTTTCCACGACAGTTTTAGAACTGCACCGTACTCTGGGTTATAGATAAATAGTGTCTGAGTTACAAAGAATATGAAGAGAGCAACATTGTCTAACAAATGTTAGCTGACTATAAATTCAGCACCCTGCTTTAGATCCGTATTTAAATCTTAGCATAGGTTTCAGGTGCCGCATATCTATCATTAAACACTTTACACAAATTTCGAAAGCAAGTTTATACATTACAGTGACATAGCTTGGTTTTAGTTCAACTAGCCCACTACACTCAAGTAGACGATTCCGTAGCGGTGGAGTTCAAGCAATCAAGCTTATACTGTCACTCGAATTCCCATATCGCACTCCTGTTCGGCTCCTCCGCCTCGCGATCGCTGCTACACCTCTTCATCACTGCCTCGGTCGTCTTCACTGGCGAAACCTCGGGAGCAGGTTCTTGGTCTGCCGTGCTCGCACCTTGCGCCTTCTTGGACATGGCGGGCCGTGTGCACGTCGGCGGCGCGGGCACGGGCGTGTACTTGTCTTGGAGCCGCTGCTGGCATCTGCAGTAACACTGGTGTCGCCTGTCGTAGTCGTAGTCGTAGCAGCACGGCTGGAAGTGGCCGCACCCGGCGAACTCGTGCGCGCTCTGCACGCGCCGCATCGGCGCTGTAGCGGCGCCGCGGTACATGATGGCGCGTGCGGGTGCGGCGAGCACCTGCTCGCTCTGCACACGCCGCATCGTGGGCGCCAGCGGGGGACGCCCAGACGACGGCACCGCGCGCGGCTGGACATGGACATCAACGCCGGAGAAGTACACCCGGAAGCTCGCGGCCGGCCGCGTCGCCTTGAGGCGGTCGTACTCGTCGCGCATGTGAGCGAGCTCCTCGTCGCAGGTGACGGAAACGAGCACGCCGTCGTCGTCCGCGAGGCGGTACCTGGCCGCGGACACCGTATTCGCGCCGCCGGCCAACCCTCCCAGCTTCGCCGCCAGCTCCGGGAACGAGACCTCCCGCGGCACGACGATGACTCGCGTCTCGCCTCCCACGTACCGGATGGCGCCGTCGGGACCGCAGGGATGGAAGCGGCCGCCGTGGCTGCACATCATCCTCAGGCGCGCGGCACCGCCATGCTCCGAGACGCCGGACGCTTCTGCTGCCGCCGACATCGATCGCGTGATTGCTCCACGGCGAGAGATGAGTCGTGTGGGAGTCTAGAAGAGAGGAGACGATTTTGGCGTGAATGTTATCCGTCCGCGCGCACCGGGTGTCTGGAAATATATAGTACTGTAGGTCGCAGCAGGCGGAATCCGATTGCAAGCGCGAGTAGGACTGGAATTCAACGGGGTTGCGTGACATTTTCGAATCGGAGTCGGACATGTCAAAATCCTAAACTTGACCTCAATAAGATTGCATAAGTGTCACCTAATCATCAATGTACCGTTCATTCATGACTACCAAATGTACATGTGCGTTGCAATAGGTTAAAAAATCTTTGTGATGCGAAAGATGTTTTCTTCAAAATGCTTATTAAATTATCGTTATGAAATTATATTGAAAACATCCTTATCCAGTTTATTATATTATATTCAAAAAATCTTTGTTAAAAGTAAAAAATGATCGTGTGAACTAGGAATTCCTTCATGAAAAGCTTATTAAATTATATTTACAAATAGGGGGGAAAAGGGGGTGTGGGGGCAAATGGAAGAGATAGATTGAAAACATCCTTATGGATTGTTCTTTTGTATTAGATTATATTTACAAATAGTAATTATGCTACTGCCGACAACGTCCTAAAACAAGGGGTCCCTCTCTCTCCCATCCTATCCAATTTAGTTGTTGATTTTTTCTTCAAAATGATGGATCAATCTGCTACATATGATTTTTTCGACATGCACTTCCTAGTTTAACTCAAGGTGGTATTGCTAGTGTTCAACACGCTAACGATACTAAAGAATCCTAAATTTTTTATGTTGATATTCCTACAGATCTTAAATAGATCTTGATCTATTTTGAGAGTCTCCCTGGACTAAAAAATATCAGTGACTTGATAATGATTTATTGCTAATGGTCAACGAGCCAATTATTTTTCTCAGATATCTTGATGTAAACTGGGATATTTATCCTTTGAATATCCTGGAGTTCCCATCCACTATGGGAAAGGGACTAGATATGATTTTCAAACCTGTAAAATCCTTGCAAGAATCAAGGCTAGGAAGGTTGTTTGCCGCCTAATGGTGTTAAAACTTCCACACTTGTTTGAGGAGCATTTGGATGTAAACAAAAATATACCGTTTAGCTAACTTGAATATGTTGAGCGCCTTTAATCATTTCCACTTGGCCTCTTGGATCAAAAGATACAATCTATCTGAAAACATAATTTGGAAAAACATAATTGACTATAAATACAATACTTCTTCTCCTAATATTTTGTGAACCGATGATAATGGTGGTTCTCCTTATTGAAAAGGTATAGCTTTAAATTCAAGTGAAAAGTCTGCAATGGGTGTAGTTTTAATTTTTCTGAGGATGTGTGGTTTGGGCATTGTATAGCTCAATTGTACTTGAATTTATATGTGGCTTGTAATAAAACACAATGTTACTATTGCTGAAGTTCAGGTTAGGAGTGAACTTAAAATTTATTTTAGACCAACATTAATGCTAATCTTGTGGACAAATCGTATGAGCTATTGGTGGACACATCGTGTGAGTTAGGGGACATTCTTTTATCATATTGTTAATAATAGGGGGTGGTTCTAGTGCACATACCCTTGCTTCGCGGCGGTTAAGTGATCCCTTATAATTTATGTTTCTTATGTGTCGTATTCCAACCAAACAAAATACTTATCAGGGAAATTTTGAGTAAATGAAAACATGTGGATTCAATACTTGTGTATTCTATCAAGAACCGGAATGTGTGTATCGCTTGCCTTTTCAGTTTGTTGTTTCCACCCAAATCAGGGAGGAAATAATCGAATTTTGTAATGTGAGACGGGTAATGGTTTTGAATCTATTGGTCATTAGTGATAAAGTGGAAAAAAATACAATAAATATGTTTACTTGTTCCACCTTATGGTGTGTTTGGATTTTGAGAAATTACAACAATACATATATGTCTTCTGGATAGAAAACCCTGCTTGTCATCTTACATCGGTGCAAGATACTTTGCTAGAGATCACAATGATTTATCTAACAAAACATGCAATACCGCCTTATTTAATTTAGAAAAAAAGATAATTTGGTTTATTAGTAGAAAATCGACAAAAAAACTGATCAACTACCATCATCGGCCGTCTTGAAACACAACTAATATTGTATCCTACCGTTAGAATGTACAAGCGAGGAGGTGCTTCAGATTATGCACAGATGACTCTAGTGATCTACGTCAACAATAAAAAGGCGACACTCTAAAGATTGTGCTCATAAGTTTTAGCTTCCCTTCTCGTGTTCTTTTATTGTTACCGAATTTTTATGGATGATTTACTTTGTTACGGAACTTTTGTGGATGATTTAGTTTCATTATCAGTGAACAGACAGTCAAAGATGCACTGGCAAGGCAAAAAAACATTATAAATGCCCAAAAATCCAAAAAATGTGTACATCTCTACAGTCAAAGTGTGCACGAAATCCGACATTTTTATGACCCCTGCAGAAAACCAAAAAAATACAGTAAAAACAGGTTCCTTTTAGCATCGAATGTTGTCAGACACATGCCAAAAGAAAATATTGTTCATGCACTGACTTTTTTCACATATAGGGTGTGACACATTTCTAGAATTGATCTAAGTATTACTCTAATTTTGGTTTCGTTTAGATAGTTAATTTGTACTCCCTCCGTAGACAAATAAATGTCACAAGTTGATCAAAAAGAAGATGCATCTAGACATGATTTTCAAAGAAAACCCTATGAACATGGGTGTTTAGTTAATTTGTACTCCCTCCGTAGACAAATAAGTGTCATAAGTTGATCAAAAAGAAGATGCATCTAGACATGATTTTCAAAGAAAACCCTATGAACATGGGTGTTTTGCTGTCGTCCTCACCGTAACACACTCCTGAAGGAACTAGCGATTAGACTGAGACGATTACCCTGTCTGGCAATACGAAGAGAGCATCTTTCCAGCGAATTCATAAATAAAAGAAGATTGACAAGAATTACCCACTCAAGACCAAAGCACATACAAGTTACTTTGCTGGTATTTCAAGTTCAATCTAGAATTTTCATTGACTGACTGCAGAGTTCTCAATATTATATGTTCTGTCTACAAAGAAATGCAATCCACAAGGACGACCTTATTAAGCTTGGGGGAAAAACAATGTATATTTCTGTTCTAGCTGGCATAAATTAAGTCCTCTTACTAGTTTCCATATAAGCTCTCGTCTGAGGTTCCACTCGGGGTCCAAAACTTCAAAGCTAAATCATGACCACACAACTATCTTCGGCAGCCTTCATCTACCGACGCGATCCGGGTCGCCCTCCACCTGCAGCTGGCTCATCTTCGTCGGAATCGACGTCTCCATAGTGCCACAGCCCCACCCTTACCTTCTTTGCTTTCTCCTGGAACTCTTCAAGGTTTTGGAGAGCTGTCTTCCGATCCGTGGTGTCCCATCTCTTGCTTCTCTCAAGCCGAGCAAGCCCTTCCTGCTCATTGAGAATGGGCATATTAGAGGAAAGAAGATGAGTGTTTCAAATACATAAGTATGCATCTAAGCTGGTAATCTTAATAATGCTATGCCAAATATCATTGAAATATAGTGCCATATAAACTGGAGTAAGCTGCCAAGTTTCCATTTACTTCACAAATTTTATGAATACAACTTGCAACGATTATAAAGTTTGGCTTTATATACCATTTATGACTCAGTACCAACACTGATTAGAATCACACATTCAGGTTCCATATGTTTTCTAAACCCCGAGTCCATCTACACCACAAAACATTGCTTTAAGGAACTAGCGTATAACAATCCTATTGTGGCATTTCCAAAGTTATAAATGTGAGTCACTCATATTGTTTGAACCTACTCAAACTGCTTGAGCGGTATTCTATAACCTATTTTCATAGCATGTTAAACGATTTTCATACAGAAAGATCCTTGTGGAAAGATCAAAGCAAACATTGCAGAAGCTCACTAGACACCAAACACAAGCTCACCAACAATTCATAATGCAGAACAGTAAGTGGCACAAACCTCAAGCATGGCAGCATTTATGCTGGATTCTGTCTCTGGGTCAACCAGAGTCACAACCAGAATAGTTCCAGTGCCCTGTCCCCTTGATTTTCCACCAGAAGTGTCACGCTCTTCGATCATGGCCTGGTACTGTTTTGAACTGCTGAGAAGGCATTCACTAAGATACTCTGCTGCTTCCTGACCATAATCATCTTCCAGACCAGGCACTTTTATGAAGGCAAGGCTGCACAGTTGAGCAAGAGCAGGAGAGGAGGATATTGATGGGTCTGCAGGTCGTATGCGACTGTACGGAACCACTTCTTGGTTACCGAAATCGATATAGAACACTTCAAACTTGTCATCTACAGACCCTACAGCTCCTCGAGGTCCATTAACAATCTGCAAGAATAATAATGGAAATGCTTCCATCAGGATATCAGATCATTTCATGTCTATAAAAACCCTTAAACTAGTAGCCTATCAGAACTTCAACAAAGAATATTATAAATACTTTTCTATGTTATAATTTTAGTAGTAGAATGAAAACTCTTAAACATAAGAAGCAAAAGTTTTATTTTCGAAAAAACAATTAATTAAAATGGTTAAAACAGGCACACCAATTCTCAAGATAATTGGCTCATGTAGGGACTGATATATTTGTTAAATGCACTTTTGAGTTAATGGTGCTAACAGGTCTAGGCCCAAGCCACTTTCTGAATGTTAAACCAATTGTAAGGTTAAAAGTAACTGAGCACAGTTTGACTCGGTAGAAATCTTACACTAACACCACGGAATATTGTTTCACATGGAAAACCTCAGATAATGATAATAGGATATAACAAAGGAACTTTCAAGGGAGTTGTAGGAAATAATAAGCTACTGAGCTTAGTTCAATCTATGACCTTGAACAAGAAATATTGAGTTAGTTTAAACAGAAGTAATTAACCGTATTCATACCATGGCTCTATTCCAGGAGTTATCAAGGCTAAACTGAGCAAGGACTATCTCTCCCTTCACAGGATTAAAAGCACCAATGACTGGTGCATCTTTAAGTGTCAGCGATGCAAGCTGTTGTTGAATGGCAGATACTCTCTGGTCACCTACTGTCTGGGCATAGAACTTTCCACCACTAAGAACTTCAGTAGCAACAACCTGAAGTCAGGTACCAGAGCCATGTCAGCACTATGTTAGTAATAAAAAATATATGTACTATATTCCAATATTTTTCACAAACAAACCTTGAGAATTTCCTTTTGTTTGGATGCAGAGGCTGCTCCATTGGAGACTTGTTCACCCTCGACATAGTTCTCCCATATCTTGAGAAAGAGGTGTCAGAAACAAAAACTAGTTAGGTACTTAAAGATAAAGAAATAGTTACCTTCAGTTTCTGCTGTTTTGCAGACTTTTCAGCTCTTGTGAGGACATGAGCATCTGGAATCCTATCCAAAGCAAATGAACTAAGCTTGGCCAAGCCAGCCTCCAAAAGAACAGAAGACATGTTGGTCTTGGACTCCCACAAGGAACCTATAAATGTTCCAGTCCTATCAACTGCTTCAACCTCAATCTGCAATATGATTTGGTATTATTTAGACATATGGAGGAAGAACCATATGGACAAAGCAGAGAGATAGCTACGGTCATACCTCCACATCATGCTGCAGAATCATCCTCCTCATCAAAGCAATAGCTTCACTCGAGTAGGGCTCGCCTTTACCAGGGCACCTAACACCGGACAATGAAAAGGCAATGCTACAGGTCTCCTTTGGAATTGTTAGTTTGAAACGATGTCCACTGAAAACATATTCAACAATGGCAGTATGCCTTCTATTCCGCTGTAGGAAGGGGAGAAAGTCCTTGGCCTTCTTCGCATTAACCTGAGGCAATGCATCAATAATAAGCTACCAAAGGTGAAGAGAAAATGTCAAAGAAAACTAATTGGTCAATCAAAAATGACAAACCATTGTTAAATCTGTTATATGCATCACAGGAGGGGTTTTCTCAGAGTGAAGTCCTTTCTTTGCTTTCAGAGCACGTGAATGAGCAGCTAATAGATCATCAAAATAATGTGATCTTTCCTCGTAGTCACGGTGTTTCGATAACTCAGCAAAGCCCCTTGAGAGCAAAAGCTCAGCGACATTAATTCTAGGCTGGTTGCCTGTGCTTGGAATAGAAGATGTGTCATCTCCACCAGCCGGCAATAGTGAACCTAGAAAAACTGAACCATAATCCAAAACTCTGGTATCAGCCATGTTTGTTGCGGGCACAGCATTCTGTCCATCTACAGTGCTGATCCTTCGAGAATACTCCATTTCCACAGTCACCTGAAGTTTTGAAAATAAAAAGAATAAGAAAAGATCGGCCACTTCTCAACCAATCTTCAGTAAGAATATGACAAACCCCAATACGTACTTGTTTGCCAATCAACCGTGTGCGCAAAAAATCCTTAGATTCACGAGCAAATTTTTCAGGGGTATTGTCCTCTCTGCGAGGATTGCCTAGCTTTGGAGCTCTAATACTTGAAAGATTAACCCGCCGTTCCGCAGAAGGACTGCCATGTGGAGCAGCATCGTCAGCAACAATAATGCAATCTCCACTCACAACTTCTAGCACCTATGAATACATCAACATGAACCAAATTAGTTACAGTCATATTAATCACGATAAAAACACTGAGAGGTGCAACCCACTTTTCCAGTGAATTTCTGGTTATGGATTGGCCTTGAGTTTGTAACTGGTGGCTTAAATCCAGTCCACATTCGCAGCTTTTCATTTTTTGCCTGAAGTTCAGCATTCTTCAGCTTTATTTTGACGTCAACATCTAGCATGTTGGCACTCCACTCAACATATTTCGCAAGACCCTGTAATGGGAAGGTCACAAAACAATTTGGAAATGCAGAATGTCAGATAATTTAAAGAAACAATTTAGTGATACTTGCTTCTTAGAATGAGTAATATGAACTCCAAATGAGTATATGGATAAACAGGAAGTCATACATTTTCGACAAGCTCCAGGGACAAGTCCTTTGCGGTGTCGCCATCAGGGTAATAGACTGAACCAATTATATTATTAAAACTGTCTGTGCCCTCCACCACAATACGCACCTACAACAAAGACAAACAAAAGCTGATGAAAAGATGACAAATGTTGAGTCCAAAAGATCAGATAAAAAATTTGAAACCAAAGGTGGCTTACATCTCTGTTCAGAACTCGAGTCTCTGTGAAGTGCTTAGCTTCTCTTCCAGACTTTTCTGGTGGAATTTCAGTAGAGACTGCCGATGCAGCAAGCCTTTGTGCTGTTGTCTGTTGTGCAGGAGCTTCCACAGAATCGGCACCATTTGTAGAGTCTTCTGCAGTGCCCTCCGCTTCCGCAACAACAGTAGGATTCGGTGGGCGTCTCCCCATGGACGGAGCCTATGTTCCATAGTTCTCAATGTTTATCTTCTAATCAAGAAAAGATATATGGAAACAATAAAAGCTGTATAAGAAACCACACCTGTACTCCAGCAGCATATATCTGGACAAATTGGAAACTTGGGAGCAAGTAAACACGGACAGTACTGCCATCACGAACTTGTTCAACAATGGCTTCCAGACTATTGCCTTTATTCGCAACCGCAAAACCCTTTGCATCAAAACCACTTGACTCACCAATTGCCGATGGTGGAATATCTCTTATCGATTCTTCAGCCGCACCAGGTTCCTATAAGTTGACAGAGAATATACATACAAAATCTAGTCATCATTCAATTGAATATTTGTGCCATGCAATTTAAAAAAGATGGTCACAGAACAGTAGGAATCCCCCAAGAAAGCAAACCTTGCTCCACCGCCCTAAACCCTGTTGCTTAGCGACTTCCTCCAACCTTTGCAGCTCAGCAATTACTGGGGTTTGTTCACCCCCCTTAGGGCCTTGCTCCTTTACCTGATCAAGTTAATAGGATTAAATATTACCAAAACATTTAGCACAATTAAACAACTGAGGAAAAAGTAAACGATCATCACCCTTGCCCATCCTGCACCAACTACCAAGTAGGAAACATTCTTGTCCCCGAGGTAAACAGTACCAAATTCACGTCCAATGTTAGGAGCTGTGGAGTCAACTCTGAATGTGACCTCCTGAAATAGGTTTTCATTTTCAAGAGAAAAGAGAAGGTTTGATGTGAATACACTGAATATAGTATATGCATAGGAGATTTTGGAAGAGAAAAGAGGTTCCATTTTGACATGTTGTACCTTTCCTATACATAGTTTCCTCAGAAACTCTCTGCTTTGCCAAGCAAATGGCTCATCCACTCCATTACGGCGAGCCTAGAACAGCATGAATTTGTGAATTCAACAGAGAAGCACAAAAGGAGAAAATACAAAAAATTATTGAGCAACAAATATCAACAGCTTTTCATTATAAGTGCATCCATACATGGGAAAGTATGTGAACAAAACACAGTAAAACAGTAGGAATAATAACGCAATGATGGAGAGAATACTAGTGAAAATATGAAGTTGTATTGGCTCCCAATGCATAACATGGAAACCTAACTTCACTAAAAAAATGGGCATAAACAGGCACCAGGCTACCAAGGCTTCAACCCACGACCTAGCTAAGAAGGTCAACACAAACTACGATGTAGAACAAATAAAAATGTCTAATACTTCCCTAGAAGAGCTGGCCAAACCAAGTGATGGCCTGGCTCTGACCCTGGCTATACACAAAACCAGTGACCACCTCTAAATTAATGGCAGAATGATGACAAAAAACAAGTTAAAATGCCAACCACATTCCCATTGTCAACAAGAGCAAGTGCAGATTGAATCTTACCAGCCTTGGGGCCATAAGGTGTGACAGAGTGATGGACTTCTCTGGAGGAATCTCTGCCTTCGTACTCCCCATGATGAGAAGGCAGTCCCCAGAAGTCACAGCCTTCACCTTACCCCTTAGCCATCCTGAAGCTCCGGTGTTTGATGCCATGATACCAGTTATATACTGCAATTAAAAGAAATCAAATTACGTTAGCTCTTAAGAAAAAATCAGTTGGTTCCTCCATATAATTCAAAAATACTTATTGTAATAAATGCACAATTCGTAGTTTTCACTGTCTTTAGATTACAGTGTGTAGGTGATGGAAAAAACATGACCGATCATGTTCTGAATTGAAGATGATTAACGATCACAGTGTTGATTTTTCACACAAACCCCTGCTGCTTTCTACATATCATGATACAGATACACAATATCAAGACAACATAAACAGCAAGAGCCAGCAGAAGGATTCTCGGAAGTAAGAACCACAAATATGTAGGAAAGAAAATTGTCAGCACGTAGAAAGGACATTATTTCCACCTTATCCTACACAGCAGTTTGTAATAACATATTTTCTGTAAAAGGACACGGGGGAAAATGCACGCTGAATGTACGAACCAAAATATAACACGATACCCGTAGAAACTCACCCAAACAGACACGCCGGAGCTGCAACAATACCAGCCTGCCTAATCTGGAACTAGCACTAGCACCACACACCCCACACGTGATCAGAAGAATTCCAATCTCCAGACCCAAAACAGAATGCAACAGGACTAGCTGAGCAAGCCGAATCAACACTATGAGACAACCTCTGCGAAATTCCAAGTATCCAGATCTGTGACCCGATGGACCTCAACTGCAAATTTACACGTAGTAGCGATGAAGTCTGCCGAGTCACACATCTAGAGGCTTGGATTCTGCCGCAGCATGATCTGCCGGTTTTGTGGATGTCTCGCAAATTTGATTGGGTTTGGTAGATATCAGAGTTATCACAGCTCTTGCATGTTTGTTGTGTGGTGCTAGTGCAAAACGTAGTGTCCCGGCTTTACTTACGTGCTTTGGGTAATTTTTGGATGTGCTAAGAGCTAAGACTTGTATATCCAGTGTACATTGCTCAGCCACCCTGTCGCTCTCTGAGCTAAGACTTGTAATTTTTTCCCATGTTTCCTTTTACAGCAACATGTTCGTACTAAGCGATTTCCAGGAATCTGATATGATGTCCCGCCTACCCGCTCGCAGACCACTCGAGGTTCGCACAAATCTGTGATTCTTAACGCTGGCAGCCCCTACTGCCTCGTACTAACCTTTTTTTGTAGTATTGACATTAATTATTTAGTATCTGACATTAACTAATTGCATGAAGAAACAGTAGATCTACGTTAAACCCCTCCAAAAAAACAAATCTGCACTACTTTCAAACGGATCGAGCAAAATCGGCGTTCGACACGTAATCGGGAAAAAAGTTGTGGAACGAACATAATACCGGTCAAAACGACGAATCAGAAGCATTCAGATTAACCATCTCAACATCTACCGTGTAAAACTAAGGAAATCTTATGGGAGAAAAACTACGGAAATCGCCAAACAGAACAGAGTGCACCTGCACATCCTCCAAGCTACGAAGAACAGAGTGCAACAGCACGAGATTTGAAACGGAAAACAGAGACGGACGCATCCGGCTAGATAAGAACAACATACAAATTCACCGGCCGGCTAACACCTACGGCCGCATCGCGGAGCGGCCGTACCGAGCGAGGAGAGGGGAAGGAGGATGGATGGCGGCAGCGAGTCTCTCACCTCGGCGTCGCGGCGTCCGCCGGCCGATCCGCGGGCGAGAGGTGGTCACCTCCCGATCCGAGGAGCAGGATCTCTGATCCCGATCTCGAGTGAGGGAGGAGAGAGATAAAAAAACGCAGGAGTGGGAGCTGCTGCGGAGTTAACAGAAAACGTAGACGCGGCTGCCCCCTTTTATTGACTGCTTGTGAAGCTTCTTTTATATGGGCTCTCGCTCCCTGCGGGCTGCAGACTCCTGGGCTGGGCTTTCCGGACCACGTGACGGCCGGTATGCGGTTAGAGGACTTTCGTGACGTGTAGGGGTACCCTAGACTAGATAAAAAGATTTCGTGACGTGCCTTAAAAGGAGTCCAACAGAATGACGAGGCTCCACGGTACCTGCGGATATGTTCGGATGTGGCTCTACTCCACTGCACTGCTTACTAGCAGAGATTAAAAGTGGTTGTACTTTTTTCTTTTTCTTTGACATGGAGTGAAGTGGTTGTACTTTCAATTTACTAAAAATAATTGAAATTTGTATAAATATTGTACTGTATTAAAACATGTCTAGACACATGTTGCCCATAATAGTCCGAACATTTTACATGAGTGACTACAAAGGTAAGATAGTCATGTAGTATTTCAACAAACTAATATTCACTCTCACAATCCAACATCGTATGTGCAAAAGGAATGATTTGAATGTCTTTTATTAACAAAAAGTTATGATATGTTGACATGTGTATAATATCTCTACTATATAATACGGCCTAAGGTGTCCGGTACGTTGTGGTTATTTTGCACTTTAGTCCCTAATAAATATGGAAATTAGACCCGCAATCCTGTAGTGACCGCTGAAGAAAAACGGTCAACCCTATCGTCTTCCCGTTCAGCCGATCCCCATTTTCTCGCCTGCTCCACCTCTCCAGTAACCGGCCAGCTCTCTCCGGTGATGGAGCTCGGGTGGGGCGCCGCCGCGGGCCCACGAGAAACCGGCCATGGAGCTATCTGATTCCACTTCGGCCTTCCCCAATTTCTCCGATGCCCAGCCAACGGCCGCCGTCGTCGAATCGCTTCGCCAGGCCGCTGCTCCTCTCGACGCCCCAATGCAGTTGCCGCAATGGTTCTCTCGGCCGCACCACGACGCCGAGTCCGTGCCTCTACCGATGCACCGACGTATCCGGGCCGCAGCACGACGCCAAGCTCATGCTCCTCCCAATCCAACGCCAAGCGCAAAAAACGGTTCCTTACTACACCGCGTCGGCCAGCTGCAAGAGCCGAGACCCCGAGTCAATCCATCCACATCTACAAGAAAAGAGAGTCAATCGATCCAGGCATCCAGCTCGAGCAGGAGTTTCTTCCCAGGAGCTTCGGCCTTCTCCGCCACACCTTGAGAGAATAGAGATGTGAGAGGTCTCCAGGGTTCATCTTCGACGGATCGGTGAGGGGCAGGCAATCAGAGGAGGGAAGGGTCGAGGCGACCTCGCCATGCCCATGCCTGGGTGAAATCGGAGAGTTGGTCGGCCGCCGCTCTTGGGGTTAAGCGGAGAGCCACAACTCGGTGAATAGATGATGGCGCGGAGTATCGCTCCGTGGTTATTTGCATCCATACAGGCAGAGGGCGGCCGTTGACAGCCTTTGCCCTGGAGACTGCAGCAAGCAAGGCGTCATGATCTGGGCCCGCCGGCTCCAGTCACCAGTGGGAGCAGCTGTGCGTCCGCGCCCGACCACACTCGAAGCTCACGAGCTCTTTGGACACCGCTAGGGACTGGGCGGTGTTTTGTTCGACTGCTCATGCTCAATCACGTGTATCTACAATCTGCAACAAGTATTTTCTCTATACATGGTTACCCAACTGACTAAGTGTTGATCCCACGATTACTAATGAGTGTCCAGTATCTTGATCACTATGTGTTAGTTTTAGAGATTACAACATGGATTTTAATTTTTTATAGCCTGGCGTAAATAAAAGTATCATTGAAACATATATCTTACTCCTAAGGAAACTGCATATTAATAATAGTATGTGATGATGCCAACCTATATATTATCATTGCAATGGGAACAAATATCAAATATCGTGTGATTTTGATGTTTCAGTGGATGGATCGCTAGCTAAAGCAAATATGAACAAATATCAAATATGTCGCATAGCCATTTTGATAGCCTCTATGAACTGTTTTTTTTTATTTGAGGGAAAAAATGAGAACCCATTATTGATTTGTTCGCCCGTATCCAGTCAAATTTATTTGCCCGTAGCAACGCACGGGCATTATGCTAGTTCTTGTATAACACACTGGGAAATTCCTTTCAACTTCAGGTCCGTGAGCATATATAGGAAAAAAAACTTTTTTTCCTTTTCGCGTACACAAGCAATATAATTATATGTGTTGTTATCTCAAAAAATTCATGTTAAAGTTGTAAGAATGGATAATAGAGAATACCAACATAACTAGACTAGAAACGGGCACATGTTACTACTCTATGTTACTATCATCATAGTGCAAAGTGACATAAAAGTAGTATTATAGATGATCTCATTTATTTGCTTCTACACTCTCTTCTTTTAACAGATACGTGATGGTAGCTATCGGTGTTCTCTATTTGTATCTCTACTCATTAATTAGCTTCCACATCATCAATTTTACTTAGTTGGTGATGGTTTGATGGCGGAGGTGACGGGAGTGGATATTGTAACGTTGTTTCTTCCTTTACTCGGTAACGGTGCTAGAAAACCTCTTGTTGAGCGTGAAGGTGACACACTCTTGTGTTCGGACTCCAGGAGTCGAGTGTTGTAGCAACGAAAGCTTTCTCCACGAGGTGACTCGAGGGTAATATCGGGGGCCCATCTCCACCAGGTGGTTGTCAAGCATAAGGTGTAAATATTGGTAAAACTGAAATAAAAAGATGCAATTATTAATGCAATGTAATAATTAAAGTAAATTATATAATGATAATAAAAAACAAGTGAAGATGATGTTTTGTGTTTTGGTTTGTAAATTTAAGAACGAAAAGTGTTTTTTGAATTTTTGAATTTTTAATGGCTGAAAATGAAAAGTGCTTAGAAAGTGTTGGAAAGTGTTTTCTTATGTTTAAAATTGGACGGGGTCATGGTTTCACTTATGCACACTCTCTCTCTAACTTGTGGTGGACACGAGACTACTCTGGTTGACATAAATATTGGTGCAACATATTTGTGTATTAGGTAGCATTTATATGGGCATCACGTCCATGAATAGAGATTATGGGTCATTCATCTCTCTTATACTCCACTTGAAAGGGGATCCCAAGCAATCTATTAATTAAAAAATTAATCAGAGCATAGCTATGGCCTCTATGACATGAAGTTTTGAATAAGAACATGCTAGATCTAGTCATGGATAAATGGCATGGTCACTCCAAATACCCGTAACATGAAATTCTCTTTATCCCTAGCGAGGCACCAAAGAGGTAAAAACCCAAGTGGTTCACGAGCTTTTAACTGTCTACCCGTTAGACACCCCTCGTTGCTCCAATTAATGCACATGTTCCCCTCACACGCTCTCACATAATTGCTTGATCAAAACAAGTAATAAAGAACATGGTACATAATATGCATATAACCATACATCTAATACTCAAAACAATTGCAATTTCAAATATTAACTATAAAAAGATCCACCGCATAGGTAATAAAAATATGACTGTAATCATTAGGCAGCTCATACGGTGCTAGTACAATGAAGATTGAGAGATACAATAGCTACTTCCACAAACCTATAGTCCAGAGGTGGACTACTTCCCCTTCATCATAGTGACGATGGTGGATACCTTGGAGAATATGGAGACCACACCGGCATCGCCCCTCCGGAGTTTCCCCCTCCAATCAGGCAACTTTTCTCTATATTCGTGTTCCTGTGTGTCTGCGGCGATCCTCCCGGAAATCGTCGGGGGGGCTATTTTTATAGGCGTTTTTAGGTCAAACACTACGCGTGTGCAACATATTGACGACATCCAACGCTCGAGGGAGAAACGAGTAGTGCTCGTGCGGCCATCATGTGGGGTCGCGCGAGCTATGCATGTTTCCTCTGTGGTCTTCCTTTTTCGTGGATTCTTGGCTCGTACGTCTTCTTGTTTCCAAGAAATGACTCCCGTAAAATATGGGGTCAATTGGACGTCGTTTGGGTCGCTGAAACCTAAAAATATACAAATTGGGGTTTTTCTCCTCTGCAGGATTAATTCCAAATAAATGGGAAAATTGTGAATTATCTCAAAAATTATTATAAACATAAATATAACCCATATGTGATGCAAATAAGTTGGAATATCAATAATAAAGTGCAAAGTTCGTGTACGACATTTTACATGCATCAGTTGCAAGTAAGCTACTATCTTTGTTACTTCCACTAAGGATAGTCTCAATCCGCAAGCTAGATGAGACACTTATTCACCAACCCATGAGAGCATAAAATGTAAAATCTGAGTAACCCGACAAGTTCATGTAGATGAATTCACTATCATTATCTTGAACGGTAGGATGAAAATTAATAGGATCTTATAATGATTTCTAACACTAGTAGAAAACAGGCTAAAGGACCAAACTCCAAAACCCCGTTTGTCCCGATCGTACTGCAAACCGGGACAGATGGGGCATAAAACGCGCCGAGCAGTTCAGGTGACACCCATTTGTCCCGGTTCCAGCCACGAACCGGGACAAATGAGGTAGCACCCGCCGAGCAGTTCAGGCGACACCCATTTGTCCCGGTTCCAGTCACGAACCGGGACAAATGTTATGATTTCAGTTACGCGCGCGAGCCATCGCCGCGTTTTTTCGACGCGCACGGAAGACGAGCGGAAATACGGCGCCGCCGGCGATTCCTCTGCCCTCCGGCGATTAAATTCCTCTGCTCTCCGCCGGCGATTCATCTTCCTCTCCGGCGCTATAAAATGCACTGCACAGTACGACTCCTCCACACACCATTTCTCCGGCCATCTCTCCTCTCTTTTCTCCGTCCCTATGGAGCCACTCGTGCCTCGGTCCGATGAGTTTTACGACTACGAGAAGGAAGGCATGCGGTTCAAGGTGTGGGTCACCCTTCGTGCGTGGCGCGTGGAGAAGTGGATCCGCGACGTGAAGAACAACTTCCTCGACGCCGCTCCGATCAAAGCCGTTGGACTCGATTGCGAGTTCACCGACCCTCGACGGAAGGATACTCCGCAGTGCGCCGCCGTCCTTCAACTCTCGGTGGCGACCGAGACTCTTGTCTTCCAAATTTGCAAAGCTGATCGGGTGCCACAGGTCCTCGTGGATTTCTTAGGTGATGAGACAATCAAATTCTACGGCGTGGCAATCCATAATGACATGAAGATGCTAGCCTACTACGGAATTATTATTCGGTCCACGGTCGACCTGCAGAGGGATCGCCGAAACCCTACCGACAATTTTACTCCTAGTCTATATGCTCTCTCTAATGCGGTCATTGGGACAAATCTTGAGAAGAAGAAGAAATACAAGAAGAAGAAGAACACGGATGACGACAAGGAAGACACGTTACAAAAAGACCTAATTTTCGGATGGGGCGACGTTCCATTGAGCTACGATCAAGTCGTATATGCTGCTTTAAACGCTCGTCTTGGCTTCGAGATTGCACGGAAGTGGGATAGTCTACGTGGCTATAATACAGACAATGATCATCTTAATGTCGTTGATGAGTAGACTATCTATGTATTCCGTTACGCAAAAATTCTGTGTGCGCGTGTTCTCTTGTATTGACCGAAATATATCTAAAGTTTGCAAAAGTGTTTTCAAATTCCAAAGTTTGCAAAAGTTATTAAAAACAGAGAACAGAAAATGGTTTTGTATTAGTTAGTCAAATTCAAACATTTTTCATATTCATAGTTTTTCCAAAATCCAAAGTTTGCAAAAGTTATTTAAAACAGAAAAAGAAAATAAAAAAAATGAAAAAAACCTCCATCTGTCCCGGTTTCAGTCTCAAACCGGGACAAATGGCCTCCTTGTTGTCCCGGTTTGTGACTGAAACCGGGACAAATGGGGGGGTGCTTATATATACTGATCAGCAGCCCCCTCCCAAAACCATTGGAGGCATTTTTTTTTGAAATGGAAGGAGGGGGTGTGTGCTAGTCTATTTTTTTTGTATGCATGCAAGGTGTTTGATGAAATGCCCGAGAGAGTTCACGAAATGATTTGATGTACACTTAAAGAAGTTTATTCTTCTTTTCGATCAAGGTTAATTTTTCTCTCATTTCATTTGTAATTAATTGATACCGTGTATGTTCAGTGTTTATTTGTCGATGTTCTGTAATGGTTATTGATGTAGTTCATTATATAATGCAGATGGACCGACAATGGATGTATGGTGACCGACGCACTGCCGAGTACATGACAGGTTTGAGGAAATTTCTAGAGAAAGCCCAGGCCCACAGTACCAATGGTTTCATGTGTTGTCCATGTGTCAACTGTCAGAATAAGACAGATCACCCAAACGTGAGAACCCTTCAAAGTCATCTTATTCGGCATGGTTTCATGCCCAGCTATAATTGTTGGACGAAGCACGGAGAGAAATGTGTTATGATGGAAGACAATGAAGAAGAGGAAGATGATGACAACTATCCTATGTTCCCGGAGTACGGAGATTCTGCAACGGGGGAAGCTGAAGCTGAAGAGGCACCAGATGAGCCCACTGACAATCTTGGTAGGGCCATTGCTGATGCAAAGAGAGAGTGCGGAACTGAAAAGGAGAGGTTGAAGTTCGACCAGATTTTAGAGGATCACAAGAAATTGTGTATCCAAGTTGCGAAGATGGTCAGAAAAAGCTGGGTACCACACTGGAATTACTGCAGTGGAAGGCAGAGTGTGGTGTGACTGACAAGGGATTTGGAAAGTTGCTGCAGATAATTAGGAAGATGCTTCCAAAGGTCAACGAGTTGCCCGACAGCACGTACGAAGCAAAGAAGGTTGTGTGCCCTCTAGGATTAGACGTGCATAAGATACATGTCTGCCCTAATGACTGCATCCTCTACCGCGGTGAGTATGAGAATTTGGATGCATGTCCAGTATGCACTGCATTGCGGTATAAGATCAGACGAGATGACCCTGGTGAAGTTGAGGGTGAGCGTCCCCGGAAGAGGGTTCCTGCCAAGGTGATGTGGTATGCTCCTATAATACCACGGTTGAAACGCCTGTTCGCGAATAAAGAGCATGCCAAGTTGTTGCGATGGCACAAAGAGGACCGAAAGAAAGACACGATGTGTAGACACCCCGCTGATGGGTCGCAGTGGAGAAAAATTGAGAGAGAGTTCCCGGAATTTGAAGATGACGCAAGGAACTTAAGGTTTGGTCTAAGTACAGACGATTTCAATCCGTTTGGGGAGCAGAGCAGCAGTCATAGCACATGGCCTGTGACTCTATGTATTTATAACCTTCCTCCTTGGTTGTGCATGAAGCGAAAGTTCATTATGATGCCATTGCTCATCCAAGGCCCGAAGCAACCCGGCGACGACCTTGATGTGTACCTCAGGCCATTATTTGAAGAAATTTTACAGTTGTGGCGGGAAGAAGGTGTACGGGTGTGGGATGAGCACAAACATGAGGAATTTGACCTACGAGCTCTGCTTTTTGTAACAATTAACGATTGGCCTGCTCTTGCTAACCTCTCAGGGCAGTCGACCAAGGGGTACAATGCATGCACACACTGTTTGGGTGAGACTGAATGTTTATATTTGGATAAATGTAAGAAGTGTGTGTATCTGGGGCATCGTCGATTTCTTCCGATCAGGCATACCGCAAGGAAGAAAGGCAAGCATTTTAAAGGTGAGGCTGATCACAGTAGGAGGCCTGTCAACCGTACTGGTGAAGAAATATTTGATATGGTCAAGGATCTAAAAGTAATCTTTGGAAAGGGTCTTGGAGGACAACAGGTTCCGAAAGACGCTAACGGGCACGCACCCATGTGGAAGAAAAAATCTATATTTTGGGAGCAGAGCTGAGAAGGATATAAAATTACTACAGCATGAGAAGGAGATAGCAGAGCTGAAGGCAACGCAGACTCGACGGATGCCCTGCGAATCTGAGACGCCCGAAGATCCTTCTCCTGATCCAAAATCAATGCGGAGAAGCAGCGTGGCTTCGACGGAGCTCGATTGCCACAATGATATGCCGGGTCCTCGTCACCCCGTGGATAATATCGTGCAGCGGGAACTTTGCGACCTACATGTGCCATGCTTGAACATAACCGTGAAGGTTGCGCACGGCTTTGCCCTACCGCCTAGACCAAATGGAACTTACCATTGTCGCCCTATTCCAGATGGCTATGATGTTGTCGGGGTTGATGGGGTTATCAAGACATATGAGGGAATTAAGCTGGACTTCCCTACGGGTGAAGACGAGGTTGAGTTGAGATTTGCCCTCAAGAGTACCTGCTTATGGAAAAAAGAATACATCGTGTTCCCACACATGCAGCAAAATCGCCCTCCCAGTCCACAAGCCAGTCCACATAACTACAACAACGACAACCAATGCGCTAGTCCAGACACCCCCCACAACGACAACCAAGGCGCTAGTCCATCTCCGCCGTCGCGTGAGCGTACTCCGCCGCGTGAGCGTACTCCGCCGCGTCAACGGACTCCATCGCCTCCGCAAAAGAAGCGGAAGTGCACCGCTGCGTCGACTAGTACTCAGAAAAGCGAAACGGGGAAGTCTCGCTTTGTGAACTCTCGCAAAGATGTCGATACATGGGTCGAGGAGATCCAGGCTTCCCAGAGAAAGAAGGCAAAAAAGATGTCTTTGCCTGTTCCGGTTTATTCTTCGGATGCGATTCGGTGGGCCATAGAATTTCTTACGCATCCGTCGCAATATGAACTAAATATGGACGATGACTACACACGCGTTCTGGTGCGTACATCTAGGAGAGTGCGGGAAGAACAAAAATCTTCTGCCACCCAGAAGAGAGATGTTCCACAGCTCGGAATGCAGGCGGGACAATCGGCCCCTCCACTCATATTGGCGCCTTACAACCGGAACCCGGTCGATGATGTACTTTCGCAGCAAGCTAGAGATATGGGTATAACTCTGGCAGAGCTTAAGGCATTGCAATCTGGCGAGAGTGTCACCATACATGAGGTGGTGCGGACATATGTGAGAGGAGAAGATCTTGTCGACCCTGCAATGGTGCGCACTCTACCAGCTAGGTTGCACCAACTAAATGCATGGTACTTGCGTACCACGAAAAGTCAAGGAGACTGGCTCTATGGGAAAATTTCAAAGGATTTTTTTGGCCCAGGTGATGATGAGGTTCAAATTGAGTATTGCGAATTATGGCAGTTATTCAATTTTGACGCGCTCGACAAATCTATCATCAGTGCCTTTTGCATGTAAGTAATTAAATTATGTATATATGTCAGTAATTCTCTAGATCTACTTATTTTTCATTGCTTGTAATTATCCTTATCACTATATTACTTTTGTACTCTATTATGCAGGCTGTAAATTATACAATCTCGAAAGCTGGGACTCAATCACAAGATTGGATTCATTGACCCTAATCGAGTTCATCATCATGGTTTGTTACATTACCCAGATCAAACGGAGGAGCTTTTGCTTACTTATTTGATGGCGCAACATTACAAAAGCACCATAATTTTCCCGTTCAACTTCGAGTGAGTTGTTTACTTTCTTATACATACTCGATGTTAATTAAGTATATGTAATTGATGATTTAGTTATTAACAAATATAAACATATGACAGATTTCACTGGGTATTATTTGAGATTGATGTTGAAAAGGCAATCGTTGATGTCTTGGACCCATTATCGAAACCTGAAGAAAAGTTCGACGACACGAAACAGATGCTCTAGAGGTAATTTCGTTCATTATCACAATCGACCTCGTCTTTTCTAATAATATATAGTAATTAGTTAACTTCTTTACTAATTTTTCATACCGTAAACTTCAGGGTTTGGGACAAGTTCACCGGTTTCCACAAGGATGTCGGTATAGCTAAGAACCTCACTTTTAAATGGCGAGAGGTAAGACGTACTAGCTAGGTTCCACATACGCATATTCTTAATTTCAGTCTCACAATACCATTTTTCAATATTTTTGATTATTTTTTATTGATTTTTTATCTTATTCTATCATAAAGTGCGCGAAGCAGCAACAAGGCACCAATTTGTGTGGATTCTATGTCTGTGAGTTCATCCAAATTCACTTCAATCAGGGTGTAGACTGGAATAGGATACGTTAACAATTCATTCAAACTTGTTCACTTTTCAAATTGAATTATTTTCATAATGGTTGATATATTGGTGTTGATCTCTCCTTTTTAGTTTGAGACGATCCGGAACAGGCTTGATGCAAAAGACCGCCTACTACCAATCGCGGAGGAAATTGCGGGCTTTCTGCTTGACTATGTCATAAAGCCAGGCGCAGAATGCAGTATAATCCGGCCGCCAAAAAAGACCATCCCGAGGAAAAAATAGGGTCTAATGCTTCTCTGTCATGTAATGATCTATGTTTGTAAATATTTAGACATGATCTTCCGGTTGTAAATATTTGTTTGGGAGAACTCGTGTACTAGTAGTATTCAGGGCTATATCCCGAGGAAAAAATCGTGTATTCATGATATATATTACATAGTAACGTATAATATGCAACTAGATCTTGTTTGAAATGAAACATAAATGAAAAACACAAACACAAAAGGATCAGTAACATAAATAGAAAACAGAAACAAAAATAGAAAACAGGAAACAAAACAAAAGAAACAAAAAAACATATATACTGTCCCGGTTCGTATTACGAACCGGGACAAATGAGTGGGAGCCAGAGGCTGTCTGGTTTGGCCACGTGACCCCCCTACTGGTCCCAGGCCGTGGCGTGCCCGGGACAAATAGGGGAGGCTATTTGTCCCGAACACGATGTCCCGGGCGCGTGACCGGGACAAAAAGCCCTCCCGGCCCGGGACCACTGGCCTGTTTTGCTCTAGTGTAAATAAAATCACATGTCATGCCTTTTAGGAATACTACGTGGCCAGAAAATATATTTGAATTCTAGTCGGGTTATGTCAAGTGCTTTTGTTTTGGTAAAGTGAATACTCTATATTTCAATTGATACATCTTGTTGAAGGATCGTAACCCCGATAATCTTACTTCTGGAGATCAGAAACAAATTTATTTGTTCGGTGGGTGGTGCATGTCAATAGGTTTGAGTCGTATACAAAAAAGGTGAAGATCCACCCGACACTATTCTTGGTGTGGCTACAAAACCAGTACAAAGGCTATCTCAACGGGTCATAGGAGGTCTTGGCCGTAGATTATGGATGTAGATCTAGGTTTAGAACTAGGGTTTTATAGAGAGAGATGGACAAAGCTTCGATGTGTACTAAATGTGGCAGTCTTGATGGAGTTTCTTCGGTATATGTAGGTAGAGTTGATGTCTGAGCCTTGTATGTTTAGGGTTTCCCCTTGCGGTGTACGTTAAGTCTTGATCTCGTTGCCTTCCTTCAATGAAGTCTATGGTGAGATGATCTTCGTCAAAACTTGTTGTAGCACGGTAGGTCTTGGTCGATGGAGGAGTTCCTAGACGCGAGCTACCTCCGACGGAGAGTCTTGGATGTCGTGAGCTGAAAGTGGTATAGGCCCCGTGAGGTTATATTTGTAAAAAAATCGGGCAAAGGATCTGAAGTGAAATTGATACTGTCATGAGCTGAAATGTTTACATGTTGAGCGAAATTAAATTTTAGAGATCTATATTATTTAAATATAGAAGATAAATTTGGACATATATGTCTTTGATCTACCAAATCTCATAAGAATACTAAGCTCCCGAGGAATAGAGCTTTCTCCTTCTCCCACATGTCCACATCAAGGTTGTAACGCCCCGGCGTTTTCCCCAATTAGACAATTGCGTGTTTTCTTTTCGCATCATCGTGGCATCATGCATCATCAGCATTGCATTAATTTGACAACAAAATTATTTTGCTAAACTCTATTTTGTTCGTCCCCCTCCTTTTTGTTTTGTTCGACGCCGTCGCTAAATTCTTATTTTTGACAAAAGGTTTTGTAAAGAAAAATATTGGGTGTGAGAGAGAAGCCCAGCTAGGCTAGTTTCGGCCCAAAGCCTACCTAAGCCAAACCCTAGGGTTTCCCCCCGAAAAACTTCTTTCCCACCCCTGCGTTCTTGCAGTCACCCTCCTCCTTTTTCTTATTTTTGCAAAAAGGTCCTCTGACCCCCTTCTTTTCTTTTTCCCCCTTCTTTTCTTTCTTTTCTCTTTTTTTCTTTTCTTTTCCTTTCTCCTCGTCTCTTATTTCCCTTTCATCCCGCACAGCACCAGCCCGAGCTCCCCGTCGCCTCCATCCCGTGCGCCTCCCCGGCCTCCTCCGCCGCCGCGCCGGCCGCCGCCGCTGAAGGGGATCGGGTGCAGAAAACAAAAACAATTCCTAGCAACGAAGTCTCTAAATGTCGGGGGGCTGCCCCCCGGGTAGGGGCAGATCCCAGAATAATTCAATAATACGCCAACAGTACTTGACCTTTGGCGAGAGCAAGGGACACCTCCTGGTGTGCTGAAGGGGCAACTTGACCCTTGAGCGCTGGTAGAGTGCAAAGTGCCTCCTGGCAGGCGCAAGGGTCAGCTCAAGCAACTATAAATAGACACCCCCAGCCTTCACAATGGCAGCACAAGCATCAGCGGGTGGTTCCTCTAAGAACTAGCTTCTCGAAGATGTCTTTGCTGATAGGCTAAGACATCTTCGGGAGGCTAGGCCTAGAGATACTCATCCGGGGACGAACTCGGACGCCTCCGGAAAAGATCTCGGATCTTGGGCTCCGAGGAGACTCCCGGAAGGAGGTGTGTTCGGTTTTGCCGGATACACAATCCGGGTAAGTGCTAACCGGAACATCTATCTCGGTCCTGATCTTGTGCAGGAAGGACACACGGGGGCGAGCAAGAAGATAACCGGCACGAGGGACCCCGGTTGGCCGTCAACGGTCTATAACAGGCTTTCCCGTCTGTTGCGGGGGGAAGTACCATTCCGCCTGACACGGAAGCATGGTCACCTCCCGCCTGACACGGGAGCGCGTCAGCCGGTACGACAACGGTACGACAAGACACGACCTGCCTAGTCCGGCAATCCGGAAAAGGCTATCCGGGATGGGCCAAGACATGTCTTGTCTCTGACAGGGGGACAATGATGACGAGGGGGCTATGCCGGATAGCGCGGCGAATAGGTCGCACTAGCCGGTGACGACATACCGGTTAGGCCTGTCCGGTGGGGCCAAGCCGGTTTAGGGTTTCCGGCCCTCCTGGCCGGAACTCTATAAAAGGCGCCATAACTGCTTCTATGGGGGAGAGACCAACTTGGGAGCCAAAGCTGTAGTTGCCTTTACTCCTAGAGCATTTACTTCTTCATACCTTGAGTTCATCTAGTTCCTTGTGTTCTTCACTTTGGGAGATCTAAGAGCAAGTTGTAGCCCTTGTACCACAATTACATAGAGAGGAAAGGCAGGAGTAGGGGTGTTACCTCCTCACGAGGGCCCTGAACCTGGGTATATCGTCTGTGTGTTGAGTGCCTTCGTGCATTTGTTCTTATTGGTTAGATCTTCCCTCTAGCGTACTGCTCTTGTTTCTGGTTCTTGGGAGATCTCGGTTATACCGGGATCCTCCCCGTGTGGGCTATTCAGCTCGCTATCCCTCCCCAGATCCACCAACGTCCATCGGCCCCACACTTTAGCCATCCTATGGCATCTGCCGTGACACCACCACGACAGTTGGCGCCCACCGTGGGGCAGACAGAGGCGTTGGCTGGTGTACACATCCGGACGGGCTCCCCCGTTCATTTCGACGTTCGGGTTCTCTCTGGCCTTGTCGTAAGGCTGGGTGAGATGGACTTCGTCAGCGACAACGCATGATGCTTCCGGAACAGATCCTTTCCGGTGAACGGATGCCTCATTGACTTCGGTGGTTTCACCACCTACGTCGCCACCGAAGTTATCTGTAGCTACCCGCACGTGGTCCTGGAAGCTGAGGATCCTCCCATGCTCTGCGCTACTCGGGGTCTGCGTGCCGGTCGCCCCCCAAGTTCCGTCGCGGTGATGATGGTCGGGGCAACCGAGGAGGAGTACCAAGACGCTGACGGTGATGCCGGGAGCGGCCACGTCCGTTTGGCCAAACCTCCTCAGGAAAGAGGTGCGGCCCGAGATGACGATCCACAACCGTCCCAGCCACGACGTCGCCCGGATCCCCTCTCGGGTCTGGTGGCCAAGTTGGCTGTCCCTGTAACTGCTGAGGCAGACACCCAGGCCACTTCGGCTGATTTGGAGGAGCAGCGGAGGTTGCTACTCGCTGAAGCACAGGAGATCGGCGAGATCCGTCGCGAGCTCAATGCTAGCCTCCGGGAGTACAATGCAACTCACGGATTCCTTAAGATAGACTCCCGGGACAAGCGCATCGCGGAACTGCGCAAGAAAGGAAGAATGGTAAATGATGAGTTGGCGGGTGGAGCCACAACCAGTCACACGGGAAGCCTGATCTCGGCGGGGAAGCCGGTGTACAGCTCACCGGCGAAAACTCTTAGGGCCGCCGAAGCCGCCATGGCCGAGTTGGTAGGGTTATCCGGTGAGGCCCTACGCAATCATCTTTCCAATAGCCAGAAATCGGACAGAGAGGCCTCTTCCCCGCATCCGAGCGGAAGCAAGAGCAAGAGCAAGAGCCGGAGCCGGAGTCGGGGTTCCGGGAAGAACAAGCAGTTACAGGCCTATGACCCGGCCTTCGCCGGCATCCAGCAAGCCGGGCAGCGTAACTCGGGGCAGGCGGGAAGTACCCGTGAAGGTGGCAACCTGGGTGTAGGAAACAATAACCCGGCTAGCCGTGGTAATCCACCCCGGGACCCTCCTCATGTTCAGGGAAAACCGCGAAGGGAGGCCGCCTCTGTCCCGCAGCAGGCTGTGATCCCGGCACAAGACCGGTTCAACGATGGCAACTCAAGACTGCAGCAGCTCGGATACCAGCCCGATGAGAATCCTTTGGGATCTCGGATAGGAACCAGACAGCTGAATCCGGCAGATGCCAGATTCCGGCTCGACCGAATTCACCAATCCGAGCTAGTGGAAGAGCAAGGACCTCCGGGACCTGCCTGCTTTGGACCCCGGATCATGCGGGAGCCACCTGTCCGGAATTTTCAACTCAACCGGGGTGCTAAGACCTATGACGGCAGCAAGAAGCCGGAGGACTGGCTTACCGACTATGTACTGCAGTAAGCATAGCCGGTGGAAACAGACGCTGGGCAGTACGTTATGTGCCGCAGATGTTGGAGGGACCTGCCCGAATCTGGTTGAACAACTTGAGAACTGGCAGCATAGACTGCTGGTTAGATTTCGAGGAGGCATTTATCAGCAACTTTACCAGCACGTTGAAAAGGCCAAACATGCCTCAACAGCTCGCCATATGTAGGCAAAGGAGTAACGAGACTGACCGGGAGTATCTTACCCGGTGGAGCAATATTCGCAATTCTTGCGAAGGAGTGGTAGAGGCACAAGCCATCTCCTGGTTTGCACAAGGATGCCGGCATGGCTCAATGTTGTGGCAGAAGTTGCAAAGAAAGATGCCGGCGACCTTGGCAGAGACCATGCGCATCGCCGATACCTACACGCTTGGAGATCCCATGCAACCCTGGTGGATGTCGGTGACTCCAACAGGAGGAATGCGGGACCTCGGCGTTCGGGATCGAGCAGGAGCCATGATCGCCAGGATTTTGGCCATAAGAGGAATCAGCCCGAGTACCACCATGCCGCACAGCACGTCGCAGCAGTGACCCGGGAGCAAGAGGATGCCGGCAACAGTCAGCGTCAAAAGACAAGTGGCCCGGCTTGGGGTCAGAGTCAGGAAGTGCAAAAAACTTGGGTGGAACAAAAGAAGCCCCTGACGTATGAAGAGATGCCGAACAAGCCATGCTGCTACCATACTCTGGAGGCTAACAAGCCCGCGAACCACTCTACTCGGCAGTGCAGCTGGTATCAGCGCACATTGCAGGAGGGCAGCTCGGGAGCTGTTCGGCCGAGTGCTCCGGCATCTCGGCCCAATATTCCGAGACCCCCTCCTCCGACATCGGGGGCCAACGCGATCCGGATCAATCAGCCTCAACGGGGACCCCCACCTCGGCCGGTGAATATGGTGCACACCCGGAACGACAACGGTGCAGGCCCTAGTAACCAAGCCGGACAGCAGCAGGGCAACTACCGGGAGGCACATCAAAGCTATGTGGTCTTCGTGACCGAGCCCACTGACCGGAGGAGTGTGCGGCAGCGTGCCCTGGAGGTGAACGCCGTGATCCCGGCGGTGCCCAAGTTCTTGCACTGGTCCGAGATGGAGATCGCGTGGAGCCGGAAGGATCACCCCAGGGTTATGCCTAAGCCGGGGGCGTACGCCTTGGTGGTGGACCCAACATTTGTCGGACCAAGCCTCAATGTCCGCTTCAGCCGGGTTCTGATCGACAATGGCAGTGCCATTAACATCATGTACAAGGACACGATGCTGAAGCTGGGGGTGTCCATGAACACCTTGTTGCCTACCGAGACGACCTTCCACGGCATTGTGCCCGGGGTCTCTTGCTCACCCATGGGAAAAATCTGGGTTGAAGTGCTATTCCGAACCCGGGAGAACTGCCGAACCGAGAGCTTGGAATTCGAGGTCGTGGACCTCGAAAGCCCGTATCACGCACTAATCGGCAGGCCAGCCCTGGCCAAGTTCATGATCTCAACTCACATGGGCTACCTGAAGATGAAGATGCCGGGACCTAACGGCGTAATCACCATCTCGGGAGACCACAAGCGCTCCATGGAGTGTGCCTCGGCGGGGTCATGCTTAGCTGAGTCCCTGGTGATCGCGGAAGAAAAGAAGAGGATCCAGCAGGTGGTGGCGATGGCCAAGACCTCCCAACTCGGTATGCCCGGGATGGTGAACCCGGAGCAGGGTGCATCATTCCAGCCCCCCCAAGGAGACCAAGAAGGTGGGTGTGGACCCCAGCAACCCGGAGCGCCAAGTTATCATTGGCAGCAACCTGGACAGCAAATAGGAAGGCGAGCTCGTCGACTTCCTCCGTGAGAATCGGGATGCTTTTGCGTGGTCAAGTGACGATCTGCAAGGTGTCCCGAGGGAGTTGGCTGAGCACTCTCTGTTTGTTAGACCGGACGCGAAGCCGGTGAAGCAACCAACTAGGCGCCTCTCGGATGAAAGAAGAGCTGCCGTCATGGAGCATCTGGCTATACTGCTGGCCGCCGGATTCATAATGGAAGTGCTGCACCCGGATTGGATATCGAATCCGGTTCTAGTAGAGAATAAGAAGGATGATCCCCTCCTGCTTAAGGTGTGGCGCATGTGCATCGACTTCACCAACCTCAACAAAGCATGCCCGAAGGACCCCTTTCCACTGCCCCGGATAGATCAAGTGATAGATTCCACTGCCGGGAGTGAACTTTTGACTTTTTTAGATGCCTATTCTGGTTTTCACCAGATACCTTTGAACCGGATGATCAATTGAAAACTGCTTTTATTACCCCTTATGGGGCTTATTGCTATCGTCTCATGACTTTCGGTTTGAGAAATGATGGTGCTACATACCAGAGGTGCATGCAAAAGTGTTTGCACGACCAGATAGGCCAGAATGCCGAAGTCTATGTCGATGACATAGTCATAAAAACGAAAGAAAAGGCCTCACTGATAGATGATCTGAGGGAGACGTTTAAGAACCTAAGAAGATTCCGGATGAAATTGAACCCGGATAAGTGCACATTTGGTGTTCCGGCGGGGAAGTTACTCGGTTCCTCATCTCAAGCCGGGGAATCGAGGTCAACCCGGGTAAAATTCGTGCTATCGAGAGCATGAAATTGCCCGTACGTCTCAAAGATGTGCAGAAGTTCACTGGTTGTCTTCCATCCCTAAGTCGGTTTGTGAGTCGACTTGGAGAGAAGGCCTTGCCCCTGTACCAGTTGATGAAGAAAAGCAAAACATTTGTTTGGACCCCGCAGGCCGACGCGGCGTTCAACTATTTGAAGAGAATGCTCTCAACAGCACCCGTGTTGGCATCCCCGTTACCCAAGGAACCTATGCTGCTGTATATTGCCGCCACAAACCGGGTAGTCAGTGTAGCAATGGTGGTAGAGAGGGAAGAAGGGGGCAAGCTGATACAAAGGCCGGTGTATTACCTCAGTGAGGTGATCTCAGAATCCAAGCAGAACTACCCGCACTACCAGAAGATGGCGTATGGAGTATACATGGCAGCGACCAAGCTAAAGCATTACTTTCAAGAGCACCCGATCACAGTGGTGTGCGAGGCTCCTCTGGTCGAGATCATCGGTTGCAAGGACGCTAGCGGCCGGGTAGCCAAATGGGCCATCCAGTTGTCTCCATACGCTCCGGCGTATGAGAGACGAGATGCCATCAATTCGCAGGCGCTGCCGGACTTTTTGGTAGACTGGTCCGAGATGCAATATGAACCTCTGATGCCGGATTACATTTTCTGGAGGATGCATTTCGATGGCTCCAAGGCTAAGATCGGGTTGGGTGCCGGAGTGGTCCTCACTTCACCAAAGCAGGATGTGCTGAAGTATGTTCTGCAAATCCATTTCCGGGCATCTAACAACGTCGCGGAATATGAGGCCTTGGTTCATGGACTGAATGTCGCCAGGGAGATCGGCATCCGCCGGATAGAATGTTTTGGTGATTCCGATCTCGTAGTGCAGCAGGTGTCGGGGAATTGGGATGCGCTTGATGCAAACATGGCCTTATACAGGTTTCATGTGCAGAAAATATCCGGATTTTTTGAAGGATGCGAGTTCAAGCACATACCCAGAGGAGAAAACGAGGCAGCGGATGTCTTGTCCAAGCTAGGGTCATCTCGGGATGCCATCCCACCCGGGATCGCTCTTGAGCATTTGAGGAAGCCATCTATTCAACCCTCACCCGAATCGGATTCTATCTTCATCCCCAAGGAGCCTAGTTCAGATGCCGTACCCATGGAAGTAGATGTCGGGAGCATAACATCGAACCCGGGGACTGCATCACTATGCTCAGAGAGGCAAAGAAAGATGATGATGGAGGTGATGTCGGCAGAGCCAATGGACATAGACGCTCCCGTGTTCCCGGTTCGACCTGTCCCGGGATGGGCACAACCCATTATGGCTTACATCTTGGAAGGAACCCTCCCGGAGAATGAAGTGGAATCCCGACAGATAATGCGAAGGTCAAATGCATACACCGTCATCAATCAAGAGCTATACAAGAGGAGTGTCACTGAGGTACTACAGAGATGTGTGGAACCAGCAAAAGGACAAGAGATGAGCCTGGAAATACATCAGGGGGAGTGTGGACATCATGCATCATCCCGGGCCCTGGTGGCGAAAGTGTTCCGACATGGGTTCTACTGGCCCACTGCGTTGCAAGAGGCAGAAGACATTGTCCGGAAATGTGGAGGATGCCAGAGGTTTGCTCACCGGATACATATGCCGGCGTCAGTACTGAAGACAATCCCTATCACTTGGCCATTCGCAGTATGGTGTTTGGATATGGTCGGGCAGTTCAAACCGGCACGAGGCAATATGACGCACATACTGGTCATGGTAGATAAATTCACCAAGTGGATAGAGGTCAAGCCAATCCGGAAGTGTGATGGACACACCGCTGTGCAATTCCTGAAAGACATCATCTTGAGATACGGGTACCCGCACATCATTATTACGGATAATGGCACCAATTTTGTTGTGGGGGAATTCGCTCGATTTTGTGCTGAGAAGGGAATCCGGCTGGATGTAGCATCAGTTGCACACCCGGAAGCAAACGGGCAAGTCGAAAGAGCAAATGCTTTGGTCTTGGCCGGCATCAAAGCTCGTTTGATCGAGCCACTGTTGAGAGCTCTGGGATGCTGGATAGAGGAGTTACCGGCGGTTTTGTGGGGTCTCCGGACTACACCGACTAGATCTACCGGGTATACGCCATTCTTTATGGTGTACGGTGCCGAGGCAGTACTCCCAACCGACATACACTATGATTCGCCGAGCGTGACAATGTTCACCGAGACCGAGGCAAAGGAGGCCCGAGAGAATGATGTTGATTTACTTGAGGAGGCAAGAGAATTGGCACTTTCTCGGTCTGCAATTTACCAGCAAAACCTCCGCCGCTATCATAGCCGGAAGGTGCACCCGAGAGTGTTCCGAGAAGGAGATCTTGTGCTAAGGCTCATCCAACGCACGGTCGGAATGCATAAGTTGTCGCCTCCATGGGAGGGACCTTTCGTGATAAGCAGGGCATTGCACAATGATTCTTATTACCTTGTAGATGCACAGGAGGCTAGGAAAGGTGTAATGGACAAATCCGGAGAGGAAACCAAACGTCCATGGAATGCAGCTCTGCTTTGACCCTTTTACTCATAAAGGGCTCAGTGTATGATGTATTTCAGTATTAATGAAAGTAAGGCACCCCGGGAGGAACCCGGGGACTGCCTCGTTGTGTGCCCTTTTATTTTGTCCAGTTTATTTGTTATTTCATACCGGCATCTCGGGAAGGAACCCGAGGACTGCCGAGTACCTATTTTTTGTATTATTTGTATGCCGGGAAAGTTCCGAATTCGATTCTCAAAGTCAGAGTAATGTATGTCATGTGAAATCATCTTGTGACTCGACTGACGCACGCCGAAATGGTAGTCAAGAGCAAAGAGAATCAAATATGGGGAACACGAAAATGGTCTCGGGGACTCGGAGCAGAAACTTATCCGGCATACCTATTTTTGCTAACCCAGTTATTTTTTTTATGTCGGGAATTCGGTTAGCCAGAACTCGGATTGTCTTAAGTAATGTATGCCGTATATGGAGTTTTGTGACTCGACTGTCGAACGCCGAAATGGTAGACAAGAGCAGAAATTGCCTAAGTACGGTAAACATGAAAAGCAACTCGGGGACTCGTGACAGAATAAACCGACATAGCTTGTTCGGATAAATAATTTAGTACGGAACATAAATGTTAAATAGTATATATTACATCTTGCAAACCGGCATCCCGGGGATTTAACAGTTCTACTCTTAAGTTTTTCTAAGTAGTAGGGGAAGCTGGCTTCTCGGCGGTGGCAGCAGCGGGAGCAGCAGTGGCGGTGTCCTCAGAACCGGCAGCGGCACTCGGGGCATTTGGGCACACCTCGGCCTGAGAGACCTCGGGTGGCGGAGAAGTTGTAGCATCCCGGGGAACCGCGGTCTCGGTCGCGGCACCAGACGCAGCATCATCCTCCTCCGGGATCTCACCGTCCACGTCGCCGGTCGCACCGGTTTCATCGTCATCCTCGTAATCGGATTCGGAGTCGGAAGCGACGATGCTGGCGGTGAAGGCGCGAATGTTGGACCAGGAGGCGATGCGATGCACCACTTCTTGTCGCCGCTGGATCTTAGCCGGATCGCTGCACCAAGGCGATATTGTGCGTAGGCGGTGGATCACGTCCAAGTCGAGACCTTCGTACCAACTCAGTACTTGGGTGATGACCAGATCGGCACCAGCCCGCGCACCGGAGCGTTTCCAAGTATGGACGCGCCTCCCGGCACCTCGGAGGGCGCTCGCAAGTTCGCCGACCGAGAGCGTCGCGCTGACACCCGGCCACAGCGCACCATGAACGTGGATCGCGGCGCTGAGCAGCTCCGTCCCGATCGACCGGAGAGGCACTATCCGGGCCTTCAGGGCAGTGAGGTGGTCCTCAATGTCCCAAGCATCCGAAACAGGGCCCTTCCCGGCACGCTTCTCCCGGGCAGCAGCAACCGCAAGGGCAGCAGCCTCGCGGGAGTGCTCGAATTCCCCTTTAAAAAGAAGAGCTGTCAAGCGACTAGGTCATAAGGAAGGCAACAACAAAGGAAGAGAGCATAGAAAGGAGGGGGATGTCGTTCCACTTACTGTTAAGATCCCGGTTCAATACAGTTAGCTCGGAGAGCCAAGTATCGGCCCGTGACCGGAGAAGAGCCAGCCCGGTCTCGGCGAGATGCGCGCGCTCCTCGGACTGGTCCAAGGTCTCCTTTTGCTTCTGCTTCGCCTCCACGAAGCGCGTCTTCATGTCGGTCGCAGCAGATCTGGCCTTTTCAAGCTCGCCATTGAGCCGCGCAATCTCGGCCTGCGCAGTAGCAAGCGCAGCCTTCTGATCCACCGAGATTTTGCGCGCGGCATCTCGCTCCTCTCGGAGGCGCCCCTCGCACTTCTTGGACTGACCGAGGTCAGCAAGAACCCGGTTGAAGATGCTGCCACGTTTCTTGCTGCACTCCTGCAATCAAGACAAAGAAGGATGAGTCAATCTTGGAAAAGATTTAAGGGACTCGAGAGACTCCGAGATCGGTAACAATTAAAAACTACCCGGTCGGGAGGATCTCGGGGACTCGGTTTCCGAGTCCTGGTATTTTCTCTAAGATTGGAGCCTAGTGGTCTGCTATTCGGTGGAATCTAGAGCACTAAGCACCAATCTCGGGGACTAGTGGAGATGGACCAATTTTTGAAACAAGCTACCCAGTCGGGAGGATCTCGGGGACTCGGTTTCCGAGTCCTAAAATTTTCTCTAAGATTGGAGCCTAGTGGTCTGCTATTCGGTGGAATCTAGAGCACTAAGCACCAATCTCGAGGACTAGTGGAGATGGACCAATTTTTGAAACAAGCTACCCGGTCGGGGGGATCTCGGGGACTCGGTTTCCGAGTCCTAAAATTTTCTCTAAGATTGGAGCCTAGTGGTCTGCTATTCGGTGGAATCTAGAGCACTAAGCACCAATCTCGGGGACTAGTGGAGATGGACCAATTTTTGAAAAAAGCTACTCGGTAGGGAGGATCTTGGGGACTCGGTTTCCGAGTCCTGGTATTTTCTCTAAGATTGGAGCATAGTGGTCTGCTATTCGGTGGAATCTAGAACACTAAGCACCAATCTCGGGGACTAGTGGGGAAGGAACAAATATTTATTGGAGAAGGAAAAGGAACAAACTTACCTCGGTCACCCGAGTAACATCCAGCGCGGCCACCTGGAGAGCGTGCAGAGCTTGAGCGCTGCGGCTAGGGCCGGCAGCGTGCAAGTCCCCCACGGTCTCGGAGGCGTCAACGGCAATCCAGGCCTGGTTGTATTCGTCAACAACGTGTATGCCGAAGCCGCCGGGCGCGCGAGCAGCAACAACTTTCCGGGATCCTGAAGGCACAAAGGAGCTTACGGTTGCTCGCAGCGTCCGCAGGGCAGCAGTAGGGATCTCGGCGGGAGGTGGCGGTAACGGTGAAAACATACCCGTGCGTAGGGCCAAGTCTTGGGCCGAGGATGTCGGAGCAGAAGTAGGTTTGGCAGAAGTTGTTTTCTGCCCGGCAACCTTGGCGCGCGCTTTCGCGTCAGGTTGATCAGATTGCCGGGAAGAAGCTGCGGGCTGTTTCTCCGGGGCGGTCTTGTTCACAGCTTGCCGGGAGGGACCGCTTGGCACGAGCTGCCGGGGAGGGCTCATGATCTCTGCCTCGAGCCCGGGCACCCTGCGCGGACTATCCGGAAGAAGGATGTCTTCCGATGTAGTCGCGGCCTGGACTGAAGTCTCGTCGATCACCGGACGAGTTTCTGGAGCCGCGGCAGCAGTCGGTGCGGCACCAGAAGCAGGAGGCTCACTTCTTCGGGCAGAAGGACGAGGTGGAGAAGAGGCAGCCCGAGGCGGGCTGGGAGTCCGGGATCCAGGAGGAGGGGAGACAAAGGATGACGGGAGGTCGAGTGCGTCCCAGAAAGAAATATCTCAGTAAAAACTTCAGGAGAAGACAAGGTTATGTAGCATGAAGCAAAGAAAATTTACCCGGAATCCACAGTGGGAGGACCCTTACTCCGACGTCGAGGCTTCTCGGCCGTTTGTTTGTTCGGCTTGCTCCTCTTGGGGGGGTTGTCGGAATCATCGGCGGCATCGGTGTCGGAAGCCACACGCTTCCGTCTCTCGGCACGTTTGGTCGCGGCCGTAGGTTTTGGAACCACTGCTAAAGCCCAGTTGAGGGGGAGAGCGTCAATCACATCGAGAATTTGACAGTCAATCTCATCCTCTTCATCCGAAGAAATCGAAATAGCCTCTAAGGTTGAAGGGTTACCCGGGGCGGCAGCTTTGACTAGAGGAATGGCGAGATGATCCTCACCGTCGGGATCCTCTCTCGGCATCTCTTCTGGTGCGGGGAAGTTCGGCGCGAAATTCCCGTTGGCGTGGATAGCGTCCTCCTCGGTTTGCCGCTCGAATAACTGCGCAAATAAATCACCACATGACAACCATGTCGGTTTCCAGCAGAACCCGGGTGCGAATGCAAGTTTACGAAAGGCAGACACGAGCACCTATTTCAGGGGTTTTTTCCGGGATCCCCCGATGGCACCCCAGGCATAGTCATCCGACATCTTCGTCCGAGCAATAGCTCGAACGCGTCGGACGACCGCGGCATGATCTAACCCCAAAAATACTGGTCCTAGTGGGGTCTAAGTTCCCGGCCATATGGCACATCTTGTGCACTCGGGTTTGGAGGGGGCAAACGCGGCGAATGATGAAGCAACGCAGGAGATCATCGCCAGTCATCTTGTCGGTTAGCACGTTAAGGACGTCGTGCATACACCTGACCTCCTCGGTGTCGGGGAACCGTTTCCAGAGGTTGAATTTGCGGGGAGGACCAATGGCGAACTCCGGCAAGTTTATGAAATCCGGATTCGAGGATCCCGGAGCGTCTCCCGAGCTCTCCCGATTCTTCACATAGAAGAAGCTACGCTGCCACTTCCGGCAGGATTCTAGTCCTTTGACTATAGGAAATCCGGAAATTAGCACGGGGGATGATGGTGGCCGCTCCGCAGTCGACCAAGTCTTTTACTTTCTGATCTGGATTGGGGATGACTTGGCGACGAAGGATGAAGTACCTGGCCCAGAGGTCCAGGAATGGCCATACACCGAGATATGCTTCCGAGTAGGTTGTGAAGACCGAAAGCATCATGATGGCGTTAGCTGGGAGATGATGAGGTTGGAGGCTGTAGGTGTCGAGGAAGTCGCGGAAGAAGGGGCTAGCCGGAAGCCCAAACCCGCGCTCGAAATGCGTGAGGAATACAACGTATTCCCCGCGTTGGGGTTCCGGTTGAACCTCGTCCTCCGGGAGACGGCTCTCAACTTCTGGCGGAATCCGGTGAGTCCGGTATAGCCAGTCCAGGTCCGCCTGTTTGGTCTCGGATCCATCCCAGCACCCCCGGATACTTTCTTCACCCATGCCGGAGAAGTGCGCAGATGTATCCGGGTTACTCTGCAGGCGCAGCGGCAGTTAGTCGAAATTAGTCTACCGGGAGCTAAGATACGGGATCGCAAACTCCTAAAGACAACCGGGTTCCTGGCAAGTAAGATCTACCGCGGGCTAGTAAATCAAAACTAAAAGGAGGAAAATAGGCTCGGACTAAACTCAAACAGGGCATAGTGCGAGCAAAAGGGCTAGGTCCTACAGCGACTATGCATCCCCGCCGCGCGCCCCGTAGGCGCCGCGCGAATCGTGCTCGCCGGCGGCGGCGCAGCCGCGCGTGTGTTAGGGCGCGACCGAGCACGAAGTATTGTTCCCGTGGAAGAAAGGTTCATCGGGGCGGAGAGAAGAGCTCACCGGAGAAAGCGAGGCCGGTGATGCGCAAGAAGAGTGGCGGCGTTCGGGCTCCGGCGACCAACGAGAGCGGCGGCGTTCGGGCTACGGACGCGGCTACAGCGGCGCGCTCGAGACGACGGTGACGGAGGTGTGAAGGAGAGGAAGAAGAAGAGGTGACCGTTCCGGTCCCCTATTTATGGGGGGATTCCGGAGCGGTTTCCCATTTTCCCGCCCACGATCTCTCCGATCGTGGGTAGGATCCGTTCTGTGTAGCGCGGCACGTGGCGCTCACCGGAGCGCCCGATCCGGCCACACCGAGGGCCACACGGCTCCAACGGTTGGACTTCGGATCGGCTGCGGCTCCCGGCGCGCGAACCCGAGCAACGACGTGCTCGGTCAGAAGCACTCGAGTGCGCTTCTGATCAGACAGGACGTCGGGTGGGACCCAGCTCGCGATCTCGAATTCAATGCAGAGCCAACGGTCAAGATTCACTAAGACTGCAGTATCCGGTTACAGGCATCGCCTTCCGGTTGAAACGATCTCGGTATGAAAACCTCGGGAAAAACCGATCTCGGCATCTAGTCAAAGGATAATATCATATGTTCTCAGAAGATAGTTGTTATTAAAGCTGATCCTGCACATCATCCGAGGTCGCTGCGCAGCACCAGCTTTGGGGACTAGTGTCGGGGGGCTGCCCCCCGGGTAGGGGCAGATCCCGGAATAATTCAATAATACGCCAACAGTACTTGACCTTTGGTGAGAGCAAGGGACACCTCCTGGTGTGCTGAAGGGGCAACTTGACCCTTGAGCGCTGGTAGAGTGCAAAGTGCCTCCTGGCAGGCGCAAGGGTCAGCTCAAGCAACTATAAATAGACACCCCCAGCCTTCACAATGGCAGCACAAGCATCAGCGGGTGGTTCCTCTAAGAACTAGCTTCTCGAAGATGTCTTTGCTGATAGGCTAAGACATCTTCGGGAGGCTAGGCCTAGAGATACTCATCCGGGGACGAACTCGGACGCCTCCGGAAAGGATATCGGATCTTGGGCTCCGAGGAGACTCTCGGAAGGAGTTGTGTTCGGTTTTGCCGGATAGGCAATCCGGGTAAGTGCTAACCGGAACATCTATCTTGGTCCTGATCTTGTGCAGGAAGGACTCACGGGGGCGAGCAAGAAGATAACCGGCACGAGGGACCCCGGTTGGCCGTCAACGGTCTGTAGCTGGCTTTCCCGTCTGTTGCGGGGGAAGGTACCATTCCGCCTGACACGGAAGCATGGTCACCTCCCGCCTGACACGGGAGCGCGTCAGCCGGTACGACAACGGTACGACAAGACACGACCTGCCTAGTCCGGCAATCCGGAAAAGGCTATCCGGGATGGGCCAAGACATGTCTTGTCTCTCACAGGGGGACAATGATGTTCCAGGACGGCGCCTGCCGTCCTTGCCAAGATGATGACGAGGGGGCTACGCCGGATAGCGCGGCGACTAGGTCGCACTAGCCGGTGACGACATGCCGGTTAGGCCTGTCCGGTGGGGCCAAGCCGGTTTAGGGTTTCCGGCCCTCCTGGCCGGAACTCTATAAAAGGCGCCATAACTGCTTCTGTGGGGGAGAGACCAACTTGGGAGCCAAAGCTGTAGTTGCCTTTACTCCTAGAGCATTTACTTCTTCATACCTTGAGTTCATCTAGTTCCTTGTGTTCTTCACTTTGAGAGATCTAAGAGAAAGTTGTAGCCCTTGTACCACAATTACATAGAGAGGAAAGGCAGGAGTAAGGGTGTTACCTCCTCACGAGGGCCCTGAACCTGGGTATATCGTCTGTGTGTTGAGTGCCTTCGTGCATTTGTTCTTATTTGTTAGATCTTCCCTCTAGCGTACTGCTCTTGCTCAAGCAACTATATAGTAGTACGAACGGAGATCAGAATACATACCCTTATAGACCGAAAGCGGGGATTACGTTCCCGCACAAACGTTTTCGATGAAGACCGACGAAGCCGACCTCAAGGTCGTGTAGAGGAAGCAGACCTCCGAGTACCGCTAGCGTAGCACCTCGCAGGGCGTCACACACGTACGGTGGAAACGATGACATCCGAAGCTCCAGTCCAGGACGAGCAGCGGAAGACTTGGACCGGAACACCAACAGCGCGGCAGCGGGCTATGGTGGAAGAGATCCCCCTCTCAACTCGGTGCAACTCCGACAAAGAGAATCACGAAATCGAGAGAGAAATGGAGAATTAATTGGTGAATTAAAAGGCCAGGGCTGCCCCTCTATATAAAGGCTCCTGGGGGAGCCAACCTTGCCAGCCAGGCAATGTGGGACTATCCCCCATTGCCTGGTGCGGCTGCACATGGTGCGCCGGCCCCTGGTGCGCCCCTTTTGGCCCACCTAGGTCGGCCCCATGGCTCCCACCGAATTCCCCTAGGGAATTTTCCCCCTCTTGGGCCTTCTTTCGACCAGAAGGCCCATTTAGTGAAATCAGCCTAAATAAATTCGAAAATAAATATATAAAATCATATTTGCACATTAGTTACACTAATTAATATCAAACATATTATATATAATTTATTCTAGCTCCGAAAACTCTTTCGTTGCTGCCCGATCTCCATCGGACCTCTCTCGGGATGTTCCCGGTGATCTCTTTCCTTTCCGGTTGTCTTGTCGAAACCCCTTAAGTGTGTTACCCTAGCGGTTCGATATAATAACATGTATGATCAAGACTCCTCTATGATCAACGACTAACTCGTAGGCCTGGACCCCGTGAATTAATCCCTGTGATATAACGAATGACTTTCATCTATCAAACCTGAACGCAAAGTCTTAAACCTTTTGCCATAGCGATACTTAGCGTGTCCGAGTGTCGTTCCATAGATATCTCCATACCTAGCTTGACCTTGTTACCGACAACGCTATCTTCTGCTCGTCTATGATTTCGTGTCTTCGTGACCTAGTCACATGCTTGCAAGCTCATTAGACATGATCTCACCGAGTGGGCCCTAGAGTATCTATCCTGCTATGCGGACAGGCAAATCCCGCTCTTGACCCCTCGTCTCAACTAATCCTTTCCGATACCCAAAAGTATCACCGTTATTGTTATACTAAATAAGATACGACGTTTGGTGCGATCAAAGTATCTTACAGGAATAACAATAAGAGTTATGTCCATCACATCGTTCTCCAACGATATGACTTTCATTGCCGACCGGCGCCATGCCCTATGATCGGGAAACCTCAATCATCGATCACGCAATGAAACTAGTCTTAGTAGAGGCTACTAGGGACCTGGTTGTTTACGCATCACACCCGTATTAATGTTTCCGCTTAATACGGTTATAGCATGACACAAACAACCTATTATGAACAAACGAGATATGATAAAGAATACACTTTATTAATTGCCTCTAGGACATATCTCCTTCAGCCGCCCCGTGCACCGCCACCCGCCGGCTGCTCCGCCTCCCCGTCGCCACGCCCCCTCCTGCCTACTCCTCCCGCCGCCACACGCCGCGTCGCCCGCCTCCCCTACGCTCGCCCGCGTCGCTCGCCTCCACTGCTCCGCGCCGCCGCCTCCTCCCGTGCGCCGCCGCGCCGGTCGCCGTCGGCAGTGCAGCCGCGTGCCGTCCTCGCGCCATGGCCGCCGCCGCCCCCTGCTCCGCCTCCGCGTGCTGCCACGCGCCATGGCCGTCGCCGCCCTCTGCTCCGCCGCCGCTTTCCACCGCACTGCATCCTCTTCCCGGCCGCCAGCGCGCCGCCACCTCCGCGTCGTCCGCCGCCCGTGCGCCTCCTCCTTCGTCTCTCCCCTCCGCGTGCGCGCCGCCGCCGCACGCTGCAAGCCGCGTCGTCGCCCGGCGCCGCCACCTCCCCGACCTCGACTCCTTCCCCGGCCACCACGGACCTCGCCTCGCCGACCTAGCCTGGTTGCTCCGTCCCGGTGGCCTCCTCGCATCCGCCGCCCGCAAGGTGTTCTGTGGATTCTCGCAAGATCTCCGGCGCTTCATTCGTTGCCCGAGTTGTCCACCCTTCGAGTTGCTGCACCGTGTTGGCGTGAACCTCAACCGTGATCGTCGGCAAGGACTCCTCTTCGTGTCCGTCTGGTCTGTGTTCGCTTTGCGTTGGCCGCCTTCGTGCGTGTCCAGGAAGACCGTGATCCGCGAATGATGATGCTTGAGTACAACGACTCCGACCACTCCCACGACACCGACAAACGACGATGCCCCGGTTCAGCGACGCCTACTTCTCCGACGACAACTACTTCCTCTATGGACCAAAGACGTCGGTTTCGAACCCTAGTTCTCCTGATCTAACGTGCAAACCCAAACCCTAGCCCTATGCCTATTTTATAAAAATGTCATCTATCTTGTGCATATCGAATCATTCTTGCATGTGTTGCATCTCTTGGGTTTGTGAGTGTAGCAATTCATCTAAAAAATAATTATGGAGTGTGTGGGCATTTATTTACTATTGGTGCCCTATTCCATTTAATTTGACTAGATCATCTTTGCCATGTCTTGCCATGTTAATGAACATTTAACACTGATGGGTAGATAAATAACTTGCACCTAAATATTAATTATTGGGATCCCGGTTCCGCTTAATTTGGATTAATGCATCTCGTTATGCATCTTGCCATGCCATACATCATTCTCATGATCATGCTGAATCTTTTGTCGTAGTTGTAAGATGCATATTTTACGCTTTCCTGTGTTTGTTGATTCTTCGCGGATAAGACGTTCAGATTTGTGAGCAATGACAAGATCTGCTTCCATGCGGGATTCCAGGCAAGCAAAGTTTGCTTGTTTACCTATACATTGTCTTTCATTCCTGCCGTTGATCTCTGCTATCCTAGTATTCGATTCTTATGTCGCGATCGCATCACATGTTTATCCTGCAGCATATACAGCTTATCCCCAAAACCTATTACATGTTGCATGTTTATCTATTGGCTTTGCGGTAGCGCATGCTTAGAGTTGATTGTGCGGGTCGTCTGTTGGTCCTATGTTTCACATGCTTAGTATGATAGATTATTCTACCTTAACAAAATGTTGTCTTATATTGGGGTATTATAATTAAAAGATAAGGCACCGGCGGAAGGCCTTATTCTGCTAAGTGTCAACCTAGGAACTGAGATTTTGTCATCGGATCCAATTTTGAGCGCACTAACCACTTGTGGGAGGCCCTATGGAAGTCCCCCCGTGGCTTCGATCTAATCTGCTTCTTATCCAGGGCGCCGCAAGTAGTTCGGGCTTTTCATTTGATGCATGCATATGGTTACAAAAGGATCTCATGGTGATGGCGTAGTCGATTCTCATATAGAGTGACACGTTCTTAGAGTGTTACGAAGTTTCGGGTATGGGGCTGTGTAACCGTGCGCACAATCATGCGGTTCCCTGGATGGGTTGTAGACAAGAGATTTGCCGTGTTGAGATGCTCTACCTTCTGGATTTGCTTTTTGGGGTTGATCGAACGAGTATGGGTACAGTAGTGCACACCTGCAGGGTATAATCTTATCGATGAGCCGTGTCCACGGTTATGGACGACTTGGTGATGATGCTGGCTAACAAGATCTCGACACCTTACACCTAATCATTGTTAATTAATTTGACTAGTAATATAAATTACTTTCACAATAAATGATAACTAAAACTGTTCAATGTGTGAGTTTCCCGAATTGCTTTCTCATACTTGGTTGAGCGGGTTAATCCGAGAATGGGTTATAATTGGTGTTAGTAGTAGTTAGTTACTTATGCGTTCTCTTATCCCTCTCTAATTAGACGAAAGTTATAGCGTGTCTCTATTAGGTTGCTAGTGCTGCTGCCGCTAAGTCCACCTACCCCATATTTTGGGAGATGGTGTAGAAAGTAGGCAGCTTGTTTTGCTTGCCAGGGAGTGCCCTGACCCTTTTTTGGGTTGTGCCTTATGTGCAGTTAACAGGTTTGAAGTCCGAAGACATTAGGAATCCCTCCGGCTTGGCCTGGGCAGGGATATGGCGCCATTGCTTATCTTCAGTACTCTTAGTCCAATATTTTTCTTATCCGTAGCCGGATACTATTTTGCTTCCGCTGTCATTTGTATCTTTGTATTGTATCATGTGTATCTTGACTCGTTCGAGTCATTGTTGTATTATATCTTCTGTTGTTGTGGATGTATCAGAACTGTTGTAATGTTATCACAATTCCACCCACATAATGCGCATGTTTTCGGCGTGCATATTATGTCGGGTGGGCGACCTAAAATCGTTATTATACGGATTTCGACGGGATCACTTAAATCTACATAGTATCGATTTTTGGCGTCATAAAGGTGGACCCCACTCATATTTCACTTTATATTTAGTTATAGTTCACAATTTTAAATTTAGTTTAAAAAATATTCACTTGCATATATTATATATACATATGTTTGTACTTACCTACTAAATTTTTGTGAAATAAGAAGGGATTCTTATATTGAAAAAACAAAACAAAAACAGCTTAATTTTCTCTGAAAATTACTCTTTTTGTGTAGAAAAAATTCAAAAAAAGTTCTAGAGTTGAAGAATATGTGTACGTAGTGATATGTTTTATTTCGAAAAATTAAAAGCTAAACCTAACGTTTTGATTTTTTTAAAACGACAATGGTGAGTTCGGAGCTATCAGAGAGATATCCGATAAGACTCTCTCTTATCTTTGCTTAGCGTCCACCATAGCGCCACGCCGCTTGTGCCACACAACATTGTTTCTCTCCCTCGCATCCCTCAAATCGTATTGTAACGAAAACAACCATCCTTATGCAAAATTTGCCTTTCTCTCCACACACACCTCTACACAAAGATTACTCTTTTCTCCACACACCTCTGACTTCGTCAATCACTTGGGACTACATGGCACCTCATCCCTGATGCCACATGACACCATTTATCTCTCTCCTCCTCTCTCGAGTCGTAGAATAGTAAGCTCCCTAGGAATAGAGATTTCTCCTTCTCCCACATGTCCACATCAAGGTGGACCCCACTCATATTTCACTTTATATTTAGTTATAGTTCACAATTTTAAATTTAGTTAAAAAAATATTCTCTTGCATATATTATATATAAATATGTTTGTACTTACCTACTAAATTTTTGTGAAATAAGAAGTGATTCCTATCTTGAAAAAACAAAACAAAAACAGCTTAATTTTCTCTAAAAATTATGTTTTTTGTGTAGAAAAAATACAAAAAAAATTCTAGAGTTTGTATAATATGTGCACGTAGTGGTATGTTTTATTTCGAAAAATTAAAAGCTAAACCTGACGTTTTGATTTTTTTAAACGACATTGGTGAGTTCGGCGCTATTAGAGAGATATCCGATAAGCCTCTCTCTTATCTTTGCCTAGCGTCCACCATAGCGCCACACCGCTTGTGCCACACAACACTGTTTCTCTCCCTCGCCTCCGTCAAATCGTATTGTACCGAAAATAACCGTCCCTACGCAAAATTTGCCTTTCTCTCCACACACACACCTCTACACAAAGATTACCCTTCTCTCCACACACACCTCTAGCTTCGTCAAGCACTTGGGACTATATGGCACCTCATCCCTGATGCCACGTGACACCATTTATCTATCTCCTGCTCTTTCGAGTCGTATTATATCGAAAACACGCCATTGAGTTGACTTATACGATCCTCGCAGTGGTTGCATGGGAACACCCATATCGCCTCCCGCACCGGCCACCGATATCACCGTTGCTATTAGTAGTGGTTGACTTTACAATCCTAATGCCGCCTCTCAAGTTCATTGGTAAGTCGCATGCTACATGCGGTCAAACTATATGTTAAAATAAGTGTATTTTGGCAATTCAATATATAATGGTCGATGATATTCGTACCATTTATTTTTGATCGACTATTATGCCAACTATTATTGATTTTGGGTAATTTATGTGAGAAAAAATATTTAATTTCATTATATTAAAATCAGTGACCATCACTGTATGACCTCGATGCCTAATCTACCTCTTTGAGTTTGTAATGTTCATCGTATAATGTCTCTAGATTGTTTGAAATTTGATCAAATCATTATAGAAACATGTATATAATTTAAATTTCATGGCATTACAACTAAATAATTAAGTCCATTCTCTACTTTATTTCCATGTAGTGATCGAGTTGTACTACTTTTTCATCATTAATATTATTTTATAAGTATGTTTTACTCAAATTATTTTTTTATCTACCGTTGTTCGTATTAGGACGGACGCGGCAACGCACGTCTTTTCGTAGTGTAAAGTGGTACTCCCTCTGTTTTTTAATATAAGCTGTTTTAGCTATTGCTTATGTTGTCTAGATACACACCAAAATGAGTGGGTGTGGACACTAAAACATGTCTAGATATAAGTTTGAACATGTAAATGTGAAAAAAGGTTAAAACATGTTATATTAAAAAACAGAGGTAGTAGTTCATAGATCAATTAATATGTGAATAATCAAGCCATACAAGCCATGCTCCTGACACCTTTTAGCCTATATAAACACACACATAAGCGAGCACCGACCTAGCGGTACCCTACAAAGCTTGATGTTTTTAGAGTTAACGTTGTCCTGCATACTGCAGATCAGATGACTACTCCATTGGCCTTCGTTGGGCATGTGAGGCATCTGGATCTTTCCTATAATAGTGTCGGTCGGTAGAAGAGTTTTAATTTCTCCAAGGTCAAGTATTATAGTGCGATGGTTAGAGAATGTTTTTGGATTGCGTACCTTGCAAGCTTTGGTGCCACCTTGGAGAGGCTAGGATGTATCTACTTGATAGGTTCTATCGGACTGCCGATCATCACGGTGAATCATATAGCGTTAAGGACACAGTGTCTACCAACAGTTTAGTTCTGTAAGAATGACCGACATTCGCAGGATTAAACCAGACTCATGTAGCATTTCGACAGTAAGTCGAGCAGAACAGCAGGAATAGTTTAAGTGCATTTCACATGACATGCCGTACAAAACAGCTAACAGAACAATGTGACAAATCGACTAGTTTCTCTAAGAACTTAAAGCATATTTCACTCCTCTCCATCTTGCTCGGAATATGCTCGCTGATTCTTCCTGCCAATTTTTTTTATTTAGAAAAGGGGAAAACCCCAGTCTCTGCATCGAGTGATGCACACAACTGTTTTTATTACATAATTTAGAGTACTATACTTATTACATTGCTTTCAAAAAGCAAAATGGGAACGAAAAAATCTCTCTCTATAACCAGAAAGAAAACTAGTCACTACAAAAGCCGACTAGTATGCTGCCACGTAGACCGGGAGAAAAACTCCTGTGCCACCGTAAGAAGTCTTTTGCACCCAATGTCCATAAGCTCCTTCTGATCCGGTGGAAGCATATAGCCCCACGGCTGGATCCAATGCACCGCCATATTGATAACCTGTAAGACATGAAAATATTCTTTCCTGTTAAATACCAAATTATTCCTATAATTCCAAATAGACCAACAAATAGCTGAGACACCAACCGAATCCTAACCTTGGTCTTATTATCAACCCCATTCAGCCAGTTACCAAACATATTAGTAACGTTGGTGGGGGGAACAATGTTATAGGTACAGAAAACAACACGCCAAATCAGTTGGGCAAAAGGGCAAGAGATAAACAAATGATTAATAGATTCATTGCAACTACAAAAGTTACACTTAGTGCTACCCTTCCAATTTCGTTTAGCTAGATTATCCTTAGTGAGCAAGACTTTTCTGTTAAGAAACCACATAAAGGTCTTAATTTTTAGCGGCATTCTGATTTTCCAAAGGTATTTACAAAGAAATCTAGTATGTTCATTCATTAAATCCTCATATATAGATTTAACCGTAAAAACTCCATTTTGAGTCAATTTCCAATGGAATTGGTCTGGACCATCAGTCAAAGTTATAGCCATCAATCTCAAGCATAAATGAGACCACATCTCCCATTTATCGCCTAAGAGCGTCCTTCTGAACCCTAAATTCAGTGGCGGGGCAGAAACTAAAACCTCACTAACAGTAACATGTTTTTGTTGTACAATGTTATACAACAAAGGATATTGGTCCATTAACGGGGTTGATCCTAACCAAGTGTCCTCCCAGAACCTAGTTGCTTGGCCATTGCCAATTTTAAAAAGGCCTCTATTAAAGAACTCTTCTTTAACTTTCATGATTCCTTTCCAAAATGGTGAATCACTCGGTTGAACTTCCGCTTGAGCTAAAGTTTTACTATAGAGGTATTTATTCCGCAACAATTCTTGCCATACTCCCTCCTCGTTTAAAAGTTTATATAGCCATTTGCTAAGTAAATATTTATTTTTTAGCTCCAACACTTCCACCCCTAAACCGCCTTGGTCTTTGGGTCTACAAATAATTTTCCACTGTGTTAATCGATACTATCTTTTATTCTCATCGCTTTGCCAGAAAAAACGAGACCTATAAAAATCTAGCCTTTTCCTGACTCCTTTAGGTATTTCGAAAAAGGATTAACCAAGACCAACCTATCACCATAAGAGAGCATTTTGCCTTTCCAACATCCTAATTTACCATCAAAACGGCTTTCAACAGGGTGCCATTCCGAGTTCCACAATTTCCTGTAATGAATTGGGACTCCAAGATACTTAAAAGGCAAAGAACCAGTTTCACACCCAAAGATATGTTTATACTGATCCTCCTCCTCCTTTGCTTTCCCGAAGCAAAAAATCTCACTCTTATGAAAATTTATTTTTAAGCCCGACAATTGCTCAAAAATAGATAGAATAAGTTTTAGGTTTACCGCCTTTTCCAAGTCATGCTCCATGAACAATATCGTATCATCCGCATATTGTAAGATGGATAATCCTCCCTCCACTAAATGAGGAATAAGACCACCCACCTTCCCATCCTCCACTACCCTCGCAATAAGAATGGCTAGCATGTCTGCAACAATATTAAAAAGCAACGGAGATAGCAGATCTCCCTGCCTTAGTTCTTTTTTAGTTTGGAAATAATGACCGATGTCATCATTCACCCTAACACCCACACTTCCTCCTTGAACAAATTGCATAATCCATTCACACCATTTTGGTGAAAACCCTTTCATACGCAAGGCTTGTTGGAGAAAAGGCCATTTGACCTTGTCATATGCTTTCTCGAAATCAATTTTAAAAATGACACCATCCATCTTCTTCCGTTGAAGCTCATGAATGGTTTCATGCAGGACGACCACCCCCTCCAAGATGTGTCTCCCTGGCATAAATGCCGATTGCGTCGGACGGATTATCTTTTGCGCGATTTCGGTAATACGATTAGTACCTACTTTCGTGAATATTTTGAAACTGACGTTGAGAAGGCATATTGGTCTATATTGTTGAATCTGAACCGCATTATCCTTTTTGGGAAGTAGAGTGATTACACCAAAATTCAACTTGAACAAAGGCAAATTACCTTGTTGTAATTGAATAAACATGGCCATTAAATCGTCCCTAATGACATCCCAAAAAGATTTATAAAACTCAGCCGGAAACCCATCTGGTCCAGGGGCCTTGTTTAATTCCATTTGATCAATAGCTTCATACACCTCTTTCACTAAGAAATCGGCTCTAAGAATATTATTCTCTTCTTGGTTTAGTTGCGGAATATCATGAATCAAATTTTCATCCAACATAATGTTATTCGAGTCTGGAGCCCCAAAAAGCTTTTTATAGTACTCTGAGATATACGTTTTTAAAATTTGCCTCACCAACAATAGTCCCTTCGTCTTGCTCTAACTGAAAAATCTTCTTTTTTCTATGCTTTCCATTTGCAATGAGATGAAAATATTTCGTGTTATTTCCACCCTCTTGTATATGTTTTACTTTTGCCCGTTGTGCCCACTTTGTTTCCTCATCCCGTTGTAACCCAGTAAGCCGCTCATTAGCCATCTTCAAAGAAGCCCTCTCCGCCTCCGTGAGAGGTAATGATTCGGCCTTGATATCTAGCTGATCTATAATTTGAATTAACCTTTCTCTTTCCTGTTTGTATTTTCCACTTTGTTTTTTTGCCCAACCTTTTAGAAAACGACACAAGTGTCTGATTTTGTTTTGCCAAATCTCGATGGGAGTCTCGCCTTTCACAAACGCATCCCACTCAGTTGCGACGATCTAAAAAAAACTTCCAATCTCAACCATGAAAGTTCAAAAGAGAATCGAGCCTTATTTCCTAGGTGAGCCTGAACCCCGGAATCAATGAACAAAGGTGTATGATCTGATCCTGTGCTGGTTAGTGCTTGCACCGTTACAAGCGGAAATTTTTGTTCCCATTCTATCGAAGCCAATACTCTATCTAATTTCTCATACGTAGGATTAGCCCTTCTGCTAGCCCATGTATATTGTCTTCCAGTAAGTTTTATTTCTTTCAAATCCAAATTCTGAATAATCGCATTAAACATAATTGACCACCTCGGATTGTAATTATCATTATTCTTGTCCTCAGGTTTTCGAATGATGTTAAAATCCCCACCCACCATCATCGGTAATGGTTCATTTTCACATATTCGAACTAACTCTGATAAGAATTGTGGTTTATGTTCGTCCTGTGCCGCACCGTACACAGATACTAACACCCACTCAAAACCATCACATTTAGATTTAATATAAAGTTTCACACAGTAATCTCCGACCTCAACATTTTTAACTTGAAGTGTTACAACATTAACACCAATCAACATACCCCCAGACCGTCCTCTAGGTGGTAAGCAAAACCAGCTAAAATCAAACCCTCCCGCAAGATGATTCAAAAAAGGAGTAGCAAAATTAGATCTTCCCATCTCCGATAACGCGATAAAATCTAACTTTCTCTCACGAATCGATTCTTGCACAAACAAATGCTTTCCAGGGTCACGAAAACCCTCACTATTCCAGAAAACACCTCTTAATTCATGCATCTCTCTTTTTATTCAGAATTTTAATCCTAGCGCTTCTACGCTTTGCTGAATTGGAATAAACTTTGCGCTTCCTAGTTTTTTAATCTTATCGGGGAGAAAAAACTGGAGAATCCATCTGATCCTCCAAAGCTCTCTCAATATCATCATCAACCAGATCCTCAGTTAAACTCGAGGCTCTATTGAGAATTAAACTACAGGGTTGATCATCCTCACAAAAGTTTAAATTATTACGTAACATGCACACTGTTCTTTGTAACTCAGATTCTTTAATAAGCTTAGAAGAAACAAGATTTTCTCTTTCATTTGTACCCAACGTGACCCCCAATCTAGCAGCCCTATCAATAATTTGCATATCCGAAAAAGACAAAAGTGAAAGAGGTGTGGCGTTTTCCGAACCTTGTATGGAGTTACGCTTTGCCGCCAATGCGACGGCCCTCCCCATCTGGGTGGGTGTCGGCGGCATTGATCTGCGAGCGAATCCACTCGCTGGAGCGTAGTCCAAAAGCCTCCATGTCGGGGATGCCACCAAAGTCCATGACAGCCTGTGTGGACGCCATTGCCGCCCAACTACTCGTAATAGCAATGGGGGTCAACGTCGTCGGAAGCGCAGCGCCAGCGTCTTGCAACCACCTCTCCTGGCTCGATCCAGTACCCTCGCCTAGGGTACCCGGAGAGCAGGAAGGAGTAAGTACAGGCTCGTGAACATCCTCCCCACGCCTGCTGGAAGTCGGAGATCGTAAGGGAGGACTAACCCCCTTCCCGCCACCACCACTTTTGGCGGCAAAGATGCCGCCTCTCTCATGGTCTTCACCGCCGTTACACTAACCAGTGGCACCGTTAGCTCCTTGGGCACCTCTCCCGGTTCAGCTACCTCAGAATGATGCACTCCAACATGAGGAAACTCCAACACCTTGCCCCGAGCCAGAGTATCCAAAAATTCCTTACGAGCCATATCAATATCACGCCGAACGGAAGGTGAAAACAGCACTCCAACCTTAACCGAAGAAATGGGTGGCTGTTCCCCCACTTGCCCCTCCGGCACCTCCGTCGACGTATCATCAGCTTTCTTGGGAGCCTGTTGGTCAGCAACACTGTATTTCCGAACCGCCTCCTCGAAGTCATCACCCATGGCCTCATCATCATCATCAAAATCACCATCAGAAGTATCCATCTCCGCATCCACAATAGGTTGGACATCATCACCCTCCACCACAAAAGTGAGATAAAAAATCCATCCTTGATGAACAAAAGGAAAATGTGAAGGTATCTTTTTGGGATTTAAACACCCAATTCTCATCCGAACCACTCCATGCTTTCTAGTAAAGGCCATATCAATCTCCAGCGTTTTTCCAAACATATCCCCTAGAGCCCAATTTGCAAGAAAATCACCAACATGAGGCCTCGGAATTCCGGAGATACACAACCACACCACAGGCAAGGTGTTCATTGGCTCTGGAATGCTAGTCCAGCTATCAAAAGTAAGCTCAGACGAGGAGTTTGGAACCCTGCACAATCCAAACACCTTTAACCTCTCAAGATCATGCTTTGACGGAAACTGAATTTTATAGACATTTTCTCCCATCTGTTGAACATCCCACACATAGTCCGAGGAAACCAATCGCCGTAGCTGGGTAACAATGCTTGGAATGGACATCTCCCCTCCAGTCACCACCAACGAAGCGAGACGAGCATTCTCCAACTTAGGCCGATAAGAATTCGAGCAAGGGTACTGAAAAAATATCAGCTCTTCATTTGCATATCCGTAGACCAGAATACATGGTTTAGGTGCAGCCAACAGATGACATTGCCCCATACCATGTGTCGGCCCTTCACAGATATCACAGATTTCCACTTTGCAGTCATTAGATCGATGCCCACTCAAACCACAGCGATAACACCTCTTGCCCTTCTTCGGAACGGCTGTCTCAAGCGCTGCCGTGAGCTGGTCCGCTGAAACAACTGTAGCCGAGGCCCCCTCAGCAGCCACATTGGCCTGTGTACCCTGCGCATTCACAGAAGAACTCGCGGGTGCCACACTCGTCGACGGGAACGCTTTGTGCTCCACCCACCGCATCAAACGGAGCAGCATTGGCGGGTGCAACCACTAGTGCAGCATTGGCAGGGGGCGTTGGGGCTGCGCTCCTTGAACCAGTCCAATTTCCATCACCGTATCGACCACGAACACCTCGATTCTGATAGCCAGCCGGAGCTCCATAGCCATGTCCAGCTCGGCCAGAACCAGACCCTCCATACCGGCCATAGTACCCATGTGGACGACGGCCTCTCCCTCCCGAGGAGTAGAAACCACCTCGTGCCCCCCCTCGGGCACCATTGAAACCAGTCCCTGCCTGAAAACCACCATGCGGCGCCGACGCCGCAGCTTGGCCGCCCGTAGTGCCGCTTGGCCCGCCGACCTCGTACGTGGACCTGCCATAACCATGATAGCCACGACCAGGCTGAGCACCACCTCCCCTGCCGAACTCACCAGGGCCACGACCACCGCCATAGTTCGCCATGGTTTGCTTGCGCGGGGCGCCGCCATAGTACGATTTCCAGAAGAACCCTAGAACGCGACGGAGACCAACTCCGGCCGTAATAGGGCTATTGGAAACGATTTCTTTTCCTTTCGATCGACGCCACCGAGGCCCATCGAGGGTGGGCTTAACCGGGCCGAACCCGGTTTGCCTGTATTTTTTTGAATTTCCAGACTGACCGGAAATTGTGGATCGTAGATCACCGGAGGACGACGAACGACGCCGGCGACAAACTTCAATCCACGTCCCACCTGTGTCTAATTCAGTATAGACCGATGGAAGTAGAACTGGAATCTTTGGAGCTCGCATTTTCGTTTTCAACCAAGCCATCACCTCTGAATTACACAACGTAGAAGAGAGATGAGTTGCGGCTAACCTTTGCATGCGCCGCTTCTCCATCCGACGTCGAACTCGATCCGAAGACATCGTAGCCGAACGGGTGGAGCTCGGCGTAGGCGTTCTGCACTCCTCCTCCATTGATGGACGACGATACCTCGCATCTAGAGACGCCGTCTTGACGCTGTCCTTGTCTTCGTCTTCGCTAGATTGCCCATCCGATAACGCCCAGAATCGGCCGCTCAAGAACTGTGTGGTACCGTACCCAGACGGTGATCGAGAGACTTCCTCCGGCGATGTTCCGGTCAGCGATCCAGTCCCAGCCGCAGTCCCCTGTGGAGTCGCCGCCATCCCGGGTGCGATCACGCAGGAGCGGAACACCCAACTGAGGCATACAGGCAAGTGGAACAGGGCGAAATTGATCTGGCTTGGAGATCCACACAGGCATCTTCTTTGCGCCGAAGAGGACGGGATAGGCATGCCGCGCGGGCGTCTTGCGCCCAGGAGGAGTTGCCGGTGTTGCCACTGCTTCTTCGATCCGCCATGCCGCTGCCCACCAAGAGAGAGAGAGAGAGAGAGAGAGAGTAAAGAGGTATTTCGCCGGGAGTTCAGCTCACAGGGGGTTCATTAGGACCAGCACCTTGCTAGTGTGGCATCCAGACTTTGCCACGTGTGTAAAACCACCCCCCAAAACAGTCAAAACTTGGGCCCGGAGATTTCTGTCAGGTTTTACAAAGATGTGGGGATTATGTGCCCCATTTTAAATTTCAAAGTTATGGGGTTATGTATACTTTTTTCAGGCCCCGTTCGGAACTTAGGAAGTAAAAACATAGGAATGAACCAATGAGACCTCATGTTTGTTTTGATCCAAATTTTCTCTAAAATAAATTATGTCATAGAAATTTTCAAAGAATCTGAGATTGCTATTCGTTTGTTTCGGTATCGTAGGAAAGTTTCCTGTAGAAATCCTATACTCTGAAATTCCTACGATTTTCTCTTGTTCCAAACGGGGCCTCAATGATCTAGAAGAGTTCCAGAACAAAAAAATATGTTGGAGGGAAGTGACTTCCCGCCAAATGGGATGGTAGGATTGCGGGCGTACACATGTCGCTTTTTGCACCTCCTGTCAAGCTACACAATAAAATTTAGAGGGGTTACTTTTGACAAATATATTGGATAGAGGGTTATATTTGTAAAAAAATCGGGCAAAGGATCTGAAGAGAAAATGATATCCACTATGAAAAACTGTCGTGCATGATAGATGAGCTGACATATTTGCATGTTGAGAAAAATTAGATTTTAGAGATCTATATTAAAAAAGAAGATACATCTGGACGGATATGCCTTTGATCTACCAAATGTACTGTTGTAGTTGATACCTCAATTAATAATTATGTATAATCAAGCTATACAAGCCATGATCCTTACACCTTTCAGCCTGTATATAAACACACATAAGCGAGCCCTGACCGAGCGACTACCTTACAAAGCTTGATATTTTTCACAGAGTTAATGTTGTTCCGCAAACTGCAGATTATCACGGTTAATCATAGCAAAATGGCAACTTCATTGGCCATCGTTGGGCATGTGAGGCATCGGGATATTTCCTATAATAGTGACCGTTGGTAGAAGAGTTTAAATTTCTCCAAGGTTAAGTATTGTAGAGCCATAGTTAAGGAAAACATTGAGTTTACTTGCTAGGTCCTGCCTTGGTTCCACCTTGGAGAGGCCGGCATACGCAACTGCTCTGTACCTACTTGCTAGGTTCTGCCGGACTGCCGGTAACCACGGTGACTCATATAGCGTCGAAGAAAGTTTCGGTGCATTTCACATGATATGCAGTGCAGAACAGCTAACAAGATAATGTAACTAATCGACTAGTTTCTCCATGAACTTAAGCACATTTCGCTCCTCTCCATCTTGCCCCAAATCTGCATGTTGTTTCTTCCTGCCACCACACGAGTCCAGTGAAACTGTGGAACATCGCGGCATTGCTCCAGGAGATCCACACGCGCATCTTATCTGCGCCCAGGGGGACCGGATAGGGCTGGATGGGGGTCATCTGAGCAGCTCGCAGGGGGTCATCTGAGAGTATATCTCAGCAGCTGGATGTAGAATGTAGACGGCGCGCCGCCTTCAGAAGATCATCAAGCATGCCATCCAGTTGCTCCATGTCCCGCTGCCTAGAAAGGGGGTGCCACTCCTAGAAAAGCAAAAAAATTAAACACCGAGTCAGAGACTCGTCACACAAAGACATGCTCGATTACCATTTTATTACGGTTAGTCTATAGGATCCACGTCCTAGATGTGAAACTTATGGGAGGTTATGTATACTTCTTTCAATGATCTAGAATAGACCAAGACCAAAAACTTTGATGGATCAAAGGTTTGAGGATAGCCATATAATCACTAATCAGGCATATATTGCTTGGTACTATCTTAGATCATTGGCTCTGTATTCCTATTACGTACCCAGCTTGCACATTTAATTGATTCCCGGAGTGCCCTTTTTGTTTCTTATTACCGCAGATGTCATCGGAGGTTCTTTCTGGTGAGGTGTCACAATAAGTCCTGGGAGTTGTTTGTGTTTATCTTGCTTCGTTCTCTACTGCCAAAAAAGATATCGTTCACTCCCTCCATCGTTTTCATTGGCCACAGCCTGCTTCGAGCTAAGTATGATGAATGTTTAAATTGTCGCTTATTTTTGTTGAAATCGCTGGAATTTTTTGTTGACAACTGTGGTAATTAATGTTGTAAATGAGATCTATATGGCGAATTCTTAATTTTGAAATTTTCAAAAAAAGTGTTGAAATCGCTGGGATTTTTTGTTGAAAACAATGGTAATTATTGTTATAAAAGATTTCTACGTGGTGAATCTTAATGTTGAAAATGTCAATTATTTTTGTTGATTATATTGGTATTTTTTTTGTTAAGATCAGTATTGATTATTGTTATAAAAGATTTCTACATGGTGAATTCTTAATGTTGAAAATGTCAATTATTTTTTATTATATTGGCATTTTTTGTTGAGATCGGTGATGATTATTGTTCTAAACGATTATTATTTCTCAAGGTGATATTTGTAGCAAGCTCTTTTTATTTTAAAAGTAAAAATATTATGTTTATAATGTATAACAAATTTGTTTCGATCTTATGGTTGTTGTTGTGAACTATCTGTTTTTTGTTCTCTTGTAAAAACAAATATTTAAGTTGCAAATATATATTTTTGCTGAAAAAAGTAAAAGCGAAGGGGAAAGTATGCTACACCCTGAAGCCACGCACCGAGAAAGCGACGCGCTTGACATCCTACTGAAAGCGACGTCTGCAAAGTCGAAAGCGACCTTCGTGGCTATGGACATCTAATGGACAAGCGCTTCCGATCCAACGGTCCCAAAGAGGACCTACGATTGGTTTTCCTAGGGCGACCTGCGCGTAGCGGGCCATGATGTATTGATGTGCTCGGAACTGCGGGAGAGGAAGAACAGAGGACACGTGCGGGCAGAGGAAGCGAAAACAATATGATACTCAACCAGTTTCTAAGTCTTTCTAACTTTTTTCTACACATGAAGCTTAAACTAAAACATGTCTACATAAATGTGTGCAGAAAAATGAAGGTTTACATCAACGGATGGGGTTTTTAGCCATCTTAGGCCAGTATTGGGGAGTAAATGGCCAAAAATCACTGTTTTTAAAGGAAAAAGGTCCAAATTGTACAAGAGTTGTACATACCTCTAACACTCCGTGACATGATAGATGAGGTGACTGCATGTTTGTATGTTTAGAGAAACTAGCAATGTGGCATCATCTTCAATGTATTGAATATGTTCATGTACTAAATTTGAGATTTTATAGGTATTAAAATATTCCAAATATAAATAAGAACATCACGTCAAGGTGTACTTGATGTTTAATTTTTTTGTATTTATCTTGTGATTATTAAGTTTTCTCAATCATCCATGTATATTATACTCCCTGTGTCCGGGAATAGTTAATATAAATTTATCTAAATAAGGATGTAGTATTCAATCTAATAAAAAATGATTGACACTTTAGATATGTCTAATCCTAGTGTTTTTAAGTGGATAACGGGCAGTGGTCGGGTATCAATTGTTGTTGTGGCTTGTCTATTATATACTAAAAGCACAATACGGGGTCTAAAATAGAGACACCACGTTAATCCACATAATTTTATAATCAAACATCATTATTTGAGCTGTATAATTATCGACGATTATATTCTCAATTTTGAGTGAGTCGACGTTTCAGTCTACACCGAGCCAATAGTGGTAGCTTTTTCAAAAAATGGTGTATTATAAGTATGTCCATATGATATAGTTTCCCCACTCATCAACAGATCTCTCCGTTTTGAAATCGTTGACACATATTTATCTAAATATGCATGGACATATCTAGCAGGTGGGTAAGGAGTTCTTTGCCCACTCAGAATTATTTTGACCCCCTTATACACCGATGTTTGAGCCATTATAAGCTTTTAGATTTTTTTATTCAAATAATGTGTAGAATTGGTGATTTGTCATTATAAATTAGAAAATAGCTGGTACAAAAAAAACTTTCATTAGGATGTCATACTCGTTGTTTCAAATTATACGACTTACATTTGTATAAAATCTATGTAAAATTAAATAAAGTCTTAATATATCCATTTTTTATAAATAAGAGTCATCTAATATGAAAAGAAGAGTATGAAACATACATATTGAATTATACTATTGTGGATCGTCTATTAGTAAAAATCGGCGGTATATATTTTGTATTACATTTTTCCTAGATACGCCACTGTAAATATGGATGTATTAATCACTGCGATCAAAAATAATTGACATAGATTTTCCTAAATACATATATATCTAGATGTTTTAATATATAAATATATCCCTTGCCACGATTAAAAGTTTGATGTGCAGTTTTTTTATTAGCGCAAAGAGGAAAAGAGTCACGCACAAGCTGAGTACTATTGGGTATTGACTCGATCCACAGCTAGCTAGATGTTGTCTTTTTTTCTTCCTTCTTCCCTTCAATCGCTAACATCTGTTTGTTTTTTTATAAATTCGCTAACATAATTTACCATGGCTCCATATTTTTTTTTGTAGCTGACCGAGTTCGGTAGCTTTTGACAATTAATCTGCTTTATATACCATGGGTCCACATTTTTTTGATCTGACCGGTCGGTTACTTTGCACAACTAAATACGTGATAATAGTTTTTTTATTGGACGTGACAACAGACTTGTGTTAATGAAAGGTTACATTGTTTTTATTAAATCTTGACCATATATTGTAGATCTAACCATCAAAGTTAATTAAGATGATGTGGATTAACGTGATGTCTCTATTTTAGACCCCGTATTTTGCTTTTAGTATATAATAGAAATATGGCATCATCTTCAATGTATTGAATATGTTCATGTACTAAATTTGAGATTTTATAGGTATTAAAATATATCAAAATATAAATAACAACATCACGTCAAGGTGTACTCGATGTTTAAATTTTTTGTATTTAACTTGTGATTATTAAGTTTTCTCAATCACCCATGTATATTATACTCCCTCTGTCCAGGAATAGTTATTATAAATTTGTCTAAATAAGGATGTAGTATTCAATCTGATAAAAAATGATTGATACTTTAGATATGTCTAATCCTAGGGTTTTTAAGTGGATAACGGGCAGTGGTCGGGTATCAATTGTTCTTGTGGCTTGTCTATTATATACTAAAAGCACAATACGGGGTCTAAAATAGAGACACCACGTTAATCCACATAATTTATAATCAAACATCATTATTTGAGCTATATAATTCTCGACGATTATATTCTTAACTATGAGTGAGTCGTTGTTTCTGTCTACACCGAGCCAATAGTGGTAGCTTTTTCAAAAGATGGTGTATTATAAGTATGTTCATATGATCTAGTTCCCCACTCATCTACAGATCTCTCCGTTTTGAAATCGTTGACACATATTTATCTAAACATGTATGGACATATCTAGCAGGTGGGTAAGGAGTTCTTAGCCCACTCAGAATTATTTTGACCTCCTTATACACCGATGTTTGTTGAGCCATTATAAGCTTTTAGATTTTTTTATTCACATAGTGTAGAATTGGTGATTTTTCATTATAAATTAGAAAATAGCTGGTATAAAAAAACTTTCATTAGGATTCCATACTCGTTGTTTCAAATTAGACGACTTACATTTGTATAAAATCTATGTAAAATTAAATAAAGTCTTAATATATCCATTTTTTCATAAATGAGAGTCATCTAATATGAAAAGAATAGTCTGAAACATACATATTGAATTATAATACTGTGGATCGTCTATTTATAAAAAATCGGCGGTATATATTTTGTATTACACTTTTCCTAGATACGCCACTGTAATTATGGATGTATTAATCACTACGATAAAAAATAATTGACATATATTTTCCTAAATACCTTATATATCTAGATGTTTTAATATATAAATATATCGCTTGCCACGATTAAAAATTCGATGTGCAGTTTTTTTATTAGCGCAGAGATGAAAAGAGTCACGCGCAAGCTGAGTACTATTGGGTATTGACTCGATCCACAGCTAGTTAGATGTTGGCTTTTTTTTCTTCCTTCTTCCGTTCAATCGCTAACATTGGGTTTGTTTTTTTACAAATTCGCTAACATAATTTACCGTGGCTCCATTTATTTTTGAAGCTGACCGGTTCGGTAGCTTTTGACAATTAATCTGCTTTTATATATCATGAGTCCACATTTTTTTGATCTAACGGGTCGGTTACTTTGCACAACTAAATACGTGATAATTTTTTTCATTAAACGATGACAACAAACTTCTGTTAATGAAAGGTTACGTTGTTTTCATTAAATCTTGACCATATATTGTAGATCTAACCATTAAAGTTAATTAAGATGATGTGGATTAACGTGGTGTCTCTATTCTAAACCCTATATTGTGATTTTAGTATATAATAGATAATAGATTAAGTAATGGGGATCTACTATTTAAATATAGAAGATAAATGTGGACATATATGCCTTTGATCTACCAAATGTACTGTGATAGGTGATACATCAAATAATTGTGTACGATTAAGGGTGTGTTTGGTTGGGATTTTAGAACCAACTTTGCCATCCGTTAAGTTGTACCGATTCGTTTTGTTTTCCTACGACACCGAGCGGAACCCCTGGCCCTTCTTATTTTCCCCGCTTTGTCGCGGCCCAGACGCTGCAACTCTCCATCTTGATCGGACCCGCCGCCTCGACCTGAGGTACATGATCTACTCCGCCATAGATCGTTCCTCTCTCACTCCATCCCTTGATACGGCTCTTTGGCTAAACTAGCGATTCCCAGCGTGTTGCATAAATCGTACATGCATGGAAAGCAGCAGACTATCTACGTGCGTGCAAAGCTAGCAGCAGATCAATCCATCAAGCTGCGGTATGTGTGTATATAACCGAGCTAGCTTTTCTGTGTCGTATATCGTCAAAAATAATTTGACGTACGACTGCGTCGTGAAGATTGGATTTGCGCCAGTAAATTCGTGGCATAATTTTCTTCTTGATGTTAAATTCGTGGCATGATGTTAAACACACAGTTCACAGTTGTTACAACCAAATAACTTTCCGAGAATCCACAGTTCTTAGCTCACAGCAGCTTTTACACAGTTGACAGTTCACAGCAGCTTTGTCAAAGTTCACGGCTCAACCAAACACACCCTAAGCCATACAAGAAATGTCGGTCCTTACACCTTTCAGCTTATATATAAATACACACATATGCGAACACTGACCGAGCGCTACCATACAAAGCTTGATATTTGTTTTACAGAATTAACACTGTCCTGCAAGCTGCACACCATCACGGTTAATCATGGCAAGATGGTTACTCCAATGGCCATCGTTGATCTTTCCTGTAACAGTGACAGGTGCTAGAGGAGTTCAAAATTTTCCAAGGTCAAGAATTGTAGAGCGATGGTTCAGGAAATCATTGGGTTTGCGTACCTTCCAAAGCCTTGGTGCCACCTTGGAGAAGCCGGCAGACACAGCTAGGTTGTTTGACTGTGACAACTTGCTAGGTTCTGCTGGACTGCCGATCACAACGGTGAATCTTATAGCGTCAAGGAGACACTCAGACACAGTGTATTCAAACAGTTCCGTAAGAACGACCGGCATTCGCATGATTCAGAGTACAAAACAGCTAACAAAATAATGTAACTAATCGACTAGTATCTCTAGGATCTTAAGCACATGTCACTCCTCTCCATGCATCTTGCCCCGAATCTGCTTGCTGCTTCTTCCTGCCACCACATGCGAGTCAAGTGGAAATGTGGAATTGCTCCAGTAGATCCACAGGGAGGACGGGAAGGGGCTGCCGCGTGTGTCGACCCTGCGCCCATGAGAAATCCTAGGGACGGGTATTTTTTGAAGGGAAAGAGGCAAAAGCTTTGCCTCTATCTTTTGATTAAGGAGGAGTTAGAGTGTTTAAACATATTATAAGACCGTCTGCAGGCACAAAAGGCCACGCTACAATAGAAAATAAGTTTTAATCTCCCGGCAAAAGAAACTCCAAATGCTTCGCACCCGCCTTAGTCCAAGCGCAAGCCTCATCCTTGATCCGGCCTAAAATGACCGAGGGGAGGGTGGATTTGTGTCTAAACACTCTAGCGTTACGCTCGGTCCAAATTTCCCAAGAGACAAGTAAAGTGAGCGAGGCAATCGCCTTCCTCCGCGAAGAGTTATTGATGGTCATGTGCGTCCACCATTCCTCAACGTTGTTGAAGTTATCCCAAGTGGTCGTGTCGAGCCATGGAAGGTGGAGCCAAGCCTTTACCATGCTCCAAATGCGCTTGGAGAAGCGGCATTGGAACATCAAGTGCGCGGCCGATTCTCTAACTTGCTTGCAAAGAGGGCAAACATCACAATTTGGCCATCCTCTCCGTTGTAGCCGATCCGCGGTCCACACCCAGTTTTGGATGATTAGCCAAGCAAAAAATTTGCACTTGGGGGGTGCCCACACCTTCCATACCATTTTCTTCATGTTCGATAAGGTGGAGCCAAAGAATTGAGCATGGTATGCCGATTTCGCCGTGTATGTGCCCGAAGAGGTCATAGTCCAAATGATAGAATCGGAGGTGTTTTCATCAAGTTGCACGTGTTGTAGAAGAATCCAAAGATCCACAAATTGTTGTATGTGGGCAAGAGTAAGGCCACCGGTAGTGTTTATTTGCCCAATCCAAGCGCCGTCATGCAAGGCTTTTTGCACACACCATTTTTTCCGTTTCGTGATGTTGTGTATGAGGGGGGCAATGTCACAAGGCCTACGTCCCTCTAACCATGGCGAGTCCCAAAACGGAGCCTTCCGGCCATCCCCAATAGTTATGGAGGTGCAAGCATAGAAGAGCGTAGTATCTTTGATAGTGCACGGATTACCCATTCCATTCCAAAGCTTTGTGTTATCCGTCCATTCTTGCCAAAGCCAACGTAACCGCAGAGCCACACCGAACTTGTGTGTGTCAATAATCCCCAACCCTCCAAGCTCGGTTGGGCGACACACCTTCTTCCAACTCACCTTGCACTTGCCCCCCGAAACCTTATCGGAGGCCGCCCAAAGAAAAGCACGCTCCACACCTTCAACTCTTTGTAAGAAGCCCGGTGGCATGACTAAAGACGTGAGATGGAAAATGGCTTGGGAAGCCATAACCGATCTAACCAATTCCCTCCTTCCCGCCGCATTGATAAACTTGCCCGCCCATTTTGGAATTTGGCCCCTTATTTTGTCCTCAAGTGGTTGTAGATCAACTCTCTTGAGTTGCCAAATGGATAAAGGGAGACCAAGGTAGCGCATGGGGAAGGTTGTCCTTAGGGCCGGGAACGGTTGAAGCATTTCATCCAAGTCAATGGAGCCACATCGAATGGGGACAACGGAAGTCTTTTGCATATTGGTACACAAACCCGTGACGTCTCCGAAGGAGTTAAGAATACACGCTAGCCTAGTGATTTCCTCCTTGACCGGGGCCATGAAAATGGCCGCATCATCCGCATAGAGCGATGTCCTAAAGAAAGCCCCACGTCCCCGAAGGCGGGAAAGGTCGCCTCTTAGTGTTGCTAGCTCGAGAATTTGTTGTAAAGGGTCAATAGCAATATCAAAAAGGAGCGGAGATAAGGGGTCCCCTTGTCGGAGGCCGCGTCCATGTCTAATGGGGGCGGTTGGAACCCCATTTAGGAGAATCCTCGACGTAGATGTACGAAGAATGGCGGAGATCCAATCACAAAACCTCTCCGGGACCCCTAGCCACCTTAGGCGGTCCATGAGGTAATCCCATCTAACGGCGTCAAAAGCTTTCTTAATGTCCAACTTGAAGAGGAGGGCCGGGGTCTTGGATTGGTGAAGCCTCCTAGCAAAGTTTCGCACAAACATGAAGTTGTCGTGGATGCTTCTATTTTTTATGAAGGCACTTTGGGCGGTGGAGATCAATTTGTTCATGTGAGGGGAAAGCCGGATAGCCAAGACCTTGGCAATTATCTTTGCAATGGCATGAATCAAGCTAATAGGGCGGAAATCTTCAATACACTCGACGCCCTCTTTCTTTGGGAGGAGGACCACATTAGCGGAATTGAGCCAATGAAAATTGTCGGAGTGAAGGTTGCCGAAAAGGTGAATGACCCGCATGACGTCCGCTTTTATAATCCCCCAAGCGGCCCTGAAGAAGGCTCCGGTAAACCCGTCCGGACCCGGCGCCTTATCCACCGGCAACTGCTTGATAGCACTAAACACCTCCTCCTCCGTGAAGGGAGCATCAAGGACATGAAGGTCAATGTGTGGCGCGGTGAGGGAGGCCCAATTGAAATCAAGCAACCTAGGGGGTCCTCTCCGCATGGCGATATGGAAGTGGTTGTGCACAATTGTTTCCTTCTCTTCGTGTGACGTCACCCAACCATGGTTACTCCTAAGGCGGTGTATGTGATTTTTCCGCCTCCTTGCATTGACTCTCAAGTGGAAAAATTTCGTATTAGCGTCTCCTTCGCGGATGTTAGTGACACGTGAGCATTGTTTTTTCCTTGAGCGCTCCACCACCGCAAGACTTATCACCCTACGTTTTAGTCTCGCCCTCAAGTCTCTTTCGCCCGATGAGAGGGTCCGAAAATCTTGTGCTTCGTCTAGACGCAAGATGATGAGAAGAGCCATGTGCATGTGGAGCTTAGCATTGGAGAGGAACCCGTAGGTGATATATCAAATAATTGTATATAATCAAGTCGTATAAGCCACGATCCTTACACCTTTCAGCCTATATACACACACATAAGCCAGCACGGACAGCAGAGTTAATAATGTCCTGCAATTACTGCCAGTAGAAGGATTTAAATTCCTCCAAGGTCAAGTATTGTACAACGAAGGTTCAGGACAATCTTCGAGTCCCGTACTTACAACTAGGGATGGCGCTCCTTGGAGCGGCTGGCTTGCACTGGTCAGTCGATAGGTTCTGCCGGCAAGGGCAGTGGATCATATAGCAACAAGCACACTCCACAGGTGCGTCGATGGGCCGACAATACATTGCATCACTCTGTAAGAATGACCCTGACTCACAATTTACCGAAGACTAGGTATAGGAATCCATTACTTGGGCAGTTTTATTTCACTTTTCTTATATAGATAAGATCGCTGACTCGGCATTGGAGCAAGTTTTATCCACTTCAACTAATTTTATCTCGAAACGCATCTTTCTTAAGTACCTTCTATTTTTATTGAAAAGAGAAACATACTCTATATATGAAAAGGCGTCAGATTCGCGCCTCGTTCTGCTATCCACGTCGCCCGGTAAACGACAGCCGTCCGATCACGTCGATGGACGGCCCAGATGCACCCAAACCACACCCCAAATCGCGGGGTACTGTAGCTCGGTCCTTTCCACCAATCACGTCGTGACGCATGGCCCGGTCACCACCCGGTCGCTTCCGGTTCCGCCAGTTGCCGCGCCTATTTTACACAAAAGCCACTCCAAAAGCGAATCGTTGCCCCGCAATCCAACTTTCAACACTACGAAGGACCTTCCTGAAAATATGTCAAAGTTCACATACTTGTTTACAAATAAACCGGCGCATTTCCCCTCTCCTCCCTTTCTCTCTCCCGTGCGGCGCCGAGGCCGCCGCCGCCGTCGACGCACGGCGCCGCCTCTCCGCTTCTCCCCACTCAGATCGACGCCAGCCGGAAGCTCCGCCGTCACGCCCTCTACCTCCTCACCGAAGAACGTGTTCCGGGACGCTCCGTCCGCGCCGGAATCGTCCCCGCCGCGGGCGCCGCCGGGGACTTGCCCATCTTTGCCTCCCCATTCTTCTAATCTTCTTCCTGCAGACCAGCCTCTGCGGCTCCGCAGGCGTTGGAGACGACCACCACAAAGCTCGCCAATCAGGTCCGGCCCGCGCGTCGGGGGCTTGCCTCTGCTTCGCCTCCTCCATGCCCGGCTGCGCGGTCGGGGACGGCCCAACTTACGCACCAGCCAAGGTCGGCGACCCACCTCTGCTGGATAGAAAACCTTCATTCAATAATCCATCCTCTTCCAGAAATCCACGGCTAGAGGTAAGCATCTTTTTCATGCTTGATTCTCTCTCTCTCCAAATTTTCTGGCAGCCACATGCCCTGATTCTCTCTCTCCAAATTTTCTGGCTGCCACATGCGCCTCTGTCTATATCGATCTGCTCCTGCCGGGAAGATACAGAGGCGGCGGTCACTGATGGCGCTTCTGGAGCAGGCGGAGCGGCAGTGGGCGACGGCGAGCGGGCGCGGGGCGTGGACGCGCATGAAGGAGCACACGGCGGCAGAGGAGCGCGAGGTGGGCCGGAGTAAGGGTTGCGCCGCGAGCGTGGGCGGACAATGGTCGTGTGTCCCCAAATCAACAAGCAGAGAGAATGATGCGGCCGCCGTCGCCGTACCTCCGGCCGCGCATCTCGACACTCCTCGACCTCCTCTGCGACTGCACGCTCCTCTGCGACTCTCTGCCGGCCGTGCTCGCCGTGCGCACTGTACATGCCGCCACTGTGCGCATGCTCCGTCGTCGGGTCCGCAGCTGATCTTCGAGAAGATGCGCCTCGGGGAGTCCCTCGAGGCTGCCGCCGTCCGCTAGGAGCTCAGCGAGCGTGTCCGTGTGAGTCGCCCTTCAGCTTGCTTCTGCCCTTTCTACTGTCAACGCTGGTTCGTATCTTCTCAATCTCAAGTTTTCCTGAAGATCAAATGGTACTGGTGCATAGACACATGATGCTGCAGGATTGAGGCCAGTTTCTTGGGAACAAGAAGATGGACGCAAGCCGACATGGCTGCTAGAGACAAGGAATAATTAGTCTGTGCCTACTGCTGGCACTGATGCCCTTTTGTTGGAAGACTTGCGAGGAGGTCGCCGTTCAAGTCCTCCGAAGTCCATCTGTTCCGCGAGGCCTCATTATTTTGTCGCTCCTGCATCTTCCGATTACTGTGGATGCATGAATTGATACAGTATCTGAAGGGAAATGCAGTTTACATGTCCAATTTTCTGATCGCACATTCACATATGAGGTATCACATTTATAATTTTGTTGATGAAAACCATTTGAAGTTAATTTTGCGGCTGTAGATATGTTCTCTTTTATGTTAGATGGACCAGGGTATTTGCCCAGATTTTTACTTTCATAGGAACTAACATTAGCAAAGATAAAATCGAGCAGGTACAGAGTTTTGCTTTCATAGAAATTAGCATTGGCTAAGATAAAATCGAGCAGCTACAGGTGCATTGCTCCTATTGTACTATGTAATTCACATACGAGGTAACACATTTCTAATTTTGTGATGAAAACCATTTGAAGTTAATTTTGCGGCTGTAGAATGTTCTTTTTTATGTAAGATGGACCAGGGTATTTGCCCAAATTTTTACTTTCATAGGAATTAACATTAGCAAAGATAAAATCAAGCAGGTACAGAGTTTTGCTTTCATAGGAATTAGCATTAAGCTATAGGTACATTGCTCCTATTGTACTATGTATGATTTGTACCAGTTTGTTCTATGAGATATGGCATTGCTTTTACTTATTTGACCATATTGATGAATCATTTACGTACATGTTTTACTACTGCCATTTAGTACTGCACTGATAAAACATTTTGAAATATATTGCCATTTTGATAGACTGATACATATTTAGTTAGTTTAAAAATCTGCATACATTTATTCTCAAAAGTTGGTCTAACCAAGTATGTAACTTTAGGTTTGAATTGCTAATAGATTCAAATAACTAAAAGTGGATTCATATTATTCTATGGTGGTCAAGCTGATGAATTGTTTTCCACGTAGTAGGAGACTAAGACTGATGTCAATGACTTCCAGTTCTCCCTTTATTTTCAGAAAAGATATGACAATTTCCATATATATCATACTGCAGTAGTTTGCAACCTTTTTTCTCTCCCACTATGGTAATAAACTATAGGATTCTAGGAGGAGCAGCATTTGGTCGGTGCCTAAAAGATGTAGATGTACGGCCTCTTCCTCAAGGTGGGTTATGCCTTTCTTTCTATGACATCCAACTTGCTAATTAGTTATGTTAGACAAGGAATTGATGAATCCTCTTACGATTTTGAAAAGATTCAGTGAGACAAACAACAGCAGCAGCCCAGCCAAGCTAATTGTATATATATTTACTCTGATTTTTCTTTTGAGCAGGATGCAAATATTTTAGGCAGACTTGCGAGGTTTTTCACTCATTGGTTCCAGATTTTCACGGATATAGGTAAGCAATTGTTTTCCTTGCATAGCCTTTGTAAAACCTCAAAATCCCTGAACCCAAACCCATTTCTAATCTTCATGAAGTTACACTTTCAGGAGGTTGCGAATGAGGATGCAGTAACTGCTCCTTAAAACTGAAATGTACAAATACTCTGGTAAAGATTAAACTCTGTGACACAAGTTATGCGAGGTGTATTCAGACTCATAACCAATATTTGTGATAGATTTTTAGGAAACTTGACAAGTCAAATTCTTAATATGTGGGTAGTGAAACTTCATATGCATACGATGATTTGATCTTCTTCTTTTAATCTTCTGCTAGCTTGGGTTGTGGCTGCTTGGATGGTTACGCGACCCATCCATTATTTGAGGTGTCACTAAAGACGGTGATATATGAGATCAGTTCCTTCCTTGGATTAAGCTTAGAGCAGCTTAAATCATCAGTCGTGCCTTATCTGACGATGAGGGACCCCGTGGCTGTTTGGGAAGGTACCAGTTCTCTCACTCCTTCGTCGATTCCCCTATACATTATTGCCGATCTCAATTTCAACATAACACCAACCATCAAATAGAATAACTCCATGGTTGACGATGTGCTCATGGATTAGTAGTTTCTTTTGAACCGTGTTATGCTAAATAATGGATGAAGTTCTAAATTTTTCAGAGGACAAATGCAAGGAAGGCGCAAACATGCTAGATAGAAAGAAAGATACCCCATGTCACTCCTGCGGTAACGTATGCAGCTCATTCTCAATATAAAAACAGCTTATTAGCATCATATTATCATTTTACTTTTTTGCTAACTGGGATATTGTTTTCATCGTAACTCGGAACATCTGAATTGTTTTAGGTCTCATGGCTATCATGATGTTTGAAGATAAACTTTGCGGCCTCCTAAGCGAGCGTAATGCATGCTTAACTATTTCTGCCAATTTGGACTACACCTTCAGGTCTCATTTTCTTCTTGGGTAAATGTCAATTCCAGTCATTTAATTTTTATTGATATATGTAGCATTGCCAACCAATATGGTGGCATTCACAGATGCACACAAATACTAGAGCAACACACCTAATTCTGGATTCACATGTTTTCAGGGCGAAGGTTTATCAGGATTGAAGGCACCCGATCAGTACTCAACAAGAAGCACGAGGAGAGATGACGAATTTCTGGCACCAGGAGCAAAGTAGCAGCGGCAACTTTTTGTGCAAGTTTAGTCTCGCGGACAACACCAAGAATTAAGTCAGCCATGGGTCATGGATTGATGGATATGTCCCGGTACATGGAACCGTCTAGGGTTCCCATTTCTAATCATAGTTCCTAATCCTGTACATATTTGTGCTTAATCTTTATCCTACTTAGTGTAGTTAACAGTGCACCTGCTTTCTCTTTGTTTTCTTCTTGAACATTCAATAGAAGGTACAGCATTACATGACTGACTTATATCTCGGAGGCGTGCTTTCATGGTTATACTGATTTTTGTTCTGCTATGAACCTTTCTTCTATTATCGCTATATAAATCTTAATAATTTAGTGCTATATATTCTGCAAGTGAGACCTTCCAATCACTCTATCTGTCCTCCACTTTAACCATTATTTTTTCTATCTTAAGTGAGAGCTTTTCAGTTGTAGTTGATTTAAAGTTGAGTTTGGTCTTCTTTCGGTGGTGTTTATGGTACTGTGGGCAAGAAGGTGCTGCTATGCTCAGGTTCTTGATCAACTGTTTTTACTATAGTATAGTAGAAGATGTTATTTGCTTTTGTTACATGGATATGAGATGCATACTACTGATAGTTTATTGCAATGATTTCATCTGATAATATTTAATCATACTAGACGATTTGATGTGAATGTAAAGTTGAGTTTGATCTTCTTTCGGTGGTGTTTATGGTACTGTCGGCAAGAAGGTGCTGCTATGCTCAGGTTCTTGATCAACTGTTTTTATTATAGTATAGTACAAGATGTTATTTGCTTTTGTTACATGGATATGAGAGATGCATACTACTGATAGTTTATTGCAATGATTTCATCCGATAATATTAAATCATACTAGACGATTTGATGTTAAGGGCGCGGCGTGTCGACGCGCTAAGTTGCCTAGTTTTCATTATAGTCCGTCTTGACAAGTGGCTTTATCTTCTCGGCAATGGATCGGTATTTCTCTTGCCAGAGGGATTTAATAAACATGATAAAATTTACGGTCATTTTTTAGAATTTGTGATCACGAAGTTAGAACGAGTTGATCTAGAGTGCATCCCCACACAGAGAGTTGAAATGCAATTTCTCCCTTCTCATTTCTTATTCTAATTAATCCCTATTACAATAAGGGGTTTTAATTCTCTTTATAGGTAGATCGTCGATTCTTTATTGGATATAGTTCTATTCTCTTCGTTTGATTGTATATCAAAACACATACCGTAAATACATTCTCTTTCTATTTGAAAAGAAAGGATTTTTTTTGAATTTTTCCATTCAAACTGAACGCCCAAACGGCGAGATTTTTTACAGGGGAGGGAGGGAGAATATTTTTTTTCCCTTTTAACATCTAGCCAACGTAGATCCGAAGACAGCTTAGCCAAGATTCAAGGTGTTGCGTCATGTAGCAGGCAGCCTTTTGCTCCAAATTGTCGTTTCATTTCGGCAAGTTCTAACCAAAAGCGAGAGGCAGGGGTTTTGTTCACGGAAGATGGCGGCGTTCCGATGCTTCCAAAGTTCCCAGCAGCACAGTAGCGCGAAGGTGGACTGCGTCGGCTACGGGACAGGCAGACGAGTGGTGTAACCATGCAGCTGGCGGACATCCGCGCCAGCGGGGATCTGGAAGCCGATGGTACGCCAGAACTTCTTGGCGAAGACAGGATTTCATTTAACTTCTAGTCACATGGCCTTATCTTCTAGTCACATGGTCTTGTATTCCACTTGGGAGAGTGAAATAATAAACTGGATAATGATAAGATTCATTTCTATAAATTGTAATTTACAGAATTAGTGAGTGGATCCCGCACATTCCCTTATGGTGTCCCAAAATTAATGGATTTCTATTATAAAAATGCGGAATAAATAGATAGGAGAAGATAAGTTTTTATCCATAACCTTGAGTTTGGACATTTTGATCTACCGAATGTACTGTGGACCCGTGGTAGGTGATAATGACCATGATACATCAAATAATCGTCTATAATCAAGGAGCCCTTTTATGGTACCCTCAAATGAATGATAGCCATTCATTTTCGTTAATCTAAGGGCTAATAACAATTCATACTGGTGGTTAAAGGGTGAGTAGTACGATTCGTACTAGTGACCTCCAGAGGCAAAATCGTACGGCACAAAAAAAATCCTGTAGTTGGACCCAAGTCCAAAAAACATGTATGCACGGTTCTCTCTTCCCAAATCCCAAGTGCCTTGTGGATGAAGTGGTAACCCTAAATCGAGCCCGCCATTTTCCGGTGGTCAAAGACGACGAAAGCCCCCTCCCTCGCTCCTTCCGAGAGTCGACATGCCGGGTATTGTGCCGTCAGCGCCGCAAGCGGCTTGCAAGGCCATCGGTGGCCGCTCGCAGCGGCGTACGTGCATCAGTGCCTCCGCGACGCGACATGATCCGGCCTCGGTACCGTCTGCGCGGCCACAAATCGAGAAGGATGCCGTTGAAGGTGGGGTGAAGTTGTTAGGGAATAGGAGGAGTCCGGCGAGGTAGTGGTGCGGGGAGGGGATGAGGTTGACGAATTGGTGGCGGACGATGTGTACTGGGAGCTGTGAGAATACAGAGTGCACGGTCGAGTACTCCACACTCTCGCACTCGGTCAGGTGCGAGGTGCGAGCGCCACTATGGAGGCCGGCGCTCGTGCAAGGTGCCAGCACCACTACTGTGGCATAAATTGCAAGGCTTCAATTATACTTGCTCAGTTGCTACTGACATACTGTTATTGCTGCACCTCAATACCTCATAGGATCTTAATTATTTGTATCTCAAAGCTGAAGACGTAAAAGTTCAGACTGGGGATCCAATCTAGTCGCTTATAGTGAAAGTTCATCAGGTCTCTTACCGTGTAGGATCTTTATTGTTATTGTGTGAAAACTGAATATAGTTTCTTATAACATAACTTAGGAGGAGCTTATGTTCTGTCTAGAAATTAGGATTCAGTTCTTCAGTTTGCTGAATTTTCAGGGCCAATCTCAATAAGTGGCTAAAAGGTAAATTATTTTGTACTTTTTTATTCTTAGCTAAATCTGGATGAATGATAATTGAATCTACTGTTTTTGTAGCATGCTCGTCCTGCGGAAAGTCTTGATGAGTGAGAACTCTTAAGACCACTCCTCTTCAACCGGAGAACGTCATCTCTGAACTCTTTGGTGCTCAGTTGAAGCTGCTGGACAACTCTTGCGAGGCGGGCACTAAAGTGATCATGGAGGCGACTATGAGCTCTAAAGCATCAACTAGGTCCTTGCCAGACGCCAATATTCTATGCAGGAGGGAGGAGGCCGGCGAGGTGGATACGCGGCGTAGGCGATTGACCCCTCCATGATCATTTTCCGCTTGGTGTTGTCGACGATAACTGGAACACTTGACTAGGATGTATTGGTTCCCAGTTCAGCTCAGCCAGATTGACGGCACTAGCTCTGGCGATGAAACAGAGAGCGTCAGACAGACGTTTAGGGATCCTGGGAGTGTTGGAATTCATGGCGGCTTGAAGACAACACTACAGTTTGAAAATTCAGTTTCAACAGTGTTAGTTGTATTCAGTTTTGTTAGTTTAATCTGTATCCAGTTTTCAGTGTAACTCCAATTCAGTTGCGACAGTGTACCCATACACGAATAAATGACAAGTTAAATACTCATGATTGCTTAATCTAGTTTGTACTCTGACGTGGGGCTACCTTGCGGGTAGCCCACGGTGAGGCTACCTGGGCCGCGCCAAGGATGGAAAGGCCCGCAGAAGGCCCACTCGGGGTACCTTGTGTCCTAGTCCAACTCGGTTAGGACTTTAACCTACCGTATCTGTACCAACAACCCGAGACCTGGCTGCCTATAAAGCCAGGAGGGTTGCCCGTCCTAGAGAGAGGGAGATAGACACACGTACGCTCAGAACCACAAACCCTAGCGAGATCGCAATCTCGCCATTGTAATCGCTATTCGCATCAATAACCAGACAAGCAGGAGTAGGGTGTTATCCTCCGGGAGCCTGAACCTGGGTAAACCTTGCTTGTCAGCCGTCGTGATCACCTTGCACTCTCCTATCTCCCCATCAATCAACCCGGGGTGTACAACCCTGGGACTTGCCGAGTTAGAACCTCGTCAATTGGCGCCGTCTGTGGGAAGTTCAAACAAGTGCTAGGATCATGGTCACGCTGGCTCCATCCGCAATGAAGATCGGCGCACCCGCCATCAGGGAGTCGATCCGATTCGGCTTCTTCGAGTACGTCATCCACTCGAAAGCTCATCAATCGGTGTACGCCGATTTGGACAAAGGTATACACATCACCTTCGGCTCCATATTCTGTTGCATCGATAGTCGTGGCATACTCAGGTCTACGACTACGGCGTTATGCGCGGCGGCATCATCAAAATCGCCGACCACCGCGCCCGCTGGACCCGCGAAGATCGCATCTGCCGCACCCGCGGAGATCGCAACCGCTGGACCCGCGAAGATCGCATCTGCCGCACCCGCAAAGATCGCGACCGCCGGACCCGCGAAGATCGCATCTGCCGCACCCGCAAGGTTTGCGCCAGCGGTACCCGCGAAGAGGGCATCTACGTTGACAATCTCGACAACGACCACGCAAATCGAGTCTACTACCCCAACCTCGATCGCACGGTCAATCATGTCAAGGACCTCCTCCACCATCGCACCCGCACGTGCGACCGGGGGCCCGCGTCCGACATCAACATCACGCGTGCCCTCATCTTCCTGGAAGTCCCAGGTCTACCCCAAGCCACTCGCACTCACCCCGTCAAGTGCGGGCGCATGGACAATCGCGAAGAGACGCGACAGCGGATGCGCCGCGCGCCACGTTGCAGCAATCTTCGACCCCGAGCAAGAAGCGGGTGACATAAGCAGCAGTGGCAGCACCAACTCTCCAATCCATGCCTACCCCAGGCAGGTCTTCATGGCCGGCACAGCGCCGCATGACGACGACGACGAACCCGCATACCCACTAGAGGTGGACATGCCGGACCAGACGAAGCTTGTCATCACGCGGGATATGGCGATCCAAGCAATGAAGCATGTGGACGAGGGCACGTTCCCGCCACCCAACGCATCTCGAGACGATCACCTGGCAGTCCAGTACTTGCTACGCAAGGAAGGCGAACGAATTCGCGCCGAAAAGGCCGAACTTCTCAGGCGCAAGAGGGACGCGGATGCATCGAGTGCCAGGCGAGCTGCTCTTTCCTTCACATCCTCCACAGAGGTGAATCAGGGAGCACGGCGAACCAGAGCCCGTATCCCCCGCATGGGAGAAGCTGATCGAACAAGGCTCACCCGCAACCTCGACTCTTCCTTCGTCACCGAAGATGAAAACGGGATACCCGTCCCAAAAACGGCAAACGCTGCATTAATAGCAGTCGAGACATACCTTCGGCTCACGCAGCCACCGGAGGGTGACACGCGCTCCCTCCTCCACAAGCAACAAATTACCTCCATAAGGGCGATCGAAGAAGCTCTAGCGGCCAAGGGGCCAAGTAGCCAAGCTCGCGAACCAACGACGTCGGGCATCCCGGCGGCACAGCAACAACCAATCAAGGACCTCCGTGACGTCCTGACACAGAAGACGGTGGACCGCAGTCGCAAGGAACGTTCGGCTAGCGCGGCACACGCAAACGACCACGCCGACCGCGACTTCGAGCCGTGCGGCGCAGCATGTTTCTCCTTCAACATCCGCGACACCCGCATGCCTAAGGGCTTCAAGTTGACGGCGGGGCACCAAAGTACGATGGGAAGCAAGACCCGAAGTTATGGCTCGAGGATTACCTTATTGCTTGCACCTGCCAAGGCGGAACATCGACCACGGCAATGCAGTACATCCAGCTCATGCTGACAGACTCTGCACGCGGGTGGCTCACAAGCCAACCCAAAGATTCTTTCCGAATGTGGGAAGAGTTCCAGGACAACTTCATCAAAAGTTTCTCGGGAACATTCGCCAGACCAACGACCTACATCGAGTTGCAGGCCTGCAAGCAAGGGAAAGACGAGTCGCTCCGATCTTACATCCAAAGGTGGACACTCCTCCGCAACACCATGGAACCCGTATCAGAGGACAGGGTGATGGACGCCTTCATGCATGGCGTTGCTCGCCGCGACCTCCGGGAGGAATTTGGTAGGCTCCAGCCGAAGACCACAATAGAGTTAATGAAGACAGCCAACCAATGGGCCGAAGGAGAGGACTACGTCCGCGAGACTTCTCCCAAAAAGGAAGGCGAAACAAGCAACTGGCGCGAGTCGCGTCAGAAGAGGAAGGCACGATACACGCACGACTCAATCGAGCTAGTAGCGGCGGGTTATGAAACCCCCCGCGAGGTCAAGCGTGAGGGCAGCAGACCACACGAGCAAAGTCGACAGCCCGGCTCAAGTCAGTACAACCGCGGCAGCAGCAGCATCGACCACAGCGATGGAGGTCAGAAGCGCGAGTGGAAGCGCCCGTTAACCCCGGCAGAGGAACTGATGCAACCCTGTAAACATCACTCGTTCCGCAACCCGGTAACGGGTAAGTGGGGTTCAAACCACCTGTTGAAAGATTGCCGCAAAGCAAGAAAGATCTACCATGCCATGCAGCAAATCATCGCCCCGGTGCAGGCCATACAAGCGGCACCGCAGCTAGCCATCCAGGCAGCACCCGCAAACAACAATCAACTGCAGGCGGCAGGAGCGTTCCCCCAGCCGCAGCAGAAGCAACAAGGTCCGCCGGCAACAGCCGACGCGTACCCAGCCGCACGGGGACAGTTGAACATGATACAAAAGGGACCCCCGTCGAACAGGAGGCAGAAAATTATCACACGCCAAGTACTTCAAGCCATCAACAGCCCGCGCGCGGTACCAGACTACCTGCGCGGGTCGGAGACACCAATCACATTTTCCAGGGCAGATCACCCAGCGGAGGTAGTCCGACCAGGGCACGCCGCACTCGTGATTGAGGCTTTGATCGGCGACTACAGCCTGAAGAAAGTGTTCCTGGACGGGGGCAGCGGCATCAACATCATATTCGCCGACACCCTCAGGCGAATGAACAGGTCGACAGAGAAATTGCCGGAGTCGGAGACCACCTTCCACGGCATAGTACCAGGGCAGCCAATCACACCCATGGGAACCATCACGCTCGACGTCATCCTCGGAACACCCGAGCACTTCAGGAAGGAGTCGATAGACTTTGAGGTCGTCGACTGGAAGTCACAATACCACGCCATCCTCGGACGCCCAAGCTTTGCCAGGTTCATGGCAGTATCCCACTACGCCTACCTGATGATAAAGTTACCCGGGCCAAAAGGAGTAATCACCGTCCGCGGTGACTTTGGGCTCTCCAACAGCTGCGACCGCGAGTTTGCTAAGATCTCCGAGTCCTTCGGCGTCGAAGAGCGGTTCAAAGCCATATCAGCCGACAACGACAAGACCATCTTCCCGGCTCGCAAGAAGCCTGCCAAAGACGCAGCATTCAACACGAACGACGATACCGTCACCCATCAAGTCCATCCGACTGACAGCGGAAAGACAGTCAAGGTCTCATCAAGCCTGACACCCGCGTAGGAAAGCGCGCTCGTCGAGTTCCTACGTGAGAACTGGAAAATCTTCGCATGGCAACCTTCTGACATGCCGGGGGTACCCAGGGAACTCGCCGAGCACTCTCTGAAAGTACACAAGGACGCAAGACCTGTCAAGCAATCCATGCGACGCTTCTCAGGACCCAAACGAGACGTCATCACCATGGAAGTCGACAGATTATTGCACGCCAAGTTCATCCGAGAGATCAAGGACTCAGACTGGGTCGCTAACCCGGTCCTAGTCGAGAAAAAGAAGACGAAGAAACTACGCATGTGCGTGGACTTCACCGCAGTCAACAAATGCTGCCCCCAAAGACCATTTCCCGCTCCCGCGGATAGATCAGATCATCGACTCGACTGCAGGTTGCGAACGCCTATCCTTTCTGGACGCCTACTCAGGTTACCAGCAGATCAGGCTGAAGGTCGAGGACGAAGAGAAGACAGCTTTCATCACACCCGACGGCGTCTTCTGCTACCAGACGATGCCGTTCGGGTTAAAGAACGCAGGTGCCACGTACCAGCGGACAATGCAAGCATGCCTCAAGGGGCTAATCGGGCAGATCGTCCAAGTCTACGTCGACGATATCGTCGTCACTACCCGGAAGGAAGATACCCTAGTCGACGACCTACGCAAGGTCTTCGCCGCACTAGACGTGTACCAAATCAAACTCAATCCAGAGAAGTGTGTATTCGGCGTGCCAGCCGGAGAGCTGCTAGGGTACCTTGTATCCGCAAGAGGAATCGAAGCAAATCCCGAGAAGGTGCAGAACATACTCACAATGCCAGCACCCACGAAGCTCAGGGAGGTGCAGCGATTAGCCGGCCGAGTCGCAGCCCTTAGCCGGTTCATTAGTAAGTTGGGAGAAAAGGCCTTACCCTTCTACCAACTGATGAAGAAGTCAGACAAGTTCGAGTGGACGCAAGAGGCGCAGGACGCATTCGACCATCTCAAGAAGACACTGACAACCTCTCCGATCCTCGTGGCACCGCTGGAAAACGAGCCGCTCTACCTATACGTCTCAGCAACAAACAGGGTGGTGAGCGCGGTACTCGTAGTCGAACGCGAAGAAGAAGGGCACAGCCACCCGGTGCAGAGGCCCGTCTACTACCTTAGCGAGGTGCTCACCTTGTCCAAACAGAATTACCCGCATTACCAGAAGCTGGCATACGGAGTCTTCATGACCTCCAGAAAGGTCGTCCACTACTTCTCCGAGCACCCGATCACGGTGGTAAGCTCCTCCGGACTAGCAGACATCCTCACAAACCAGCGCGCGACAGGACGAGTCGCCAAGTGGGTTGTCGAACTAGGACCATGGGGGCTGAAGTATGCTCACCCGAAGTCCATCAAGGCCCAAGTCCTCCCAGAATTCACCACTGAGTGGATAGAAGCCCAGCTACCGAACGTCCCCGACTTGTCCAACGCATGGACAATGTACTTTGATGGCTCCAAGAAATTCAAGTCAGCCGGGGCAGGAGTCGTGCTCGTTTCCCCCAAAGGCGACAAGCTCAAGTACGTCTTGCAGATGGACTTCCCGAAGCCGTCCAACAATGAAGCCGAGTATGAGGCCCTGATCCACGGCATGCGGATGGCCAAGAACTGCGGCGCTACGCACCTCATGATCCACGGCGACTCCTACCTGGTGGTACAGCAAACCATGAAGTCCTGCGACGCCATCGCTGACAACATGATAGCCTACAGAGACCTCTACAATCAGATGGAAGGAAACTTCGACGGCTGCGAGCTAAGCCACATCGGCCGTGAAAGCAACGAGGAAGCCGACGCCCTAGCTAACATGGGCTCGGACAGGGTACCAGTCCCACCCGGCGTCTTCCTCGAGTGCATCACGCAAAGATCCATCAAGACTCAGGGTACAGCCAGCACTGCAACCACAAAGGGCGATGTCAACCCGCCAAGCCAAGACAAAGTCCCCATGGAAGTCATGCTAGTCGAAGCCACATGGACAGGACCATACCTGGCATACATACTGCATCAGAAGCTGCCAGCTAACCCAGTCGAAGCAAAGCGCATCATCAGACGCTCCAAAAGTTTCACCGTCATCAACGGGGAACTCTACAAAAGAAGCATATCAGGAATCCTGCAAAGGTGCATACATCCAGTCGACGGCCAAGCCATCCTACTCGACATTCACGCGGGTACATGCGGACATCACGCAAGCAGCCGAGCACTGGTGGCCAAGGCGCTGCGAGCCGGATTCTATTGGCTCACAGCCATGCAGGACGCTGAGGAGCTGGTGAAGAAATGCACAGGGTGCCAGGAATTCGCCAACAAGCCGCACGCCCCAGCATCAGAGCTCAAAACAATACCACTAGCCTGGCCCTTCGCCCAATGGGGCCTGGACATGGTGGGCCCGCTGAAGAAATCCTCACCCGGAGGTCATACCCACCTCCTGGTCGCAGTCGATAAATTCACAAAGTGGATCGAAGCCGTGCCCATCACAAGTTCGACTGCGTCCACAGCGGTCAACTTCATCAGGTCAATCATCTTCAGGTTCGGAGTACCTAATGGGATCATCACCGACAACGGCTCGAACTTCACAGCCGAGGAATTCAAAGACTTCTGCTCAGAACAGGGGATCAAGCTCAACTACGCATCTGTCTCGCACCCGCAATCCAACGGACAAGTGGAGAAAGCCAATGGCTTAGTCTGCAACGGCATCAAGAAGCGACTGCGCGTACCCCTGAAACGCGCAGCGGGCGCATGGGTGGAAGAACTGCCGTCAGTCCTCTGGAGTCTACGAACAACGCCGAATAGATCTACCCAGTACACGCCATTCTTCATGGTGTACGGCGCAGAAGCGATCCTCCCCTGCGACATCAAGTTTGACGCACCAAGAGTAGTCGCCTACGACGAGTCAGAAGCAGAGGAAGCACTCGAAGACAGCAGAGACACCCTCGACAAAGCACGAGACATCGCCCTAGCACGATCAGCCGTGTATCAGCAGGACCTGCGTAATTATCATACTCGGAGGCTGCGGCCAAGAGCGTTCGTGGCAGGAGACCTGGTCCTTCGACTCAAGCAAAAGAAGGTGCACAAGCTCGCCTCCCCATGGGAGGGCCCGTACATCGTAACAGAAGCAATAGGCAATGGAGCATACCGCCTAAAGGACTCGAAGACAGGAGCAGACTGCAGCAACCCGTGGAACGTAGCACAACTCCGCCGGTTCTACGCCTAGTTCACGTCAAGCATTGTACAAGAAAGGCAACGCGGCAGGTTTCAGACGCACTCTTTTCCTTACCAGGGTACCTGAGGGGACTGGAGGGTTTTTAATGAGGCGGCCTGTTCGCAGGAATCAATAAAGTGACTTGAAGAAAAACTGTCTCCTCCCTCCCGTCACTCAAGAAGCTCAAAATCCTAGGCAGCCACTCGATCCACTCGGGGGCTGACCACACAGGTTGAAATAATAGCTTAGGCCGCCACCCGAACCACTCGGGGGCTGCGCCATACAAGCATGCCAAAAATCCTAGGTCGCCACCCGAACCACTCGGGGGCTGCGCCATACAGGTTGAAATAAAAGCTTAGGCCGCCACCCAACTCACTCGGGGGCTGCGCCACACAAGCACAGAATAAAAAATCCTCGGCCGCCACTCGAACCTACTCGGGGGCTGCGCTGCACAGGTCAAGTTCAAAATCCTAGGTCACCACCCGACATACTCGGGGGCTGCGCCACACAGGTCACACTTGCAATCCTAGGCTACCACTCGACTTACTCGGGGGCTACGCCAAAACAGGACTCAGAAAAATCCTCGGCCGCCACTCGAACCTACTCGGGGGCTGCGCTGCACAGGTCAAGTTCAAAATCCTAGGTCACCACCCGACATACTCGGGGGCTGCGCCACACAGGTCACACTTGCAATCCTAGGCTACCAATCGACTTACTCGGGGGCTACGCCAAAACAGGACTCAGAAAAATTCTCGGCCGCCACTCGAACCTACTCGGGGGCTGCGCTGCACAGGTCAAGTTCAAAATCCTAGGTCACCACCCGACATACTCGGGGGCTGCGCCACACAGGTCGCACTTGCAATCCTAGGCTACCACTCGACTTACTCGGGGGCTACGCCAAACAGGACTCAGAAAAATCCTCGGCCGCCACTCGAACCTACTCGGGGGCTGCGCCGCACAGGTCAAGTTCCAAATCCTAGGTCACCGCCCGGCATACTCGGGGGACGCGCCACACAGGTCACACTTGTCATCCTAGGCCGTCACTCGACCTACTCGGGGACTGCGCCAGACAGGAATTAATCAAAATCCTAGGCCACCACCCGAACGACTCGGGGGCTGCGCCGCACAGGTCAAGTTACAAATCCTCAGTCGCCACCTGATAAAACCAGGGACCGCGGCATACAGGTAACACTTGCAAAACCTAGGCCACTGCTTGGCATACTCGGCAGCTGCGCCACACAGGTCGAATCAGGCACCCTCACTTTCGAGTAAACATAGCAATTCTCATTACTCGAAAAAATGCTGTAACCTGTTACATTATACTTACACAAGCAAATTTGCCCCCTATAGCTAACCCTGTACATCAGACGACAGCTACTTTAAACTGCAGGCTCAGCCTTTGGCGCATCGAGAGGACCTACAAGCCGCTCGCTCAAGTCCTGAACTTGCCGTATAATCCGGCGCGCAGCCGGCAAGGTCTCGTCGAAGTCGTCGTCACCTGGCAGGCCTTCAAGCACTCGCTCAAGCGGAAGATGTGGCCGGTGCATCCGAACATACGCCAGCGCCGCGTTTGCACCAGCCACAAGCTGAGCGTCGACTACTTCCTTCAGCCCTTCGCCATCACGGAACCTCTCCAGCAAGGCAGGCAACCCGTTCGGCTGCGCATTATGCGGGAAGTACACGCGGTTGACGTGCCAAAGTGTCGTCCGGCAGCGCTCCAGAAGAGCGGCAGCGCGCCACGTTCGATCAAGCATCGTGGCAAGGACGCGCCCCCTCGACTTGTTCACCCAGAACTGGCGAGCTTCATAGGAGTCGCCGGACGCCTCTCGGGTGACTCGCTCTTCAACGCGAGCCCGCTCGGCCTCCCAATCGGGATTAACATCTGCGCACACAAACTGCAAGTCAGAAGGAGAAGGACTAACAACAGCGAAGGCAGCCGCCAAACATGACACATACCCTGCAACTGTCGACTGATCAAGTCCATCTCTCCAAGCAAAAAATCTTCACGGCGTGAGAACTCCGCCGTGGGATGCGACTGGGAGCGCTGCAACAGCCGCTCCGCATTCTTCAGGGTCGCCTCGAGCTCCACCACCTTGTTCTTCAGATAGGTGATTACCCGCTGGTCATTTGCACTGCGCGGAGGAGCCGGCGCCGCCCGGCGACGGCGAGCACCCGAAGAGGAAGCCGCGCCACTCGGCCGTGCCAGGGGAGAAGGCGAAGCATCATCGCGCATGTCACTCTGTCAGAAATACGCAGAGTCAATACAGAAGTGCGACGGCCAAGCACAGTTCAGCTCATAAGGCAGAAAGTCAGCAAGATCAATACTAAAGAGCAAAAGACCCGACAGGGCAATATCCATTACAAACAGGGAGTTCAAAATACAAGCCGCAGCGACCGCTGCATCCCTACACCTATGCCTACTCTAAGGCCGCGGACTGCGACCGGGAGCGGCCCTTCCGGGCAGCCGCTTCAGTCGCCTTAGCAAGGGCCCTCTCGAAGAGTGCCACAAGCTGCGCAGCCAGCTGCGAGGCGCGCTCCTTCACGCCACTCAGCGACGCGGTCCGACCGTCAGGCTTGCGAGGAAAACCGCTGACGATCTTCTCGAAGTCACCTGGAACTTGGTGGCCTAAAAGGAGCTGGAAGGTGAGCTCGGAGCCGCGTACCGTCTGCGACCGCGTGAAGTCGGCGATGGTGGTCGCGTCCCCAAACGGCGCGGCCAGAGCGTCCACGGTCGCTGGCGGCTGGCTGCCCGGAAAAATGCTTTGATGCACCACGGCCAGAGCTCCGGTCGACTTCTCCAACGCGGCGGAAGACTTCTTCAAGGCATCCGAGGCGTAGGCGCATACGCGGTCGAAGAAGCCAACCGCGGTCGCCAAGTCGACGGTGTCACTCGAAGCGTCTTCCGGAGGAACTCCACCGCAAGTCTCTGCGACAAAATTCAAAGTCAGGACGAGAAAAGGAATGAAAAACTCAGTAAGCGAAATGCTGATACTCACCCCCAAGAACAGCGGCGAGTGAAAGGAGACGACCAATCTGAGTCTTCTCCTGGGCGACCCGCGCCAGCTCCCGCTCCTGAGACTCACGAAGAGCCTTCTCGAGCTCATCCACCCGGCCAGTAGCCTGGTCTAGCGAGGAACGCAGTTGGTCCCTCTCCTTCTCCAGGCGAACATAAGCCGCGGCTGCGTCAAGCTGCTGGCGATAGTATGGCTGAAAACAAAAGATGCATGATGTCAATAAAGTTGCGGGCGACTATACTAGTCACCCGCACCTTCGGGGGCTACTCCCATCGGGAGCGCTGATCGCGCACCCGATGAGAAAACAGAAGAACAAAGAAAACAAAAAAAGACTTACGTGGTCCAGGAGCTCAAGGTCATCGACAGTCGAAGGAGGAGCCCGGCTAGACGAGGCCATGCCGATGGCCTCCGCGTGCACCTTCTCCCCCACCACAGGCGTCTCCAGCCCAGTCGAAGGGCCAGAAGTAAGCTCTGTGTCCCGAATGGGGGAGCCGATGTTGTCAGAGCGATGGCTGTAGCAATATCAAGAACACAAAAGTCAATAAAACGGCGAACCCGCAAAGTAATACTCGAAGAATATGTTGCAAAGAAACCAACCTGGGGGAGCTGGCGTCGTCGAAGCTCGACAGCGACGGCGAGGGCATTCGCGCGAAGGACCGTGGCGCAGCAGAGGCGACGGGAGGAACGCTGAGAGGTTCCTCCCAGCCACCCGAAGAATGCGCACCCGGGGACGTCGCCACGGCCTCCTCCTCAGCAACACCCGCATCCCTAGCAGGCGACGACGCAGAAGCAGACTCGCCGCGGATCGGAAGCTTCCGCTTCTTCCTCGCGGGTTCCTCCACTTCGTCTTCCTCCTCCAAATCATCGCGGGGAGAGTGTGCGGAGGGGATCTCTTCGTCATCACCCTCATCCTCGATGAACTTCGACTCATCGTCGGGCCCATTCTCAGGGAGGGGAGGATGGCTGATGAATAAATCCCGACCCTAAAAGCAAAAGTAGACGCAAGTCGAATCAAAATACAAAGTAGACTCCGGTCGAACAAGTACAACAAGAAAGAGAGAACAGACTCACCTCAGGAACGGGGTTCGTAGCCCCGTAAGGAGCAATGGGGCACTTGACGTTGCAGGCGTCCGCGACTCGAAGATTGGTGATGGACCTGACGTTGGCCTCCACCTCCTCGTCGTCCAGCGGTTTGTCGCTAACGCCCTCGGCGGCCCACATCGGGTGGGGCCGGGCGCTCAGCGGCTGCACCCGAAGGCGGAAGAAGGTGGCCATCAGAAAGACGCCACCCGCTTCGCGCCCAAGGGTCTCGGTCAGCTCGCGCAGCAGCACCAACAGGGGCCGCACTGCCTCCTTCTCCCCGGCAGACAGCGGGTGCGCCCAGGCGCCAGTCTTCCTCAGCCCGCGCCTGCCGTCGAATGCGTCCAGGCCATCTCCGGGCGACTGGACGTAAAACCATTGCCGGCGCCACCCTTGGACGGAGTCGGACTTCTTCATCGCAAAGTACGCGGTATCACCGCGCACCTGGATTCCGAAGCCGCCCACTGGGTAGGTCAGCCCACTCTTCCCCACGTTCTTGCGAACGAGGAAGAGCGACTTCCACAGTCCCCAGTGGGGCGCGACCCCCAAGAAGCACTCGCAGAGCACGATGAAGCCCGCGATGCTCAAGACGCCATTGGGGGTCAGATCATGGATCTGAACCCCGTAGGCGTACAGGAGCCCGCGCACAAAATCGTGCATGGGGAACCCGAAGCCACGCGGAACGAAGTCCGCGAAGCAAACGCGCTCCCCATCGCGAGGGGTAGGAAAAGCCTCTTTGCCAGGGAGTCGCACCTGGACTTCGTCCGCAGGTGGCAGCAGACCCTGCGCGCGGAGTACATCGACGTCGGCCTTCTTCTTCATCGACCTTTGCCAGTCGCCCTCGGGCTTCTTCATCAGCCCGGCGGCATCGGCGGCGGTGGCGGAGGAGCCAGCAGTGCCCTTCGGCTTGCCCATCGCGCAGGTCGGAGAGTGCGGGGAGAAATCGCTTTGAGCTCGGGACGGCGGCGGCAATGGCAGAGCGCAATAGGAGAGGAAAAGGAAAGAATGGATTGGAGAAGATGACATCCCAAACGCCAGGGCGCAGTACTTATTCCTCGAGGATCGGCATCTCAACCGTCCATCGCGAAAGAGCTCCGAGCGAAGCCATCCAGCCGTCCACGTGTCGCACGGAGAAGCCAATCGTCGCCGCCAACTTCCTCCACTACGCACGAAAACCGAGGCGTCGTCGCCGCGCCGCGCAAATTTCGCGCCCAGTTCGGGGACGTGACAGCTGTGGGCGTGGTCATCTCTGACAGCGGGGCCCACCACGTCATGTCCCATCGGGCGCAGAGGCGTGCAGCAAAACCGTCATCAGTGACGTCAGCAAGCCAACGGCTCCGAAACCAACTGAAAAAAGAACTCGACAGATTCATTCGAGTGGTAAGCTTCACAGCTGAAATCAACAAGGTAAGATCAGCAACTGATCTGAGCACCCGAAGTAACCTTTCGAGTGGCAAAACAGTAAGCTTAATCAGCCGAATCCATCCAGCAAGTAAGCCAAAGCAGGCTGAATAGAATCAAGCTTCACAAGAAGAAGTCAAAGTAATTCGACTGCACAAGATTACTCCCATCGGGAGAGGCTGGTTCGACTGAAGAAATTCGAGTTCAGGCTCAAGATCAAGCAATCCAATGGCGCGTCCAGGAAGAAGGAGTCCTTTGTCCGACTCTGAGACTCGATCAAGCACTCGGGGGCTACTGACGTGGGGCTACCTTGCGGGTAGCCCACGGTGAGGCTACCTGGGCCGCGCCAAGGATGGAAAGGCCCGCAGAAGGCCCACTCGGGGTACCTTGTGTCCTAGTCCAACTCGGTTAGGACTTTAACCTACCGTATCTGTACCAACAACCCGAGACCTGGCTGCCTATAAAGACAGGAGGGTTGCCCGTCCTAGAGAGAGGGAGATACACACACGTACGCTCAGAACCACAAACCCTAGCGAGATCGCAATCTCGCCATTGTAATCGCTATTCGCATCAATAACCAGACAAGCAGGAGTAGGGTGTTATCCTCCGGGAGCCTGAACCTGGGTAAACCTTGCTTGTCAGCCGTCGTGATCACCTTGCACTCTCCTATCTCCCCATCAATCAACCCGGGGTGTACAACCCTGGGACTTGCCGAGTTAGAACCTCGTCATACTCTTAGTACAAACGATCCACACCAAGAGTATTTGAATGTGACAAAATTAGCAGTCGAAACAGGAGGCGACAACAGCAAATCATGTCGTGGCAGTTCCCTGGCAATGCCACATCTGAAACTCGTGACAGCAAAACCGGCTGAAACGGGTGCTGCGGCGGCGAAATCAGCAAAAACACATGCCGGAACAATACTTCTCAGGACCTCATTGAGCTGGTTTCATATATGCTAGCATACCATATCAGTGTTTTACATTTTATTGATGGTTGCCTCTGCTCGACCTGGTATCAAGCACCTGCATATGCCCCCATCTGCTAGAATAAAGCCACATTTAGTGTTCATGAGCCCAATTTTAATTAAAAATAGTAAATGAACAAGAATAAAAAAGAAATCACCTTAAGCCGACCCAAGTGATGTCACGTTTTTACTATATACTTGCAATGTTAGCATTAAGACACCCACATCAGATGCCCTATATATCACTATCTACATCTTTTAACAATTACTCAATGTTAACATAAAAAGATATTCTGATGTACACCGTTCTCTTCTTGAATCTAAAATGAAAAGCAGAAATACAAGCTTTCAATGTTCTGGTTGTTCACGGGGCATCTGTGCATATGTCCATGCCGAAACTGAGGAGAACAATGCTAGTGCCCTTCAAGGATGGCATGTAGGAACCATATGTCCAGATCCTCTGCCTGTTTCAAGTATCAGATCTTTGTACCCGACAACATAACTACAAACCTGGCAACTCACAACAAAAAACAAAATCAGTTTCTGAACCATACATACAAACAATCTTTTGACTATGTTCTTTATTCTTCTGTGTCTAGTTCAACTTTCATACCTGATCATCATCAGAGTACCATGACCGCCAAGATGAGTTTGCCAGTAGCCCAAGAATGTATAGAGAGTACAGTGCTGAAGTTACAGGACAAAGTGAGTCAATATCACCATTAAAAGGTAAAAGGACTATTTTTTATTAGGAAAATTTATTAGGAAAAATTAAATAAAGACCAAACTGAAATCTCAAAATGGTGTAAGTACAACTATATGCTATTAAGTCACTGTCTTATGTTCCAACAACAGTTGTGCCATCTTGCATGTGCAGTGGCTCTATAGCTACATATGCAAACTATGTGTTTGCTTAGTATTGAGCAATCAAGTACTTAATATTTTATGACAAAACAGAGACGTTTAATGCTAGCACTTTTGCACCATAGCATAGTTTCCTGTCAGAAAAACAAGTGATTTTTTTTGCTACAGATCAAAAAAATTGTCCATGGACCTAAATTACATATATGATAGCATGGCTTTGCAGTAGAGAAAATTTCTAATTTTTACCTAATATGGTCATGAAAAAGTGTTCACAATGGCACTGAATACATAAACTAATACCACAAAATTTCAAATCTGGATACATTTAAATATTTGGCAACATAGAGCTCAATTTCAAAATATTCAGAGGGAAATTTTCACTGAGCAGTATCCAAATATGTTGACATAATATCAAGAGTGGAGGTGGTGTCTATTCTGAATTGCAGAGACCCGTCAACTTACTTGGCTGACGGAATGCGATGTGCGTCTCCAGAGTCCAGTATTGTTTGCACCATGCAGTGCGAGCGGCCTCAGTGACGGATGCGACCAGCACGCTGGTGGCGGACCTCGAAGGCACGCTGGTCCGGTCACGGATCGCCTTCCCCTAACAGCGCTCGTTGTCTTCGATACCGGCGGTGCGCCGCGCCTCACGTTCCTCCTGCTCCTAGCGCCACTTGCCCGGCAGCCAGCGTTGTACTATGTTATCAGACGCGACCGGCTAATCCTAGAATGGAGAGCGTAGAGGGAGATTGGATGCGGAAGATTGAAAAGCGGAGAGGGGATTTCTGGCGGCGCGTGTGCGGGCTGCAGGCGGCATCGTCGAGTACAGAGATGGGGTTGGCGGCGGCGGCAGAGACGTTCTCGTTAATGGTTTGTTTCTTGTTCCTGAAAAACTGTTGCGCTGAGACGTGGTTAATCTTTTTTTCACCGAATTAACACTAATGGGCTCCTGGGCCAAATCTTTCTCAGCCGTTAGATCAAACCATACTAGTCAAATTTTATGAGTAGTAAAAGGTACTGTAAAAGTTGCCTAATCAAGTCGTATAAGCCATGATCCTTACACCTTTCAGCCTATATATACACTAGTACACTACACACACATAAGCGAGCACCGACTGAGCGCTACCTTGCAAGGCTTTATATTTTTCGCAGAGTTAATGTTATCCTGTAAATCATCACGTTTTATCATAGCAAGATGGCTACTCCATTGGCTAACGATGAGCATGCGAGGCATTGGGATATTTTCCATAATAATGAGTTTCGGTAGAAGGATTTAAATTCCTCCAAAGTCAAGTATTGTAAAGTTCAGGCCCAGCCGTGGATTCTGTAGCTGCTAGTAGGGAAGGCACGCATGGGAGCGGCTGGCATGCACCAGCTGTTCAAGGTTCTGTCGGTCACCACGGTTAGTCATGCCGCCGCCCAGCGCACACCGTCGGCCTCCGGCCTCTCGCGCGCCTCCTGATTCCGGCCATGGAAGCGCCCCATTCAAGCAGCGGCTAGCGCTGTTTCGCTCCAGCTCTGTTCCTCTCTTCTCGTTCCTCTGCCATGCGTGCGGGCTCGCAAGAGAGAAAATGATTTCATCCTCTGTCATGAGGCGCGTAGAGGAGAACGAGAAGTAACCTTTCTTTATTCCCTGTGGTCGAGTCTCATTGGTATGGTCGACTTGAAATATTTTCTTAGTCAGACCGACTCCATCTATAGTGCTTAATTCCTGCTATGGGCACCACAAGAAGCTTTAAGACCATGCACTATGTGTGTTAGAAAAGCGAACCATAGAGTATATTGAATCGACTGCATCGGTTCAATGCTCTGATAAAAAAAAGCGAATCGAGTTGTTGGTTCGCTTCTAAAGCTGTAGAGTACGCATGCATGCATGGTGTAGGAAGATTTACCCCACATGGCATAGACTTAAAAGAAGAGACATAAGAGTTACATGCAATGATTACAAAGGGATCCACACATAGTAGAGATTTAAAAACGGTTCCACTTTCTGTCATTTTTTCACATGAACCGCATCCACATAATGGATGGTCTAAGACCCACGTTATTTCAACATTGGAGACGTCAGGGGAGGGGAGGAGAGATGTTTTTTTTAGAAAAAAGGCATAAGCCCAGCTTTGAATTAACAAAGCCAGAAGCGGCCACACTGAAAAACAGCTTACAAGCATCAGACGTTTTAAGCAAACAACAAATAACACAAGTAAGACTAGCTTGAGACGCCTAAGCTAAAACCTAGCTAAACTAACAAAGACCAAGGAGAACGAGGCCAGGACGGGAGCACCACGCGAACACGACACCGTATTCATCTCCAAGACGCTCTTGGACCCAGCTTCTGCCATCAGAAGCGGAGCTAGAAATTTTGATCAATGGGTTCACTCACGACTCACGACTCACGATTAAGGCAAAAACTAAACTAACTACGTATTGTACAACCATATAACATCTAAAAAAAATCATTTAAAGATAAAAAAAATCACCAAAATATCATAACATATAGCCGATGTGTTTAAAGTAAAGGATTAGACATACTGGGTAAATGAAATCCTAAAATCATTTGCTTACATATTAAAATAAAATAGTAAAACTGGTTGTAACTTTTGGTAGCTTGGGTCCTCCTGCCAAATATTAATCAAGAATGGGAAGTTAGTTTCAATAGTTTTAAACAAGTAAATAAAAGCAAAATATGGGAAGTTAGTTTCAATAGTTTCCAACTTGTCCGAATTAAAATCATCTGGATAGAACTTAGCCAGCTCCACTAAACTCTCCAAGTCAAAAGCATGAAAAGAGTCTTTTGGACTCAAAGAAGCCATGTGACCAAGTAAAGCAGAACTTACCTCACTAAAACGGTCATCAAATTCTTGAAGTTGCCAGTCAATAACAGAATTCATACATTCTATTTGGTAATGCTGGAGGTTTGTCTTGTTGGTTCTTTTCGTGGTGCGTGCCTATCAACATAATCTTCATGCATATTTGCATTCTGAATGTGGTGTTCTTCACAGAATAAACATGCCTTCTCGAAAAGTGCATCCCATCCATTCACCCTTAACTCTTGAAGCTCATTCCTTGTTGACTTCACACATGACATGGCATTCAGGATGTCTTGATCTTTCTTTTGTAAAGATTGTGACAAAGTATTTGCGCTTCCTAATATATGCAACATCATGTGCAAATAAAACACAAAATCAAATGTCTCGAAATATGCTACAAGACCACGTGCTTGGCATTTCTTATCTCCTTTTCCTTCTTTTGCAACATACTTCAGAACAGACATAGTAGTTGTGAACAATTTGAAAATACTTGAGAGGGTTCTGTAGTGAGAACAATTTGACAATTTGCAAAATAACTAATAAGTTCCTTTTGAATATCTCCACATATCCATTGAAGATTTTGTGGTGCATTGCCAAGGACTACCTTCCCTATATCTTCATTTTGAGTTCCCAAAGTTTTTACCAACTCCCGAAAGTTTCCTTTATTTTTTGACTCTTTCGATTCATCATGCCCTCGAAAAGCTAAGCCTTGATTCAACAAATATCTAACCGAGTCAATTGAAGCATTAAGCCGAATACGATTTTTCTTTTTTGTAAGATCAGTTTGCTTACTGAGAGCAACCTGAATTGATTGATCTTGATTCATCAGAGCATCACATCTTTTCACTGCTACATTATGAAAGCTGCTAACATTACCCTTACCCACATGAGTATCTAGTCTTTTTTTCTTGTTCCAACCATTCCAGCCTTTAATGGAAAATGCATCATTCCCAACTTGTCCCTCGTTGCAATCTCTGAAAAGGTAGCAACACAAACAAAATGCCTTATCCACTTTGTCACTATACTCGAGCCACACACCATAATTCTGGAACCATGCTGGATTAAACCTTCGTTCGGCATCACCAATGAGCCTATGTGGATAAACAAAATCAGGAGGTGGCCTGTATGGTCCCCTGGTTAAATATCTTCTCCTAATCTCATCTTGCTTCTTAGGATCTCCGGTATACTCTGAAATTCTCTTCCTATCAGCTGGATCGTAAGGCAATTCATCTAAATTAATTTCTCTTCGACTAGGGGGCTTTGAGAGACTAGCAGTACAACCATTTGTTTGCTTACGTCTAACAGGCGTAGAAGTGCCTTCACCAGCATTAAGTGAATCTTCCGATCTGCTTCTCTTTCTTGGATAAAACCGTTCCATGGCCTAGGTCAATTAATATACGGAGAGAAAATAATTACTAGGGCTAGAGAGGACATGTATAAACCACAAGAAGGACTGAAGGAGACGATTTTCTTAATCTGTACCTGCTGTTGCGTTGCTCCAGCCGCCGGCGATCGGGCGATGAGAGACAGAGAGACGAGCAACAGGTTTCGATATGGTGTTGCGGCGCCGTGGTACACGATCGAGTCGAGCGACCCTAGGTATACATCTTTTACTTATGGGCTGTGGGCTATTAGCTGAACTAATACTTCATTTAACCGGACGATCGGTCCAACTAAGGAGTCAATGGGTTCAACCATTATTTTTTGTTGGGTTCAGGCTAGGTGCGCATGTATACGATACAAAGCATAGGCAAAAACCATTGGTGTCATCTGCACCCAATCGCTATAAGTTGGCTCCGCCCCTGTCTGCCGTCCTCACCATCGGAAAAGGACCCTTGTCCCTCGCCCAGACTCGAAAGGCGCTCTGTACCGTCCAACGGCGAGGAGAGATCACCGGGGGAGCAAGATTGTAGGAACTGTAGAAAGCAACCACGCTGCGGGCGCGCCACCGAAACACCACCACCACCAAGGGCTTGACAGCCACGCCCGGCCCGAGCTGTCGGACGAAGATGCGGAGAAGCAGGGACGGCGACGGAAAAACACCCACACCACCGCGGCTGAGCAGGACCACCGAAGCTCAGAGAACTCGGCCCCCAAGCGATCCGCTGTTGCGAAGAGGGGAACCCTTTCCCCTCTCGCCCAGGCTCGAGGGCGCCGACCCATGGAGAAACAGGGGCATCGGGGTGGGGAGGAACCAAACACGGCACTGTCAATCTTCACGGAGAGTTGTCGACGCCGAAAATGAGCTGCCACGATTCCCTCCACTCGCACACAACTCGACCACCACCCCGTCGACGCCGGAGCAGCATCACCGCCCACACCACCGCAAAGCGCACCTCGCCCAAGACCACACTCCCCAGGCGACGTCTCCAAGGAGCAAACGAAGCGAACAGCGATGACGACGCCCAGTGCAGAGGGATTTTGAGCTTTCGCTCGGGAGAGGGTCGGGGGTGTGAGGGAGGGACCACGACTGTGCCTCCAAGAAGGAAAGCGGCGCCCTTGGGCGTCGCCGCCGCCGCGGCCAGAGGTTTCCCTCGGTCCCGCCCATGCAACACCAAACCACCGCCAACACGGGCAGCGGCGACGCCTGTCGCCGTGCCACAGGGAGGACGGGGAGGAGGGAGCCTGAAAGGGGGGAGGAGTCGGACCTGCCAGATCTGGAGTCAGGGCGGGGAGGAGTGCGGGTTGCAGCTTCCGACCGCCGGTGCCTCGCTGCCCACGCGACCAAGGCGTCCGGCCACCAACACATGCGACTAGCGCCTGCCGCCCAAGCGTCGTCGCCTCACCACCAGGGCCGCAGCCTTGGAGATCAGAACCCACCGTGCGGAGCACGGAACGGCGAGATCCTCGCCGCCACCTTCACCGGAGACCACGCGGGCTTGCCGACGTCCTCCTCGGGTGACGACGAGGGCGGGGATGGGGATGGGGGGTGGCGACACGACGGAAACCCTAGTCGCCCCCGAGTCGCCCTCGGGAGGACGACGCGAGCGGGAGGAGAGAAGTCACTGAGTAGACTTGTCGAGTACACACGAGCGAAGGAAAACATGATCAGTATGGAAGAGCGATCAACTAATTCATCCATTATAGCCATTTTTTTGCGAAACACAATTCATATACACCTTTAAGAGACTGAGCCGGTGGGTCAGGTCTTAAGATTGATGAAGTCATCACAGACGTCTCAGCGTCGACGTGAACATCGACTCCCACTAAAGAATATTTCGCCTAAATAAGAAATACCGATGTCTAGTGCCTAAATAAGAAATACCAATGTCTAGTGTTTGAACTCTGGTGGGTTGCGGGTACCACCACCCCTTGCTCTCATGTGACCTTGAGTCTAGGAGCGTGGTGGCCTGGTGGGTTTCATACGTGATTGCATCATCTTTGGCCTTCTTTTTCTCCTGATTTCTTGGTTGGGGCAGAAATTTTCTTTTTTGCATGGTAATATGATTCTCATTTATAAATAAAAAACGATATACAAAGTACGTATACACCGATCCTACAGATCTGAAAAGATAGGATAAACCTATGTGACAAACCAATGACAAAAAATAGGTTTTCTCCCTCAAATAGCAGCCACCCAAGAAAAAATAGACCAATCACCTCTTCACCCGAGCTCGACGCGGCTCCATCGCTGATCATCAGTTTTTCGGACCTCCAAAGTAGTTTGCCATAGGACAAACCATTGCCGTTGAAAGAATCAGACCGGGCAGCACGACCCCGGACACGCCATCGAACTTCAGCACCGGCACCCCCGCACGACGATGCCGAAGTAGAGAACCAGAACCATCAACCTCCAATCACAAACCAAACACAAGGTGCACCATCTTCCAGCGTCACCAGTGCAGACCACCGTCTGCATGTACTCATGGACAAATCCTCTCTGCTCTACCATGGCGCCGAAGACAACGCCGAAGTAATGGGGACAAAATAGGAGGAAAAACTAATCTGATGGAGTCACCGTCGCCGCCTCGCCGACACCATCCATGAATGCTATAGCCACTGATCTGAAAGATCGACAAGCACACAATGCTACCAACTCTGAGACGCCGCAATGAAAGACAACGCCGGTGTGGGAATAGAGTTGAGACCGATTTATTTGCCCGGGCGTCGCTCCCATCACCCCAATGACGCACCGTGCCAAAACCTTTCTAACCTGATCTACCATGCAAAAACAGAGAAAACGGGGTCCTCTCCCTCCTGCCGCCAAAGCAGCAAGCGGAGGGAGGGAGGCCCAGCTCTCCTGCCGGTGGAGATCGGAGGAAAAAGGCTCCGCTGCCAAGTCGCATGTGACGGCGCTAGGTTAGGAAAAATCTTGGCTCGGTTGTACCACGGTTTGGTGGGCAGAAAATTTCTACTGGTACATCGAAGTAATATCTAGGCAGGGGTCCCTTCCTGCTGAGGGCCTAGGCGGGCACCCCGCTGCCCTGTCTTATGGGCCGGCCCTGGTTTTCGGCGGTGCTTGGATAGGCCGGTAATGCAACGTATCAATTCGGCAAGAACAACCAGCACACACGTGACTAAGATTCATGCGACGTCAAACTTTACACAGCGATGGTTTGCTCAGGTGGCAGCTGTCGGATATGGCTCTCCTCTAACGTGTATCAAAAATTAGAAGTGGTTCTGTACTTCTGTGGTTGTACCTTTTCTTTGATTTGTAGTTTGAATTATACTAAAAACTAACTCTAGGAATCTACATTACTTACACAGTTTTTATTCCACTTTCCTTATACAGTTTTTATTCCACTTTCCTTATAGATAAGATCACCTATTCGACAGTGGAACGAGTTTTATTCTCTTCAACTGATTGCATCTGGAAACACATGTTCCTTTAATGCCTTCCTTTTCTATTAAAAAGAGAGACACTTTCATTATAGTCGAGTCTTGCCAAGTAGCCTATCTTCTCGTTACTTGCGAGAGGGAGTTAACAAACATGTTAAAATTATAATCCTAGATCACGAAATAAGAATGACCACGAAATAAGAATGACTTGATGTAGAGTGCATACACCGACACAAAGATGAGATGCAACCTCTTCCTTCTCATTTCTGTAACTAATTAATTCCTATTACGGTCAAGGATTTTTAGTTCTCTTTTCTTATAGGTAGGTCGTCGATTCAAATTAACTGTAGAGAATTTAATTCTCTTAATTGTATGTCACAAATGTTTAACAAATGTTTAAGTATATTCTCTATATATTGGAAGAAGAAAGGATTTCATTAAACTATTCCGATTTTGCCATGTGGCCTTATCTTCTAGTCACGTGGTCCAGTACTTCTCTTGTCGGGGGGCTGCCCTCGGGTGGGGCAGACCCCAGTCCAGATCAGCAGCATGGCTACATGAATTGACCTTTGGGGGTGAGCAAGGGTTGTCCTGTGGTGCGCCGAAGGGGCAACTTGGCCTTTCGGGAGTGGTCAGGGCTAGAGTGTCTCCTGAAGGACGCAAGAGTCAGCGCGGGAAGCTATAAATAGACCCCCAGACCTCCAAGACAACATAAGAACCAGTAGAGGGTTCCTCTAAGAACTAGCTTCTCGAAGATGTCTTTGGTGACAGCCTAAGACATCTTCGGGAGGCTAGGCCTAGAGATACTACTCCAAAGTCGCTATCCGGATCAGGGGTGGAACTCGGGCGCAACCGGAAGGGCTCTTGGGCTTCTCGGTATGTCGGAGTCCTCCGGTGAGATCCCGGGTAGAGGAGAACCCGGATGGTCCCGGTGGACGTCCCGGGTAGGTACTAACCGATTTAGCTATCTCGGTCCTGTCAAGTTATCTTTGTTGTGCAGGAAGGACGTGCCAAGCTGAACGGAGGACCGACATGGGGGCATGTCGGTCGGGAGTCAGAGATCTGGTGCAGACTTTCCGCCTGGCACGGGGGAAATCCCATTCCTCCTGACATGGATGCATGGTCACCTCCCGCCTGACACAGGAGCGTGTCAGCCGGTACGATGACGCTACGACAAGATCGGACATGCCTAGCCCGGCAATCCGGAAAAGGCTACTAAGCATGGGCGAAGACATGTCTTGTCTCTGACAAGGGGACAATGATGATCCAGGACGGCGCCTGTAGTCCTTGCCGGAATGATGACGGCAGGCCTATACCGGGTAGCACAGCGGCTAGGTCGCACTAGCCGGTGTCGACATAACCGTTAGCCTTGTCCGGTGGGACCATGCCGGATTAGGGTTTCCGGCCCTCCCGGCCGGAACTCTATAAAAGGCGCCATAACTCCTCCTGTGGGGAGATGACCAACTTGAGAGGCAAAACTATAGTCTCATTTACTATCAGGGCATTTACTTCCTTCCCTTCTCTAGTTCATCTAGTTCATCACCAAAAGAGCTCAAGGAGCATGTTGTAGATCTTGTGTCACACTTATATTGAGAGGGAAGGCAGGAGTAGGGGTGTTACCTCCTCACGAGGGCCCCGAACCTGGGTACATCGTGTGTGTGACTTTGCCTTCGTGCATTTGTTTGGATTTGGTAGATCTTTGAGTGTGTTCTTCGGTGATCTTGTGTGTTTCGACATCTCCTATCGTGTGAGCTCCTTAGCTCGCTAGCCCTCCCTGGATCCACCAGCGTCCATCGGCCCCACACATTAGCCATCCCATGGCATCTGTCGTGATACCACCACGACAGTTGGTGCCCACCGTGGGGTAGGTAGAGGCGCTGGCTGGTGTACACATCCGGACGGGTTCCACCGTTCGCTCCGGCATCCGAGTTCTCTCCGGCCTGGTCGTCAGGCTGGGCGAGATGGATTTTGTCAGCGACAATGCCGGTTGCTTCCGGAACAAGCCCTTTCCGGCGAACGGCTGCCTCATCGACTTCGGTGTCTTCACCACCTACGTCGCCACCGAGATCGTCTGCAGCTATCCGGACATCGTCCTAGAGGCTGAGGATCCCCCCATGATCTGCGCCGCCCGGGATCAGCGTATCGATCGCCCCGCAGGCTGCGTCACAGTCATGATGGTCGGGGTAACCGAGGAGGTGTTCCAGGACGCTCCCGACGGCGACGCCGGCAGTGGCCGAATTCGGTTGGCAAAACCTCCTCAGGAGAGAGGTGCTGCACGAGATGGCGACCCCCAGCCGTCCGAACGTCGCCGCCGGCCGGATCCCCTCTTAGGTCTAGTCGCCAAGTTGGTTGTTCCCTTGACAGCTGATGCTGATGCCCAGATCACTTCGGCTGATTTGGAAGAGCATCGTAGGTTGCTGCATGTTGAGGCGCAAGAGATCACCGAGATCAGGCGTGAGCTTAGTGCTAGTCTCCGTGAGTACAACGCCGCTCACGGATTCCCTAGGATAGATTCCCGGGACAAACGCATCGCCGATCTGCGCAAAAAAGTCAGGATGGTGAATGATGAGTTGGCCGGTGGCGCAGAACCTAGCCATAGCCGATCGGATAGTTTGATCTCGGCGGAAAAACCGGTGTGCAGCTCACCTGCCAAAACTCTTAGGGCCGCTGAGGCAGCTATGATCGAGTTGGCTGGGCTATCCGGGGAAGCTCTACGCAAGCAGCATGAGCGGGTCAACGAGCTAGTCATAGAAGCTAACCGGCAGAACAAGGCCTATAAGAAGAAGAACCCGGGTGCTGGGTCCCAGGTGTACTCGGCTAGGCCCGAGAGCAACAGATCGGGCGGAGAGGCTTCATCTCCGCACCCGAGTAGGAGCAAGAGCAAGAGCCGGAGCCGAAGCCGTGGTTCCGGGAGAAACAAGCAATTGCAGACATACGACCCGGCCTTTCCTGGAATCCAGCAAGCCGGACAGAACAATCCCGGTCAGGCTCAGGGTAGCCAAGGTGGTGGTAACCGAGGTGTAGGAAACAATGTCCCGGCTAGCCGTGGTAATCCACCTCGGAATCCACCACAAAGCCAGGGAAACCGGCAAAGAGATGCCGCCTCTGTCCCACAGCAAGCTATAGTTCCCGTGGTCAACCGGCATGATGATGCCAACTCGAGGTTGCAGCAACTCGGATACCAGCCTAACGAGAATCCTCTAAGATCCCGGATAGGAACTCGGCAGCTAGATACAGCTGATGCCAGGTTCAGGCTCGACCGGATTCACCAATCCGAGTTGGTAGAAGAGCAAGGCCCTCCGGGACCTGCTTGCTTCGGACCTCGGATCATGCGTGAGCCCGCTGTGCGAAATTTTCAGCTCAACCTGGGTGCCAAGACCTACGACGGCAGCTCGAAGCCGGATGATTGGTTGACCGACTATGTAACTGCAGTAAACATAGCTGGTGGAAACAGACGCTGGGCGGTGCAATATGTGCTGCAAATGTTGGAAGGACCTGACAGGATCTGGCTGAATAACTTGAGGACTGACAACATAGACTGTTGGTTAGATTTCGAGGAGGCCTTCATCGGCAACTTCACCAGCACATACAAGAGGCCCAACCGAACTCAGCAGCTTGCCATCTGCAAGCATAGGGACAATGAGACTGACCGAGAGTACCTTACTCGCTGGAGCAACATGAAGGGGATCGTGTGCAGAATTTTTTTTTCCCTAGCAACGAAGCCAAGATCTACACTATGCAGATATAGAAGTACGGCCGAGATGGGAATACATACCCTCGTAGACCGAATAGCGGGGATTACGCTCCCGCACAAGCGTTGACGACGAAGACGACGAAGATGACCCCGAGGTCGGGTGGAGGAAGTAGGCCTCCGAGTACCGCTAGCGCAGCAACTCGCAGGGCGTCACACACATACGGTGGAGACGACGGCCTCCGAAGCTCCAGTCCAGGACGAGCAGCGGAAGACTTGGACCGGAACACCAGCAGCGCGGCAGCGGGCTATGGTGGAAGAGATCCCCCTCCTCTACTCGGTGCGGATCCGACAAGGGAACCACGAGATCGAGAGAGAAATTGGGAATTAATTGGTGAATTAAAAGGCCAGGGGTGCCCCTTCTTATATAGGCTCCCGGGGGGAGCCAACCTTGCCAGCCAGGCAATGTGAGACTATCCCCCATTGCCTGGTGCGGCTAGGACAGGTGCGCCGGCCCTAGGTGGGCCCCATTTGGCCCACCTAGGCCGGCCAAGCCTCCCCCACAAAATTCCCTTGAGGGTTTCCCCCCCATGGGCCTTCTTTCGACCAGAAGGCCCATTTAGGGAAATCAGCCTAAATAAATTCGAAAATAAATATATAAAATCATATTTGCATATTAATTACACTAATTAATATCAAACATAATATATATAATTTTTGCTAGCTCCGAAAACTCTTTCGTCGCTGCCCGATCTCCATCGGACCCCTCCCGGGACGCTCCCGGTGATCTCTTTCCTTTCCGGTTGTCTTGTCGAAACCCCTTAAGTGTGTTACCCTAGCGGTTCGATATAATAACAGGTACGATCAAGACTCCTCTATGATCATCGACTAACTCGTAGGCCTGGACCCCATGAATTAATCCCTGTGATATAACGAATGACTTTCATCTATCAAACCTGGACGTCTAGTCTTAAACCCTTTGTCATGGCGATACTTAGCGTGTCCGAGCATCATTCTCAGATATCTCCATACCTAGCATGATCTAGTTACCGACATCGCTATCTTCTACTCGTCTATGATATTATGTCAGCTGGTGACCTAGTCACATGTTTGCAAACTCATTTGACAAAATCTCACCGAGTGGGCCCTAGAGTATCTATCCGGCTATGCGGACTGACAAATCCCGCTGTTGACCCCTCGTCTCAACTACCCCCTTCCGATACCCAAAAGTATCACCTATCATTGTCACATATATAAGATATGACGTTTCGTGCGATCAAAGTATCTTCCAGGGATAACAATAAGAGTTGATCTCACGGTCTTTAGGCGTAATGAATATGTCCTATAAATACTGGGTATGTCCATCACATCGTTACACCTAACGATATGACTTCCATTGCTGACCGGCGCCATGCCCTATGATCGGAAAACCTCGATCATCAATCGCGCAACGAAACTAGTCTTAGTAGAGGCTACTAGGGACCTCGTTGTTTATCTACCACACCTGTATTAATGTTTTCACTTAATATAGTTTTAGCATGGTGTAAAACATATAATGAACAATTGGGATATTGCCAATAAACAATGTTTATTAAGTGCCTCTAGGGCATATTCCCTTCACAACATTCGCAATTCTTGCGAAGGGGTTGTCGAGGCGCAGGCCATACCCTGGTTTGCGCAAGGATGCCGACATGGCTCCATGCTTTGGCAAAAGGTGCAAAGAAAGATGTCGGCAACCTTGGCAGAAACCATGCGCATCGCCGACACCTACACGCTTGGAGACCCCATGCAACCCCTGGTGGATGTCGGAGACTCCAACAGGAGGAATGCGGGGAATCAGCGCTCGGGGCCGAGTAGATACCATGACCGCCAGGATTTCGGTCAGAAGAGGAACCAGCCCGAGTTCCACTATGCCTCGCAGCATGTTGCAGCGGTACGCCGAGATCAGGGGGATGCCGGAAATAATCAGCGGCCTAAAGTGACTGGCCCGGCTTGGGGTCAAAGCCAAGAGGTGCAGAAGAGTTTGGTGGACCAGAAGTAGCCACTGACGTATAAGGAGATGCTGAACAAGCCATACTGCTACCATACGTTGGAATCCAACAAGCCTGCAAATCACTCTACTCGGCAATGCAGCTGGTACCAGCGCACGTTGCAGGAAGGCAGCGCTGGGGCCACTCGGCCGAATGCTCCGGCATCACGGCCCAACATTCCGAGGCCTCCTCCACCACTATCTGGTGCCAGTGCAATCCGGGTTAATCAACCACCCAGAGACCTCCTCTCCCCCAGCCAGTAAATATGGTAAATGTCAGAAATGACAATGGCGCTGGTCCGAGTAACCAATCCGGGCACCAGCAGGGCAACTACCGGGAGGCACATCAGAGCTATGTGGTCTTCGTGACCGAGCCTACTGACCGGAAGAGTGTGCGACAGCGTGCTCTGGAGGTAAATGCTGTGATCCCGGCAGTACCCAAGTTCCTGCACTGGTCCGAGATGGAGATCACCTGGAGCCAGAAAGATCATCCCCGGGTTATGCCCAAGCCTGGTGGTTATGCTCTGGTGGTAGATCCAACATTCGTCGGGCCAAATCTCGACATCCGTTTCAGTCGGGTCCTGATTGACAATGGCAGTGCCATACAAGGATACCATGCTGAAGCTAGGGGTGTCCATGAACACGCTGCTCCCAACCGAGACGACCTTCCATGGCATTGTGCCTGGAGTCTCCTGCTCACCCATGGGCAAGATTTGGGTTGAGGTGCTGTTCGGAACCCCGGAAAACTGACGGACTGAGAGCCTGGAGTTTGAGGTCATGGACCTCGAAAGTCCCTACCATGCTCTCATCGGTAGGCCGGCATTGGCCAAGTTCATGATCTCCACTCACATGGGTTACCTGAAGATGAAGATGTCGGGTCCAAATGGAGTGATCACCATCGCAGGAGGCCACAAGCGCTCCATGGACTGTGCATCTGCCGGTTCAAACTTAGCCGAGTCCCTGGTCATAGCTGAGGAGAAGAAGAGAATCCAGCAGGTGGTTGCACTGGCCAAGACCTCGCAACTCGGCATGCCCGGGATGGTGAACCCGGAGCAGAACGCATCGTTCCAAGCACCGAAGGAGACCAAGAAGGTGGGAGTTGACCCCAATAACCCGGAACGCGAGGTGATCATTGGTAGCAACCTGGACAGCAAATAGGAAGGCGAGCTCGTCGACTTCCTCCGTGAGAATCGGGATGCCTTTGCGTGGTCGAGTGACGATCTGTAAGGTGTTCCGAGGGAGTTGGCTGAGCACTCGTTATTCGTTAGGCCTGACGCAAAGCCGGTGAAGCAACCGACTAGGCGCCTCTCGGATGAGAGAAGATCCGCCATCATGGAGCATCTCGCGGTACTTCTGGCCGCCGGGTTTGTGATGGAAGTACTGCATCCGGATTGGATATCGAATCCGGTTCTGGTTGAGAAGAAGAAAGATGATCCCCTCCTGCTTAAGGTGTGGCGCATGTGCATTGACTTCACCAACCTCAACAAGGCATGCCCGAAAGATCCATTTCCAATCTCCCGGATAGATCAGGTGATCGATTCCACTGCCGGGAGTGAACTTTTGACTTTTTTAGATGCTTATTCTGGTTTCCACCAGATACCCTTGAGTCCGGATGATCAATTGAAAACTACCTTTATTACCCCGTATGGGGCTTATTGCTATCGTGTCATGACTATTGGTTTGAGAAATGCTGGTGCTACATACTAGAGATGTATGAAGAAATGTTTACATGACCAGATAGGCCGGAATGCCGAGGTCTATGTCGATGACATATTCATAAAAACAAAAGAAAAGTCCTCTGATCGATGATCTGAGGGAAACATTTAAAAACTTAAGAAAATTTTGGATGAGGTTGAATCCGGATAAATGTACATTCGGTGTTCCGGCAGGCAAGTTACTCGGTTTTCTCATATCAAACCGGGGGATTGAGGTCAAACCGGGTAAGATACGGGCAATCGAAAGCATGAAATTGCCGGCACGTCTTAAAGATGTGCAAAAGTTCACAGGCTGCCTGGCATCCATTAGTCGGTTTGTGAGCCGACTAGGGGAGAAAGCCTTGCCCTTATATCAATTGATGAAAAAGAGCAAAACATTTATATGGACCCCGCAAGCTGATGCAGCGTTCAATGATTTGAAGAGGATGATCTCGAAAGCACCGGTGTTGGCATCTCCATTGCCCAAGGAGCCAATGTTGCTCTACATCGCCGCCACTAACCGGGTAGTGAGTGTAGCCATCATGGTGGAAAGAGAAGAAGGGGATAAGCTGATACAGAGACCAGTGTACTTGAAGACTAGTGTCGGGGATGTAATCCCCGGGACCCCTAAAAAGCATGACCTTGGGTATGGAGATTTCTTGGTGGCTACTTGTTTTTTATAAGTCTATGCGTGATTCTACGAATCCCCCATAGACTCGGGGACTAGTGTCGGGGATGTACTTCCCCGGTACCTCAAAGTTCCGGGATTATGATGCTGATGTTGGAAGTAAAAGAGAGTATAAGGGAATAAAAGATAAAGTGGAAGGCATAGAAATACAACTTGGGCCGAGATCTCCTCAACTCGGTTCCACCGAGTTGGCTTTCTCTCGGTTGGGCCTTAGTTGGGTCAGCTTCCCTCCCCCGGTGCGGACCGAGATCTACTCCAGCGGTGTTCGGACCACGAGGTATTTGTCACAATCAACTCCTCCTTCGCCGTAATCCCCTCGGCCCCGACACTGCAGCAGCACCTGGCCCGAGTTCGCCTCCGCCCGGCATCGCCCCAGCCTCCCCGCCTCGGCTGCCTCCGGTATCTCACGCCCCCAACCCGGCCGCCCGGTGCACCCTCCGCTCGACGTGTCTCCGCCCGGCACGGCCTCGCCATCGACCTCGGACGACCACGCCCGAGACAACTCCGATATCGCCTGCGCCCCCGAGATCAAGCCAGCGACCCCGCGACTCCTCCGACCCCAGACGCCTCCTCCACCTCGCCCCGGATGTGGGTAAGCGCGGTGCCTCGTCCTCAACCCCGGCATCATCCTCTACTCGACGTCACTCCCGGCTTCCCCGACACGGCGGTACTCCCGGCTTCCCCGACTCGGCGTCACTCCCAGCTTCCCCGACTCGGCGTCACTCCCGGCTTCCCCGACTCGGTGTCACTCCCGGCTTCCCCGACACGGCGGCACTCCCGGCTTCCCCGACACGGCGGCACTCCCGGCTTCCCCGACTCGGCGTCACTCCCGGTTTCCCCGACACGGCGGCACTCCCGGCTTCCCCGATTCGGCGTCACTCCCGGCTTCCCCGACATGGCGTCACCCCCGACTTCCCCGACTGGCACGGATGATTCGGAAGACAGGCGCAAGCAGACAAGAGCAGGACGCGGGCATCACGGGTCAGACCTGACCGCGGCATGGGCAGCCACTGCTACAGTGGCATGATGGGACAAGAGTACAATGCATGATGCAGTGAACAGTGCGGATGTGACCCCAGTAGTCATGTCATGAACAGTGTACCGCGCGTAGTGTTTCTTGTCTCTTTGTCCCCGGCTTGTCCCCATGGCTCTCTCTATATAAAGAGCACCAGGGGAAGAGGGAGGAGAGGCCAAGCCCCCCCACCACTTCATTTCCCCCCTTCTCATTTGCTCTCAAACCCTCATGGAGGCATGCCTAGCAGCTCGTGGAGCGTGTTGTAGCCCGGATATTATGAAGGGAAATACGCCGAGTAGGCTAGATGCTGCAGTAGGGGTTTTATATCCTCACGAGAGCTCCGAAGCAGGGTAAATACTTGTGTCACCGTGTCGGTCGAGTTTACCTGCGCGCGAGCTCATCGCGCAATCCCTCCCCGAGGTCCCCTAGCGTCCATCGGCCCCACAAATTAGCCTACCCTTAGGCATCTGTCTGTTCGCCACGACGACAGGGATCGTGTGCAGAAAACAAAAAATTTCCTAGCAACCATATCCTTAAAATAGCCAAGATGTCCACTATGCAGATATAGAAGTACGGCGGAGATCGGAATACATACCCTCGTAGACCGAATAGCGGGGATTACGCTCCCGCACAAGCTTTGACGATGAAGACGCCGTAGCCAACGTCTAGGTCGCGGAGAACTCGGCGCGACGAAGATGACCTCAAGGTCGGGTGGAGGAAGTAGGCCTCCGAGTACTGCTAGCGCAGCACCTCGCAGGGCGTCACACACATACGGTGGAGACGACGACCTCCGAAACTCCAGTCCAGGACGAGCAGAGGAAGACTTGGACCGGAACACCAGCAGCGCGGCAGCAGGCTATGGTGGAAGAGAACCCCCTCCTATACTCGGCGCGACTCCAACAAAGGGAATCACGAGATCGAGAGAGAATTAGGGAATTAATTGGTGAATTAAAAGGCCAGGGGTGCCCCTTCTTATATAGGCTCCCAGGGGGAGCCAACCTTGCCAGCCAGGCAATGTGGGACTATCCCCCATTGCCTGGTGCGGCTAGGGCAGTGCGCCGGCCCTAGGTGGGCCCCATTTGGCCCACCTAGGCCGGCCCTCCCTCAATCCGAAGCCCTGGGGGGACTTGCCCCCCCTCATGGGCCTTCTTTCCACCAGAAGGCCCATTTAGGGAAACCAGCCTTTAAAAATTCGAAAATAAATATATAAAATCATATTTAATCATTAATTACACTAATTAATATCAAACATATTTTATAGAATTTATTCTAGCTCCGAAAACTCTTTCGTCGCTGCCCGATCTCCATCGGACCATTCCCGGGACGTTCCCGGTGATCTCTTTCCTTTCCGGTTGTCTTGTCGAAACCCCTTAAGTGTGTTACCCTAGCGGTTCGATATAATAACAGGTATGATCAAGACTCCTCTATGATCAATGACCAACTCGTAGGCCTGGACCCCATGAATTAATCCCTGTGATATAACGAATGACTTTCATCTATCAAACCTGGACGTCTAGTCTTAAACCCTTTGTCATGGCGATACTTAGCGTGTCCGAGCATCATTCTCAGATATCTCCATACCTAGCATGATCTCGTTACCAACATCGCTATCTTCTACTCGTCTATGATATTATGTCAGCTAGTGACCTAGTCACATGTTTGCAAACTCATTTGACATAATCTCACCGAGTGGGCCCTAGAGTATCTATCCGGCTATGCGGACTGACAAATCCCGATGTTGACCCCTCGTCTCAACTACCCCCTTCCGATACCCAAAAGTATCACCTATCATTGTCACACTATATAATATATGACGTTTGGTGCGATCAAAGTATCTTCCAGGGATAACAATAAGAGTTGGTCTCACGGTCTTAAGGCGTAATGACTATGTCCTATAAAACTGGGTATGTCCATCACATCGTTACACCTAACGATATGACTTCCATTGCCGACCGGCGCCATGCCCTATGATCGGAAAACCTCGATCATCAATCGCGCAACGAAACTAGTCTTAGTAGAGGCTACTAGCGACCTGGTTGTTTATCTACCACACCTGTATTAATGTTTTCTCTTAATACAATTATAGCATGGCATAAAACATATAATGAACGATTGGGATATTGCCAATAAACTATGTTTATTAAGTGCCTCTAGGGCATATTCCCTTCAGTCTCCCACTTGCACTAGAGTAACACTTAATCTAGTTTACAACTTGGTAAAAGCCCAAAACCCATATCATCTTGGTGCCTGCTCGCCTTGTGGAAGAGGAATACAGTCAATAGATCTCACACATTGAGACCTATATGTGCTTTGCAACACTTCTATGTCACCTAGTTTGACATCATCCCGTATCTTACGATGACAGTGAAATATATCCCAGTGGATGGAGTGAGACTCGAGTATTCGCGTAGCATGCGCCTTAAAAGTCTAAGAGATCTATTAAGGGGACCACCTACGCTCGGAAAACTGCTCAGTCCAATCACACTTGCTACTTCTGAAGTCGTGATATATTTCTATATCTATGTAGATTATGTGACAGTGCATTCATATGCGACTTCGCAAACTAACCATGTCTATTTTCAAAATAAAAGACATCTCTTATATGAGATTTCTAGTCGCATGGGTCAGTGTCATAACTTGCATCATCGTAACCGCTTTACGGCAAGTTGTCTTTCCACTCTTACCCTTTACTAGAAAACATATCTTCAGTTCTCATAGACACTGAAGAATAAACTTAACGTTTGTTCATTGATCCACACAAGGATCACTCTTGAACCTGTTCTTCAACCAAGAACTCGGGTCACACCAAGTCGAGCTTATAGTATGATAGACTCTATGTCTGATACATAGAGGATGTCGAACATCATTGTCTATCACTGAAAAAGCCAAGATAAACTTAATATTTTACCTAGTCATACAAGCAAGAACCTCTTTCTTTGCTTGTCCTATTCTGAAACATTTCAGAATCTTGACTTAGGAAATATTCCGCCTTAATGTTATTAAGCCCCTTACGATCTATACAATTATAAATCAGATGCCTAATACTCCTAACTTCATTTCATAGAAAATTTAATCACTTAAATAATCCTTTACACTCTACTAGAAGATCTTTGTCATTCAATATGTCGTTACATACAAAATCACGAATGACACCTAGCTCCCACTCAAATATGCCTTACACATATAAGATCAAGGAAAGCTATTTTGCTCCCACTCACTTCTTTGCAAATGTAGGTTTCTTCAACTATTTTGGGCAACTCCAAAATCCTTTGATCACATTATCAAAGTGAAGATTCCAGCTCCGATATGCTTGCTTCAGCCCATGAATGGACCACCAAAGTTTGCATACATGTTCAGCATCCTCAGGATTACAAACCATTCTTAATGACACTATTAAGAACCATGGTTTTCTCATCCATCTATCAATTTCTCATTCGAAATTATAGTAATTGCTAAACGACCCAGAATAGATTTAGGCTTCGCCACTTGAGACAAACTCTCATGTGGTCAACTTTTGAACCTGTCGGAACTGTTTCACGACAAATCGAATCTGCTCAATGTCTACTCTCTCATAAAACTTCATATACTATCAACATCCTAGATGCCATCAAGAAGATCTCCCAAGTCATTACCTGGTAATCGTGACTCATAGCCATTTCTCGGACTTAGGTCCACCATCTCTTCTTCGTAGTTCGCAGGTCTATCATATTCCATTAATATGACCTTCATAACAAGATTGTCGTAACACACAGTGTGGAACACAACCTCGTATGCCTACGCTCTTAGTATGAGCTCAGAACATCATGATCTTGAATCATCAGCTTTTTCAAGTTGTGGAGCCTGACACCGAAAACACTTTCGATTGCGCCACTCTGATGTCTGGAGAGGAAGTTCACCAACTTCGTCTTGCTCTACTTTCTTTCTCACTTATACCCTTGGACAAGAAACTATTTCTTTCGCAAGGTATATCCCGGCAACGATTTTGCCTATGTCGTGAGACATGTACCCAACTAACTCTTTAGGTAGGGTATACTACAAAGATTAATCCATTTTAGGTTTGATCACATCGAAACACTAAATTGCTGAAACGACAATCCAGGCTAAAAAGCCATGCCATCACTCGTATGGTATTGTCTCCATGGATTCAAATGGTTTCCCTATTTGCTAACGTGAGTGTTTACGTTTCTACCATATGACTCTAATGATCACAATAATTTGGTAAGATATTTATTTACCACACACTACCCGATATGGTGTAATTACGACGTCCTAACACACCATAACACTATGGTGTTCCATGTGACGTAATTTGTGGAACTCTTCTCACAAGTCTTTCAATGATGTGCCAACATTATAACTCAAATCTTCATTTCCTCGACCTGTATCGCGGGAATTTGATTTTCTTGGTAAGTTTATTTCCTACTTCATTCTGAACTTGATTGATCGAATCAAAATTTCAGACTAACATTCCCCGGAGTGGATATCCATATATCTACTCGGAATATTCATGAAGTCTATGAAATAAAGACTTCCACTACACGTTAAAGTACTTCATTGATTCACATACACCCATATGCACGATTCTCAACAAGCTATACTCAAAACATTCAGTGAAGTTCACGAAATAAAGGTCCCCACTACCCGTCAATTACTTCATTGAACCACATACATCTCTATGTATGACTATCAATAAGTTATATGCCCGTTTTCCGAAAACGGTGTCACAGTTATTTTGCAAGTGTCAAAAGATCAAATCTTAGGACTTGTAGATCCATCCGGTATGGAGCTAATGCATTGACTATAACATTGACATTACTAAACGGTAGTGCCACACATATGTGGTTTTTTTTTATTAAGTTTGTATCCTTTGGCATTAATATTATGAATGTGGGAGCTTCTACCATCTAAATTCAAATCGGCATATGATCATTACTTCATAAATATAGGACACCAAATTTGTCACTATCATGTATGAACAAGTGTCTCGCTAGAGGAGACACACTTGTAACGATCATACTAACAGGCGATCATAAAGAATTTATTAAAACGGTAGATCTAGAGGGAGAGTGTCTATGGACATCACAACAACTTGACTGCCATTATCAACACGCAATGTCGCCTCATCCTTTCAAGCTACTCAAGCAGTAAACCTGGTTTTCACAAAACATGACTAGTTCAAAACTTAGTCACTACTGCGAGTACTTGCTTAGCTAAAACATTCATAACATGTATATAATATATACACCAGCATCATTGATGACTTCCGGCGATCTGTTTCATCTTCTTGATACTTCCAACGTAATCAAGAACCATGAAGGTGAACGATTCCCCTTGCATGACATAGTCTATGACAGAGGATTTGCACTTGGCAACGATGTCTGTCATCCAGTGATTGAGTTGAGCGAGGCGTTTCAATGTTCATTAAGTATGAACATATGTCATTAAGTATGACCGCCACGTGCTCCCTCAATGTTTGTATTCTCTTCCATCTTGGTTGAGAAGACAATCAGTCAACGTACTGATAAACTTCATCAACCCAACTATAGAGGTACCCCGAGTTTAGCGACCATATCATATGTTCGCGATCTAAAAACTCGTACCCACCGTTGGTTCTTTATGGCAGAGATCATAGCATACACTAGACTATGAAGATATCATCAGCACAAAATTTGATAATCCAAATTATCTTTTGTTAGCGGAATCTCCGGGTTTATCTCCTAGTGGGTATTGTGTCACATAGAGCTAACAGTTTAAACAAGGAGTATCCTGAAGCTAAAGTATAAAACTATGAAGTTTGGACCCAACCTTTTAAGTTTCTCAATCGCAGGAATGCGCCTAATTTGAAAAGATGCTATCACAATGGTTAATATCTACAAAGGTTTGCAAAACAGACTCTATTCATTATATTCTGAGTTCTAGTATTTTAGAAAATAACTATCCGAACTCCCACTCAAACGAACATCCCTCCTGGTCGTTTAAGTGATTACACGACCCCCATCCATTGCACCACCCCTCATCATCAGAGCTGGCGGCACAACTTCAAGAGTAGACAATTGTCCGCCACACGAATTTTGTGACCCGTGCTCGACCTTTCGGTCTCCCTGTTCCGAGGCCATATTTCTGAATATGCTAGGCTCGCCACCAAAAGCCTCCACGCTGACGCTTGTGCACCATGGCTTACATCCACTGTATGCGAACGACGAGATGTCTGACACCCGATCATCACGGCCTGCCTCATAACGTAGAACTTTCTTGGTGGCGCGCGTTGGAGGGAGAACGCTAGTGGTATTTTGAAGGGATCATCTTATATAGCTACCACCGTGCAACTAATATATCACACAATATAAGATGCACACAAAACATCAAATATAATGCAATGTGATATAGTCCATTGCGCCATGGTCTTCTTGGCGCCCGCAGTTTATAAACAATTTAATAAACCTACCTTGACCATATCACATAGCCCCTGCAAAATAAAGTTAGACGCTTCTACTTTATCTTCTGCATATTTTACGTGGCTCGGGGCTTTCGTAAATAGAACCGCTTCATACCTACGAACCTTATGACCACAACAACGATCCAATAATTGCATGTTTAAGCATCCCTTTCGGGCCCTCCATTGAAAATGCAAGACCAACTAAAGAGAGAGAAACAGGCACCCGCCAGCCACAGATACGGTACAATCCGTATGTCAGTAGTGGAACCAGTCTCGCGTAAGCGTACGCGTAAAGTCGGTCCGGGCCGCTTCATCAACTCGATGCCGCTGGAATCACAAGTGCACGCTAGAGGGTAGCAAATAACAGGAACGGTGCCCCCGTGCAGAACACGGGTTCTAACAGCGTATAACTATATCTACGATAGATCGGCTCTGATACCACTGAAGGGGATCGTGTGCAGAAAACAAAATTTTTCCTAGCAACGATATCCTTAAACTAGCCAAGATCTACACTATGCAGATATAGAAGTACGGCGGAGATCGGAATACATAACCTCGTAGATCGAATAGCGGGGATTACGCTCCCGCACAAGCGTTGACGATGAAGACGCCGTAGCCGACCTCTAGGTCGCGGAGAACTCGGCGCGACGAAGACGACGAAGATAACCTCAAGGTCGGTGTCGGGGGGCTGCCCCCTGGGTAGGGGCAGATCCCGGATTAACTCAGCAATATGCCAACAGTACTTGACCTTTGACGAAAGCAAGGGACACCCCCTGGTGTGCTGAAGGGGCAACTTGGCCCTTGAGCGCCGGAAGAGTGCAAAGTGCCACCTGGCAGACGCAAGGGTCAGCTCTAACAGCTATAAATAGACACCCCGAGCCTTCACAATGGCAGCAAAAGCATCAACAGATGGTTCCTCTAAGAACTAGCTTCTCGAAGATGTCTTTGCTGGTAGGCTAAGACATCTTCGGGAGGCTAGGCCTAGAGATACGCATCCACGGACGAACTCGGACACCTCCGGGAAGGATCTCGGATCTTGGGCTCCGAGGAGACTCCCAGGAGGAGGTGTATTCGGTTTTACCGGATAAATGATCCGGGTAAGTGCTAACCGGAATATCTATCTCGGTCTTGATCTTACGCAGGAAAGGCTCACGGGGGCAAGCAAGGAGGTAACCGGCACGAGGGATCCCGGTAGGCCGTCAACGGTCTGTGGCAGGCTTTCCCATCTGTTGCGGGGGAGAGTACCATTCCGCCTGACACGGAAGCATGGTCACCTCCCGCCCGACACGGAAGCACGTCAGGCGGTACGACAAGACACGACGTGCCTAGCCCGGCAATCCGGAAAAGGCTATCCGGGATGGGCAAAGACATGTCCTGTCTCTGACAGGGGGACAATGATGTTCCAGGACGGCGCCTGCTGTCCTTGCCGGGATGATGACGAAGAGGCTACGCCGGATAGCGCGGAGAGTAGGTCGCACTAGCCGGTGACGCCATGCCGGTTAGGCCTGTCCTGTGGGGCCAAGCCGGATTAGGGTTTCCGGCCCTCCTGGTCGGAACTCTATAAAAGGCGACATAACTGCTACTGTGGGAGAGAGACCAACTTGGGAGCCAAAGCTATAGTTGCATTTACTCCTAGAGCATTTACTTCCTCATACCTTGAGTTCATCTAGTTCTTCTTGTTCTTCACTTGGAGAGATCTACGAGCAAGTTGTAGCCCTTGTATCACCATTATATAGAGAGGAATGGCAGGAGTAGGGGTGTTACCTCCTCACGAGGGCCCTGAACCTGGGTACATCGTCTGTGTGTTGAGTGCCTTCGTGCATTTGTCCTTGTTTATTAGATCTTCCTTCTATCGTGTTGCTCTCGTTTCTAGTTCTTGGGAGATCTCGGTTACACCGGGATCCTCCCCGGGTGAGCTATTCAGCTCGCTATCCCTACCCGGATCCACCAACGTCCATCGGCCCCACACATTAGCCATCCTATGGCATCTGCCGTGACACCACCACGACAGTTGGCGCCCACCGTGGGGCTGACAGAGGCGTTGGCTGGTGTACACATCCGGACGGGCTCTCCCGTTCATTTCGACGTTCGGGTTCTCTCTGGCCTGGTCGTAAGGCTAGGGGAGATGGACTTCGTCTGCGACAATGCAGGATACTTCCGGAACAGACCCTTTCCGATGAACGGATGTCTCATTGACTTTGGTGGTTTCACCACCTACGTCGCCACCGAAGTTATCTGTAGCTACCCGGACGTGGTCCTGGAAGCTGAGGACCCTCCGATGCTCTGCGCTGCTCGGGGTCTGCGTGCCGGTCGCCCCCCGAGTTCCGTCGCGGTGATGATGGTCGGGGCAACCGAGGAGGAGTACCAGGACGCTGACGGCGATACCGGGAGCGGCCACATCCGTTTGGCCAAACCTCCTCAGGAAAGAGGTGCGGCCCGGGATGGCGATCCACAGCCGTCCCAGCCATGACGTCGTCCGGATCCCCTCTCGGGTCTGGTGGCCAAGTTGGCTGTACCTGTAGCTGCTGAAGCGGATACCCAGGCCACTTCGGCTGATTTGGAGGAGCAGCGGAGGTTGCTACTCGCTGAAGCACATGAGATCGCCGAGATCCGTCGCGAGCTCAATGCTAGCCTCCGGGAGTACAATGCAGCTCACGGATTCCTTAAGATAGACTCCCGGGACAAGCGCATCGCGGATCTGCGCAAGAAAGGGAGAATGGTGAATGACGAGCTGGCAGGTGGAGCCACAACCAGTCACACGGGAAGCCGGATTTCAGCGGGGAAGCCGGTGTACAGCTCACCGGCGAAAACTCTTAGGTCTGCCGAAGCCGCCATGGCCGAGTTGGTAGGATTATCCGGTGAGGCCCTACGCAAACAACAGGAGCGAGTGAACGAGTTGGTGATCGAGGCCAACCGTCAGAATCAGGCCTTCAAGAAGAAGAACCCCGGGGCAGGATCCCAAGTGCACTCAGCCAGACCCAATAGCCAGAAATCGGACGGAGAGGCCTCTTCCCCGCATCCGAGCAAAAGCAAGAGCAAGAGCAAGAGCCGAAGCCGGAGTCGAGGTTCCGGGAAGAACAAGCAGTTACAGACCTATGATCCGGCCTTCGCCGGTATCCAGCAAGCCGGGCAGCGTAATTCGGCGCAGGCGGGAAGTACCCGTGAGGGTGGCAACCTGGGTGTAGGAAACAATAACCCGGCTAGCCGTGGTAACCCACCCCGAGACCCCTCCTCATGTTCAGGGAAACCCGCGAAGGGAGGTTGCATCTGTCCCGCAACAGGCTGTGATCCCGGCACAGGACCGATTCAACGATGGCAACTCAAGACTACAACAGCTCGGATATCAGCCCGACGAGAACCCTTTGGGATCTCGGATAGGAACCAGACAACTGAATCCGGCAGATGCCAGATTCCGGCTCGACCGAATTCACCAATCCGAGCTAGTGGAAGAGCAAGGGCCTCCGGGACCTGCCTGCTTTGGACCCCGGATCATGCGGGAACCACCTGTTCGGAATTTTCAGCTCAACAGGGGTGCCAAGACCTATGACGGCAGCAAGAAGCCGGAGGACTGGCTAACCGACTATGTAACTGCAGTAAGCATAGACGGTGGAAACAGACGATGGGCGGTACGATACGTACCGCAGATGTTGGAAGGACCCGCCCGAATCTGGTTGAACAACTTGAGAACTGGCAGCATAGACTGCTGGTTAGATTTCGAGGAGGCATTTATCAGCAACTTCACTAGCACGTACAAAAGGCCAAACATGCCTCAACAGCTCGCCATCTGTAGGCAAAGGAGCAACGAGACCGACCGGGAGTACCTTACCCGGTGGAGCAATATTCGCAATTCTTGCGAAGGAGTGGCAGAGGCACAGGCCATCTCCTGGTTTGCACAAGGATGCCGGCATGGCTCAATGCTGTGGCAGAAGTTGCAAAGAAAGATGCCGACGACCTTGGCAGAGACCATGCGCATCGCCGATACCTATACGCTTGGAGATCCCATGCAACCCCTGGTGGATGTCGGTGACTCCAACAGGAGGAATGTGGGACCTCAGCGTTCGGGATCTGGCAGGAGCCATGATCGCCAGGATTTTGGCCAGAAAAGGAGTCAGCCCGAGTACCACCATGCCGCACAGCACGTCACAGCAGTAACCCGGGAGCAAGAGGATGCCGGCAACAGTCAGCGTCAAAAGACAAGTGGCCCGGCTTGGGGGCAGAGTCAGGAAGTGCAAAAGACTTGGGTAGAACAAAAGAAGCCCCTGACGTATGAGGAGATGCTGAACAAGCCATGCTGCTACCATACTATGGAGGCCAACAAGCCCGCAAACCACTCTACTCGGCAGTGCAGCTGGTATCAGCGCACGTTGCAGGAGGGCAGCTCGGGAACTGTTCGGCCGAGTGCTCCGGCATCTCGACCCAACATTCCGAGACCCCCTCCTCCGATATCAGGGGCTAACGCTATCCGGATCAATCCGCCTCCGCGGGGACCCCCACCTCGGCCAGTGAATATGGTGCACACACGGAACGACAACGATGCAGGCCCCAGTAACCAAGCCGGACAGCAGCAGGGCAACTACCGGGAGGCACATCAAAGCTATGTGGTCTTCGTGACCGAGCCCACTGACCGGAGGAGTGTGCGGCAGCGTGCCCTGGAGGTGAACGCCGTAATCCCGGCAGTGCCCAAGTTCTTGCACTGGTCCGAAATGGAGATCACATGGAGCCGGAAGGATTATCCCAGGGTTATGCCTAAGCCGGGGGCGTATTCCTTGGTAGTAGACCCAACTTTTGTCGGACCAAACCTCAATGTCCGCTTCAGCCGAGTTCTGATCGACAATGGCAGTGCCATTAACATCATGTACAAGGACACGATGCTGAAGCTGGGGGTGTCCATGAACACCTTGTTGCCTACCGAGACGACCTTCCACGGCATTGTGCCCGGAGTCTCTTGCTCACCCATGGGAAAAATCTGGGTTGAAGTGTTATTCGGAACCCGGGAGAACTGCCGGACTGAGAGCTTGGAATTCGAGGTCGTGGACCTCAAAAGCCCGTATCACACACTGATCGGCAGGCCAGCCCTGGCCAAGTTCATGATCTCAACTCACATGGGTTACCTGAAGATGAAGATGCCGGGACCTAACGGCGTAATCACCATCTCGGGAGACCACAAGCGCTCCATGGAATGTGCCTCGGAGGGATCATGCTTAGCTGAGTCCCTGGTGATCGCGGAAGAAAAGAAGAGGATCCAGCAGGTGGTGGCAATGGCCAAGACCTCTCAACTCGGAATGCCCGGGATGGTGAACCCGGAGCAGGGTGCATCGTTCCAGCCCCCCAAGGAGACCAAGAAGGTGGGTGTGGACCCCAGCAACCCGGAGCGCCAAGTCATCATTGGCAGCAACCTGGACAGCAAATAGGAAGGCGAGCTCGTCGACTTCCTCCGTGAGAATCGAGATGCTTTTGCATGGTCTAGTGACGATCTGCAAGGCGTCCCGAGGGAGATGGCTGAGCACTCTCTGTTTGTTAGACCAGATGCGAAGCCGGTGAAGCAACCAACTAGGCGTCTCTCGGATGAAAGAAGAGCTGCCGTCATGGAGCATCTGGCTATACTGCTGGCCGCCGGATTCATAATGGAAGTACTGCACCCGGATTGGATATCAAATCCGGTCCTGGTAGAGAAGAAGAAGGATGATCCCCTCCTGCTTAAGGTGTGGCGCATGTGCATCGACTTCACCAATCTCAACAAAGCATGCCAGACACTAGTATGGTGTTTGGATATGGTCGGGCAGTTCAAGCCGGCAAGAGGCAATATGACACACATACTGGTTATGGTGGACAAATTCACCAAGTGGATAGAGGTCAAGCCAATCCGGAAGTGTGATGGACACACCGCTGTGCAATTCCTGAAAGGCATCATCCTGAGATACGGGTACCCGCACAACATTATCACTGATATTGGCACCAATTTTGCTGTGGGGGAATTCGCTCGATTTTGTGCTGAGAAGGGAATCCGGCTGGATGTAGCATCAGTTGCACACCCGGAAGCGAACGGGCAAGTCGAAAGAGCAAATGCATTGGTCTTGGCCGGCATCAAAGCTCGTTTGATCGAGCCACTGTTGAGACCTCCAGGATGCTGGATAGAGGAGTTACCGGCGGTTTTGTGGGGTCTCCGGACTACACCGAATAGATCTACCGGGTACACGCCATTCTTCATGGTGTACGGTGCCGAGGCAGTACTCCCGACCGACATACAATATGATTCCCCGAGAGTGACAATGTTCACCGAGACCGAGGCAAAGGAGGCCCGAGAAGATGATGTTGATTTACTCGAAGAGGCAAGGGAATTGGCACTGTCTCGGTCTGCAATTTACCAACAAAACCTCCGTCGCTATCATAGTCGGAAAGTGCTCCCGAGGGTGTTCCGAGAAGGAGATCTTGTGCTGAGGCTCATCCAACGCACGACCGGAATGCATAAATTGTCACCTCCATGGGAGGGGCCTTTTGTGATAAGCATGGCATTGTACAATGATTCTTATTACCTTGTAGATGCACAAGAAGCTAGGAAAGGTGTAATGGACAAATCCGGAGAGGAAACCAAACGCCCATCGAATGTAGCTCTACTTCGACCCTTTTACACATAAAAGGCTCAGTGTATGATGTATCTCAGTTTTCAGTATTAATGAAAATAAGGCACCCCGGGAGGAACCCGGGGACTGCCTGGTTATGTGCCTATTTTATTTTGTTTTGTCAAGTTCATTTGTTGTTTTATACCGGCATCTCGGGAAGGAACTCGGGGACTGCCGGGTAGCTGTCTTTTGTATTATTTGTATGCCGGGAAAGTTCCGAGTTCGATTCTCAAAATCAGAGTAATGTATGTCATGTAAAATCATCTTGTGACTCGACTGACGCACGCCGAAATGGTAGTCAAGAGCAAAGAGAATCAAATGTGGGGAACACGAAAATGGTCTCGGGGACTCGGAGCAGGAACTTATCCGGCATACCTATTTTTTGCTAACCCAGTTATTTTTTATGTCGGGAATTCGGTTAGCCAGAACTCGGATTGTCTTAAGTAATGTAGGCCGTATATGGAGTTTTGTGACTCGACTGTCGAACGCCGAAATGGTAGACAAGAGCAGAAATTACCTAAGTACGGTAAACATGAAAAGCAACTCGGGGACTCGTGACAGAATAAATCGACATAGCTTGTTCAGATAGATAACTAAGTACGGAGCATAAATGTTAAAATAGTGTATGTTACATCTTGCACCCGGCATCCCGGGGATTTAACAGTTCTACTCTTAAGATTTTTTTAAGTGGTAGGGGAAGCCGGCTTCTCGGTGGTGACATCAGCGGGAGCAGCAATCTCGGTGGCAGCAGCGGGAGCACCTCGCACTTCTTGGACTGACCGAGGTCAGCAAGAACTCGGTTGAAGATGCTGCCGCGTTTCTTGCTGCACTCCTTAAATCAAGACAAAGAAGGATGCGTCAATCTGGGAAAAGATGTAACGAACTCGGGAGATTCCGAGATCAGTAGCAAGTAAAAGCTACCCGGTTGGGAGGATCTCGGGGACTCGGGGTCCGAGTCCTGAAGTTTTCTCTAAGATTGGAGCCTAGTGGTCTGCTATTCGGTGGAATCCAGAGCACTAAGCACCAATCTCGGGGACTAGTGGAGATGGACCAATTTTTGAAACAGGCTACCCGGTGGGGAGGATCTCGGGGACTCGGTGTCCGAGTCCTGAAGTTTTCTCTAAGATTGGAGCCTCGTGGTCTGCTATTCGGTGGAATCTAGAACACTAAGCACCAATCTCGGGGACTAGTGGGGAAGGAACAAATATTTATTGGTGAAAGAAAGAGAACAAACTTACCTCGGTCACCCGAGTAACATCCAGAGCGGCCACCTGGAGAGCGTGCAGAGCTTGAGCGTTACGGCTTGGGCCGGCATCGTGCAAGTCTCCCACGGTCTCGGAGGCGTCGGCGGCAATCCAGGCCTGGTTGTATTCATCTACGACGTGTATGCCGGAGCCGCCGGCCGCGCGAGCATCAACAACTTCCCGGGGTCCTGAAGGCACAAAGGAGCTTACGGTTGCTCGCAGCGTCCGCATGGCGACAGTAGGGATCTCGGCGGGAGGTGGTGGTAACGGTGAGAACTTACCCGTGCGTAGGGCCAAGTCTTGGGCCGAGGATGTCGGGGCAGCAGTAGGTTTGGCAGAAGTTGTTTTCTGCCCGGCAACCTTGGCGCGCGACTTCGCGGCAGGTTGATCAGCTTGCCGGGAAGAGGCTGCGGGCCGTTTCTCCGGGGCGGTCTTGTTCGCGGCTTGCTGGGAGGGACCGCTGGGCACGAGCTGCCTGGGAGGGCTCAGGATCTCTGCCTCAAGCCCGGGCACCCGGCGCGGACTCTCCGGAAGAAGAATGTCTCCCGAGGTGGTCGTGGCCTGCACCGGGGTCTCGTCGATCACCGGACGTGCATCCGGAGTCACAACAGTAGCCGGTGCGGCACCGGAAGCAGCAGGCTCGCTTCCTCGAGTAGAAGGGCGAGGTGGAGAAGAGGCAGCCCGAGCCGGGCTGGGAGTCCGAGTTCCAGGAGGAGGAGGAACAACGGGTGACGGGAGGTCGAGTGCGTCCCTGAAAGAAAATATCTCAGTAATAATTTATGGAGAAGGCAAGGTCATGTAGCATAAGGCAAAGAAAATGTACCCGGAATCCACAGTGGGAGGACCCTTCCTCCGGCGTCGAGGAGGCTTCTCGGCCGTTTGTTTGTTCGGCTTGCTCCTCTTGGAGGGGTTGCCGGAGTCATCGGCAGCGTCGGTGTCGGAAGCCGCACGCTTCCGGCTCTCGGCGCGTTTGGTCACGGCCGTCGGCTTCGGAACCACTGCTGAAGCCCAGTTGAGAGGGAGAGCGTCAATCACATCGAGAATTTGACAGTCAATCTCATCCTCATCATCCGAAGAAATGGAAACTGCCTCTGAGGTTGAAGGGTTACCCGGGGCGGCAGCTTTCACTAGAGGAACGACAAGATGCTCCTCACCGTCGGGATCCTCCCTCGGCATCTCTTCCGGTACTGGGAAGTTCGGCGCGAAATTCCCGTTGGCGTGGATAGCGTCCTCCTCGGTTTGCCGCTCGAATAACTGCGCAAATAAATCACCACATGTTTGCGAAAGGCAGACAGGAGCACCTGTTTCCGGGGTTTTTTCCGGGATCCCCCGATGGCACCCCAAGCATAGTCATCCGTCATCTTCGTCCGAGCAATAGCTCGAACGCGTCGGACGACCGCAGCATGATCTAACCCGAAAATACTGGTCCTGGTAGGGTCTAAGTTCCCGGCCATATGGCACATCTTGTGCACTCGGGTTTGGAGGGGGCAGGCGCGACGAATGATGAAGCAACGCAGGAGATCATCGCCGGTCATCGTGTCGGTTAGCACGTTCAGGACGTCGTGCATACACCTGACTTCCTCGGTGTCGGGGAACCGTTTCCAGAGGTTGAATTTGCGGGGAGGACCAATGGCGAACTCCGGCAGGTTTATGAAATCCGGGTTCGAGGATCCCGGAGCATCTCCCGAGCTCTCCCGGTTCTTCACATAGAAGAAGCTGCGCTGCCACTTCCGGCAGGATTCTAGTCCTTTGACTATAGGGAATCCGGAGTCAGCACGGGGGATGATGGTGGCAGCTCCGCAGTCGACCAAGTCTTTTACTTTCTGGTCCGGATTGGGGATGACTTGGCGACGAAGGATGAAGTACCTGGCCCAGAGGTCCAGGAATGGCCATACGCCGAGATATGCATCCGAGTAGGTGGTGAAGACCAAAAGCATCATGATGGCGTTGGCGGGGAGATGATGGGGTTGGAGGCTGTAAGTGTCGAGGAAGTCACGGAAGAAGGGGCTAGCCGGAAGCCCAAACCCACGGTCGAAGTGCGTGAGGAATACAACGTATTCCCCGGGTTGGGGTTCCGGTTGAACCTCATCCTCCGGGAGACGGCTCTCAACTTCCGGCGGAATCCGGTGGGTCCGATACAGCCAGTCCAGGTCCTCCTGGGTGGTCTCGGATCCATCCCAGCACCCCCGGATACTTTCTTCACCCATGCCGGAGGAGTCCACAGAGGTATCCGGGCTACTCAGCAGGCGCAGTGGCAGTTAGTCGGAGTTAGTCTACCGGGAGCTAAGATGCCGGATCGCAAACTCCTAAACACAACCGAGTTCATGGCAAGTAAGATCTACCGTGTGCTGATAAATCGAAACTAAAGTGAGGAAAATAAGCTCGGGCTAAACTCAAACGAGGCGAAATGCGGGCAAAAGGTCTAAGTCCTACCGCAACGGTGCATCCCCGCCACGTGCCCCGTGCGCGCCGCTCGAATCGTGCTCGCCGGCGGCGGCGCAGTCGCGCGTGTGTTAGGACATAACCTAGCGCGAAGCGTCATTCTAGTAAAGAAGATCATCGGGGTGGAGAGAACAACTCACCGGAGAAGAGGAGGTCGATGACGCGCAAGAGGAACGGCGGCGTTCGGGCTCCGGCGACCAGCGAGAGCGGCGGCGTTCGGGCTACGGACACAGCTGCGGCGGTGCGCTCGAGACGACGGTGGCGGAGAGGTGAAGGAGAGGAAGAAGAAGAGGTGACCGTTCCGGTCCCCTATTTATGGGGGGATTCCGGAGCGGTTTCCAGTTTTCCCGCCCACGATCTCCACGATTGTGGGTGGGATCCATTCTGTGCAGCGCGGCACGTGGCGCTAGCCGGAGCGCCCGATCCGGCCACACCGAGGGCCACACGGCCCCAACGGTTAGGTTTCGGATCGGCTGCGGCTCCCGGCGCGTGAACCCAAGCGACGGCGTGCTCGGGCAAAAGCACTCGAGTACGTTACTGATCAGACGGGACGTCGGGTGGGACCCAGCTCGAGATCGCGAATTCAATATAGAGCCAACGGTCAAGATTCACTGAGACTGCAGTATCCGGTTACAGGCTTCGTCTTCCGGTTGAAACAGTCTCGGTAAGAGGATCTCGGGAAAAACCGATCTCGGCATCTAGTCGAAGGATGGTATCGTATGTTCTCAGAAGATAGTTGTTATTAAAGCTGATCCCGCACATCATCCGAGGTCGCTGTGCAGCACCAGCTTCGGGGACTAGTGTCGGGGGGCTGCACCCCGGGTAGGGGCAGATCCTGGATTAACTCAGCAATATGCCAACAGTACTTGACCTTTGACGAAAGCAAGGGACACCCCCTGGTGTGCTGAAGGGGCAACTTGGAAGAGTGCAAAGTGCCACCAGGCAGACGCAAGGGTCAGCTCTAACAGCTATAAATAGACACCCCGAGCCTTCACAATGGCAGCAAAAGCATCAACGGATGGTTCCTCTAAGAACTAGCTTCTCGAAGATGTCTTTGCTGGTAGGCTAAGACATCTTCGGGAGGCTAGGCCTAGAGATACGCATCCACGGACGAACTCGGACACCTCCGGGAAGGATCTCGGATCTTGGGCTCCGAGGAGACTCCCGGGAGGAGGTGTATTCGGTTTTACCGGATAAATGATCCGGGTAAGTGCTAACCGGAATATCTATCTCGGTCTTGATCTTACGCAGGAAAGGCTCACGGGGGCAAGCAAGGAGGTAACCGGCACGAGGGATCCCGGTAGGCCGTCAACGGTCTGTGGCAGGCTTTCCCGTCTGTTGCGGGGGAGAGTACCATTCCGCCTGACACGGAAGCATGGTCACCTCCCGCCCGACACGGAAGCACGTCAGGCGGTACGACAACGGTACGACAAGACACGACGTGCCTAGCCCGGCAATCCGGAAAAGGCTATCCGGGATGGGCAAAGACATGTCCTGTCTCTGACAGGGGGACAATGATGTTCCAGGACGGCGCCTGCTGTCCTTGCCGGGATGATGACGAAGAGGCTACGCCGGATAGCGCGGAGAGTAGGTCGCACTAGCCGGTGACGCCATGCCGGTTAGGCCTGTCCTGTGGGGCCAAGACGGATTAGGGTTTCCGGCCCTCCTGGCCGGAACTCTATAAAAGGCGCCATAACTGCTACTGTGGGAGAGAGACCAACTTGGGAGCCAAAGCTATAGTTGCATTTACTCCTAGAGCATTTACTTCCTCATACCTTGAGTTCATCTAGTTCTTCTTGTTCTTCACTTGGAGAGATCTACGAGCAAGTTGTAGCCCTTGTATCACCATTATATAGAGAGGAAAGGCAGGAGTAGGGGTGTTACCTCCTCACGAGGGCCCTGAACCTGGGTACATCGTCCGTGTGTTGAGTGCCTTCGTGCATTTGTCCTTGTTTATTAGATCTTCCTTCTATCGTGTTGCTCTCGTTTCTAGTTCTTGGGAGATCTCGGTTACGCCGGGATCCTCCCCGTGTGAGCTATTCAGCTCGCAATCCCTCCCCGGATCCACCAACGTCCATCGGCCCCACACATTAGCCATCCTATGGCATCTGCCGTGACACCACCACGACAGTCGGGTGGAGGAAGTAGGCCTCCGAGTACCGCTAGCGCAGCACCTCGCAGGGCGTCAAACATACGGTGGAGACGACGGCCTCCGAAGCTCCAGCCCAGGACGAGCAGCGGAAGACTTGGACCGGAACACCAGCAGCGCGGCAGCGGGCTATGGTGGAAGAGATCCCCCTCCTCTACTCGGCGCGACTCCGACAAAGGGAATCACGAGATCGAGAGAGAATTAGGGAATTAATTGGTGAATTAAAAGGCCAGGGGTGCCCCTTCTTATATAGGCTCCCAGGGGAGCCAACATTTCCAGCCAGGCAATGTGGGACTATCCCCCATTGCCTGGTGCGGCTAGGGCAGTGCGCCGGCCCTAGGTGGGCCCCATTTGGCCCACCTAGGCCGGCCCTCCCTCAATCCGAAGCCCTGGGGGGACTTTCCCCCCCTCATGGGCCTTCTTTCCACCAGAAGGCCCATTTAGGGAAACCAGCCTTTAAAAATTCGAAAATAAATATATAAAATCATATTTAATCATTAGTTACACTAGTTAATATGAAACATATTTTATAGAATTTATTCTAGCTCCGAAAAATCTTTCGTCGCTGCCCGATCTCCATCGGACCATTCCCAGGACGTTCCCGGTGATCTCTTTCCTTTCCGGTTGTCTTGTCGAAACCCCTTAAGTGTGTTACCCTAGTGGTTCGATATAATAACAGGTATGATCAAGACTCCTCTATGATAAATGACCAACTGGTAGGCCTGGACCCCATGAATTAATCCCTGTGATATAACGAATGACTTTCATCTATCAAACCTAGACGTCTAGTCTTAAACCCTTTGTCATGGCGATACTTAGCGTGTCCGAGCATCATTCTCAGATATCTCCATACCTAGCATGATCTCGCTACCGACATCGCTATCTTCTACTCGTCTATGATATTATGTCAGCTGGTGACCTAGTCACATGTTTGCAAACTCATTTGACATAATCTCACCGAGTGGGCCCTAGAGTATCTATCCGGCTATGCGGACTGACAAATCCCGCTGTTGATCCCTCGTCTCAACTACCCCCTTCCGATACCCAAAAGTATCACCTATCATTGTCACACTATATAAGATATGACGTTTGGTGCGATCAAAGTATCTTCCAGGGATAACAATAAGAGTTGGTCTCACGGTCTTAAGGCGTAATGACTATGTCCTATAAATACTGGGTATGTCCATCACATCGTTACACCTAACGATATGACTTCCATTGCAGATCGGCGCCATGCCCTATGATCGGAAAACCTCGATCATCAATCGCGCAACGAAACTAGTCTTAGTAGAGGCTACTAGGGACCTGGTTGTTTATCTACCACACCTGTATTAATGTTTTCGCTTAATACAGTTATAGCATGGTATAAAACATATAATGAACGATTGGGATATTGCCAATAAAGTATGTTTATTAAGTGCCTCTAGGGCATATTCGCTTCAGTACTATCTGAGCGAAGTGATCTCGAAATCTAAACAGAACTACCCGCACTATCAGAAGATGGCATATGGGGAATACTTGGCAGTAACCAAGCTCAAGGACTACTTCCAAGAGCAACCGATCACGGTGGTGTGAGAAGCTCCCCTCGTCGAGATCATCGAATGTAAAGATGCAAGCGGCCGAGTTGCCAAATGGGCCATCCAGTTGTCTTCGTACGCTCCGGCATACGAGATACGAGACGCCATTAAGTTGCGGGCGCTGCCGGACTTGTTGGTGGACTGGGCCGAGATACAATATGAACCTCCAATTCCCGACTACAATTTCTGGAGGATGCATTTCGATGGTTCCAAGGCCAAGATCGGATTGGGTGCCAGGGTCGTCCTCACCTCACCAAAGCAAGATGTGCTGAAGTATGTACTACAAATTCTTTTCCGGGCATCTAACAATGTGGCCGAATACGAAGCTTTGGTTCATGGACTGAACGTCGCCAAGGAAATCGGTATCCGCCGAATAGAATGCTTCGGTGATTCCGACCTCGTGGTGCAACAGGTGTCGGGGAACTGGGATGCAATTGACGCCAATATGGCCTCATATCGGTTCCATGTGCAGAAGATATCCGGATTTTTCGAGAGCTACGAGTTCAAGCACATACCAAGAGGGGAAAATGAAGCAGCGGATGTGTTGTCCAAGATGGGGTCATCACGGGATGCCATTCCACCCGGCATCGCCCTGGAGCATTTGAGGAAGCCGTCTATCCAGCCCTCACCCGAGTCAGAATCTATCTTCATCCCCAAGGAGCCTAGCCCGGAAGCCATACCTATGGAGGTGGAAGTCAGGAGTACTGAGCTGGACCCGGGGACTGCACCACAGACCTCGGAGATGAAAAACGGCATGTCTATGGAGGTGATGTCGGCGGAACCAATGGATGTCGACATTCCCGTATTCCCGGTACGACCTGTTCCGGGATGGGCACAACCCATCATGGCATACATATCGGATGACACCCTCCCAGAGAACGGGGTGGAAGCCCGGCAAATACTACGAAGATCAAAGGCATATACCATCATCAATCAAGAGTTGTATAAAAGAAGTGTCACCGAGGTGCTCCAGAGATGTGTGGAGCCCGAGGAGGGCCAAGAGATGATGTTGCAGATACATCAGGGAGAATGTGGACACCATGCCTCATCTCGGGCACTGGTGGCAGAAGTATTCCGACATGGGTTCTATTGGCTCACCGCCTTACAACAAGCAGAAGATATTGTCCGAAAATGTGGAGGGTGCCAGAGGTTTGCTCACATGATACATATGCCGGCATCGACACTCAAAACCATCCCTATCACTTAGCCATTTGCGGTATGGTGCTTGGACATGGTGGGACCGTTTAAACCAGCAAGAGGCAATATGACACACATGTTGGTAATGGTGGACAAGTTTACCAAGTGGATAGAGGTCAAACCAATCCGGAAGTGTGACAGGCACAGCTCGGTCCAATTCTTGAAGGATATCATCCTGAGATACGGCTACCCGCACAGCATCATCACAGATAATGGTACCAACTTTGCCGTGGGAGAGTTTGCTCGATTCTGTGCGGAGAAAAGAATCCGGTTGGATGTGGCATCAGGGGCTCACCCGGAGGCAAATGGGCAAGTCGAGAGAGCAAATGCCTTGGTATTAGCCGGCATCAAAGCCCGCCTGATTGAGCCACTATTGAGAACTCCAGGGTGTTGGATAGAGGAGATACCGGCAGTATTGTGGGGTCTCCGGACCACACCGAATAGATCTACCGGATATACGCCATTCTTCATGGTATATGGTGTCGAGGCAGTGTTGCCCACCGACATACAGTATGATGCGCCAAGGGTAACGATGTTCACCGAGACCGAGGCAAAGGAAGCCCGGGAAGATGATGTTGACTTGCTCGAAGAGGCAAGAGAATTGGCATTATCTCGGTCTGCAATTTATCAGCAGAACCTCCATCGCTATCATAGCCGGAAGGTGCATCCCAGAGTATTCCAAGAAGGGGATCTAGTGCTGAGGCTAAACCAGCGCACACCCGGAATGCATAAGCTTTCACCTCCATGGGAGGGGCCCTTTGTTGTGAGCAAGGCGTTGCACAATGATTCTTATTAGTTTGTAGATGCACAGGAAGCTAGAAAAGGTGTAATGGACAAAGCTGGTGAGGAAACCAAACGACCATGGAATGTAGCCTTGCTCCGTCCCTTTTACACTTAAAGGGCGCATTGTATGTATCCCGATCTTTATCAATGAAATATCGGCACCTCGAGACGTTACTCGGGGACTGCATGGCTTGTCGTGGTATCGGCAAAATTGATAGAAGACGGGGGTCCTCTAGCCTACGTATGGATTGTGGGGAAGAAGGTTGGAGTCGTCGAGGTCGGGATTGAACACGGCGAGTTTACCCAGCTTCGGATCCCACAGCGGTGGCGGGATCCTACGTGCTGCTATAATTCACTATGAGGCAATAGCCGTGAACAGGTTACAATGAGTATGATGCCTATGAGATCGTCCCTGCCCTAAAGGCTCCCTGGTGGCCGGCTTATATAGTTGGCCGACCCCAGGGTACAAGGTAAGTACTTGTCCGGCAAGTAAACAGAGTCCTAGACCTAGCCGGCTTAGTTACCGCCTTCCGTCCTGGGCTCGGTGGCTTGGTGGGCTTAGGCCTTCCTTGGATCGTCCGCCTACTTCCTTGCACGTCAGCTATCTTGGGCCACCCTGGACTAGCCGGATTGATCCATGCTGGTTATACCCCTAGTTGATATATCCCCAACATTAGCCCCCAGAAGGGTTGAAGTTCTCCAGGAGCCGGCTTCTTCTTGATTCTTCACCTGCCAAAGTTGGCGGCTGCAGGACTTGAACCATTCTGAAAATCAACGAGGCACGCGTGCCTTGAGGTTGACACGCGGCCGCCTTTATCCATCATGGAAAAGACGGCTACTCGGCAATCTTTGCCGAGCATTCTTCTTGACGGTTACCGCCTAGCCGGCTTCACGACAGTTTGAAAACTGACTAAGCGGGAATCTCGCCACGATCACAAATTGCGGGAAAAGAGGAGGCGTGGAGATCGTGCAATCATGGGTTGCAACGGATGTTGGACACGTGTCCGACTAAAAACGCCGTTGCACAGGGAGCAACGCCTGGCCCTATAAATAGGTAGCCAAACGGTCCATTTCTTTACCCTGCCTTTTGCTCTCCTCGCGCCCTTGCCTCTTCCGCTTCTTCGCTCCCAGCCTCCGAGCGAGCTCCGGCGAACTTCTCTCCTCCATCGACCTTTTCTGACGGCGATATCCACCGGTCCAGCTCACTCGACGGCGTCGAGCGGTCCGGCGACCGAAGCCGCGCTCGCAGCATCGATGGGCGGCGCCATTACTCGCCCCGCTCCGGCGGCGACGGCGGGCAATGTCTCCGTCGTCCCCCCTCGGGCTTCTGCCACGCGCGTCCCGGCGGCGGGCCCTTTCTCTCCTCCACCAAATACCGCGGCGACGAGCGCCCCCGGCGACGAGGAAGAAGAAGCGCCAGACCTCGGGTCCCGCTATTGGCTGCCTTCCATTGTCGATGAGGACGCCCTCCAAGATTTGGAGGCAGTCGGCTACCTCCCCACTCGGGAGGATTGCCGGTGGAGGGCCGCCTTGGGAGACATCATTCCGGCCCCGGAAGCCGGAGAACGGGTAATCCTTACCTCCCATCTGGTCAGGGGAATGGCTCTTCCGCCTTCCGCCTTCTTTAGTGAGGTCTTAGATCACTACGGGCTCCAGCCCCATAATATCGCACCCAATAGTATATTAGTCTTAGCCGGCTTCACAGCTCTTTTCGAAGGCTATCTAGGTATTAGGCCTAGTTTAGACTTCTTTAGATACTGTTTCCGTTGCCGGCGACAGACGGTGCCGGACGGTGGGCTGGCAACCTGCGGCAGTGTCACCTTCAACTGCCGCCAGGGCCGCCAATGGTATCCTAAGATACCATACCTTGAGTCCGTCAAGGGCTGGACCTCCACCTTCTTCTACTGCCAAGACATGGCAGTGCCGGGCCGTCAAGTCGTCATCCCGGCATTCGTCAACGCGCCACCCATGCCTCGCCCATGCTGGGACGAGGCGGTGCCCAAGTTGACGGAGGAACTCCGCCTTATTCAAAGGCGGGTCGAGTTCCTCACGAGGACGATGGCTCCCCCCCAGCTGGATGGGGTCGACACCGTCATTTGCTGGCTCGGCCGGCAAATCCTCCCCCTGCGGTACAGCCCGCACAAGATGTGTCAGTATTCGCCTACTGACACCGCCTCTCTTCGCGTGAGCGAAGAGATATTGCCGGTCGCCGACCTGGCATTCCGGCTCCGCAGCCTCGTCAAGGCGGGGTCGGTGAAGGCGGCCGAGGGCGTGCCCATGCACACCCACGACAATCCTCCCCTCGAGGTAAATATTTTCTTGCCTTGCCCCTTGTTTGACAGCTTTGCCGGCTAAGGTTGAGTTCCTTTAACATATCTTCTTTTTCAGCTCTCCGAGTTGAAGGAGGATGACCTGGCTCCCGACTTCTATGAGTCGGAAGCCGGGAAGACGAAGAAGCGCAAGGCATCCGGCGCTGCTTCCTCCACGGCGAACGCCGAGAGGAAGAAACGGATTGCATCGGCTACCGAGCCGACTCTCGCCAACATCGGCGAGAATGCGGGGATTAACATCCCCCGAAGGTACTCAACTTTGCCTTTTCCAGATGGCGAACTTCTTGAATATTGGCTGACTTATTGTGCTTGCTTTGTATTTTGACAGGGAAAGGGTCGCAACCTCCCGGTTGCCAACCAGGCTCCTTGGCAAAGGAAAGCGGCCGCAAGGAGGCTCGCCGGCCACCGTGCCGCCAACTCCCCCGCCCCACGCCGGCAGCTTCATGGCTGACGCTCGGCGCCAACCTCCAGCCTCGGCTTCGGGTGCTCCGCCAAAGATCCCCTCCACCGATCGCGCGCCCTCAACTCCTCTATTACTGGCTGAGGCTACGGCCGATGATGCCGCTCAATCGCGCGCCGCCAATGAAGGGTTGCTGGAGACGACTGCCGGCGGGTCTCGTAGGGCAGCTCCGAGTGCGGGAGGCGGCAAAGTCAGAGACCCTTGGTCTACCTTTAAGGAGGCCAAGGAGTCAACCTTGGCTTTTGCCGCCTTTGCCTCGCAGGCCTTAGACGACTTGGAGGGCGACCTATCTATAAGTTTCTCCGGCATATACATAGTCTTTCCCCCCGAGCACTTAGATGTCTTAGTCAAAAGAAACTTTGACTGCCGGCTTAGTGGTTTTTCGACAATATGTCATATGCTTTTTCGACAATATGTCATATGTCGAGCTTGTCTCCTCGCGAGTCGAGATAAATCGGCGCCATCGCGACCTGAAGAAAGAATGCGAGGCCAAGGACAAGCGGATCGCCGAGCTGGAGGCGGCCCGCAAGAAAGATGAAGGTAGAGTTGATCCCTTTCTCCAACTATGCTTTTGACTTATGTTTCCGTCAATCATTTAGCTTAGCGAATCCATATTTGTAGAACTGCTAGACCACGCCCAGGATATCCTGAAGGCGTCCACTGATATGCAAGCTCTTATGAATGAAGCTTCAGACTTGGCGGCCGCCAACTTGGAGTTGAAGGCGGCTCATCAGAAGGAGATGGAGGCCCAGCAACTCAAGTTTGCGCAGGAATCCAGCCAGCTCACTGGTGAGCTGGAAAGCCTGCGCGACAAGTTGGCGGAGGCGGAGAAGATGGCTGCGGAAGAGATATCCAAGCAGACTTCTCGCGCCCAAACTGCAGAGGACGCGTTGGCAACTCATATGATTGAGTTGTCGGCTTTCCATAACTCGGTCCTTGGTAACTTCTCGCTTCTTTTTTGATACTGCCATGTTGTTTTTAGCCTGAGCCAAACTTATGACTTTATTTTTGATGCAGTTCCCGCCGGTTTAGGCGATGACAAGGTTGTCAGCCCCCGCCAGGATCGCCTTGCGCGTCTGGGTGAGCTGATCGCCGAGACTTTGGCGGCGTCCAAGCGGTTTGCCGCCAAGTTCTTCACTTCCTCTGGCAGCCAGGAGCCGACCGAGTTCAGCGACGTGCCCGCCATCCTGGAGCAGGCGACCAAACTTCACAAGAGCTCGCTCAAGTCGGCGGCGCGGGGTGGAGCCAAGACTGCCCTTGGGTTGTTCATGGCGCACTACCCCGAGGCGGAGATTGAAGCCGTCACCGAAGGCATGCCGTCAACGTATGAAGACGGTAGCGAGGTCGAGCCGGCCGCTATTCTGGACAGCGTTGCCGGCTACGCCACGCGAGTCGCCGACATGGTGGACACTTCCATCTTCTACCGGCGTCATCCTGTGCCTGGCGGAGAGGGAGCTGGAGCTGCCGGCGCGGCTGAGGCGGAGGGGAGCGATAGTTCTGGGGCTGAAGTTGTCAGCCCCCAAGTCTGATGTAGACGCTCCCCCAAGCCATATCTTTTTCATGTCCTTGCCTTCCACCAGCCTCATTTTGTCGGTCCCTGAAACAATGCAACGTTTGTAATATTTTGTATATACTTTTGCCGTTGCCTTGTTAGGCGGAAACTAGCTGACAAGTTTTACTTTGTCTTTATTTATATGGCCCGCCTTAATTTTACCCTGACTTATATGCTTGACTTTTTGTATGTTGACGAAAACCTCAGCTGGTAACTTTGGCTGAAACAACCAGGGCTAGACCATTTGTTTAGAATCAGAGACCAAAGCCAACATGTTGGTGTCAAAGACATACTACTAGGCGAACCACATATAAGTAATCAGAGGTAAAGGAATTAGGCGGCGCAAAAAGTTTGTTTTTGCTTTGGGTTGGCTCGAAAGCTGCAAGTATCTACCAGTTTGAACCTTTGCACGGGGCTAAAAAATAGGTAACTTAGATACATAGGGAAATATGATTGCAAGAAAAGGCAAAAGATGGCATGCATCTCAACACAGATGAGGAACCATAGACTTTTATTTCATAACCATATTTAACTTATTACAATTATAAATTGCTAAGTGTAGAAAGGACGTAGCTGCTCAATATTCCAAGGCCGTTTTGTTTGCTCGAACGGGTCGTCAATGCCTCTCTTGCGCTTGGTTCCCCTTTTTCCTGCCGCCTTCTTGCGCATTTTCTTTTCGTCTTCGTCGCGGATGTCGGCTAGGTAGTAGGAACCATTGAGCAACACCTTTGTGACTATAAACGGTCCTTCCCATGGCGGAGATAACTTGTGCAAGCCTTTTCTGTCTTGAATTAGGCGGAGAACCAGGTCACCTGTTCTGAAGCTTCGCTTCCGCACTCTCCGGCTATGATAGCGGCGGAGTTGTTGCTGGTACAAGGCGGAGCGATGGAGAGCTACGTCTCTTTCTTCGTCTAGCAGGTCTAGGCTATCCTGTCTTGCACCTTCTACGTCTTGCTCGATGTAGGCTTGAACTCTTGGGGAATCGTACTTCATGTCGGTAGGTAGCACTGCCTCTGCGCCATATATTAAGAAGAAAGGAGTGTAGCCGGTAGATCTGTTTGGCGTTGTGCGCAAACTCCACAATACCGACTGCAACTCATCTGCCCAGGCGCCGGCTGCCCTGTGTAATGGAGCTTCGAGACGAGGCTTAAGTCCTGATAAGACTAGGCCGTTTGTACGCTCTACTTGTCCATTGGATTGAGGGTGTGACACGGATGCCAAATCAAGCCGGATGCCCAGATCGCTGCAGTATTCTTCTATGTCGCCTTGGGACAGATTGCTGCCATTATCGGTGATAATGCTGTGTGGAACTCCAAACCGAGAGATAATTCCCCAGAGAAAATTGGTGGTTGTTCGTGCGTCAAGTTTGCTGATCGGTTTGGCCTCGACCCATTTGGTGAACTTGTCGACAGCGACCAATAGGTGAGTGTACCCACCGCGCGCCTTTTTGAAGGGACCCACCATATCCAAGCCCCAGACCGCGAACGGCCAGGTGATTGGGATCGTCCTTAGCTCCTGTGCCGGCAAGTGAGGTTGACGGGCGTACAACTGGCAACCTTTGCATGTTTTGACGATGTTCTCGGCATCTTCTTTGGCGGTGAGCCAGTAGAAACCTTGGCGGAAAGCTTTGGATACAATGGACCTAGCGGAAGCATGATGCCCGCAGGTGCCAATATGTATGTCCTTTAGAATTTCCCGGCCTTCTTCCGGCTGTATACACCGCTGATAGATGCCGCAAGTGCTTCGCTTGTACAGCTCGCCTTTTATTATCGTGAATGCCTTGGCTCTCCTTATGATCTGCCTTTTTAGTACCTCATCGTCTTCCGGCAACTTTTGGTCGATTAGAAAATCGAGGTACGGGACTGTCCAATCCGGCTGTGTTAAGTAGACAGCGAGACTTGCCGCTTCTACCGGTTCTCATGAGCCGGGGTCCATCAAATCGGCGCCTTTAATGGATGGCTTGTGCAATTGCTCCAGGAAGATATCTTTTGGTACCTTTTTGCGTTCCGATCCCAGTCTTGCAAGTGTGTCTGCCGCCTCATTCTCAGCTCTTGGAACATGTCGGACTTCGTATCCTACGAAGTTTTTTGCGAATTCGTCAACTTTGGCTCTGTAAGCCGCCATTGTTGCGCTTTTCGCATCCCATGTTCCACTTACTTGCTGTGCGACCAAATCTGAGTCGCCGTAACAGAGGATTCTTTTGACGCCTAAGTCGTTTGCCACGTGTAACCCATGAAGCAAAGCTTCGTACTCGGCAACATTGTTGGTTGCTGTGAAGTGGATTTGTAACACATAGCTTATCTTGTCACCTTTAGGCGTACGCAGAACGACTCCAGCCCCCGAGCCTTTGAGCATCTTTGATCCGTCAAAGTGCATGACCCAATATTCTGACTCGGGGAGTGCTGTTTCCTCCATAGCCTCTGTTCAGTCGGCGACAAAGTCTACAAGTGCTTGAGATTTGATGGCGGTCCGTGGTTTATAGACTATATCAAAAGCGGCAAGTTCGATGCCCCATTTGGCGACTCGACCTGTTGCCTCTGCATTATTGATTATGTCTCCCAACGGAGCCTTGCTGACTACTGTCACTGTGTGTTCCTGGAAGTAATGCCTAAGCTTTTTGGCGGCGAAGAATACACCATAAGCCAGCTTTTGGTAATGCGGATACCTCTGCTTGGAGGCGGAGAACACTTCACTGATGAAGTAGACCGGTCGCTGCTCATACGCCGCGGCTTCGCTCTCCTTTCTTTCCACAGCCAAGACAACGCTGACAACAGCCCCTGTTGCCGCGATGTACAACAGCATTGGTTCCTGTGATCGAGGTGCTGCCAATATCGGAGCGGATGAGAGGGCCTCCTTAAGTTGCTGTAAGGTGGCGTCTGCCTCTGCTGTCCACTCGAAGTTGTCGGATTTCTTCAGTAACCGGTAGAGGGGCATTGCCTTTTCCCCTAGGCGGCTTATGAAACGACTGACGGCCGCCGCCGATCCGTCTAGGCGCTGCACGTCCTTCAGACAAGTAGGTCTGGATATATTTTGGATGGCCTTGATCTTCTCCGGGTTAACCTCAATCCCTCATTCTGAGACGATGAATCCGAGGAGTTTGCCGGCTGGGACGCCGAAAACGCACTTGGCGGGATTGAGCTTCATTTGATACCTCCGGAGATTCTGAAAAGTTTCTTCCATGTCCTCTAGGAGATCTGCCTTCTTTTTTGACATTACCGCGATGTCGTCTACATAGACGTGAACATTGCGGCCGATCTGTTCGTGCAGGCAATTTTGCATACAGCGCTGGTATGTTGCCCCTGCGTTCTTTAGACCGAAAGGCATTGTTATGTAGCAGAAAGTCCCATACGGAGTTGTGAAAGATGTTTTCAGCTGATCTGATTCTCTCATCTTGATTTGGTGGTATCCTGAGTAGGCGTCCAGAAAACAAAGCAGCTCGGAGCCTGCTGTGGAGTCTACGACTTGGTCAATTCTAGGCAGCGCAAAGGGATCCTTTGGGCAACACTTGTTAACACCGGTATAGTCAATACACATCCTCAGCTCTTTATTCTTCTTTGGGACAAGTACAGGATTTGGCACCCAATCGGTGTGTACAACTTCTTTTATGAAATTGGCGGCCTTCAGCCTATTTATCTCCTTCCCTATAGCCTTGCGTCTCTCATCTCCAAAGCGTCTTGTTGCTTGTTTCACCGGCTTGGATCCTTTTATGACGTTGAGCGAGTGCTCGGCCAGTTCCCTCGGTACACCAGGCATGTCGGAAGGCGACCATGCAAAGATGTCACGATTCTCACGGAGGAACTCGACGAGCGCGCCTTCCTATTTGCTGTCAAGGTTGGAGCCGATGACAACTTGCTTAGACTTGTCACCTAGGATGAGGTCCGCCTTTTTGGTGTCTTCTGAAGCTTCGAAAGTCTTCTTGACATCCATCTTTGGCTTTGGCATGGAGTTGTCTGAATCCGCCCCGAGCAGCGCGAGTTCTTCCTTGTGGATGACGGCTTCTGCGAAGGCGGCCATGCCACGCTCGCACTCCTTGGCTTTCTTGAAGTTGCCGGAAATCGTGATGGTTCCGTTTTCTCCCGGCATTTTAAGCTTGCTGTATATGTAGCACGGCCTTGCCATGAACTTGGCGAAAGTCGGTCGTCCGAAGATTGCATGATAGGCGCTTTTGAAGGGGACAACCTCAAACCTAAGGAACTCTGAGCGGTAGTTCTCTTTTGGTCCGAAAGTTACCTGCAGCCTGATGCTCCCCATTGACTTTGCTTGCCTGCCGGGCACTATGCCATGAAATGTGAGGTTGCTGTGATCCAGCTGATCCTCTGACAGGTTCATGCGGCTTAGCGTGTCGTAGTACAGGATGTTGAGGCTGCTGCCGCCATCCATGAGTACCTTTGTGAGTCTGAAGTTGTCGACAATGGGGTCGACGACAAGGGCTTACTTGCCTGGGTGAGGGACGTGATCAGGGTGGTCGGACCGGTCCCAAGTGATTGTTGCCTCCGACCAGTTAAAGTACTGAGGGACGTCCGGCATTGTCGCGTTGAGTTCGCGCATCTCCGCCTTATCCGCCTTAGCGGAAGGCGTGCCGACAAAGCACACCAGAGATTCTTTGACCTTCGGATATGGCTTCTTTTTCTTGGCGGCTGTGTCATCTTCGCTTGAGATAGACATGTCGTCGTCGTCCTCATCCTCCTTGCCGTCTTTCTTGTCGTTCTTCTTTGACTTCTTTGACTTCCAGCCGACTGTGGGATCCTTTTTGAAGTCGTCCATGAAACGACATTCGCCAAGCATATGGTTGACCTTGCCCAATGAGGTGTGGATGGGACATGGCAAAAGCTTTGCCTGTTCATAAGTGATTCGCGCCGCCTTAGGCCCTGAGCCGGCTTCGCGACTATCTTTCTTATTCTTCCACTTTTTTTTGCCGGCGTTCCCTTGGAACGCTGCGGCAACCTCATTGGAAGGCCCGGCTTTGTCATCCGCCGCCTGCTTGCGCTTGTTGTTCCGCTTTGGTATGATGTTGACGTCTGGGTCATCGTCCCTGGCATCGTCATCCGCCGCCGCGTATGGGGCGGCTAGGTTGAGCATGTCACCAAGGTCCGTGATTTGCTCGCGGACGAGCCTATGACGGAGCAAGGACTTCTTCTGCAGGCCCGTGTAGAAGGCATGGATAGCCTGCGCGTCCGAAACACCATGACAGTTGGCCTTTTCGGATATCCAACGGCTGACAAAATCTGTCATGGTTTCGTCCGGCTTTTGGACACAGCGCTGCAAATCCGTGTAGGTATTTGGACGCTTGTACGTTCCTTGGAAGTGCTGGGAGAAAACCTTTTCCATGTCGTACCAGCTATGGATGGACTTTTCAGGAAGGTTGTCGATCCAAGCTCTTGACGTGCCTTCCAACATGAGAGGTAAGTAGCGGACGGCAATGTGGTTGCTCCCGCCGGCAATCTCTATGGCCATGGCGTAGTCGGATAGCCACGAGTCCGGCTTAACGACACTGATGTCATGTCCTTGGGAAACGGCTCTCTGCGGATGGCGTCACCGAAACACATTGGTCCAGAGTATAGCGGCTCCTTTCCTCTTGCTATGTCTTGTAGGCGGTGTCGTGCGTCTTTTGGATCGAGCTGCCGTGCGCCTCTGTTTGCGTCCGGCTCGTCCTGCGCTGCCCGGCTTATGCTGCGCCTGGGCCCTTCTACCTCCTCTCTCCTCTTGCTGCCAGTGCTATGCTGCGGAGACCGGCTGCGGCCTCTCCTTGGAGGGTCGTTGCCGGCACCTTTTCTAGGCGGCTGCCTGTTGTTCCGGCTACCGCCATTGTCGCGTCTTGGCTGAGGCGGAGGTGGTAGGTCTCCTCTGCTTCCCGACCTTGAATTCTCGTCCCGCCTTTGTTTTGGCGGTGGTGCCTTCTTTGGAGGTGGCGTTGCCTTCCTTTTGTCGCGATGGCTACTGGAGCCAGACGGGCCTTCGGGGTCGGCATCTGGTGCAGCTTTGCACTTGCCTGACTTAGACTCTAGGTCTCCCCCGCGGGCATCCGCCATGTGGCCGTAGGAATCAGCGTGAGCTTGTTGTTCTAGGGCCTTGCTTACGAAGTGTCTTGCGTTGGCCAACTTCTCTTCCGCCGTGTAAGTGTTGTCATCCAGGGTATCTAGCGCGGCAGCCGCATTGAGGATAGGGGTGCAGAAGACAACATCCCCCCTTCTATCCACTCGCTGTGGTGCCGTACGCCAATCGAACCCTAGGTCTTGAGCCGCTGTCGTCGCTTGCGTAGGCGGCTCTTTTCCGCGGCGGTTTTTTGATGACCTTTTTTCCTTGAAGAGTTGCCGGTTTGTTTTGGCCGACATCCTCTCCTGTTCTTTCTTGATCTTCTTCGCAAGGCTCTCAACGTGCTCCTCTCTTTTTCGTAGGAAGTCAGAGTGCTTAAGCATGTTAAGCCTAAGTTCTTCCACTTCGTCGAGTGGGGTATCTTTGCTCACCGGAGTGTTCATGATCTCGTCTACTTCTTTGATGACGGAGAGCAAATCCGTGGGTTTGCTGCTGCCGCCTTTCTCGAGACCAGCTTTCTTCTTCGCGCGCACCTTGTCGGAACTTTCGATGATTTGGCCGGCAGTGGTGTCGCCGGCTTCTTCCGCCGGCTTGTTTTGCGCCTCCGAAGTAACTGGGGTTGTTTCGTGACCGACAACAACCATCATAGCCAGCTTGTCAGGCATGTCTGTATCCGCTGTACCCTCTGAGGGAGTCGGATTACCACTGGAAAAGCGGGTTTTGATCTTCTCTTCGAAGAGACTAGCATCATCATCGGAGTCAGAGTCTACGTTGACTTGAACGGTAGATCTGGATCCGGCATCTGACATCGCATCCTCCTGTAGAGCAGGGAGGATTGATTCAGGATCGTTGTTTTCCGGCTCGGAGTCGGATCCCAGTCTGACAACTCCGACAAAGTGGAAGTCAGATTCCGCCGACTCCTGGGAGAAGGCGGATTCAGATCCATCTTGCCGGTCGAAGGGTTGGTGGGTGGGGTTGTAGAAACGCGGTAGGCCGTACGCCTCTGGCGTGTACCCGATGAAGACGTCGATCCCTCCGATCGGCACGATTTCGCATCCGATAAGGTAGTCGTCCGCCGGGAGCCAGGATTCATCTGAGTTGACGTAGCTATGGCCGCCATACCTTGTGACGCGACCGACGGCGATCTGCTTGCCCACGCCGCCAAGTGTTCCCGCCTGGAACGTGACGCCAGGAACCTTAAGCCCCACGGTGGGCGCCAACTGTCGTGGTATCGGCATAATTGATAGAAGACGGGGGTCCTCTAGCCTACGTATGGATTGTGGGGAAGAAGGTTGGAGTCGTCGAGGTCGGGATTGAACACGGCGAGTTTCCCAGCTTCGGATCCCACAGCGGTGGCGGGATCCTACGTGCTGCTATAATTCACTATGAGGCAATAGCCGTGAACAGGTTACAATGAGTATGATGCCTATGAGATCGTCCCTGCCCTAAAGGCTCCCTGGTGGCCGGCTTATATAGGCGGCCGACCCCAGGGTACAAGGTAAGTACTTGTCCGGCAAGTAAACAGAGTCCTAGACCTAGCCGGCTTAGTTACCGCCTTCCGTCTTGGGCTCGGTGGCTTGGTGGGCTTAGGCCTTCCTTGGATCGTCCGCCTACTTCCTTGCACGTCAGCTATCTGGGCCGCCCGGCAGGCCTTGGCCTTACCACCCTTGGGCCACCCTGGACTAGCCGGATTGATCCATGCTGGTTATACCCCTAGTTGATATATCCCCAACATGGCTCAGATGTGTTGTTTATCCAAACTTGCATGTCGGCACCCTCGGGAGGAACCCGGGGACTGCCTATGTTGGTTTTACTTTGGTTTTATTATTTATCTGTTTTATGCATGTCGGCAACCCAGAGACTTGTACTTATTTTCATTTGGTGTATGTAGGAAATATTCTGAACTCGGTTCCAGAGTTAGAGTAATGTATGTCATGTGAGGTAATCTTGTGACTCGACTGACGAACGCCGAAATGGTAGTCAAGAGCAAAGAGCATCAAGTATGGGGAACACAAAAACGAACTCGGGGACTCGGAATAGGAATTCCTCCGGCATACACGTCTTGTTAACCCGGTTATTTTTGGTTTTTTACTTTTTATGTCGGAAATTTGGCAACTAGAACTCGGACATTTATAAGTAGTGTATACCGTGAACGGAATTTTTTTATGACTCGACTGTCGAACACCGGCATGGTAGACAAGAGCAGAAATTGCCTAACTACGGTAAACATGAAAATGAACCCGGGGACTCGTGACGGAATAAACCAGCATAACTTGTTTTACGTTAAAGCAAAAGTTGGCAGACATAGAGTACGAATTAAAAATATATTACATCTGCACCCGGCATCCCGGGGATTTAAAGTTTGTACGACTAAGTGTTTTCAGATCAAACATCACGGTATGGTAGCAAATGGTCAAGGCGCGGTAGGAGAAACCGGCTTCTCGGATTGATCGACAGAAGGGGGCACGATGACGGTCTCCTCGGCACTGGCGGCCGTACTCAGAGTGGGCACACTCGTCTCGGGTTGAGGGACTTCGGGCGGCAGAGGATCGCCGGAATCCCGGCAGCCGTGGTCTCGATGACTGCAGTTGTCTCGACATCACCAGTCTCTGGTATCTCTGCATCAGCATCACCGGCATCCTCCGCCTCCCCATCATCTTCATAATCTGACTCGGAGTCAGATGCAATGAGACTCATTATGAAGGAGTCGGGATCCGACCAGCCTGCGAGGCGATGTGCAGTCTCTTGGCGTAGCCGGATCTTGGCCGAGTCGGTGTACCATTCTGAGACGACCCGCAGGCTCTTGATCACCTCGAGATCGAGCCCCTCATACCAACTTAGCACATGTTGCAGTGCTTGGTCAACACCAGCGCGCGCAACAGACCGTTTCCAGGCATGAAGCCGGTTACCGGCATCCTGGAGCGCGCAAGCCAGCTCGGCAACCGAGATCTTCGTGGTAACGCCAGGCCACAGGGCACCATGCGCGTGAACTGCCGCGCTAAGGAGCTCGGTGCCGATCGTCCGGCGAGGGACTATCCGGGCCTTCAGGGCTATGAGGTGGTCATCAATGTCCCATGAATCCGAGACATGACCCTTCCTGGCCCTCTTCTCCCGGGCGGCAGCGGTCGCAAGGGTAGCGGCCTCTCGGGAATGCTCAAAGTGCCCTTGAGAAAGAAGTATTGTCACATGGGCAAGCCGTGAGGCAAGGTCAACAAAGAGGAAGACAATACAAAAGTACTAGGGACACTTACTGTTCATATCCCGGTTGAGGCCGGTGAGCTCGGTAAGCCAAGCCTCTTGCTTCGACCAGAGAAGGGGCACCTCGGTCTCGGCAATGTGCGTGCGCGCCTCGGATTGGTCCAAGGTATCCTTCCGCTTCTTGGTAGCGTCCAAGAAATGTGTCTTCAAATCCGCAGCAGTGGACTTGGCCTTCTCCAGTTCGGCATTCAGCCGTGTGATCTCGGAATGCGCATCAACTAAGGCAGATTTTTGATCCACCGAGATCTTGCGCGCTGCGTCCCGCTCCTCCCGAAGTCGCTCCTCCGACCTCTTGGACTGACCAAAGTCAGCAAGAAGCCGGTGGAAGATGCTGCTACGTTTTTTGTTGCAATCCTGTATCAATGTTTATCCGATGTCAATCTCGGGGACTTCAAGGAAGCAGGAGATAACAGGACAATTGTTCGAGATCCACAGTAATGAACCAACTACTCGCTAAGATTTTGGGACACAAGAGAGGATCTCGGCGACTGGGAATTGAAAGTTTCTTTTTCCAGAGATTTGAGCCTAGTGATCTGCTACTCGGTGGAGTCTAGAGCACTAAGCCCTAATCTCGGGGACTAGGGAGGATAGAAGAAGGAAACTTACATCAACAACCCGGGTAACATCCATAACGGCCACCTGGAGAGCGTGCAAGGCTTGAGCGCTGCGGTTCGGGCCAGCAGCGTGCAAGTCTCCCACGACCTCGGAGGCGTCAGCAGCAATCCAGGCCAAATTATAATCTTCAACCGCGCGTAAGCCGGTCGCGGTGGACGCACTCGCCGCCGCGACCTCCCGAGATCCTGAGGACACAAAGGTGCTTACGGACGCTCGCAGGGCCTGCAAAGCAGCTATGGGGATCTCGACAGGAGGTGGTGGTAGCCCGGAAAACTTACCCGAGGCAGAAGAACCCTTGGTCAGGACCAAGTCCTGGGATGAAGACTTCGCAGGAGCGTTGGGTTTGGCGGGGACATAATTCTGACCAGATCTCTGGTTGCGCTGCTTTCCGGGTTGGGGATCTGCTTGCCGCGCAGGCTTAGTGGGCTGCTTCGGCGGCGGAGTATTTCGGGTACCTACCCGGGCCGGGGCTCGAGGAACAACCTGCTGCGGGGGACTTGGCACATCCGCTTCAAAATGCGGAGACGCTACTCGGCGTGGCGTATCCGGAAGAACGGTATCTTCGGTGGCCGCGGTTGGCCGAGCCGGGATCTCGGTCACCACTGGGTGACCACCAGAAGTCCGCGTGCCGGTAGCGGCGCGAGGTGTAGGGACCTCAGTCTGGACAGGACCGGAATCAGACTGACCAGCATCCTGCGTTGGACGCCGGGGTGGTGAAGGGGCAGCCCGGATTGGATTAGGAGACCTGGACCCCGAGGGACGGGACCGGCCGACTGCGGAACATCAAGAGCCGCGCTGCAATCAAAAGGCATGTTAGAAAAGACCTCGGGGAAGACCAGAATAGAACAACTCGAGGGGAGAATGTCAAACCCGGAGGACACGGTGGGAGGACCTCTCCTCCGCCATGGAGGCTTGTCGCCTGGCTGCTTGGTGATCCTGGTCTTCTTGGTGGCTGCACCCGAGCCACCGGCATGTGCGGTCTCGGACACCGCAAACTTGCGGCTCTCGGAGCGCTTCGTGCCAACTGTAGGTCCCGGAACCACTGGCAGGGCGTATTTGAGAGGACGGGCGTCAATTACATCGAGTATTTGACAATCATCGTCATCATCTTCGTCAGATTCGATGGGGATAGCCTCTTGAGCTGAAGGCTTACCCGGAGCGGCAGCACGAGCTAGGGGAATCGAGAGGTGATCCTCGCCATCAGGATCCTCCTCCGGCATCTTTTCGGGCACCGGGAAGTTGGGGGCGAACTGGTTCTCGCGATGCATCAGGTTTTCTTTGATTTGAAACTCAAATAACTGCAATAAAGAAGGGAAGTCAACAAGGGAAGAGGTCATCGGTAAATTACAATAGCCAATATAGAAAAGATGTCGGTGAAGCCCGGCATGCACACCTCCTCCAGCGGTTTCCGCCGAGTGGCCGGGGGCAGTCCCCATAACCAGTTTTCGGACATCTTGGTCTGGGCAATGGCTCGGACGCGGCGGTAAACCGCGGCTTTGTCTAGAGGAAAGATGCTGGTGCGAGTGGGGTCATATAGACCCAATAGGAAACAAATCTTGTGTACTCGGGTTTGAAGATGGCAAACCCGGCGGCTTATGAAGGTGCGGAGGAGATCATCGCTCGTCATCTCATTTGTGAGAACGGACAGGACGTCATGCATACTGTCGACCTCCTCGGAATCCGACATTTGGATCCAAAGATCGAAGTCGCGGGGAGGGCCCATGACGAACTCGGGAAGGTTAAGGAAGTCCGGAGAGGAGGAACTTGGCGAGTCTTCCGAAGCCACCGGATTCCGCACGTAGAAGAAACTACGTTGCCATTTCCGGCAAGACTCCAACCCTTGGATCTTGGGGAATCCGGAGTCGGCGCGGGGAATAATGGTATCAGCCCCGCAGTCGACCAAGTCCTTCACTTTTTGGTCGGGGTTGGGGATAACTTGTCGGCGAAGAAGAAAGTACTTGCTCCACAGGTCCACAAAGGGCCAAACGCCGAGATACCCCTCGGCGTAGGAAGTGAAGCAGGAGAGTGTCATGATGGCATTGGCGGGAAGGTGGTGTGGTTGGAGATCGTAAGTGTCGAGGAAGTCACGGAAGAAGGGGCTAGCCGGAAGCCCAAACCTACGCTCGAAGTGCGTGAAAAATACTACACGCTCACCGGGTTGCGGTTCCGGCTCGACTTCGCCGGTCGGAAGTCGGCTTTCCACTTGAGGTGGAATCCGGTGAGTTTGGTATAACCAGTCGAGATCCCCCTGATGGGTCTCGGATCCGTCCCAGCATCCTCTAACACTTTCGTCGCCCATCTCGGGGGGGGGGGGGGGGGGGGGCGGTCCGGAGGACATGTCCGAGCTAGTCTGCAGGCGCAAGGTCCGGTTAGTCGGGTTAGCATGTCGGTAATGGGAGAACCCGGGCTAAGAACTATCCCCGTGGGCCGACATCCTAACGAATAGATCTACCGTGGCAAAACAATTGGAAGATAATGGAAGCAAAAATCACGGTGCAAGGTCGTGCTAGAGGCTCCGGGCACAGACAGGAATGTTACAAGCAAAGGCATAACGCAAATAATCATCCTCACTATGCGGCTACAACAGATCGTCCCTAATGCCTGGTAGCAAGGATCTACCGGGCAAGAGCTATGGTCACCCCACGGATGTTCATGAGGAACTTTGGATGAACACGAAATGCATAGGTCAAAGATCGATCGGCCGGAAGAGATCTAAGGACTCACCGAAGGAGAAGAGGGTGCCGTGGCATGGGAATAACATGGACCAATGACGGAGATGGAGAGCTCCGGCGGCGGGCTGCGGCGGCGGTGCTCGGGGTTCGGGCGCGACGGAGGCGGAGCGCTCGGAGCGGTTGCAGGAAGAAGTGGAGGATTGGGGAAGAAGAGGATATGATCTCTCCGCTCCCCTATTTATGGGGAGCTCCGAAGCGGTTTCCGAATTTCCCGCCCACGATCTCCCAAATCGTGGCTGGGATCAAGGTGTGCCAAATCTGACACGTGGCCTCACGTGGAGCAGTCCCCTTGGCCACACCAGAGGCCACACGAACTCAACGGTTGGCATTCGGATCGGGTGCGGATCCCGGCTCGCGAACCCGAGCGGCACCTCATTAAGTCAAGAAACACTCGAGTGTTTCTCTGTCTTGACAAGACCCCGGGTGGGACCACCATGCAGAGGGGGCTTGTCCGGCACGAGAAGCGGAGTGCATGTCGTCATGCCGACATCCGGGTAGGAGCCCAGAGATGCTAAGTCTCATTCCTCGGGATAGGTCTTCCTGGTCCGAGGGATCTCGGCAGAGGGATGTCGGTAAAAAGCATCCTGGTCACAAGAGCAAGGGTTGTTTTCAGCTTCTTGATGGATTTTCTTCTTGAACCTTATCCCGCACATCGTCTTAAGCCGCTGCACAGCACCAGCTTCGGGGACTAGTGTCGGGGGGGCTGCCTTCGGGGTGGGGCAGACCCCGGTCCAGATCAGCAGCATGGCTATGGGAATTGACCTTTGGGGGTGAGCAAGGGTTGTCCTGTGGTGCGCCGAAGGGGCAACTTGGCCTTTCGGGAGTGGTCAGGGCCAGAGTGTCTCCTGAAGGACGCAAGGGTTAGCGCGGGAAGCTATAAATAGACCCCCAGACCTCCAAGACAGCATAAGCACCAGCGGAGGGTTCCTCTAAGAACTAGCTTCTAGAAGATGTCTTTGGTGACAGCCTAAGACATCTTCGGGAGGCTAGGCCTAGAGATACTTCTCCTAAGTCGCTATCGGATCAGGGGTGGAACTCGGGCGCAACCGGAAGGGCTCCTGGGCTTCTCGGTATGTCGGAGTCCTCCGGTGAGATACCGGGTAGAGGAGAACCCAGATGATCCCGGTGGACGTCCCGGGTAGGTTGACGTGGGGCTACCTTTCGACTAGCCCACAGTAAGGCTACCTGGGCCGCGCCAAGCATGGAAAGGCCCACAGAAGGCCCACTCGGGGTATCACGTATCCTAGTCCAACTCGGTTAGGTCTTGTAACCTGTCATATCTGTACCAACCGCCTGAGACCTCGCTACCTATAAAGCCAGGAGGGTTGCCCGTCCTAGAGGACACGCTCATAGCCACCACCACAAACCCTAGCGAGATCGCAATCTCGCCATTGTAATCGCTACTCGCATCAATAATCAGACAAGCAGGAGTAGGGTGTTATCCTTCGGGAGCCTGAACCTGGGTAAAACTTTGCTTGTCAGCCGTCGTGATCACCAACACCTCTCTTTCTCTCCCCATCAATCAACCCGGGGTGCACAACTCTGGGATTTGCCGAGTTACCACCTCGTCAATTGGCGCCGTCTGTGGGAAGTCAAAAATGTGTTGGAATCATGGTCGCTCCGGCTCCATCCGCAATGAAGACCGACGTCCACGTCGCCAGGGAGTCGATACGCTTTGGCTCCTTCGAGTACGTCCTCCACCCTCCGGCTCGCCGCTCGGTGTACGCCGATCTGGATAAAGGTATAAACATCACCTTCGGCTCCGTGTGATGCTTCGCCGACAGTCGCGGAATACTAAGGTCCGCGGAAACCGCGCCACGCGCGGCAGCACCCGCATCGGCGAATCTACCGCCGCCCTCGTCAAGACCCGCGAATATCGCATCTGCCGCACCCACGAAGATCGCATCTGTCGCACCCGCGAAGATCGCATCAGCCGCACCCGCGAAGATCGCATCCGTCGCACCCGGGAAGATCGCACCTGCGTCGACTGCATCGACAACCTCAGCAACGGCCGCGCGGATCGGGTCTACTACACCAATCCCGATCGCACGGGCGGTTAAATCGAGATCTACTTCAACTACTACACCCGCGCGGACGACCAAAGGCTTGCGGCTGACAGCCACGTCACGCGTGTCTTCGTCTTCATGGGGCTGCCAAGTCTACCCCAAGCCAATCGCACTCGCTCCGGCGGCTGCGAAACCTCAGAGCACGTGGACGATCGCAAGGAGGCGAAACAACGACTACGCCGCACGTCACGTTGCAGCAATTTTCGATCCCGAGCAAGGCTTGGATGACGGAAGCAGCAGTGGCAGCACAAACACACCGACCCAAGTCTACCCCAAGCAATGCTTCATGGCGGGCACAGCGCCACCCGATGACAACGAAGAACCCACATACCCACTAGAGGTGATCATGCCGGACTAGACTAAAATCGTCATCACACGGGACATGGGAATCCAAGCCATGAAGCATGTCGACGAGGGCACGTTCCCTCCACCCGACGCACCTAGAGAGGATCACCTAGCGGTCCAGTACTTGCTACGCAAGGAAGGCGAACGACTCCGCGCCGAGAAATCCGACTTACTCCGGCGCAAGAGGGACGCAGATGCATCGAGTGCCAGGCGAGCTGCCCTCTCCTTTACCTCCTCCACGGAAGTTCACCAAGGAGCACGGCAAAACAGAGCCCGCGTTCCCCTCCTGACAGACGCCGACCGAACCAGGGTCACCCGCAACCTCGAGTCGTCCTTCGTCACCGAGGATGAGAACGGGATACCCGTCCCAAAGACGGCGAACGCCGCCCTGATCTCAGTCGAGACGTACCTCCGGCTCACGCAACCACCGGAGGGAGACGCACGTTCCCTGCTCCACAGACAGCAAATCGCCTCCATTAGGGTGATCGAAGAAGCTCTAGCGGCCAAGGTACCAAGCAACCGAGCGCGCGAGCCAGCAACCTCGGAGGTCCCAGCAGCACAACGACAACCAATCAAGGACCTTCTCGACGTCCTCACGCAGAAGACGGTGGACCGCAACCGCAAAGAACGTTCGGCTGGAGCTGCAAACCTAGACGACCAGGCCGACCGCGACTTCGAGCCATGTGGGGCTGCATGTTTCAGCTTCAACATCCGCGACACCCGCATGACTAAGGGCTTCAAGCTGACAGCAGGCACCCCAAAGTATGACGGGAAGCAAGATCCACGACTGTGGCTGAGGACTACCACATCGCCTGCACCTGCCAAGGCGGGACGTCGACTACGGCAATGCAGTACATCCAACTTATGCTGACGGTCTCGTCGCGCGGGTGGCTCACAAGCCAACCCAAGGACTCTTTCCGAACATGGGAAGAATTCCAGGATAATTTCATAAAAAGTTTCTCGGGAACATTCGCAAGGCCAACGACCTACATCGAGTTGCAGGCCTGCAAGCAAGGAAAGGATGAGTCACTCCGCTCCTACATCCAGCGGTGGACACTCCTCCGCAACACCATGGAACCCGTCTCAGAAGACCGGGTGATGGATGCCTTCATGCACGGCGTTGCTCGCCGCGACCTCCGCGAGGAATTTGGTAGGCTCCAGCCGAAGACCACAATAGAGCTCATGAAGACAGCCAACCAGTGGGCCGAAGGAGAGGACTACGTCCGCGATACTTCCCCCATGAAAGAGGTCGAAACGAGCAACTGGCGTGAGGCACGCCAAAAGAAGAAGCCACGTTACACCCACGACTCAATCGAGCTAGTAGCAGCGGGATATGAAACCCCCCGTGATGACAAACGCGACAACAGTCGATAGTACGATCAAGGTCGACAGTCCATCTCGAGTCAGTACAACCGTGGCAGCAGCAGCATTAGCCACAATGACGGAGGCCAAAAACGCGAGTGGAAGCGCCCGATAACCCCGGTAGAGGAGCTGATGCAACCCTGTAAGCATCACTCGTTCCGCAACCCGGAGACAGGCAAGTGGGGTTCCAGCCATCTGCTGAAGGATTGTCGCAAAGCAAGGAAGATATACCAAGCCATGCAGCAAATCATCGCTCCAGTGCAAGCAATATAGGCAGCCCCGCAGCTAGCCATCTAGGCGGCACCCGCAAACAACAACCAGGTGCAGGCGGCCGGAGCATTCCCCCAGCCGCAGCAGCAGCAGCAACAGCAACAAGTTCAGTCGGCAGCAACCAACACGTATCCACCCGCACGGGGACAGCTGAACATGATCCAGAAGGGACCCCCGTCAAACAGGCGCCAAAAGATCATCACCCGCCAAGTACTTCAGGCCATCAACAGCCCGCGCGCGGTACCAGACTACCTGCGCGGGTCAGAGACACCCATCACGTTTTCCAGGGCAGATCAGCCATCCGAGGTAACCCGACCCGGACACGCCGCACTCGTGATTGAGGCCCTGATCGGCGACTACAGCTTGAAGAAGGTGTTCATGGACGGAGGCAGCGGCATCAACATCATATTAGCCGACACCCTGAGAAGAATGAATAGGTCGACAGAGAAATTGCCAGAATCGGAAACCACTTTCCACGGCATAGTACCAGGGCAAGCAATCACGCCCATGGGAACAATCACGCTCGACGTCATCCTCGGCACACCCGAGCACTTCAGGAAGGAGTCGATCGATTTCGAAGTCGTCGACTGGAAGTCGCAGTACCACGCCATACTCGGACGCCCAACTTTTGCCAGGTTCATGGCAGTACCCCATTACGCCTACCTGATGGTCAAGTTGCCCGGACCGAAAGGAGTAATCACCGTACGCGGCGACTTCGGGCTCTCCAACAGCTGTGATCGCGAGTTCGCCAAGATTTCCGAGTTCTTCGGAGTCAAGGAGCACTTCAAGGCCATATCAGCCGACAACGACAAGACCATCTTTCCATCTCGCAAGAAGCCAGCTAAGGACGCATCATTCAACACGAACGACGACACCGTCACCCACCAAGTCCATCCGACTGATAGCAGAAAGACGGTCAAGGTTTTGTCAAGTCTGACCCCCGCATAAGAAAGCGCGCTCGTCGAGTTCCTACGTGAGAACTGGAAGATCTTTGCATGGCAACCTTCTGACATGCCAGGGATACCCAGGGAACTCGCCGAGCACTCTCTAAAGGTCCACAAGGACGCAAGACCGGTCAAACAATCCATGCGACGCTTCTCAGGACCCAAGCGAGACGCGATCACCATGGAAGTCGACAGACTGCTGCACGCCAAGTTCATCCGAGAGATCAAGGACTCGGACTGGGTCGCCAACCCGGTCCTAGTGGAGAAAAAGAAGACGAAAAAACTACGCATGTGCGTTGACTTCACCGCAGTCAACAAGTGCTGCCCCAAGGATCACTTCCCGCTCCCGCGGATAGACCAGATCATCGACTCGACAGCAGGCTGCGAGCGCCTGTCCTTCCTGGACGCCTACTCAGGTTACCAGCAGATCAGGCTGAAAGTCGAGGACGAAGAGAAAACGGCCTTCATCACACCCGACGGCGTCTTTTGCTACCAGACGATGTCGTTCGAGTTAAAGAACGCAGGTGCCACGTACCAGCGGACAATGCAAGCGTGCCTCAAAGGGCTCATCGGGCAGATCGTCCAAGTCTACGTCGATGACATCGTCGTCACGACCCGAAAGGAAGATACCTTAGTCGACGACCTCCGCAAGGTCTTCGCTGCACTCGATGTGTACCAGATCAAGCTCAACCCAGAGAAGTGCGTGTTCGGCGTGCCAGCCAGAGAGCTACTAGGGTACCTCGTATCTGCAAGAGGAATCGAAGCGAACCCCGAGAAGGTGCAGAACATCCTCACAATGCCAGCACCAACCAAACTCCGTGAGGTGCAGCGATTAGCCGGCCGAGTCGCAGCTCTCAGTCGGTTCATTAGTAAGTTGGGAGAGAAAGCTTTACCTTTCTACCAACTGATGAAGAAGACGGACAAGTTCGAATGGACACAGGAGGCGCAGGATGCGTTCGACCATCTCAAGAAAACCTTGACAACCTCCCCAGTCCTCGTGGCACCGCTGGAAAACGAGCCGCTATACTTATATGTCTCAGCAACAAACAGGGTGGTGAGCACGGTACTCGTAGTCGAGCGGGAAGAACAAGGGCAGAGTCACCCGGTGCAAAGGCCCATCTACTACCTCAGCGAAGTCCTCACCTTGTCCAAGCAGAACTACCCGCACTTCCAGAAGCTGGCGTATGGAGTTTTCATGACCTCCAGGAAGGTCGTCCACTACTTCTCCGAGCACCCGATCACGGTGGTAAGCTCCTCTGGACTAGCAGACATTCTCACAAACCAACGCGCGACAGGACGAGTCGCCAAGTGGGTTGTCGAACTAGGACCATGGGGGCTGAAGTATGCTCACCCGAAGTCCATCAAGGCCAAGGTCCTCCCAGAATTCACCACCGAGTGGATAGAAGCCCAGCTACCAAATGTCCCCGACTTGTCCAACGCATGGACAATGTACTTCGATGGCTCCAAGAAATTCAAGTCAGCCGGGGCAGGAGTTGTGCTCATCTCCCCCAAGGGTCACAAACTGAAGTATGTCCTACAGATGGACTTTCCGACGCCATCCAACAACGAAGCCGAGTATGAGGCCCTGATCCATGGCATGAAGATGGCCAAGAACTGCGGCGCCACGCACCTCATGATCTACGGCGACTCCTACCTGGTGGTACAGCAAACCATGAAGTCCTGCGACGCCATCACCGACAACATGATCGCCTACCGAGACCTGTACAACCAGATGGAAGGCAACTTCGAGGGCTGCGAGTTAAGGCACGTCGGCCGCGACAGCAACGAAGAAGCCGACGTCCTCGCTAACATGGGATCAGACAGAGTTCCAGTTCCACCCGGCGTCTTCCTCGAGCGCATCACGCAGAGATCTATCAAGACTCAAGCCGCAGCAAGCACCGCAACAAAAGCAAAAGGCGATGCAAACCCGCCAAGCCAAGAGAAGGTCCCCATGGAAGTCATGATAATCGAAGCCACATGGACAGGACCATACCTGGCGTACATACTGCATGAGAAGCTGCCAGCGGACCCAGTCGAAGCAAAGCGCATCATCAGGCGCTCGAAAAGGTTTACCGTCATCAACGGGGAGCTCTACAAGAGAAGTATCTCGGGAATCCTGCAGAGGTGCATAGACCCAGTCGACGGCCAAGCCATCCTACTCGACATCCACGCGGGTATATGCGGGCATCACGCCAGTAGTCGAGCACTAGTGGCCAAAGCACTACGAGCCGGGTTCTACTGGTTAACAGCCATGCAGGACGCCGAAGATCTAGTAAAGAAATGCACAGGGTGCCAGGAGTTTGCCAACAAGCCACACGCGCCAGCATCAGAGCTCAAGACAATACCGCTAGCCTGGCCCTTCGCCCAAATGGGGCTAGACATGGTGGGCCCGCTGAAGAAATCATCACCCGGAGGGCACACTCACCTCCTGGTTGCAGTTGACAAGTTCAATAAGTGGATTGAAGCCGCACCCATCACAAGTTCGACTGCATCAACAGCGGTCAACTTCATCAGGTCCATCGTCTTCAGGTTCGGAGTGCCGAACGGGATCATCACAGACAACGGCTCGTACTTCACAGCCGAAGAATTCAAAGACTTCTGCTCAGAGCAAGGTATCAAACTCAGCTATGCATCCGTCTCACACCCGCAATCCAATGGGCAAGTAGAGAAGGCCAACGGTTTAGTCTGCAGCGGCATCAAGAAGCGACTGCGTGTGCCACTCATGCGCGCAGCGGGCGCATGGTTCGAAGAACTACCGTCAGTCCTCTGGAGTCTGCGGACCACGCCCAACAGATCCACCCAGTACACTCCATTCTTCATGGTGTACGGTGTAGAAGCAGTCCTACCCTGCGACATCAAGTTTGACGCACCACGGGTGGTCGCCTACGACGAGTCAGATGCAGAAGAGGCACTCAAGACAACATGGACATATTGGACGAAGCACGCGACATCGCTCTGGCGCGATCAGCCGTATACCAGCAAGACCTGCGCAACTATCACGGACGAAGATTGCGACCAAGAGCTTTCTTCGCAGGTGACCTGGTCCTTGGCCTCAAACAGAAAAAAAGTGCACAAGCTCGCCTCCCCATGGGAGGGTCCGTACATCGTCACATAGGCGATTGGCAACGGAGCATATCGCTTAAAGGACTCGAAGACAGGAGCAGCCTGCAGCAACCCGTGGAACATTGCACAACTCCGGCGGTTCTATGCTTAGTCGAATCAACCATTGTAACAAGGATAGCATGTCAAAGCGGCAGGTTCCAGACGCACTATTTCCCTTACCAGGGTACCTGAGGGGACTGGAAGGGTTTTAATGAGGCGGCCTGTTCGCAGCAATCAATAAAGTGATTTGAAAAAAATGTTGTTCACTCTACCTTCTCAGTCAAGACAAACAAAAAATCCTAGGCCGCCACTCGATTTACTCGGGGGCTGCGCCACACAGGTTGAAATAAAAGTCTAGTCCGCCACTCGAACCACACGGGGGCTGCGCCAAAACAGGCACAACTCAAAAATCCTAGGCCTCTATCCGACTTACTCGGGAGACGCGCCACACAGGTTGAAATAAAAGTCTAGGCCGCCACTCGAACAAACTCGGGGGTTGCGACAAACAGGCACAACACAAAAATCCTAGGCCTCTACCCGACTTACTCGGGAGATGAGCCGCACAGGTCAAGTCCAAAATCCTAGGTCGCCACCCGACGCACTCGGGGGCTGCACCTCACAGGTCACACTTGAAAAGCCTAGGCCGCCACTCGAACCACTCGGGGGCTGCGCCAAACAGGCACAACTCAAAAATCCTAGGCCCCTACCCGACTTAGTCGGGGGGTGCGCCGCACAGGTCAAGTCCAAAATCCTAGGTCGCCACCCGAAATTCTCAGGGGCTGCACCTCACAGGTCACACTTGAAAATTCCTAGGCCGCCACTCAAATTACTTGGGGGCTGTGCCATACAGGCTTCCCTGAAGAAATCCTAGGCCGCCACACGAGCTACTCGGGGTCTGTAACATCCCAAATTTTGGAACCAAGAAAAACTTATTTTTACCAGACCCAAAATTCAGAACCAACAAAAACTTTTTGAAATGTTTCACTAATGATTGTGTTTCCCTTCCCATTGCTATGTTCGAACTTGTGTGACTTGCTATTTGAATGGTGATATGATTAATTCTAGGGTTTGAATGTTGTGGCCTTGGTTGTGATGATTATTGTATTGTTTGCTTGGGTGAATAATTACACCAAAATACTTTAAGTGTTAAATTGAAGACACACTTGACAACAAAGTTGGGTGAGACTTTAATAGAAACAAACTCCTCAAATTAATCAACAAATGGGAATTTAAATCATGAGCTAAAGAAATGATCTAAATAAATTAGACTCCCTACTCAACTCTCTATTTTCTTCAAAACAAATACCTTATTATGAAAATAAAATATATTTGAAATTAAAATATTTGTCAAGAAAGTTCCAAGAGTTCAAATTAATATTTGAACTTGCTTAAAATTTTCTAAAAGATTATAAAAAGGGTTTTGAGAAAAATGTTATATTTCAAACTCTATGAACAAAAAGTGTTCAAAACATTTTATTTTGCAACACAAATTTTTGTGCAACTTCTACATGTATATGGGAGGTCCCATGAACATTTTCAAATTTTTCTAAAATGTTTTGGTACCTCAATTAACCACTGAAAAGCTACTGGATTTAAAAGAAATAAAAGAAAAACAGGCAAGGGGCTTAATTGTGAAACTAGGAAATTCTGTCGGGGGGGGGGGGGGGGGGGGGGGTTCGGAAAATCTCCTTCTTCCTGTAGCACGGCAGCACTGCAGCCATGCCGTCACCGCCCGGACCCCCCGCCTCTCCGCCTCGCCCCTCTGCTCCCTGGAGCGCAGACACCGACGCCATGCCCCCCCTCCCTTTGGGCACGCGCCCGTGCCGCCGCGCGGCATGTCCGCGGGCGACACGGCGACGTGCGCCCCCCGCCGTGCCCTCTCCCAAGCGTCCCCTGCCGGACACCCCTCCTCTCCCCTACGCGATAAGACCCCCCCGAGACGCTCCCCTGCTCCCCGGCTCTCTCTTCCTCTCTCTTCCTCATTTTCTTCCCCACGGCCGAACCGCCCGAGCTCGCCGTCGCGCCTCGCCGGTATTAGGAGCCACCCCGAGCCAAATGGAGACCTCCTCCCGATCCGCCTCGTCGTCCTCTACGTCCTCGTGCGAGGAATCGCCGCGGGCCGCCCGGAATAGCCGTCGCCGTCCTCGTCTTCCCGAGATCCGGCCGTCGCACCTTGAGGAAGATTGCCGCCGTCTCCGACCTTCTCCGACCGAGCCGAGCCCACCCACGCGTCGAGGGTGAGCACGCCGTCCTCCGGGACACCCCCTCCTCCCTCCTTCTGCCCTGTAGCCTCGCCGTCGAGCGAGAGGCCGCTCGGCCGTCCGCCGTGGCCGTGCGTGTCGAGCACGAGCGCGACGCCGTGCATCCTCCCCTCGGGCCCCCTGCACGCGCACGAGAACGCCCGCACCCCCGCACCCCTTTTTCACCACACGCACCGCGGAGCGCCGCCAGAAATTGGTCGTCGCCGGCGTTTTCCTCCGTCGGGCACGGCCACCGCGCTCCGTTCTTCAGTTTCGTCAGTTAAAATCGCGCGTATAGCTTATACTGAATCCAACCCGTTGTCTAACAACAACACAGCACTAGCCCAGTGTCTAGCACTCAGCGTGCGCGTCTGCGAGGTCTCGAGCTCGAACCCCAGCCGCGCCCTTTTTCATTTTAATTGCGCACTGACAGGTGGGCCCCACCGGTCAGTGAAGGCGGTAGCCAGCACCGCCGCAACCTGCCCAGTCAGCGCCATGGTGGCCCTTGGGCCCGCATGACAGTGGCTCTGGCTAGCCAGCCCATCGGTGAAAAAAGTTTCACTGCCCTTTTTGTAAATTCTAAAAATGACAGAACCTTGACTAATTTTGTATATTCAATATCTTGAGATTTATAACTCCAAATAAATCAAATTAAAATGTTCTGGAAAGCTTATGAAGTTGTCTAATTAACCCTAGTGGCTTCACCGCATTTAGATTCATAATAAAAATACATTATTCAAAATACCATAAAAGGTTTAAATTCTAAACTTATTTGTTTCTGATACTCTGTTAGTCCAAATTAGTTGAGACCAATTTTATTGAGTCACAATTAGTCATGGTTAGCCTAAAATGGTTTGATTTTTAGATTAACAGAATTTAGTTAATAGCTAAAACTTGATTAATTAGCTTTTGGATTCAAAACATTGTGTAGGGAGTTTGGTGACTCCAAATGACGCAAATCCAATTGTGTCATCTTCTACACATCAGTAGCTATTTGCAGAATTTTAGTTTGTATTTGTTTGATCAGCAGAACTTAAGATATGTAATTAAACATGTTCAACTAGTTTCTGCCATAATTAAGACATAATCAAATAATGGCTAATTCAATTAAATTGAAACCAAATTGAGTTGCTTGATATATGAAGTGGCTATTTAGAGCATTTAAGATTGTATTGTTGTATTGATGGTTGTGTTACTGCTGCTTGCTAGTTGTTGTTGTTTAGCATGTTATAATATGTTAGTATTGTTAGTGTTAGTTGTTAGACACATTGGTGAGTAATACCCCTAATTGAGGGTGTCTTTGTGCCCTGGTGTTTTGGCATGTGTATGGTGTTATACTCCTGGTTAGTATAACGCCCTTGTGAATATATATCTTAGTTGGTTGCTTAGTTAAAATAGTGCTATGATGTGGTTTGACTACCTTTCTGTATACCAATTGTGGTATGGTTTGCTTATTGAGTGTTGTTCTATTTTTATGTTTGCGACGCTAGATATAAACGCTACCGAAGTGGTATCTGGGAAGGATTTATCGGAGAAGGATGGTATTTATTTATTGAGCAGTGAGAAGAAGTCCAAGAACGTCATGCTGGAATCAGGCAAGCTATCCTCTGAGCTTGCATCTACATACCTCTATTTTGGTTCACATGTTTTACTTATAAGGAGCATATATTAATTATGTGGTGGTTGCCACTAAAGCTATGAGTTTGAAAATCTCTTTTGTTTCCAAAATAAAAGTATCGTATTTTGACACCCTATATGGGGATACTAGATGGAGATTATTTTTCAAACTATATGATGGGAAAAGTTTCGTTTAATCAAAACCCCTTTTTGAAAACCCTGTGTGGTTATGAAGCACCGAGAGGTTGGTGTTGGAATGGAGAAAAGGAGAATGGTGGTTTTGATAAAACGCACATTGTGTCTTTGTACTTACGTCGATCAGCCGATACTCTGTGCGACCACATTTACCCACATATGGGAAAGGGCTTAGTCATATAATTTGCTCATATTAGTATGGGATACCTCATCAACGGAGATGACTCCGTTATGCATGAGGGGATGGTTTGGTGACCTACCCCTGACCTGGGTCCTCGCTCAAACTCTATGAGTAGATAAGGAGGAGGATAGAAGGATGTCCCCTATACACCGCTAGATAAAACCTATGATTCCTCACACTTAGATTCTGACGGGCTGGGTTAAGTGTCGATGGAAAGTATCATATGGGCAGGATCCTATACTAGCATGAGCAAAGGACAGACTAGGGTCGGTGACTCAACGTCGCATACCCCTGGTATGGCGAGACGTGGCAGACACGATGAGTTATCGGACGGGTGTGGGAAAAGCGTGCTACCTCTGCAGAGGGTTAAAACTATTCGAATAGCCGAGTCCTCGGATATGGACAGTTGAGAGGCCCTACTTCGACCATGTGCAAGTTTTGGAAAAGATTTGAGTTTAAAAAATAAAATGAAGTGGAGAATGATCCATACACTATACCAACGGATCGGTATGAGGTTGCTGGAGATAGTCTTGGAAAAGGTTTGAGTTTTAAAATAAAAAGGAAGTGGAGAATGTTCCATACACCTATACCAACGGATCGGTATGAGGTTGTTGGAGAATATGTATCATGACGGTTTATGGTCAGGAAAAGGAGGAGTTTTGGAGAAACAGATAAAATGGTGATTTTTCGATAAAATGTTTATTAAAGAGACTTCTTACCTTTTTCAACAAAGATGCCCCCTTTTGGGAAAATTTTTTAAAGAGACTTCTTACAAAGGCAGATTTATGGGAAAAGTTCTGAAGACTTCCTTTTCAATAAAGATATAGAGTTTTCAAGGCAAACAAAGTTTTATTTAAACAAATAAAAGAATAGCGCATGCTCATGTTGGGGTAGTTTGCGAGTACGTAAATGTACTCATGGCAGTGTCCCTGGATATTCCCATGTCCAGAGTTCAAGAAGAAGTATGATGAAGACCGAGAGACCGATGACGTCTTTGCGAACTAGGCCGTCTTCCCAGTCAGCTGCCTGTAGGTGTCTTGGTAAATGACTCGGGCCCCACGTTGATTGGTGTTTTCCGCTGCAATAACTTATTGAAGATTATGGCTTCACTCAAGTAAGTAATTCTTTCGGTAATTATGGATGTTCTTTTTTATACCAGTCGATTGTGCCCAGCGACAGACTGATCACGGGATCGCTGATGTTGTAGGCACAAGGGTATTCCGGACAGCTAGTCCGGGGTCCCCACAGGGGCTGCGCCATACAGGTCAAGTCCAAAACCCTAAATCTCCACCCGATGCAATCGGTAGCCGCGGTACACAGGTCTCACTTGAAAGAATCCTAGGACGCCACTCGACTCACTCGGGGGCTGCGCCACACAGGTTCACAACGCAGGCTTAGGCCGTCACCCAAGGTACTCGGGGGCTAGCCACACAAGTCAAAACAGTAGCAAATACTCGCACAGTAATGAAAACAATTTCACTCGTTGCTCGAGAATTCTTCTCATTTCATATACTGTCATTTACATTGGCATAGTCGCCACATTGACTAACCCTATACAACAGAAGAAAACTACTCTCAGTCTGCAGGCTCGGCCTTCGGCGCCCCGAGTGGGCCTACAAGACGTTCGCTGGGCTTCTGCACATGCTCAATCATCTGGCGCGCAGCCGCCAGGGTATCGGCGTACTCAGCATCGCCAGGCAGTCCACCCATCAGCCTCTCCAACGGAAGGTTAGGCCGATGCAGCCGAACGTACGCCAGAGCCGCATTCGCCCCGGCGACAAGCTGCGCGTGGACGATCTCCTTCAGAGCATCGCCGTCACGAAACCTCTCGAGCAAGGTGGACAGCCCATGCGGCTGCCCATTATGCGGGAAGTAGACGCGGTGGATGTGCCACAAGGTCTTCCGGCAATTCTCCAAGAGGACAGCCGCACGCCAGGTTCGGTCGAGCATGCGAGCAAGGATGCGCCCTCGCGACTTGTTCACCCAGAAATGGCGAGCTTCGTGGGAGTCGCCATACGCCTCCCGGGTAACACGCTCTTCAACGCGGTCCCGCTCAGCCTCCCAATCCGGGTTCACGTCTGCATACACAAGCTAGAAATCAGAACCAGCAAATTTCAACAAGAAAAGGCAGCCGCAGAAAGTACCAACCTTGAAGTTGCCGACTGATGAGATCGATCTCCCCGATCAGAAAATCTTCACGTTGGGAAAAACCCGCAGTCGAATGCGACCTGGAGCGCTGCAAGAGCAGCTCGGTATTCTTCAAGGTAGCCTCAAGCTCAATCACCTTGTTCCTCAAGTAAGTGATTATGCGATGGTCGTTCGAACTTCGCGGAGGGACCGGAGCATCTTGGCGACGGCGAGCACCTGAAGAGGATCCATCGCCACTTGGACCAGCCGCAGAAGTGGAAGACGTGCCGCCGAGCAAGTCAGTCTGTCATGAACGTGCAGAATCAATATCAATATACGACTGATCAGCATAGACAAATATGACGGGAGAAAACATTCAATTTCAGCCAGAGCATTGTGAAAGGCCAGAAGACCCAACAAAATATCGATCGACAGCAATTACAAAGCAAAAGTTATCAGTACATGACACTGCGACGTCTAAGCCCCTACAACTAGTCCTGGGCAACAGACTCCGACTGCGAGCGACTCTTCCGAGCAGCAGCCGACCCAGTCGCCTTGGCCAGCGCCCTCTTGAAGGTAGACACAAGCGTCACAGCAAGCTGTGAAGCCCGCACTTTAACTCCGCCCAAGGACGCGGTCCGGCCATCAGGCCTACGGGGGAAGCCGTTGACGACCTTCTCGAAGTCGCCCTGAATTTGGTGGCCTAGGAGGAGCTGGAAGGTGAGCTCGGAGCCGCGTACCGTCTGCGCCCGAGTGAAGTCGGCGAGGGTGGTCGCGTCATCCTCAAATGGAGCAGCAAGGGCGTCCACGGCAGTCGGCGGCGGGTCGCTTGGGAAGATGTTACGGTGCACCGTCGTAAGGGCTCCCGTCGACTTCTTCAGTGCATCTGTGGACTTCCTGAGAGCATCAGACGCATACGCGCAGACACGGTCTAGGAAGCCGACAGCCGTCGCCAAGTCGACGGTGTCACTCGACGAGCCCTCCTCAGGAGCTCCACCGCATGTCTCTGTGCAAAAAAGTCAAACATCAGACAAAGGCAAAAGCAACAACACAGTAGGCATCAAGCCGAAACTTACCCCCAAGAGCACCGGCGAGGGAAAGAAGGCGGTCGACTTGAGTCTTCTCTTGGTCAAACCGCATCCGCTCCCGCTCCTGGAACTCGTGGAGGGACTTCTCAAGCTCACCCTGACTCCGAATCTTCAGCTCAAGCTCAGCAACCCGCTTATCAGCCTGGTCAAGGGAAGCGCGAAGCTGGTCCCTCTCCTTTTCCAGGCGAACGTAAGCAGCGGCTGCATCAAGTTGTTGGCGGTAGTAGGGCTGAAACAAAAGCAGGATCTTAATAAAGTTGCGGGTGACTCTACTAGTCACCCACACCTTCGGGGGCTACTCCCATCGGGAGCACTGATCGCGCACCCGATGAAATTCAAGACTACAAGTACAAGTACAAAGGACTTACGTGGTCTAGAAGCTCGGCATCAACGGAAGGCGGCGGAGGAGCGCGACTCGAAGACGCGATGACAACAGGTTGCGTGCGCTCCTCGGCTGCCACCCGGGTCACCAGCTCGGTCGAAGGGGCGGACGTATGCTCCACCTCACGATGAGGAGAGTGGACATCGCCAGAACGACGGCTGCAGCAACAGTACAATGACCAACTGCAAGATTGGAACTACAAAAGACAACTCAAAGTCAACAAGGTACTAACCTGGTGGTCTCGAGTTCATCATCTCTCCCCAGGGAGACATAGGGTAGCCGCGCGAACGGGCGCGGTGGCGCGGAGCTGGCAGGGGGAACAACCAGGGGCTCGCTCCAGCCACCTGGTGACCGCGCACCCGACGACGTCGCGACGACTTCTTCTGGATCAGCTTCTGCACCCCTTGCGGGTGACGAAGCAGTCGCAGAGTCACCACCGCTCCGGCGCTTCTGCATCTTCCGCGCGGGTTCCTCGTCATCATCATCATCGTCCGCTTCGTCGTTGGGGGGAGACAGCGGACGGAAGGTCATCATCATCATCATCCTCCTCCTCGACAAATTTCGGCTCGTCGTCGGGTCCGTTTTCAGGGAGAGGAGGAAGGCTGATCAGTAGGGACCGACCCTGAATCAAGTAGACGCAAGTCGAATCAAGAAGCAAGAAATCAAGAAACAGAACAACAATGAGAACAAGTCAAGAACTTACCTCAGGAACGGGGTTCGATGCCCCGTAAGCAGCAACCAGGCTCTTGACGTTGCAGGTATCCGCGACTCGGAGGTTGGTGATAGACCTCACCTTGGCTTCCACCTCCTCGTCGTCAAGTGGCTCAGTGATGACGCCCTCGACGGCCCACATCGGGTGGGGCCTAGCACTGAGCGGTTGCACCCGAAGACGGAAGAAGGTGGACATCAAGAAGACGCCACCCGCCTCGCGCCCAAGGGTCTTGGCAAGGTCACGTAGCAGGCCAAGCAGAGGTCGCGCGGCTTCCTTCTCCTCCGCAGCTAGCGGGTGCGACCAGGCGTGGGTCTTCCGCAGCCCGCGTCCGCTGTCGAATGCCACCAGGCCATCCTGGCTCGACTGGACGTAGAACCACTTCTTGCGCCACCCCTGGACGGAGTCCGACTTCTTCATCTGGAAGTACGCGGTGTCACCGCGCACTTGGATTCCGAAGCCGCCCACGGGGAATGGCAACCCGCTCTTCCCAACGTTCTTGCGAACGAGGAAGAGCGACTTCCGCAGCGCCCAGTGGGGCGCGACACCCAAAAAGCACTCGCAAAGCACAATGAAGCCCGCGATGCTCAAGACGCCATTGGGGGGTCAGATCATGGATCTGAACCCCATAGGCATACAGGAGACCGCGCACAAAATCATGCAAGGGGAACCCGAAGCCCCGCGGAAGGAAATCCACGAAGCATACGCGTTCCCCATCCCGGGGTGTGGGGTAAACTTCTTTGCCAGGAGCGCGTACCTGGACTTGATCAGCAGGCGGAAGAAGACCTTGAGCACGGAGGAGTTTGACCTCCGCCTTCTTCACCGACGACCTCTGCCAGTCGCCGTCAGGCTTCTTCATCAGCCCGGCTTCGTCGGCGGCGGCGGAGGAACCAGCGGCACTCTTCGGCTTGCCCATGGCGTCGCGAGGCAGCGCAAGGTGCACGGACAAAAAGCACGGAGCTCTGGTGAGGGCGAGAATGGCAGAAGGCAGAGGAAATGAGGCGCGGACGAATGGAGAAGACGATGCCCTCGCGCTGCGGCGCAGTACTTATGCCTCAGCAAAATCAATCTCAGCCCTCCGTCGCGCAGCGGTTTAGAGCATCTTCATCCCGCCGTCCACGTGTCAAGCAAAGAGACCAACCGTCGCCGCCAACTTCCTCCACTACGCACGAGAATCAAGGCGTCATCATCGTGCACGAAAATTTCGCGCCCAGTTCAGGAATGTGACAACTGCTGACCGCGGTCAGCGCTGCCAGTGGGCCCCGCCATGTCACGCCCCGTCGGGCGCAGAGGCGTGCAAAGAAACGTCAGCAGCGACGTCATCAAGCCAACGGCTCCAAAAAAAAAACTGGACAACGAGATAACTCGAAAGCAAGGTTCGAGTGGTAGGCTTCTAAGCTGAATAAACTGAAGACAATGCGCTGGTCAAGGAACCCGAAACGTCTATTCGGGTGACGAACGAAGAAAGTCGAGTAAGCTCCCGCAGCCGAATCAGATCTACAAGTAATCCAACAGGCCGAATAGAAGCAAGCTTCACATGAAGAACAAGACAAAGTAATTCGACTGCAAAGGTTACTCCCATCGGGAGAGGCCTGTTCGACTGAAGAAATCGAGTTCAAGCTCAAGATAAGGCAATCCAATGGCGCGTCCAGGAGGAGAAAGTCCTTTGCCCGACGTTACGCTTCGACCAAGCACTCGGGGGCTACTGACGTGGGGCTACCTTTCGACTAGCCCACCGTAAGGCTACCTGGGCCGCGCCAAGCATGGAAAGGCCCACAGAAGGCCCAGTCGGGGTATCACTTATCCTAGTCCAACTCGGTTAGGTCTTGTAACCTGCCATATCTGTACCAACCGCCCAAGACCTAGCTACCCATAAAGCCAGGAGGGTTGCCCGTCCTAGAGGACACGCACATAGCCACCACCACAAACCCTAGCGAGATCGCAATCTCGCCATTGTAATCGCTACTCGCATCAATAATCAGACAAGCAGGAGTAGGGTGTTATCCTCCGGGAGCCTGAACCTGGGTAAAACCTTGCTTGTCAGCCGTCGTGATCACCAACACCTCTCTTTCTCTCCCCATCAATCAACCCGGGGTGCACAACCCTGGGATTTGCCGAGTTACCACCTCGTCATAGGTACTAACCAACTTACCTATCTCGGTCCTGGCAAGTTATCTTTGTTGTGCAGGAAGGACGTGCCAAGCTGAACGGAGGACCGACATGGGGGCATGTCGGTCGGGAGTCAGAGACTTGGTGCAGGCTTTCCGCCTGGCACGGGGGGAAATCCCATTCCTCCTGGCACGGATGTATGGTCACCTCCCGCCTAGCACGGGAGAATGTCAGCCGGTACGATGACGCTACGACAAGATCGGACATGCCTAGCCCGGCAATCCAGAAAAGGCTACTAAGCATGGGAGAAGACATGTCTTGTCTCTGACAAGGGGACAATGATGATCCAGGACGGCGCCTGCAGTCCTTGCCGGAATGATCACGGCAGGGCTATACCGGGTAGCACGGCGGCTAGGTCGCACTAGCCGGTGTCGACATAACCGTTAGCCCTGTCCGGTGGGACCATGCCGGATTAGGGTTTCCGGCCCTCCCGGCCGGAACTCTATAAAAGGCGCCATAACTCCTCCTGTGGGGAGATGACCAACTTGAGAGGCAAAACTATAGTCTCATTTACTATCAGGGCATTTACTTCCTTCCCTTCTCTAGTTCATCTAGTTCATCACCAAAAGAGCTCAAGGAGCATGTTGTAGATCTTGTCTCACACTTATATTGAGAGGGAAGGCAGGAGTAGGGGTGTTACCTCCTCACGAGAGCCCCGAACCTGGGTACATCGTGTGTGTGACTTTGCCTTCGTGCATTTGTTTGGATTTGGTAGATCTTTGAGTGTGTTCTTCGGTGATCTTGTGCGTTTCGACATCTCCTATCGTGTGAGCTCCTTAGCTCGCTAGCCCTCCCCGGATCCACCAGCGTCCATCGGTCCCACACATTAGCCATCCCATGGCATCTGCCGTGATACCACCACGACATCTCTTGAGAGAATAAATTGATAAACTGGATAGAACTAGATTAGTGGATCTCATGAAATACAGCTTCGCTATAAAAAAAACTAATTAATCCTATTATAAAAAGCGGAATAAATAGACCGAGAATATAAGTTGGTATTACATAATCGCTAGTTTGGAAATTCCCTTAAGTGAAATTGCTATGATCCCCTCAAGTGCAAGGCTCCACTCCAAATCCACTCATTCTAATTCTACAATTGCAATTTTAAATACACCAAAAAGAAGACCCCTCTCGTGAGCGTCAGGGAGGAACTTAGGCGCCATGGTGACGTCCAAAGGCTTGTATGACCTCTTTCCCGCTAGTGATGAAGGGGCGTCGTCCTGGCCGGAGCATGTGCAAGGCAGGCTGCCCTAACAACCATGCAGGAGATTACATATGGGCGATTACATATGGCATTCCATACAAATGGGTACCTTCGCATTGGCGAAGATACCACTATTCAATTTGTCCAGATGTTTTATCAAGTGATTATCCGTGTGTTTGCGCCAAGTATCTTCGTCCCCAAATGAAAACAAGATGTGGAAAGATTGTTAGCCACAAATGAGAAGAGAGGTTGACCGGGGATACTAAGTAGTGTAGATTGTATGCATTGCAGGCGAAAGAATTGCCGGAAGGCATGTCATGGGCAATATTGTCCGAAAAATCATGATCCCACCATTGTGCTTGAGGTGCTGGCATCGGGAGATTTGTGGATTTGACATTGCTTTTTTGGATTGTTGGGATCTCTCTCAATGCATAGATCTCATTTGTTTGCCAAATTAATCAACGGAGAAGCTCCGGCTTGCAACTTCAGAGTCAATGGGCATGACTACACCATGGGCTACTACCTTGTCGGCGGTATCTAAGTGGCTTGGGCAACATTTGCAAAAACCACCAAACATTCCAAGGACATGAGAGAAACTAATTTTGCTCAAGCACAAGAAGCGTGTCGAAAAGGACACCGAAGGAGCCTTCTGCATTTTGCAAGCACGGTTTGCCATTCTTCGGGGTCCATCTCGTTTTAGGGACAAAAAACCCTCAACAACATCATTTGTGTGATTCTTCACAATATGATCCACCATGATGAGAGAGCGTTAAAAAAATTGGAGTTCTTTTATGACAATGTCGGTACTCGTGTGCAACCACAAAGAAATCCCGATCACATTCAAGCATATCTCGAGACCCATAGAAAAATTGAACATGCAAACATGCATGTTCAGCTCAACAATGATCTCATCGAGCACCATTCGATGTTAAATGGCAAGAAGTGACGTCCCTATGTATTTCATTGCTTTTTTAATATATTTGTGTGGGTTAAACAATTTATTATTCGTTGAACTAGTTGATTTGAACAATTATTGTAATTTGATTTGACGAATATTGTAATTTGGATGATATTATGCACTGCAATGTATAAAATATTGGTCAAATTTATTTATGATTTAATCATATTGAACATCTATCTCTCAATGTAGAAATTACGTTTGCGAAGTCTGCTCAGCGCCGGCACAAATCGAGCCACAATCGCGTTTACCGTGCCTTGTACTAACACGTTTACTGTTAATGATTTATGATAGCTGCTAGAGTTGCTCTCATAAAGTCAGAGCGGCGGCGCCGACCTTGGCCTACTTTGGCCCCATTCCTGTGCGGCTCCTTCGTAGATCCACATCACACACGAGGACATTGACTTGTGTTGGATCGAGTGGATGAAGACAACGCGCGCGCGGTTGACAATGTTGCACTTGCACGCGCACTATGCATACGCATCACGGGCCACCGTGCAGAAGGCATGGTCTATGCCTATGAGCACATTTTGGATCAAGTCTTTTTTTTAGAATTTATGGCTGCTTTATTACTTAACCATCATAGTCTGATACCAACAGTTCAACGATCTCCACCGGTGGGTGTCCCAGCCAAGTGTGATTACACTTATTACCGCAGCCTAACTTAGCTAACTTATGCGCTACTCCATTAGCCGTTCGCTTCACATGCAATATAGCATAGTCTTCGAACGACTTGATTTCCTCTACCAACGGTCCATGCGCCGACCGATCCTTCTCACAGCTCTTCAGCTTTGAGACCGCCGACAAACAATCGGACTCCAACCCAAGCCTCGCAACCTGGACATGTTTCGCCAACAACACCGCATGTTTGCATGCTAAGAGCTCAGCCCTCTCAGGATCAGACGTGGTGGTCAAAAAATGGCAGCTCCCAGCTCGAAACTCTCCATGGTGATTCCTAAGAACCACACCGCACCCACCTTGTCCAGACTCCTGCAGAAAAGAGCCATCAGCGTTGCCCTTGTGCCATCCAACATCCGGCGGGAACCAGTGTTCCACGGCCCGAGCTGGTGCTATCACTGCCGGTGTACGCAGGCTGAGCCACTCCTCAACCAGCAGCACTGATCTTCTTGCAATTGCAGGAGGGTCAGCAATGCTCGGCTCGTCTCGCGCCTCATTCCTTGCCAGCCATAGTTGATACAACATCATTATCGCGATCGCCAACTCCTTCTCCTCCAGAGATCCCATCCAATCAAGCAGCCAGTACTGCAGGTGTCCATGCCTTTGAGTATTTCGGTTAGGGGAAAGCAGACGCACCTGTGACTGATCACGCAGCACATCCCAGGCAGCAGCAGAGTGTGGGCACAACCAAAACCTGTGCATCAGGGACTCATCCCTATTACACACCACACATTTGACTCCATCCTTGATTTTCCGCCTTTGAAGTTCTTCCCCCACAGCTAGTCCATTTTTAATTAGTCTCCAAACATGAACTTTTGCTTTTCCGGGAACATCCGCGCCCCACAAGGCTAGCCAGCCTCGGTGATTATCACAGGAGTTGGAAGAGCTTGCTGTATTTTGAGAGTTTCGTCGAAGTTGCATTTGAAGGTGATAAGCCGACTTGACAGTAAAAACCCCGTTTTTGGTGTAGTTCCATGCGATATAATCCTCTGATCCAGCGCAACCTACGGGAATTTCCATAATGTCTGCGACATCATCCTCAAAGATCACTTCATTGAGCTTATCAATATTCCAACTTCCTCCGCCATCTAGTAACAGCTCCTGGACTCTATCAACAAACATATTAGGCCTATGTCCCAGTGGACGTTGCAAGCTAGCCCTCGGAATCCAATTGTCCTCCCATACCTTCACTTGGTGTCCATCTCCGATCCTCCATATAAGGCCTTTATCGAGCAGATCTCTTCCATGCAGAATGCTTTTCCATGTAAATGATGCGGCTTTGGGGCAACTTGTTGTCAAGAAGCTCCCATTCTTGAAATACCTAGCTTTCAGCACCCTCGCACACAGAGAGTTTGGGCATGTGAGGATTCTCCAGGCTTGTTTAGCAAGCAGCGCCTGGTTAAACACCTCATAATCACGGAACCCTATCCCACCCTTATTCTTTGGGGCACACATTTTGTCCCAACTAATCCAGTGGACTTTCCTCTTGCCATCTGCTGCTCCCCACCAAAACCGAGACGTCACCGACGTCAACTTACCACACATCTTCTTAGATAGCCAGAAGCAACCCTTAGCAAATGCTGGTACGGCTTGCAAGACTGATTTGATTAGCGTCCCTTTTCCTTCCATAGACATCCATTGGCCCTTCCACCCATGTACCTTGCCGCATGATCTCTCAGGTAGGCTCTTGAAAGCGCCATCCTTCGACCTACCCACCACCGTTGGCAAGCCCAAGTACTTCTCCGACAAGGCCTCACAAGAGATGCCGACACTTCCTTTCAGAGCATTCTTCCTTTCTTCGTCACACCCGCTACCAAAGAAAATGGATGATTTCTGAAGATTAACCCGTTGTCCTGAGCTCACTTCATATGCCTGTAGAATATCACGCAGAGCAGTCATACACTGGTCACTCGCCTCTAGAAACACGACGATGTCGTCAGCGAATAAGAGATGAGTAATCGTCGGTCCACCGGCCCCAAAACCAACACCAGCAACTTTCCTCTCAGCTTGAGCTTGCTTCAGCAGTGCCGAAAACCCCTCCACACAGAACATAAATAGATACGGTGAGAGTGGATCACCCTGCCGCAGTCCCCTTGATGGACAAAACCCCTCCGAGACACCACCGTTCAACTTTATGGCAAACCGAGCAGTTTTAATGCACCTCATAATCATCTGAGTCCACCTAGCTGAGAACCCCATCTTGATCATCATCTGTTCCAGAAAGCACCACTCGACCCTATCATACGCCTTCATCATATCGAGTTTAACCGCACATAACGGCTTCTTCCTCTTCCTCTTTCGGATGGCATGCACACACTCATATGCAATTAACACATTATCCGTGATCAGTCGTCCTGGAACGAAAGCACTCTGTTCTTCCGAAATGAGGACTGGGAGGATTTTTTTTCAATCTGTTCGCCAGGGATTTTGATGCTATCTTGTAGAGCACATTACAGAGACTGATGGGCCGGAACTGAGTCAGGAATTCTGGATGGTTAACCTTCGGTACCAGCACTAAAATTGTGTTATTAAAATCCTCCGGACATTCTTTTCCCTCCAAGAAGTCACGAACAGCCCTACACACAGATGGTTTTAAAAGAGACCAGTGCCTCTGGTAAAACAACGCAGGCAGCCCATCCGGCACAGGGGCCTTTGTAGGACCCATTTGGAACAAAGCCACCTCGATCTCTTTGTCCGAAAACACCCCAGTGAGTGCACGGTTCATATCAGAGGTAATAGAAGACTCAATCAAGTTTAAAATATTATCTGAATTCGAGGATCCCTCTGAAGAATATAACTTATGGTAAAAAGCCAGTGCCATATCTCTCATACCATCATTTGTGTCACATAGAGAGCGGTCATCTCTACGCAACGCGCGGACCGTATTCTTCCTCCTCCGATGAGATGCACGGTTCTGAAAATATTTTGTATTTTTGTCTCCGGCTTTCAGCCACTCCTGACGGGATCGCTGCTTATACATAACTTCCTCCCTTTCATACATATCATGTAGCTTCTTCTCAATGTCTTTCGTATTTTCTGTTAATCCAGTGATCAGCGCGTCGGACTTGGCTGCCTCCAACTGGCTACGAAGACGTTTGAGTTCAGCACGCACAGATCCAAACGTTTCATAGCTCCATATTCGCATATCCTGTGACATGTTCTGGAGGCGTTTCCACAAACCTTGTATGCCCATCTCCACCGGCGGGCTGTTTTCCCAGGCAGTTTTAATCATCTCCTCATACTGCTCATGTTTTGACCACATCTCCTCATACATGAAGCTTCTAGTTGCTGGCCTACCACCCCCATCGAATACCTCTAAAACTCGCACCAAGACTGCCATGTGGTCTGACTCCTCAGTTACAATATGTTCCACTTGAGTCAGCGGATACATCTCGAGAAACGGTGATGTCCCCGTTGCCCTATCCAGCCGAACCTGCACATTCGCCTCCCCTTCGCGTTTGTTATTCCATGTGAAGGGGTACCCCTTGAAACCAAGATCAGAGAGACCACAGATGTCTAGGCTCTCACGGAAAGCCGCCATATTTGCTTCTGATCTTGCGTTGCCACCCAATTGTTCCTCTTGGCAGACCGTCTCATTAAAATCTCCCACGCATAACCATGGTAAATCATCTTGGGCTCTCAGTAATCGGAGTACTTCCCATGTCTTATTACGAAGCTCTGTTCGTGTGTCGTGGTGGTGTCACGGCAGATGCAATAGGATGGCTAATGTGTGGGGCCGATGGACGTTGGTGGATCCGGGGAGGGATAGCGAGCTGAATAGCCCACACGAGGAGGATCCCGGTATAACCGAGATCTCCCAAGAACTAGAAACAACAGCAAAATGATATAGAGAAGATCTAACAAACAAGAACAAAGGCACGAAGGCACACAACACACACACGATATACCCAGGTTCAGGGCCCTCGTGAGGAGGTAACACCCCTACTCCTGCCTTTCCTCTCTATATAAGTGTGGTACAAGGGCTACAACTTGCTCGTAGATCTCTCCAAGTGAAGAGCAAGCAGTACTAGATGAACTCAAGGTATGAGGAAGTAAAAGCTATAGGAGTAAATGCAACTATAACTTTGGCTCCCAAGTTGGTCCTCCTCACACAGAAGCAGTTATGGTGCCTTTTATAGGGTTTCGGCCAGGAGGGCCGGAAACCCTAAATTGGCTCGGCCCCACCGGACAGGTCTAGCCGGCATGTCGTCACCGGCTTAAGCGACCTAGTCGCCGCGCTATCCGGTGTAGCCCCTTCGTCATCATCTCGCCAAGGAAGACATGCGCCGTCCTGGATCATGATTGTCTCCCTGTCAGAGACAGGACATGTCTTCGCCCATCCCGGATAGCCTTTTCCGGATTGCCGGGCTAGGCATGTCAGGTCTTGTCGTACCGTTGTCGTACCGGCTGACGCGCTCCCGTGTCAGGCGGGAGGTGACCATGCTTCCGTGTCAGGCGGGAGGTGACCATGCTTCCCTGTCAGGCGGAAAGGTACTTCCTCCCGCATCAGGCGGGAAAGCCTGCTACAGACCGTTGACGGCCTACCGGGATCCCGCATGCCGGCTACCTCCTCGCTTGCCCCCGTGAACCTTTCCTACATAAGATCAAGACCGAGATTGATGTTCCGGTTAGCACTTACCCGGATCGCCTATCCGGTAAAACCGAATACCCTCCCTTCCAGGAGTCTCCTCGGAGCCCAAGACCCGAGATCCTTTCCGGAGGTATCCGAGTTCGTCTCAGGATGAGTATCTCTAGGCCTAGCCTCCCGAAGATGTCTTAGCCTATCAGCAAAGACATCTTCGAGAAGCTAGTTCTTAGAGGAACCATCCGCTGATGCTTGTGCTGCCATTGTGAAGGCTGGGGGTGTCTATTTATAGTTGCTAGAACTGACCCTTGCGCCTGCCAGGAGGCACTTTGCACTCTACCAGCGCTCAAGGGTCAAGATGCCCCTTCAGCACACCAGGGGGTGTCCCTTGCTCTCGCCAAAGGTCAAGTACTGTTGGCATACTGCTAAGATATTCCGGGATCTGCCCCTACCCGGGGGGCAGCCCCCCGACACTAGTCCCCGAAGCTGGTGCTGCACAGCGACCTCGGATGATGTGCGGGATCAGCTTTAATAACAACCATCTTCTGAGAACATACGACACCATCCTTTGACTACATGCCGAGATCGGTTCTTCCCGAGATCTTCTTACCGAGATTGCTTTAACCGGGAGATGAAGCCCGTAACCGGATACTGCAGTCTCAGCGAATCTCGACCGTTGGCTTCGTATTGAACTCGAGACTGCGAGCTGGGCCCCACCCGACGTCCCGTCTGACCAGAAATGCACTCGAGTGCTTCTGCCCGAGCACGCAGTCGCTTGGGTTCGCGCGCCGGGAGCCGCAGCCGATCCGAAGCCCAACCGTTGGGGCCGTGTGACCCTCGGTGTGGCCGGATCGGGCGCTCCGGCTAGCGCCACGTGCCGCGCCGCACAAAATGGATCCCACCCACGATCGTGGAGATCGTGGGCGGGAAAACTGGAAACCGCTCCGGAGTCCCCCCCATAAATAGGGGACCGGAACGGTCTCCTCTTCTTGTTCCTCTCCTTCGCTTCTCCTCCACCGTCGTCTCGAACGCATCGCCGCCGCTGTGTTCGTCACCCGAACGCCGCCGCCCTCGCTGTTCACCGGAGCCCGAACGCCGCCGTTCCTCATGCGTGTCACCGACCTCCTCTTCTCCGGTGAGTTGCTCTCTCTGCCCCGATGATCCTCTTTAGTAGAATAATACCTCGCCTTCGGCCGTGCCCTAACACAGGCGCGGTTGAGCCGCCGCCGGTGAGCACGACTCGAGCGGCGCGCACGGGGTGCACGGGGTGCATGGCGGTGATGCACCGTTGCGGTAGGACTTAGATCTTTCGCTCGCATTACGTCTCGTTCGAGTTTAGCCCGAGTATATTTTCCTCACTTTAGTTTTGATTTATCAGCACATGGTAGATCTTACTTGCCCTGAACTCGGTTGTGCTTAGGAGTTTGCGATCCGGCATCTTAGCTCCCGGTAGACTAACCCCGACTAACCGCCACTGCGCCTGCAGAGTAGCCCGGATACGTCTGCGGACTCCTCCGGCATGGGTGAAGAAGGTATCCGGGGATGCTGGGATGGATCCGAGACCACTCAGGAGGACTTGGACTGGCTGTATCGGACCCACCGGATTCCTCCGGAAGTTGAGAGCCGTCTTCCGGAGGACGAGGTTCAACCGGAACCCCAACCCGGGGAATACGTTGTATTCCTTACGCACTTCGAGCGTGGGTTTGGGCTTCCGGCTAGCCCCTTCTTCCGCGACTTCCTCGACACTTACAGCCTCCAACCCCATCATCTCCCCGCCAACGCCATCATGATGCTTTCGGTCTTCACCACTTATTCGGAAGCATACCTCGGCGTATGGCCATTCCTGGACCTCTGGGCCAAGTACTTCATCCTTCGTCGCCAAGCCATCCCCAACCCGGATCAGAAGATAAAAGACTTGGTCGACTGCGGAGCTGCCACCATCATCCCCCGCGCTGACTCCGGATTCCCAATAGTCAAAGGACTAGAGTTCTGCCGGAAGTGGCAGCGCAGCTTCTTCTATGTGAAGAACCGGGAAAGCTCGGGAGATGCTCCGGGATCCTCGAATCCGGACTTCATCAATCTGCCGGAGTTCGCCATTGGTCCTCCGCGCAAATTCAACCTCTGGAAACGGCTCCCCGACACCGAGGAAGTCAGGTGCATGCACGAAGTTCTGAACGTGCTGACCGACACGATGACCGGCGATGATCTCCTACGTTGCTTCATCATTCGCCGCGTCTGCCCCCTCCAAACCCGAGTGCACAAGATGTGCCATATGGCCGGGAATTTAGACCCTACCCGGACCAGTATCTTTGGGCTAGATCACGCTGCGGTCGTCCGCCGCGTTCGAGCTATTTCTCGGACGAAGATGACGGATGACTACTCTTGGGGTGCTATCGGGGGATCCCGGAAAAAACCCCTGAAACAGGTGGTCATATCTGCCTTTCGTAAACTTGCCTTCGCGCCCGGGTTCTGCTGGAAACCGACATGGGTATCATGTGGTGATTTACTTGCGCAGTTATTCGAGCGGCAAATTGAGGAAGACGCTATCCAGGCCAACGGGAATTTTGCGCCGAACTTCCCAGCACCGGAAGAGATGCCGAGGGAGGATCCCGATGGTGAGGAGCATCTCGCCGTTCCTCTGGTGAAAGCTGCCGCCCCGGGTAACCCTTCAACCTCAGAGGCAGTTTCCATTTCTTCGGATGATGAGGATGAGATTGACTGTCAAATTCTCGATGTGATTGACGCTCTCCCTCTCAACTGGGCCTCAGCAGTGGTTCCGAAGCCGACGGCCGTGACCAAACGCTCCGAGAGCCGGAAGCGTGCGGCTTCCGACACCGACGCTGCCGATGACTCCGGCAAGCCCCCCAAGAGGAGCAAGCCGAACAAACAAACGGCCGAGAAGCCTCCTCGACGCCGGCAGAGGGGTCCTCCCACTATGGACTCCGGGTAAATTTACTTTGCCTTATGCTATATGAGCTTGTCTTCTCCATAAATTATTACTGAGATATTCTCTTTCAGGGATGCACTTGACCTCCCGTCACCCGCTATTCCTCCTCCTCCCGGAACTCGGACTCCCAGCCCGTCTCGGGCTTCCCCTTCTCCTCCTCGCCCTTCTACTCGAGGAAGCGAGCATGCTGCCTCCGGTGCCGCACCGGCTACCGTTGTGACTCCGGATGCACGCCCGGTGATCGATGAGACCCCGGTGCGGGCCACGACCATCTCGGGAGACATTCTTCTTCCGGAGAGTCCGCGTCGGGTGCCCGGGCTTGAGGCAGAGATTCTGAGCCCTCGCCGGCAGCTCGCGCCAAGCGGTCCCTCCCGGCAAGCCACGAACAAGACCGCCCCGGAGAAACGTCCCACAGCCTCTTCCCGGCAAGCTGATCAACCTGCCGCGAAGTCGCGCCCCAAGGTTGCCGGGCAAAAAACAACTTCTGCCAAACCTGCAGCTGCCCCGACATCCTCGGCCCAAGACTTGGTGCTGCGCACGGGTACGTTTTCACCGTTACCACCGCCTCCCGCCGAGATCCCTACTGCCGCTTTGCGGATGTTGCGAGCCACCGTAAGCTCCTTTGTGCCTTCAGGATCCCGGGACGCTGTTGCTACCCGCGCGCCCGGCGGCTCCGGCATACACGTTGTTGATGAATACAACCAGGCCTGGATTGCCGCCGATGCCTCCGAGACCGTGGGAGACTTGCACGCTGCAGGCCCAAGCCGCAACGCTCAAGCTCTGCACGCTCTCCAGGTGGCCGCGCTGGATGTTACTCGGGTGACCGAGGTAAGTTTGTTCTCTTTCTTTCATCAAAAAATATTTGTTCCTTCCCCACTAGTCACCGAGATTGGTGCTTAGTGCTCCAGATTCCATCGAATAGCAGATCACTAGGCTCCAATCTTAGAGAAAATTTCAGGACTCGGACACTGAGTCCCCGAGATCCTCCCGACCGGGTAGCTTGTTTCAAAATTTGCTCCATCACCACTAGTCCCCGAGATTGGTGCTTAGTGCTCTAGATTCCACCGAATAGCAGATCACTAGGCTCCAATCTTAGAGAAAATTTCAGATCTCGGACACCGAGTCCCCGAGATCCTCCCAACCGGGTAGCTTTTTATGTGCTACAGATCTCGGACTCTCCCGACTTCCTTACATCCTTTCCCAGACTGACTCCTCCTTCTTTGTCTTGATTTCAGGAGTGCAGCAAGAAACGCTGCAGCATCTTCAACCGAGTTCTTGCTGACCTTGGTCAGTCCAAGAAGTGCGAGGGGCGCCTCCGGGAGGAGCGAGATGCCGCGCGCAAGGTCTCGGTAGACCAGAAGGCCGCACTTGCTACCGCGCAAGCGGAGATCGCGCGACTCAACGGCGAGCTCGAAAAGGTCAAGGCTGCGGCGACCGAGATGAAGACGCGCTTCATTGAGGCGACGAAGAAACAAAGGGAAACCTTGGACCAGTCCGAGGAGGGCGCGCATCTCGCGGAGACCGGGTTGGCTCTTCTCCGGTCACGGTCCGATAGTTGGCTCGCCGAGCTAACTGTACTGAACCGGGACCTTAACAGTAAGTGGACCGACATCCCTCATGTTTTCCTTCCTCTCTTTCCTTGCTGTTGCTCTTCTTATGCCCTAGTCGTTTGACAGCTCTTCTTTTTAAAGGGGAATTCGAGCACTCTCGCGAGGCTGCCGCCCTTGCTGTTGCTGCTGCCCGGGAGAAGCGTGCCGGAAAGGGTGCTGTCTCGGATGCCTGGGATATTGAGGACCACCTCACCGCCCTGAAGGCCCGGATAGTGCCTCTCCGGTCGATCGGGACGGAGCTGCTCAGCGCTGCGATCCACGTCCACGGCGCACTGTGGCCGAGTATTCGCGCGACGCTTTCGGTCGCCGAACTCGCGAGCGCACTCCGGTGTGCCGGGAGGCGCATCCACGCTTGGAAGCGCTCCGGTGCGCGGGCTGGTGCCGACCAGGCCTTGACCCAAGTACTTAGCTGGTACGAAGGTCTCGACCTGGACGCGATCCAGCGCCTGCGGACGATCTCGCCGTGGTGCAGTGATCCGGCTAAGATCCAGCGGCGACAAGAGGTGGCGCATCGCATCGCTTCGTGGTCCAACATTCGTGCCTTCACCGCCAGCGTGATTGCTTCTGATTCCGAATCCGACTATGAGGATGACGAAGAAACCGTTGCGACCGGCGACGCGGATGATGAGATTCCAGAGGAAGACGACGTTGCCTCTGGTGCTGCTGCCGAGACCGCGGTTCCCCGGGATGTTGCTACTTCTCCGACACCCGAGGCCTCTCAGGCCGAGGTGCGCCCTGATGCCCCGAGTACCGCCGCCGGAACTGAAGCCACTGCTGCTCCTGCTGCCGCCTCTGCTGCTGCTCCCGAGGTCGCTGCTTCTGCTGATGTCTCCGTCGAGAAGCCGACTTCTCCTACCACTTAGAAAGACTTAAGAGTAGATTCGTTAAATCCCCGGGATGCCGGGTGCAAGATGTAACATACACTATTTAATATTTTCGCTTCATACTGAGTTACCTATTCGAACAAGTTATGCCAATTTATTCTGTTACGAGTTCCCGAGTTGTTTTTCATGTTTACCGTATTTAGGCAATTTCTACTCTTGTCTACCATTTCGGCGTTCGACAGTCGAGTCACAAAACTCCATATATGGTATACATTACTTAAGACAATCCGAGTTCTGGCTAACCGAATTCCCGACATAAAAAATAACTGAGTTAGTAAAAAACAGGTATGCCGGATAAGTTCCTGCTCCGAGTCCCCGAGACCATTTTCGTGTTTCCCACCTTCCCTCTCTTTGCTCTTGACTACCATTTCGGCGTGCGTCAGTCGAGTCACAAGATGATTTCACATGACATACATTACTTTGCCTTTGAGAATCGAACTCGGAACTTTCCCGGCATACAAATAATATAAAAGATAGCTACCCGGCAATCCCCGGGTTCCTTCCCGAGATGCCGGAAAAGAATAACAAATGAACTTGACAAAACAAAAATAAAATGGGCACAGAACTAGGCAGTCCCCGGGTTCCTCCCGGGGTGCCTTACTTCCATTAATACTGAAAACTGAGATACATCATACACTGAGCCCTTTATGTGTAAAAGGGTCGAAGTAGAGCTACATTCCATGGACGTTTGGTTTCCTCACCGGATTTGTCCATTACACCTTTCCTAGCCTCCTGTGCATCTACAAGGTAATAAGAGTCATTGTGCAATGCCCTGCTTATCACAAAAGGTCCCTCCCATGGAGGTGACAATTTATGCATTCCGGTCGTGCGTTGGATGAGCCTCAGCACAAGATCTCCTTCTCGGAACACCCTCGGGTGCACTTTCCGGCTATGATAGCGACGGAGATTTTGTTGATAAATTGCAGACCGAGACAGTGCAATTCTCTTGCCTCTTCGAGTAAATCAACATCATCTTCTCGGGCCTCCTTTGCCTCGGTCTCGGTGAACATTGTCACTCTCGGGGAATCATATTGTATGTCGGTCGGGAGTACTGCCTCGGCACCGTATACCATCAAAAATGGCGTGTACCCGGTAGAACTATTCGGTGTAGTCCGGAGACCCCACAAAACCGCCGGTAACTCCTCTATCCAGCATCCCGGAGTTCTCAACAGTGGCTCTATCAAACGAGCTTTGATGCCGGCTAAGACTAAAGCATTTGCTCTTTCGACTTGCCCGTTTGCTTCCGGGTGTGCAACTGATGCTACATCCAGCCGGATTCCCTTCTCAGCACAAAATCGAGCGAATTCCCCCACAGCAAAATTGGTTCCATTATCCGTGATAATGCTGTGCGGGTACCCGTATCTCAAGATGATGTCTTTCAGGAATTGCACAGCGGTGTGTCCATCACACTTCCGGATTGGCTTGACCTCTATCCACTTGGTGAATTTGTCCACCATAACCAGTATATGTGTCATATTGCCTCTTGCCAGCTTGAACTGCCCGACCATATCCAAACACCATACTGCGAATGGCCAAGTGATAGGGATTGTCTTCAGTGCTGACGCCGGCATATGTATCCGGTGAGCAAATCTCTGGCATCCTCCACACTTCCGGACAATATCTTCTGCTTGCTGTAATGCAGTGGGCCAGTAGAACCCATGCCGGAACACTTTCGCCACCAGGGCCCGGGATGATGCATGATGTCCACATTCCCCCTGATGTATTTCCAGGAGCATCTCTTGTCCTTCTGCCGGTTCTACACACCTCTGGAGTACCTCAGTGACACTCCTCTTGTACAACTCTTGATTGATGACGGTGTATGCTTTTGACCTTCGCACTATCTGCCGGGCTTCCACTTCATTCTCTGGCAGAGTTCCTTCCAAGACGTAAGCCATAATGGGCTGTGCCCATTCCGGGACAGGTCGAACCGGGAACACGGGAGCGTCTATGTCCATTGGCTCTGCCGACATCACCTCCATCATCATCTTTCTTTGCCTCTCTGAGCACCGTGACGCAGTCCCCGGGTTCGATGTGATGCTCCCGACATCTACTTCCATGGGTACGGCATCTGCACCAGGCTCCTTGGAGATGAAGATAGAATCCGACTCGGGTGAGGGTTGAATAGATGGCTTCCTCAAATGCTCCAGAGCTATCCCGGGTGGGATGGCATCCGGAGATGATCCTAGCTTGGACAAGACATCCGCTGCCTCGTTTTCTCCTCTGGGTATATGCTTGAACTCGCATCCTTCAAAAAATCCGGATATTTTCTGCACATGAAACCTGTATAAGGCCATGTTTGCATCGAGGGCATCCCAATTCCCCGACACCTGTTGCACTACGAGGTCGGAGTCACCGAAACACTCTATCCGGCGGATGCCAATCTCCTTGGCGACGTTCAGTCCATGAACCAAGGCCTCATATTCCGCGACATTGTTGGATGCCCGAAAATGGATTTGCAAAACATACTTCAGTACATCTTGTTTCGGGGAAGTGAGGACCACTCCGGCACCCAATCCGATTTTAGCCTTTGAGCCATCGAAATGCATCCTCTAGAAATTGTAATCCGGCATCGGAGGTTCATATTGCATCTCGGCCCAGTCTACCAAAAAGTCCGGCAGCGCATGCTACCGATGATCTCGGCCCATTTGGCTACTCGGCCGCTAGCGTCCTTGCAACCGATGATCTCGGCCAGAGGAGCTTCGCATACTACTGTGATCGGGTGTTCCTGAAAGTAGTGCTTGAGCTTGGTTACTGCCATGTACACCCCATACGCCATTTTTTGGTAGTGCGGGTAGTTCTGTTTGGATTCCGAGATCACCTCACTGAGGTAATACACCGGCCTTTGTATCAGCTTGCCCCCTTCTTCCCTTTCTACCACCATTGCCACGCTGACTACTCGGTTGGTTGCAGCAATATACAGCAGCATAGGCTCCTTGGGTAATGGGGATGCCAACACGGGTGTTGTTGAGAGCATCCTTTTCAAATCGTTGAACGCCGCGTCAGCCTGCGGGGTCCAAACAAATGTTTTGCTTTTCTTCATCAGTTGGTACAGGGGCAAGGCCTTCTCCCCAAGTCGACTCACAAACCGACTTAGGGATGCAAGACACCCAGTGAACTTCTGTACATCTTTGAGACGCACGGGCAATTTCATGCTCTCGATAGCACGAATTTTACCCGGGTTGACCTCGATTCCCCGGCTTGAGATGAGGAAACCGAGTAATTTCCCCGCCGGAACCCCAAACGTGCACTTATCCGGGTTCAATTTCATCCGGAATCTTCTTAAGTTCTTAAATGTTTCCCTCAGATCATCTATTAGTGAGGCTTTTTCTTTTGTCTTTATGACTATGTCATCGACATAGACCTCGGCATTCCGGCCTATCTGGTCATGCAAACATTTCTGCATGCACCTCTGGTATGTAGCACCAGCATTCCTCAAACCGAAAGTCATGACACGATAGCAATAAGCCCCATAAGGGGTAATAAAAGCAGTTTTCAATTGATCATCCGGATTCAAAGGTATCTGGTGAAAACCAGAATAGGCATCTAAAAAAGTCAAAAGCTCACTCCCGGCAGTGGAATCTATCACTTGATCTATCCGGGGTAGTGGAAAGGGGTCCTTCGGGCATGCTTTGTTGAGGTTGGTGAAGTCGATGCACATGCGCCACACCTTAAGCAGGAGGGGATCATCCTTCTTCTTCTCTACCAGGACCGGATTCGATATCCAATCCGGGTGCAGTACTTCCATTATGAATCCAGCCGCCAGCAGTATAGCCAGATGCTCCATGACGGCAGCTCTTCTTTCATCCGAGAGGCGCCTAGTTGGTTGCTTCACCGGCTTCGCATCCGGTCTAACAAACAGAGAGTGCTCAGCCAACTCCCTCGGGACACCTTGCAGATCGTCACTCGACCACGCAAAAGCATCCCGATTCTCACGGAGGAAGTCGACGAGCTCGCCTTCCTATTTGTTGTCCAGGTTGCTGCCAATGATAACTTGGCGCTCCGGGTTGCTGGGGTCCACACCCACCTTCTTGGTCTCTTTGGGGGGCTGAAATGACGCACCCTGCTCCGGGTTCACCATCCCGGGCATTCCGAGTTGGGAGTTCTTGGCCATTGCCACCACCTGCTGGATCCTCTTCTTTTCTTCCGCGATCACCAGGGACTCAGCTAAGCATGACCCCGCCGAGGCACACTCCATGGAGCGCTTGTGGTCTCCCGAGATGGTGATTACGCCGTTAGGTCCCGGCATCTTCATCTTAAGGTAGCCCATGTGAGTTGAGATCATGAACTTGGCCAGGGCTGGCCTGCCGATCAGTGCGTGATATGGGCTTTCGAGGTCCACGACCTCGAATTCCAAGCTCTCGGTTCGGCAGTTCTCCCGAGTTCCGAACAGCACTTCAACCCAGATTTTTCCCATGGGTGAGCAAGAGACTCCGGGCACAATGCCGTGGAAGGTTGTCTCGGTAGGCAGCAAGGTGTTCATGGACACCCCTAGCTTCAGCATCGTGTCCTTGTACATGATGTTAATGGCACTGCCATTGTCGATCAGAACCCGGCTGAAGCGGACATTGAGGTTTAGTCCGACAAAAGTTGGGTCTACCACCAAGGCATACGCCCCCGGCTTAGGCATAACCCTGGGGTGATCCTTCCGGCTCCACGTGATCTCCATCTCGGACCAGTGCAAGAACTTGGGCACCGCCGGGATCACAGCATTCACCTCCAGGGCACGCTGCCGCACACTTCTCCGGTCAGTAGGTTCGGTCACGAAGACCACATAGCTTTGATGTGCCTCCCGGTAGTTGCTCTGCTGCTGTCCGGCTTGGTTACTGGGGCCTGCACCGTTGTCGTTCCGGGTGTGCACCACATTCACTGGCCGAGGTTGGGGTCCTCGCGGAGGCGGGTTGATTCGGACAGCGTTGGCCCCCGACGTCGGAGGAGGGGGTCTCGGGATATTGGGCCGAGATGCCGGAGCACCCGGCCGAATAGCTCCCGAGCTGCCTTCCTGTAATGTGCGCTGATACCAGTTGCACTGCCGAGTAGAGTGGTTTGCGGGCTTGTTGGCCTCCAGAGTATGGTAGCAGCATGGCTTGTTCAGCATTTCCTCATATGTCAGGGGCTTCTTTTGTTCCACCCAGGTCTTTTGCACCTCCTGACTCTGACCCCAAGCCGGGCCACTTGTCTTTTGACGCTGGCTGTTGCCGGCATCCTCCTGTTCCCGAGTCACTGCTGCGACGTGCTGTGCGGCATGGTGATACTCTGGCTGATTCCTTTTCTGGCCAAAATCCTGGCGATCATGGCTCCTGCTCGGTCCTGAACGCTGAGGTCCCGCATCCCTCCTGTTGGAGTCACCGACATCCACCAGGGGTTGCATGGGATCTCCAAGCGTGTAGGTATCGGCGATGCGCATGGTCTCTGCCAAGGTCGTTGGCATCTTTCTTTGCAACTTCTGCCACAGCATTGAGCCATGCCGGCATCCTTGTGCAAACCAGGAGATGGCCTGTGCCTCTACCACTCCTTCGAAAGAATTGCGAATATTGCTCCACCGGGTAAGGTACTCCCGATCGGTCTCGTTGCTCCTTTGCCTACAGATGGCGAGCTGTTGAGGCATGTTAGGCCTTTTGTACGTGTTGGTGAAGTTGCTGATGAATGCTTCCTCAAAGTCTAACCAGCAGTCTATGCTGCCAGCTCTCAGGTTGTTCAACCAGATCCGGGCAGGTCCTTCCAACATCTGCGGTACGTATCGTACCGCCCATCGTCTGTTTCCACCTGCTATGCTTACTGCAGTTACATAGTCGGTTAGCCAGTCCTCCGGCTTCTTGCTGCCGTCATAGGTCTTGGCACCCCTGTTGAGCTGAAAATTCCTAACAGGTGGTTTCCGCATGATCCGAGGTCCAAAACAGGCAGGTCCCGGAGGCCCTTGCTCTTCCACTAGCTCGGATTGGTGAATCCTGTCGAGCCGGAATCTGGCATCTGCCGGATTCAGCTGTCTGGTTCCTATCCGAGATCCCAAAGGGTTCTCGTCTGGCTGATACCCGAGCTGCTGCAGTCTCGAGTTGCCATCGTTGAGCCTGTTCTGCGCAGGGATCATGACCTGCTGGGGAACAGAGGCGACCTCCCTTTGCAGGTTTCCCTGAACACGAGGAGGATTCCGGGGCGGATTACCACGGCCGACCGGGTTATTGTTTCCTACACCCAGGTTACCGTCCTCACGGGTACTTCCCGCCTGCCCCGAGTTACGCTGTCCGGCTTGCTGGATACCGGCGAAGGCCGGATCATAGATCATAGGTCGACTCCGGCTCTTGCTCTTGCTCTTGCTTCTGCTCGGATGCGGGGAAGAGGCTTCCCCGTCCGACTTTTGGCTATTGGGTCTGGCTGAGTGCACTTGAGATCCTGCCTCGGGGTTCTTCTTCTTGAAGGCCTGATTCTGACGGTTGGCCTCAATCACCAACTCGTTTACTCACTCCTGCTGCTTGCGTAGGGCCTCACCGGATAGCCCCACCAACTCGGCCATGGAGGCTTCGGCGGCCCTAAGAGTTTTCGCCGGTGAGCTGTACACCGGCTTCCCCGCTGAAATCCGGCTTCCCGTGTGACTGGTAGTGGCTCCACCTGCCAGCTCCTCATTCACCATTCTTCCTTTCTTGCGCAGATCCGCGATGCGCTTGTCCCGGGAGTCTATCTTAAGAAATCCGTGAGCTGCATTGTACTCCCGGAGGCTAGCATTGAGCTCGCGACGGATCTCGGCGATCTCCTGCGCTTCAGCGAGTAGCAACCTCCGCTGCTCCTCCAAGTCCGCCGAGGTGACCTGGGTATCCGCTTCAGCAGCCACAGGCACAGTTAACTTGGCCACCAGGTCTGAGAGGGGATCCGGACGACGCCGTGGCTGGGACGGCTGTGGATCGCCATCCCGGGCCGCATCTCTTTCCTGAGGAGGTTTGGCCAAACGGATGTGGCCGCTCCCGGTATCGCCGTCAGCGTCCTGGTACTCCTCCTCGGTTGCCCCGACCATCATCACCGAGACGGAACTCGGGGGGCAACCGGCACGCAGACCCCGAGCAGCGCAGAGCATGGGAGGGTCCTCAGCTTCCAGGACCACGTCCGGGTAGCTACAGATAACTTCGGTGGCGACGTAGGTGGTGAAACCACCAAAGTCAATGAGACATCCGTTCACCGGAAAGGGTCTGTTCCGGAAGCATCCTGCGTTGTCGCAGACGAAGTCCATCTCCCCCAGCCTTACGACCAGGCCAGAGAGAACCCGAACGCTGAAATGAACGGGGGAGCCCGTCCGGATGTGTACACCAGCCAACGCCTCTGTCTGCCCCACGGTGGGCGCCAACTGCCGTGGTGGTGTCACGGCAGATGCCATAGGATGGCTAATGTGTGGGGCCGATGGACGTTGGTGGATCCGTGGAGGGATAGCGAGCTGAATAGCCCACACGAGGAGGATCCCGGTATAACCGAGATCTCCCAAGAACTAGAAACAACAGCAAAACGATATAGAGAAGATCTAACAAATAAGAACAAAGGCACGAAGGCACACAACACACACACACGATATACCCAGGTTCAGGGCCCTCGTGAGGAGGTAACACCCCTACTCCTGCCTTTCCTCTCTATATAAGTGTGGTACAAGGGCTACAACTTGCTCGTAGATCTCTCCAAGTGAAGAACAAGCAGTACTAGATGAACTCAAGGTATGAGGAAGTAAAAGCTATAGGAGTAAATGCAACTATAACTTTGGCTCCCAAGTTGGTCCTCCTCACACAGAAGCAGTTATGGTGCCTTTTATAGGGTTTCGGCCAGGAGGGCCGGAAACCCTAAATTGGCTCGGCCCCACCGGACAGGTCTAGCCGGCATGTCGTCACCGGCTACTGCGACCTAGTCGCCGCGCTATCCGGCGTAGCCCCTTCGTCATCATCTCGCCAAGGACGACAGGCGCCGTCCTGGATCATGATTGTCTCCCTGTCAGAGACAGGACATGTCTTCGCCCATCCCGGATAGCCTTTTCCGGATTGCCGGGCTAGGCATGTCAGGTCTTGTCGTACCGTTGTCGTACCGGCTGACGCGCTCCCGTGTCAGGCGGGAGGTGACCATGCTTCCGTGTCAGGCGGGAGGTGACCATGCTTCCGTGTCAGGCGGAAAGGTACTTCCTCCCGCATCAGGCGGGAAAGCCTGCTACAGACCGTTGACGGCCTACCGGGATCCCGCATGCCGGCTACCTCCTCGCTTGCCCCCGTGAACCTTTCCTACATAAGATCAAGACCGAGATTGATGTTCCGGTTAGCACTTACCCGGATCGCCTATCCGGTAAAACCGAATACCCTCCCTTCCGGGAGTCTCCTCGGAGCCCAAGACCCGAGATCCTTTCCGGAGGTATCCGAGTTCGTCTCAGGATGAGTATCTCTAGGCCTAGCCTCCCGAAGATGTCTTAGCCTATCAGTAAAGACATCTTCGAGAAGCTAGTTCTTAGAGGAACCATCCGCTGATGCTTGTACTGCCATTGTGAAGGCTGGGGGTGTCTGTTTATAGTTGCTAGAACTGACCCTTGCGCCTGCCAGGAGGCACTTTGCACTCTACCAGCGCTCAAGGGTCAAGTTGCCCCTTCAGCACACCAGGGGGTGTCCCTTGCTCTCGCCAAAGGTCAAGTACTGTTGGCATACTGCTGAGATATTCCGGGATCTGCCCCTACCCGAGGGGCAGCCCCCCGACATCGTGGCTCTCCGTAGATACCACTCAGCCGCCACGTTTTCCCGTCGAAAGAGATTTTTGCATCCATATAATATTGGCACCACGGCCTCACTGAGACGTCCACTCCATCCCTCCACCACAACGCTAAACCACCACTTCGACCATCACTATCCGCCGCCACCCCATTAGAGAAGCCCAGACTCCATTTCAATTTATCCATAGCTTTTGCCTTCTTCTTCGTTTCACACAAGAAAACCACCACTGGGTTGTAGGATCTACACAGATCTCGGAGTTCGCCCACTGCCGCGTCCAACCCCAAACCACGGCAGTTTAGGCTTAGGATATTCATTGACCTCGGCGGCCCTGCTCCGCAGGGCCGCCGATGCTTCCTCAATCCTATCAAAAACTGAAGATGTTCGCTGCCTTTTGCCCGCTGAACCTGAGCTCTCCTCCCCCACCACTTGAACTTCCATAGGCATCCACACTTGTTTCGTCCCCCTCTTTCGATTGATGTAATACTCAGGCGGGCATATTGGCTTGTCTACATGTTCCTTCCCTTGCATCTCCCTATGCACTTTCCTGTAGGTACCCAATCTATTTTTCGCAGGGATGCCCTCGGTTTGGTGTAGTACCCCTTCTGTTCCGCGAGTCCCCGCCCTGTGGCGCTTTTCGGGACTAGTAACCTCACCACCCCCTTTCCTTTGATCGTACCCGCCAGTGCGAGACGAACAGGAATAAGACTGATCAGTTCGGTGATTCCTTCTCGTTGGAATGTCACGCACAGAGACTCAGATGATCGGCTCCCCCAACCGGACGTCGACATGGTCGGCCGGCTCAGCACGCAGCCACTCACCCCACTGCTTTGTCGCATCCTTTTCCGCCGGGCACCCCCCCCCCCCCCCCCCCCCCCCCGCTGGATGAATTAGCCGACCACAATCAAAGCAAAAGTGAGGCACTCGTTCATACTGCAAATCAAACCATGTTCCTTCTACTTCTTCTTCTGACTTTTTCAAATTCACACCTCGCAGCAGGGGTTGTTCCACCTTGATTGCTACCCTGATCCTCAGTTCCTCTCCCCACGCCATCCCTTCCTCATCTACATCCACAGAGATGAAGCTACCGATCCATCCTCCAATTAGCTCGTCATAGGCTCTGTTCATCATATCTAGAGGCAAATCCAGCACCCTGACCTAGATGTCAAGGGTGTCGAAGACCATATCTTATGGACGAATAGCTCCATCAAACTCCTTCAACAGCACCACATTGAAATCAAATTGCCATGGTCCGTTCCTCAATGCATGCTTCCAATCTCCTTCAGATCCAAAACGCACGAGAAACCTGTTGTCGCCAATGTCCTTAAACTGTGCAACTCCATGGAGTCCCCATGCTCGTTCCATAGCCCTCTCCAAAGCACTCACAATCAACTTCCGAGGTGAACAGATCTTACCGACCGCCACCCACCGAGGTTTTGGGACCGCCGCCGCGTTGATATTCTTGATCACCAATCCCGTCGCCTCCTTGTCCGTGAGCAGGAGATTGCCCATCTTCGCCGACAGGCTTGCATCCAGCTCCTCCCCGCCTCTCTTCGCCGGCGATTTGGAATCAGTTCTAGAAGAGCCACTTCTGCCCGATGCCGCGCGCACAGGAGACGCCATTACCAGAAAACCCTCGCCCACGGGACCCTCACCTGCGTGGAGAACCCTAGGCACACCCTGTCCTGGCCGCCGGTCTGATCTCGCCGTCAAGATCTACACCGCCGCCGGAGAAAACCACCCTCATTTTTGGATCAAGTCAGTGCCAACCATGGATGCTGAAGTTCGCAAAAAAAAAAGAGTCAGTGTCATGCCAACCATGGATCATGGATGGTGTGGTGAACGATAGTGGAAATGGTGACACCTAAGTAAACATGATCCGACATAAATCTGTGCTAGAAGAGATCGAGGAATTGGGGAAGGAATCATTTCAAGCCGAGCTTTACCCGAAATAAAGCTGGATGGGTGTAGCCTTTTAATCTTTGATCCACCAAATCGTACCGTGGTAGTTGATTCATCGAATAATTGTGTATAATCAAGTCGTATAAGTGAGGATCCTTACACCTTTCAGCTCTATATATATACACACATAAGCGAGCACCGACCAAGCGCTACCCTACGAGGCTTGATATTTTCCGCAGATCGAGTTTAACGATGCCCTCAGATCATCACGATTTATCACAGCAAGATGGCTACTCCAATGGCCATCGTTGGGCATGCGAGGCATTGGGATCTTTTCTATAATAATGACTGTCGGTATAAGGATTTAAATTCCTTCAAAGTCAAGTATTGTAGAGCGATGGTTCAGGAAAATCTTGTAATCTTGTACTGGCTACTAGGCAAGACGCTCCTTGGAGAGGCCAGCATGCACTAGGTGCTCGGTAGTTTCTGCGCGGGACTTGGAATCTTGTACTTACATCCAGGGAAGACGCTCCTTGGAGCGCCTGACATGCACTGGGAAGATGATAGGTTCTGCCGACGACGACAGTGCAACATAAAGCATTAAGGACACTCCCCTGGTACGTCGATGGAGCGACAGTGCATTCCATCAGCTCTGTAAGAACGACCGTCACTCAAGGGATTCAGACTCATGTAGTCATGTGACGTCAAGCTAGCTTCATAGAGCTATGGTTTGTTCAGGCGGCATCTGCCGGATGCGATGTGGCTCTACTCCACTGTACCAGAGACTAAACGTTGTTGTACTTGTTCTTTGCGTTGAACTGATTGCACTTTCAGTTTACCATAGATTAAATCTAGGGATCCTTTGCTTCAGCAGTTTTTATTTCACTTTTCTTGTAGATAAGACCGTCCACTCGGCATTGGAGCGAGTTTTATTCACTTCAACTAATTATCCGAAAACTTATGTTTCTTAAATACGTTCTCTTTCCAAAAGAGAAACAATTTCATTAATTATAGTCTGGCTTGCCAAGTGGCCGGATCTTCTCTGCACCTAGATCGGTATTTCTCTTGTGAGAGAGATTAATAAACATGATAAAATTTATGGTAATTTTTGTTTACAACTGTGATCATGAAATTAGAACAAGCTAAAACTAATTAGTTTCTATATAGGTAGATCGGTTTTTCATTAGAGATAGTTCTATTCTCTTCATTTGATTGTATGTCAAAACACACACCGCTTAAATACATTTATTTATATTTAAAAAATAAAGGATTTCATTTAATTAATCCGATCTAGTCACATGACCTTATCTTCTCGTCACATGATCTTGTACTCCACTTGCAAGAGTGAAATACTAAATTGGATAAGATAATATTCATTTCTATAAATTATAATTTGCAGAACTAATGAGTCGATTCCGCACATACCTTCTCGTGTCCCAAAATTGATTGATTTCTATTATAAAAATATGGAATAACTAGACATAGAAGATAAGTTGTTATTCCATAACCTCGAGTTTGACATGCCCTCAAGTGAAATTACTATAGCCCCTAAATGGAGATAATACAATGCAGATCCGTTCAATCTAGTTCTATGATTAAAATTTGTAAAAACACCCAAAAAAGAGACCCCTACTTCGAGCGTTTCGGCGGAACCCTAGGCGTCGTGAACACATCCCTCCTCCTCGTTCCCCCGGGGCACTATCCCGGGACAATGCTTGAGATGCCGTAGCTCCGGTCCACTTGCCAACCCCAATTGTTGAACTGTGACCTCCTTGTCCTTGATGATGGTGACCAAAGAGTCGACGTTATAAAGATAGAGCGGCGCTGACCTGCACTTACTTTGGCCTTGTTCTTGTGGTCTGAGGATGGCATGATAATGCATGACCGGGACGCATCACGGGCCGCTACGCAAAGGGAAAGTCTGGACTGAAGATCCCTCCTCCCCTCTCATCTTCGCGCCGTAATTCCTGCGGAAAACCACTTGTTTAATGCAGCCGCGGTGGCCTCCGTTTTGGATCAAGTCAGTGCCATGCCAACCATGGATGCTGAACTAGTCAAATTGAACGCACCATTGTCAAGCTCATCAGTCATCACAAATCCCTAATCAGAGTACCTATGGTAGGTTTTCCCTAATCCCTCGAATCATCCGGAGTCGTACATAATTTGTGTGTCATGGCCCCTTGCGACGGAACTGGATGCATCATTGGAGGGGGCAACTAGGGGAATGGGAAGGGGAAGAAAAATAAAGGGGTTGTCAATGAGAGGAGGGATCGTTCATATTTGACCTAAAGTTTGAATTTTTTCTTCGAAATTTCATTATTTTCTCAAACTTTGCGAATCAGTGAGGGGGGCAAAAGGTTTTAGCAAATCAAAATGTTGAACCCTGTCCTGGAGTCGATAGGTCGCCGGTAGGCCAATACGGTTTGGCACGACCGTACCACAGCTCGTTATAGTTTTTGTTTCTTCTATTTCACCTTTCTGTAGTTCTTCTTTATTTACAACGAATTGTTTTCCTACATGGAAGATTTAAATGCTCCTGAGCAGCATATTTCATCACATACGTGGTAAAAATGCCATTTGTGAAATTACTCTATAGTATTTTGACTTCCTACGTATATAGACATAAAAATATGCGCCAGCACGATAAAATGCAGTAATAATGTAAAAAACACTATATGAAATGGATGCACCTCCCAAATTGGTTTTTTCACCTCCCAAATTGATTTTAAGAGATACTTTTTTGAAGAGGTACCTTATTACTTGTTTACCTTTTTAAGGAACCTGCTAAAGATGCTCTAAAGCTGGACGAGTACGCTTTCGATCTACCAAATGTACCGTGGTAGGTGATATATCAAATACTGTATACAATCAAGTTGTATAAGCCATGATTCTCACACCTTTCAGCCTATATATACACACACATAAGCGAGCACCGACCGTGCGCTACCATGCAAGGCTTAATATTTTTTGCAAAGTTAACGTTGTCCTCCAATTGTTCACTGTTAATCGTAGGAAGATGACTACTCTACTGGCCATAGTTGGGCATGTGAGGCATTGGGATATTTTCTATAACAATGACTGCCGGTAGCAGGGACAGAGCCAACTTCTCACCTTGAGGAGGGGCAAAATGGTATTGCAAACTTGATGAGGAGGGCGGATTTGACTAAATGAGTAAGAAATTAGGCTTTTTGTGACCAGTTTCTTCACAAAAATAACAACCATAGGGGTGGCTAAGCCCCCCTCGTCCCTCCTTGTCTCGTCCCTGGCCGATAGAATGATTTAAATTCCTCGATAGTTCAGGCTGATCTGTACATTATGTACCTACTAGTAAGGAAGGCACACCTTGTAGAGACAGGTTCTCAAACTTGGATATTAAAAAAATAGCTACTCTAGACGAAAATTCAAATAGCTAAAGTTAAAACTTTGTTGCGACGATGAGGATGGAGGCTTTGGGCTGACTGCTTCTGCTTGAGGTTGCCGCTGCCAACGAACTGAAATCATTTACGTCCTTCTACGGTAGATAGGTGTACGTTAGAGGATCTTTTTCCGCTGTCGGATGTGACTCTACTCCACTGTACCACATATTAGAAGTGGTTTTACCTTTTCTTTTCTTTTTTGCGAGAAATGCCTTTTCTTTGATTTGTAGTTTGAATTATACAAAAAACTAAATCCAGGACTCTATTACTTAAATAGTGTTTATTTCATTTTTCTTATAGATAAGATCACCTATTCAACAGTTGAACGCATTTTATTCTCTTCAATGAATTGTATCTGTAAATGCACGTTTCTTTAATATTCCGTTTGTGTTGAAGAGAGAAACAAATTCATTATAGTTGAGTCTTGCCAAGTAGTCTTATCTTCCTGTCACATGGATCGATATTTTTTTTACTATCTTTTGTCAAAACAAATTGATCGAAAATAATGTAATCAATGCAAAACTCTTTTGATAATTGGAAGAAGGAAATCACATGTTACTTCGAACAAAATTTATGAGAACCAATCTACCACATCTAAGGACAAGGACAGTAATTTTCTTTTCCAATAACTTTTTAGCCTTTCTCAACATGCTTCCATTAATCAATCGCTAGATTGCTCAAATGAATCGAAACACTCATATAACTAATTGGAAACTGGCCTAACCCACATTCGATAACTCAGCATAGTGGACAGCATCATGCTGAGCCTCGCTGAAACAAGATTATTAATTTTTTTGGTAGTTAATCTTTAGACCGGAAAGTTGCTCAAACGTTAAAAAAATTAATTTCAGATTGTTGCATTTTCCATGCAATGTTTCATACAAAAAAATCATATCATCAACATATTAAGGAATAATAGATGATCCCGCCACCCACTAGATGTGAGACTACACCTTTAATTTGGCCGTAATACGAGGACGGAATCAGGTGACAGCGCTGGACAATGCCCATTTGCCCACACCAATCGTTGAACCGTGACCTCCTCGATGGTGACCCAGAACGGCGCCGACCTTGCCCCTGGAACGTTCCTGTGCGGCTCTACCAGTTTCCGTTTCGTAGGTCCACACCACACACGAGGAGTTTGACTCGTGCCGCATCAAGTGGACGATCGAGGACGACTGCGCGTGGTTGACAATGCTGCACTGCGCGCTATGCATACGCATCACGGCCACTGTGCAAAGAGAAAGTCTGGACTGAAGATCCCGCTTCTCCTCTCATCTTCCGGATCTTTGCGCCATAATTCCTTCAGAAAACCAAACCACTTGTTCAATCCAAGCCCCGGGGGCCTCCATTTTGGATCAAGTCATTGTCATGCCAGCCATGGATGCTGAACTAGTCAAGTTGCACGCAGCGTTGTCAAACCTCATCCGTCTCCCAACGAACACCAACCATATATACATGTGCCTCGTGGTAGGCCATCCATCGCCATACCTCGAGGTCGAGCTCACCCCTGTCCTGCGAAGGTGGGAAGTTCAGATAGATATTACCTTCGATCGCTGATGTGTTTTTGCTGATCAAGGTTAATGATTGCAGACAGGGAGAGATGCCTATAATTCTTTGTACTAGACTAGATGTTTGGAGACGCAGGCCGAGAGATGGTGTCATCTGAAAATAAACAAGATGTCCGTGTCGGCATATCCTGATCTTGTCTCGCTCTGACAGCAGCGATGAAGCTGATGAGTCATGCTCTCACAGCGAGCTTCCAGCTTCCCTCGTCGTCAGGGCACGACAAATGAGTCGCCGTCGCCAATATTTAAAGCCAATTGGTCAACTCACATGCCGCCCATCTTCCTCCTCCCAGTCACCATCCATCCATCGATCCCCCAATAAATCCACCAGCTCCCCGCATCGATCATGCCCGCGCGCCGCGAGACCCGGAGCCCCACAGCGTCCCTCCACGATGGGGAAGCTCCTGCGGTCACCACGCTCACTCCTTCTCCTCCTGCTCTGCTGCCTCGCGTCGCAGCCGTGGCTCCTCCGCGCCCTCCCGCTATGCACGGACTCCAGTGAGTGAGCCTTTTCTTTTCTTAGTCTCGGATCGTCGGTGCTGTCCGTGCCCTCCTCGCGATGGAATTTGGCGTAACGAGATTGTTTGTTTGTTTGCTGCTTGCAGGGGCGCCGGTGGCGCTGAAGAACGGGACGCTGGCCTTCTGCCCCTACAGCGGGAGCAGCTGCTGCGACGCCGCCGCCGACGCCGCGCTCAAGAAGCAGTTCCAGGCCATGGACGTCGCTGACGCCGCGTGCGCTGACGTGCTCAAGTCCGTCCTCTGCGCGGTAAGGATTGCTCCTGCCTCCCTTGATCCGATCAGTGGTTAGTTAAAGAGTAACGAGTAATCAGGACACGCCCTGCCCTGTTATCGTTCCAACCAACATGTGTGTTCGGTGGGGCGCACGAGCGACCTGTTCGACGTTTTGCCTGAACGGGGAAGCTGGAACATGGGCAGCCTCATCCATCCTCGTCGCAAGTAGTTAGGGCATCTCCAACGGCCCGATGCAAACGGATGTGCGCGGTCCGTTTCTGTAAAAAATGACCGGGGCCGGGAAAAACCCAGCCCAACGGGCGACGTATTTTGTCTGAGCCGTCCGCCGCGACGCAAACGCGGCCCAGTTTGGGCTCGGTTTGCGTCGCCGCGGACGGTCCACGCTGTCCGCGCGTGTCCTCCCCCTTTTCGACCTGCCCCGTGCATCAGGGACTCCGCCTCCCAATTCGCTTCCTTCCTCTTTCTCATCATTCCCGCGTCCTTCCCGCGACTCCGCCGCCACCTCCAGACGCCGCCGATTCCACCGCATGCCCGTCGCCTCCGCCTCGCCATCACCGTCACCACCCTGCCGGTGGCCTTTGCTCATACTTCCCGGCAGATAGGCCACCTTTCCTGACCGATGAAGGCTTTGTCCGGGGAGGTCATCTTCCACGCCCGCGAGGTGTTCGGCCATTTGCGTGGCCCGGTTTTAGGTAAGATCCCAACCACCTTTGCCATATTACAAGCTATGGAGGGCGCAAATATTCATTTATCGTGCGGGTGTCGCAGATGGAGGTGAGCAAGCGCATCCGGAAGTTCTACGAGACCTTCCTCGCGCCATCGTCGATCGAGGACTCCGACGATGATACCGAGCTCTTTGGTGGCCACGACAATGGTGATTTACGAGTACACCTACTCGGGGCCGGTGCGGAGGGGCTGAGTGAAGGGTCCGGCGCCCAACCTCCTGCGCAACTGAGAGAGGGGACACTACCAGCTGTACCGCCACTACTTCCACCCGACAAATCCAGTCTTTGATGCACAAAGATTCTGACGCCGCTATCGGATGACTTGGAGCACATAGGTGATGTGGGAGGTCATGACTGCTTGTGTGATCATGCATAACATGATCATCGAGGATGAGCGCGACGATGGCCTCCATGACCAAGGGTGGGAGTTTCAGGGTGAGTTGGTTGTAGCACATCCAGGAGCTCCTACATTTGAGGACTTCCTGCATGTGCACGAGGAGATCCGTGATCGTGTTACTCACCAGTAGCTGCAGAGGGATTTGATTGAACACCAGTGGGTCCGGAGACAACTAGTTATATCTTTGGATATTTGAACTATATTTGTTGTAATAATCTATGTTTGTTCAAACTATGTTTTATCTTCCAATTGTTGGAGCACTCGAATTATATAAATGTTTGAACTGATGAATTTTGCAATTCTATACTACTTCTCATTCGGTTTGAAAAAAATCAGAGGGGCCAAAAATGCGTGGGGCCGCTGGGCTGGGGCGTGACCCAAACGGACATTGGGGGGGACATCACCCATTTCCTGTCCACGGCCCGACGTAGACGGACCAAATCGGATAGGATTTGGTCCCAAAATGCATCAAGCCGTTGGAGATGCCCTTATATCTCAGGCTATGCTAATTTCGTATTATTTTACTCTCTACTATGTACATATGTTATTACCAGCATTTGGAGACGAATATCCATCGGATTTGTCCGAATGAAAACATGTAGTACCTCTAATGTATGATACAAACTGTTCTTTTATTATTTTTATCGATGTATATACCTGTTTTTATAGAAAACAGATAAATGTTCATGCATGAAAGTAGAGTCGAAAATTGAAAAGCTGGGAGCAGCTAGCTTACAAGGTTGCTCATCAGAACATAGTTTCGTCACACATGGCAGGAAGCTAGGAACCTTAGCAAGCTCTGAAAACAGAAGAAACACAGGCCAGTAAAGGTTCTATATTTAGTTGAAACTTTGATTAAACTGCCACATACTGAAAACCTTCATTGAGTTTCCAGCTTCACGGATACCTTATTGCCTTAATGCTGCACTGAATACTTCTGAACATGCTTAACACATACAGATTTTTTTTCTTCAGAAATGTAGTCCATTTTCGGGTGAGCTGTTCAACTCAAGCTCAAAGATTCGGATGGTTCCTCTTCTGTGCAACAATACCTCTTCAGGAAGTTCTGCTCAATCAAAAGATGCCACACAAGACTACTGCAAACTAGTTTGGGAAACCTGCAAAGATGTGACAGTACTGAACTCTCCTTTTCAACCTTCCTTGCAAGGAAGTGCGAAACCACCTAGTTCATCATCAAAGCTTACCGACGTATGGCAATCAGAAAATAACTTCTGCTCATCATTTGGTGGATCGTCTGGTGACCAGTCAGTATGCTTGAATGGAAATGCAGTTTCGTTTAACACTACTGAACCATCACCCTCCCCTAAAGGAGTATGCGTTGAGAGAATCGGCAATGGGTCATATCTGAACATGGTCCCTCACCCTGATGGATCCAACAGGGTTTTCTTGTCTAACCAAGCTGGAAAGATATGGTTGGCAAATGTCCCAGAACAAGGTTCTGGAAGCACTCTACAATTTGATGAGGCCAGCCCATTCCTTGATCTAACTGATGAAGTGCATTTGGATTCCGAGTTTGGACTCATGGGTATAGCATTTCATCCAAAGTTTGCTACCAATGGGCGCTTCTTTGTTTCCTATAACTGTGATAGAACTCAGTCACCTAACTGTGCTGGTAGATGTTCATGTAATTCTGATGCTGACTGTGATCCTTCAAAGCTCGGCACTGATAATGGGGCTCAGCCATGCCAATACCAAGTTGTTGTTTCAGAGTATTCGGCAAAAGGCTCCTCATCAAATGTTTCTGCGGTATGAATTTGAACCCACTTTGGATCTTTATATTGTTGTTCTTTGCTTACTCCTAATTTCATTGTTGGTATTTTGTCAAACCCACAGCGACACAATACAGCATGTCTCTGAAATGAATGAAAAAATTAGGATAGAACCGACATATGAATATAATGCTCAGTATTAATTTCTTTTGTAGACAACATCTGCTAACCCATCAGAGGTTAGCAGGATATTTACAATGGGGCTTCCGTATACAGCTCACCATGGAGGACAAATTCTTTTTGGACCTACGGATGGGTATCTGTACTTTATGATGGGGGATGGTGGAAACAAAGGCGACCCGTTCAATTTCTCTCAGAACAAGAAATCTCTTCTGGGAAAAGTAATGAGGCTTGACATTGACGATGTACAAAGTAAGTTGGTACTAGCAATACAATCTTGTTTCCGTTGTTCTCATATTTGCATTCTTTTGACTATCAGTCTGTTGTAATTTTGTGTTGTTCCTTAGTATCAGGGTATTTGATTAAGGCTAATCGACATATTTAGTAATCGTACATTTTATCATCTGACAACCATTTGAATGTCTAAACTGTGGATATGTTAATATTTTATTAAATGAACAGCCCTATCCTAGCATGGTATTTACAACGATACTAAGTGAACAGCCTGCAAATCAAATCCAGTAATATATGTTTTTTTACGAAGGAAGTTCAGGAATATTAGGATCACGTCATTTCCACACTATTTATTTTTTTAAGCAGATGTTAGGTATGTTCAGATGGTTGTGATTCTATACTAAATCTCACAATGTTAATGATGTCTTCTCTGCTGATTTTACTTCTGAATTAAGACATTTACTTTACAAATTTGATGTACGCCAAGCAATAATGTCGATTTAACACTGATGATATTTCGTTTCTTCTCTGAAAGCTGATCAATTGTTTTTAGCTTTCAGTTGGAGCTATTCTATCAGATGAACACTGACGTTTTATAAGTTGTATAGACAAAGCAACTGTAGCATTGCAGTTAGCACGCGTGCTAAGAAATTAACTTCGGTATTTCTTGCTCTTATATCTTTTTAATGTTTTGTTTCAGGTCAGAAGCAAAACAGTAACCAGAGCTTGTGGGGTAACTATTCAATTCCAAAGGACAATCCGTTTGCTCAAGATAGTGATTTACAACCTGAGATTTGGGCGTTGGGTTTTAGAAATCCATGGAGATGCAGTTTTGATTCTGAGAGGCCTTCTTACTTCTACTGTGCAGATGTTGGGCAGGTACATTCAATATTATAGGCAGAAAATTCGCATTTAGCATGCTTGTTTCTCAATTTTCATTGATTAATGTAGCATTTAATTAAGGGGAAGCTGCTTAACGGTACAAGCTGATATTGGCATGTATTATTTCAAACTTATTTTGCCTTCTGTATTGGCTTTGACTGAGTTTGTCATGAGTATCAGACATATGGTTTCCTTTTTCAGGGACTAACTCTTGTTATCTTTATTAATGTACTAGACTTATAACTTTCATATGCGCACTCCTTGATCAGCATGCACATGTTTCAGCCTTTATCTTATGACACGTTTTAGTATTGACATAATTTTGGTTATATCTCTCACGGTCATCAGAATGTTTCCCCAATACACCACCATATGACTGAAAGTAGGCTTATCATTTTGATTTATTTCCTAAGCTACCTTACAGTAAATACTACTCCCTCAGTCCGACAATAATAATATGTTACTACAACCAATATAAATAACATATTATTATTATTATTATTATCGGATAGAGGGAGGAAACACTGTACGTTTCAGGTCTTCTGAATAAACCATAATTTCCTAGGTTGGCCTTGGTCACTGGTCAGAAATTCTATTTTGGTTTGTCCATCTAAATTCAATGGTTTTTCTTACTGCATATCTGTAGGATGCATACGAAGAGGTAGATTTGATCTCCAAGGGTGGGAACTATGGATGGCGTGCATACGAGGGCCCATATATTTATGATCCAGAATGGACTCCTGGAGGGAACACATCACTTAGTTCCATAAATGCCATCTTTCCAGTCATGGGTTACAATCATTCTGCTGTGAACAAGAACGTCGGGTCTGCATCAATTACAGGTGGATATGTCTACCGAGGATCTGCAGATCCCTGCTTATACGGAAGGTATGCAGTTTTTGCCTGTGAGGAACTTCAGAGTTCAACTACATTTCCTTGTTGTGGAGGAACCTAGTTCTAGAATGATACAAAAAAAAATCCACTTTTCTTCATAAACCTGAGTAATTCCCAAATCTCTAGTTTTGTTAGTGAAAATTCTGCTAGTGCACTCAGTTATATAGTTTCGGAATCAGTATGCCACTGATTTTTTCCTTACTATACCATCTTGATAACCAAAATTATAATTTGGGTGTGTTTTAAACAAAATTCCGGTGTGCATATGATTGCAAGTTGATTGGCAAACATTCTATTGCTAATTTCCTGATTATAAGAATTTGAGAGCATGGAAGGTATGCATTCACTATGGTGCAATTTTCGTACGATTAATAATAGATAAGCATGCAAACAAGTAAAAGTACAATTTTTGCTTGTTTTCCTCGTGTCGTACTCCCTGCATCTACGATCTACAACTACAAGCTGCAACCAACTAAACTGACAAGCTTTACCACACCCTCACACATCATTTCAGGTACATGTACGCTGATCTATACGCTTCAGCGATATGGACCGGCGCGGAGACCCCAGAGAGCAGCGGGAACTACACCTCCACTCTGACACCGTTCAGCTGCTCCAAGAACTCCCCGATACCCTGTGAATCCGCAGGCGTGGGCAGTATCCCCTCCCTGGGCTACGTGTTCTCCTTCGGCGAGGACAACAGCAAGGACGTCTTCCTTCTGGCGAGCAAGGGTGTGTACCGGGTCGTCCGCCCTAGCTTGTGCGGCTACACTTGCCCCACGGAGAAGCCGGCGACCGATAACGGGACGACGACGCCTCCTGGCCCTTCGTCGATAGCATTCGTGACACGGGCAGGGAAGTCGGTGCTGGTAGCCTCGGCATTCGTTGCATATGCATTGTACTTTTGAGCTCCGTCCTCTGTGGATATGTGTAATATATTCGTATTAATTGGCATGTACTATAATTTTTTGTTGGTATTTACAGCGTATTAGTATAATATAAACCTCTTGTGGCTCATGTCTTGTTGAACCCTTTAGTTTTGCTTTCTATCCTTGTGGTGATAATCTTTCCTGGCTGTGCTGTGCACACATCACCGTGAAGTCCCAAATTCTGTGAACTGTTAATTTCATTGGTTGCCATTATTCTGTCTATACGGTCTTTCTGGGTCGACTCTACTCTACTGCAAATGGACTGTGACAGGGAGGGAGTGGTCTCTGTGGGTCGACTCTGCTGCATTTGTTTTTGATTGGGAAGTGCAGTGTATCTGCTACCACATCACAATCGTTTCCTTGAATTCTCCCCACTGTCACTGGCCCTGGCAACAACGGTTCAGAGAAGACGGGAGGGAGGAGACTCGTCTTGATTCGTATCTGGACATGTATAGTTTATCAACCAAATGTCGGTTGCTCATGATCCTCCTCCAGCAAATCGCGCAGCAACCCCTTATCAGCTGAGAGGCAAAGACGAGGTTGTTAATCATCGTTCATCATTTCTAGGCTAGGCATGAGACAATATCCCGATCTCTTGGCCTTGCTCATCGGCCCCAGCAACCTTACGCCCTCGTGTCTGGACTCTGAACACGGATAGTTCAACAACCGAACGTCGATCGGCCGGTTGCCCGTGATCCTCCAGCGATCAGGCAGAAGCGTCCACGATTCCACATGCCCCAGCCAAAAAACAAAACAATTCCACATGCCAATCCTAAGCGGAGAAACACAAAGGAGCGTGTTAATCATTCGTAGGCACGCACCAGAGAAGGATCCCATCTCCAACTTGGCCTGATCGACTGCTCCCATTTTGTCAACGCACCAGCTAACTAACTAGCTAAGCAGAGAGAGAAAGCCGGGGTCGCTTGCTCGGAGTTTAGAGTGGGCGATGATCCCCGGTGGGGAGAACCAGATAAGTGATGAGGATGATGCCCGTTGCGACCTTGACGAGACGAGACCCTCTATGTTGACACGTGTGTGGGGTTGTATCAGTGTGGCTTTGGAGTTTGTTGGCTTTCAGCTGATTTTCTGCTAATTAACTGAATAACTCTCTTATGTTTTTTAATGGATGAGACAAAACTTTTGGCGCCGTTCCAAAAAAAAAAGACAGAGCGAAAAGAGGAATATTACACGACCAACATGTAGCCTAGGTAGGATGGTGGGGATATGTACAGCCCGTGAGGCTACGGCAATGCTACATTAAGATGGCATAGTGTTATTGATATGCCATACGGGACTCTCATTTATGTCTCCTCTCTCGCCTTAGCTCCCTCGTGAGAGTCGTCCCGTCCTAGGTGTGTTGGTTTTTCTTTTGTGGTGCCTTAGATTAGTCACAATGGGGAGTAACTTCAACTAGTAACATACACATGTTTTTAGACTATGTTACTACCCTCACTATGTAAAGTAACATAAAGATAATGTCATATGTAGTCTCATTTATTACTCTATACACACATTTTGTCTTCAAAACTGTGATGTGATGGTAACTAGATATGTTACTCCATTTGTCTCTCTCCTCATTAATTACATGCCACATCATCTTTTTTACCTATGTGGCACTTATGTTACTACGATGTTACTACCCATTATGACTAGTCTTAGTCCGTTCTTCCTCCTATGGACGATTTCTATGAGCTTGGTTGTCGCGCTCTTCGTTGCTTCCTCTCCGAGTGGTCTCGTCCCGAGAGAGGATATCGAAGGGAGCGACTTCGAGCTAGCAATGGCCATGGTGTCAGGGACTCCGTCATGTTTCCTTCGATCGTGTATAGGTTCTCAATGTAATAGTTAGAGTCTTGTTTATCATTTATTTTACTATTGAGAGTCTATGTAATTTAGACCACTCTGCAATGTAGTTCCCGAACCCTTAGAAGTCATTTCTTTGTAAAGAAAATGACATATATAACACTCTTTTCAAGGCTCCAACCCATATAATTATTGCTAAATCTGGTGTATCTACCACTAAGCTCGTACTTCATCTCGCAGTTTTGGTACCATTTTTTTTGATCAATCGGGCGACGTCAACTCTTCACTTCTTGGAGATGTTACTTTTGAAGAAACTTTTTCTGTAATCCGGGTGATGTTTTTGATTATGGTTAGAGTGTTGCTGCTGCGAGCGAGGGGTCTCACTTTGATAGGAAATCTTCTCTTTTTTATATCCTTTTGTTTTTGTTGTGCGCATTCTCGATGTTTTCGAGCATTTTGTTATTGTTAGTGCAGAGTTAGTGCAGGGTAGTGTACACGTATACCGTACTATAAACTCGTCCTCAGCTCGATGAATCGATCGGCCTACGTGCTGCCATCCCATCCCGCGCATGACGACGCGCCGGCGCCGGCCGATATTATTGGCGGCGTGTTCCTTCCTTCCCGCGGATTGGGACGCACGTCGTGCTCTGCACCAACGCGTTGGAGGTTGATGAATGGAGGGGAGCAGAGCACATCCGTGAACGGAACAGAGCGCATACTGCCGCTGTAAGAAAATATTCGATTCCCGCCACGCCATGATTGGGCAGGCAGGCTCCTCCCTCCCTTCGATCGTGCTCTCCCTTCCAACTCCACGATCGATCGACGTCGCATTTTATAAATAAGCACGAGCCCCCCGCGTTCTCTCTTCTCCCCCAGCTGATCCATCATTCATGCTCGCCATGGACCACGCCGCCGGCCCCTTCCCGCGCTCCATCGACTTGCGGTGGCTGCTCTCCGTCGTCGCCGGCGGCCTCTTCGCGCTGTTCCTCATCACCGCCTCCCCCGTCCCGTTCCCCTCCGCCTCGCTCTTCCTCTCCGGCCAAACCTCATCTGCGGCTTCCACGCCCTCCCGGCGAGTCAGCAGCGGCACCCCGCCCCCGCTCTTCGTGGACTCGGAGCTCGCCGCGCAGGCGCGGCCGGTCGCCTCGACGCCGCGCTTCGCGTACCTCATCTCCGGGTCCGCGGGCGACGCCGGCATGCTCCGGCGGTGCCTGCTCGCGCTGTACCACCCCAGGAACCACTACATCCTGCACCTGGACGCGGAGGCGCCCGACTCTGACCGCGCGGAGCTGGCGGCGTTCGTGGCCGCGCACCCCGTCCTCTCCGCGGCGCGCAACGTGCGGGTGGTGGAGAAGGCCAACCTGGTGACCTACCGCGGCCCCACCATGGTGACCACCACGCTGCACGCCGCCGCGGCGTTCCTCTGGGGCGAAGGCCGCGGCCGCGGCGCCGAGTGGGACTGGTTCATCAACCTCTCCGCATCCGACTACCCGCTCGTCACGCAGGACGGTACGGACCGGACCGGCTTGTTGGTTTCTTCTTGATCAGATTCAGATGTGCTGCACCTGCATTGTTTCTCTGTTTGCTGATCATGTTGAGTGTTGCAGACATGATGGAGGTGTTCTCGGAGCTGCCGCGCGACCTCAACTTCATCGACCACACCAGCGACATCGGCTGGAAAGCGTACGCCTTCTTTTCTTTGGTTTGGTTGTGGCCGATGAGTGACATTGTTTTCACAGCGACTGATCGTGGTGTCGTCGTGATTTTGGGCAGGTTCGCGAGGGCGATGCCGGTGATCATCGACCCGGCGCTCTACATGAAAACGAAGGGCGATCTGTTCTGGATACCACAGAAGCGGGAGCTGCCCACAGCCTTCAAACTCTTCACCGGTATGTATATCTGTCATGCACTTGATTGTTCATGAATTTTGATGTTTTCCAAAGCGTGTGGCTGGGCCTAGTTTGAAGTTGGTGGTCAGTCAGCTGGAAATCCCTTAATTCATGAACAAATCCTGGAGTATGTATGTACTACGTAGTCAAATACAAGAACTTTTAGGTACAGAGTCGGAATTTCAGGTGTATTACAACGTCTAGGCCTGAACTAATCTGATCTTTGTGAGTGGAGGCCTCGTTTGAGTACTATTGCTGTATAGTGGTGTATGTCGCCGCCGTGTGTCCACTCTCACAGGGCACCTATCCTTGTTGTCTCTGTTCCCTCAGCCTGCTCGTGCTACTAATCATATACAGGGTCAAATGGCCAGCTTGATTTCGATTACGTTTTTATTTTGCCTGGAGGAATTGTTTCATCATTTCAATATTGTTTCATGTGTGGCCTCCACATTTGCTACGTAGGTGACCACTAAGACTAGTCCTAGTGGGGAGTATCATATAGTGGTATCATGCATATAATACTATTCTATGTTACTATGTCAATAGTGGGTGATAACATAGATGTAGTATCATATAACCATGCATTTATTAGGCTATAGACTCATCTTATCTCGAAATCCGCTATGTTACGGTATCTACCTATGATATCACCACAACTTCTCTCTTCATTAATTACTTGTCACATCATCATTTTTGCCTATGTGACACTTATGTTACTACCTATGATACTCCCAGTAGGACTAGTCTAATCAAGCACATGATGATGCGCTGCACATCTTAACTGATACTAGTACGGAACACTATTTTATACCAGCGGAACATCAAGATCTCCAGCCACAACCAACTGACCAAAGACCAGCTTGCAACTGACACTAAAATAATGCTCTGCTTAAAATCCCCTCTAAAGAATAATAGTGCTTAAAACCACCTCTACATATTAATAGTGCCTTAAAAGAATCTTCAACTGGTATCACGCATTTGGTGTCTCCGATCAAAATTGTCATCTTGGTTTCTGCATGCAGGTTCTGCGTGGATGGTGCTGTCTCGGCCGTTCGTGGAGTACCTGATCTGGGGGTGGGACAACCTGCCGCGCACGGTGCTCATGTACTACGCCAACTTCATCTCCTCCCCGGAGGGGTACTTCCACACGGTGGCCTGCAACGCCGACGAGTTCCGGAACACCACCGTCAACAGCGACCTGCACTACATCGCCTGGGACAACCCGCCCATGCAGCACCCCCACCTGCTCACCCACGCCGACTGGGACGGCATGCTCGCCAGCGCCGCCCCATTCGCGCGTAAGTTCAGGCGGGACGACCCCGTGCTCGACAGGATCGACGCCGACCTCCTCTCGCGCCGCCCCGGCTCGCTCGCGCCCGGCGGATGGTGCGCCGGGGAGGTGCCGCCTGCCGGCAGCTACAACCGGACCGATGCCGACCCGTGCAAGGCCGTGGGCAACGCCGCGTACGTGCGGCCGGGACCGGGCGCCGAGCGGCTGCGGAGCCTACTGGCGTCGCTCCTGTCGGAGGAGAACTTCCGGCCGAAGCAGTGCATACTTGAGGAAGAGCAGATCAATGCTCAGAAGAACACGACGGTAAAACCAGCTCAGAATGTTCAGAAGAACATGACTGAAAACGGTGGGCGAGAGTGAGCAGAATGCTACCTACCTGACTCCATAGTATACTTTCCGAATACCGATACATTGTTTCTTTCACCGTGACAATTCACGCAATGTATAGTGCACAGATCGATCGAGTTCGAGTCCATCTTTGGAACAGAGAGAATTCTCTTCTCTGGCGGCATGTAGGTGATACCTGATCGTGGTAAATGATACTAGCTGCCGCGCGGCACTCTGGGATTACATGTAAATTAAACTGTGTACCTGGGATCAGAGTGCTTCAGCTTCACTACATATATGTTTTCGTTAAAAGAATTTTATTAACCGAAATGTCACCCCACACGGTGTGAAGTTCTTGGAAGCATCTCAGCACCTACCAAATATGTGTCCGACACCCTCAATTTTGTTGTTTTTAGAAGTTCGGACACATATCCAATCAAAATCGAAAGAGTGGTCGCCGCAGAACCCCAAACAGATCAAACAAGTGACGCATTATGTGATTTTCTACAAAATTTACTTTTATAACCAGCGTATAGGTCGTGAGAATACAAAAGGAAGGCCACACCTAGGCGCAGAAAATGTTGTGAGTAGATCTAATGACATAAACATGTCACTAGATCCAATCAAGGGATCTTGTGTGGCCACATACAACTAACTGTGGTGAGTGGATAGGTTGAGGATAATAGGGCACTACACCCGCTCACCGGATTGCTAGATAAAAAAAATCAAACATAAAACACACAGGGTAGTGTAGCCACATAGAATCATCACACTGGATTGCATGTCCCCCTCACACTGAGTAAAAATGGATGACATGTAGCATGCCCAAACATCGGACATCCTCGAAAATTTGGGTGGTGGCTCCGGGGGTGCCAGACATATTTGGACTCGGCCTCGACACTTGGGGCGTGTCGCTGAGAGCCACTTTTATGTCGGGACCTCATTAAGATTTTGATGGTCGTTTGGCGGGTGTCAGCAGAGATGATTAAAATCATGAAAAAAATCAGGAATGTAGTGTTTTCTTAGTCCTCTACATTAATTGTTTTCGATTATTATGATGAGTGTAAGACTTTCAAAGACTTTCATCTTTTATCAACTGCTTTGCAAACAATAGCAGTGCGGTTTTTAGTTCAACAATTTTAGAATATATTGTTGGAATGTTACCCACTTACACAACACCTTTGGACTTCAAAATTAAATTTATTTTGATGATATTGACAATAGCTTTGAATTATTTTGTGTGCCCCTATGACTCGTTAGAGAGAGAGAGAGAGAGATTTTGTAACAAACGAAGAAACGCGAAACACTGTATGTGATGATGAAGGAAAACTTTTAAGCTTGGGGTCACAGGGTTGTGGTTGAGCGCCATTATGTCATGGAAATTACGGCACGGAAGATATATTGGCCAGCGTCGGTGGATGGTGTGCCGCAAATGCGAGTTCTGGTGGCCATCCTGGTTGGTGTTGGTTTGGGCAAACATTGTGGCGCACTCCCCCTCTTCCTCCCGTTATCGCCTTATTATCAATCCGGTGATACGGGCATCGTCGACATTATATTGATCTGTTGACACGTTAGGACATATGTAATAGCAATATAAGTTTAAGGTGTTGTTAATTAGGTCCTGCGTGTCAAATATGGTCGAACCCAACCATGGGTCGGTTTGTATCAGTTTGAAACCAATTAAGTGTAGGTGTCTAAGTCGAAGCAGGTTAGGTTTCAGCGGCTCATACCCCTTTGGCCTTTATAACCAAAGGGGGTGCCACAATATTAGGGGAGTTGAAAAATTTGTAGAACATTGTGTTCAAGGTCGTCTCCGTCCCAAGGGACCGACGTGTATGTCAGCGTCTCGGACATTCATCTAGTTACCCAATAATTTGAGGCATGAAGGTTCTTGAGTCTGTCAAGAGTTGTAGTGCGTTTGCGAGAAGGCTCTTGAATCTGTCAAGGGTTGTTGAGCTTGGCGTGAGTCGTGGTGTTCATCACCTCGTTGCTCGTCATGGGATTCGTTCTCTTGTTCTTCAGGTTGCGTGTATTGCTCACGTAATTGGAAGGATAGTTATCCGGTGGTTCTTCCGGTGAAAGATCGGGCAAAACTCAAGGGGTCATCAGAGTGATCCTTATCATCCGCTGTTAGCGCAACTTCAAAATCTTGCCTGTCTAGTTGTGCTTAGTTTGTTGAGTCCTTCAGGACTAACTAGCCCAAGCTGAAGCCACAACACCAGGAGAAAGTTAGCATATCTGGATCTTGAGAGCCAGCCATGTTCTTCTTTTAATCTCTTCTCCTGGAACTGGTGCAGGTGTGTCACGGTTCTTCCTGATGTTTTCAGTGCTTGCTTGATCGGTAGCTAGGAGCTCAGGGTGTGAAAGAAAGTGAGAGCCGTATCTCCCTTCTCCATAATACAACTATTTTTATGTTAGCACTTGACACCAGGAGAACCATGGTTGGATAAACATGCCTCCGATCAGGGCAAAACCGACTTACTGTAGCCGTGCCACTGTAGCAGCCGTAAATATTGACTTTAGTTGCCTTAGGAAAGAAGGCTAGATCATTAAAATATCCCAACATAGTCTACTCAAACAATATCTGATTTGCACCACTCTTCTATGAGTTACAAGTTGAATTGTTACTGAGGTTTTTTTAGTGGTAATAGCATCTCAAACATCCTCCCTGTAGTTCCCGTCAATTGGTAAAAAATGTTTCAGAAGCCAAGTATTATCAAAACGTATCTATAGAGCTGTTTTGAGAAGTCGGAATCAGTGTCGAAATCGGAACATGGTCGCCGCGCGCGTACATATATGTGCGAGGAGACTCTCCTCAAGATCCACCGATAAATGCTGATTTTTTTTAAATAATACTTTTTTTTATTGGAAATTCAGGAAATATTGTGCAGAAATAGGAATTTTTAAAAATAATGCAGACTCGGCCCAGAGCAGGCCGAAACGGCTGCGTCGGCCCACAGCAGGCCGAGCGGGTCTCGTCGGCCCAGAGCAGGCCGATCAGGTCTCGTCGGCCGCATCTGCGAGCGTGCAGGCGCCTGCCACGGCATGCATGGCTCTGGTCGGCCCAGAGCAGGCCGAGTAGCCCTGTCGGCCCAGGGGAAGCCGACGGCTGCATGCAACCGTTTCTCCCGCTTCTCCCGGCTATTTCTCCCGTCTCCCGCATATTTCTCCTGCCACCGATTCGCGCGCGTTTCTCCCGCCATCCGTTCCCGCCTTTTTCTCCCGCCACCGTTTCCCGCCCGTTTCTCCCGCCAGCCGTTCCCGCCTATTTCTCCCGCCACCGTTTGCCGCCCGTTTCTCCCGCCACTGTTTCCCGACTTTTCCTCCCGCCACCATTTCCCGTGACCGTTTTCACCTCAATTGTCCTATAAAAACCACCCTAGGCTAAGCGGGGTACTCTCAAAGAGCACCAGCATGGTGTGTATTGTACCTTGTGAGAAGTGTGTGTCCGGCTTTCATATAGCCGCATCCGAGCATCTAGCTAAGATTATCACCTATTTGAAGGTAGATGGTAGGGAAGTTCCACTTGAAGAAATTATTAGTAGTGAGAGACATCTCGCTTTGCTAGGGGCGAGGCTATGCCGAGATGGGTTTCCGTATAGGACCACAGAACAAATTCGTGCTGAAATCTTGAGGCTTGCGGATAAGTTCGATAGGCATGTTACCAATGAGCCGATTCATCGAACTCAAAACATACGTGAGAGGTACGGTCGTTCCTTTCTCTGGGTATACTCCAGCGATGATGACGACGATTTCATGCCGTCATCAAAGGAAAGGGGGGTTGAAGCACTGCGTAAGGGCAAGGAGAAGAAAGCAGAAACATCCAGCAAGGGTGCGGGAAAGAAGACTGAATCATCATCAAAGGGCAAGGGTGCTAAATCTGCGGATGGTGCAGGCTGCATTGATGGGAGATAGGTAGAATCTTAATTTGAGTTATGTTGTATCTTTCTTTGAGTATCGATTAATTAGTAGTTGTACCTTGATTTCCTATTGTTGTGTGGTGTGATCGGTATGTAATCGAGATTTGTTGTATCTTATCTTACGTACCAATGTATACCGGTTACGGACATATCAAATATTGCTACATAGGTAGAAATAAGTATAGTACCTAACGATACATAATGTGTACTACATAATGGTACATAGGTAGAAATATGTCTAGTACAACATATTTATAGAAATAGATCGTACATAAAAGTAGCATACATATATCTCATACATAGGTCTTACGGTACATGGAAAAAAGCGAACTTATGTCTCTGATACATAAGTAGAGTCTCAGTCATCGCCTCTGCCACGACGTGGCGGATGTGACTGAGGAGTGCTCCATCCTAACCGATGGGGTGGGCGGGTGACTCGTGGAGGAAGCAAAGACCCATCATCTGCCTGCTGTTTATCCTGTGTGGGGGGTGGAGGAGGAGTGTTGTTGTACATGTTGAGCCACTGTGTGTCCGCATCCGCATCGAGAAACACGTCCTGCTGACTCGCCCAACCCGATGCACCCGAGTAATGCTCGGAGATAGTAGGCACCAAGTCAAAGTCGAATTGTGCTAGAATCGAGAAATTTTATGTAACATGTTATTTTGTAAATAGTTTGAATACATGAGAATGTAGTAGTACGAATCGACATACCTTGTGGTGGACGAGGCTGGAAGCCGGTCCTGGGGCTCTGCTGGTACTCCGAAAAGGGTCGCTGCTGGTAGCCCCCAGTGGGGCTCTGCTGGTAGGCCCCCTGCTGGTAGCCCCCAGCGGGGCTCTGCTGATAGCCCCCCTGGTGGTAACTCTGCTGCTGCCAGCCCGAACCTCCAGCCTGGTCAGGTGGAGGTGGTGCGACACGTGGACGCGGGTGCTGTCGGTGTGCCTCCGGAGGTGGCTGCACGTTACGCCATGCCCGCCGTTGAGGCAGCTGCGTGGACGGATGCGGTGGCCGTCGTGCAGCATGTGGGAGAACGTCAGACGAGCGGACACACGTGATAGCCTCGTAGATCCGTCGCACTCTCTGGGCAGCGGACTGCAACCAAGACCGATGCTCTTCACGTGTAAGCAAAGGCCCGGTCGAAAGTGAACGGTCTAACTGGTCTATATCATTCCCAAGATCCCACGTCAACTCAGCCTGAAAGTGGTATAGACATTTAGGAAATGAAGGACAATATAAAAAAAGGTAAATGATTGTAGAGAAGTTAACTATTTGTACCGCGTGTTGCCGTGAGCCGGACATAGACTGGCTGGGGTACATATCCCACGTAGCAGGGGCCGGCATCACATCCGGCTGGGTGTGATGAACGAGAGAAACCCGTGTGGACTTGACGTACCACTGTAGGTACTCGTCGTACTGCGCCTGATCGAAGGGTTGCGCCTCAACCCAGATTCGAGTCAGCGCATCAACCCACTCGGCCACGTAAGGTTGCACTCTTTGCAACCATTGTGTCGTAGTCCTGTTAGTTCCCTTCCTGCTCCATCTACAAGAAAAGAAACATGTGCATAATTGTGGATGACAAGTGTTCAAACAAAACTGTGTGGATAAGAAATGGACGTACCGGTGGACAATGTCTGGTAGAGGGGCATCCATAGGCGGGGGAACCGACATCTGGCGCAGACCGAACTGCCTCATAACACGCTGCTGGGCCATCTCCTCAACGCTGACGTCGAAGATAATCTTCGACTTCGTCATCCAGTACGCTTCATCTCGCGTGCACATGATAGAAATTCCTCCAGGGAATTTGGACGCGATCGCGTCAGGCGAGTATGGCTCCCAAATAACTGAAGCCGCGGAGAGAACGTCGAACAGCTCGTTGAATGCCGGGTAGCAGTTTCTAACCTGATCTCGAGCGAATCGTCTCTGCAAAACGCATACGTAAATTGTATAAGTAAACAGGAAGATACTCATTGACAAGCAGCATTAGTAATCTATTACTGAACATACCTTGCGATGTGTCCAAAGTGTGCCGAAAGTAGGGTCGTCTAGGTGCTCCTCGTCGAAATAAAGGTTGAGTGGCCACGGGTCGGCAGCCGAAATGTCAGGTCGTCCAATGGGGAACCTCTCCCACGACCACAGTTGTAACAGAATAGGGCATCCAAGAATTGCTGACTTTGTCGCCGTAAGAGAGCATGCGTTGCACATACCTCGATACGTGGCAGCTAAGACTGCAGAACCCCAGCTACGACTAGTGTGTGGTACGGCTGTGTCGCACTTGCAATCTCCAATGCGATGGGGATGTATCGCGCACTGATAGTGGTGACATGGTTCTCCGTGAACATCACCTTTCCTAGCAGCCACATAAGGTACGCCTCGAGGCTCCGAGTAATCTGGGCCTCGGACATCTGGATCGTGCCAAACTTATGTATCTGCACCAAAAACAATAATTGTACAAGTTAGATAATTGTACAATAATTGCACTTCAAACTGCATGTATCATAAAATCGTTAACTATTTGACAAGTATATATTATGAGCAAAATAAATATAACACTTACCGATCGATCCAAGTTGGGTGTATCTGCCAATCATCCTTCTGACCACGAGTGATAAGAGGTTGGAGAACATTATCCTGCATTAGCTTAGCACGATGCTTGTTGTCCACCATCGGGTTAAGCAACGCCATCGCCGCCATCTCTGTAAGCACAGATTGAAGATGATAATAGAATAACACAAATTATAAATTTTACTTTGTAGCTAAACGAGTACAAATCCAAACATAATGGTTCCACGATTACAGAGCAATACATAGAGGCAGATACGTAGTCTGCATTTATTATAAATATAAAGGTACTCTAGTTTCTTCCTCTTCCTCTCCGGTCTCGGTTGCCTCTTCCACGCACCGTAGCTGGACCAGGTCCAAAATCCGGACAGTTTGTATCCCTATGGCCAAATTGGTTGCATAGAAAATATTGCCTGGTAGGTCCTCCAGCTTCCGATTCATCCATATCATTACGTATGCGTCTACACTGCCGTCTACCTCTACCCGGACGAAGTAACCTTGGGTCAGGAATGTATCTCCTCTCACTAGGCTCAACGGTGTTGAAATTACCCAGGGCTCGGATGTAGGGGATCGTGTGCAGAAAACAAAAATTTTCCTACCAGCGATATCCTAAAAGCATGCCAAGATCTATTCTATGCAGATATAGTAGTACGAACGGAGATCGGAATACGTACCCTTGTAGACCGAAAGCGGTGATTACGTTCCCGCACAAACGTTGTCGATGAAGACCGGCGAAGCCGACCTCAAGGTCGTGTAGAGGAAGTAGGCCTCCGAGTACCGCTAGCGCAGCACCTCGCAGGGAGTCGCACACGTACGGTGGAGACGACGGCCTCCGAAGCTCCAGTCCAGGACGAGCAACGGAAGACTTGGACCGGAACACCAGCAGCGCGGCAGCGGGCTATGGTGGAGGAGATCCCCCCTTCCTCAGCTCGGCGCGGCTCCAACTTGGGAACCACGAGATCGAGAGAGAAATCAGGAATTAATTGGTGAATTAAAAGGCCAGGGGTGCCCTTTCTTATATAGGCTCCCAGGGGAAGCCAACCTTGCCAGCCAGGCAATGTGGGACTATCCCCACATGCCTGGTGCGGCTACCCTTGGTGCGCCGGCCCCCCTGGTGGGCCCCTTGGCCCATCCAGGCCGGCCACCTTGGGCCCCACCGAATCCCCTAGGGATTTTTCCCCCTCTTGGGCCTTCTTTCGACCAGAAGGCCCATTTAGAGAATTCAGCCTAAATAAATTCGAAAATAAATATATAAAATCATATTAGCATATTAATAACACTAATTAATATCAAACATAATATATATAATTTTTCCTAGCTCCGAAAACTCTTTCGGTGCTGCCCGATCTCCATCGGACCCCTCCCGGGACGCTCCCGGTGATCTCCTTCCTTTCCGGTTGTCTTGTCGAAACCCCTTAAGTGTGTTACCCTAGCGGTTCGATATAATATCAGGTATGACCAAGACTCCTCAATGATCAACGACTAACTCGTAGGCCTGTACCCCATGAATTAATCCCTGAGATATGACGAATGACTTTCATCTATCAAACCTGAACGTAAAGTCTTAGACCTTTTGCCATAGCGATACTTAGCACGTCCGAGCGTCGTTCCATAGATATCTCCATACCTAATCACGACCTCGTTACCGACGACGCTATCTTCTACTCGTTCATGATCTCATGTCTCCGTGACCTAGTCACATGCTTGCAAGCTCATTAGACATGATCTCACCGACTGGGCCCGAGAGTATCTATCCTGCTATGCGGACTGGAAAATCCCGGTCTTGACCCCTCGTCTCAACTACTCCTTTCCGATACCCAAAAGTATCACCGTTATTGTCATACTAAATAAGATACGACGTTTGGTGCAATCAAAGTATCTTTCAGGAATAACAATAAGAGTTGATCTCACGGTCAAAGGCGTAATGACAACTTTCTCCAAATCTAGGTATATCCATCACATCGTTCTCTAGCGATATGACTCTCATTGCCGACCGGCGCCATGCCCCATGACCGGGAAACCTCGATCATCAATCGCGCAACGAAACTAGTCTTAGTAGAGGCTACTAGGGACCTGGTTGTTTACGTATCACACCCGCATTAATGTTTCCGCTTAATACGGTTCTAGCATGACACAAAAACCTATTATGAACAAACGAGATATGATAAAGAATACACTTTATTAATTGCCTCTAGGGCATATCTCCTTCAGTCTCCCACTTGCACTAGAGTGCAACTTAATCTAGATTACAACTTGGTAAAAGCTTAACACCCATAGCTAACTGGTGCTGTTCATGCTTATCAGGCGGGAGAGGCTTCGTCAGCGGATCTGCCACATTCATATCCGTATGCACTTTGCAAATCTTCACATCGCCTCCTTGTACGTACTGACGTATCACATGGAAGCGTCAGAGAATGTGTTTGGCGGTGGAGTGAGACCTGGGCTCCTTGGCGTTCGCAATGGCACCCGTATTGTCGCAGAAGAGGATCACGGGGTCTTGCACGCTTGGGAACACTCCAAGTTCGATGACGAACTTCCTCAGCCACACAGCTTCATTCGCGGCCTCGCAGGCAGCAATGTACTCCGACTCCATTGTAGATTGTGCGACTATGGGTTGCTTCCCACTTCTCCAGCACACGGCGCCTCCATTCACCTTGAACACGTAACCTGTCTGTGACTTACAGTCATCGGGGTCTGAGCAGAAACTTGCATCTGTGTAACCCGTTACGCCAAGTTCTTCATCGCAGCCACCATACACAAGGAACATTTCCTTTGTCTTATTGAGATACTTAAGAATGCTCTTAACAGCTACCCAATGCGGCATTCCAGGATTACTCTGGAACCGGCTTGTCAAACTTAGAGCTAATGCCACATCCGGTCTAGTACTCAACATTGCATACATGATCGATCCTATGGCTGAAGCATAAGGATGTTTCGTCATTTCGGCCTTACCCAGTTCCGTCACCGGACACTGCGCGTTACGCAATATTTTATTCTTGATAACCGGCAGAGAACCCTTCTTTGCCTTCTCCATACAGAAACGCTTCAGTATTTTATCAAGATAAGTACTCTGACTTAGTGCTAATAGGCGCCTTGATCTATCGCGATAGATTTTTATGCCTAAAACACACGCAGCTTCTCCTAAGTCCTTCATGGAAAACTTACTGTTTAAATATTCCTTCACGCTATTCAGAAGTTCCACATCATTCCCTATTAGCAATATGTCGTCAACATACAGTGCTAATAACATAACTGAGCTCCCACTCATTTTCTTGTAAATACAGGTCTCTTCCACATTCTGGATAAATCCAAAACCTTTGATTACCTCATCAAAGCGAAGATTCCAGCTCCGAGATGCCTGCTTCAATCCATAGATGGATCGCTGAAGCTTGCACACCTTGTTAGCATTTCCTGGATCGACAAAACCTTCCGGCTGTACCATGTACAACTCTTTCTCAATGTTTCCATTCAGGAAGGCCGTTTTGACGTCCATCTGCCAGATTTCATAATCATAGTAGGCAGCTACCGCTAACAAAATCCGAATAGACTTAAGCATCGCTACCGGTGAAAAAGTTTCATCGTAGTCAATTCCATGAACTTGTCGGAAACCCTTTGCGACAAGCCTAGCTTTATAGACGGTCACATTACCATCAGGATCAGTCTTCTTCTTAAAGATCCACTTATTCTCGACGGCCTTGCGCCCTTCGGGAATATCCACCAAAGTCCACACTTTGTTATCGTACATGGATCCTATTTCGGATTTCATGGCTTCAAGCCATTTCTCGGACTCTAGACTCTCCATCGCCTCCTTGTAGTTCGTAGGTTCGTCTTGCTCGACTAGCATGACGGTGCAAACCATGTTGCCATACCATTCTGGTGCGATCCGAGATCTACCAGACCTACGAGGTAGAACATCTTCCTCGACAGTTTCTCCCACTCCTTCCACGGAGGACGTTTCCGGAATTGCTTCCGTTGCGCCACTCGGAATCTCGAGTTCAGGATCAACGATTTCATCGAGGTCTACCTTCCTCTCACTTACTCCTTTCGCGAGAAACTCCTTCTCTAGAAAGGTACCGGTCTTCGCGACAAAAGTTTTGCCCTCAGCTTGGTTGTAGAAGGTGTACCCAACGGTTTCCCGCGGATATCCTACAAAGACGACTTTCTCCGACTTCGGTTCGAGTTTGTCGGGCTGTAGTTTCTTAACGTACGCCTCACAACACCAAACCTTCAGAAACGATAACTTAGTCTTTTGGCCATACCATAATTCATACGGCGTCGTTTCAACGGACTTGGACGGAGCCCTATTTAAAATGAATGCGGCTCTTTCTAACGCATAACCCCAGAAGGACACTGGCAGATCGGTAAGAGACATCGTAGATCGGACACTATCCAGTAGAGTACGATTACGTCGCTCGGACACGCCGTTACGCTGCGGCGTTCCGGCTGGCGTAAGTTGGGGTACTATGCCACAACTCTTCAGATGTGTGCCAAACTCAAAACTCAAGTACTCCCCACCGCGATCGGATCGGAGATGCTTGATTTTCCTATTAAGCTGATTCTCAACTTCACTCTGGAATTCTTTGAACTTTTCAAACGTTTCAGACTTGTGTTTCATTAAATAGATATAACCGTATCTACTCAAGTCATCAGTGAAAGTGACGAAGTAACGATAACCATTGCGTGTCGAAACGCTCATCGGTCCACACACATCTGTATGTATGATCCCCAACAAATCCGACGCCCGTTCAACGAAACCTTTGAACGGTGTCCTGGTCATTTTGCCCATGAGGCATGGTTCGCATGTATCGAGGGATCCAAAATCCAACGAGTCCAAGAGTCCATCGGAGTGGAGTCACTTCATGCGCTTTATACCAATATGACCAAGACGGCAATGCCACAAAAACATAGCGGTATCGTCACTACACTTAATCCGTTTGGCTTCTATGTTATGGATGTGAGTACTACGATCGAGATTCAACAAGAATAAACCGTTATTCTCGGGAGCATCAACATAAAAGATATTATTCATATAAATAGCACAATTGCTTGACACTGATTTAAATGAATAATCGTCTTGTAACAGGCAAGACCCACTTATAATGTTTACACTCAAGGATGGCACAAAATAACACTTATTTAAAACCAAAACTAATCCCGATGGTAGATGCAGAGGGAGCGTGTCGACAGCCACCACGTCGACTCTCGATCCGTTGCCGACGCGCATCGTCACCTCATCCTTCGCCAGCCGCCTTCTATTCCGTAACTCCTCCTGAGAGTTACATATATGAGCAACAGAACCAGTATCAAATACCCACGTGTTGCTCCGGGCGGATGTAAGGTACACATCTATAACATGTATATCAAATATACCTTGCGCTTTGTCGATCGTCTTGCCAGACTTCCTATCCTCCAGATACTTGGGGCAGTTGCGCTTTCAGTGACCCTTCCCATTGCAGTAGAAACACTCCACGCTAGCTCTGGGACCAGACCTGTTAGTCCTGGGCTTGGCAGCCAACTTTGCCTCCCTCCGGGACTTCCAGCTCTGCTTTCCCTTGCCACCGGACTTCTTGAAATCAACGGTCTTGTTGACCATCAACAGCGTGTGCTCCTTCTTAATCTCTACCTCAGCAGTCTTGAGCATCACGAACACTTCACCCAGGGACTTAGCCATGCCCTGCATGTTGTAGTTCATGACGAAGCCTTTGTAGCTTGGCAGCAACGATTGCAACACCCTGTCAATCGCCAGCTCATCGGGAATCTTGCATTCCAGAGCATTCAGGCGTTGAACGTAGCCAGACATCTTGACTACATGCTCGCTCACACTGCTATGCTCTTCCATCTTGGCTGAGAAGAAAAGCTCAGAAGCCTCATATCTCTCAGCCTTAGCCTGCGGCGCGAAGACAGCCTTAAGATCCGAAATGATCTCAAAGGCGCTCATCTTCTCAAAGCGCTTCTGCAGGTCGGCTTCCATGGCGTAGAGCATGCCACTCTGGACAAAGGCAGAATCCTCCGATCGGGTCTGGAAGACCTTCTTCTCATCCTCAGAGGCATCATCTGCAGGAGGGTCACCTATGGCGGCCTCAATGACGTAGGCCAACCTATGGGGAGTGAGGAGGATCCTCAGGTTGCGTAACCAGGCCATGAAGTTTGACCCATTGGTCTTAAGCTTTTCTTTCTCAAGGAACAGACCTAGGTTAAACGAGGGGCGAGACATCTACAATGGAATTTGCAACAACATAAGACTTTGTTCATAATAATTTTGAGTTATAGTATTTTAGAAAATAACTAACATAACTCCCACTCAAACGAACATCCCTCCTGGTCGTTTAAGCGATTACACGACCCCCATCCATTGCACCACCCCTCATCATCAAAGCCGGCGACACAACTTCAAGAGTAGACAAAATCGTCCGCCACACCAATTTTGTGACTCGTGCTCGACCTTTCGGTCTTCCTGTTCCGAGGCCATACCTCTGAGTATGCTAGGCTCGCCACCAAAGACCTCCACGCTGACGCTTGTGCAACATGGCTTACACCCACTGTATGCGAACGACGAGATGTCTGACACCCGATCATCACGGCCTGCCTCATAACGTAGAACTTTCTTGGTGGTGCGCGTTGGAGGGAGAACACTAGTGGTATTTTGAAGGGATCATCTTATTCAGCTACCGCCGTGTAACAAATGTATACTATACACACAATCACACAAAATAAGATGCACACAAAACATCAAATGTAATGCAATGTGATATAGTCCATTGCGCCATGGTCTTCTTGGCGCCCGCAGTTTATAAACAATTTAATAAACCTACCTTGACCATATCACATAGCCCCTGCAAAATAAAGTTAGACGTTTCTACTTTATCTTTTGCATGTTTTACATGGCTTGGGGCTTTCGTAAATAGAACCGCTTCGTACCTACGAATCTTATGACCACAACAACGATCCAATAATTGCATGTTTAAGCATCCCTTTCGGGCCCTCCATTGAAAATGCGAAGACCAACTAAAGAGAGAGAAACTGACACCCGCCAGCCACATATACGGTAGAAGCCGTACGTCAGTAGTGGAACCAGTCTCGCGTAAGAGTACGCGTAAAGTCGGTCTGGGCCGCTTCATCAACTCAATGCCGCTGGAATACACAAGTGCACGCTAGAGGGTAGCAAATAACAGGAACGGTGCCCCCGTGCAGAACACGGGTTCTAACAGCGTACAGCTATATCTACGATAGATCGGCTCTGATACCACTGTAGGGGATCGTGTGCAGAAAACAAAAAATTTCCTACCAACGATATCCTAAAAGCATGCCAAGATCTATTCTATGCAGATATAGTAGTACGAACGGAGATCGGAATACGTACCCTTGTAGACCGAAAGCGGGGATTACGTTCCCGCACAAACGTTGTCGATGAAGACCGACGAAGCCGACCTCAAGGTCGTGTAGAGGAAGCAGGCCTCCGAGTATCGCTAGCGCAGCACCTCGCAGGGAGTCGCACACGTACGGTGGAGACGACGGCCTCTGAAGCTCCAGTCCAGGACGAGCAGCGGAAGACTTGGACCGGAACACCAGCAGCGCGACAGCGGGCTATGGTGGAGGAGATCCCCCCTTCCTCAGCTCGGTGCGGCTCCAACTTGGGAACCACGAGATCGAGAGAGAAATCGGGAATTAATTGGTGAATTAAAAGGCCAGGGGTGCCCTATCTTATATAGGCTCCCAGGGGGAGCCAACCTTGCCAGCCAGGCAATGTGGGACTATTCCCACATGCCTGGTGCGGCTAGCCTTGGTGCGCCGGCCCCCCTGGTGGGCCCCTTGGCCCATCCAGGCCGGCCACCTTGGCCCCCACTGAATCCCCTAGGGATTTTCCCCCTCTTGGGCCTTCTTTCGACCAGAAGGCCCATTTAGGGAAATCAGACTAAATAAATTCTAAAATAAATATATAAAATCATATTTGCATATTAATAACACTAATTAATATCAAACATAATATATATAATTTTTCCTAGCTCCGAAAACTCTTTCGGTGCTGCCCGATCTCCATCGGACCCCTCCCGGGACGCTCCCGGTGATCTCCTTCCTTTCCGATTGTCTTGTCGAAACCCCTTAAGTGTGTTACCCTAGCGGTTCGATATAATATCAGGTATGACCAAGACTCCTCAATGATCAACGACTAACTCGTAGGCCTGGACCCCATGAATTAATCCCTGAGATATGATGAATGACTTTCATCTATCAAACCTGAACGGAAAGTCTTAGACCTTTTGCCATAGCGATACTTAGCACGTCCGAGCGTCGTTCCATAGATATCTCCATACCTAATCCCGACCTCGTTACCGACGACGCTATCTTCTACTCGTTCATGATCTCATGTCTCCGTGACCTAGTCACATGCTTGCAAGCTCATTAGACATGATCTCACCGAGTGGGCCCGAGAGTATCTATCCTGCTATGCGGACTGGCAAATCCCGCTCTTGACCCCTCGTCTCAACTACTCCTTTCCGATACCCAAAAGTATCACCGTTATTGTCATACTAAATAAGATACGACGTTTGGTGCAATCAAAGTATCTTCCAGGAATAACAATAAGAGTTGATCTCACGGTCAAAGGCGTAATGACTACGTTCTCCAAATCTGGGTATGTACATCACATCGTTTTCTAGCGATATGACTCTCATTGCCGACCGGCGCCATGCCCCATGACCGGGAAACCTCGATCATCAATCGCGCAACGAAACTAGTCTTAGTAGAGGCTACTAGGGACCTGGTTGTTTACGTATCACACCCGCATTAATGTTTCCGCTTAATACGGTTCTAGCATGACACAAAAACCTATTATGAACAAACGAGATATGATAAAGAATACACTTTATTAATTGCCTCTATGGCATATCTCCTTCATCGGAATCCTTGCATCTCACCTCTCCATGTGTTCAAGACAGCTTCACGACTGAAGTACGGTGAGACAAACGAGATTGCTTCCAAACCAAGCTGCCCACAAGCAGCAAGTACATGCGAGCATGGAAGGTGAAACAATTTCGGTTTGTTGCATGTGCATTCACAGGTTGGCCATGCTTCATTTCCAATCTTCACCTCATGCGTTCTCAACACATTGCCACAACCGAACTTGTCAGTAGGTAAGCGAACCTCGAACCTCCTTTCCTGATTTCCGATGGCAACCACTTGGAAAGTTCGTGCCTTCTCCATCTTAGCATCCATGTACTTCGTAATCTTTTCACACCAGGGGGAGTTTGGAGTGCGAAGTATATGCATTTCGGCTTGCTGGCGTTTGATTCTGAAGTAATTAACCGTGCCTTGGAAAATTCCCTCCACAAGGGCAGTTAAAGGCAAGGCTCTCTTCCCTCGGAGGACAAAATTGTATGTTTCGGCAAGGTTTGTAGTCATTACGCCATATCTGGCTCCGTATGAGTCGTGCAACAATGACCACCTCTCCACGGGCTCATGCTCAATCCACTGCTGGAAATTCTTAATCAACCGTCCACCCTTTCTCCTCGTGCCCGGTGGGTCAAAGCCTGGCGGATCACACAGCCATGCTGCTCTGGTGATATTGACAGGAAGAATCATGACCATCGTCCAGAGTCATGCCAGATGAGATGTCCTGAGTCCATGAAGCTGGATAAGGCACCTCCGGCCCGTACTCTGCGTCATTCGAGGAATCAGAATCACTGCCGTCCCCGCAATCACCCTCAATATCTTCATCTTCTATCTCGTTCTGCATTCGGCCATCTTCCTCATCCCCATCGGCCTCCACATTTTTATCGTCATCATGCCCTCCAACCATACTACTCTGCCCTGATTCATAACCACTGCCTCCATCATAACCATGGTTGTCATCATGTTCAATTTCCATGGTTTCTGCACTGCTCTGCCCTGGATCGTGCCCACCCTCGCATTCAGAAGGATTGACATTTACCTCATTAACGACAGGAAGCAACAAGGCAACTGGGTGGCTTCCCCTGTTTTCGCAACCTTGCAACCAGTTCACCCACTGAGAATCCCGATCAATCGGCCTCAGAGTGTAACAAATTTTTATACTGGACCTAGACCATAACGCGTGCACCCCGACAGTGTGTGTTTCTGCATTTAATACCAAACACTGTGCCAACCAATCTTTTAACTGACTAACAGACCAATTTTCAGGGCCAGTCAGATCTAACTCGACGTGCTGAAACTGACTCAGGTCCATCCTATACTCATTTTGCTTTACTGAACCGGCACCGTAGTAGAAAACAAACTTTACTATGTTCGACATAATTGCTCACCTAAAAAATATTAAAACGCATCAAATATTAATATCACATCGTACCTAAAATTCTACCGAAACTACTACATAATTAAAATATACGGAATTAATTTTACCAGATTACATACACGAACCCTAAGACTAATCCAAGATTAAACACAAACCCTAAGCCTAATGCATGAAACTATGGCGACGGTAACTACACACTAGTCTGTATTTATCAACTACCAGTACTACCATACTAACTATAAATCCATCCGGACTAACTACACCCTATCTGCTAACTAAATCCTAATGTACATATAACACAAACCCTAACCCTAATGTAGGAAAAATGTCTTACCCTTGAAGCGTGACAGCAGCACAACCGCACCAGCCGGAGCAGCGCACCACCGCAGCACCTCGTGCCTCCACCGGAGCATCAACAGAGCACCACCACGAGCACGAACACCTCCAAATCCGCACCTCCAAACGCCACCAAATCGCTTCCACAGCCTACCCCATCGTAGATGAGCCACCCCACAGCATTAGGAACACCCTAGAATTAATTTTTTGTGGCTAGATGAAACAAATCGCGGGAAAAACGGTGCTCTTTTTTCGGGTAAGGAAGAACAGGAGAGAGAGGAGAGAGCCGGCGGCGCGAGGAAGAGGAAGGCGCGCAGGGTCTTCAAGCCTCCTAGTCGGCCCAGAGGAGGCCGACCAGCCCTTCGGCCGAGACGTGGCCGAATCCGAGCCACTCGATGCCGATCAGGCGGTCGGCCGGACCCGTGACCTCTGTGCACCCTGGTCGGCCTGCTCTGGGCCGACGAGGCCCGCTCGACCTGCTGTGGGCCGACGCAGCCGATTCGGCCTCCTCTGGGCCGAGCCTGCATTATTTTTAAAAATTTCTATTTCTACACAATATTTCCCGAATTTTTAATAAAAAAATATTATTTTAAAAAAATTCACAGACGCAAGCGCTGGCACAGGCGAGGATCCGATTGAAGAAAGCTGACGAGGAGACCCGCGACGATGACGGCGGCGATTCGGTAGGCGGCGAGAAGGCTGGGCGGCGTCGCGCTCCAGCGGACGGAGACGGGTTTGCAAAGGAGGCTCGTCCACGGGGCTCCACAAGCCTCTTCTCTCACGCAAGCTGAGGTACGAAAGAAAATTCTCATCTTTTATTGTATCGATTCCTTCCATCGACAACCAAGTAGCCAACTTGCTAGTCACTGAGCTCTGCGATTGATTATTATGATCAGTGATCTACTCCACAATAGCTTCACGGTACCGTAGGTTGAATCCTGTTCCAAAATCCAAACAACAGCGTGAGGATTGACACTAGCCAGCTCGAACTTATTTTGCACTGTAGATCTTAATTTTGGCCGTAAGTAAGCATGAACCATCCTAGCTAGCTATACAACAACTAGCTAGCTCCCAATCCAGTTATGCTGCTAGTATTATGCACCAACTATTTTTGTTCGATCGTATGGCCAGCTTGGGAAGATCTACGCACAGAGGGAGATCAACAAGAAGAAGTAGGAGTTGTTCTCTTGTTCGCACTGATCGCCGGCACGGAACGGCGATACGGCAGCCGCTTAACCAAGACAGACATTCAGAACATACGCATGCTCCAGCAGCTCGCCGTGCAGATCCACCCTAGACCAGCCGACCCCTTGTGGTACAACGTACTTCGTCGAGCATATATACTGTCCGTTTACTGTTCCTGTTCTCTTCCAACAATTTGCAGACAAGGTACGTCTGTTTCATTCATCTCATGGACACGCAGGCGCTCGAAACGGTTTTCGAAGAGGCTCAATGATTCCCTGGGGTTTACGGGGGCGATGGTGATGGGCTGGGTGATTGGGGAAAAACTGCGTGATAGACTGTGGCACTCGAACGAACTGATGGATCCAGAAGTGAAGGGTACGGCACTAGCTGAGCAATGATCTGGCTTCTTCAATGGGGGGAAAGAATAAGAATCTGGCTTCTTCACTAGTTTAGAAATAGATGGTGCTGAGCATGAAGTTAGTAGTGCTCTTTTTGGGCATTCCTTAGCTTATGTAATTAGCAAATGCGAAATCAGTTCGGCCATTCATTGTATGCTATCTTATCTTTTTTTTGTTTGAAACGGGCCAAAGCTTTGCCCAGAGAAGAGGGTAATAAAGTAATAAGATTACACACGTCGCTGGCCGAAGGCCAAAAGAAAACATTAATACAGAAGAGGGTAGCAAATGCTATCTTATCTTGAGTATCATCGACCTCACTCTCACAGTCTCACTCGTATCTGAAAAACAAATACGTATTGAAGGGTATAATTTCAGGATGTGAGAGAGGTGTTCCCGGCCCAGGAACAGTTGTCTGAATATCCAGTCCACAGTGGCCCCAGACAGATTCGACCCATGATGAAATAGAACACGCTACCACGAGCCGGCAAGCCCAGAGTGGCCTCTTTGCTAGCCCTGGAGGGAGCATTCTTGGGCCCTCTGGTTTCGCCGAAACCCCAGGCCTGAAACCTCCTCGCCGGCCCTTTTCTGTTGCTGCTTCTAGGGTTTCTCGTGGGTCGAAGGTGTCATCCCTTTGTGTTCGACCGAGGGAGGAAGGTGGTGGCGATCAGGGTTCCCAGGACCAGGAGGATGCATGCCAAGGGCAACAAGCTCCTCAATCACACGCCCAATCTGGTAATCTCCGCCTCTCTTCTGCCCTTTCTTCAGTTGTTGCAAATCCGTCTTCAACATCGAAGTATTGGTGAACTTATAAAAACAAGTTTCGATGTAAACATGTCAATTATGGCCAATCGATAACTGGTATCTTCGAGCGAATCTCCAAATTACTGTCCAGTAGTGTCTTGCGAGAGTGTTTTCCTTCTTTAGATGAACCAAGTTGCACGCAGAAGGTTACGGCGCATATATTTTCTGGCATATGTACCAACGGCTGTTCATCAGGTTGAATAATGAATATTACTCTAATGTTTACAGAAAGAAGCTATGAATACTCCTGGTCATTCTCAGAAGGTAACTCCAGTGGGAAACTGTACTTTGTTCATCAGGTTTATCTTGATGGTTAGGCTGTAACTGGTGTAACAACCCTAATAACTCACCTTGTGCACTTTCCTGCTCACTGAGAACTTTGTAAATCAGTAACAGCTATCACTAACATCTTTACAGACGAAAAACGTTTGGAATGATATAGTTGCTGGCAAGGTGGGCAAGATCTACATTCCAGAGCAGGAGGTGTGTGGCTATTTTGTGTTATGATCAGCAGTAACTAATTTAGGCTGTTGACATGCTAATCTGATTCATGTTTTTTTGCCTCAAAGATTTCAAAAAAATTCTTAACACGCCGCGTAAAGGGTATGAAGCGGAAGCGCCGTGCCACCAAGAAAAACAAGGGGCGCTCGAAGAAGCATAAGGCCGACTCTGAGTAAATAACGGAGATGGCTATTCTCGAACTCTCGGTAACATGTCAGTTTTAGGGTTTTTCATGTACCTAATGACCACGGTGTTAAGACAACTCAAAACCAACTTGCTGTTAGATTGAGGAACGTATAATTGTTAGTTCTGACATCAGCTGAGGAGCGATGGTAGTTACAAATTGGAATCGACATGGTTCAGTCATTCAGATTGGTAATCATGAACCCTGTGGTTTTATCTGAATCTGCATATCCTCTCCTTTTGTCTGTCTATGTGTTGAATCTTTTAGGCTCTGAAAATATGAAGTTTGTACTGAACTAGAAATGGCATGGACAAGGGTGCAGCTTAATTAGTCTCCGGCTCAGGTGATCGGGCCTGGAACTGAGAACACATGCATATCATGTGGTTGTCTCTTTGTGCCTTGTGCATGGTATTGGTACTTCGGAAGTTGGATAATTAAAATTAGATAAACCCTTAGACCCTTTTTTGATTTACAGGAACCTTATATAACACAAAAATAGGAAAAACTTCTAATGGCACGTACATCCAAATTTTACATGATCTTGGTTTGATTGATGTAAAAAGTATTCTATCCGAGAGGTTTGAGTGCATGCAAAAGAAATTCCTAAAAAATGTAGGGTCGAGAAATGGTTATAAAACTTTCTAAACGTCAAATCAAATAGCCAATAGAAAGCGGCCCGGGCAGACCCCTAGCCACACCCACCTCACCGCCACCGGAGGGCGTCATTCGGCGAAGCCTAGCCGGATTTGGCGGTTGTGGAGTCAACTCTTCATGCGACCCTTGGCACCCCCAACCTCGCCCCATCGGTGGGCAGCTCTGGACAAAGCCTGGGCGGGTGCAGGAAGTGTGATTCTTTCAGGATGATGCGGTGGTCACTCCGTGTGGTGTGTTGTTGGGAGACCCCAATAGGAAGGTATGATGAGTGCAGCAGCAAGTTTCTCTCAGTTATGAAGCCAAGGTTATCGAATCATTAGGAAATGAGAATTCCCTCGAGGTGTCAAGGCGCCAGAAAAGTCTTGGTGCTAAGTTGACGTGGAGTCTGCACACAACACAATCAAGATATTTTGCCCCAACTTAACGGTCTCGTCGGCTTGCTGTAACAAAGAATGATGTTTATTTATAGAGAATGAAATTAACAGGTTTGCAGTACGTGGTTATCAGATTAAATAGAATGACCGGGGTACACAGTTCACTAGTGTTGTCTCTCCATAAATAATAATAATATTCATACGGGTAAACAAATTACAGCTGGGTAATTGATATAATAATGAAGTGCATAACAATGCATATATACTAATGTCATGATGTCTAGTGTGAGATTCATTTGGGCATTAACCGTTCCAACCGCATCTATGACTAATAATCCACCTTCCGGTTAGATTCCACACCCCTTTCAGTATTAAGTTGCAATCAACAGATTATCGTCTTAGGCACTACGTGTAAAGTAAGTAAGTAACATCATTCTTAGACAAAGTAATATTGTTTTATCCCTAGTAGCAACAGTACATCTATAACCTTAGAGCTTTCTGTCACTACCCCAGATTAAATAGAGACATGAACCTACTATCGAGCATAAATACCCCCGCTTGGAGCCACAAGCATCTACTTGGCCAAAGCATCTACTAGAAACGGAGAGCATGCAAGATCATAAATAGCACACACATGATATATTATAAAGCAAATGACTTAGTACTCGATATTCATCGGATCCCACCAAACACAACATGAAGTATTACTTAACGATGATCTTGATCATGATAGGCAGCTCACAGGATCTAAACATGATAGCACAAAAGGAGAAGACAACCATCTAGCTACTGTTATGGACCCGTAGTCCAAGGGTGAACTACTCACGGATCAGTCTGGAGGCGGGCATGATGACGTAGAGCCCTCCGGTGTCGATTCTCCCTCCCGGCAGGGTGCCGGGGAGAGCTTCTGATCTCCCCCAAAGTGGTGTTGACGAAGGCGGTGGCTCGGGTATCCGTGAAGGAAATATTTTCTTCGTTAGTACCTTAGGTTTCCGAGGGGTATAAGTAAGCGAAAGGGCGAAGGCGGTGGAGGGCTGAGGCCCCGTCACCATGTGCTCGCGTGGTAGGGGGTCCCACCGCGCCTGGACGTGGTGTCGGCCCCTCGGTTCTCGTCTTTGTTTCCTTTTTGGAGTTCCGGAACGTTCCCAGGAAAATAGGGGATTTGGAAAAGAAATCGTCCAATTCCGAGAATGTTTTCTTAAGAATTTTTCTGAAACAAAAAACAGCAGAAAATAGGGAACTGACACAGTGGCATCTTGTTAAAAGGTTAGTCCCAGAAAATGCATCAAACCATATAAAATGCATATAAAACATGTCATAAGTGGTATAATATAACCATGGAACATAAGAAATTATAGATACGTTGGAAACGTATCATGCGGTCAAGGCCGCATCATGGCGCCCGGGATCATGGGTCATCACAATCTCGAAGCTGGTGCGGTTGAGGTTCGCTGGCGTAGTGGCTAGCCATTTTGGTTGGTAAGGTTTAGTGGCGCTGCGATGGGTAGGAGGTGGAGGAAGTGCACCACCGGGGACGCGCTGTAGCGGTGGGGAGAATGTGTTGGAGGGTGTTGGTGGAGCCTTCGCGTGGCCGATTGGTGTGACACACGATAGAGGCAGAAAGACACCAACAAGCACGTGTACCAACAACGGAGAGGAGCAGGAGGGAGAGCGCCCGAGGACACGGCGGTCCTGGCCTTAGCGAGTCCTGTCTCGTAGTTGACCGACAACCGATGACGAGGTTAGCCCCAGCGATGCTTCTCCGAACATAACGACGATGTTAGACTTATATTAGTTTGTTAAATGTAAGTTTTAATTTAAAATTTTCAAATTAAAATTTTAGTTTTTAAATTTTTGTAAAAGTCGGTTTTAGTAAATTTGAGCCTTTTGTTTTAGTTTAAGTATTTAAATACTTAAAAATATAGCGGCGCCCTCATTGAGTCGAACATGTGCGGATGTCCTCATATTAGACACAACTTCGGGGGTGTAGGACAAGCAGTTATGCTGGTGGAGATACTCATTGGCAAATGAGCAGACTCGTTTTCCTATAGCCTGCAGCCATCGATCGTCAGTCGTCACTGTCTCAGGCCTCTGGCAGCTCTTGGTAGCGAGCCACCGATAGCATCATCGGGATTCAAGGCCCGAAGCAGCCAGTCCTCAAACTTCGTGTTTTGAGTCTGATAGCCGCGCGCGGCAGCGGGAAAAAGATAAAGCGATGGAAGAGATGCTGCATCGATAGGTGCAAAAGAAGAGGCCAAGCCAATCAGCCAGTACCAATGACGCTTCCCAGTGGAGTAAGCAGTGATCAAAGCTAGCTAAACTACTCTACCTAGTACTCTGATTTCTGCGGGATAAAAACCTCACACTCTACAATAAGAACGGTTTTATGGCCAGTACTGATCCAATGATCACCCTGCACTGCACCCCAGCGTCTGCAATTCTTCGAATGATTGATCAGGTTAGATGCATGTAAGTATGTGTATGTGACAGATAATGGCCGCTATTTCTATATAGTGGCGACCCCGTCCTTGTTCCAGTCCTTCGAAAGCATACGTTCATGCATATGTGCGGCCCAATTATTAAAGAGAGCATTGGGAAGAATGAAAGCGGTAGAGAATCTGTTCATGCCAATAATCTTTACTATTAAAGCAGAATGCGTGGTATGATGTCATAATCCAAATTTTTAGATAAAGAGCATTTATTAATATCACAAGATACCAATTACACCCAGCCTCTGCAACGACGCATTGTCCTAATGACATTACGGATGCACACAGCCGAACTAAAAAAGAAGAAATACAAAAAAAGAAAGTCACGCTCCGGTGATTAGATCCTTCTAGCAACGACACTAACACCACCAAAATAACACCAGAAGTCCAATCACTCCAATAGTGACGCCTTCAAGAAGGAAACAGTGCATAAGCTCCGTCGTCGCCCGATCAATGATCATAGGTTTTCACCCTGGAGTAAGTCTTCACTCGCAAAAGCAACGGTTTTAACAAGACCATTGCCAGACACAACCAATAAAGGCCAGATCTTGGATTTTCACCCTTGCTAGATAAAATCATGAACTTCTCCTGTGATGTCGCCCCCACTAACAGTCGCTGCTTTGAGTCTCCGCTCACCAAGCCGGTTCTCATTGCCACTAGGATTCAAACCACTATCGCTAATTCTCATCTCTCGGCTTTCATGATATTCTCCGCAATGACTTCACCGTAGAGCGTCAAAGACATATCTCTTGGCGGTAACCGAAAACAGAGCTTCGTAACACTCCCTCTAGAGTGTCACAATCCAAATAGTGTCACACTTAAAATACCCTCATATTTTGAATTAATTACATGTCATGCCACCTATAAGTGGATACCGGTTCAAAAGGAAAAGAAATAAAAAGGAAGGAAAAAAGGAAGGGAAAAAAAGAAAGGGAAAAAAGGAAAGATTGAGGGCACGCCAAGGAAAAAAGTAAGAAAAAAATAGATGGCATGCATAACAAATCTGCCACCGGACTCGCATGCACAACAAACATTTTCAAAATTCCTAACAGAAAAACAACACACCTCAAAACGGAACGGATATTGCTCCTCCTAACAAACTTTTTAAAAATAACGGCTAACACGCCGAACTTCTTTTTCTCAACAAACTATTCAAACTGCTCACAACATGCGCCCAAGTTTACTCGCCTCGCCTACTCTACCACAGCTCACCGACGCTATTGTCGCTTGCCTCAGTCTGCCGCCCAAGTTTACTCGCTTCGGCTACTCCACCACAGCTCGTCGATGCCATTGCCACTCGCCTCAGTCCGCCGGCACCGCTGCCGCTTGCCTCCGTCAGACGCCGCTGCCGCTCGCCTTGCCTTGCCGTGGAGTGCCTCGACGCCGCGATGCCGCTTTCATCGCCTACTCCATCACAGGTCGCCGACGCTGCTGCCGCTAGCTCATCGACCGGCCAAAAGCACGCACCAAGTTCTCATTTTTCCCAACAGCACATCTTTGTGGTTGCCGAGGAATGAAAGTAAGTGCATCGTGTTCTAATCCCAACTGTCTGCAACAAAATAACACTTAGAAAGAGTAGGACATGCAAAGAGGTCTCTTATCTTATCTCGACCCCAGTAATCCCGACTCGTCTACCAAAAACCGTCATGCACAACAAAATATTTTTGATTTTATCATGCATGCTAACAAACCATCTTTTTAGTTGATGGCTAACAAAACTTGATTTATCTGTACATATACTCATGTGTGAAGCCATAGCGGGAAGAGGATGAGGGGACTGATCGTCCGCCCGGCCGACGGCGAGATATTTTCCTATGAATTGAGAGAGAAGAGACAGAAGGTGGTGTCGCACTACCACAGCCCCGAGGTCATGTCTGTCGTCGCCACCACACGTCAACAACTAGCAAGCTCACCGCCATCATCCTACCCCGTGGCACCGTGATGAGAGACCTGGCCAACTGCTAACATCGCCACCGAGCTCTAAAAATCATCGTTCCTGGGGCGCATGCCGCTGACAGGATCCAACCAGGCCTACATCAAGATAGCGGGGCTTCTCCCTCCATGTAGCTAGCCTAGCATGTACGCTGCTGCCAGCAGGGACGGAGCTGGTACATAGGCGCTGGTGTCATACGGCGACCCCAGTGAGCTTTCGTCATAGCTTCGTCCCTGGCCGCCGGGCAGAGAACACGGCTCCTCAGCCTCGACTCCGACCTTGACGACGACGCCTCTTGCAATAGCCTCGACTCTGACCTTCCGACAGCGACTGACCTCCTCTCATCGTGTCGTTAAGCGACGTGTTGTCTGCCACCTCTGTCGATGCCCGTCAACCTCATGATTGCCAAGGGTTGCATCTCGCTGGCAGTCGTCAGCAGCGCCTTCACCGAGTTTTACGACTCAACGCCATCACCCGGTCAGTCCTGGTATGATATCGATATTCATGTTTTCCTGGTTCCTACAGTGTGCATCGAGCTAAAAGCCTATCATGTATTCTCCCCAAGCTTGGCATCGATGGATTCCTCAGCAAGGTGTTCTTCGCAAGTCGTTCTAGATTATTTCTTATTTCCGCAAGTACTTGCCCTATTCATTTAGGCATGTTTTTGACAAAAGACTACTGACTAGCAACAGTGGTCGGTTAGCATTTAGCCATTTCCCATGATTAATTAGGTCAGGCCACTGCAAAACTATAGTCACTATTTGTTTGAGTGATGGAAACCTACGCATGATCAGGTTAGTGCTTTTTTAAAGGCTTTTCAATGATGCATCAGCTTGTTACAATCAAGATAAGAGAAAGGGGTTAATATGGTTAGGAAAAGTTTCAAACCAGAGGTTTCCATGAAGATTATATGAAGACCGTCCGAAAGTTCTGGTGGGGAGAAGATGAAGAGCATAGGAAAGTTCACTGGACGTCATGGAATAACTTAACTCTTCCAAAAGCGCAGGGGGTGTGGGATTTAGGGACACTTAGCTTTTTAACCAAGCATTACTGGCAAGACAAGACTGGAGAATTCTTTAAAATCCAGATAGCTTATGTGCCAAGATCTTGAAGGCAAAATACTTCCCAAATTGAAGATTTTGGATACTGTTTTTGCAGCTGAAGCTTCTCCAGCTTGGAGGGGCATTGAACATGGTTTGGAATTATTAAAACAAGGAATTATTTGGAGAATTGGAGATGGATCTAAAATTGACATCCAAAGATCTAATTGGATCCCTCGTAGAACCCATATGACAAGATCACTGTGACCGTAGTCGACTGTTGCAGCGCTGGGAGGATCAGAGTGCATGTCCTAGCACCTAGACCACATGAACTAGACTAAAAGTGCTCATTAGTTTGATATCTTGTATTTTATATGGCCCCCTTTTTGTATTCTTTTTCGGTTATGCCTTGTACTCCGTATGACGAGGTGTTAACTCGGCAAGTCCCAGGGTTGTGCACCCCGGGTTGATTGATGGGAGAGAGATGAGTGCAAGGTGATCACGACGGCTGACAAGCAAGGTGATCACGACGGCTTCTTGCTTGGGGTCGAAAATTGCCGCAACGTGGCGCGCGGCGCACCCGCTGTCGCGTCTCTTCGCGATTGTCCATGTGCTTACACTCGCCGGGGCGAGTGCGATTGGCTTGGGGTAGACCTGGGATCTCCACGAAGACGAGGGCGCGCGCGACATGGCTGTCGGACGCGGGCCCCTGGTCGCCCGTGCGGGTGCGACGGTGGAGGTGGATCTTGTCTTGATCGACCGCACGACCGAGGTTGGGGTAGCAGACTCGATTCGCGCGGCCGTTGCCGAGATTGTTGATGCAGAGGTCCTCTTCGCGGGTGCAGCTGGCGCGACCCCTGCGGGTGCGACAGATGCGATCTTCGCGGGTTCGGCGGTCGCGATCTCCGCGGGTGCGGTAGATGCGATCTCAGCGGGTCCAACGGGCGCGATGGTCGGCGATTTTGGTGACGCCGTCGCGCGTAGCGCAGTAGTCGTAGACCTGAGTATGCCACGACTATCTATGCAGCAGAATATGGAGCCGAAGGTGATGTGTATACCTTTGTCCAGATCGGCGTACACCGATTGATGAACTGGCGAGTGGATGACGTACTCGAAGGAGCCGAATCGGATCGGCTCCCTGATGACGGATGCGCCGATCTTCATTGCGGATGGGGCCGGTGCGACCATGATCCTAGCACTTGTTGACTTTCCCACAGACGGCGCCAATTGATGAGGTGTTAACTCGGCAAGTCCCAGGGTTGTGCACCCCGGGTTGATTGATGGGGAGAGAGATGAGTGCAAGGTGATCACGACGGCTGACAAGCAAGGTTTTACCCAGGTTCAGGCTCCCGGAGGATAACACCCTACTCCTGCTTGTCTGGTTATTGATGCGAGTAGCGATTACAATGGCGAGATTGCGATCTCGCTAGGGTTTGTTGTGGTGGTTCTTAGCGTGTCCTCTAGGACGGGCAACCCTCCTGGCTTTATAGGTAGCCAGGTCTCGGGTGGTTGGTACAGATACGGTAGGTTACAAGACCTAACCGAGTTGGACTAGGATACGTGGTACCCCGAGTGGGCCTTCTGCGGGCCTTTCCATCCTTGGCGCGGCCCAGGTAGCATCATCGTGGGCTACCCGCAAGGCAGCCCCACGTCAGTAGCCCCCGAGTGCTTGGTCGAAGCGTAGAGTCGGACAAAGGACTCCTTCCTCCTGGACGCGCCGTTGGATTGCTTGATCTTGAGCTTGAACTCGATTTCTTCAGTCGAACCAGCCACTCTCGATGGGAGTAATCTGTGCAGTCGAATTACTTTGCCTTCATCTTCTTGTGAAGCTTGCTTCTACTCAACCTGTTTTTGGCTTACTTGTGGATGCATTCGGCTGCTCGAGCTTACTGCGTTGCCACTCGAATGGTTTCTTCGGGTGCTCGGATCATCGGCTGATCCTACCTTATTGATTTCAGCTGTGAAGCTTACCACTCAAACAACTCTGTCGAGTTACTTCAGTTGATTTTGGAGCCGTTGGCTTGATGACGTCATTGATGACGATCTGTTGCACGCCTCTGCGCCCGATGGGACGTGACGTGGTGGGCCCCGCTGTCAGAGCTGACCACGGTCCACAGTTGTCACGTTTCCGAAGTGGGCGTGAAATTTGCGCGGCACGATGACGACGCCTCGGTTTTCGTGCGTAGTGGAAGAAGTTGGTGGTGACGATTGGTTTCTCCGTGCGACACGTGGACGGCTGGATGTGCCTGCTTGGAGCCCTTATTCGATGGACGGTTGAGATGCTGATCTTCGAGGCATAAGTACTGCGTTTTGACGTTTGGGACTTCATCTTCTCCAATCGCTCCGTGATTTCTTTCCTCCTGCGCTCTACCATTTCCGCCGCCCTTCCGAGCTCCGAGCAATCCGTCCACGCACCTTGCGACCTTGGCAATGGGCAAGCCGAAGAGCGCCGCTGGCTCCTCCGCCGCCGCCGATGACGCCGGGGTGATGAAGAAGCCTGAAGGCGACTGGCAGAGGTCCTCGGTGAAGAAGACCGACGTGGAGCTGTTCCGCGCGCAGGGCCTGCTGCCACCTGCCGACCAAGTCCAGGTACGCGTCCCTGGCAAGGAAGTCTTCCCCACTCCGCGCGATGGGGAACGTGTTTGCTTCGCGGATTTCCTTCCGCGGGGCTTCGGGTTCCCCATGCACGATTTCGTGCGCGGTCTCTTGTTTGCCTATGGGGTTCAGATCCACGATCTGACCCCCAATGGCGTCTTGAGCATCACGGGCTTTATCGTGCTCTGCGAGTGCTTCTTGGGCGTCGCGCCCCACTGGGCGTTGTGGAAGTCGCTCTTCCTCGTTCGCAAGAACGTGGGGAAGAGCGGGTTGACCTTCCCCGTGGGCGGCTTCGGAATCCAGGTACGCGGTGACACCGCGTACTTTCTGATGAAGAAGTCCGACTCCGTCCAAGGATGGCGCAGGAGATGGTTCTACGTCCAGTCGAACCAAGACGGACTGGACGCGTTCGACAGCGGGCGCGGACTGCGGAAGAGCGGCGCCTGGGCGCACCCGCTGTCCGCCGTGGAGAAGGAGGCCGTGCGGCCCCTGCTGGGCCTGCTGCGCGATTTGACCAACACCCTTGGGCGCGAGGCGGGTGGCGTCTTTTTGATGGCCACCTTCTTCCGTCTTCGGGTGCAGCCGCTCAGCGCCCGGCCTCACCCGATGTGGGCCGCCGAAGGCGTCAGCGCCATGCCGCTGGATGACGAGGAGGTGGAAGCCAGCGTCAGGTCCATCACCAACCTCGGAGCCGCGGACACGTGCAACGTCAAGTGCCCGATCTCTCCTTACGGGGCCTCGAACCCCGTGCCCGAGGTGAGTCTTGTCTTGTTTTCTTTCTGTCCTTGTTCGACTTGAGTCTACCTTTCTTTTTTATTCGACTTGTGTCTACTTGCTTCAGGGTCGCGCTCTGTTCATCAGCTTTCCTCCCCTCCCCGACGACGAGTCAAGGTTTGTCGAAGAGTATGACGAGGACGAAGAGATTCCCTCCGCGCATTCTCCCCGCGACGAGGTGGAGGAGGAAGATGAGGCGGAGGAACCCGCGAGGAAGAAGCGGAAGCTTCCGAGTCGCGGCGAGTCTGCCACTGCGTCGTCACCTGCCCGGGACGTGGACGTTGCTGAGGAGGAGGTCGTCGTGACGTCTCCGGGTGCTCGGTCTTCGGGTGGCTGGGAGGAACCTCTGAACGTTCCTCCAGTCAGCTCCGCAGCGCCACGCTCGTTCGCGCGGATGCCTTCGCCTTCCCTGGAGAGCTACGACGACGCCGGCACCCCCAGGTGAGCTTCTTTGCAATGTGTCCTTCGAGTTGTACTTTGTAGTTTCGACGTTTTGTTTTGACAGGTGTTCTTATTTTTGCTGCAGCCACCGTTCTGACAATGTTAGCTCCCCCCTTCGGGGTGTGGAGCTCATATTCCGCCCCTTCGACTGGGTTGGGGACGCCGGTGGTGGTGGAGAAGGAGCGTGCTGAGGCTGCCGGCATTGCGTCGTCTAGCCGCGTACCTCCTTCGACTGCAGAGGACCTTGAGCTCCTGGACCACGTAAGTCTTTCACGCTCTTTCTTCCGTTCTTGATTTTTCATCGGGTGCGCGATCAGCGCTCCCGATGGGAGTAGCCCTCGAAGGTGTGGGTGACTAGTATAGTCGCCCACAACTTTATTGACATCTTGCTTTTGTTTCAGCCGTACTATCGCCAACAGCTCGACGCAGCCGCGGCTTATGTTCGCCTGGAGAAAGAGAGGGACCAACTGCGTGCCTCGCTGGGCCAGGCTACTGGGCGGGTTGATGAGCTTGAGAAGGCTCTTCACGAGTCTCGAGAGCGGGAGTTGGCGCGGGTTGACCAGGAGAAAACTCAAATTGGTCGTCTCCTTTCGCTCGCCGGTGTACTTGGGGGTAAGTTTCGGCTTGACGCCTACTGAGTATTTGTTCTCTTTCTTATCCTGACTTTGAATTTTTGCGCAGAGACTTGCGGTGGAGCTCCCCCAGAAGATGCGTCGAGTGACACGGTTGACTTGGCGACAGCTGTTGGCTTCCTCGACCGGGTCTGCGCCTATGCTTCGGACGCGCTGAAGAAGTCTACAGCCGCGTTGCGGAAGTCGACTCGGGCCCTCACCGTGGTGCATCAGAGCATCTTCCCGGGCGACCAGCCGCCGGCAACCGTGGACGCCCTGGCTGCGCCGTTTGAGGACGCGACCACCATCGCCGACTTCACGCGGTCGCAGACGGTACGCGGCTCCGAGCTCACCTTCCAGCTCCTGTTAGGCCATCAAGTTCCAGGTGACTTCGAGAAGGTCGTCAGCGGTTTCCCTCGCAAACCCGATGGCCGGACCGCGTCGCTGAGTGGCGTGAAGGAGCGTGCCTCGCAGCTGGCCGCGCAGCTTGTGGCACTCTTCGAGAGGGCCCTTGCTAAGGTGACCGAGGCGGCTGCCGCTCGGAAGGGCCGTTCCAGGTCGCAGTCCGCGGCCTTAGAGTAGGCATAGTTGTAGGAATGCGGCAGCCGCCGCGGTCTGTATTTTGAACTTCATGCTTGTAATGAACATTGCCCTGTCGGGTCTTTTGGTCTTCAACATTGATTTTGCTGACTTGCTTTCTTCTGAGTTGATCCGTGCTTCGCACTCGCATGATTGTATTGACTCTGCGTATCCCTGGCAGAGTGCTGCGCGTGATGATGCTCCACCTTCTCCAGTGGCCGAGCCGAGTGGCGCGGCTTCTTCTTCGGGTGCTCGCCGTCGTCGGGCGGCGCCGGCCCCTCCACGCAGTGCAAATGATCAGCGGATAATCACATGTTTGAAGAACAAGGTGGCGGAGCTTGAGGCGACCCTGAAGAATACGGAGCGGCTGCTGCATCGTTCTCAGTCGCATCCCACGGCGGAGTTCTCGCGGCGTGAGGATTTTTTGCTTGGGGAGATCGACCTGATCAGTCGGCAGCTGCAAGGTATGTATCCTTTTGGCGGCTGCCGTGCTTGTTGGTTTTCCTTCTCGTTCTGACTTGCATTTGATGTGCGCAGATGTTAATCCCGACTGGGAGGCCGAGCGGGCTCGCGTTGAGGAGCGAGTCACCCGAGAGGCGTCTGGCGACTCCTACGAAGCTCGACAGTTCTGGGTGAACCAGTCGAGGGGGCGCGTCCTTGCCACCATGCTTGATCGTACGTGGCGCGCTTCTTTTCTTCTGGAGAGCTGCCGGAAGACACTTTGGCACATCAATCGTGTGTACTTCCCGCATAATGCGCAGCCGAACGGGTTGTCTGCCTTGCTGGAGAGGTTCCGCGATGGTGAAGGGCTGAAGGAGGTCGTCGACGCCCAACTTGTGGCTGGTGCGAACGCGGCGTTGGCATACGTCCGGATGCACCGGCCACATCTCCCGCTGGAGAGGGTGCTTGAAGGCCTGCCGGGTGACGACGACTTCGACGAGACCATGGCGGCTGCGCGTCGGATTATCCGGCAGGTTCAGGACCTGAGCGAGCGCCTTGTAGGGCCCCTTGATGCGCCGAAGGCTGAACCTGCAGTTTAGAGTAGCTGTCGTCTGTTGTACAGGGTTAGCTATAGGGGGCAAATGTGCCTGTGTAAGTATGATAACAGATTGAAATACTTTCAAGTTAAGAGAGTTGATCTGTTTACTCGAAAGTGAGAGTGCCTGATTTGATTTGCGACCTGTATGGCGCAGTCGCCTAGTATGCTAGGCAGCGGCCTAGGTTTTTCAAGTGTAACCTGTATGCCGCAGTCTCTGATTTTATCAGGTGGCGACTTAGGATTTTTGTAACTTGACCTGTATGGCGCAGCCCCCGAGTCGCTCGGGTGGTGGCCTAGGATTTTGGCTAAGACCTGTCTGGCACAGCCCCCGAGTAGGTCGAGTGGCGGCCTAGGATTACAAGTGTTACCTGTTTGGCGCAGCCCCCGAGTACGTCGGGTGGTGACCTAGGATTTGGAACTTGACCTGTGCAGCGCAGCCCCCGAGTGGGTTCGAGTGGCGGCTGAGGATTTTTCTGAGAAGGCCTGTTTGGCGTAGTCCCCGAGTAAGTCGAGTGGTAGCCTAGGGTTACAAGTGTGACCTGTGTGGCGCAGCCCCCGTGTGTGGCGGACGGCGCCCTAGGATTTTGAACTTGACCTGTATGGCGCAGCCCCCGAGTCGGTCGAGTGGCGGCCTAGGATTTTTGACTTTATGCTTGTATGGCGCAGCCCCCGAGTAAGTTGGGTGGCGGCCTAAGCTTTTATTTCAACCTGTGTGGCGCAGCCCCCGAGTAGCTCGGGTGGCGACCTAGGATTTTGGCCATGCTTGTATGGCGCAGCCCCCGAGTGGTTCGGGTAGCGACCTAAGCTTATATTTCAACCTGTGTGGCGCAGCCCCCGAGTGGTTCGAGTGGCGGCCTAGGATTTTTGAGCTTCCTCTGAGTGACAGGTAAAGGAGACAGAATTTCTTCAAATCACTTTATTGATTCTTGCGAACAGGCCGCCTCATTAAAACCCTTCCAGTCCCCTCAGGTACCCTGGTGAGGGAAAGAGTGCGTCTGAAACCTGCCGCGCTGGTTTTCTTGTACAATGGTTGTGTTGAACTAGGCGTAGAACCGGTGGAGTTGTGCTACGTTCCACGGGTTGCTGCAGTCTGCTCCTGTCTTCGAGTCCTTTAGGCGGTAGGCTCCATTGCCTATTGCTTCTGTTACGATGTACGGGCCCTCCCATGGGGAAGCGAGCTTGTGCACCTTCTTTTGCTTGAGTCGGAGAACCAGGTCGCCTGCAATGAACGCCCTTGGTCGCAACCTCCGAGTGTGATAGTTGCGCAGGTCCTGCTGATACACGGCTGATCGTGCCAAGGCGATGTCTCGCGCTTCATCCAGGGTGTCTCTGCTGTCTTCGAGTGCCTCCTCTGCTTCCGACTCTTCGTAGGCGACTACTCTCGGTGCGTCGAACTTGATGTCGCAGGGGAGGACCGCTTCTGCACCGTACACCATGAAGAATGGAGTGTACTGGGTGGATCTATTCGGCGTTGTTCGCAGACTCCAGAGGACCGATGGCAGTTCTTCCACCCATGCGCCCGCTGCGCGTCTTAGGGGCACGCGCAGTCGTTTCTTGATGCCGCTGCAGACGAGGCCGTTGGCTTTTTCAACTTGTCCGTTGGATTGCGGGTGCGAGACAGACGCGTAGCTGAGTTTGATCCCCTGCTCTGAGCAGAAGTCCTTGAATTCTTCGGCTGTGAAGTTCGAGCCGTTGTCGGTGATGATCCCGTTTGGTACCCCAAATCTGAAGATGATTGACCTGATGAAGTTGACCGCTGTGGATGCAGTCGAACTTGTGATGGGCACGGCTTCGATCCACTTTGTGAACTTATCGACTGCAACCAGGAGGTGAGTGTGACTTCCGGGTGAGGATTTCTTCAGCGGGCCCACCATGTCCAGACCCCATTGGGCAAAGGGCCAGGCTAATGGTATTGTTTTGAGTTCTGATGCTGGGGCGTGCGGCTTGTGGGCGATTCCTGGCACCCCGTGCATTTCTTCACCAGATCCTCGGCGTCCTGCATGGCTGTCAGCCAGTAGAACCCGGCTCGTAGCGCCTTGGCCACCAGTGCCCGACTGCTGGCGTGATGCCCGCAGATACCCGCGTGGATGTCGAGTAAGATGGCTTGGCCGTCGACTGGATCTATGCACCTTTGCAGGATTCCTGAGATGCTTCTTTTGTACAGTTCTCCGTTGATGACGGTGAAACTTTTGGAGCGTCTGATGATGCGCTTTGCTTCGACTGGGTCGGCTGGCAGCTTCTGATGTAGCATGTATGCCAGGTACGGTCCTGTCCATGTGGCTTCGACTAGCATGACTTCCATGGGGACCTTGTCTTGACTTGGCGATTTGACATCGCCTTTTGTTGTTGCAGTGCTTGCTGTACTCTGAGTCTTGATGGATCTCTGCGTGATGCACTCGAGGAAGACGCCGGGTGGGACTGGCACCCTGTCTGAGCCCATGTTGGCGAGGACGTCGGCTTCCTCGTTGCTTTCACGGCCGATGTGGCGCAGCTCGCAGCCGTCGAAGTTTCCTTCCAGCTGATTGTAGAGGTCTCTGTAGGCGATCATGTTGTCAGCGATTGCGTCGCAGGACTTCATGGTTTGCTGTACCACCAGGTATGAGTCGCCGTAGATCATGAGGTGCGTGGCGCCGCAGTTCTTGGCCATCCGCATGCCGTGGATCAGGGCCTCGTACTCGGCTTCGTTGTTGGACGGCGTCGGAAAGTCCATCTGTAGGACATACTTGAGCTTGTCGCCTTTGGGGGAGATGAGCACGACTCCTGCCCCGGCTGACTTGAATTTCTTGGAGCCATCAAAGTACATTGTCCATGCGTTGGACAGGTCGGGGACATTTGGTAGCTGGGCTTCTATCCACTCGGTGGTGAATTCTGGGAGAACTTGGGCCTTGATGGACTTCGGGTGAGCATACTTCAGCCCCCATGGTCCTAGTTCGACAACCCACTTGGCGACTCGTCCTGTCGCGCGCTGGTTTGTGAGAATGTCTGCTAGTCCAGAGGAGCTTACCACCGTGATCGGGTGCTCGGAGAAGTAGTGGACGACCTTCCTGGAGGTCATGAAGACTCCGTATGCCAGCTTCTGGTAATGAGGGTAGTTCTGCTTGGACAAGGTGAGTACTTCGCTGAGGTAGTAGACGGGCCTCTGCACCGGGTGATTGCGCCCTTCTTCTTCGCGTTCGACTATGAGCACCGTGCTTACCACCCTGTTCATTGCTGAGACGTATAGGTACAGCGGCTCATTTTCCAGTGGTGCCACGAGGACTGGAGAAGTTGTCAGTGTTTTCTTGAGATGGTCGAACGCGTCCTGCGCCTCTTGTGTCCACTCGAACTTGTCTGCCTTCTTCATCAGTTGGTAGAAAGGTAAGGCTTTCTCTCCCAACTTACTAATGAACCGGCTGAGAGCTGCGACTCGGCCAGCTAACCGTTGCACCTCCCTGAGCTTGGTTGGTGCTGGCATTGTGAGTATGTTCTGCACCTTCTCGGGGTTTGCTTCGATTCCTCTTGCAGATACAAGGTACCCTAGTAGCTCTCCGGCTGGTACGCCGAACACGCACTTCTCTGGATTGAGCTTGATCTGATATACGTCCAGTGCGGCGAAGACCTTGCGGAGGTCGTCGACTAGGGTATCCTCCTTTCGGGTAGTGACGACGATGTCGTCGACATAGACTTGGACGATTTGCCCGATTAGCCCCTTGAGGCATGCTTGCATTGTCCGCTGGTACGTGGCACCTGCGTTCTTTAACCCGAACGGCATCGTCTGGTAGCAAAAGACGCCGTTGGGTGTGATGAAGGTTGTCTTCTCTTCGTCCTCGAATTTCAGCCTGATCTGCTGGTAACCTGAGTAGGCATCCAGAAAAGATAGGCGTTCGCAACCTGCAGTTGAGTCGATGATCTGGTCTATCCGCGGGAGCGGGAAGTGGTCCTTAGGGCAGCATTTGTTGACTGCGGTGAAGTCAACGCACATGCGCAGTTTCTTCGTCTTTTTTTTCTCAACTAGAACCGGGTTGGCGACCCAGTCCGAGTCTTTGATCTCTCGGATGAACTTGGCGTGTAGTAATCTGTCGACCTCCATGGTGATCGCGTCTCGTTTGGGTCCTGAGAAGCGTCGCATGGATTGCTTGACTGGTCTTGCGTCCTTGTGGACTTTTAGAGAGTGCTCGGCGAGTTCCCTGGGTATCCCTGGCATGTCAGAGGGTTGCCATGCAAAGATTTTCCAGTTCTCACGCAGGAACTCGACGAGCGCGCCTTCCTATGCGGGAGTCAGACTCGATGAGACCTTGACCGTCTTTCCGCTGTCAGTTGGATGGACTTGGTGGGTGACAGTGTCGTCATTCGTGTTGAACGCTGCGTCTTTGGCAGGCTTCTTGCGAGCCGGGAAGATGGTCTTGTCGTTGTCGGCTGATATGGCCTTGAAATGCTCTTCGACGCTGAAGAACTCGGAGATCTTGGCAAACTCACGGTCGCAGCTGTTGGAGAGCCCGAAGTCGCCGCGGACGATGATCACTCCTTTCGGCCCGGGTAACTTTATCATCAGGTAGGCGTAGTGGGGTACTGCCATGAACCTGGCAAAGCTTGGGCGTCCGAGGATGGCGTGGTATTGTGACTTCCAGCCGACGACTTCAAAGTCTATCGATTCCTTCCTGAAATGCTCGGGTGTACCGAGGATGACGTCGAGTGTGATTGTTCCCATGGGCGTGATTGCTTGCCCTGGTACTATGCCGTGGAAGGTGGTCTCAGATTCCGGCAATTTCTCTGTCGACATGTTCATTCGTCTGAGGGTATCGGCGAATATGATGTTGATGCCGCTACCTCCGTCCAGGAATACCTTCTTCAGGCTGTAGTCGCCGATCAAGGCCTCAATCACGAGTGCGGCGTGCCCGGGTCGGACTACCTCTGCTGGGTGATCTGCCCTGAAAAATGTGATTGGTGTCTCCGACCCGCGCAGGTAGTCCGGTACCGCGCGCGGGCTGTTGATGGCTTGAAGTACTTGGCGTGTGATGATTTTCTGCCTCCTGTTCGACGGGGGTCCCTTCTGGATCATGTTTAACTGTCCCCGTGCGGCTGGGTACGTGTCGGCTGCTGCCGACGGACCTTGTTGCTGCTGCTGCGGCTGGGGGAACGCTCCTGCCGCCTGCACTTGATTGTTGTTTGCGGGTGCTGCCTGGATGGCTAGCTGTGGTGCCGCTTGTATGGCCTGCACCGGGGCGATGATTTGCTGCATGGCATGGTAGATCTTTCTCGCTTTGCGGCAATCCTTCAACAGGTGGTTTGATCCCCACTTTCCTGTTGCCGGGTTGCGGAACGAGTGATGCTTACAGGGTTGCATCAGTTCCTCTGCTAGGGTCAACGGGCGCTTCCACTCGCGCTTCTGACCTCCATCATTGTGGTCGATACTGCTGCTGCCACGGTTGTACTGACTCGAGCTGGGCTGCCGACTTTGCTCGTATTGTCGGCTGCTGTCACGCTTGTCCTCGCGGGGGGTTTCGTACCCTGCCGCTACTAATTCGATTGAATCATGGGTGTAACGTGCCTTCTTCTTTTGACGTGTCTCGCGCCAGTTGCTTGTTTCGCCTTCCTTTTTGGGAGAAGTTTCGCGGACATAGTCCTCTCCTTCGGCCTATTGGTTGGTTGTCTTCATGAGTTCTATTGTGGTCTTCGGCTGAAGCCTACCGAATTCCTCTCGGAGGTCGCGGCGAGCGACGCCATGCATGAAGGCGTCCATCACTCGATCCTCTGATACGGGTTCCATGGTATTGCGGAGGAGTGTCCACCTCTGGATCTAGGAGCGGAGCGACTCGTCCTTCCCTTGCATGCAGGCCTGCAACTCGATGTAGGTCGTCGGCCTGGCGAATGTTCCTGAGAAGCTCTTGATGAAGTTGTCCTGGAATTCCTCCCATGTTCGGAAAGAGTCTTTGGGTTGGCTTGTGAGCCACCCGCGTGCCGAGTCTGTCAGCATGAGCTGGATGTACTGCATGGCTGTAGTCGACGTTCCGCCTTGACAGGTGCAAGCGATGAGGTAGTCCTCGAGCCATAGCTTTGGGTCTTGCTTCCCGTCGTATTTTGGTGTGCCAGCCGTCAACTTGAAGCCTTTAGGCATGCGGGTGTCGCGGATGTTGAAGCTAAAGCATGCTGCGCCACACGGCTCGAAGTCGCGGTCGGTGTGGTCGTTCGCGTGTGCCACGCTAGCCGAACGCTCCTTGCGGCTGCGGTCCACCGTCTTCTGTGTCAGGACGTCACGGAGGTCCTTGACTGCTTGTCACTGTGCCGCTGGGATGCCCGACGTCGTTGGTTCAGTCGCTCTGTTGCTTGGCCCCTTGGCCGCCAGAGCTTCTTCGATTGCCCTTACGGAGGCAATTTGTTGCTTGTGGAGAAGGGAGCGCGCGTCCCCCTCCGGTGGCTGCGTGAGCCGGAGGTATCTATCGACTGATATCAGGGCGTCATTCGTCGTCTTTGGGACGGGTATCCCGTTTTCATCTTTGGTGACGAAGGACGAGTCGAGGTTACGGGTGAGCCTTGTTCGATCCGCTTCTGCCATGTGGGGGACTCGGGCTCTGGTTCGCCGTGCTCCCTGGTTCACCTCTGTGGAGGATGTGAAGGAGAGGGCGGCTCGCCTGGCACTCGATGCATCCGCGTCCCTTTTGCGTCTGAGAAGTTCAGCTTTTTCGGCGCGAATTCGTTCGCCTTCCTTGCGTAGCAAGTACTGGACCGCCAGGTGATCTTCTCGAGGTGCGTTGGGTGGCGGGAACGTGCCCTCATCCACATGCTTCATGTCCTGGATCGCCATGTCCCGTGTGATGGTAAGTTTAGTCTGGTCCGGCATGTCCACCTCCAGCGGATATGCGGGTTCGTCTTCGTCGTCATGCGGCGCTGTGCCGGCCATGAAGACTTGCTTGGGGTAGACTCGAATTGGAGAGTTGGTGCTGCCACTGCTGCTTCTGTCGCCCGCTTCTTGCTTGGGTTCGAAAATTGCCGCAACGTGGCGCGCGGCGCACCCGCTGTCGCGTCTCTTCGCGATTGTCCATGTGCTTACACTCGCCGGGGCGAGTGCGATTGGCTTGGGGTAGACCTGGGATCTCCACGAAGACGAGGGCGCGCGCGACATGGCTGTCGGACGCGGGCCCCTGGTCGCCCGTGCGGGTGCGACGGTGGAGGTGGATCTTGTCTTGATCGACCGCACGACCGAGGTTGGGGTAGCAGACTCGATTCGCGCGGCCGTTGCCGAGATTGTTGATGCAGAGGTCCTCTTCGCGGGTGCAGCTGGCGCGACCCCTGCGGGTGCGACAGATGCGATCTTCGCGGGTTCGGCGGTCGCGATCTCCGCGGGTGCGGTAGATGCGATCTCAGCGGGTCCAACGGGCGCGATGGTCGGCGATTTTGGTGACGCCGTCGCGCGTAGCGCAGTAGTCGTAGACCTGAGTATGCCACGACTATCTATGCAGCAGAATATGGAGCCGAAGGTGATGTGTATACCTTTGTCCAGATCGGCGTACACCGATTGATGAACTGGCGAGTGGATGACGTACTCGAAGGAGCCGAATCGGATCGGCTCCCTGATGACGGATGCGCCGATCTTCATTGCGGATGGGGCCGGTGCGACCATGATCCTAGCACTTGTTGACTTTCCCACAGACGGCGCCAATTGATGAGGTGTTAACTCGGCAAGTCCCAGGGTTGTGCACCCCGGGTTGATTGATGGGGAGAGAGATGAGTGCAAGGTGATCACGACGGCTGACAAGCAAGGTTTTACCCAGGTTCAGGCTCCCGGAGGATAACACCCTACTCCTGCTTGTCTGGTTATTGATGCGAGTAGCGATTACAATGGCGAGATTGCGATCTCGCTAGGGTTTGTTGTGGTGGTTCTTAGCGTGTCCTCTAGGACGGGCAACCCTCCTGGCTTTATAGGTAGCCAGGTCTCGGGTGGTTGGTACAGATACGGTAGGTTACAAGACCTAACCGAGTTGGACTAGGATACGTGGTACCCCGAGTGGGCCTTCTGCAGGCCTTTCCATCCTTGGCGCGGCCCAGGTAGCATCATCGTGGGCTACCCGCAAGGCAGCCCCACGTCACCGTACTTTTCCTTCTTAAATAATAAAGTAACGATGTATGCATTTCCTCAAGAAAAGAGTTTAAGCCGAGAAGCCGGAGAAAAAGGAGAAGGGACAACAAATGCATCATTTACGTACCCTTCGGTTTGGTTTTTATAGAAAGAGGGGGAGGGCAAGAGGAAGGAGCAAGGGCGCCCGAGATAGGGTTAAGTGGGAGGGGGAGAGAGAGGGAGGGGTAGTGTCTCAAGAGGGGGTGGTGGAACTACATACTCTTCCTCTTAATCGGTTGAATGGTGCCACCATTGAAATGTTGACAAAAAAGATGCCTTCATCGCATATCCCTCTACATAGTTAGGGCTTTTCATGAGCATTGTGTTAACCTATGCAGCGATTTTGGAGAACACATAGCAAAGCATGGGCCTTCAACTAGCTTAATGCCCGTGCGCTTGCTACGGGGTTCAAGAAAAGACAAGCAAATAAGAAGTACATATGGAGATGTTTTTTCTGTTTACAATATTTACCTTCATTTATGTTTACATGTCCGATATGTATCAATTTATATAACCGTTGCAAAGCACGGGCATTCAGCTAGTATTACTAGTATCTTTGAGCATCGTCTGAGCTTTAGTTCTCTGTGTCAATGACGTATATAGCAAGATTAGCTTGGAGTTGGAGTGCTCCTTTTAACACCATGAACCCCTCCAAAGAAGAAACCGAAAAAGAAAAGAAAAGCAAAAAACAAAACCTCATCGAGATAGTCAGAGGACTCAGAGAACTTTGACCAAAGCAGCCACGGTGCCATGGCGTGTCAATCCACCCTCTCTCTGTCTAATATTACCGGCATACTTATAACTATATAACCGCCTTGGCCATCATGAGCACCACCATGGCTGTTAGTGTTAGCCATGGAACCTTCCATTCCACTTCAATGTTTTTGTGCTCGCTCTTCAGACTCGTCACCGTTGTTGTATCGACAGTCTATCTGCCTTAATCCTGTCGAGATATCGCCATCTACACTCTCCTTTCTGGTGCGTCTCCCCATCTGGCTCTCCTGAAAAAGCGAATGCACCATGGTTAGCCACATGCACAGAGACCAAAGAAATCGGTGAACTGAGGTCAGTTTCAGATTGGTATAGCTTGTCTGATGCACAATGAGACCCTGCTCCCCATCTATATATATGCATGTGAATTTGTTACGATCGATATGTATAGTGCAATTAATATTTGTCTTTGCGTATGGAAATGATGTTAACTGGCCTGGAGGATGATCCTTCCATTATCTAGCTCTCAGTCAAGTATATGCATGCTACATGGCTCCACACATTGCTCTAGGTTGTGGTTTTTGCAGTAAATTTTTTTTTTGCCTAACAGAGTTGGAACCACCATGCTTTGAGTCCATTTTTACAGCACTAAAAAAAAACTCTGGTTATCGGTATTGTGCTAGAGAAAAAAATAAATACTTCTACAGATTAACCGTATATTGTAGGCCTGTAGCCTGTAGCCTGTAGCCTGCAGGAAGGAAGTATACCTATTGTGAATGGGATCTGGCCCGTTGGGCACCTTCCTCTTGCTGTCCTTGTACGTATCATCTAATGTAGCCGGCTCGGAAGGCGGCGCCGTTGCAATGGCAGCAACAGGTGGCGTCGTTGCAATTGCAGCAATAGGCGGCGCCTTGACATCAGTGGCAGCTTGTACCGCCGAGGCAGCTGGACCAGGAGCACCCATGCCATCGGCTACCCCGGTTCTAATGCCGCTCGCCATTGTTGCCGACAAGAGCACGGCACAGACCAGCAAGGCCAGGATACTGATCCGGCATCGACCAGCATCGCCGCCCATTGCCTTGCTGACTCCCTAGCTAGCCTTCCTCCTGCTTCTGCTAGCTAGCTGCTGTTAGATCAGGTGACTGATCACCGCAGCCTTAATCCTCCTGATGCCGTAGAGAAGATCTGTGGTGGTGGTGTGTAGGCAAAGGTGTAGCTCGGGTACAAGAGAATTTGCTGGTGGAGTTCTAGCTTTTCTTTGGGAGCAATGTGGAGAGGAGAGTGACAACTGACAACTGGCCGGCGATGGAAGAAGTGTCGATGACAAGGTGTGATACTATGATCCTAGCCACCCATGTATGGCGTTATATATATGGGAAATCTGATCTTACATGTCTCTGTCTGGCGTAGTTTTAGCTTTGATCCCCTGATGTTGATACTCCTATATAGATAGGGACTTGGCAAGTCCCTGGTTTTCCTTTGTTGCTTCTCTCAAAAAAGCAGCAGAAATCAGGGACACACCAGGGTGCAGTCGTGATCAGCCTATGTAAAACAGACACCGAGACAGGGAGGTTCCAAAATAGCATCGGCACCTATGCTATTCGAATAGATTATGGGTGCAGTGCAGTGGGCCTGTTGCTCAGCTCACTCTGTCGTCTGAACAAACTGATTGGTCACTTACCAAGTTAGCATAGCAGTACAGGCAGTAGTATCAGATACGGTGGCTTTATACGATGGCTTCATGGCCCCAATGATTCCACTGCATATGGTTCGCGTTGATGGCGACATGTGAGCCTCGTATCGGCAGGCAGGGGAACCGGAAACGCAGCAGCAGCATTGAGGAGTTAGGAGTAGAGGTTCATGGTGGTGGTCATCAGGTCATTCCCGGCCTGTGGATTTCCGGGCTGGGTTGGAAAGCGACCATGTGATCGATCGATGATCGATGCGCGCGCTTCTCCTTGCCCCGGCCGCTTTGGAGCTGGGTCGCAAACCGGGCGGACGGACCCATCGCTGTCTCTCGGCGAATGGCCATGGCGCATCTCCATCGATCCTGGCCCTGCAGGAATCATGGCCGCTGGAGCTTTTCCTGCTTTTGAGAGCTCGGCCAGGGTGGCGTAAGACGCCGCTGCTGGCTGCTGCTGCATGTATATTTGCCATCGCCATCCATATGGATATCGCTATCTCCTGGAATCTCCTGCCGATTTTCATGGGAGGATCTTTTGACCGGACGGTCCTTTGCCTCGCCTTCCCTTGGACCGTGGAGCTGGCGGCGGTTCGAACTTCGAACGGGGATGGTGGTGGCGTACGTGATGCAAAATGAGTGGCGGCACCGAGCTTTCCACGCCGCCAGCACCGCGCTGTGGATCGGCGATTGGCTCGTCGTGGCTGCTATCGTGTTCTACAGGTACAGGCCGACGAGCGTCGCGTCAATCTATAACCGGATTGAAAACCAACATCTATAATAGTTGGGTGGTTTTGACACTGGTTCAACCATGCATGATTTAATAAGCTTATAGTTGTGCTTTTCATTAATTAAGACGGAATATTTGTAGTGGGAAGCGATTTTAATTTTGTCTATCTCGAAACTGACTGATTCAATCTTTTGGAGGTGCTCGTAAGAATGGATGTGCACGCGTGAATTCTTAAGACCGAGTGTATAAAGCGTCTATGTCTCATTCAGTCTCGTTAGAACTTAGAATACTGAGTGTATAGAGCGTCCGTACTCTATACCGTGTTTCACTAAAAATGTACAACCAGATTTCCATATACTAAAATTATTATATTATTTAAGGAAATTGTAGTGGCAGGTACAAAAAGTCGGAAACTGACCCATGCCCATGCGGGTCTAATGTTTAGAATAGTGGCACGCGCACAAAAGAGTTGCATATATAGCTTAACACACTTCAGTCTTGAGGTAAATATTTAATAATTTGAAAGAAAGATAACGACTTTTTCTCAATTTCATTCGATAAGAAGAGTAACATAACTGAATTATGTGTCAGCGCATGCTCTTCGGGGCGACCCATCGGTGGCCCTATATGGGGTTGTCGTGTCTTGGTGGCACTCCATGGGGTTGTTGTGTCAGTTAGGGCTTACAGACTAAGACCTCCCCACCTTATATGGGTGGCCTCTTCTCTTGTATTTGTAGTGGTTTTCTCTCTCATCCAGTGATCCATGAGCTATAGGAGTCCCAGTAAGCCCCCAATATTGATCTTAATTATCATCTAAGAAAGATTACGGAAAAATAGGGGAGAAATTGGTGAGGCTGATTACCGTCGCTCAAATAACATGGTAGGTACGTGAAAGTGCATGGTTGCCCCCATGCGTGGTTTTGGTAATTAATGACAATCCTTATGGACTAATGTTTACATTGAGATATTCTTTATAGATCTTGTCCATGGGAAACTATAGGAGTTCATGTGTTGGACTCTTCTAGATGACTTAATGACCAAAGCTCTATTCAACGATTTATATGATGAATGGTCATGTGTAGAGTTGAGCTCATTGCAAGTATGGCTTGGAATAGAAAGTTGAGTGAACAATCATGTTTACCTCCAAGCCATCATACATATCAAGAGAAGAAGATGAAGTGCAGGTTCAATATGATACATATCGGAAGATATCCTTTGATTGAAGCTTGCAAAGGAAACATGAAGACAAAGCTTAGCGAGTCCCTCCCATAACGGAGTATGGGGGAGCATTTGGAGAAGTCTTCATCAAGCATTTGCTAGCAAGCACAATCAAGAAAGGTGTTTCGACTTGAGAGAGTCGAAGCATGTCAAGCTCTAGTTCACCGAAAACAGTTTTACTTTGGAAAACTTGGTGCGTTTTCGGTGGCGGAAATATTGCCGGTTCAACCGTGAGGAAAGTCCCACACCTTTCCATGTGTGGTGATTTTACTCTATTTATGGGATGCAATATTTCCAACAAAAGTGGTCTCACCTCTTTCGGAGTTCATTCGAAAAAGTTATAGCAGTTTTTCTTAGGCCGGAGTTTCCGGTCCCCAGGACCGGAGTCTCCGGACTCAACGATTTTCCTCCAAAGCTGCTTTGAAATTGTTCAGCCCCTGGTGGGGGCGGAGTTTCCGGCCCTAGAGGCCGGAGTTTCCGCCCTTGGATGAACTTTCCGGTCCAGGGCACCGGAGAGTTTGCCCAAGCCTCGGCTGTGTTGACGGTGTTCAGCCCTTGGTGGGGGCCGGAGTTTCCGGTCCCAGTAGGCCGGAGTTTCCGCCCCTGGCCGGAGTTTCCGGCCCTAGTGACCGGAAACTCCGGTGTGAAGTTTTCCTGCAACGGCTCTTTTTCGTGGGACCTATAAAAAGGCCCCTTCTTCCCCAGAGAGAGTAGCTCTTCCAAGCACGAATTTCCCCCTCTCTCTCCTCCATTGTTGACCTTGGAAAGCTTGCCCCTCTCTCTATTCCTCCCATGATTCTTGCATATCTTTGAGGGATTTTAGAGAGGAGATCTAGATCTACATTTCCACCAATCCATCTCTCCTCTAAGTGAGGGGAACCTAGTAGATCTTGATCTTGGAGTTCTTGGTGCATCTCCTCTTTGTTCTTCCTCTCTTATTCCCCCATAAGCATTTGTTGCTTTATTGGAATTCGAGAGTGAAGGATTTGAGCACTTGTGCTCTTGCCTTTTGCATTTGGTGCATTGGTTTGCTCGAATTCGTGGAAGTTGAAAGTTTGTGAGCTTGTTACTCTTGGGTCCTTGGACCCTAGACGCCTTTGTGGTGGTAGGATCCTTGTGTGGTCACTTGAAACCGTTCGGGAGCCCCCAATCCCATTGTGGGTTGTGCCCCGGATTGTTGTTGGAGGCCGTTCGGGAGCCCCCAATCCCATTATGGGTTATGCTCCGGATTGTTGTTGAAAGGCTCCGGATTCCGCCTCGAAGTAATTCCGACAGTGGAAGGTGAACCAAGCCTTTGTGGTGCGGTTCATCGGAGAAGAAGGTGAAACCTTTGTGGTTGTTAAACCGTTGTGTCGGTTCACACCTCTCCAACGAGACGCACTCCCTTAACAAGGAGGAACTCGGGAATACATCTTCATCTCCGCGTGCCTCGGTTATTTCTATACCCGAGCTTTTTACTTATGCAATTTACATTGTGATAGCCTTCGTGCTTGAAGTATTCTATAGCTATCACCTTGTTGTTTGTCTTTATTAGCATAAGTTGTTGGTGCACATAGGTGAGCCTAGTTTATTTAGGTTGTCGGCTTGTTAATTTAAACACCTCTATTCACCCCCCCCTAGGCGACATCATTGTCCTTTCAGTACGGCAGCCGGTACGAGCGTGCACAACCCTACCATAGGTCGTTAGGTCTTTTGTAGTCTTTAGTGTTTTGTGCGCTATTTTCTCATACGACCTCTGCTTTGGTGTTCTTTGACTCGTTGAACTCATATATACGACCCCGTACTCCATTGTCATTGGTTCTTAATTTTGAATTCGTGAAATAATCATTTTCCAAGTGAATCCCTTGTATTTCGTGATTATCCATGCATTCCACATGTACATAAATAGGGACAAAGGACAAAAGACAGGGAAAATGAGTAAAATCCTAATAGAAACCTATGATTATGATTGTGTTTTTCTTCTAGCACATAATATTGCCAAACTTCCAATACAAAAACATTAAAAACGTTGAGAAAAACTCCATGTAAGATGCATTCACCATTACACAAAACGATAACTTGCTTGTTACGCCTCATTGTGTCATTCCGACTCGCTAAACATTTTTGACCTAGTTCGTGTGTCGATTTGTCATCTATATGCCCAGGACAAGTGGACGGTGAAGAAGTACAACAGTGGTGGAAACTCCCCTACATCACATTCTTTGACCACACTTTGACGGAGAAGAAGGGTTTCCTTGAGCTTTTGAAAGAAAGAATGGTTTGCCTCGATCAGTTTCAAGATCCTCACGCTTCTTCTTGTCTTGAGGATACATATCCTATGAATCCTCAACTTGATAACTCTTCGCCTTTTACATCTTTTGGGGATGTCCCCATGTACAGTAGCGCACATACTAATCCTCTACAACATGTGTCATCGATCATCCAAAGTCCAAACCCCACATCGAGGGTACTAGATGTTCTTAAACATGTCCCAAGTATCCACTGATGGTGACAGGGGGGAATATGACGAACCACATTGTTTCCATCTACAAGATAGATTTGGTAGAGGGATCTTGATATCTATTCTTATGAAGGCCATTATGTAGTTCTTTTTTATAAGTAGATATTCTCAAATTATTCGGTGGGGGGAGGCAATTAGGTTGTGATAGTTTTGCGAGGTGAATAGTCAATGGTATTAATGAGAATTAACTTTGCTAACCATATAAATGTGGAATACACATTAATTCCATTGTTTAATTAGCCACCTCGAAGAGCTCCCAAGTCCCAAAACTTCTATAACCCCCTATTTTTGGAGTTTGTGAGGTGGCTAACCAACAACATTAATGAGAATTAAATACCTCTTGACAGATAAACATTGAATATTTGAGCACCCTCTTAAGATAAAAGGGACTATTATTTTCTAGGTCGTGTATTCATCTTGCACACTTTCCTAATGACGAGGGCTCAGCTGTTTCTCGTGCTCATGTGCTTGGTGGCCTCTTTTTTGACCGGCGGCGCCGAAGCAAAAAAGTTGGCCGGTGTATACATGCTCAAGACAGGGAATTTCTCTGTCAAGATGACTAACTGGGGTGCCACTATCATGTCGATCGTCCTTCCTGATTCCAAAGGTATGATGAGCATTTTGATATCCAGAAAATCATATAGAATCTAAAATTCACATGAGTAATGGGTTTAGTTTTATACTGAGAGAGCAACATCAAATTTCGGTGTCATCCACAAGGATGCATGGATAGAAAATCACACTTGTGCATATGTCTGATGATTATATCTGATGAGTATATGTACCAATTATGACAAATAAAGTAAACTGTTTATTTATAAGACAAAAACAATTTTATATTACTCATTAATAAATACTTGATGTTTTGGATATTGACATGATTTATGCATATTTAATCACTAGGCACATGCTAGAAGAAAAATATTATTCATTTTCATACTAAATATTTTTGACACGTGTTTTTTCATGCTTAAGGACTAAGTTATTTGTTGTGAAATAGTTTTTGTGTAGTGTGCGTGGTTTGATTTGCATAATCTATTTTGTAGGAAACTTGGGCGATGTTGTGCTGGGTAGAGACACCCTTGCTGAGTATTTCGTAAGATCTCTGATCCCTCTAGACAACTTTCTTGATACATTCATCTTCTCCCTTTGTTCTTAATTTAACATTTTAAGATTTTTTATGTGTTATAAATATTGACTAAATTCAGATTAAAATGAGTGAAAAAACACACTAAAATCTGTTTACATTTTTTTTTGAGAATAACTAAAATATGTTTACATAAAGCTGGGTCCCGGGCAACCAGGCCATGGCCTGGGCCGCAGCAAAACTTCCGGCCTACCATTCGGCTACAGTACAAAAAAAATTGGCCCGGGACTTAGCCCAGGCCTGCCCCAACTTGCTCGCTCGCTAGCGATCTAATCCAGCTAAGATTTCATTCGTTCATGTCTCGCTCGCGACCGAACACCGCGCGCCGCCACCGGTGTCATGCCGACGCCCGTCGCCCAGCTCCGCCCCCTGCCGCTGATGCTGGCGGAGCTCGCAGGCCGCCTTGCTTGCGCCAGCCTCCCCGGAAGCCATCTTCCCTGCGCGCCTGCCAACCGCTGCATCTCCTACACACGGCGTCGTCTCCGTTTCTAGCTTTGTCTTGCCTCACTGCTCATTGCCTGGCCACCGCCTCCTGGCTCCGGCAGACGGTAGTTTGAGTCCTCTCCTCCGCCGTGCGCCTACTGCGGATCCTGTCCAGTTCCCTGTGTCCAACCAGAACTGCAGAAGCAGTACAACTGCTGCCGAAGCCTGAAGTCACTTCTTCAGTTGCTTTTCTCACTGGCTCATTGCTTCTCTCAGCTAGGCAATCCGTTAGGTTTGATGCTCCCCTCAATTGATCTGCAACTGCATTTCTGGTTTCTAATTGATTTCATGTGTTAGGAACAAAAGAGGAACATATCAACCTCATACCGAATGAAAGCTCCTCAGCTGAAGAACATCCTCAAGCCGAAGAAGCTACTCGAATTAAATCAAACCCGCAAAGTGGATTATTTTTGTGCAATCGTACCTATTTTTTGTGTGGAAGATTTTCTAGCTAAATTTTGGCCCGGGGTTTGCACCAATCCTGACTCTTCTACTGGATACATATAGACGTGGAAAAAGTCTAAAACATCTTATATTTAAAACGGATGTAGTATCTTCTTAAAAGAAATTCATGGTACACATGTCAATTTATCAGAGACACAGTTCTATCTATAGATTGCTCTTAAAAAAATTCCCGACTAACCTCATTTGAAGTTGTTATATATATCTGAACATTTGTCTTTGTCCTTGGCATCAGAATGATGGTTGTTACTTCGGCCCGCTGACCGGGCGGGTGGCCCAAAGAATCGCCAGGGGCCGGTTCGTGCTCGACGGCAAAGTGTACCATACATATGTCAACGATGGCAGGAACGCGATCCATGGTATGCATTGTAGTTTGCTTGGTGCTGTGATGGGAGAGAGTAAGAGTTCAGATGAGCTAACTAATACAGTAATTTTTCTGCTGTAGGTGGTCACCGGGGATTCAACAAAGTCATGTGGACGGTGAAGGAGTACGTCAGCGACGGGGACTCCCCCTACGTCACATTCTTCTACCGCAGCTTCGACGGAGAAGAAGGGTTCCCTGGCGATCTGGACGTCTACGCGACGTACCAAGTGTCGAGCCCGTACGTGCTGAGCGTTCGCACGAACGCGACGGCTCTCAACAAGGCGACGCCGGTGAACTTCCTGCAGCACCTGTACCTGAACCTGGGGGGGGAGGGCAGCGGCGACGTGCTGTCCCACACGCTCCAGCTCTCCGCGTCGCGCTACACCCCGATGGACAAGGAGCTCCTCCCGTCCTCCGGCCGCGTGGACTCCGTCGCAGGCACCAACTACGACTTCCGGCGGCCGACGCGCATCCAGCATGTCGATGGCGGCAAGGGCCTCGTCGGGTATGACATCAACTACGTGATGGACGGGGAGGGCATGCGGAAGTTTGCAGCGGTCCAGGACGGCGCTTCCGGACGCGGGCTGGAGCTGTGGGCCAACCAGCCGGCGATGCAGCTCTACACCGGCAACGGGCTGAACGACACCATCAAGGGGAAGGGCGGCAAGGTGTACGGGAGGTACGGCGGGTTTTGCCTGGAGACGCAGGGGTACCCCGACGCCGTGAACCATCCCGAGTTCCCGTCGCAGACGATCAGGCCTGGCCAGGTGTACAAGCACGACATGGTATACAAGTTCTCAGTCTAAATTTGAACGGCCGGTTTCTCCCGCCATGCATATGGAAGACATGAGCCCGCCTGATGGCGCGTGCTTGAAGAATAAAATTGATGTTCGCTTTATAAACTTTCGGTCACCAAACATTGCACATTACCAAGTGTATTTAGTCGTCTAAAACAAAACAATATGCCACGGATTGGAATCGAGCAAATGTTGAAGCAGTAATAGGCAAATCTTATTGTCCTACAACCCTCGTGAGCCAAATGCGTAAAGTAAAATTGACACAGAGAATTAGGACGAACCTCTATTAATATTTGTGTCAACTGATAATGTACAATGATTGAGTCCTCGATAATTATATAGCATCTTGTACTTGTATATGCACCACCGGGCACACAACCTGTAAAGATGATTTCAGCCTAGCACCACTTCAATTTTGGATGTGGGACAGCAAATTCTATCCATAACGGCGAGTTTCTCCTTGTTGCTCCACTTGCTTTGCAGAGTTACCATCTCCCAGCCACAAGGGCCATTTTCCTTGACATGTCCATGCTTAAAAAGAGCAACACGGCTCATCACCGTGGATACTGCTACGGCGTACCTTACAAGGTGAAGATGTCTGTCCGTTCTCTGAAAGCCAACGATCACCAGCTCCTTGAGATGGCGGTGGTGGCGCGCCGCAGTCGAGGGCAGCCACGGTGGTATCTCCTGGTCCGGACACGCTTCGGTTTTGGAAACATGGACATGGATGCTCTCCAGCAATGGTGCGGCGTCGATGAGGAGGTGTGGCCCTGAGCCCGAGCCATCCCAACAGGAAGGCACATCTGCAATCAGCAGCCTCCTGAGATTGGCCATTGGACAGACGGGATTCTTCAGGGCGATCCACATACCTGGCCCAGCAGACCGCAGGGCAAGGTCCGTGATGCTGGTGGCGGCTCGAAAGAAGGGCGTGATCCCGCGAACCATGATATTCGGTATGAAGTTATAATTGTGAGAGCCTTCCCGTTGTTCACCGACAGAGAAGACGAAGCTCACATGCTCAAGGCAAGGGGACGCGGTGGATCTCAACATAAGGGCGGCCTGCACAACAGCAAGGCTATGGAGCTTGAGGAGAGAGTGGATCTCAACTATGATTAAGTCGCCGTCAATGAGAAGCTCCCTGATTCCTGACATGGGTGCGTTGAGTATCAGATTACTTCTATAGTACTCACAGGATATGACGTGCAGGATTTGCAGCTGCGGGCACGCGGCAATCACCTCTCCGTAGACGGCTGCGGGCGTCGATGCGGGCAGATTTTTCAAGACGAGCTTGGTGAGCGCGGTGAACCCCTCGAGCGGCGGGGGAAAGCAATTGGAAAGGTTGAGGCTTTGCAGCCGAGACTCGCCGGGGTTCCTGCTGATGCAACCATGGGGCAAAGTATAGCCCGGCGGATGCGGAATCAGGATCCGCTCCGTCGGCGTGGCAACGAGCACGAGGTCCTTCACGCCCCAGGAATCGACGGCCTCCACTATGAGGCTGTTGAATATGCAGGCCGATGAGGTGGTTTCGGCGAAGAACTCGAGCGATAGCCTATCCACACGGCACCGGCGGTGAGCTCCTCCTCCTGCGCTGCCGGCCAAGAGGAGTCTCCTGACTGAGGCGGACATGGAGCGCATGGCGCGGCGCTGGTACCGCCGGACGATATCAGTTAGCTTGGGGACGAAGCGGCCTAGTCGACGCAATCTCCTGGCTTCACGGAGGAGGAGGAGGCATCGGCGGTAGCGCTTGGGCAGCGTGTCGGTTACTTTGAGATCCAGCACCGTGAGCTCCCGCGGGAGGTGAGCCCAGCGTTTGGAGATCGCTCCGGCGCGGTGCGCGGTGCGGCTGTCGAGACGGCACAGGATATGGAGGAGCAGATCGTCGTCGAGCGCGCTGATGCGGTCATCCGCGTCGCCGGCTTCGTCGCAGGCAGCGTGAAGCCGGCGACGGGAGTTATCCTTCCGAGCCATTGGAGACTTTGCTCCGCCTGTCTGCGGCGTCTAGGGTTAATTAACGAATTTGTTTTATTGCTGTGCGTGTTAACCGGGCTGTGGACCATGAACCCCATATCGCTGGCGCTCCCTACCCTAATGTATTGGGCTTGCGCCGTCCCCTTCCTTTTCTTTTTTGCATTTCCGTATTCTTCTTATAGGATTGAGGTGCCAAGATCGAGCAGCGATCAAGGGATCTTCGGATGGCGAAATCCAACATGAAATAAGGAAGGAGATGAATCATGGTGCTCGTCTAGTAGCCAGAAAAATTCGGCCGTTGGTCAAAAAACGACTCCCGAGTTGCTGCTCTCCCGAGCGACTCCGGGGGATCTCGCCGCCCACCTCCAAGCACCGCCGTCCGCCGCTGCTGCCCTCTTCGGCGGCGGTTGGCGGCACCCACCCCGTCGATTGACGGTGGGGCAGGGGAGGCGCTCCTGGGAACTGCTCACGGGAAGAGGTGGGGAGGTCCTCTCGGGGGCGTAGGGACGCGCAGCTGCTCCTGGGCGGTGCCAGAGGCACTCCGACAGGAGGCGTCAAGGAGGAGGGGTAAGTCGCTCCTGTGCGGTGCCCAACGATGCACGTTTCTGGGAGGGATGCGATCCAATTTGAGATCGTGGGGTTAGGTCGGTGCTTGCACTGGATCCTCCTTTTCCTCTTCTGCCAATCCTGTAATGGAGTTGACCAGCGGTGTGGGGATCTGCTGGTCTTGCAAATAATGGCAGCGTCCTAAGATTTTTCTTGTGCCAAGATGATGATTTGCAAGTGCATGTCCTCATCGATTTGGTGGATGAGCCGTGTTCCGGAAGGCTCCGTCGGCACTCCATTAGGCGAATGATCCTGGAGATTGCTGGATCGGGTGGAATTCGGTCGTACGCATCCATGTTTTCTCTACCCGTTCGGTTTCAGAGGGAGCGCTTTGAAACTCTGTTGGAGGTTAATATCATGAAGAATGTTTTCGTTCCGTGGTGCCGGCGAAGAATGACATGGAAGCCAAGATCTGAGGTCTAGAGTGGTAAGGGGAATTGGCTTGGTAATTGGTGACTTGGAGCAGCGGCTAGCAAGTGGTGGCGACATCACATGAGAAGTTCAAAGATTTGCCTTGCAGGGTGAAAATCTAAGTTCTGGCCTTAATTGGTTGTGCCTGGAAATGACCTTGCTCAATGCGTTGTTTTGTGAGCAAGTACTTCTAAACTTCTGGTGATGTCTCGGTGGTGTTAGTGCTGCTTCTACAAGGAATAGATCGCTACAACGGTACATGGCTTTTTCTGCAATTATGTTTTCTTTTTTTTGGATGTGTGCATCCGTAAAGCCGTTAGAGCATTATTGCAGAGCCTGGGTGTATTTGGTACTTCCTTGATATCAATAAATTCCCTTTATCTAAAAGTAGCCAGAAAATTTATTTCAGAACAATTTTATGGTGTGGATCTTCCAACCACCTTATTGTGTACTCCCACCCTTTTTAATATAAGATGTTTCAGCTATTGCACATGTTGTCTAGATACACACTAATTTTAGTGAATATGGACACTAAACACTAAATCTAATATTAAATACATTAATTGTAGATCTAGGTGATGTGAACAGTGCATTTTTGTATATCCCAGAATAAAATAGAACTTTCGGGATCGCCTCATGTCCGAGTTGAGGCAGAAAACACCTTTCACTCACCTATATGTTCCCTTAAGAGTCATTTGGGCATCTCTAGCCGTCCCCCCAAGTGCTCCCCAAGGCCACTTTTTGGCAAAAAAGGGCCAAAAGGCACCGAAAATCTACCAGCCAGCCCCTCCAGGACTTGAAAAGGCGTCGTTTTAGCGCCGGCGCACCCAAGGAAAATCCAAGGGGCTGGGTTTAGTCTGCGGGCAAAAGTGAAGGGGATCGCAGCCAGAAAACAATAATTTTTCTAGCAACGATATCCTTAAACTAGCCAGGATCTATACTACGCAGATACAGTAATACGGAAGAGATCGGTATATATACCCTTGTAGACCAAAAAGTGTGGATTATGCTCCCGCACAAGCTTTGTCGATGTAGACGACGTAGCCGACCTCAAGGTCGTGTAGAGGACGTAGACCTCCTAGCACCACTACCGTGGCACCTCGCAGAGTTCCACACACGAACGGTGAATCCGACGACCTCCAAAGCTCCAGTCCAGGACGAGCAGCGGAAGACCAGGACCGGATCACCAGCAGCACGACAGCGTGCGTATGGTGGAGAGAACTTCCTCCTCGGCGCAACTCCAATAAAAGGAATCATGTTAATCGAGGAGAAATCAGAGAAATAATTGGATGAGTTAAAATGCCAGGGGTGCACCTCTATATAAAGTGACAAGGGAGCAACCAAACTTGCTAGCCGGGCGGTGTGGGACTAAACCCCCACACCCCCAGCCGGCCAAAGCATGCGCCGGCCCTAGGTGGGCCTCATTTGGCCCACCTAGGCCGGCCTCCCCCCAACCAAACCAAGGAGGGGACCTCCCCCCCCCCTCACCCGCATGGGCCTTCTTTCCATCAGAAGGAACACTTAAGGAAACCAGTCTTTAAAAATTTGAAAATAAATAAATAAAATTGTATTTAACTATTAATTACACTAATTAATATTAAACACATATTATATAATTTATTCCGGCTCCGAAAACTATTTCCTCGACCTCTCCATTAAAGTGATCCTCACATCAACATTTTTTAGCATCCTAACTTTAGCATCCAAATGATACCATGTTATGACTTTCCATTGATCGATGCCATGAAAACATGAGGGTGGGCCCCTATTTGTCTAAAGAAAGTAACCAATAGACAGAAATATCTCTTGGTTACACACATCCATCTCTTGCTATTTTCCCACAATTTTTGGATGACCAAATATGTTATAGGCATCCGTGATATTTGGTTACCAATTGCGGTAGTTATAGAAATTTTTTATTTGTTACTACATTATGAAAAATATTGTAGTATTAGTGAAACCACAATCTTATTTCTTAACACTTCCAACCAATTACAGATGACACCCTCGCATCTGCGAGGGCCACCTTGCTAGTTTTAAAAAATAGAAGTTCAGATAGAGCGGGATTAGGGAGGCGAGGTTTTTTTGAGTGTGTGTGAGTTTAGCATATGTGCCAAACCACGTGGGGTTATAAGTTGGCCGCTTCCTGAATTCAATACACCTTTTCATGGTGTACCCTTAAGAAAGCTTGGCCTTGCTAACAGGATCAGGGTGTGTGGAGAGTGATAGGCTCAGTTTCAGTATGGACTTACCTCAGTGAGGAAATAACCCACCGCGAGTCTTCCATACTACCCATGAGCATGGATGACTTCCGAATACATAAAGAAACCATAATTGATACATTTCATTGGCACTTACAACTGGTAATGAAAAGAAAATTTCAAATACATGAAAGAAAGGGGAAAATAAATTACACCTAATGGATTGCACGGCTGAAGAAAAAATATCTAACTTAAGCTAACTTCATTTTTTGCAATAACTTGCAACTCTCAAGAACTAGACACAGAGCACTTCACATTTCGTCAATAACTTGCCTAAAGAGAACCTACATCACGCGGGAGGGTTCAGAATTTAGCCTTCTTCGTTATCATCACAGGGCACGGTGCACTGAATCACGACGCGAGCTCCCGACGACAGCCTGCAAGCATTGATTCAGAGCAAAAGCCTCAACACCAAGATCTTGTCATCACGTTGGCGCCAAATCCTCAATTTGTTGCGAGGTAAAATTGAAAGCATCGAGTGCATACCCAGTCTACTGGCAAAAAGTTGGAGCACTTAACTTTCCTCGATCTTGACGAGCTTCTCCCTGTTCTCCTTCTTGAAAGAGTCTATCCTCGCCGTCCCCGGTGCTATGGCGGCATCAGTGAACCTCTTGCTTCCGCCGTCCCCGGATGCTATGCTGGAGTCTTGTCCGGCTGAGGAGCTCCTCCGGCAGTCTGAGATCGGGGAATTCGGCACCTCGTTCTTCGGGTGCAGGAACGATGACAGTATTGGCGTCAGTGGTAGGCACCTTGAGCGTGATACAGTATCTTCTTCATCAGGCCTTGCGCAGTCGCAGAGGGCGTCACTGCCCCTGCAGGTTTGTCCATGATTAAGAACATCGTGAAGAGAGAAACTGAAAACTCGAACGGCAAGTAAGATCCTTGGCAAAAAGAAGGAAAGCTACTGCATCTGACATAACCATTGTGCCAACGACCGGATTTCCTGCAACTTATGCTACATAAAATTTTGGATTTGAATAGGGTGAGACAAAACATGGTCCAATCGGGATCAGGATCTATCTACGCATGAACTTTCCTGACGTTTGAAGTAGCAGTCCATAGATTGGTTCCTCTATTACAGTGACAACTCTTCAGAGTAGCAACAACTGTTCAAGTGTTGAGCAGTATGAAGCAACAGGATATCTGCTACATTTTCAGTTAACCAACTGAAGAATCTTGCCAGCCAGCTATGTTGTGTGGTCCTCTACATCTGACAAGTAGCTCGTGTTGTGGCAATGAAGTGAAGCTACTAGGGCAGGATGAAAAACTGTAGAATTGGAGTAATGACAAAAAGAGTAGCAGGACTGCAGGAGGCTTCCTCTTTTGGGGAGCAAAATCTTCATCATTTCAGTAACTAGTGGTTGCACAAATTTACTCTTCATGTTCTTTATCTTCTAACCGACTTTGCAGATGTTAAACAAAATGTATGGCACTGTAAAAAAGTACTAATGTGAAATGGACAAAGTAAAATTTCCATTCGCTCTTAGTAGGCATATTTACTAATTTTGCAATGTCTTGATCTCAGTTTTCTTCAGTAGATACCATGTACTTTGTTATTTTGTTTGCTACGCCTACGCGTATGCCAGGCGCCAGCTGCATGATGGCAACATAGGACATAAACATGCAGTGTCATTGGCACCAAGCTAACTGCAAATGGCCTCATCTAGAGTCTGGACGTCACGAAATGATGGAAAGCACTGGTCCTTCCAATCATAAAATCTATATGGTACGCGGTTCCTTTCCATCTCTCAATTCCATGAGCCCAGCCTAACCTAACCCTTTGATATTATGTGCAACTGCTATGCTCTTAAATGAGCAATCACTGCAAAATTTTAGCCTGATTGTCTATTTTTCAGACGCTAGCATCTCATGACTACTAAATACAAATGATAGTAGAAAATGCACCACCTGATTTATCAAATCTAAGCTGACATGCTAACGAGTACAAGGACAAAATGCATTCTACGCATGGCAACAAAGTATGTACTTGTTTAGTATTTTTGGCGGCAGTAAAACCGTTACAGAATTAGCAGGAAATTTAGCTGCAAAACGTGTAATTTCTACAATCTAGAATTTACCTTTCCGCGTTGTAGGAAGAAGACCGCTTAAGGACTGAGTGCCTCTCAGCGGGAACGTCTCTCTGTGTCTTAGTCTCAATAATGCTCCCACTAAAATATTCCTTATCTTCAAACCGAGTCCCTACGAATCTGGGATTCTCTGATAGGTAATCAAGCTCACCCATCATCATGGAGCGAGAGATTAACGGCGAGGGGAACTTCAGGTTCGGGAACCTTGGCTTGTAAGCTCCAACAAGGCCAATACTGTCATGATCTTTCACTGACAGTGAACCACAGGTTATGAGCTGCATCAGTACATTCGCTGGCCTCAGCTTCGGGATGGTAGGCACAACAATATCATCCTCTTCAAGAATTCTGAAGCTATTTGTCACATTGTTGTCAGCTCGTATTAATGACTCTAAACTCTCAGACTTGCCATGGGTTGAACCTTGGCTCAGTGGAGTAGGACACTGAGACATGATATCCCTGGAAATCCCCTGGAGCTCCGCTGATCGGCGCGGATAGCTTTGCTGCCGGTACTCAATAACTTCACGAACTACCGAGTCATGATCAGTGCTCAGACTTTTCTTATGCGTCTCAGGTAATTTGCGAGCTGATCTTCTGCCAAGGTCATCAGTCTGAGTTGCGGCATCTATCGAACCAGTGGGCTTGTAAACCCTGAATTCTGCTGCAGTCACCGGGCCAGTCCTCGACATGACGGTCCTCTGAGGCTCAGACTCTGGTGACATGTTCTCTGAGGAGTTACCCCGGCATGGCGAGGGGGAGTCGTCCTCGTCCGGCGAAGGCACTGAAGGCGCACGCCGAGGTTTGGCTTCTCTAACTGTCACACTAGGAGGGGAGGAGGAAAACGAAGCCTCCCTTGACAAGGGTAGCCTCGTACCATCTTTCGGCCTGCTCTGCTGCTTCTGGTTGCCATTACTACCATGGTGAAATTGACCTGCGTATACTTAAACACGCAAAAGATGACACCACAGTAGCAGTCAGCACTGACGCTCTTGATCCATGTTCACAAACACAAACGGCAGTTCAGAGAAGAATTGTTTACCTGAAGAAGGTCGGTCCAAGAGCTCGGATCCCTTGAGCACGTACTCGCCGTCGGTGGCCGGGAGGACGAGGTCATCCTCGGCGAGGTCGTGCCACACGAACCCGTTCTTGTAGCTCCTGAAAATCTTGGTGTCAGGCTCACCCAACATTCAGAAAACTCAACATCTGGCAAAGAAAAGAGGAGAGGACATGTCGCTTGCTTGGCTTACCTCTTGCAAGACCACGAGTACATGGCGGCCATGCCCTTGCCGCGCACCGTGTTGAGATGATTAATCACATCTGCGCGTCCAGCCATTCAATCATCAATAAGCAAAGGATAATAGGATATACAACCAGGTTACACATGAGGGAGTAATACATTGGGGTTTCTGTCGGTTGCAATATTCCACTGACCTCTGAGGTAGAGCCCCTCCGCGGAGGAGGACGCCGGCACCTCGACGAAGTGCGGGTGCTCGAGGTGCCGGCTCCGCGTGAGGTAGTACACCACGGGCACCTTCCTCGCCGCCGGCCTCTGCCGCTCGGGGCTCCGTGGCCGCCGCCCTCGGCTCTCCATTCCTCCCACCTCTTTTACAACTCACCCTCGACAAACAACGGCAGCTCAGCTCAGCTCAAGTCCGCCGAAATGGACGACGCCTGCAAGTGCAACAGCAAGATCGCCGAAAGCAGGCAAGCGTGAGGTAGGAGAAGGAGATTAGGAGAGTGGGACTTTTCTCTGCTGTTCCATTCATCAGGTCAGGTGGCGCAAAATACAAGATCAGGGCCAGAATTGGCCTGACGGGTGCCTCCAAAATCCGGTAACTTCCCAGCGAGTAAAAAAATGAGAACGGAGGAGAGTACACGGCAGAGCGGGGTTACCTCTCCGAGAGAGAGACCGAAGCTTTGGAGAAATTACCGGTCGCGCGCGCGCCTCCAGAACCTGCATTTTTAAGCAATCACATTGAGAACAGAGAGGTGATTACTTGCCAAGAAACTGAGTTTGCTAGGTGTGGGTGGTTTCGGTTGGGGTACCTGAGAGAGAATGAGGCGGCTGCAGCCAAGACTGAACCCCGTTTTCTCGGTCGATCACTCCCAGTCGGCCAGCCAAGCAACACGAGAGGACTGGAGTGGAGCGAAGAGGCAGAGACGGCTGACAGCAGGGCGTGGAGGCTCCAGGAACTGCATACGGCAAGAAAATCTTTTTATTACAGCCACGCTCGCTCGCTCTCGCAGTGTTGAGAGTAAGAGCCAAAGGAGAGAGAGCGAAGGTGGAGATAACAATAACAGGGTACCTCCAAGATTGAAACTTTTCGACAGGCAGCGAGGGATGTGATAGGGGGGCACGAGGATGGGACAAGCAGATGCCTCCAAGCCCCCCGAAAAGGTTCCTGGTGAGACGGGGAGCAGGGAGGAAGACGGAGCACGGGGACGGCAACGCTAGCTGCGCATCCCACCCAGCAAGATGGAATCTCGGGAGAAACTGCCCAGGGAGGAATGGAGGAAGCCGGTGGAAGGACTACCAAACTTGGGAAGTATTAAATCTTCGGAGGAGGAGCGTAATGGCGGGCATGGAGCTGCTGCGGCATTGCGAACTTTTATCGAGCAGGGGATGGGCGAGGGCAGGGGGAAGCTTTTCTCCGTGGGAGGGACAAGTGAGTAAAACTCGGTGAGGTCGCCGTCCTCGGACGCAGGTCGCGTGCAGCGTCAGTGCAGTGCCTGGCAGGGCAGAGCAGGGCGAGGAGAGGGACGGGACGAGCGCGGGGGTCAAACGGCACGGCCGGGCAGAGGGAAGAAGGGGGGCAACGGCGGTGTGAGGGATGGATGCACAGTCGAGCTGGTGGGCGTAACGGCGGACGGCGGGGACGGTGGAGGGACGGCGAGCAGTTGTGTGTGGCGGGTGACGAGGGGTACGAGGCGCGGCTTTTAGGCGGAGTGGGTGGCCGCGCCATTAAATGCGTCGCGTCGGGGAGGCAACGCAGGGTGGAGGCGGTGATTAGCGCGATCGAGGCGGTGCTGCGGGCCGCGGTAAAGATTTTTATTTTCGAACACATAGCTAGATTAAGTTTTTTTGTCAGAATTTATTTTTTAGGGAAAAGAAAATGTACAGTAGTAAGTTTGCAAGTAGTCTTATCAAAAACATTATAGTCTTTTAAATATCCTGAGAAGTAAAAAAAAACTAGTTGTTTCGTGATCACAGTATGGTACATCGCTTGAGTTTATTAAAGAGAAAGCTAGGGGTTCATCAACCCAGTTACACAAAAGATTGTTCTGAAAACTATGCCTAGCTATTTCATGAGCTACGTGATTTGCTTCTCTATTACACTTGCATTTAACACTCGACCAATCATTAGGCGGAATCGTCCAGTTTGTGTCAAACAATTATCCGCCCACGCTCGATTAGTGGAGAAAACATGTTGGATTTTATTGAGCTTTGACCTATTTGGTAACACGAATGTTAGAAAAACTCAACATATCTTTTAGCTTAGTGGTTTGGTATATAGAGAGTTGTGAGTATAGTCTGGTTTGGTTTGGTATATAGAGAGTTGTGAGTATAGTCTCACGTTGTAGGTGGGAAAAGAATTGACACGATGTTTTGGCTTATATAGGTTTAGAGCTCAGTCGATTTAGAACTCGTGAGTTCTCAATCAGCTGACGTAGCATGAGTTCTGGCCCAAAAATGTTTAAAATAAAAAATTGTCCCGAAAAAATTCAGTTGCAACTCACTTGCAACCGGAAAATCCAGGCCCACTTGTAACTAAAAAATTTCAATTTCGACCAACTTGCAACCGAAAAAAATTCAGTTGCAAACCACTTGTAACTTTAAAGAAATTGAAAAAGAAAAAAAAACGCACGCATCTTGGCCATGATCGAACGGTGATGGACGCGACTTAGAACTAGCAAAACCGATAGGTTTAGATGCATCTATTGTGAAAAAATAGTTTCAATGCATTATAAATTGTCAAAAAATTTAAACAAATAGTTGGAGCATATATTCATACATTTTATGTCCGTACAAAGAGTTCCACAAAAAATGTTTTTGACCCGTATAACAAACACAAACAAATGTCTCATGAAGAATCATTTCGAAACAAAGAGAGGGGGATAATCAAATCTTTTGAAACCCTCTCGGCATGAATTCTCGACTTCGTTTGACTAATTTGGTGTCCATCGTACGGTATGAAAATTAGCTGAAGATTTTTTATAAAAAAGTCTATCTAGTAAAAAAAAAAGGAGATGACCATGTCCGAAAAGGTTGATATATCTACGGTAGCAGTGAGTGTGTACTTGCGACGCCTTATGAAACCCTACAGTAGCACCAACGAATGCTCGGTAGCCAGTGATTGTTTGCGGACAGGCGCCATACTTCTACGTTAGAAATTGGAACACTCTGTCACTAGACTGGTGCTGCGTACTACCTAGAGGCGGGCCTTGCTCCGCCGTGGCATAGCCACCGCACAGTAACAACATTTATATTCGATCTGAGAGGAAAAGATGGGTGATCGAGGTTGCCCTGTAGCCCATGGAAGCAGGGAACACTGTAGCGCCTCGCGTGTTTGCCAATTTGTTGTGTCTCCTGGTTGGTTTTCGATCGGACGGACGGTCGGGGTCGTGCGTCCGAAACGGTAGCGCCACGGTGTTCTTCTCCGGCCGGCTTTACTAGAGAAAAGGTCCGGCCTTGACTTGACCCCAATTGTTTTCGCCGGACGTATGGAGTACTATTTTCACTAGATTAATCTTGCTGTATAAAAATTGAAGAAACGGAGTTTCGTCCCGCTTTACAATTAAAACACATCGACCGTACCGATACAACGTGATAAGGAAACAATCTTATACATCAGATCAAAGATTAACAAAAAAAAATGAACATATAGAAAACTTTACTTGCCACGAAAGACCCCAACGCGAGTTCAAGAAAAACTGAGCCTCCATGACAACATTCTGAAGAGTGTGATGACGCAAAGCGCCACCGCCGTCGAGACCAAGCAGTCAAGTGTTTTCATCCGGAGCTCCAGTGCGGAGAAGGTACCCACAACGACACCCCAAGAGGGTTGCGAAACCCGCATGCGACATCATCGTTGGCGCCAGAGAATTAGTTTTACATTTTGATGGATCTTGCATTGTCAATAGGCTAGCCTATTGTCAATAAACATATGATGAGCACCTATCTACAAAGAGGGTGTGCAAAATAAATGACTCCATTAAGAAAAGAGCCTACTCGCAAAACTTTTCAAGCTAAATTGGAAAATCGGAAGTAGTATTTGATCGGAGCATACTGGATCATCGGTTCGTTGCACTTGTCTGCGCAATTACTTTTGTCTCTGGACTCTGGTATGGTCGTTACACATGCATGTGTAATGTGTTTGAGCACACCTTGTAGTCGATCTTGTACTATGCCTACGATTGTTTTGTCGCCAAGATCAAATCGGAGACGAGGAATTGGTTGTCCTTGGGCTCCATTTCTACATTCCTTTTCTCGCATGGTAGAAAATTTAAGTGCAACATGAAGCACGAGGCACTGAGACGGGGATACTGCTGGCCGGAGCAGGCAGAGAATTTTACGTCCGTCAGTGCCCTTTTGCCCTCACAGCATTCCTTCTGACCAGGACTATACCACGTCGTCAGTGGAGCTTGAGAGCACAACAGTGGAAAACTTGAATCGAGGAAAAGACGGGACCAAGCACACAGACCGTGACGCTGACAATACGGACCGGCCGGCCACCCCCAGTGATAATAATAAAACCCCCAGTACGTACTAGACTGTTGCTACATGATGCTCTTGCTTCCTTTTGATGAAAGTCAAAGCTTCCAAGCCGCAACTGTTAACGACCGCTGCCTATAATTGGGGAAAGCCTTGTTTGACCTGATAGTATTTGTAGTTTAGCTCGTGGCGCCATGCTGCTAGCATGCTAAAGCCTAGCGAGTGTGTCCATTCTGCTCAGTTTAGCTGATGCTGTTGATGATTTGGTTGCTGATTGATGACGCGTTGTCGTCGCTTACCCCGCTTTTGCCGAGCTTATCTTCCGTTCAAATCTTGCTCGTGGCGCCAAGGTAATATCCTTTCTGTTGAACTTATTGGCTTCACAGACCGATTTTGTCCGTTTGGATCGTGGTTCGAGCGGTGCGGACATCAGCGGACATGCATGTCCATCTCAGTGTACCCAATGGATAAGATTCAAACAGACAGCTATTTTATCTGTGTGGGTGGTTGACAAATAGGCCATACTCGAATAGGGAGGACAAGAAGGAGACGAGTGTGGACACACGTATGTGTTTTGTTGTTCTTTAATCCGCCACGACTTAAACCTGACCTAAATTTGAGTCGGAAATACGTCGGACCGGACACAAAATAGATAAAAAATGGACAACCGGACAAATGGGTCTTACCGTTGGGGCTTGATTTTTCCCAAACGTATACAACCGTACTCGATGGGCCATGTCGTTGGAGTCATCCTTAGACCGCCTTGTCACGTCTCACACATCATGTTTCTGAAGGAAATATGCCCTAGAGGCAACTAATAAAGTGTTTTATTTATCATATCACATTTGTTTATAATACGTTTTTGTGTCATGCTATAATTGTATTAAGCGGAAACATTAATACACGTGTGATACGAAAACAACCAGATCCCTAATATCCTCTACGTGCCTAGTTCATTGTGCAATTGATGATAGAGGTTTCCCGATCATGTGACATGGCGTCAGTTGACAATGGAGTCATATAGTAGAACGATGTGATGGACATACCCAATATATGTAGGACATAGTCATTACGCCTTTAACCGTGAGATCAACTCTTATTGCTATTACTGAAATATACTTTTATTGCATCAAACGTCATGTCTTAATAGTATGACAATAAAGGTGTTCCTTTCGGGTATCGGAAGGGAGTATGTTGAGACGAGGGATCAAGAGCGGGATTTGCCAGTCTGCATAGCAGGATAGATACTCTAGGTCCCACTCGGTGAGATTATGTCAAATGAGATTTCAAGCATGTGACTATGTCACCCGGAGGTATGGAGATATCTATGAACGAGTCTCGGATTCACTAAGTATCGCTATGGCAAAATGTTTAAAACTCGACGTCCAGATTCGAATGATAAAGTTATTCGTTATATCACAGAGATTAATTTTGGGGATCAAGGCCCACGAATTAGTCATTAATCAGAGAGGTGTCTCGATCATGCATGTTATTATATCGAACCGCTAGGGTAACACACTTAAGGGGAGTCGACATATTTACCGGATGAGAAATTAGAAAAGAGAACACCGGAAACGTCCCGGGAATGGTCCGATGGAGATCGGGCAGCGACGAAATTGTTTTCGGAGACAAAATAAATTATATAATATGTGTTTAATTTTGAAGGGGACCGTGTGTAGAAAACAAAAAAAAATCCTAGCAACGATATCCTTAAACTAGCCAAGATCTACACTATGCAGATATAGTAGTACATCGGAGATCGGAATACATACCCTCGTAGACCGAATAGCGGGGATTACGCTCCCGCACAAGCGTTGACGACGAAGACGACGTAGCCGACCTCTAGGTCGCGGAGAACTTGGCGCGACGAAGACGACGAAGATGACCCCGAGGTCGGGTGGAGGAAGTAGGCCTCCGAGTACCACTAGCGCAGCACCTCGCAGGGCGTCACACACATACGGTGGAGACGACGGCCTCCGAAGCTCCAGTCCAGGACGAGCAGCGGAAGACTTGGACCGGAACACCAGCAGCGCGGCAGCGGGCTATGGTGGAAGAGATCCCCCTCCTCTACTCGGCGCGGCTCCGACAAGGGAACCACGAGATCGAGAGAGAAATTGGGAATTAATAGGTGAATTAAAAGGCCAGGGGTGCCACTTCTTATATAGGCTCCCAGGGGGGAGCCAACCTCCTCACCAGGCAATGTGGGACTATCCCCACATGCCTGGTGCGGCCATGGCTGGTGCGCCGGCCCCCTGGTGGGCCAAGCCCACCTGAGTCGGCCACCCAAGACCCCACCGAATTCCCCTTGGGAATTTTCCCCTCTTGGGCCTTCTTTCGACCAGAAGGCCCATTTAGGGAAACCAGTCTAAATAAATTCGAAAATAAATATATAAAATCATATTTGCATATTAATTACACTAATTAATATCAAACATAATATATATAATTGTTCCTAGCTCCGAAAACTCTTTCGGCGCTGCCCGATCTCCATCGGACCCCTCCCGGGACGTTCCTGGTGATCTCTTTCCTTTCCGGTTGTCTTGTCGAAACCCCTTAAGTGTGTTACCCTATCGGTTCGATATAATAACAGGTATGATCAAGACTCCTCTATGATCAACGACTAACTCGTAGGCCTGGACCCCATGAATTAATCCCTGTGATATAACGAACGACTTTCATCTATCAAAACTGGACGTCTAGTCTTAAACCCTTTGTCATGGCGATACTTATCGTGTCCGAGCATCATTCTCAGATATCTCCATACCTAGCATGATCTCGTTACCGGCATCGCTATCTTCTACTCGTTTATGATATTATGTCAGCTGGTGACCTAGTCACATGTTTGCAAACTCATTTGACATAATCTCACCGAGTGGGCCCTAGAGTATCTATCCGGCTATGCGGACTGACAAATCCCGTTGTTGACCCCTCGTCTCAACTACCCCCTTCCGATACCCAAAAGTATCACCGTTATTGTCACACTATATAAGATATGATGTTTGGTGCGATCAAAGTATCTTCCAGGGATAACAATAAGAGTTGATCTCACGGTCTTAAGGCGTAATGACTATGTCCTACAAATACTGGGTATGTCCATCACATCGTTACACCTAACGATATGACTTCCATTGCCGACCGGCGCCATGCCCTATGATCGGGAAACCTCGATCATCAATCGCGCAACGAAACTAGTCTTAGTAGAGCCTACTAGGGACCTGGTTGTTTATCTACCACACCTGTATTAATGTTTCCGCTTAATACAGTTATAGCATGGTGTAAAACATATAATGAACGATTGGGATATTGCCAATAAACTATGTTTATTAAGTGCCTCTAGGGCATATTCCCTTCAGTCTCCCACTTGCACTAGAGTAACACTTAATCTAGTTTACAACTTGGTAAAAGCTCAACACCCATAGCATCTTGGTGTCTGCTCGCCTCGTGGAAGAGGAATACAGTCAATAGAACTCACACATTGAGATCTATATGTGCTTTGCAACACTTCTATGTCACCTAGTTTGACATCATCCCGTATCTTACGATGACGGTGAAATATATCCCAGTGGATGGAGTGAGACTCGAGCATTCGCGTTGCATGCGCCTTAAAAGTCTGAAAGATCTATTAAGGGACCACCTACGCTCGGAAAACTGCTCAGTCCAATCACACTTGCTACTTCTAAAGTCACGATATATTTTTATACCTATGTAGATTATGCGACAGTGCATTCATATGCGGCTTCGCAAACTAACCATGTCTATCTTCAAAATAAAGGACATCTCCTATATGAGATTTCTAGTCGTATGGGTCAGTGCAATAACTTGCATCATCGTAACCGCTTTACGGCAAGTTGCCATTCCACTCTTACCCATTACTAGAAAACCTATCTTCAGTTCTCATAGACACTGAAGAATAAACTTAACGTTTATTCATTGATCCACACAAGGATCACTCTAGAACCTGTTCTTCAACCAAGAACCCGGGTCACACCAAGTCGAGCTTTCAGCCTGATAGACTCTATGTGTGATACATAGAGAATGTCGAACATCATTTTCTATCACTGAAAAAGTCAAGATAAACTTAATATTTTACCTAGTCAAACAAGCAAGAACCTCTTTCTTTGCTTGTCCTATTCTGAAACACTTCAGAATCTTGACTTATGAAATATTCCGACCTAATGTTATTAAGCCCCTTCTGATCTATACAATTATAAATCGGATGCCTAATACTCCTAACTTCATTTCATAGAAAATTTAATCACTTAAATAATCCTTTACACTCTACTAGAGGATATGTGTCATTCAATATGTTGTTATATACCAAATCACGAATGACACCTAGCTCTCACTCAAATATGCCTTCCGCATATAAGATCAGGGAAAACTACTTAGCTCCCACTCAAATATGCCTTCCGCATATAAGATCAAGGAAAGCTACTTTTCTCCCACTCACTTCTTTGCAAATGTAGGTTTCTTCAACTATTTTGGACAACTCCAAAATCCTTTGATCACATTATCAAAGTGAAGATTCCAGCTCCGATATGCTTGCTTCTACCCATGAATGGACAACCGAAGTTTGCACCCATGTTTAGCATCCTCAGGATTACAAACCATTCTTAATGACACTATTAAGAGCCATGGTTTTCTCATCCGTCTATCAATTTCTCATTCGAAATTATAGTAATTGCTAAACGACTCAGAATAGATTTAGTCTTCGCCACTTGAGGCACAGTCTCATGTGGTCTGTCGGAACTGTTTCACGACAAATCGAATCTGCTCAATATCTACTCTCTCATAAAACTCCATATATTATTAACATCCTAGATGCCATCAAGAAGATCTCCCAAGTCATTACCTGGCAATCGTATATGGATTTTATTTCGGATCACAAATGACTCATAGCCATTTCTCGGACTTAGGTTCACCATCTCTTCTTCGTCGTTCGTAGGTCTATCATATTCCATTAATATGACTTCCATAACAAGATTGTCGTAACACACAGTGTGGAACACAACCTCGTATGCCTACGCTATTAGTATGAGCTCAGAACATCATGATCTTGAATCATCAGTTTTTTCAAGCTGTGGAGCCTGACATCGAAAACACTTTCGATTGCGCCACTCTGATGTTTGGAGAAGAAGTTCACCAACTTCGTCTTGCTCTACTTTCTTTCTCACTTATACCCTCGGACAAGAAACTATTTCTTTCGCAAGGTATATCCCGACAATGATTTTGCCTATGTCGTGAGACATGTGCCCAACTAACTCTTTAGGTAGGGTATACTACAAAGATTAATCCATTTTAGGTTCGATTACATCGAAACACTAAATTGCTGAAACGACAATCCAGGCTCAAAAGCCATGCCATCACTCGTATGGTATTGTCTCCATGGATTCAAATGGTTTCCCTATTTTCTAACGTGAGTGTTTACGTTTCTACCATATGACTCTAATGATCACAATAATTCGGTAAGATATTTATTTACCACACACTATCCGATAGAGTGTAATTACGACGTCCTAACACACCATGACACTATGGTGTTCCATGCGACGTAATTTGTGGAACTCTTCTCACAAGTCTTCCAATGATGTGCCAACATTATAACTCAAATCTTTATTTCCTTGATATGTATCGCGGGAATTTGATTTTCTTGTTAAGTTTATTTCCTACTTCATTCTGGACTTGTTTGATTGAATCAAAATTTCCAGGCCAACATTCCCCGAGTGGATATCCATATATCTATTCGAATGTTCATGAAGTCTATGAAATAAAGACTTCCACTACACGTTAAAGTACTTCATTGATTCACATACACCCATATGCACGATTCTCAACAAGCTATACTCAAAACGTTCAGTGAAGTTCACGAAATAAAGGTCTCCACTACCCGTCAATTACTTCATTGAACCGCATACATCTCTTTGTATGACTATCAATAAAGTTATATGCCCGTTTTTCGAAAACGGTGTCACAATTATTTTGCAAGTGTCAAAAGATCAAATCTTAGGACTTGTAGATCCATCCGGTATGGAGCTAATGCATTGACTATAACATTGACATGACTAAACGGTAGTGCAACACATATGTGGTGTCTTTATTAAGTTTGTATCCTTTGGCATTAATATTATGAATGTGGGAGCTTCTACCATCTAAATTCAAATCAGCATATGATCATTACTTCATAAACATAGGACACCAATTTGTCACTATCATGTATGAACAAGTGTCTCGCTAGAGGAGACACACTTGTATCGATCATACTAACAGGCGATCATAAAGAATTTACCCAAATGGTAGATCTAGAGGGAGAGTGTCTATGGCCATCACAACAACTTGATTGCCATTATCAACACGCAATGTCGCCTCATCCTTTCAAGCTACTCAAGCAGTAAACCTGGTTTTTCACAAAACATGACTAGTTCAAAACTTAGTCACTACTGCGAGTACTTGCTTGGCTAAAACATTCATAACATGTATATCATATATACACCATCACATTGATGACTTCCGGCGATTTGTTTCATCTTCTTGATACTTCCACCGTAATCAAGAACCATGAAGGTGAATGATTCCCCTTGCATAACATAGTCTATGACAGAGGATTTGCACTTGGCAACGATGTCTGTCATCCAGTGATCGAGCTGAGCGAGGCGTCTCAATGTTCATCAAGTATGAACATATGTCATTAAGCATGACCGCCACGTGCTCCCTCAATGTGTGCATTCTCTTCCATCTTGGTTGAGAAGACAATCAGTCAACATACGGATAAACTTCATCAACCCAACGTTTGGGGTACCCCGAGTTTAGCGACCATATCATATGTTCGCGATCTAAAAACTCGTACCCACCGTTGGTTCTTTATGGCAGAGATCATAGCATACACTGGACTATGATGATATCATCCACACAAAATCCGATAATCAAAATTATCTTTTGTTAGCGGAATCTCCGGGGTTATCTCCTAGCGGGTATTGTAACACAAAGAGCTAACAGTTTAAACAAGGAGTATCCTCAAGCTAAAGCATAAAACTATGAAGTTTGGACCCAACCTTTTAAGTTTCTCAAACGCAGGAATGCGCCTAATTTGAAAAGATGCTATCATAATGGTTAATATCTACAAAGGTTTGCAAAACAGACTCTGTTCATTATATTCTGAGTTCTAGTATTTTAGAAAATAACTATCGGAACTCCCACTCAAACGAACATCCCTCCTGGTCGTTTAAGAGATTACACGACCCCTTTCCATTGCACCACCCCTCATCATCAGAGCCGGCGGCACAACTTAAAGAGTAGACAAAAGTCCGCCGCACCAATTTTGTGACTCGTGCTCGACCTTTCGGTCTCCCTGTTCCGAGGCCATATTTCTGAATATGCTAGGCTCGCCACCAAAAACCTCCACACTGACGCTTGTGCAACATGGCTTACACCCATTGTATGCGAACGACGAGATGTCTGACACCCGATCATCACGGCCTGCCTCATAACGTAGAACTTTCTTGGTGGTGCGCGTTGGAGGGAGAACACTAGTGGTATTTTGAAGGGATCATCTTATATAGCTACCGCCGTGTAACTAATGTATACTATATATACAATCACACAATATAAGATGCACACAAAACATCAAATGTAATGCAATGTGATATAATCCATTGCGCCATGGTCTTCTTGGCGCCCACAGTTTATAAACATTTTAATAAACCTACCTTGACCATATCACATAGCCCCTGCAAAATAAAGTTAGACGCTTCTACTTTATCTTTTGCATATTTTACGTGGCTTGGGGCTTTCGTAAATAGAACCGCTTCATACCTACGAACCTTATGACCACAACAACGATCCAATAATTGCATGTTTAAGCATCCCTTTTGAGCCCTCCATTGAAAATGCAAAGCCAACTAAAGAGAGAGAAACAGGCACATATACGGTACAAGCCGTATGTCAGTAGTGGAACCAGTCTCGCGTAAGCGTACGCGTAAAGTCGGTCCGGGCCGCTTCATCAACTCGATGCCGCTGGAATCACAAGTGCACGCTAGAGGGTAGCAAATAACAGGAACGGTGCCCCGTGCAGAACACGGGTTCTAACAGCGTACATCTATATCTACGATAGATCGGCTCTGATACCACTGAAGGGGATCGTGTGCAGAAAACAAAAAAAAATCCTAGCAACGATATCCTTAAACTAGCCAAGATCTACACTATGCAGATATAGTAGTACGGCGGAGATCGGAATACATACCCTCGTAGACCGAATAGCGGGGATTACGCTCCCGCACAAGCGTTGACGACGAAGACGACGTAGCCGACCTCTAGGTCGCGGAGAACTTGGCGCGACGAAGACGAAGAAGATGACCCCGAGGTCGGGTGGAGGAAGTAGGCCTCCGAGTACCGCTAGCGCAGCACCTCGCAGGACGTCACAGACATACGGTGGAGACGACGGCCTCCGAAGCTCCAGTCCAGGACGAGCAGCGAAAGACTTGGACCGGAACACCATCAGCGCGGCAGCGGTCTATGGTGGAAGAGATCCCCCTCCTCTACTTGGCGCGGCTCCGACAAGGGAACCACGAGATCGAGAGGGAAATTGGGAATTAATTGGTGAATTAAAAGGCCAGGGGTGCCCCTTCTTATATAGGCTCCCAGGGGGGAGCCAACCTCCTCACCAGGCAATGTGGGACCATCCCCACATGCCTGGTGCGGCCATGGCTGGTGCGCCGACCCCCTGGTGGGCCTCTTGGCCCACCTGGGTCGGCCACCCAAGCCCCCACCGAATTCCCCTTGGGAATTTTCCCCTCTTGGGCCTTCTTTCGACCAGAAGGCCCATTTAGGGAAATCAGCCTAAATAAATTCGAAAATAAATATATAAAATCATATTTGCATATTAATTATACTAATTAATATCAAACATAATATATATAATTTTTCCTAGCTCCGAAAACTCTTTCGGCGCTGCCCGATCTCCATCGGACCCCTCCCGGGACGTTCCCGCTGATCTCTTTCCTTTCCGGTTGTCTTGTCGAAACCCCTTAAGTGTGTTACCCTAGCGGTTCGATATAATAACATGTATGATCAAGACTCCTCTTTGATCAACGACTAACTCGTAGGCCTGGACCCCATGAATTAATCCCTGTGATATAACGAATGACTTTCATCTATCAACCTGGACGTCTAGTCTTAAACCCTTTGTCATGGCGATACTTAGCGTGTCCGAGCATCATTCTCAGATATCTCCATACCTAGCATGATCTCGTTACCGACATCGCTATCTTCAACACGTCTATGATATTATGTCAGCTGGTGACCTAGTCACATGTTTGCAAACTCATTTGACATAATCTCACCGAGTGGGCCCTAGAGTATCTATCCGGCTATGCGGACTGACAAATCCCGCTGTTGACCCCTCGTCTCAACTACCCCCTTCTGATACCGAAAAGTATTACCGTTATTGTCACACTATATAAGATATGACGTTTGGTGTGATCAAAGTATCTTCCAGGGATAACAATAAGAGTTGATCTCACGGTCTTAAGGCGTAATGACTATGTCCTATAAATACTGGGTATGTTCATCACATCGTTACACTAACGATATGACTTCCATTGCCGACCGGCGCCATGCCCTATGATCGGGAAACCTCGATCATCAATCGCGTAACGAAACTAGTCTTAGTAGATGCTACTAGGGACCTGGTTGTTTATCTACCACACCTGTATTAATGTTTCCGCTTAATACAGTTATAGCATGGTGTAAAACATATAATGAAAGATTGGGATATTGCCAATAAACTATGTTTATTAAGTGCCTCTAGGGCATATTCCTTTCAAATATTAATATAATTAATAGTTAAATACAATTTTATTTAATTCATTTCGAATTTTTAAAGACTGGATTCCTTAAATGGGCCTTCTGATGGAAAGAAGGCCCATGAGGGGGGAAACCCCCCTCCTTGGTGCGGATTAGGAGAGGCCGATCTAGGTGGGCCAAGTGGGGCCCACCTAGGGCCGACGCAACTCCTTGGTCGATCGGGGGAGGGGGGGTGTGTGTGGGGTTTAGCACAACACCGCCCAACTGGCAAGGTTGGCGTCTATCCTTCCCCTTTATATAGAGGTGCACCCCTGGCTTTTCAATTCATCCAATTATTTCTATGATTTCTTCTCGATTAACGTGGTTCCCTTGTTGGAGTTGCGTCGAGGAGAAAGTTCTCTCCACCATACGCACGTTGTCGTGCTGCTGGTGATCCGGTCCCGGTCTTCCGCTGCTCGTCCTGTATTGGAGCTTCGGAGGTCGTGGGCTTCACTGTACGTGTTTGAAACTCTGCGAGGTGCCACGTTTTAGTGGTGCTGGGAGGTCTACTTCCTCTACACGACCTTCAGGTCGGCTACGGCGTCTTCATCGTCAAAGCTTGTGCGGGATCATAATTCCCGCTTTTCGGTCTACAAAGGTATGTATATGATCTCCTCCGTATTACTGTATCTGGATAATATAGATCCTGTCTAGTTTAAGGTTATCGTTGTTAGAAAAATTATTGTTTTATGCCTGCGATCCCTTTCAGTTTCGTGAATCGAGCGTCCACTACTGGTCTCTTGCATACCCTTTGTTATGCTGCTTAATTACACACTTCTTCATCCCGATGACCACGTGCACGGTTATATAGAAGAGTATGCCTCTTTAACTCGTTCCTTAAGATCTTGCATGGGGGAGAGTCAATAAGGTTTTGGAGAGCATCTCACCACGACTGTTCACTTTCGTTAGACTACATCTGGCCAACCGTTAGTTTGCTTCCTCGTTACCGCCATTTCTCGTATCGACAACAAAACGGTGGTGGAGACCATGGGTGGTGAACATGTATGTGATATTCCTCTGATTCTAAAAAAGTGACATGACATATACTATTAAACACTACGTAACCTGTGCATTTTCTGCGTAATTTTACCGAATCGGAGTGATTATTATTTTTCTCTGTTTTCACTATTATTTGGTCCATATATAAATAGATATTCTAGTTTGTCATATATGGTTAGATCTGTTGGTATATGTGCGATGTTGCTTTCGATAATCAAATTTCGTACGAAATTGCTTAGTATTACGACACATTCTATTCGGTTTAGCTGATGCTGTTGAGGATTTGGATGGTGTGTGCGTGATTGGGGCTTTGATTGATGGCGCCTTGGCAGCTTACGCCACTGTTGGCCGACCTAATCTTCTACTCAATTCGACTAGCGATGTAGGGCGGCTATAGCTCATAGGTTCAGTGAATAATTTACGTAAATTGGTGTCATGTCTCACACGGAATACTACTCCTCAGAACTTTTGAAGACGCGGCAAGAAGAAAGATGATTCTTTCGTCGTACTTCGCATTATCTTGCACCGGGACTGCAGTGATACTTCAAACTACAAGTAGAATGTCGCAAAGCGCACGTGCAAGTAAGTACCAGAGCCTATCTGAATAATTTTACTATCTGACAAATTCCACCGAAATTCTGCAAAGGTAGCAGCATGGCCACGTCTATGGATAGGGTTGTGGCCTTTCCAAGTCTCCTGTCCATACCGTGTATACAACGAATACAATATCATACTACTAAAATAGAGCAGCTGCAGGTCCACGTAAACATGATGAGGTGATCGGACGGCTAGAACGTCCACTGACTTTGACACTACATGGTAAAGTAAGAAGTTGAAAAACAAATACTACTATGTAGTTGTAGAGGCTGGCTAGAATGTCAGATTAATGACTGCTAGCCACTTGTTTGGAGATGATGAAGCAAGAATAGCCGCATCAGATAAAGCAGCCTGGACTCGAGGGCAAACATTATGGTCATCTTGAATGTCGCTTTGATGCGTTAAAGATGAGGGGTATCGATCTCAGTGATTCGGTCCCTTCTCACTGTTACTCCAGCACTGTTTACAGAGGTGCGGGCATATATAGCTGTGATTCTTATGATTCCCAGCCCAATAAGTGTTGGAAATGCCAGTGAGATTCTTATATGCGGACATCATTCCAAGCCTCCGTGGATGCACCCACATGAGTAAAGAAGCATCAAGTTACCAGGGGAAGCATAAACCCTAAACGAGAAGGTTACCCGTGAGCCAGAAGTTAACCCAGAGATCATCACAGTTTACCTGAACCAGCAGCAGCAGAAAGAGAACTGATAGTTATTAAACGCAACTGCAGCAGAGGAAGGCCAGCGGGAGAGACAAAACGCCTAGCGAACCAGACAGGAACGCATGTTAGTAGGGTCAACAAGCCATGGGCAGGGCAAGCAACGAAGCAACAGTAGGCGTGCTCTCTTCCTTCTGCACCACCAGCTGTTCGATCATGGCCACATTGCTTGTTAAAATTACAAACATTCTCTTCCCGAGTTTACTATGGGCTTGATGCCAAAGTAAGATCAGTGCTACTTGTGGACTGAAAGAGTGTCTTCACAGGGAGGGGCAACAAGACAAAGAGATCACGTGCAAGAGCGATGTGGATTCGTGATGACCGGTATAGAATGCCGATTAGCTTATAATAATAACATCTAGTATAATATAGTTTACCTTTCGATCTGGCGGGGTATGTGTTTACTACTTGTCTATGTACATGTGATGTGGTTGAAGTAAACTTGTCAGGTGGTTCCCCTAGAGCTGGCTTAACTTACCCTGTTACCCAACCTCCCCTGAAAAATGAAGCTTGGACAGGCAAGTAAGCAAGCACCGTGTGTCATCTGGCGTTGCAGCACTGCGGCTTCCCTTGCTGCTGGAGCTTCTCCCAGAGGCATAGCATCTGCCCCGGCGACTGGTAGTGCGCGGTGAGGTAGCCGTCGACGCAGCCGAACTGGCAGAACCTCGAGCCGTGGACGTACTCCACGCCGCCCTTCGCCGTCGCGTTGAACTGTCCCACCCACATGCCCACGCTCACGTCCTCCATCTTGAACAGCTGCAAAACAAATATCGCAATGTAATCATTAAGTTGTTTTTCTTGAGGGAAATGCAATCATTAGTTAAACCCGCCCGTGCACACAGGGATGCATTAAGGGCTTAAGGCCATGGATGGATGGATACAGCTTTTTTCGGCTTTTCTGATACGGGCCATCTTTTCAGCCCACGCATGATTGGGCTCGTGCTTTTTTTTGTGATTTTTTCAATCAAAAGTGCCATCATGTAAAGGGCACCAAGCCACCAAGGAGGCCAAACCAGCTAGTGCTTCAGTCTCGAGTACTCTTGTGGAACGTGAAATGCAGCCACTGCATATGGAACGAATACAGAGAATATGGAGTAAAGTGCAAAGAGATCTTACATTCAGTCGGCCTGTCTCCATTTCAAGCACGACGAAGTTGGCAATGTCCGAAGAAACAATGTAGCCAGGACCATCTGCGTAGGGTGGGTATGTAGCTCTGGGCCACTCCTGGAATTTGAGTGGAGAATGTTACACAAGAGTTCAGCACAGGGCAAACTCAATAATGGTAATGCGCTAACGACATTTAGTCGGCCACTCGGCCAACATGATTGCACGAGACAATAACATATTCATGTGGACAGCAGATACCAAGTGCTCATGCGGTTCTCACCAAGTGATACGAGTCACATGTTTACATAACGTGTTATTGTGCACAACAAGGACAAGACAATACTGTCTGTTTGTTCAAAATATAGGAACTGCAAGAAGACTGATTACACAACAGGCTGTTCATGAAAGCCGAAAACCTTTTCCATTGACTCAGTCAACAAAATTTAGCACTAACAGTTTAATATCTTCTTTGTAATGAAATTTAATGCACCTCTTCTTTGCCTATGCTCTCTTCACAAACAAGTACAGTACTCTGTCTTTGTGAGAGATACTAATTGTTATTATGAATATCCTGTCACAGGAGCACTTAACTAATTTCGACCACTTACTAAGAGTCAATCTGTGTAACTTCATGAGAACATTCACCAGCAAAAAATGTGGAATAGGAAAAAAAAATCAAGAGTTCACTTCACCTCATATGAGACGGCCCATTTTCCTTCTCGTAGTGGTCTGTGGTAGTAGTTCATGTTCCCTAGATAGAAGCTTTTATCATCTGGGATTTTCTTGATTTCAGCCATAACTGAATCAAGTCTAACGAACGTATCATCATCGCACTTCATGATGTAGTTCGCCGAAACAACACGAGCCTTCCAAGAACAAAGTGAAAAATAAAACAACGAGCGGTGACACTGCAATAAGAATTGTCAGAAAGATACTACAATGTGGCCACATACCGCATACTCGAAAATGGCAACAGTCTTCAGAACAACCAGATCGTAGCTATCGACAAAAGGCACAATGATAATGTCCCTGAAGAAATCAGCTTCTTTCTTCAAATCTTCATTAACTTCCTTTCTGCCATTCTGCCCTGAAACATGGTTCAGTTATATATCTCTCCATGAGAAGAAGGAAAAAACTAATAAAACTAAATGGATAGGCACTGAATTACCAAGGCAACGAAAAAACGAGCCATGGTACTAGATGAATTTCGAACTGCAGACATCCATGATCTCCTCACAGCCATGCGCTCAGTGAAGTGGCTTCCTGCTGAAAGAATGCCTATGAACAGCTCTACAGGTTCTTCAGGAGGCGGGGCTTTTAGTTCGGCCAGCAACTCCAGATTTCTATGTACAATGTTAGGATGGGCCGTGGGCAATGTACCAGCAACCATTGATCCAACCTCAACATCACCATTTACTTGCACCGTAGCAGCATCCTCAAGAATAAAGCCCTTAAAAGAACAAATGTAATGCATTAACATACTAGACAACCTTGCCAAAATTAGAGTTGAGATGCTTATCTACACCCGAACCCTATTATCTATAAAAATCTACACTCGAACCACAGAAAAATCTGCACCGTTTTCAGTTAACAAAATATAGAAGCACTCATCACAGATTCATAGGACAGTTTCAGAAGGAAGCGCTACTTACAACGCGATATGGAAAAGATGCGACATGCCTTCCATCAACTTGAACATGATAGCCTTCCAAACCAGCGCTCAGTGTTAGAATAAACAATTCACCCTCCACAAAAGGATAAGGCCAGTCTACCAAAGCTCTGCTTCTCTGTGCAGCAACATGGTCACGCAACCGCATTCTCTTCAACTCCTCAAATATGGCACCAGTATTCCAGGCCCACTGCTCACACTTCATCAATCCATCAACTGCATCACGAAAGCAATATAAGAAAATGGCAACAATGACCAGCTAAATTAGGGATTAACACAATGTTTAACAATTTCTCAGCTCAAACCAGTTAGGAAAAGTGCTATCATTAGCCCCAAAAAATTTGAAAATAATTTACCATCAGATTATAAAATGGATATCCCATAGAAATAATGTAAAAAGCAAATACGTTCAAAAATATATATGGAGAGATCTAGCAGAAGTACCGTACATGATTGTCTCCTCTAGCCCTATTAGAGATTTAGAGTTACCAAAGGAACTAGAAAAAAGGTGCAATTTGCCATGAAATCTTATTGGTCTGAGAAATAGCATCGTAAATGTAATTAGGTTTTTAGATGCAATAAGTTGGCTTGGTTATCATGTGGCATACATGATTAGAAAATAAAACCCTGATAAAGTTGGCTTGGTTAAACTGGTGAGCTCTTCAGCTGTCACTTTTCAGCCCTGAACAGAACTATTGCAAGAGTTCACTTTTCAACCTTAAACTCTGAAACAGAGTTTTTAACCTTGATTTGTTGAGCTCGCTTACTTTACTCCCTTGAACCTATACCAAGTGGTTTTGAACTGACTTGCGCAACATGTGGCTGACACGTGTAATTACTTACCCAAATTAGAACCTATTGGAAGTCGCATAAGTAAGAAAAATCAGAGAATTAAAAACAAACATAAAAAGGTTGGAGATCTAAAAACTCTGAAACTTTTTAGGGAATTCGACAAAATATCCTATCAGAATTTTGGGTACAACATCCGGTAACAGGCCAATAATTCAGAAACATTCTTGAATTATCGAGTACGATGGAAAGAGTAGACGTATGATAATATGCCTCATCTCAACCTAATTATGTAAGTCTTATACTTAAATATGAAATAGATGAATTTACAGTTGATTAACTAATTCAACCACTATTTACAGTTGGAACACACATGACGATGTTACTGGCATATCACACCCTGAGGAATATTAGTTCAGTTGACTTTATATTTATTTTCTCTCCCTTTTATAATTTTTTATTGCTCGATTTTTTCTTCTAATTACTAATATTTAACTGAAGCTACTAACATGTATAAAGTGATCCTAGTTGTCAGCCACATGCAGTAGGAGCCGCGGCTGAAAACTGCCTAAAATAGGACGTTAGGTGTAACATAAACGGTTGACAAGTTAAGGTTAAAAACAATTAGTTTCGAAGTTCAAGGTTGAATATTAAACTTCTGCAAGGGTCAGGACGGAATGTGGACATTGTTTTAGCAGCTAGATTGTGAAGTTTCAGCAATGCCTAGTCTAGTCATCCTATCTATTCTCGCTGAGGAGAAACAGAAATGGACAACCTATACCGAATGTCAATGTCACAGAAGTTCGTTTTCCATATGATGCAATAGTACCCCAGCAAAATATAAGGTGCGTACATGAGTCACCAACACAAATGAGGCAAGGCCGGCTATTATCAGGACTTAGAAATTATGGGGAGAAAGGAAAGCGTGTCATCTATGTCAAGAACAAAAATGGTGCTGAACCTAACTCATTTAGGCGGGGGACTGTATGTACAATCCCACTACCCAGGTTCATGTCTTCATGGAACTTCAGAGTTTCTCCTCGGTGTTCATGGGCACAATCAACATGCCAAAATATGCAAGCGAATGTGCAATCTAACATCCGTGCATGATTCAACTCAATGATGTTGTTTCAGTCTTGGAAAACATCCAGCAAAAGAAATCCTTACACCGCTCCTACAAAATTGAAGACATCCATATTTCTCCCCTCTTGCTAACTTTGGAAATGATAGAAATGGCATAGTGTACCCCAATGCCAAAGGCCATTGTACAAGATCAGTACTAGCTATGATTGTAGAGTTACGAAACGTGATGAGTGTTGATGTTGCACTTTTTCAACAGCCGAATTCTCTCTCCACACGTGAACACCATCAAGGCATCATATTAGAAAAAATCACGGCAAAGGACAAACTCTAGGAATCATTGAAGATTACCAAAAGGAAGCTAGAGCCTTTTCATCAAACGTAGTAGTACGATCGAGCCACAGTTCAGATTAAGCAGTTAAGCACCAACTGAGAAACGCGACACTGAATGCAAATCATTGCCGCCACCATACAAAGCCACCTGGTTAATTATCAGCACATATGGAGTAGGAGTACTATTGGTAGACTGGTCGTACTAATAGCCTAGAGCTCCGGTAGATTGGTTGCTAAATTACAACTAGTATGTGGAATCATGAGTAGTAACAGCTGCACTGATCCTCCTGTTCGTGCACTACAACTAGCATGTGGAATCAAGAACAGAGTTTTGAAGTTGAAAAATGGAAGTACTACAGAAAGGAAGTTACCGGACTCCTCGTCGGAGCGCCGCCACCCCTCGCACCGTTGCGCGTGGCCCCACTGGCCGCGGAAGCGGGTGTTGAGCTCGATGACCGGGCGGCCGCTCCAGTCGCCCCGGAGGCGCGGGTTGAAGTGGAGGATGGTCAACGCGGAGTCGGCGTCCCCTGCGCCCCGCAGCTCCACCGCGAACTGAACCAGGCCGTTGCCGGGCACCCGCCGCGGCGAGGCGACCACGGTGACGTGGGAGCCCAGCGCCAGCCCGCAGGGCAGGGCCAGGACGCCGCCCGCGGCCCGGAGCTCCTCGCCGAACCGCGCGACGGAGGGCGGGCACCGCGTCGGCGCGGGGACCCTACTAGCGGGCGACTGTGCGGAGGCGGAGACGGAGAGAACGTCGCGGAGGAGGCGCTCGCCGGCGCGGAACGCGCGGGCGGCCGCGGCGTGGAGCGGCGGGGTGGCGTTGAGCGCGCGGAAGTCGGCGCCGGAGATTTCCAGGCGTTGGTGGCGCGGGGGAGGGAGGAGCTGGTGCGGGCGCGCGGCGTCGGCGTCCTCCGTGGCCGCGGCGGCGGTGGCCGTGACGGTGACGGTGGTGGGGCCGAGGCGGTCCGGGTGGTGGAGGGAGAGGGTGGCGATGCAGAGCAGCGCGGCGAAGGGGAGGAACAGGAGCAGCGGCCGGAACCAGGCTGCGCCGGCGCCGGGGGCGCGGCGCGGCCGCCGCATGGCTGGCTTGGGCGGTCCCGTTTGGATTTTTGTGGGGAGGTTCGCTAGCTCCGAGGATGGAAAGTGTTGGAATTTTCGTCGGGGTTTAAGACGGAACGGAAAGGAGATGCTGCTCTTGTGAGTTATCGTATCGTATCATATCATTTGTTTCTTCTTCCGCGCGCGCCCCGTTTATTGCCGCTGCTTTGTGTTTTGTAACTTTGTATACACTCAACTCAAAATGTTGGGTTTTGCTTGGGGCTAAGCTTAAGCATACCACGGTACAAAGAGTACCATCATCTCTAAAAGAAAGTTGAAATGTCTTGTACATGTTGCTTTTTTACGACACATTGATTAAGCTTGCGGTGGTGCAAACTTTAGATTAAGTACTCTACTTCGGTATGCTCGTACCTTGATTAATTTGTACAAGTTGTACAAAACATGAAAATTATTCCCCAGAAAACTTCTACTCCCTCTGTTCCTAAATTTAAGATTTTTTTAGTATGTTTTATCCCATATTTGAATCGCATACTAAATATATTTAGTTATAGCGTGGACCCATAAATGCTAACCCATCATATACTTAGACTAGTCACAATGGGCAGTAACTTCAACTAGTAACATACACGTGTTTCTAGACTATGTTACTATCCTCACTATGCAAAGTAACATAAAGATAGTGTCATATGTAGTCTCATTTATTACTCTATGCACACATTTTGTATTAAAAACTGTGATGTGATGGTAACTAGATATGTTACTCCATTTACCTCTCTCCTCATTAATTACATGCCACATCATCTTTTTTGCCTATGTGGCACTTATGTTACTACGATGTTACTACCCATTATGACTAGTCTTAGAAACGAAGGGAGTATTTGTAATCACTACTCCTTTGCATATTGCAAACATATGTCTTCTGGATGGCGTGGTTGTTTTAATATGATGAGGGCTATGTATCACATTCTATGTCTGGTGGCTCACGGTCTCACTTACCAGCTGCTTTGCATCGTCCGATGAACGAGAAACTTTCACAGTCGTGTATTCTAAGGTTATGTAAATTTTCAATTCAAAATATTCCCTATGTTTTAAAGGTTAGATGTTTTAGGCATTTCACATTCTGTCCAGATGCGTATTAATATAAGTGAACATACGCACTGAAATATGTCTAAATACATTTCATGACATGTGAATGTGAAATAAGGGTAAAACATCTTATATTTAAAAACGGAGGGAGTAGTTAGTATTCCGGGCTACACAAAAAGTAACAAATTCTAATAAATCTGAATTTCTTTTTGAATTTTGCACTGTTCACATTCTAGATCCAGAAGTATGTCGTTTTACACCACCAAAATGCAGAATATTTTGGACTGAATTTTGCACCCTGGTCATTTTCTAATCTGGAAAGGTTTTCACATTATTTGGAGACTTAAAATGTCACTTTGATTTTTTTTTTAATACGAGCTCCATGGAGCTTGTCCTCCCAATCACCGCACTAGACACACAAGGCATTACATATGCTTGCTCCTATTGCAACCAACTGCTTTCATACTACAAAAGGCATTACATATGCTTGCTCCTATTGCGACCAACTGCTTCCATAGTACAAAATTGTTATTGTGTATTGCGCAAATTTTTGTGTATGTAAAAAATTTAAGTTCTTATAATATATATAGGATTTCCCCTTTCTTGGTATGGAAAAAGAGGAAGGAAGAGTATGTTGCAACCCATATTTTATATTTTTTTGATTTTGCGTTACTCTTACCACTAATTGTCCAATTAGAATCGGGACAACACTCGTTTTCCTGGTCGTGGAGGCTGACGATTTACCATCTTTTTCATTCGTTGGGTTGTATATCATTTTTTCCAGTCGCCCCGGAGGCGCGGGTTGAAGTGGAGGATGGTCAACGCGGAGTCGGCGTCCCCTGCGCCCCGCAGCTCCACCGCGAACTGAACCAGGCCGTTGCCGGGCACCTGCCGCGGGGAGGCCACCACGGTGACGTGGGAGCCCAGCGCCAGCCCGCAGGGCAGCGCCAGGACGCCGCCGGCGGCCCGGAGCTCCTCGCCGGACCGCGCGACGGAGGGCGGGCACCGCTGCGGCGCGGGGATCCTACTGGCGGGCGACTGCGCGGAGGCGGAGACAGAGAGGACGTCGCGGAGGAGGCGCTCGCCGGCGCGGAACGCGCGGGCGGCCGCGGCGTGGAGCGGCGGGGTGGCGTTGAGGTTGAGCGCGCGGAAGTCGACGGACGAGATTTCCAGGCGGCGGTGGCGCGGGGAAGCGAGGCGCGCGGCGTCGGTGTCCGTGGCCGTGGCGGCGGTGGCCGTGACGGTGACGGTGGTGGGGCCGAGGCGGTCCGGGTGGTGGAGGGAGAAGGTGGCGACGCAGAGCAGCGCGGCGAATGGGAGGAAGAGGAGCAGCGGCCGGAGTTTGGAGGCAGCGGCGGCGCGGCGCGGCCGCCGCATGGCTGGCCTCGGCGGTTCCGTTTGGATGTTTGTGGGGAGGTTCGCTTGCTCCGGGGATGGAAAGTTGGAATTTTCGTCGGGGTTTAAGACGGAAAGGAGATGCTCCTCGTGCTCTTGCCCGTCGGTAATACGGAGGAGTATCGTATCATATCATTTGTTTCTTCTTCCGCGCGCGCGCCGTTTATTGCCGCTGCTTTGCTTTGCTTGTTTTTTTTTAAAACTTTGTGTGCACTCAAAATGTTGGGTTTTGCTTGGGGCTAAGCATACCACGGTACAAGAGTACTCTCATCTCTAAAAGAAAGTTGAAATGCCATGTACATGTTGCTTTGGAATCGGGATGTACGTGTTGCTTTTTTACAACACGTTGATCAAGCTTTGCGGTAGTGCAAACTTTAGATTAAGGACTACTTCGGTATGCTCGTACCTTGATTAATTTGTACAAGTTGTACAAAACATGAAAGTTATTCCCCAGAAAACTTCTACTCCCTCTGTTGCTAAATTTAAGATTTTTTTATTCTGTTTTATCCCATATTTGAATCTCGCACTAAATATATTTAGTTATACGTGGACCCATAAATGCTTAAACCATCAAATATTTAGAAACGAAGGGAGTATTTGTAATCACTACTTCTTTGCATATTGCAAACATATGTCTTCTGGATATTGGCACGGTTGTTTTAATATGATGAGCGATATGTACCATATTCTATGTCTGGTGGCTCACGGTCTCACTTACCAGCTGCTTTGCATCGTCCGATGAACGAGAAACTTTCACAATCGTGTATTCTAAGGTTATGTAAATTTTCAATTCAAAATATTCCCAATGTTTTTAAAGGTAAGATGTTTCAAGCGTTTCACATTCTGTCTAGATGCGTATTAAAATAAGTGAACATACGCACTGAAATATGTCTAAATACATTTCATGACATGTGAATGTGAAATAAGGGTAAAACATCTTATATTTAAAAACGGAGGGAGTAGTTAGTATTCCAGGCTACACAAAAAGTAACAAATTCTAACAAATCTGAATTTCTTTTTGAATTTTGCAATGTTCACATTCCAGATCCAGAAGCATGTACCAAAATGCAGAATATTTTGGATTGAATTTTGCACCCTGGTCATTTTCTAATCTGGAAAGGTTTTCACTTTTTTTTTTAGACTTAAAATGTCACTTTTATTTTTTTTAAATACGAGCTCCATGGAGCTTGTCCTCCCAATCACCGCACTAGACACACAAGGCATTACAAATGCTTGCTCCTATTGCAACCAACTGCTTTCATACTATAAAAGGCATTATATATGCTTGCTCCTATTGCGACCAACTGCTTCTATAGTACAAAATTGCTATTGTGCATTGCGCAAATATTTGTGTATGTAAAAAATTTAAGTTCTTATATTATATATAGGATTTCCCCTTTCTTGGTATGGAAAAAGAGGAAGGAAGAGTATGTTGCAACCCATATTTTATATTTTTTTGATTTGCGTTACTCTTACCACTAATTGTCTAATTAGAATCGGGACAACACTCGTTTTCCTGGTCATGGAGGCTGACGATATGGTAGATTTCATTTGTTGGGTTGTACATCATTTTTTCCTTCAAATATACCCAATCATTGCCATAATATAATAATACAATGATTCGGGTATTCAAGTACGAACAATATACAAATGTATATAGACGTATTTTAGATTTTTAGTGCGTAGATTCACTTATTTTCTTCCTTGTGTAAACCTAAAACATCTTATACTATGATATGGTTGGAGTATGCCATTATCAAATTCTAATGTTGTTAAAAAAAATCTAATGAAAAAGTTGACTGCCACCACGTACTAGGACATTTTGATTTTTAAGCCTACAGGCCAACATCCCTGGCAGGCGAACTAACTTGTTAGTGATGGCATGACATGCTTATAATATATGAAGTCCATTGTCGCAAGTTACTGTGTACTTAATCTGAATATCTTTCTGGACCGTTGCGCCTAATGTCAACTCTGTACGCAGCATCAATCAGTTTACGGCTTTTTTGTTGTTGTTGCGAACGATCAGTTCAAGACATATTGTATGCTCCAATGCAAAACGAAATCGATGAGACAAAGCAGCTTCTCGACGAACATTGAGGCACCCTGTCGATCTACTAGAAGAAGAGACACGCACGAGGCAGGCCGCCGGTGCGTAAGCATGCGCATGCGCCACGTAGAGTTGCTGCCATTCGGCGAGTCTCGGTCGGCGGCGGCGCTGGCGCATCGCCGGGGTCGTGAGTTCGTGACGCGGCTGGCGGCTGCGCCTCGTGGGTATTCGCGGCAAAGAAGAAGCAACCATATTTTATACGTAGTATTCTTTTTAGAGGGAAGAAGCGCCCGTACGGCCAGAGAAAGGAGACGTAGCCTAGCCAGTGGCATGTCTCCGAAGCGGGTGTAGTGTACGGAGCAACCAGGGGCCTGTTTGATTTACTACCATTACTTATTGTCTTCAGTAGTTTATTTGGTCTTCGTTCTAAAAAACATAGATCAATGTTATGAGGTCCGTTTGGTTACCAACAATTTCCTAACCTGATTCGTGTCACTCCATACAAAATTTTGAGTACCCGGTATTTAGTTAGTTTTTTATACGTTTCATGTATTCTCACCTCTCGTCTAGTTGGTGTAGATGGTGAACAAACCTTATTAACACACTGACATAGGGGCAAAGCAACACCACTGAAAATGATCTGCCTGTATATGATCGTCAAAATGGAAAAGTTCCAACGCGAGTTGAGATGAACCTTCATGTCAAAGGATAATGCAACGGTCAATTGAGTGCGATGAATTGGACGAAATTCATCCAAAAACGTTGAAAGGGAACTTAAAAAAAAATGAGAAGCTACATTCGACGAAACTCAAAACCGAGCATGAAATAAAACCTACTCAACGATCCACATATATTTGATGTTCAATATTTTTTAAATCGAGTTACAAATGTGTAGATTAGAGACATACTAGAAGTTTTAAAAGAGGTGAGAGGAATCAACGTCACGTGTAAGGACTAAGAGCATCACTAGCAGTGCCCTCAAACTGGTCAAATCCTCAAAATAACTGTTTTTTTAGGTTTGAGGCCGAAACGAGGCGCGGAACAAAACCCTCAAACCCTTTAACCCTCAAAAAAATTGAAGGCCGAACCCTCATTTCCCCATTCGACCTGTACAAGTGTAGGTTGAGAGGCAAAATTGAAGGGGTTTTAGGCCTTCAATCTAGTCAATGCACGCTCGCGGGAATGAAATTTCCCCAACCTCCCCTTCCTCCTCCTCGCGTCCTCTGGTGAGCTCCTCTGGTCGACGAGCCCGCCGCCGCCCGGATTCGTCCTCCGCCGAGCTCGCCCCGCCGCACCGACTTGCCGTCGACCCCCGCTGCCTCGTCCTCCGCCCCGATTCGGACGCCTTCACCCCGATTTGTCTCCCTTCGCCGCCGACGAGCCCGCCCCGCCTCCGCCTCTCGTGCCCCGAGCTCGCCACCCTTCGACCCCGCCGCCTCCGCCTCTCCCGCCCTGAGCTCGCCCAGCCTCCCGTCCGCCTCCACCTCTCCCGCCCCGAGCCCGTCCTCCTCAGACCCCTCCGCGTCGCCGACGAGCCCACCCGCGACAAGCTCGCCCCGGCCTCCAACCCCGCCCGCGACGAGCTCAAAATCCTGTTTGAAGGCCGGGGCGAGGATCGGTTGAGGGCACTGATCTGCGACGGCCATTTTGGGCCTTCAAATTCGTGTTTTCTCGACCCTCAAACTGGTTTTGAGGGTTACCTGTTTGTTTGAGGGCACTGCTAGTGATGCTCTAAGGAGAGGCAACTCATGTTCGCGCTGGCCAGTACTGTTTAGGCGTAAGGATGGCTATGGAGGAACGGCCAATTCGACTGTTCCTACTCATCTCTCCAAAATGCAGTCCAAAATGATTTATACATCGAATTAGTCTGATCCAAAATGATTTATACATCGTGTTTATGCGGGCTCAGGAAACGGAGTAGATAGGTAAACAGTCCAAAAACTCATCTCTCCAACTTTTGTATGGTTTTTCAGTGGCCAACCAGACACGCTCAGGTTGCCCACTTCCTCACAAAACAGATTTTCCATAACAACGCATCCTATTCTAAGGTTCGTCAGCTAAGTCAGGCCAGATATTTTCAGGGCGTCCAACTGTTAAACATGATGCGTTTCAGGGCGCCGCGCCATGGACAACCAGTGCCCACTTACCTCCTGAGCTAAAATGTAGTATGGGGCTTTTCTGAGAGAAATTAAACAGCACTGCTATGAAAAAATCCACGATGTACAATTTACACAGGTTTCAGGAACAGCTATTCGATGTACCTTTTCTAAAAAAAAGTTATTCGATGTACAATTCTACGCAGGATATGTGTTCACTAGTAACAAGAGAGCAGACGACATACGTGTACAAGCTCAACAGCACACAGTATTGCAGAGCCTCTTCCTGAGCTCCAAAAAAGGCTCCAGGCATCTTATTATCACTCATGTAACAACAACATCAGATCCAAGGAAGCGTTCAAGTTTTGTTCCCCAAGTAGGACGCCCAGGTCGAAGCTCAAGCCTGAAACAGGTAGACTGTCAAATACCTAGTAGTATATATATTGGTGTGGCTCATATGATTATGATTACACGTGTTTATTGGCGACTCTGATTGCGGGCATAATAAGTAAATTGTCATCGACTGTGGATCCTTGAGGATAATAACCTCAACTCACTAGGTGAAGAGTAGAACAAGATGCAGCAGAAAAGATATATGGCCCAACACAAATATATATTAACAAATGGCTGAATAAGGCTATTATGACAACAATTGTATTTGTCTTTTACGACGAAGGTTAATATTTTGTCACTCATGTCATCCTACACAATCTACCAATACTGCTTCTACTGCAATCAAATTGTAAAATGCCACAAAACAAACTTCCGCAGTTGTGTTTCATGATGTCTTATTGGCACTTAAAAAAGTGACTACGATACAAGTGAGCACATATTTCAACAATACATATGTAATAAACATAATTGCAAACTTACCATTTTCATAACCGTGATTTATATTAATATTTGTCCTTAGAAAAAAATACATCCCAGAATGATGTTATATTCACATTTAAATTTTCGTATAATTTAAAATTCCCAGTATATTCTTTATTTAATTTAATGTTCTAAGATATAAACAAGGTTCTATTAAGAGCTAGGCGCTGATTGAGAATTTTGCCTCGGCTTTTCCCTTTTCTGAAGGATTAAAGCACTAGGCGTTTTGCCTGCTCTCAGCGCCTAAGCGAGTTTAAGTGTGAGCTTAGGCGTGCTTTTTATAACCTTGGATATAAATCACATTAAAAAAGATAAGGTCACTGTGTAGGGTGTGAAGTTTCAAAAGATCTGCCTCGTGTAGCTGGCTTCTGGTATGATGCTCCCAGCCTCCCAGGAAGATTGATGACCCGAACTGGTATAACATGGATGAGTACATGGTTGCCAATTAAATCAGTTCGCAGATGATAAGATTTTTAGTATCACTGTACCATGGCAAGCCCTTAGAAAGTCATTGAACTTGACTAGTGATTACAATGTTCACACCGTCTCCAGGCTTCATTTCGTCATCCGTCATCTGATGTCTCTTATTCCCTGTCTCTATTCTTTGAAGATTTTTTTGGATATAATACCCAAAGACCTAAGTTTTCTGCATTATTTCTAACCCTCCTTCCCACAAACCTTGACTGAATAGCTCATGTGTGACATATGGGGCTGTAGGTCCAGGGGCTGTTCATTAGTGAACTCAAGTATGATTTAGTCAGATATGCATGAAATATTTGTTTGTATTAAATATGAGTGATTTTTCTGATAAGAAAATATGACATTTTGCTGCATCAATTAAGTACATAGGGTCAATACTTAGTCAAGAATAAAGGCATCAAGCGGAAGCCTGTACAGGGCCCAAGTACCGGATTAAACCGAATATTGACACAAGACTGGGATACACATCACAATTTGCAAGGGAGGAGAAATACATCATTTTTATGCTGTCACATGACCATTCTGAGTTTACCCGGTGGTGGATCTTTTTGAGTCGCGGCCTACTATTGTCTCCAGCCAACAATATTCACTTGGGCCAGAACTAGGCCTAGATTAGGAATTCACAGTGCTACCTCAGGTCAATTGTGGCAGTGGAGAGAGGGAGGAAAACAAAAACAGCAATTACGAGAGGGGAAGTGGTCATATTGTTTTCCGATTTTGAGAGGGAAAGCAAATAATTCATAGTGGACTATTAGAGAATGGTATATTGAAGAGGATTGCAAACTGTTGGTACTATTAAAGCAGATATGTTTTAGTGGTACATATCAAAACCAGGGTACTTCGAGTTGTACATACTTAATCTTGTATTTTAAACGGAAGGAAATAAAGCAAGGCTCGCTCTTCCTTCCCCTAGTAGTTCATAAGACAAAAGCCCTATCAAACTTGCTGTTACCCTGCTGCTAAGGGCAACTATAATCCTCAACACCAAGAAAAGGCATGTTCTGTTCTTTAGTTTTAACTATATTGTCTCCCATACTCAGCACAACATTTTAGTCAAGGCATGACTTGGGATTGGGGACACGAGGAGGTTTTTTTTTCGTGGTGACTGGTGACATGAAGTGGTGTGAGCTAAGTTTGCATGATGCTAGATGGGCTGTTGTGTCTTGTGTGTGTGTGATGTCATGGTGACACTTAACCAAAACAAAACAAAACAAGTCTCACACCTGAATGTGTCATTACTACTACAGTTGTCACGCTCACGACAATTACAACTGCACTAAATGATTGAAAACAACACCTCATCAGTATCCAAATTTTAGGGCTCAATCTACGACAAAGTAAATTGTCTCTTTGAAGTTTGCAATGTGCATATCAAGCAGCAGACCACAAGCAAACATATTCAGCTGTCTCAACCCTCTATGTAATTCTTAACAAAAAACTACTCGCGGAGCCTAATTCAAAGTTTCAAACAGCAGAACACTAAAAAGAAAAATTGTGCTAGCTGCATCCAAAACAACAAGTATTCGTACATTACCACACACCTCATCAATTTCATCAGTTTACACTGCGTGGCTATGTTTTTCAGATTCGCTAGAGGCCAAGTGAAATAAACTAGCGTGCGAAGTAGCTGAGAATGACCTAATCAATAATTGATAACCAAGTATATGTAGAATTGTAGATGCATATATTGAAAAGAAAATCATACATTTGTTGAACTCATATGAAAGTTATTCTTTTGCAGGATTTGTTTTACTACGAATTCAAATCGACGTCTTCCTGTTGAGCACGGGCTTCGTGTCTGGCCACGCTTCTCTACAGCATGCTTCGAGGTCAACCTCACGGCGACGACAGAACCTATGGTTGTGCTGCCTGCTGTTGCTATTCTTATCAATTACGTAGAATTTAATTTTGAGATTATTCCTTCTGTCTAATTAGGTGCAGAGTGTAGTTTCTTTGCACAGCATAAACTGATGATGATGTGTGTGTTATGTACAGGTGGGTACTATTTTGGTTTGTTCAAACCCTGGTTTCACATCCTAGTAGTTCTTAACACACGAGTCCTATCAAACTTGGTGCCGCTAGTTAGCTAAGGGCAACTACAATCCTTGGCACTAAAAAAGGTATGCTCTCTCCTTTAATTTTTACTATTTGTGTCCAACATTCAGTACAATATTTTTTAGTCAAGGCACGAGTTGGGGTTTGGGACACATGAAGTGAGGAGAGCTAATTTACATGTTGTATGATGGGTCGTCGGGTGTGTGATGCCAGTAGGTGAAATAATACATAACACCAACCTTTCATACACCCTATTAATCTTTGATATTTCTTAAATACTTGGTGATTCATTGATTAAGGTCGACTCCAGCTTCATGCCACCAAACGAACCTCCATGTGTGACTATTTGACTACAGTTGTCACAAGAAACGCCACTTAAAACTGCCCTAAAAAGATTCAGAACAACTCTAAACAGTTCTAAAAATGCAATGTCTAAATTCTAGCGCTCAATCTATGTCAAACTAAATTGTTTCTCGAATGTCGAGATCAAGAAGAACAGCTTCTTGGTCTGGATGCCTAGCTCAAACAGAAGAACATACGGAATCGATTAATTCTTATCGAACCCACTCGAGGCGCCTAATTCAAACAGAAGAACAGTAAAAGCAAGTCAACCGTAGGTCCATGTCCATACCTCGGCAACGGGGAGCAGGCCAAGCTCCCGGATGACCCCAGCCACGCCACGGAGCTGCGCGCCGGCGCTGGCGCCGCAGGAGGGCACCTTGTCGAACAGAGACGCGGACAGCTCCTCGGATACGAACCCTACCTGGAACTCCAGGGTGCCATCCTTGGGGTGCGCCACGATGCCGGAGACCGAGACCCAGAGGAAGAGCTTCTTGGCCTGGATGCCAGAGAGCTCCGTTATCTTCCCCGACGAGAGGCGGCCGCTGATCGTCCGCTCGTAGTACACGAGGTGGTCGCCGAACCGGACGTAGCAGGTGGCCGCGAGGTGGATCTCGAAGTCGCCGGTGGACTCGTCGAAGGTGTAGGAGGCGACGGCGTCCGGGATGAGGCCCTTCGGGAGGCCGTACTTGGGGAGGAGGTCGCTCGGTGCGCTGTTTGGCGCGGCACCACTGGCCGCGGAGGAGGCGAGCACGGCGGCGACTGCGACGAGGAGGAGGAGGGGAGACATGGGTGATGGGGTTTGGGATTTTCTGTATGCTCTTGCGTGGGGATTTCGACCGGAACACCGAAGACTGGGAGGACAGTTAAACCCCATAAATATTACCACAACTGCGAGACTATAATTACCGGCCATTTTAATACTTACTCTGTCTGCTATCAAAATATAAAAAATGTTTTAGTATAAAATATATCCAAATTCATGTAGACATATTTTAGTGCAAGATTCTTAACATCTTATACTCCCTCCGTCCAAAATAAGTGTATCAAGTTTGCTCAAAAGTGAATGTATCTATATATAAAACATGTCTAGATATATTTATTTTTGGACAAATTTAAAACACTTATTTTGGGACAGAGGGAGTAATATTTTGATACGGAGAACTATATTGTTAACTTATTACATAGCCAGTGCAAAAGACTAATTTATTTGTCTTACCAAAGAAAACATGAATTTATTTCGTAAGTAGTTATTTCTAGCACTTGGTATTATTATTTGGACTATGCAAAATAAATTTGGACAAAATGTACATCAATGAGATCTATTGGAGTAAGATTTTTGACCTCTTATATCTTAAAAAATAGTAGCTATTGGAGATTCTCTAAGAGAGGGGTGACCGATAAATTTGTGTGCGAAACTTAGAAAAATCATCACTAAATTTTATGTCCAGCTGGACGGCCGGATCACATTACTCTGACCTCAATATGCTGGAAACGAATGTGTAGAAAAAGGACCAATGAGATGTTGCCACGTGGCTCAACCTTAGAGCTCAAATCCTAGGGAGTTTATGCTGGAAACGGATGTGTAGAAAATGGACCAATGAGATGTTGCCACGTGACTCAACCTTAGAGCTCAAATCCTAGGGAGTTTATGCTGGAAACGAATGTGTAGAAAATGGACCAATGAGATGTTGCCACGTGGCTCAACCTTAGAGCTCAAATCCTAGGGAGTTTATGCTGGAAACGAATGTGTAGAAAATGGACCAATGAGATGTTGCCACGTGGCTCAACCTTAGAGCTCAAATCCTAGGGAGTTTATGCTGGAACGAATGTGTAGAAAATGGACCAATGAGATGTTGTCACTTGGCTCAACCTTAGAGCTTAAATCCTAGAGAGTTTAGATATTTGCCACGTGGCTCAACCCTAGAGCTCAAATCATAGGGAGTTTATGCTGGAAACGGATGTGTAGAAAATGGACCAATGAGATGTTGCCACGTGGCTCAACCTTAGAGCTCAAATCCTAGGGAGTTTATGCTGGAAACGAATGTGTAGAAAATGGACCAATGAGATGTTGCCAAGTGGCTCAACCTTAGAGATCAAATCTTAGAGAGTTTAGATATTGTAGTGATGCTTGAACCCATTTTCAGTCCAAACTGTAGCCGGGTTGCGTCTGATCCGTATATGCTCGTGTCCACCCATGTTCGTCCATGTCCACAGCCGGTAAGGTCCTTATATAAACGCCTGCGAGTCAAACCCTAACTAACTAACCCCCTGACCTTCGAGATGAATCTGCCACCTACTCATAATCTATTAGACAAGATTGAGCATGCCTGGTGGAGTGTTCTTGGGAACTATCACGACAGCTTATCTCGATACCGTGAGGCCACATGGGCCAGCATGCTGCCGAACACACTGGCTCCATGCTGGCTGTCGGAGCATGTGAGGAGGAGGCGTACACCGGGACTCACGGGTATCGCCCCGCCACCACCAGACCCGCTCCAACGAGGAGGAGGACGAGGACCCAAATTCTCCTAGAACATTGAGGAGGACGTCGGGCAGGAGGAGGATGTATGCCACCCGCTGCTGTTGGAGGCCATGGAGCGCTCATTCAAGACGTTCAACGCCAACCGATGCTGGTGAGCAGCGCTCGTCCATGACCTCTAGGTGTCTGGAGATGCCGAGATGGCGCAAGAAGATACCAAGCTTGCGCAAGCGGCTCAAGACTCACTGAATGCGGATTGTGCGCCTCTGCCACTACGGCGGGCAGGGCCAGCGGCTCCTGTTGAAGGCCTACTACCGCGGACATTGGATCTACGTGCGGCAAATTTTGTTAAAACTGCCAACGTCTACATAAACCCTACATATTAACAGGAGAGCTAGAGGAGCCAATAATTCCGCCATCGAAGTTGGTCGCGCAAGAGGAAGAGGCAACAAGTCCGCCCCGACAAGTCCAAATCTCCATTGCTCATACCGGAGGAAGACAACAACTGAGTAGTTAGCCAAACACTATGTGTCTATGTGTATCTCCCTTTTCTTCTGCTCAAGCATGCACAGCCAATTAATCCTGTCATTTTGCTGGATCACGTTCTTCTAAAATAATTGAACTTTACAATGTAATTCCCCACATTACAATCATACGGCACCTTGTCTTTCTTAGTTTCTGCCAATTTCATAAGAAAGGTGCTAATTTCTGGCCCAGCCAGCTGAGCTTTACTGTACATAATATCCAACAGAAGACTCCAATAGCATCACGCCTCAGCGACGGGAAGCAGGTCAAGCTCCCGGATCACACCGGCCGCGCCGCGGAGCTGCTCGCCGAGGCTGTTTCCGCAGACGGGCATCTTCTCGAACAGCGACGCCGGCACGTCCTCCGAGATGAACCCGGCGTAGAACGCGATCATCCCGCTCTCCGGCCGCGCGACCATGCTGGAGACGGAGACCCAGAGGAAGAACTTCCTGGCCCGGATGCCGGAGAGGTTGGAGATGGCGCCGTAGGAGATGGTGCCGCTGATGGCCTTGTCGAAGTAGACGTAGTGGTCGCCGAACCACGCGTAGCAGCTGCTAGCGAGCTCCATCTTGAACTCGCCGGTGGCGTTGACCAAGGTGTAGGAGGTGACGGAGTCCGGGAGGAGGCCCCTGGGGAGGCCGTACTCGGAGAGGACGTCGTGCGCCACGCTGTTCTGCGACGCCTCGCCGACGCAGGCCGCGTAGGCGAGCGGCGCGGCGGTCGCGGCCACGGCGAGGAGGAGGATGAGGGTTAGAGGAGACATGATGGTCGTCGTTATTGGGGATTCTTTGCTCTGCTTTGCGTGGGAATTTTGGTTGGTGTTATTATTTTCTAGACGTCTTGGCGTTTGGACACCAATCATTTTTTTTTTTTTTGGCCATGTGATTATGATTGATTGATCCGATGGGCAAAATGACACGCCTCAGTTTTGTTTATTTTGAGGCTATCAAAACAAAAAATCGTTTGGTAGCACATGTCAACATCACCGTGCCCAATTACCAAAGTTATGGAATATCCTCATTGTTTCGCTCCTCTGTCTGACAATGATGAACCAGAGGGATCCAGTGGGCAGTGGCCACATACGAGCCATCAACATGTGTCGCCATATTCTTCCGTAAGTACCATTTAGCATCTCATTGGTTTGCTTGTGTCATTCGGAAAGGTAATCTACGTCCTAAGAAAATACATTAGTTTTAGCCAACTTAATCTGGTCTCATCCTATCCTTTATATCTTTAGATCAATTCTCACTCATATTGTGTACATACATTACACTCCCACCTTCTCTCTGTCAACTTCAGATGCGTCGTTTGCTTGCTTGGCAGCTTCTAGTTGTTCACCTAACTCAACAACACATGAGAAAGAAGGATATCTTTTACACTGAAGACCAAATACATCAATCTCGGATAATAAGAAGATTTGTGCAAAAAAAAGAAGAAGAGAGTCACCCCTTAAGCAAGGGCTAACAAAGACGTGGTGTACATTGCCGAGGTAGCTCAAACACGACATCATTGTCACTCCCTCTCAACCAAGGACTCCGGTTTCACCCCTGACACCCACACGACAACCGGCACATAAAAACACACGAGAACAACCAAACAACCACCACACATGCAAAAGTTACAATTTTACCCATTGGTTTGGATATACATGGATCACAGCAATCATGCATGGGCAGTGAACAAAAGGCCTGATGAATATCTATGTTGCAATGGTTGGGCCTCGATGAGAGAGTTGCGACCCCAGGAGGGAGGAAGTGGCATCACAAATGAAACCTAAGCCACCACATCATATTAGAAGAAGTTATACTTTTGTCGAGGTGAGACAAAAAGTTTTCATTACATTGATAAAGAAGAACATAGTTGACCAAAAATGTCCTAAAACCGTACAACATGATGCCACATGTCGCCTCTAACGATGCACAACACACGAGCGTTGACTCTTTCACAACTCGCGAATAGCAAGTGGTCGCTTCGAATTTCCCCATCGGCCCTAGGGCCACGCACCGGTCTAGCCAACAACAAAGTTGGAAGCTAACACTATCCAGCACCAATAGATAAAGCTTGATCAATGAAGGGTGGTGAAGGGCTATATATTTTTCCTAGAATGGGAGCGACATCCAGGAATGCCAATAATGGCGCCATCAATGTCACTAAGAGAGGTTGGTGTAGTACCCCGGGAGCTCACCAAAACTATAGTCGGATCTACATGTCCGCATAATTCGCTATAGGCTGCCTTTCAACTAGCCGTTGTCAACCATAGCCGTTTCACATTCCACTGGTCCCTCTACAACATGTCCACTCCCTCAAAGGATAGGATGAGCACACTGCGTCAACAATAGCTTCTACAAGGACACAACTTCAAAAGTTATTATTGTTGTTTGACCCGGCCGGTCAACGACCATGGCCAGGTATTCGTTGGTGTTGATTCAAGAACTATGCGACCCACTATCGAACACCAGCCAGACCACCAGAATAGAACATAAACATTCATTTAACACCCCCCCCCCCCCCCCCCCCCCCCCCCGCTCACGATGATTTTTCAACACCACCTTAATTGACACATCAAGCAATCAAGGCACCACACATCAAACTTTTATGCAGAGCGCCCCAGAAAGCACCTTTTGGTACAACTATTTTTCCCGCTTTTCTACTTTCATATGATTTATTGATATTATGCAATATCTCACACGTGTGCTACCAACTATGAGGGACAACGGTTTGAAGGAAGCAAAAGTCGAAGCATGTTCAGGGAACCGCACATTCATCGTATGGTGTGCTCACCATGCTAAAGCACGAAAATTACGGACGTATACAACTAGGATGTATACACTATCATGGAAATGTATGCACACAAACGTGAAAAAGAATACACAATGACAAAAAATATGCACATAAAAATCACAAATTACAGACAAAAAATAAAGGCACAAAAACACTAAACATAGTAGCGGTTGAAACATACTGTTGGCCATGCCCTAACACGGCCTCTCTCTCTCTCAAGAAAACAAACATCAAAATCAATTAATTGACAGTAAGTCATTTTCCTCTATTGTCTTCTTAAACAATATTTATTTACTAAATATAAGAACGTATTTCCATACATTATCATCGTACAACATTTTGTCTCTTATGGACCGTTCGGAAGCCCTCCGCTCCTCAATAGCGGCTCCCGGAACGCACGGAGCGCTAGCGTATATTTGAGGAGCGAGCCAAACCGAGTTCTACGCGCTGCGGAGCGGAGTATTAAGTGGGAGGGCTTCCGAACAAGCCCTTAGTTTCTCCTCTTTCTCTGTTTTCCAATAACGAAATATGTTCTTTTTAAAGAAGAGCGACGTATCATTTTCATAAAATAAGAAATGCGAGGAGATCGGTACAATGCCGCACAAGGCACACTTACACACACACCACGATAAAACGTTTTACAACACACCATCTACAACGACCCGACGACAAAGACTCACCTTGCCAAATGTATAGTACACTAGTACCTAGCTAAGGTGAGTAGACGTAATAGACACTAGCACAAGAACTACTGTATGTGCTAATTTCCTTACCAGCAAATACGTAATACTCCAGCACGGCCGGGAAATCGGAAGACAACCCACATTTGAAGTCACACCGCAGCGACGGGGAGCAGGTTCATCTCCCGGATCACCCCAGCCGCTCCGCGGAGCTGCTTGCCGATGCCGTTGCCGCAGACGGGCGTCTTCTCAAACAACGAAGCCGGCACGTCCTCCGAGATGAAGCCGACATAGAACTCGATCACCTCCCTCTCCGGGCGCGCGACCATGCTTGATATGGAGACCCAGAAGAAGAGCTTCTTGGCCTGGATGCCGGAGAGGTTGGAGATGGCGCCGTAGGCCATGGTGCCGCTGATGCTCTTGTCAAAGTAGGTGTAGTGGTCGCCGAACCACACGTAGCAGCTGCTGGCGAGCTCCAGCTTGAAGTCGCCGGTGGCGTTGACGAAGGTGTAGGAGGTGACGGAGTCAGGGAGGAGGCCCTTGGGGAGGCCGTACTCGGAGAGGACGTCGTGCGCCACGCTGTTCACCGAGGCCTCGCCGATGCAGGCCGCGTAGGCGAGCGGCGCGGCGGTCGCGGCCACGGCGAGGAGGAGGAGGGTTAGAGGAGACATGTGATGGTCGTCGTTGTTGTTGGGGTTTTGGTCTTTTGGAGTTTCTTTGCTATACTTTGGGTAGCAGCTTTCGTCGGTTTTATAGATGCCGTTGCGCTTGGATTTTGGCGATGTGATTTTGAGTGATTGATCCGATGGGCAGACACGCCTCATTTTTCTTTATTTGCGGCAAACAAAATAAAATCTGCTGGTACCGCATGTCAGCGCCACCGTGCCCAACTACCAAAGCTGTGGAATATTTGTTCACTCGTTTGCCTGATAATGATGGACCAGACAGCATTATCCAATTTATTTAAGTAATCACTTATAATACCTAGTTGTTGGGGGCGAGCCATCCGTATATGTCGACATATTTTCTGTAAATGCCATTTATAAGCCATTTGCGTTTGCTTGTGTCATTTCTAAAGCTAATCTATGTCTACAAGAAAATAAATTAGTTTTAGCCAACTTGATTTGGTCAATCATATCCTTAAACGAGAAATAAATCTATATATCTAGGAAAAAAATCTCAGTCATGTTGTGTAGATAAATTAAACTTCCATCCTTCACTCTGCCATACATCATACCGGAGATAAGTGGTCTACTTTATTGTCAACTTGTAGAGGTTGTTCAGCTGCCTCACCAACATGAGTACGAAGTCAAAACAATGACAAAATACATCAATCTATAATTAAGAAAAAATATAGTTGCTCATACATATGATGATGCAATGAAAGTTTGGTACTGAATTCGTCACCCGTGCCCTAATAATAAGCATTGTGCATATAAGAAGTGTATTACAAATCATACAATAAATACTTAGATAGGCACCTCAAATCGTGATGGCTACTACTCTCTCCATTCCTCAAATAAAATCCTGTAAATTTAATTAGTAAAAAAAAATGTGTATAATAAGTTTAAAAAATATGAATAATTAGAGTACCAAATAAATATCATCAGACCCACCAAAGAATATTTTCATAGTATGTTTGTCAAATCATGTAAATATTCATACTTTTGTTTATTAAATTGGTCAAAGCTATACTCGGTTTACTTTTGACTACAAATATACCCTTTGTTTTATGGAATGGAGGTAGTATACATTATTACATTATCAATCTCATCATATTCACATCCACCCCATATTCCTATAGAGGAATACTAAGTACTAACAAATGGGGGAAAATTATGCAGCCATGGTGGTGTTGTATGGCTTGACGACGGTGGCGAAGACGACATCAAATACCCCACTCTGGTGGAGAGAGAGATAGAGAACAGTCTGATCCCGAATACCTTTATCATAATGGTTGCGTCACTTTGTTTCACATAAAAAGATTGATGTTTCTAGAATAGTGTTTTTTTCATATATGTATGAAGATGGTCGAGCCATTAGTGGCACGTCGACCACCTCGGGTGAAGCCAGGCAGGTCAGTAAAGCTGAGGGACATTCTTGTCGCCTCTCGGTGACCCTCTACCTCCTATCCTCGGCCCATGGGCCTCCTTTTCAATTATTAAGAACAATTGCATGCTATTATTTGCTTTATTTTATTTCCCTCATTTGATGCACCGAACAGATAGAAATGATTTCCCTCATTTGCTATTATGGCTTCACGACGGTGGCGAACATGACATCGAATACCCCACTCCGGTTGAGAGAAAGAGAGAGATAGAGAGAGTGAGGGAGAGGGAGAGAGCAGTCTGATCCCGAATACCCTGATCATGATGGTTGCGTCACTCTGTTTCATATAAAAAGATCGGTGTTTCTAGAATAGGGGTTTATCATATACTTAAGGGTGTCACCGAAAATGGCCGAGCCATGAGTGGCTGTGGGCCACCTCGGGTGAGGTCAGCAGGTCAGTAGAGCTCAGAGACCTTCTTGTCGCCTCGGTGGCCCTCTACCTCCTATCCGCGGCCCATGGGCCTCCTTTTCAAATATTAAAAAAATCATGATATTATTTGCTTTGTTTTATTTCCCTCATTTGATGCATCGAAAAGATATAAATGATTTTTTTCTAGACAACCCCCAATCAAAGTGATTGTGAAAGAGTGGACATCTTTTGGACGTGTCAAACGGGTCAAATCAAGTATGATGATTTGGGCACCAACGTCAAGCACAAGTATGATTCTTCTTGAAGGGCAAGGGCTACGTAAAATGCACCGTCCATAGACTTCGAAGAGGTATCTACGCATGCAGTCCAAGCTGGACCCGATGTGCATTATGCTCGCCGCTGCAGTGCAAGAAGCATGGGGAGTTCGGGCCACTTCTTTTAGGCTTATGCTTATGCATTTTACTGGGGAGAAACTGTGGTGGGGAGAAGCTTCTAAAAACTGTTGGGAGACTTTTTTTTAAGCTTGTCCAGTTTTGGCTTATTTGCTGTATTGAGTTGTGAGATGTACGTAACGTGCCTAATTTGTTTTCTATTGTTTTCTACACATGTTAAAGCGGTGTTATACTACACATATTGTTATTTAGAATAAATGAGATTAAAATAAAATATAAAACAAGCAGCTCATAATTAAAAAATAGTGTCGCATTATAATTGAGTACATGCCAAAATAAAAGAAAGGTTATAGTGTCGCATTTGAAATTACAATAATCATAACTTATTAAGCTTCAATTCCTTCAGCGATGCTCTGTCGTAGTGTTGCCATGACGCTATCCGATGAAAAGGGAGCGGGTCCAGCGGCGTAAGATGCGCTCTCCTCGTGAACATACGCACACCGTTCAAACTGCTCAAAATGTTGATCATATAGCTTACTATCACGGATGAAGATATGCAAACACATGCACGCAAGGATGATCTTCGTTTGCGTCACAGGGTCATGGAAATGAGGAACAACAAGCAGAATGCGTCACTTCATCTTTAAAACACCAAATGCTCTTTCAATAGCATTTCATAGACATGAATGAAGATGATTGAATTTCTCTTGCATGTTTCGTGGAGGTGCACATTGAAAGTCTGGAACATGGTAGCGTTGCTCTTTGAATGGGGCGAGATAACCAGTTCTGTTTGGATATCCAGAGTCAACAAGATAGTATTTGCCTAAAAGTAGCAAAAACATTAGAACATCTAGCAGGAGGATGCGGATAACTGATATAATAAGGTACATATGCAAAAAATATTACCAGCAGGAGGATGCGGATAACTGCTATAATGAGGTCGAGCATCAGTCCATACACGTGTATCATGAGCAGATCCAGGCCATCCAGCAACAACAAATGTGAACCTCATGTCAAAATCACAAATTGCAAGAACATCCTGACTTGTAAAACCTTTCCTATTGGTATATTTGATCTTGTCTTTCTCAGCAACTATGACAGGAATGTGTGTTCCATCAATTGCTCCAATGGCATCTTTGAAATGAGGCCAAAATCTAGGATGGGTAAGTTTAGGATGAACTTGGGTGAATGCAGGATCATTGGGTCTAATATAATCACCCGCCATACGTTCAACACAGTCTAATACATGATGAAATTTATTGCTGACCGTAGAAACACTGCGCTCAAAACGATTTGCAGCTTGACTATTGGATTCAGGTGCCCCCAACATCCACAGAAATAGAGCTAGTGATTCTGTACTGGACATCTGCCTAGTTGATTGGAGGCCATAGTCAGCAACAAGAATGTCATGCAGCATTGTAAAAACTGACCTCCTCCTTCTAAAACACCGGTAGAATCTTTTCGGATCCTTCATCCTCTCCTCAACCCATTGTATCCCTGTCATTATTGGCACTCTTCTGTCAGCATAAGGAACCTTTTCATCCTCTTCAATAGAAGCCGCACGCATCAGCATATCTAACTCTTCATCAGATTCATCATTCTGTAATTGAACAAAAATACGTAAGCAAACATGGATATACAACTAACATGAATGAGTGACTCCAAGGAAATAACAAAACATGGATATACAACTAACATCTTGGATACATCAGTACAGGTTTAAAAATAACAAACATCAATTCCAGGTTTAAAAATAACAACCATGGATACATCAGTAGACGTTTGAAAATAACAAACATCAATTCCAGGTTACAGTAGGTCCATGAAAAACATAGGTCCATGACAAATACAAATGAAAGTGAATAGCTCATAGTTTCATGACAAATACAAATACAAGTCAAATAGCATTATTTCTTCTTGTTATGTTGCTCCCATGTCATCTTCAGCCACTCGATTCTCTGGCTAGGTGTTGCCTCCTCCATCAAACAAGTGAATACATCACGGTACTCCTCTATAATAAAAAGTTGGGTCGCATAGAAGTACTCCATACTCCCAGGTTTAGCTCCATCCTCAGATATTAAGGAAACCATCTTCCGAATCTCTTGCCTAGCAGATTCCTTAACTTGTTCAGGAGATGTCACCGAGTTCCTACTCTTCTCTTCCTCCATCATCCTAAACCTCTCCCTATCTTTCTCCTTATCTTTCTCCTTCTTTTCCATGAGATCCATCATACGGTCCAACCTAGAGGCACTTGCAGCTCCGCTACGCAACCTTGGTGTCGCAGAGGGACTAGGTGAGTAGGGGCATGGTCTCTTCATATTGTCCCGCGCATGCAAAGGAGTAACATGAGCTTCATCTTCCCCTTCACATCCAGAACCATCCTCCTCAACGTCGATCCTAGAGCAAGAACCGCGAGACTGAGAAGATAGGGGCACCCTGGCGGTCGCATTGGTCACAACATTCTTGTCAAAAATTATCCTCATGTCCTCCTCATCTTGAATGGGCTCATTACGAAACTTAGCTTCCTCTGGACACATCTGCACATCACAAAACAACATTAGAGCATGTTAAAAGAAAGAACTATTGCCAAAGAAAGGAAAATTTTATCATTACCTGTAACTCGGTTGCCCACCAATCATCGCTAGCATCAATGGTATTAGTGATTGGATCTCTTCCTAAACCAGATGCATGTTGGATCAATCCCTTCCAAATTTGGTAATCCTTTATGAGTGTTTCCCACCTATTTTTCATTTGTTTGCGATCATATTGTCGTTTGGTGCGTTCGTTGAACTTCGTAACCAAATTAAGATAACCATGCTTGTTCAAAACTTGCACCGGACGATTATTTGCATTCACTTCTTCGATGCACACATCCAAAAAAACACGGTGAGCAACAACATCCCAATTTGCTTTCACCTGTTTTGGTTTGACCATCTAGATGCACAACAATGGAGGTAAACAGCACTGAAATCAGTAGCACATTATCTACAAACAAATGGGCACTGCCATATTATCTACAAACATTATCCTGTACACATCATAAGAGGAATATCATCAGATGACCAGCAAGAAAATCCCTAACGGAGCAACGAGGACGAGCTAGTGACCAGCAAGAAAATCCCTAACCAAAAATCCCTAACATGGGATGGGATGAGCTAGTTACCGGCGGCTGCGAGGACGACATCGTCGTCGAAGAGGTCCTCCGGACGTCGGAGTAGGTCGGAGGAGGAGGAGGAGGCCGGCGCGAGGAGCTGTGGCGGGGACGGCCGGAGGAGCTCGGAGCTGTGGCGGGGACGCCGGAGGATCTCAGAGCTGTGGCGGGGACGTCGGAGTAGGTCGGAAGAGGAGGAGGCCGGCGCGAGGAGCTGTGGCGGGGACGCCGGAGGAGCTCGGAGCTGTGGCGGGGACGACCGGAGGAGCTCGGAGCTGTGGCGGGGACGGCCGGAGGATTGAGGAGGCGGGGGGAGCGGAGCGAGGACGCGCGCCGGCGGAGGAGCGGGAGCAGAGCACGTCGGCGGCGCCGGATTTCGATCCATTCGAGGGGAGAGCTATGGGAGTACGGGCGTGCGACCGACTCGGGGTGAGTTTTGACCTTTTTTTCAATACTTTTTCCTTGCGGTGGCAGTTTTGTGGTAATTTGCTAGAAAACGGTTTGGACCCTTTGCGGGAAGCTGGGCAGAAACACCTATCGACGAGCTTCTCGTTTCGTGAAGGAAGACAATTTTGCGGTGGGAATAAGCCCGCGAGAAGCCCAACACTTCTTTTAGGCTTAAGAGGTTTGGGACCTCAAATCTGTTTTATAAGCCCAAAAGAAGTGGCCCCCCATCAACGCCAAATCAGCTTTCCTCAAGGGCCCACTCGATGAACAATGTGCAACCTAAGAGGGCAGGTGCTCCGGCTGCGCATGGCTCTATACGGGTTTCAGCAGGCGCCTGACTCATGGAACATGAAGTTTGAATACAAGAGCCTAGTTGGGCTCGACTTGGTCTAGTGTTCCTCTGGACATGTTCTGTACGCACCCAACAAGGGAGGAGCATGACTCTTACTTGATGTGTATGTTGATTATATAACTGGCGTGTCCTCCAGGCTCCATGAAGATCGGAGAAACCTTTTATCATGCCCATGGAACCACAATTGAAGCTGAGTAAGAAATAGGGTGGAGTAGAGGTGGACGACATGCTCTACCGCAATATTGTTGGAGGCCTACGCTGGACATCTGCGTAGCGATTGGCTACATCAGGCGTTTTCTGGAGACGCCCACTGGCAAACACTAGTGTGCAGTTTACCATTTGTTGTTTTATATTACCGGGACTTGGTCAACTGGGTGCTTCTACGCATGCCCGAATCTAGATGCCAAACTCGTCGGCTATAGCGCCGCTGACATGGTTGGCTATATCGACAACCACAAAAGCACTAGCAAAATGTTATACTTCTTCAGGAGGAGCCCAGGTACATGGGAATCCAAGAGGCAGAAAATTTCATCGTCTCATAATAGCTACAACCACAAGGGTGTGGCTCGTCTTCAACAACAAGTCCACTTTTGCCTATCAAAGAACCTGGTCTTCCATGACCATAACAAACACATTCACATAGCACTACAACTTCGTCTGTCATTGCGTTGAAATGGTAATGTCGCGGGCTAAGGACCAGGCACCATGACGAATGCACTTGGCCGTGCGCACTTCTAGGAGTTGTGCTTTCGCACAAGCCCCGGCCAGCAAAATTTGGCGCACTATGCGAATTCTAATCGTGGTCTACCTACTGAGAAAGTTTGACATAAAATTTATGGATTCCGTTGAAGAAGATAAATATATTTTAATTAATAAAATTGCTTCAACTACACAAAACACAAACTAGTAGTAGCATAGTTGGCTAGCGTTCTAAACTTCTCACGTCGAAAGTGTTTTCTGCTCCCGAGCTCCGGTACTCTCTATGTTTACAAAAGTCGATAGTTGTGAGTTTCATTTTTTAAAATCAAATCCAAATATAGGCAATGACATATTCCACAAACGTGCCCAATTTCAGTTTGAAATCTCTATCTCTACTATCTAATATGGCCTAACGCGTTGTGCGTCGTGGTCATTTTAAAAAGCCCTAAACAATACTGAAATCAACCCGCAGTCCATATTAACACAACCGGTTCGCTATTCAGTTTTTAAAAAACACCCTTTCCCCTACCTCTACTGGATCACGTATCGGCAGCGGCGTTGCTGTAGCCGTACATGACCTCTCTCAGCTCCACGCACTCATCCGACCAGGGGCGGATCTAGTCCCAGTGCAACAAGGCAATGGCCCTGGCGTAGAATTTATCTCAGCCTACCATCTATTAACGAAACTAGTTGAATTCGGCGCGGCGACACGCCGCGCCCTTGATGATGCATTTGCTGATAAGTTTTATTGATGGTATTTTCTTCTGTTTTAGTTGAGTAATGTAAGTTAAAGAAGAAGTGGCATTTTAAATTCATAAAATGAATTCAGCTGAGTAGTTAATATGGTTTATTGTTAGCAACGAAAAGTAAATATGATGTAGAAGAAGTTATATACTCCCACCGTTCCGAAATAAGTGTCTCAAGTCTCTCAAAAAGGTGATGTATCTAGACATTATTTCATGTCTAGATAGATCACATTTTTAAGAGACTTGAGACACTTATTTTGAGACGGAGGGAGTACATAAGATCTCACGGTTCCTCTTATAGCAAGCTTATCTGCAATAGCAGTAGTCATATTTGCCTAGTGGTAACACGTGTAATATAGAAGCAGGCTCAATGACATAGCTGCAATGTAGAGAAGAATTTTGCTGGACATCAGCTAGAAATTCTTCTTTTGGAGGATGGCTCTCCCACCCCTTCCGAGCTCTGGCGACTCCCTAGGCGATGGCGATGGCGGCGCACCCATTCTGTAGGTTTCCACCTCTACGGATAGGTCGAAGATGGATCCCTTCACCGATTCTTCTTCCATTGCTCATCAGTTGGATTTCACTCTGGGTCAAAGATTCAGATCTAAGGTCCGTGATCTTTTCTCCACTTCGGTTAGCCCTGTCTCCTTCTCCCATCGCTTCTTTCTGGTGGTGTCGTTTGGTCGTGCTTGTTTCCGATTGAGCACTCTGAATGTTGGTCTGGCTCTCTCTGCTTCGATCGGGGTTGCTTATGATGAGATTGATCTAGTATGTTTATCTGCTCGGGTTTTCAAGTTCTCGGTTAGTTCAAAAGCTGTGGGTTTTCTGATTCAAAACCTGAGATCTGTGATTTGCGATCAGTTCATCTGTTATTTTCATCTCTGGGGTCGTGGCGGACCCAATTGGCAGCGAGAAGAGATTAGGTGGATCAAACAAACTGAGGCTGAATGGATAGAGGTGGACTACTCACGTCGATCACCTAAGGCTCATGCACCTCAGCCCTTGGTTTCCTCTGTGTTTAATCGGATTAATATTGCTCTAGATCCAAAACCTTCACCTGCCCCACTTTCAGGTGCTAATACGGTTCCTCTTGGCCATCGTTTTCCTGTGGATGTTCATCACCTTGATCCTCTAGCATCTGAGCCTCGTTCTAGGGTTCATCGTGATCCGGTTTTTGGGCGGGATTCTCGCGATTCAATTCCCTTACCAAATCTCCAATGGGTCTCTATTCAGCAGCCTCGTGGGCTTTCTCGGCCTGCTAGACTTGAAGACCAGGTTGTCTGCAGTCAGAGGGTTTTCGCTAATCTAGCCCAGAAGCAGTCTTCTCAACAGCCCAATGGGCCTTTTGATCTGGTTCATCCAGTGATTCCTGTTGTTGATACCCAGGCTATTACTGACAATCAGGCACATAATCAGTTCTGCTCCCGCTGTTTAGACCCAAGACACTTAAGGAAATCTTGCTGCAATCAAATCCGTTGCCGACTCTGTTGGCTTTATGGTCATATTTCCAAATTCTGTTACTCAAGATTTAACCATAAAAGGATATATCGACCGATCGGCAAAGTTCTGGACTCTACTCCTATATTAAAACAGAGGGTTGTCGTCTCGCCTCCCACCGACCAAACCCTCGTTCTCCACCAGAGCAGCTCCGGCGACAACGACGACTACGCCCGCCGCCGCATTGCATTGTCCACGGCTGGCGACACGATGGCCAACTACCCCTGCGACTCGGTGCCTCATCTCCCTTCGGGGGTGGGATTTGTGCCCTTCAATCCTCTGCGACCACATCGTGGCTACGTTGTGCTCGGGGGGGTCCCTGCCGGCGGTGTGCGACGACTGGGCCATTGTTAGCCTTGAGCCAGAGCCAGACTTGACTCACTTTGAAGGTACGGAAGTCTTAATCAGAGCGCAGCTTGAGCAACGTCAGTTTGAGATTAAGCAGATTAGCCGATGTGCTATGGGTACGACTCTTGTTAGGTTCGATGGGGTCATTGATCGTGACACTGCAATTAGGAACATCCCTTATTTCATTGGTGATTCAGTTATGAGGATCACTGAGCATGATAGAGGTAGGAATTTTAGGTCCGCAACCTTTACCCATGATATCTGGCTCATGCTTCTAAACTATCCGATTGAATGTTGGGATTTGAAGTCGATTGTTACCACCCTAGCTCCTTATGGCAGATTCTTGATTTGGAACAGAGATGATAATAACAAGGCTAGAATTATTGCTAAGATCAGAGCCTTTGATATCGATAAGATCCCAGGAAGTATTGTGGTTATTCAGAATTTCAGTGATGAGGGCAATGGTGGTAGCTGGTCTTGTCCATGTGTGATACTCAATACCAAGATGATTGGCGCTGTAGCTGGGGATGAAGATCCTTTGCCTCCAGAGGGGGAAAACCCTCATCCTATCCCCATTATTGTTGATGACTTTAGGTTTTGGCATGCTGACAATGAGGCTCCTGCTGACATTAATGTCCCAGCTCCTGTTAACAATGATGATCCACAGCTTGCCACCCCACCTCAGAGTCCTGGAGCACTGCAAGAGAATATACATCAGATTCATCCTGCTATTTAGAATGTGGTTGCCCCTGTACAAGAGGTAGTTGAAGTTGCTGCTCAAGATCCTGAAGCCCCTGTACAGATACAAGAGGCTCCCCATGCTACACATGAGACAACTACAACATCTCAGAGCCTCCATGTTGCTGCAGTTGATGATACAATTGTTGCACCTTTGAATCTTGATGTTTCAGTCTATGGTTCTGCTCAAATCACTGACACCACCTTGATGCACACTGCCGTGGCTTATAAGGATGCCCAGGTCAGCTCCTCCAAACCCGTCATAGTCAGAAAGAGGAAGTTAAAGGAGAAAGCTAAACACTGTGGAATCGGTCAGGAGAAGTTCCAGGCTGGCTAAACTGAAAGGAGGATTCAAGAATGTTATGACAGAGCAAACCTGCGAGTTGGATGATTCTGATGAGGAAGAGAACATCTTCCATGACCAGGTGTTGAACACTGAAGCTCCACCTCCGCCACACCTGCCTCTAGAACTACTCCAAGCACTGGGGACTGGTCCTTGTCAGATGCACCCTACGGATGTATCTGAGGACGCACTAGACTATGACAGTACCAATGATAGTGTGGAATAAGTTATATCGGGTGGTTGGCCTAACAGTGGAGAATTATCTTGTTGCTCTCTATGTTATTTTGGTTTCCCTGCAATTCCTGAATTATGTTGAATCTGGAAATGTATATTGGCACTATTCTCGGTGTGTGAGACATTTTGTACTGTTATGTCCTTTGATCTACTACTGCATATTTATATGTTTATGGTTATCTTGTGCTTGGGCCAATTTGACTGATATTTTTGCACTAATGGTATCTATGAGTTGCTGCTGGTTGCTTATTTATGTTGTAATGACTTGGGCATATTTGATCTTCTACTGTGATTGGAGCTACTGTTGGGGTGATTGCTCAATTGTTTACAGCGAGATTTATTTTTGTTTACATTCACCTGACTTATTTAACGAGAGGGAGTATTGGTCAAGGCTTGTTTGTGAAGCTCACGTTGGTGATCCTCCCTGTTCTGCTCCAGTTGCTTACTTGGGCTTATTAATTCTGCCCAATATTAATCTCTCTGCTTTTGTCTCCAATGAGTAGGAACTGGACAATTTTTGATTGGAATCTCAGAGGGATTAATTCCTAGTTACGGTGGGATGATATTAGACAGAAAATCGATGAATCTAACTGCAACATCATTTGTATGCAAGAAACTAAACGTGAACATTTCGACCACAGTTACCTGAGAAAATTTTGTCCTCGCAGATTTGATCAGTTTGTTTACTCGCCCTCAGTAGGTAGCTCTGGAGGTATTATCACTATTTGGAACAGTGCTCTGTTTGATGGTCAGCTTATTAGTGTATCACGTTTCCATGTTACTGTGCAATTGGTGTGTAAGCTTAGTGCCCATGCTTGGTATCTTACAAATGTGTATGGCCCCACCATTGCGGAAGATAGGTCTCGTTTCATTGATTGGCTAGAAAACATCGACACCTCACCCATGCATCTTTGGATGATCTTGGGAGACTTTAATCTTATTAGAGGGCCTGAAGATAGGAACAGAGGTGGGGGTAACATTAATAATATGTTGCTGTTTAACATAATCATTTCTCAGCACGATCTTGTGGAAATCTCTCTTAAAGGTCGAGCATACACCTGGTCGAATATGCAGGCTGAACCCTTGCTTGAAAAGCTTGATTGGATTTTCACCTCTCCTGGCTGGACCACCACATTTCCCAATACTTTGGCTACTCCACTGGCTAGGCTCTCTTTAGATCATATCCCTATCAAAATCCAAATTAACACTTCTATCCCCAAGGTTCATTTGTTCAGGTTTGAGGATTATTGGATGGATTTCTCTGGATTCATAGAGGCAGTGGTTAAAAATTGGCAGTATATTGGAAATTTTAAAAATGCTGCTCAAGACATCTCTGCTAGATTTAAGTCACTCAGATATGGTCTAAAGAAATGGAGTAGACAAATTTCGCAGCTCAATAAAATTATTCATTGTTGCAGCTTTGTTCTTGCCATGCTAGATGGTTTGGAAGATCAGAGACAGTTATCATATTTGAGACTAACTTCAGACTTGCACTTAAATCTCATCTGATAAAGCTATTGGAAGCTAAGCGTATTTATTGGAGATCTAGGGTGAAAATCAGATGGGCCAATTTGGGTGCTGAGAACACCATTTTTTTTCACACCTTTGCGACCAAGAGCTACTGGAGCAATTTCATTGCTTGTCTTAGGACAGAAGATGACAGTTTGGCCTGTGATCATGAGGAAAAGGCAGCCATTATTTGGCATTCATTTAAGAACATAATTGGTTGTTCTGATAATCCTGATATGATATTTGATCTGCAAAGAATAGTTAATCCTAATGTCACAGTGGATTTTGATCAGCTTGAGGCCCCTTTCACCATTGAAGAGATTGATGGGATTGTGAAGGATATGCCGGCTAATAAGTCTCCGGGCTCGGATGGGTTTAATGGTGCTTTCCTCAAGAAATGTTGGCCTCAGATTAAGGCTCAGTTCTATGATCTTTGTTTCAAATTTTTTGAGGGAAACATTAACATTCAGAGTATTAATTCTGCATTCATCACTCTGATCCCTAAGAAACCAAACCCTGAATCTGTCAATGATTTCAGACCTATATCTTTGGTTAGCCTTACACTTAAATTTCTGACTAAGTTGCTTGCTAACAGAATGCAGAAAGTGATTGCCCCACTCATTCATAAGAATCAATATTGTTTTATTAAAACCAGAAATATCCAGGACTGTCTTGCATGGGCCTTTGAGTATATTCACCTTTGTCAGAAGTCTAAAAAGAAGATTGTAATTCTTAAACTCGATTTTGAAAAGGCTTTTGATAAAGTGTAATACAGTGCCATCCTGGCTATGCTAAAGCATCTGGGTTTTGGGATTAAATGGGTCAAATGGATTGAGGTCATCCTTCGGTCAGCTTCTGCCTCTGTTTTGCTCAATGGGGTTCCAGGGAAGAATATCATATGCAGAAGAGGAGTAAGACAAGGCGATCCACTCTCACCACTTCTCTTTGTCTCTACAGCAGAGCAACTGCAGTATGTGGTCAATGATGCCTGGAGAGATGGCCAACTTGACCTGCCTCTGGACTGTTCATTTGGTCTAGACTACCCCATTATTCAATATGCTGATGATACCCTGTTGATAATGCCAGCTTGCTCTATTCAACTGAGAAGGTTGAAAGTGTTACTTGATAAATTTGCAGGCTCTACTGGCCTCAAGGTTAATTTTTCTGAAGTCCTCTTTAGTGCCACTTAACATCAGTTCTGTTCTTAGCTCTGAGTTGGCTACTGTCCTTGGCTGCAAAATTGAGACTCTGCCTTCCCTTATCTTGGTTTACCAATGGGTACCACTAGACCAAGGATGGAAGACCTAATTGGCATTATCCACAGGATTGATAGGAGGCTAGTTGGTATTGCAAATACTCTCTCCTATGATGGTAGACTCATTGTTGTTAAATCCATTATTCAAGCTACACCGAACTTTGCTATGTGTACACTCAAGCTACCCCTGGGGTTTCTAGACTATATTGAAGGTTCCACCAGAGGTTTCTTTTGGGCTGGCAAGGACATCAATAAAAAGGGCAAATGCCTTGTTAAATGGGATGAGGTTTGTAAACCTAAGGATGCCGGTGGTTTGGGTGTATTGAGTTTAAGGACACAAAATGTGGCTTTGCTGATGAAGCATCTGTTCAAATTCATGAATAAACAAGATACACCATGGGTCCAACTTGTATGGCATGCCCATTATACTGACAAGATGCCACAAGATGCTTTCCCATGTGGATCTTTTTGGTGGAAGGATTGCTTGAAAATCATGAACACTTTCATTGATATTGCTGCTTGTAATCCAGGTGATGGATCCACTATTCGTATGTGGATGGATACACTACAAGAGAATTGGTCCATAGAGACATGTTTGTAGAGACACTCTCCATTGCGTCTCTTAAATCCCAATCCATTTTGATATAGAGGCACTAAGAGAGACACTTTATGAAATGCCTTAGTGGTAGAGACATCTACCATGAGACAATATCCAAAATGTCTCTTTTAGCCAACATGTAAAGGCATTTTATGAGACATTCTTGCGTATGTCTCAACAACAGAGACATTTCATTCTAGACACTCTTTTTAGTATATCTTTAACACCTCTGGAAAGGCCTTCATTTTCTAGAGACACTATGTGTGTCTCTTTTACTAAGTGATACATCTTAGAGAATGCATTAAAGTGAGATTATAATACCACCAATGTAAGGTAGTGGCAAAAAGAAATTGGGAAACTTCTAATTATCCTATTGTACAAGTTTACCAAGTACAACTATAAAAACAAAAATGAAGAAGGAAAAAGGAAAAGTAAAACCGGTCCATGAGCCCAGCAACATACCCGCACACACTCACCCTCTTGTTCCCACCTCCCACCTCCCAACTCCCCACGATCCCCACCTCTGCACTCTCGTTCTATGTTTCTCAGTCAGCCAGCCTCTACAGAGTTCTCCCATTCTATCTGCTCAAACAGCCGGCCACCACGCCGCTCTTTAATTTCTAGATCTCCATTGAGGTTCGTATAGTCTAATAGCCAGTTACCTAATGTTTTTCACGAACATGTATATACAATCTTTACTACACATCTCATTTGTCCTTGTAGCAAGGATCTTGAGCCTCGGTGAAGCACTCCAGCACACATGCTCACCGATCGGCTGATTTCCTACACATCGACGATGATGCTTCTTCGATTCAGAAGGCCGATGAAGTCTGCGTTCAACAACCGCATCCACCGGATCGATCCAGGAGGCTGATGGCCACGCAGGCGGCAGGCACCTGACCGACGACAATCGCGTCCGGCGACGGCAGCAACCGGATCGACGGCGACCGCGTCCAGCAACCACGGACACCAGAACGACGGCGACCGTGTCCGGCAACGGCGGCCACCAGATCAATGACGACCACGCCGGTGAACGGTCGCTTCCGAGGACAGTCGTAGGACCGCAGTGCGAGGCGGCGTCGCCGGCGCCGCTATTCTTTTTTTGTTTCCTCCTGTTTTCACCGCATATGTTTTCTTTTGTCCACGCGATTTGGCGATTCTTGCAAAATTCCGGCATGGTTATGTTCTTGAGCTCGCTTAATTATAAGGGAATTTGTTGAAACTGGGTATGTGATCGGAAACCTCATCGCCTACCCCCAAACCGTGTGTAATGGCTTATGGAATCTTTACTAGTGTACATACATGTCTAAAGATAAGAACAAATGTCATGACAACGTGCCTCTATGTGACAACATGTGTGACCAAATAAACACCTGACTTAATTTTGTATTTGTATTTCCAGACATTAAAATGCTTCTACTAATGTGGGAGACAACCCAAATTGACATATAAATGTGTCTCTATACTTTTTCATACACATTCGGAGTGTATCTTTAAAGTGCCTCTATGTTTATAGATACACAACCTATTGTCTATACAAGGTGACCTTATGTCATATATAGGCATTTTGTAAAACGACTCAGCGATTTAAGAGACACTGCATGTAGTGACACTTTTGAGACAGTATGTAAAATGCCTCTACAAGTATGTAAAGACATTATCAGTGTCTCTACAAGACCAAGATAGTGTCTCTACGGGCCAGTTTTCTTGTAGTGATAAGTGGTCAGATGAGATTCTTCGAGTACACATGCCACAACTATGCTCCTTTGCCAAAGATCAGAATATTTCACTGGAAAAAGCAGTTGGGGTTTTTAACAATGATATTTTCGAGCTGTTTCATACTCCTATTTCTATGATAGCCTCTCAGCAATGTGATCAGCTTGGGCAGCTTCTGGAATTTCATCCTGATTCAATTGAGCTTGATAAATGGACCATGAGAGATCAGAACAAGAACTACTCATGTAAAAGAGTTTATGATGCGTTAACCCCTGTTACTCTTGCACCTCCACCTATGAGATGGATCTGGAAATCTTGCGTACTTCCCAAACAAAAAATATTTTTTTGGCTACTACTGAAGGACAGATTGAACACTAGAGACTTGCTAGCCAGGAAAAATTTCCAAATTGAATCTTATATTTGTGAGCTTTGCGAGGATGGTTCTACTAAGGATCTTGCTCATCTTTTTTTCGAGTGTGACTTTAGCAAGAATTTTTGGCTCAAGCTGAATTTTGAATGGAATACTGATCTGGATTTGATCAACATGATGATTGATGCCAAGAGAAGATATAAGCTTATCTGTTTAAGGGAATCTCTGATTGTGGGATGCTGGAGCATTTGGACCCACAGAAATAAGTGCATTTTTGATCACCAACCTATTGATCTTGATGTTTGTTTCCTTGATTTCGTAGACTCCTTATCACTTGTTAGACATAGGGCTAGACCCTCCCTTAAAGAGGGAATGACCCAATGGGTTGACACTTTATGAATTTCCTCTGTAAGACATTGTTCCCTTTATGTTTTGATGAGAAAATAGAAAATTAAACAGTAGGAATTTTCCCTACTGTTTGGTGCCTAAAAAAAAAAGAAATTTGTCTTTAACTATTTGTTGGTTGCTGTACGCCGGACTGCATCTCTGAACACTGAATAAACAGAAAGCAAAGTAAGCAATAAGAAATGTCTGATAGAGGAATATGATTTTTTAGCCTTTTAATATTGATAGCAAACATCAGCAGCTTATTTCAATATATTTAAATACCTAGGTTATGACAGATATGGCTCTGACTTTTAGAAGCTTGCTTCAATAGAACATTGCAACCCCTGTAGTACAACATGAATGGAGATTAAAATTGGTGAGATACATAGGAACCGTGGAGAGCTAATCTAATTGAAAAAAACTGTATGGAAAATCATAGGAAAAGATGCAGTTAATGTAGGTTTTGTTGATTATCTGCACATATGATTTTCCAGTTAGATTATCCATGTTATTTTCGAAGTTACTGCCTAATACATGTGAATGGAATTATAATCTATGCAAAATTGAATACCTTGATAATAGTTTCATATGTTAGCTTCCATGTAATAGGTAAGATTGGTTGCAAACAATCTAGGCAACCGTAAAAACAACACCACCAAATGGCAGGAGTCTGAAAATGCATCTAATACTAAAGAAGTATTGATAAGCTTAAATCCATTTAAAAATATATCTTTAGTTGTACAAATTGTAAAGTGTTTTGTGTCTAGACCTTATAATTGACAATGCAGCGTTACTTTCTATAATATCCGATATGAAAAAGTGAAAACTAAAATGTGTAGCGCTGGTGCACTATTGCAGTGTTGCAGAAAGAGGGAAAAACTGTAATATTCTAAACATTACTGAATGACTATTCACAAAATTATTATCGCTGAATCAGTATAAGCTAACCTAAACAGGGTAATTCTGCCCACCATTGGCAGAAGATAGTAGGACATGACTCGTTAAAGGTAGCTATATAATGTCTAAACTTACAAACTGAACAATGAATTTCAGTGCATAGGTTCAGAGCAGTTAGTAGGTTAAATGTGCATATGAAATTGAAAACCCTATGTGGTATGCTTGCTTGTTAAAGATGAAATCTGTGAGAGGTTCAGAGCAGCTAGCACAGGTTAAGTGTGCATATGAAACTGAAAACCCTAAGTAGTATGCTTCTTCTGCCCGTAGACCCAAGGCAAATGCACGAACAATTAGTGGGCAGGCAAAGTGCTCCATCCAGATCGACATTTTTCATGCATATAAATATATAATCACAAATCCTAGCAGCAGTAAATCAAAGAGTGAAGATTTAACGCCTTTCCTCTTGCAAAGCAAATTCTACTTTCCTGTAAAGCCTATTAATCCATTCCAATATTGACAGCAAACCAGTTATCCATTATAAATAAGAACCATGTCGAACCCGAACATAAATGGAGAAGGTAACATAAAAATATACAAATGAGCTAAAAATGGTACAGATTTCGCTAAGAGGAGCCAAATCACTGATCGGTTGGTCTTAGCTTAGATTTAAGTATATCATGATGTACGACAAGTTGATATTTAAAATCGAATACACGAACAGTTAGTGGGCAGGCAGACTGCTCCATCTAGATCGACATTTCTCATGCATATAATCACAAATCCTAGCAGCAGTAAATCAAAGAGTGAAGATTTAACGCCTTTCCTCTTGCAAAAAGGAAATTATACTTTCTTGTAAAGACTATTAATCCATTCCAGTATTGAGAGCAAACCAATTTTCCATTATAATAAAGAACCATGTCAAACCAGAACATTGTAACATCCCAATATTTTGGAATGTTCAAAATCACTAAAATTTAAAACTTTTGTTTGATTAAAATAAAATATTAAAATGCATAAGAAAACTAACTATAAAAGACTTCAACCAATTTTGAAAAAGTCTATTATTTCAAAATTCCCAATGTGTCATTATTTTCAAAAGTTATTTCCAATTAAACATTACATTATCCATTGTATTTCAAAAACCTTCATATGTAATTTGACAAATGTTTTATAAAGTACAAACCATTTTATTTTAAGTAAATTGTTTACTTATAAGCAATTGATTTCAACCACTTAGTCTTAGCTATAAATAAATTAAAATAATAATTACAAGTGTTATTTTAATCTATTGAAAACTTTGTCTATTGGCCAAAAGATTATGATTCATTTACCTCAGTTCAAAATATAATTTGGAAATAATAAGCCTATAGTTTATAATTTTAATAACTTCATACAATTCATAATTAATGGATTATCCAAATAAACATTTCATTAGATTCAATGATTTTCATTTATTTTCTAAACATAAATTATTTCAGGAATATATTATACTATATAAGAAAAGAATTAAATCTAAAATCTTTTCCAAAGTTGTTTATGAAGTTTTCAAATAATTTATCTTAATATAAACTATAATGGTGCACAAAATAAATTGAATTAAAAATGTTTACATTTCATTTTCTCTTTCATTTCAAATTTTTGTAATGGGATATTTACTAATCTTTTGAAGCTAAAAATTTATTTACTATGGGAATATGAGTTTAAATAACTTAAATTCAAACTTATATAAGTATTGTAGTTTTATAAAATTTTATACAGCCAAAAGAAAATTTAATTAAGGTATATTTTCAAATTTGACTTTAAGTGTCAAATTTGTATTTAAGGAATATTCAAAATATTAAATTTTCAAATTATTCAAAACATGCCCACAACTGGTTTAACACAAAGATATTGTTTTTACAAATTTTTGAAATTAATTTGACTTCATTTGGAATTATTAATAAAAAGTTATTAAGGAAATAAATAAAACAGAAAAAGAAAAAGAAAAATGATGACGTCAGCGTGACGTCATCGTCTTCAATCTCTGGCCGGAGACTACGCTCGAAAACGGCCGATTGATCCCCTGTAAATTCGCGCGATTAAAGCTGCGTTGAAAGCTCCCGTATAGCCCTTCAAGTAGCCCACCTCGCCCTCTCCCTTTTCCCCCAGACCACCCTCCCAGAGCGCCCCCAGGCCGTCCACGCGCGACCTCGCCATCTCGCCATTGCCGCCGGCGAGGAGCTCCTTTTCCAGTGGACGTCGACCACGCCGAGCCCTCCCACCTACTCCATCCTTCATTTTTCTTCCTCGGGCATCTTTCTAACTTGGTGCGGTGTTTTATTTCGCGCTAGGTCGAGCTGCGCATCCACGACCGACGCCGCCCGTCGCCATCTCCAACTCCGGCGAAGGATTGCCGAAGAACGAGGGCGCATCGAGGTCCCCGAGCACGCCACCGAGACCGCCTCCACCTGCTCTTTGTTCCGGTATGCCCCATCTGTCCTCGCTCGCCTTAGATCGTGTAGGACGGGTCGTGCCGATCATGTCGCCGCCGCGCGCTCCGTCTCCGGCTAGGGTTCCGGCGAACAGCGCCGCTGGGTTGGATCGGATTAATCACGACCGTTGGATCTAGATCGCATGGCTTCCTTTTAATTCTATTTCCGAACCGGTATCAGCAAATCACAGGAGGCCACGTCAGATCCGCGTCAGCTGCCCAGTCAGCGCTGACGTGGAAATTGATTTCTTTTAATTAGATTAAATGGCAGTTTTGCAGAAACACCCCTGCCACTTAGATCTATCACAACTTTTTAACCACTTACCCAAATTTAACAAACTTTATATTTTTGGAAAGCTCTCGACATGTAGAACATTTTAGATCAGCCAAAATTCAAATTTGACTTAGTATAAAATATTCAAATTTCAAATGGTGAATTTGAGTATATTTGTAATAACTTTAAATCTATAAATCCAAAAATTACAAATAAAATTGTTTTGGAAACTTTAGAATATTTGTAAATTGATGCCACTGCTATAAAATAATTTTGAGTAAATTTTGAATGAATTCATAGTTATATATTTAATTTGAATGGTTTGAGTATTTTCAATATAACTATTAATAAAAATATTATTTTGATTAGAGTAAATTGCTATAAATTTAATTAAAATACCCCTGTCTATTAACACTATTTATAAAATGATAATTTAAAATTTTAAATCATAGAAAACTTTAATATTATAACTATTCCTTTTATTATATTTTCCAAAAATGGAAATTAAATTAGTTTGCATTTATAGCCAAATGCACACCTTATAAATATCATAAAAATTAGTATTATGTTTCTTGTGGTTTAAAGTTGCATTTCATGCATAGCATATTTTATTTTGTAGTTATATTTTCTATAAGAAAACTCCTCCCCCACTTTCCCTAAGTTAGGATTATTTCCAAACTTAGCATTTGTTGAAATGCTACACTTAGACACTTAGTAATTTTCAACATGGAGCTGGAAGACCAATGAAGGACTTAGCCAAACGAGACTCCAGAAGAATCTCCAAGGAGTGGAAGCACTCGGAAGAAAGATCAAGAAGAAGTTCATGAAGACCAACCAGAAATATTTTCTAAGTCCTTCTCCCTCTTCTTCTTTCTCCCTCCTTCTTCTGTTAGACTTCATGATGACTAAGTAAATCCAAGACCAGCCTCGAGGATACAAGAACCACCAAGACTGGAGATGAAGCCTGGAGGACAACTACATCTCTCTTTCTATATTTTCCCCTCCCTTCTAATCTTGTCTTTCACATTTGACTTAAACAAATTTTGATCATGATGTTATCATCTTGAAGTAGTTGGATCCTAGCGGCATAGTGGGATGAAGCGGCCTGGAAACAAACCTTACATGTCCTCGTACATGAGACCTGTTCCACAATTTAAGTGGCTGGTCGGGTGTATGTCTCTCTCACTTTAGTGAATATCCAATTTACAAAGAGTTGATAATAATTGTTGATCACCTCGAAGAATAGAACTAGTAATTTTCTCTAAGCATTTTTCACATCATGCATAAACATATTTCCTTAGAAAGTTTTATAAAACTTATGTATTCATCTAGTATGTGTTTTGTGTGTATTGTGGAGTTGTGCTTGCTGTTGATTGTGGTATTGTTGCTTGTCCATACTGTTAGATTGAACGGAGAGTCCCGAGTATCGTTGAAAAGAGTTGTGAACAACGACAACATTCAAAGGCAAGTGGCACACCTCATAAACTTCCTATTATTTTCTATATGCATTACTTAGTATTTTTATATGCATGAGTAGGATAGTATTGCTATGCTAAACCTGTGTAGAATTCCCTTACTCATGTGTCTAGGATCCTATATCATACTTAGTAGATGTATTGATGCTAAGCAATTGATGAAAAGTTTTACAAAATGTTAAGTGACTACTCAGGGCTGTGCTCATGGTTGTCGTCGCCTAGGATGAATGTCTATTCTACTTAGGGCCGTGAGCATGGTGGTTTTCACCTGAGAGTACACATCCACTAAGTTAATGAATCACCTGGGTGGAATTGTTGAATGGTTTATGTTGAGTGGCTACTCAGGGCTGTGCTTGTGGTGGTCTTCGCCTAAGATAGTTTCTACTATACTTGGGGCCATGAGCATGGTGGTTTTCATCTGAGAGTGCACTTGTGGATGGCCACCCAGGGAACAAAGGAATCTGAAGAACTCCGAGTGACGATTGCTTCCCGTGCAACCTTTTGACAATGGGCTCTGTCTAGAATAATTAAGTTGTGAGGGTGCAACCTGTCAGCTTGACAAGCAGATGTAGGGGATGATAGGTGGAACGGGTCTTGCTAGTATGGTTGCATTCTTCTTTTGAAAGTTCTTGTCTCAATTCTCTCCTTTCCATAATACACTCCGCGTGTATAGGATTTCTCGGACAAATTGAGTCTAAAGGTGAAAGTGCACAACCTCTGCAGAGTGTAAAACTAAGTACTTAGCCGTGTCCCCGGTACGGACAATTTGAGCAGCTGATCACGGACATCAACGAAGGATTCCATCATTCCAACTTAAGATATAAAACTTGATGGGTGAACAAGGGAAGATGAGATTTATGGTTTTCATGCCATACTTGTCTTGATTTGAAGAAAGTGTTTTCCAAAAAGATAGGAAAAATTGGCTTTATGCAAAATAGCCTTGAACTCCACCAGCCAAATATGCATATAGGCTATAGAGTTATTCCATTAAGTGTCCACCATAGTGTCACTTGCCAGACTCCATTTTTAATGGAATCTGACCCACGTTGTTGCAATATTTTTCTTATTGCAGATTGTTCAGATGACGAGTGAGGTTTCGTTTATAGGTTTCGAGTCTACAACCAACATGTTTTCGCCTATGGCAGCATGAAAGTGATAGAGACTCACTGCTATTGTATTTCCGTTGTGTACTTTTTCAATGCTAGCTTTATGCTATGCAACTTGTATCGAATATTTTGTAATTCTGGATCATCGATGTAATAAAATTGACGCTTTGTTGTGATATTACATCGTAAACTGTGTGTGCAAATGAATCGATCCAGGGATTTGCACTATACACAGGTATCTGCCTTATTTAAAGTGCAGGTACGCTACAGATGGTATCAGAGCACTGTGTTGCCTGTAGGTTCGAAACCCTAGGTTTGGATAGAAATAGGTTTGACCATAGGATTGAAAATCTATTTTTCTTCACTTTTCTAAAAACAAACCTTTTCACTATGTCTTCCTCGTATTCTCATCTACTACCAACCTTCTGAAAATACCTTATCTTATTCTAGATGACCATGTTCTTATAGTCTAAGTCTGATTCTGCTGCTTCATATGGAAAAGCTACGATGCAACATAAAATTCTACATGCATGAAAGACCACTGAAGAACCAGGATACGACCGACACTTCGAAGATATCCATAAAGGTTGAACAAGAACTTGAAGCACTTGCGAAGGAAGTAGATGTGACCACCACCTAAATAGAATGACGATAGCGTGTTAGTGTATTGATCATATCAACTCGGCTATATGACAATACTAGATTGTTTGTTGTTGTGAACCTTGTTGCTTGATGTTTGTTAAATGTTGATTGATTATGTTATAGATGGGTTGCCTTGTTTTGTTTTATTGAACTAGGATTCCTCCATAGTAAAATTCAACTCATTGCTTTCTAAACCAACCAGATGTCTCACCCAAATACCAACACCAATGTTTTGCATACAACTATGCAACTACTATTTGAGAACCAGAGTCAGCTGTGGAAATTGATCAATGATCAACTGCCAAAGATTGATCAAAACCATAGTGTTTTTGAAGAGGACCTTATGAACAAACCAAAGGTATGCAAAACTTGTGGAGAGATAGGACATACGTCTAAAGAATGTTCTGATGAGTGGCCCCATGGTCGTACCAAACATCTAGTTAAAGGATGCCCACAAGTCAGGTTACTTGCTTCCTGTGTGAAGGAACAAATCATGTCCCAATACAGTGTCAACTTTGTCCCTTGGTGCAACAAGTTATCCAGCAAACCAAGCAAGGAATGCAACAGTCTCTCATGAAGACCCTGGAGGAACAAGGACAGAAGCTTAAATCCAAGAAAGTTCTTAGCCACATAAGTTGCTACAAGTGCAAAGATAAGGGACATTACGCTGATAAGTGCCCTGAGTGGAAGAAGGATAAATCTCTCCAAGGACCGAGGGGAAAACGTAAAGTACTATAACTTTCCGTATCACCACATACCATTACATTTAAATAGTACTACACTCTACATCAGAAAAATAAACAAGATTAAACAAAGTTCCTAGACTGACCACAAAAATTTCTTTTAAGGGTGGTAGCCACCCAAATAATTCTAACCCAGCTGCCTGAAACCCAGAGATCCCAAACCATCTTTCTTTCGAGCCTCCCCAATCAGAAAATTCATCCCCTGCTAGTTTCCAGTTTCCATGTAAGAAATTTCATTTCTCAAAACATCCCGAGTTATCAGAATCATTCAAGCATTTGCTTTGTCTTTCTAGCCTCTTCGAATCTCGGGGACGAGATTCCTTTTAAGGGTGGTAGTCTGTAACATCCCAATATTTTGGAATGTTCAAAATCACTAAAATTTAAAACTTTTGTTTGATTAAAATAAAATATTAAAATGCATAAGAAAACTAACTATAAAAGACTTCAACCAATTTTGAAAAAGTCTATTATTTCAAAATTCCCAATGTGTCATTATTTTCAAAAGTTATTTCCAATTAAACATTACATTATCCATTGTATTTCAAAAACCTTCATATGTAATTTGACAAATGTTTTATAAAGTACAAACCATTTTATTTTAAGTAAATTGTTTACTTGTAAGTAATTGATTTCAACCACTTAGCCTTAGCTATAAATAAATTAAAATAATAATTACAAGTGTTATTTTAATCTATTGAAAACTTTGTCTATTGGCCAAAAGATTATGATTCATTTACCTCAGTTCAAAATATAATTTGGAAATTATAAGCCTATAGTTTATAATTTTAATAACTTCATATAATTCATAATTAATGGATTATCCAAATAAACATTTCATTAGATTCAATGATTTTCATTTATTTTCTAAACATAAATGATTTCAGGAATATATTATACTATATAAGAAAAGAATTAAATCTAAAATCTTTTCCAAAGTTGTTTATGAAGTTTTCAAATAATTTATCTTAATATAAACTATAATGGTGCACAAAATAAATTGAATTAAAAATGTTTACATTTCATTTTCTCTTTCATTTCAAATTTTTGTAATGGGATATTTACTAATCTTTTGAAGCTAAAAATTTATTTACTATGGGAATATGAGTTTAAATAACTTAAATTCAAACTTATATAAGTATTGTAGTTTTATAAAATTTTATACAGCCAAAAGAAAATTTAATTAAGGTATATTTTCAAATTTGACTTTAAGTGTCAAATTTGTATTTAAGGAATATTCAAAATATTAAATTTTCAAATTATTCAAAACATGCCCACAACTGGTTTAACACAAAGATATTGTTTTTACAAATTTTTAGAAATTAATTTGACTTCATTTGGAATTATAAATAAAAATTTATTAAGGAAATAAATAAAACAGAAAAAGGAAAAGAAAAATGATGACGTCAGCGTGACGTCATCGTCTTCAATCTCTGGCCGGAGACTACGCTCGAAAACGGCCGATTGATCCCCTGTAAATTCGCGCGATTAAAGCTGCGTTGAAAGCTCCCGTATAGCCCTTCAAGTACCCCACCTCGCCCTCTCCCTTTTCCCCCAGACCACCCTCCCAGAGCGCCCCCAGGCCGTCCACGCGCGACCTCGCCATCTCGCCATTGCCGCCGGCGAGGAGCTCCTTTTCCAGTGGACGTCGACCACGCCGAGCCCTCCCACCTACTCCATCCTTCATTTTTCTTCCTCGGGCATCTTTCTAACTTGGTGAAGTGTTTTCTATATGCATTACTTAGTATTTTTATATGCATGAGTAGGATAGTATTGCTATGCTAAACCTGTGTAGAATTCCCTTACTCCTGTGTCTAGGATCCTATATCATACTTAGTAGATGTATTGATGCTAAGCAATTGATGAAAAGTTTTACAAAATGTTAAGTGACTACTCAGGGCTGTGCTCATGGTTGTCGTCGCCTAGGATGAATGTCTATTCTACTTAGGGCCGTGAGCATGGTGGTTTTCACCTGAGAGTACACATCCACTAAGTTAATGAATCACCTGGGTGGATTGGTTGAATGGTTTATGTTGAGTGGCTACTCAGGGCTGTGCTTGTGGTGGTCTTCGCCTAAGATAGTTTCTACTATACTTGGGGCCATGAGCATGGTGGTTTTCATCTGAGAGTGCACTTGTGGATGGCCACCCAGGGAACAAAGGAATCTGAAGAACTCCGAGTGACGATTGCTTCCCGTGCAACCTTTTGACAATGGGCTCTGTCTAGAATAATTAAGTTGTGAGGGTGCAACCTGTCAGCTTGACAAGCAGATGTAGGGGATGATAGGTGGAACGGGTCTTGCTAGTATGGTTGCATTCTTCTTCTGAAAGTTCTTGTCTCAATTCTCTCCTTTCCATAATACACTCCGCGTGTATAGGATTTCTCGGACAAATTGAGTCTAAAGGTGAAAGTGCACAACCTCTGCAGAGTGTAAAACTAAGTACTTAGCCGTGTCCCCGGTACGGACAATTTGAGCAGCTGATCACGGACGTCAACGAAGGATTCCATCATTCCAACTTAAGATATAAAACTTGATGGGTGAACAAGGGAAGATGAGATTTATGGTTTTCATGCCATACTTGTCTTGATTTGAAGAAAGTGTTTTCCAAAAAGATAGGAAAAATTGGCTTTATGCAAAATAGCCTTGAACTCCACCAGCCAAATATGCATATAGGCTATAGAGTTATTCCATTAAGTGTCCACCATAGTGTCACTTGCCAGACTCCATTTTTAATGGAATCTGACCCATGTTGTTGCAATATTTTTCTTATTGCAGATTGTTCAGATGACGAGTGAGGTTTCGTTTATAGGTTTCGAGTCTACAACCAACATGTTTTCGCCTATGGCAGCATGAAAGTGATAGAGACTCACTGCTATTGTATTTCCGCTGTGTACTTTTTCAATGCTAGCTTTATGCTATGCAACTTGTATCGAATATTTTGTAATTCTGGATCATCGATGTAATAAAATTGACGCTTTGTTGTGATATTATGTCGTAAACTGTGTGTGCAAATGAATCGATCCAGTGATTTGCACTATACACAGGTATCTGCCTTATTTAAAGTGCAGGTACGCTACAAACATAGATGGAGTAGGTAACATTAACAAATATAAATGAGCTAAAAATGGTACATAGTTCACTAAGAGGAGCCAAATCAGTAGGTTGGTCTTAGCTTACATTTAAGCATGTCATGATGTACATCAAGTTGATATTTAAAATCGTAAACATTTCTAATGAGAAAGGTTAGGTTTGGGGACCGTCTGAATATCTCAATCGTGCCTTTTCAATTATCTCTACTTAGCACTCAAATCCACCGGTACATAAATGTATTCAAATAAGTAGAAAGCACAATTCATTATTATGTATTGAAAACCTATCAGCTGATCAAAGAACTACCAAAACAGTAAATGAAGCACGTGCTCTGGAACACATGTCTCATGCAAATGGAAAAGTTTCAAAACTATGTAGATGACCCCTTGTAATGTTTATCTTGACACAACACATTGCTGAATATATCGAATTTATCAAGGTTGCATGTCTCGAGCAAATAAATCCATGTAGCCCAATCCTTTAAAAAAGTCTAGGCTAATACTGGTTAAAAAAAGTGAACCTTGAGAATCCTAAAGCATAAAAAACTATAAGAATTTGTAATCACAACCAGACAACATGTTCTCACAAATATTTAATTACACACATAAGGCTAAGAGGGAGAATAAAAATTTAATTATATGGTAAAGGTACCTACCTTTAGGTCATCCGCTGCAAAGCACGCTGCATTTACAGAGAATTCAAACAACATGACGCCCACTGTCAGCTACCCACCTTCTTGTGTCGGGTTATGACTCCCAAGAATTGGGGGTAGTCACTTCCTGAAGTGTAGTTCGGAAAGGGGATTGAACACGGGGGTCTAAACCCTCGAGTGGCTCCGCGACGTTGCTCGCCGGACCCGAAGAAGACACACACGACAGAGGAAGACACCGGCCTTTACCCAGGTTCGCGGCCCTCGTGGGGAGGTAAAACCGCTACTCCTGTTTGTCTGTATTAGATGTGGAAGGTTACAGTACAGTGGAGCTTGCCGGAGGCCCCCTGGAGGGAGTTCTTGCCTGGGGAGGGAAGCAATGGTCTTCTTCCTCCTCCGGCCAGAGGCTAACCTAACAGGTGTTGCTAGGGTTTACAAGGGTTTGTAGCACGCAAAGGGCCGACCCGTGCTACGATGGATATCTCCTCCCTTTTATAGGCGCCTCTGGCCTTCGCCTTCGGCTTGGCCTTCAAGGTGGCTCCCACATGGCAGTGGCATGGTGGAGCAGGAGTCCACCGCCGTCCCTTCGTCCATGGACGCGGTCCATTGTTGATAAAGGTGGGCGCGGTGGCCGACTGGCAGCCGACCGCGCTGTACTACCTGCAGAGAGGGCAGTCTTTGAGGTGGAGCCCACGGTGACGTTCTCCTTTGGAGGGTTGCGCCGTCCACCCGCTTTATCGCCAGAGAAGAAGGTCCTGGCAGCTGCGCAGCAGGCGGAGCTGCTTTATTGTCCCCTTTATCACCAAAACGGCAACGGGGGTGCTTGCGTCACCACGTGGGCGTGGCAGAGGCCATGTGCGTCTCGCCGTACTTCCTTGGCCACAACGTTTCCCTTCAGGCGCGGGGAGGCCTGACGGGAGATTCCTGCGGGACTCCCTCGAGGCGAGCTGGCGCCTCGGTAGGGTCCCCTGAGGCGATGGATCCCTTGAGGCCCTCGTTTCCTCTTCAGGCCCTCGAGGGTCCCGCCAGGCGGTGATGTCTGGTCCTTAGTCGTTTCGTCTGTCTGGCCAGCGTGCGAGGCCTGGAGGGAATGGGCTCTCCATACCCAGTTCCCACTGGGCCGACAGTAGCCCCCGGGCCCATGATGGGCACGATTGAGCCCATGGGCTCAGGAAGCGTCGTGGGCCCTTAGTGCCCAGCCGGCCCGAGGCACGCGGCACTTGGACGAATAACAGTCTTGCACGATCCGGGGCGCGAGTCGTGGGGGTCCCACCACGTCCCGGTAACTGCTCCTCGAGGTGACATAAAGCCCGAGCGAGGCGGCAGGGAGCCGTTACCGTTTCCAAATCTTCTCGCAGAAAATTCTGCTCTACAGAGCTCTACGTCTCCGCTCTCTCCTGCGAATTTCCGTTTTCCAACTCCATCAATCCTCAAGCTTTCTCGATGGGCCCAGTAAAGAGCAAAACCGCCGCAGGGTCATCGTCTTAGGTGGCGGCTCTGGAGGTAGTGCAGGGAGCGGCCCTCGTGGGGGGCGCGCACTGATCTTCAAGCGTTGGAGAGGATCCTCCACCTGGTCGCGGGTCCGGCCAATGAGCACGGCGCCAACGCGCTTCAAACTGCTCGTTTCGGGAGATTTCCTCCAGGGTTTTATCCCGTTTTTCTCCATGCCGTTACCGTCGGGCTGGTGCCGCCGTACTCGCCTTTCTTGGAGGCAGTGCTGGAGCTTTATCAAATCCAACTCCTTCATCTTCGTCCAAACTCCGTACTCATCTTGTCCATCTTCGCCTATCTCTGCGAGGCTTATCTGGGCGTGCGCCCCTCGGTAGCGCTCTTCCGGAACTTCTACTCGCTGCGGTGCACGGCTGCCGGCGAGCGAACTGGGTGCGTCTCCTTCCGCATCGCAGATGGCTTGGGGAGCGTATACATTCCCATGTCTTGGAGTGGAGACAAACCTGTCACGACCCTCCTCAAGAAGGTGGGCGACTTTCGTCGGAGGTGGCTGCTCATCGGCGTCCATTCGCCCTGCGCATTCCTAGACGTCCCGGAGGCGCCGCCCGTGAAGAATTCTCACTGGGGCAAGTCAGCCCTTCACGGCGTAGACAACGCACATCTGGTGGGGCGCTTGAGCTTCCTCCGCGAGGAGGGCCTCACGGGGCAGATGGCCGTGGCGGACTTCGTGACGCGTCGTATCGCGCCCCTACAGGCGCACTCGGAGCCAATGTGGATGTACAATGGCTCCTCGGACCCAATGCGGCTTCACCCTGAGGATCTTGGCTCGGACGTCGTCGACACCATTTTGAGCATCCTTTTTCCTAATCCAGAGGTGCCTGGGAAGATCGCTGGCTCCTTGCGACCTCTGCATCAGCTCCCCCTGGGTGACCGCGTGGACGTTTTGGAAGGAATGCCGGACTTTACCCCGTACGGTCTGGCGGGGGTGATGGACCAGGTGGTCGCTCCGTCGCCGCATGTGGCCGCCGGAGTTGACTCTTGATCAGCCTCCCGTGCTTGGAGAGGCGAGGAAGCTGCCGCGACGGGAGAGGCATTCCCCTCGAGGCACGAGCCATTCACCGACGAGATTTGTGATATCTCGTCGGTTGACGACAACGAATGCGTTGTGGCGCCTTCGCGCCCCGTGGAGAAGGCGATCGAGGCAGGGGTCGACCTCCGAGACAGATGCCTCGCATGGGAGGCGCGAGCCTCGCACCAAGGCGATGGTGGATCGCTCTGGGGTGAGGCCCTCAGACATCCCCTCCAAAAGAAAAGCGGGGACGACTCTGGAGGGATCCGGCGCCATGTCCACACCTTCCTGGCGCTCTCCAGGCCTGTCGTGGGTCGACGCCGGTGCTTCTCCCTCAGGGTGAGAATTCGCGGCATTTGGTCATTCCGGGTTCTTGTTGTTTTCCCTGCTTCGTCCTCTCCTGAACCTCTTCCCTTGGGCTTTTTGTCAGCGATCTGGTGCCTGCGAAGCGCCGCCGGCTTAACAAGGAATCTGAGGTGAAGAGCGTCGCAGCAGGGGCCGCGACTGACGAGGCCGCGAGGCCTGCGGAGGCGGCCTCTACGAGCCCCCTTCAGGGGGCGCCTTAGGCGGAGGCGGTTGTGCCCCAGGCGGGGGCAGCAGGGCCTCAGGTGGAGGAGAGCACCGCTCGCCAAGAGGCACCTGCACCACCCCCCGAGCCTCTGTTGGTGGATAGCGCGGAGGAGAGGGCTCCCGCCTCACCTCGCGCTTCGACTCCCCCTCGCGCGGCGCCATCACCGCGCGAAGTGATGCCGATGCATGCGCCATATCCACCATGCACACCCGTGGCCCTTGCACCGCCTCTGGAGGAAGAGATCGAGGCGCCAGCGGGCGCGAGTGCGTCTGTAGGAGGGGGTGCTCCCTCGCCTCCTTGTCCTGTTGGAGAAGATGAGCGCCTTAAAGGCTCGAGCGCCGAAGCGGAGGCATGCGCGGACGGAGGTGGAGTCACACCCAGCCCCCGAGCTCGACCTGGGGCTGGGCTCACGGGACCGTACGCCGCGGCTGGGCCCTCGTCTAGCCAGGAGCTGGTTCTCCGAGGCTGGGACTGGAGCGCGGGACGCCGCGAGGTAGCATTCGGCCTGGTGCGGGAGTCCTTGGAGGGCCTGTGTAACATCGTGGATTTTTGACCCTTTTAAAATTTTCCCAAAATGCATTAAAGTTTTTTTTATTTAAATGTATTTGGTTTTAAACCTCAGCAAAACCATTTGAATTTAAATCTACTCAAATCTGGCACATCAAGTGGGATCTTGTACTTTACCTTTTCCCTCCCACTTGGTACTTGATACTATTAATTCTCCCTTGGACAAATATTCATTTGAGAAATCCTTTTTCCCTCTTTTAAAAATCTGCCTTTAAATTAGCCTTCCAAAGGAATCCCTATTTTTACATCTCCAAAAATTCCACAAAAATTAGGAAAGCCTCCCTAGATGTTCTAGGAGCCATTTTCATAAAAACATAAGACCATCCATTGGGAAAATATCTCCCCACACCCCTTTCTCTTTTCTGTCCATTTCAAAGACCTACTTTGAAAACTTGTCTAAATAAATTCCCTTCATGAATCCAAGGCATGGATAGCTTCATTTTCACCTCCCCCACCTCATGCCAAAAGGTCATTTCCATCCATTCACATTTACCCTCCAAACCTACCATTTTTCACTTTGGCCAGAAAAGTTTTTTGAAAAATCTGTATGGCACTTTGGTCGATTTTCCAAAAACTTGCTTCTGCATTCTGATAGCCCTAGTCATTTGGCACGTGGGGATATATTCCTTTTTCCATTTGGTGCCCTGAGCTGCGAGATCGGTGGCGATGCCGGTTTTGGCATGCCCGGGAGCGCGCCGGCATCGGCACGACCGCGTCCGCGGGGCGCCGCCTGTTTCTGGTCGCCGGAGGATCGCGCGCCCGCACCCCTGCCCGGCTCCCCGCACCTCCCCTTCCTCCCTGGCCACCTCCGCACGCACACGCCCGTCCACGCACGCACGCTCGCCGCCGCAGAGCCGTCGGGCACTAGCCGACGGGCTGTCCCCGCCCTGTTCTCGCCGGACCCGCCCGTCAGCGTCTCGTCCGTGCGCGCGCGCATTCACTCCTCCCCACCAAGCGCCACGGACCCGACTGTGCCACCGCTCGCACGACGCCGGCATCACCTCGTCGTCGTAACTCCTCCGCACTGGCCAACCCAACCCCATTCACTCCGGCCGCTCGCTCCGCCGCTATTTAAACCCCCCCAGCCCTCGAGAAGAAGCACCCCTCCTCCACTCGCCCTCCTCTCGCTCCCCTGCCTCAATCAGAGCCCGACGAGCACCGTAGCTCCGACGATGGATTTGCCCTAGCCGCCGTGGCCGTGGACAAATTCTTCGTCGGGGAAGCTCCGCTCGTCGATTCCCTCTACCAGTAAGAGCCCTAGGAGTAGAGGAAGCTGTATCCGTGCTCGCCGAGGAAGGAGGTGGTCGGAATCGGGAGATTCTTCCTCAACCGACGCCGGAGTTGAGGGAGAAGAGGGCATATCCGCCCGAGCCGTCCCCGCCGCCTCAAACCTCGCCGCCGTAAACCTTCGTGCACGGTGAGCCTCCCCGCGTCATCCCCTAGCCCCAGCACCCCCTCCCCTGGCCGCCAGACCTCGCCGGAGTCCCCGCCGGCGACGGGAACGCCGCCCTGTTTCCGTGGTGTAACGGTTCAAATAGAACCGGGGTCACTGCCATGTGGGACCCACGCGTCAGCGTTCTGTTTTTATCCGAACCGTTTTTTCTATTTATTTAAAAACCTCTGTTTTTATTTATTTAAAAACATAAATTTTGGAGGAGCATATCTCACTCAATAATTGTTCAAAAATTACAAACTTGAGCTTTCTGAAAACTAGAGAAAAATCTCTATCCAATCATGGGTTGATTTGGAGTTCATTTGATGGTTCATTTCTTCTGAGACATTTTCTCGGTTTTAACTCATTTTATCCATTTGAAATAGATTCAAAGGATCTCGAAGAGGGACCAGAGACCTACCTTGTGGAAGGCAAGACATCCACAAAATTCCACCATTGTTACATTCTCAGAATTTGCCCCATTTTGACTTGAATGATTTGCATCCGTTCTTCCTTTCGTCGCACCCCATATGATAATTGTGTTTGCTATATATTTTTACTGTTAATAACCTACTAAAGACGACATGTGATTATTCCGGCACACCCGCCGCGAATACCCGATCGGATAAATTGTTGATTGTTCTTTTCTTGTTTGTGGATGATTACCGTTAATAACCCACTAAATACGACACGTGATTGTTCCGGCACACCCGCCGCGAATACCCGGTCGGATAAATTATTGATTGTTCTTTTCTTGTTTACGGATTTTTACTGTTAATAACCCACTAAAGACGACACGTGATTATTCCGGTACACCCGCCGTGAATATCCGGTCGGTTCAATTGACTTGGATCTTTATTGGTTGTGGCAGGAATATATGTGAAAGATGTGCTTGACTACTAACTTCCTAACCCTGCCTTATTGCAGCATTGGAGATGTCGGTTTACTACTATTGTTGGGGAAATCACCTTTGGAAAGACCTTGAGAAATTTGACTAAAAACTTAATCACCTCCCTCGACCAGATTGAGTCATCGGTGCCATTCACCAAACCTTTTAGCTCAACCCCGCGTCGTCAAAATGGGCAGACCTAACTTAGTAGCATTATCGAGATTCCCCTTTGATGTCACCCCTTGGTGAGTCTAGTCGGTTACCTGTGTGGTCGGGGCTAGTCTTGTGATGGTTCCGGAGCTCGGCGTCGCTCATTGGTTGGGGACGTGCCGGAATTGTAGTTAAGCCTAAGGCAAGGCCCTAGGGCATGTCAGTAACTATACAGGGGGCGTCTTGATCTTGTGGAAGGTTTGGGAGTGAACACCCGCCGCCAGGAATGGTTAAGTACTTCGGTGTCGGTGGGACTATTGTGCACTCCAGCGTATGGTTGTTGCGACCTCTCGAGAGTGTATCTAGAAACTAGTCTAGTCCCCAGGATACGGGACAAGTTTGGATCGAGTCACACTTAGAGTCGGTCTATCACGGGAAAGTTTTTACAATAAACTTGACAAAGTAAATGAGACTCGGGGAGTCTACACGATTGCGCCAAGGATGGCGAGGGGCTAGAGTGCCCGGAAATCGGTGAAACTTACCAAGTGAACTATGTGGTGGACACCCCCTCGGTGTCATGTTTAAGTCCCAACGTTAAGAGGGGACTCGTCGTTGCTATAATGATCTATCAATGCCATGCTATTTCCCGCACTATGCCATGCTACTTACCGTACTTATGCCATGCCATCTAGGTAGTATGCGTGCCGTGTGGCCGATGTCTTGCGAGTACATGCAATGTACTCACCTTGTTAATTCTTTGGTCAGACCCTCCGTCACCCGTCCGGGAGTACCCGCTCTACGAGAACTAGGATTGATTATTCCAGGCAGAACCCTGTGGAGACCGCCCGCCGTGCTACGCTTCCGTCTACGCTTCCGCCAACACTCTCTGATGCATTAATCGTTGCTCCGACGATCAAGAAATAATGTACATACTGTTGTGTGCGCCGTTGCGCCCTCGCGAGCAGTGTTATGTATAATTATTCGAACCTATGTATTTGGTCTCGTCTTTAATATCAAGCAAACATATACTAGTGTTCCTGAGACTAGTATACGAGACTATTCCGATCTTTGAGTCGGGGTGTCACAAAGCTTGGTATCAGAGCCTGACTGCCTGTAGGATACCCTAGTTCACGGACGCTAGAACAGGACCGTTACCTTGTTCTTTGGATTATTTCTCTCCCTGTTTATTGGTTTCATTCTTACGTAGTTCGCTACTTTAAAACGATTAACGTTAACGTTTAATCTTGTGGCTATATTCTGGTACAGATGCCAGAGCTGTTCGCCGAGACGACTGCCGAGCACATCTCCGGTTTTCCGCAACTTTTGCGGGAGATTTGGAGCCACCTCTACCCGGAGTCTGCTCCTTCGTTGTACCGCGTGTACTTTGACCGTCCCACTGGGACCAACTCCGAGTTCGTAGCCACTCTCGTCTTGCGTCCGGAGGCCGGAGATCCGACTGTCCTCCACTCACTCACTTCTGGAGTCACCGCTCAGGTGACCCGTGCTATCCAGGAAGTCGCTTACGACGCTATCACTCTCATCCGCACCTTTGACCCTATCATGGGAGAGTGCAGCCGCCACATCCACTTTCCTAGGCTGCAGATGACCACCGGGGATGTTATCTTCCCAAACCCCGGTGATCTTGAGGCGTCCCTTACCGCCTTGATCCGCTACACGACACTTCTCCACCAGTACCTCCACACCACCCTTGGCCAACTGGCGTCTCTTCGCATTGACTTGGCCACAGCTACTCGCCCTCGCGGCGTGAATGCCAACTCTGGGTTCCGCTCGTTCTCTTTTCCTATGTCCACCCAGGGCACTCTGGAGTATATCCGGAACAGTCTAGCAGAGTCCTCTTCTCGTCCCCCACCTACTGTGGCTCCAATTCGCCCCGCCGCTCGCCGCTTCACGCGTATTCCGATCATCCTTACCCGTCGTCGCCGTGGTCACCCCGTCGCTCCACCTGACACGCCAGGACCCCACGACGTCCCGTCATCTCCAGACTACAGCCCCGCCGGGATGAGCTACGACCCCACCACTCCAGCGACCCCGTTCGTGGACGACTTCTAGGCACCTGGAGCTCCCGAAGACTAGAGTACCTTATCGTTATCTCGCGTAATGACGTAGTGGTAGGCTCGGGGAATGCTTGTATCGGTTGTACGCAACCATGTATCGTAGTCGCATTCATGCCTATATCTTTAGTTGCACTTGTTGTATGATGGGTTGTACTCAGCCATGTATCTTAGATCGTATCCATGCATGTATCCGTGCCCTTGTACTAAACCTTTCACCATTGTCTTATATCACCATCCTCGGCTTTCGATATTTGGGTTTCCATTTGGCTTTCTTGGATGATTACTTTTCCCCCTAAGGATGCTCATGGTACACAACGCAACATGCAACCTCAGGATGAATACCGATGGCAGTCAGTCCCAGTCCCCACCAGGATCTGAAGAGCAAGGCAACTTGGTACCCGGCCCAACCATTGAGCCATCGCCAAGCCAACTTCTGCTAATGATGGATGACATGCACAATCAGCACATGGCCACCATCATGAGGGAGTTTGGCAGCTACATGACGGCTCAGCCCGCACACCGTGGCGAACGCTCCAAGCTGCAAGACTTTCAGCGTACCCAGCCGCCCAAGTTTGTATTCGCCGAAGATCCACTCGAGGCCGACGATTGGCTCCGCACTATGAACAAGAAACTCGCCATCTCCCGAGTTGACGAGCAGGACAAGGTGATGTACGCCACCCACTATCTCGAGGGCCCCGCCAACGCTTGGTGGGACAACCAGAGGGATGCGCAGAATGGGGAAGCCCCCATCACTTGGGCTGCTTTCCAGGAAGCCTTCCGCCAGGTGCACATCCCGTCCAGCCTCGTCAAGATGAAGCAGCAGGAGTTTCTGGCACTCACGCATGGCAGCCGCTCGATCAGCGAGTACCTCACCAAGTTCAACAACCTCGCCCGCTATGCCCCCGATGACACCAACACCGAGGAGAAGAAAAAGGACAGATTTCTGCATGGGATGCATCAGGCCATCAAGACCCAGCTGATTGTTCTACAGTTCCCAGATTTTCAGGCTATGGTCAACACCGCGCTGATTTCTGAGAAGGAGCACCGCCACATCTATGACAACCACAAGAGGAAATTTGAGGATCGCAAGCCTCACCCTGACCGCCACCCCGCAAAGACTCGCCCGTGGCAGTCCAACAGCAAGTACGACCTCCCTCCGCCACCCCCACCTGCTTGGACTCAACCTAAGAAGACTGTGTTCCCAAACCGCGAGGTCTTCAACAAGCGCCCCATGTCCAATGAACGCAAGAGGGACAACACTTGCTTCAAGTGTGGCAAACCGGGACACTACATCAGGGACTGCCCCAACAATTCCAACGGCAGCGGCAACAACTACGGCAACGCCAACCCGGTCAACGCGCCCAAGCCGCCTATGGTCGCCCGTGTCCACCACATGTCCGCCGAGGAGGCCTACGAGGCCACAGACGTAGTGCTTGGTACGTGCACCATCAACGCTAAACCCGCTCTCGTTTTATTTGATTCCGGAGCTTCCCACTCTTTCATCTCGAAAGATTTTGCCACCAAACACCATTTGCCGATTTCCCTTTTGGACCACGTTTTGGTGATACGAACCCCCGCCTCTGAGATGGATACCGCCACCGCCTGCAAGGGGTTGACTATCAGGGTTAACCAAGTGGAGTTCCCCGCCCAACTCCATGTGATCGAGGTGCCTGGTTTGGACGCCATCCTTGGGATGGATTGGTTGGCCCCACACTCAGCTCAAATTGATTGTGCCAACCGGAAGATCATGCTCACCAACCCCGAAGGAATCCGCACAACGTACCTGCCCAACAAACCTCATCAGGTCAACGCCAAGATGTTCTCCATTCAAGCCCCAGGAATTGGTCAAGTCTATGTGGTTAGCGAATACCCTGATGTGTTCCCCGATGAGCTGCCAGGAATGCCACCCGATCGTGATGTGGAATTTGCTATCGAAGTTGTGCCAGGGACAAACCCAATATTCAAGACGCACTACCGCATGACAAGTCCTGAGCTAGTGGAACTCAAGCGACAACTCGACGAGTTGATTGAGAAGAGGTTCATCCGCCCAAGTATTTCACCGTGGGGATCGCCGGTGTTATTTGCCAAGAAGAGTGACGGTACCCTCTGTTTGTGCATCGACTACCGTGCCCTAAACGAAGTTACAATAAAGAACAAATACCCGCTACCCCGAATCAACGATCTGTTTGATCAACTCCGTGGTGCCCGTGTGTTCTCAAAGATTGATCTCCGCACGGGGTATTACCAGTTGAAGATCCGAGACAGTGATATCCCCAAGACTGCTTTCACCACGAGATACGGATTGTTTGAGTGCACCGTGATGTCCTTTGGGTTAACCAATGCGCCCGCCTATTTCATGGGGATGATGAACAAGGTGTTCATGGAATACCTCGACAAGTTCGTGGTTGTGTTCATCGACGACATTCTCATATATTCCAAGAACGAGGAGGAACACGAGGAGCACCTAAGACTAGTCTTAATGAGGCTACGGGAGCAACAACTCTACGCCAAGTTCAGCAAGTGTCAGTTTTGGTTGAAGGAAGTTGAGTTCCTTGGACATGTTCTGTCAGGTGCCGGCGTAGCCGTCAACCCCAACAAGATCTCCGACGTACTGAATTGGAGGACACCCTCCAATGTGTCCAAAATCCGAAGCTTCCTCGGACTAGCCGGGTATTACAGGAGGTTCATTGAGAATTTCTCCCGGATCGCCAAACCAATGACAAAGTTACTCAAGAAGAACCGCAAGTTCACCTGGACCGACGAATGTGAAGAGAGTTTCAACGAGCTCAAGAATAGACTGACCACCGCTCCTATATTGGTTTTGCCCGATGATGGCAAGGACTTCACCGTGTATTGCGACGCCTCCCGAAACGGTCTGGGCGCCGTACTCATGCAAGATGGGAAGGTTATCGCCTATGTGTCTAAACAACTCAAGACTCATGAGGTGAACTACTCGACTCACGACTTGGAGTTAGCCGCCGTCATACTCGCCTTGAATCATTGGCGACACCATCTCATTGGCCGAAGATGCGAGATCTACACCGACCACAAGAGTCTAAAGTACATCTTCACCCAACCTGACCTCAACTTACGGCAACACGGATGGCTTGAAGTAATCAAAGACTACGACCTCGGCATCCACTATCATCCCGGGAAAGCCAACGTGGTCGCCAACGCACTGAGTCGGAGACCGTTGCCTATACCCCCGAGCTTAGAGAAGGAGTTCGCAAAACTCAACCTATGCATTGGCAACCGAGCTTACTTAAATGCTCTGGAAGTGAAACCGGACCTAGAAGGAGACATCAAGGCCGAGCAAGAAAACGACCCTGACATCCGAGACATTATCCGATGAATCCCACTTGGGAAAGCAAAGGGATTCTCCGTGGGGAAATACGGAGTATTGCGCTTCGGTAACCGTCTTTGCGTCCCCGGGAAGGCCGAGCTTCGAAAGCAAATATTGAACGAGGCTCACGACTCCCCCTACTCCATTCATCCTGGAGGCACCAAGATGTACCAAGATCTGAAGCAAACATTTTGGTGGGCCGGGATGAAGAAGGAAATCGCGTGCTGCAACACTTGCAACCTCGTCAAGGCAGAGCACCAGAAGCCCACCGGACTCTTGCAGCCGTTGTCCGTGCCTGAGTGGAAGTGGGACAATATTTGTATGGACTTCATTACCGGGCTCCCCAAGACCAACAGGGGAAACGACTCCATTTGGGTGATCGTTGACCGATTGACTAAGGTTGCCCACTTTGTCCCCGTGAAGACCACCTACCGCTCAGAGCAGCTCGCACAGTTGTACGTGAGCAAAATTATGAGACTGCACGGAATTTCCAAGACCATTGTATCCGACAGAGGTACCCAGTTTACCTCGCAATTTTGGACTAGTCTCCATGAGGCTATGGGAACTAAGCTCTCGTTCAGCACCGCGTACCACCCACAGACCGATGGTCAGACGGAGCGTATCAATCAGATTCTAGAGGACATGCTACGCGCATGTGTGCTCGTATATGGAGCTGGTTGGGAAGACAGCCTCCCATACGCTGAGTTCTCCTACAACAACAGCTTCCAAGGCAGCCTGCAGATGTCCCCTTTCGAAGCATTGTATGGCAGGAAGTGCCAAACCCCTCTCAACTGGTCTGAGACGGGAGATGGCAAGATCTTTGGATCCGGAATTCTACTCGAGGCTGAAAAGCAAGTACACCTGATTTGTGACAGACTCAAGACGGCCCAGCCTCGCCAGAAGAGCTACTATGATCGCCGCCACCGTCCCGTGAGCTTTGAAGTGGACGACCACGTCTACCTCCGTGTGACACCCCTTAAGGGGCTACAGAGGTTCCACCTCAAGGGAAAACTCGCCCCAAGATTTACCGGCCCATTTCAAGATTCTAGCAAGGGTGGGAACCGTCGTGTACCGACTGGAACTCCCTGAACGACTAGCTGGAGTTCACGACGTCTTCCACGTGTCACAACTGAGGAAGTGCGTCTCGCCGCCCACCAAGCAGACCGATGTTGAGGAACTAGAACTGAACCTCGACTTGACTTATGAAGAGCACCCCGTTAAGATCCTCGAGGAAACAGAACGCCGCACCCGCAGCAAGGTTACCAAGTTCTACCGAGTACAGTGGGACAAGCACACAGAGGAAGAAGCAACCTGGGAACGTGAAGATTTGTTGAGGTCTGAGTATCCGTACCTATTCAACGAGCCGCAGGAATCTCGGGAACGAGATTCATCTTAAGGGGGGAAGGTTTGTAACACCCTGGATTTTTGACCCTTTTAAAATTTTCCCAAAATGCATTAAAGTTCTTTTTATTTAAATGTATTTGGCTTTAAACCTCAGCAAAACCATTTAAATTTAAATTTTCTCAAATCTGGCACATCAAGTGGGATCTTGTGCTTTACCTTTTCCCTCCCACTTGGTACTTGATACTATTAATTCTCCCTTGGACAAATATTCATTTGACAAATCCTTTTTCGCTCTTTTAAAAATCTGCCTTTAAATTAGCCTTCCAAAGGAACCCCTATTTTTACGTCTCCAAAAATTCCACAAAAATTAGGAAAGCCTCCCTAGATGTTCTAGGAGCCATTTTCATAAAAACATAAGACCATCCATTGGGAAAATATCTCCCCACACCCCTTTCTCTTTTCTGTCCATTTCAAAGACCTACTTTGAAAAACTTGTCTAAGTAAATCCCCTGCATGAATCCAAGGCATGGATAGCTTCATTTTTCACCTGCCCCACCTCAGGCAAAAAGGTCATTTCCATCCATTCACATTTACCCTCCAAACCAACCATTTTTCACTTTGGCCAGAAACGTTTTTTGAAAAATCGGTATGGCACTTTGGTCGATTTTCCAAAAACTTGCTTCTGCATTCTGATAGCCCTAGTCATTTGGCGCGTGGGGATATATTCCTTTTTCCATTTGGTGCCCTGAGCTGCGAGATCGGTGGCGATGCCGGTTTTGGCATCCCCGAGAGCGCGCCGGCATCGGCACGACCGCGTCCGCGGGGCGCCGCTCGTTTCTGGTCGCCGGAGGATCGCGCGCCCGCACCCCTGCCTGGCTCCCCGCACCTCCCCTTCCTCCCTGGCCACCTCCGCACGCACACACCCGTCCACGCACGCACACTCGCCGCCGCAGAGCCGCCGGGCGCTAGCCGACAGGCAGTCCCCGCCCTGTTCTCGCCGGACCCGCCCGTCAGCGTCTCGACCGTGCGCGCGCGCATTCACTCCTCCGCACCAAGCACCACATGCACGACTGTGCCACCGCTCGCACGACGCCGGCGTCACCTCGTCGTCGTAACTCCTCCGCACCGGCCAACCCAACCCCATTCACTCCGGCCGCTCGTTTCGACGCTATTTAAACCCCCCCAGCCCTCGAGAAGAAGCACCCCTCCTCCACTCGTCCTCCTCTCGCTCCCCTGCCTCAATTAGAGCCCGACGAGCACCGTAGCTCCGACGATGGATTTTCCCTAGCCGCCGTGGCCATGGACAAATTCTTCGTCGGGGAAGCTCCGCTCGTCGATTGCCTCAACCAGTAGGAGCCCTTGGAGTAGAGGAAGTCGTAGCCGTGCTCGCCGAGGAAGGAGGCGGTCGGAATCGTGAGATTCTTCCTCAACCCGACGCTGGAGTTGAGGGAGAAGAGGGCATCTCCGCCCGAGCCGTCCCCGCCGCCTCAAACCTCGCCGCCGTGAAACCCTCGTGCACGGTGAGGCTCCCCGCGTCATCCCCTAGCCCCAGCACCCCCTCCCCTGGCCGCCAGACCTCGCCGGCGACGGGAACGCCGCCCCGCCCTGTTCCCGCGGCGTAACGGTTCCAATAGAACCGGGGTCACTGCCATGTGGGACCTACACGTCAGCGTTCTGTTTTTTTCCGAACCGTTTTTTCTACCACATTCCACCACATTCCACCATTGTTGCATTCTCGGATTTTGCCCCATTTTGACTTGAATGATTTGCATCCGTTCTTCCTTTCGTCGCACCCCATATGATAATTGTGTTTGCTATATATTGTTACTGTTAATAACCTACTAAAGACGACATGTGATTATTCCGGCAGACCCTCCGCGAATACCCGGTCGGATAAATTGTTGATTGTTCTTTTCTTGTTTGTGGATGATTACCGTTAATAACCCACTAAAGACGACACGTGATTGTTCCGGCACACCCGCCGCGAATACCCGGTCGGGTAAATTATTGATTGTTCTTTCCTTGTTTACGGATTTTTACTGTTAATAACCCACTAAAGACGACACGTGATTATTCCGGCACACCGGCCGCGAATATCCGGTCGGTTCAATTGACTTGGGTGTTTATTGGTTGTGGCATGAATATATGTGAATGATGTGCTTGACTACTACCTTCCTAACCCTGCCTTATTGCAGCATTGGAGATGTCGGTTTACTACTATTGTTGGGGAAAACACCTTTGGAAAGACCTTGAGAAATTTGACTAAAAACTTAATCACCTCCCTCGACCAGATTGAATCATCGGTGCCATTCACCAAACCTTTTAGCTCAACCCCGCGTCGTCAAAATGGGCAGACCTAACTTAGTAGCATTATCGAGATTCCCCTTTGATGTCATCCCTTGGTGAGTCTAGTCGGTTACCTGTGTGGTCGGGGCTAGTCTTGTGATGGTTCCGGAGCTCGGCGTCGCTCATTGGTTGGGGACGTGCCAGGATTGTAGTTCAGCCTAAGGCAAGGCCCTAGGGCATGTCAGTAACTATACAGGGGGCGTCTTGATCTTGTGGAAGGTTGGGGAGTGAACACCCGCCGCCAGGAATGGTTAAGTACTTTGGTGCCGGTGGGACTATTGGGCACTCCAGCGTATGGTTGTTGCGACCTCTCGAGAGTGTATCTAGAAACTAGCCTAGTCCCCAGGATACGGGACAAGTTTGGATCGAGTCACACTTAGAGTCGGTTTGTCACGGGAAAGTTTTTACAATAAACTTGACAAAGTAAATGAGACTCGGGGAGTCTACACGATTGCGCCAAGGATGGTGAGGGGCTAGAGTGCCCGGAAATCAGTGAAACTTACCAAGTGAACTATGTGGTGGACACCCCCTCGGTGTCATGTTTAAGTCCCAACGTTAAGAGGGGACTCGTCGTTGCTATAATGATCTATCAATGCCATGCTATTTCCCGCACTATGCCATGCTACTTACCGTACTTATGCCATGCCATCTAGGTAGTATGCATGCCGTGTGGCCGATGTCTTGCGAGTACATGCAATGTACTCACCTTGTTAATTCTTTGGTCAGACCCTCCGTCAGCCGTCCGGGAGTACCCGCTCTACGAGAACTAGGATCGAGTATTCCAGGCAGAACCCTGTGGAGACCGCCCGCCGTGCTACGTTTCCGTCTACGCTTCCGCCATCACTCTTCGATGCACTAATCCTCGCTCCGACGATCAAGAAATAATGTACATACTGTTGTGTGCGCCGTTGCGCCCTCTTCCGGAGCCGCTCTCGCGAGCTGTGTTATGTATAATTATTCGAACCTATGTATTTGGTCTCGTCTTTAATATCAAGCAAACGTATACTAGTGTTCCTGGGACTAGTATACGAGACTATTCCGATCTTTAAGTCGGGGTGTCACAGCCTGGAGGCGCACCTCGCCCTCGGCGACATACAGCTCGCCCAGCAGCAGGAAGAACTTGCGAGGTCATGGGCGTCCTTCCATGCGGCCGTCGAGGCGCGCCGGCGGGAGGACTTGGCGCTGCAGGTAACCCGCGAAGAGGCCACTCGCTTTGCCAAGGAAATCCGCGACGGTGTCATTCGCGATGCCGCAGAGCTTCTAGAGCCCCTTCAGGCAGAACGCGACGCCGCCGCGGAGCTCCTGTGAGAGGCCACGGCCGAGCGCGCGGCGATGGAGGGCTCGCAGGCGCAGAAACGCCGTGAGCTGGGCCGGTTGGAGTCCCAACTACTTTCTGCCCACCAGGTCGCGCAGGCTGTTCTGGAGGAGGACCGCAAGGGCTTGGCCCAGCTCGAGCGGCAGCTGGCCCTCACGGGGAGGGAGCAACAGCCGGCGCGAGGAACAACGCCTTCAGACGGAGAAGGATTTTTTGCCCAGTGTGAGGCCCTCAAAGCGCGCGAGGGAGACCTGGCCCGGGCGATCTCGAAGTTCGACGAGCAGGTCGCTGCTCAGAAGCTTTCTGATGAGCGCTTCGAGCAGCGTTTCGCCAAGAGGATGAGGGCGGCGCAGAAGGAACTCGTGGAGCACGAGAGACAGCTCCGTCGGTCCCTCCTTCTGAAGTACCACGCTCGGGTACGGAAGCGGGAGGACCGCCTCAAGGCCAAGTATGCTGCGGACGCTCTGCGGCTCGCAGAGCTTGAGAAGGCCCACTCCACGCTGGAGCGCAGCCTCAAGAGTGCCAAGGAAATCCGCGACGGGCGGAGGAGGCTCGCGATGATGCAATTCACGGTCTCGGCTCTTCGGCCAAGGGCGAGGCAGTGCAGGTGGCTTCGACGATGGAGTGGGCGGAGGAAGCGCCTGACTCAGCACAGGTGGCCCGTGAGCACGCGAAGCAGTGTGAGCGCTTGTTCGAGGCGTTGGTCGTACGCGGCGGCGAGCTTGCGGCGCGGCTCGGCGTGGACGCGCCGGTCCCCGGGAACCGAGGCCATGACTACGCCGCCACGTACCTGGCCTACTTCGACCAGCTCTTCGCGGCACTTGAGGGTCCCGTCGCCGAGCTTCGCGAGATGATCGAGGACGAGAGCCGGCAGCTTCTGGGGTTGGTCGTTGACCTCATCTTAACCAACCTCAGGCTCCTCACGCCGGACTTTGACCTCTCCTCCGTGACAGAGGCTGCTCCAGGCGAGGACGCGCGGCGGGCCTCCGGTTCCCTCCGCGAGCAAGTTGACGCCTTCTGCAACCGCTTCAGGCGCGTGGAAGCTGCGGCTAAAGACAGCAAGGAGGAGGCCTGCTCCGCCGAGCTGGAGGAGGGTGCCACGGAGGAGGTCCAAGGCGCTGCTTCTACATGAGCCTCCCTTTATTGCGCCTGCGAGCGATTGTATCAGAAACAACTGTGTGTTTAGCTTTCATAAGACCTTTGGCCTGTAATATACTCTTTATCGCTGTTTAATTCGAGCTTGTTTGCCACCCGTGAGGTCTCTTGGGACTCAACTTCATGTCTATTTGTTCTCTGCGTCGGTAGGTCCCATCTCTTCGTGCCATGACTCCGCCACTTCGGTATGCAGGAGCAATGACTCCGCAAGGCCGGGGGGAGTTTAGGCCTAGGAGAGGTAAGAGCCCTGAGTCGCGATGCTCAAGTGCCCCCCTTAGACGCGCGAGTAGACCATGAAGCTTAAGGGAAAGCGAAGTCGCTTGAGGGGCAAACGCGCTAGGGAGAGAAAAATGCTCTTAAAGCGTGGGTGCGAGACTTAGCTTCTTGAGGTTTTCGCCCTGCGAAGGCTTTTCGCCTGGCGGGGTTGCCCACTTGAGGGATCGCTCTTGGGTGCCTCTTCAGGCTTGTGGGGGATTTTTTTCTGCAGATGTTAGAGGGGCGAACCCAAACACTGGAACACGGTTCAAGGGGCTCGTGCGCGCTCATAGGTCCCCTCAGGCGTTCCTTGCGAGGAGAGTAAGTACCAAGGTCCTCTGTAGAGATGGCGTGTTTGTGGGATCTTGCCCTCCAGCCAGAGCTCGGACTCTTGGATTTTGCAGTGCTGCTGGTGTGTCGTTTGAGGCACTGGCACCGTACTCAGCCCCCGCTCGCGAGGTACGCCTATGGAGAGATATAAGTGCACACTCCACAGAGTAATGCGAAAATAGAACTCACCAAATACATTTTAAAGCAACACCGAAGCGCTAAGTCCACTTGGGAACAAAATTGAGTCATTATGCTTGGGTTTGCCAAGTTAATGTTTTGACCATGTCGAGGCATGGGACCACCCATTAGTGGCAGAGACTCTCAACGGCCTGAGGTGGCTCGTTAAATGGAGAGCTCGGAGGGTTTGCCCTCGAGAGAAGCCTTTGGAGCTTGGAGGTTTAAGTCGTTAGCTTTTAACCTCTAGAGACAAGGACGCTTGGAGGTTGAGCCGTAGGCTGCCTCTTCCGCTAGGAGTCTCGACGTGACAATGATCACGGGTGTGGCAATGACCACGGTTGCATTTGTTCCCTTAGGAGACAAAGCATGCTTTTGAGGTTTAAGCTGTGAGCATTTTAACCTCTAGAGACGAAAACGCTTGGAGGTTGAGCCGTAGGCTGCCTCTTCCGCGTGAAGTCTCGACGTGACAATGATCACGTGCGTGGCAATGACCACGGTCTGCGTTTGTTCCCTTAGGAGACAAAGCACGTTTTTGGAGGTTTAAGCCGTGAGCATTTTAACCTCTAGAGAAGAAAATGCTTGGAGGTTGAGCCGTAGGCTGCCTCTTCCGCTTGAAGTCTCGACGTGACAATGATCACGGGCGTGGAAATTACCACGGTTGCATTTGTTCCTTTAGGAGACAAAGCACGTTTTTGGAGGTTTAAGTCGTGAGCATTTTAACCTCTAGAGACGAAAATGCTTGGAGGTTGAGTCGTAGGCTGCCTCTTCCGCTTGAAGTCTCGACGTGACAATGATCACGGGCGTGGCAATGACCACGGTTGCATTTGTTCCTTTAGGAGACAAAGCACGTTTTTGGAGGTTTAAGCCGTGAGAATTTTAACCTCTAGAGACGAAAATGCTTGGAGGTTGAGCCGTAGGCTGCCTCTTCCGCTTGAAGTCTCGACGTGACAATGATCACAGGTGTGACGATGATCACTTTTTTAATTTTGTTCCTTGTGGATACAAAGATTTGTGAGGTTTAAGCCTTGCGCTTTTGACCTTTGGAGACAAAAAGTGCTTGGAGGTTGAGCCGTGGGTTGCCTCTTTCGCTAAATGCCTTGACGTGACTGTGATCACGGGTAGAACTTGCGTAGGTGCATGATGTTCCATGGATTCTTGACAGGGACGCCGTCATGAGTCTCGAGGTGAGCCGCGCCAGGCCTGGCGATGTGGGTGACCCTGTAGGGGCCTTCCCACATCGGGGACAGCTTGTGGAGGCCTTCCCTGGAGAGGATTCGCCTGAGGACGAGATCTCCTGCCTCCAGGGTGCGCGAGCGCACGTTGCGGCTGTGGTAGCGCCTCAGCTCCTACTGGTATTTGGCCGCCCGGAGGGCGGGTGCGGCGTCGTAGCCCTTCAAGGAGCAGCAGGTTGTCGTTGTGGAGGTACTCTTGCTGGTCCTCATTAAAGGCAAGTACCCGTGGGGATCCATGCTTTATCTCAGTGGGGAGGACTGCTTCGGCTCCATAGACGAGGGCGAACGGGGTTTCCCTGGTGGGCTTGGGTGGCGTGGTACGGATGGACCAGAGCACCGAGGGGAGCTCGTTGATCCAGCCCTTGCCGTGGCCCTTGAGGACATCGAAGGTCCTGGTCTTCAGGCCTTTGAGGACCTCTGCGTTTGCGCGCTCGGCATGTCCGTTGCTTTGCGGATGGGCGACTGAGGCGAAGCAGAGCTTGATGCCCATTCTTTCACAGTAGGCTCTGAAGATGCCAATGGTGAATTGGGAGCCATTGTCGGTGATGATGCGGTTAGGCACTCCGAAACGGCAGACCAGGCCTCTGATGAATTTCACCGCCGCGCCTGCTGTGATTGTGCGCGTCGCCTCCACTTCAGGCCATTTTGTGAACTTGTCAATGGCCACGAAGAGGTAGCGATATCCACCTTGCGCCGTTGGGAAATGTCCCAGGATGTCAAGCCCCCAGACCGCAAACGGCCACGAGAGCGGAATGGTTTGAAGCCCCAGCGCTGGTTGGCGGATTTGCTTGGCGTGGAATTGGCAGGCTTCACATGCTTGGATGATGTCCATTGCATCCTGAAGTGCTTGAGGTCAGTAGAAACCGCTCCTGAAGACTTTGCCTGCGAGGGTGCGGGCGCACGAATGGTGGCCGCATTCTCTGCTGTGGATGTCTTTGATCAGCATTTTGCCTTCTTCAGGAGGGACGCATTTGAGCGCGATGCCGTTTGGGCGCTTGTGGTAGAGAATTCCTTCGAGGGTTTGCTACAATTTGCTTGGCGGGCAATTCGCTCCGCTTCAACATCTTCCTCGGGAAGGACTCCTTTGCCGAGGTAATCTTTGATCTCGTCGATCCATCCTGTTTCTTGGTGCACCGCAGTGAGCAACAGACGCTCCCCTGTAGGGGGCCCGCAGTCAGGAGCCCCGCTTGTAGGTGATGTCGGAAGTGCTTCGTCTTTGCTTGCGGTGATGGCCTCTTGGGGCTGCTTTATGGATGCCTTGACGAGCCTTTCTTCAAAGACACCTAGCGGTTGAGCTTGCCTCTTTGATGCGCGCTTGGCGATGTCATCGGCCTCTTGGTTTTCCTTTCTTGGGATGTGCATGAGCTCCATTCCCCTGAAGTTCTTCTCAAGCCTACGGACCTCTTTAAGGTATGCGGCCATGTGGTCGTCCTTAGGCTTGTAGCTTTTGTTTGAGAAGTTAACGAGCAGCTGGGAGTCGCCCTTGATGAGTAGATGCTTGACGCCTAGGGCGATTGCGGCGCGTAGGCCGGCAAGCAAGCCTTCATACTCGGCGAAGTTGTTGGATATCTTGTCGATTTCGAAGCACAGCTGGACTGCGTAATACAACTTGTCGCCTTTGGGGGAGATCAGGACTACGCCTGCGCCCCCGCGGCGACAAGCGAAAGCTCCGTCGAACTTCAAGGTCCAGAGGCTGTGCATTGCGGCTCCAGAGGGCCCTTGCAATTCTCCCAAAGACTCTTCAGGGGTTGGGTCAGTCCATTCGGCGACAAAGTCAGCCAGCGCTCTTCCTTTGATTACCCTTGTGGTATCGAAGCGCAAATTGAACGGTTGTAGCTCAATGTTCCACCCTGCGACACGATCTGTTGCGTTTGGGTTGCGCAGTATTTGCTCCAGGGGAAAAGAAGTGACCACTGTGATGGGGTGCCCCTGGAAGTAGTGTCGCAGCTTTCTTGAGGCGATAAGGAGTGCGAGGAGAAGCTTCTGCTGCATTGTATACCTCTCGCGAGCATCACGCAGTACTGTGTTGACGAAGTAGAGTGGATGCTCGACGATGGTAGTTCTTGTAGCCTCGGCGTCTTTTGCCTGAGGTGGCCCAGCTTGACCCTCGAGGGGGTTGGCTTCAGGGGGCTTGCCCTGTGCCTCGAGGGGGTTGGCCTCAAGGGGCTCGCCCTGTGCCTCGAGGGGTTGGCTTCAAGGGGCTTGCCTTGTGCCTCGAGGGGGTTGGCCTCAAGGGGCTCGCCCTGTGCCTCGAGGGGGTTTGCCTCAGGGGACTCCTCAGCATGAATTCCTTGCAGCGGTTGACTTAGGGCAGTCCTCTCTTGGGGCTTTGGGCCTGGCGGTGGGTTTGCGAGGGCTGCCCTTTCGTCGAACTCCTTGTCAGGAGGCTTTTCCTTTGGAGTTGTTGCACTCTTCTTGTGGAGCACTGGCTCTTCTCTTTCTACCACAAGGACAGCACTGGCTGTTTGTGGCGTAGCTGACAAGTACAGCTTCAGGTGCTCGCCATGCCTCGGGGCTACCATTACTGGTGGGCTGGCCAGATACTTCTTCAAGTCCTCAAATGCTTTTTCAGCTTCAGGGGTCCACTTGAAAGTGCCTGTTCTTTTCATGATCTTGAAGAACGGCAGGGCTCTTTCGCCGAACTTGGAGATGAATCGACCCAAGCTAGCCATGCAGCCTGCTAGGCGTTGCATGTCCTTTAGCCTTCGCGGAGGTTGCATGTCTTCTATGGCCTTGATTTTGTCTGGGTTTGCCTCTATGCCCCGATGGGACACGAGGAACCCAAGCAATTTGCCTGAAGGTACTCCAAAGACGCACTTGGCGGGGTTGAGCTTGATGTTCACCTTGCGCAGGCTGGCGAAGGTTTCTTCAAGGTCTCCGAGTAGAGTATTTCCTTCTCGTGATTTCACGACGATGTCATCGACTTATGCTTCGGCGTTCCGCCCCATTTGCCCGCCAAGGTCTATCCTCATCAACCTTTGGAAAGTGGCTCCGACATTTTTTAGGCCGAAAGACATGCAGACGTAGCAGTACACAAAGCACGGGGTGAGTAAAGCCGTCTTCTCCTCGTCCTCCTTAGCCATCTTTATCTGGTGATAACCAGAGAAAGCATCAAGGAAACAGAGGAGTTCGCAGCCTGCCGTGGAGTCCACAATCTGGTCAATTCTAGGCATGGGATAAGGGTCTTTGGGGCAGGCCTTGTTTACATCAGTGTAGTCGATGCAGAGACGGCCTCCTCCGGTGGGCTTTGGGACTACCACACCATTGGAGAGCCAAGTGGGGTGTGCGACTTTGCGAACGACTTTTGCCGCCTTGAGCTTCTCGACCTCCTTGACGATGAATGCTTGATTCTCGGGGGCTTGTTTTCTTGCTTTTTTCTTGATGGGGCGCGCGTTTGGGCACACGGCCAAGTGGTGCTCGATCACCTCCCTCGGTACACCAGACATATCTGACGATGTTCATGCGAACATGTCAGAGTTTGCCTGGAGGAAGGCGACGAGCGCGCTTTCCTATTTGGGAGGTAGCGCGGCGCCAATGGTGACGCTAGCCCCCGAACCTTCAGCCCCCGAGCTGCTGGAGCTCAAAGAGATCTTCTTTGTAGCAGCTGCCTCCTGAGAGAACAACTGCTTCTTCTTCTTCTTGGGCCTCTCGAGAGGCTCCAGGTCCTCGTCTGCGGGAAATGCCATGGCGGCAGTCTTGTAGGCCGTCTCAACGGCGCGCGTAGCGTCCAGGACATGCCCACGGATGGTGATCGTGCCGGCGCTGCCGGGGATCTTGACCATGTTGTAGGCATGGTGCGTGACGGCCATGAACTTCGCGAGCGCGGGGTAGCCGAGGATGGCTTTGTATGGCAGCCCGATGTGTGCGACATCAAAATCGATGTGCTCGGTGCGGTAATTCTCCTTGCTCCCGAAGGTGACGGCAAGCCTGACCTGGCCTAGAGGCTCGATCAAGCCGCTGGTGACTCCCGTGAAGGGTCTCGAGGGCGTGAGCCGCTCGTAGGGCACTTGAAGCGCTTCGAACGTATCTATGGAGATGACGTTCAGGCCTGCCCCGCCATCGATGAGAGTCTTGGAGACAGCCACGTTGTCGATGGTGGGGCTGCAGACCAGCGGGAGGGTTCCAACAGTCTTGGTGGACTTGGGGTGGTCCTGAGCGGCGAAGGCGATGGTGTATTGCGACCACTTGAGGGGCCTAGAGGTTTCCTTGCTTGGGAGGGCGGGCGTTGAGCTCGCGGGCGAACTGCTTGAACTGGTTGTTCGATTTTGGCGCCTGCGCCCCCCCCCCCCCCCCCCGAGGATGCAGGCAATGGCGCCCCTCGGGGCTTGGTAGCCGCCATCTTCCTCGTCAGGGAGGTTGCCGTTCTTTTCCGCGACGTTGGCCTAGTTTCCAGATGGTTACTGGTAGCCGTCCTTGCGTCCGCTTCCGCGGTAGCCACGGCCTCGACCGCGGCTGCCACTTCCCTCTGCTTGCTCGCGCTCCTTGCTTAAACTTTTGAGGTCGAAGCAGGACTCTATAGAGTGGCCGCGCCTGTTGTGGTAGACGCAGAAAGGGCGGTGGTCATCTTTCCTCTCTCCAGGCTCGGGGGAGTCCCTGCGGGTGCCCTTCGTGTCAGGCTCTGCCGCGAGAACTGCGGTGGCCTTGCGCTTGGGCTCCTCCTTCTTTTTCTAGCTCCGGGACCCCTCGGCATGGTCGTCCCCTCTCGAGGACATCTTGACTTAAAGGAGTCCCTCTTCAGCCTTGGCGCACTTGTCCGCCAGGTCGAAAAGCTTCACCACAGAGGTGAGCTTGTCGTGGATACCCAGCTTCTCAAGCATCCTGCTGTTTGTGACGCCCTCGCGGAAGGCGGCGATTACTTGAGTGTCAGGGATGTTCGGGATCTTGTTGCGCACTTGGCTGAAGCGCTGGATGTACTTGCGGAGCGTCTCATCCTTCCTCTGCACTACAACGCGCATATCGTTGTGGGTGAGGGCGCGCTCATATGTCCCCTTGAAGTTGGAGACGAACTGCTTGCAGAGCTCCTCCCACGAGTTCACGGAGCCCTCAGGGAGGTTCAGGAGCCACGACAGCGCAGAATCGCGAAGTGTGTGGGAGAACCAGTTGGCCATGACCTTGTCGTCTCCCCCCGCAGCTTGGATGGAGGTGGTGTAGAGCTGCAGGAATTCGATGGGGTTGCTGGAGCCATCGTAGCCCTTGGGGAGAGCCGGCCTGAACTTCTGTGGCCAGACCACGCGACGCAGAGAGCGAGTGGACGCCATGCAGCCTGAGGTGTACGTAGCGACCCCGTGCTGCAACGCGCCGCGGTTCTGCTGGCCCGCCTGGCCGAGCTCCTCCACGAGTCTGTTCTGGCGATCTCACTGGATCTCCATCCCCACACGAGCGTCGGCGCGGTGCGCTGCACGATCAAGCAATCGTGCGACGAGGTCGCGTGCGAAGCAGCCCTCTGCGCCGCAGCCGGTGCAGGCCTCGGAGGTGGCGGAGGCGCATTTGTTGCGACCGTGCCCGTGAGAGAGGGGTGCATGTTGGACTGCGACGGAGCGGGGCGCGTCGTGGCGATGCCGACGAGGTGGTTGAGGCGTTGGAGCCACTGCTCGTGGGCCTCTGCGGTGGGCTGATAGCGGAGGAGCTCCTGCGCCATGAGCTGCGCGGTGTGAGGCGCCGGGTCCGTCCTCCCAGGGCTGGAGCCGCTCAGGCGCTGCGTCGCGTGCGACGACTGCGCGTCCTCCTAGTGCTCGGAGTTGTGCTCCGGCGCTTCTGCATGAGGGCCAGAAGGGACGCGCTCTCCACGGCGGGGTCAGCCCCGCTGTGCGCGGGCGGTCGCGGTGCCGGGCGGCGCACGTGCTCCTCCAGGTGCGCGTCGGGTGACGCGGGCGATGCGGGTAGCGCGGGTGTTCACCATGGCGCGGAGACGAGCTTGAAGGTTGTTGACGCGCCTCAATCCCCTACCTGGCGCGCCAAATGTCGGGTTATGACTCCCAAGAATCGGGGGTAGTCACTTCCTGAAGTGTAGTTCGGAAAGGGGATTGAACACGGAGGTCTAAACCCTCGAATGGCTCCGCGACGTTGCTCGCCGGACCCGAAGAAGACACACACGACAGAGGAAGACACCGGCCTTTACCCAGGTTCACGACCCTCGTGGGGAGGTAAAACCGCTACTCCTGCTTGTCTGTATTAGATGTGGAAGGTTACAGTACAGTGGAGCTTGTCGGAGGCCCCCTGGAGGGAGTTCTTGCCTGGGGAGGGAAGCAATGGTCTTCTTCCTCCTCCGGTCAGAGGCTAACCTAACAGGTGTTGCTAGGGTTTACAAGGGTTTGTAGCACGCAAAGGGCCGACCCGTGCTACGATGGATATATCCTCCCTTTTATAGGCGCCTCTGGCCTTCGCCTTCGGCTTGGCCTTCAAGGTGGCTCCCACATGGCAGTGGCATGGCGGAGCAGGAGTCCACCGTCGTCCCTTCGTCCATGGACGCGGTCCATTGTTAATAAAGGTGGGCGCGATGGCAGACCGGCAGCCGACCGCGCTGTACTGCCTGCAGAGAGGGCAGTCTCTGAGGTGGAGCCCACGGTGACGTTCTCCTTTGGAGGGTTGCGCCGTCCACCCGCTTTATCGCCAGAGAAGAAGGTCCTGGCAGCTGCGCAGCAGGCGGAGCTGCTTTATTGTCCCCTTTGTCACCAAAACGGCAACGGGGGTGCTTGCGTCACCATGTGGGCGTGGCAGAGGCCATGTGCGTCTCGCTGTACTTCCTTGGCCGCAATGTTTCCCTTCAGGCGCGGGGAGGCCTGAGGGGAGATTCCTGCGGGACTCCCTCGAGGCGAGCTGGCGCCTCGGGAGGGTCCCCTGAGGCGAGGGATCCCTTGAGGCCCTCGTTTCCTCTTCATGCCGTCGAGGGGAATTGCCCCTCGAGGGTCCCGCCAGGCGGTGATGCCTGGTCCTTAGTCGTTTCGTCTGTCTGGCCAGCGTGCGAGGCCTGGAGGGAATGGACTCTCCATACCCCAGTTCCCACTGGGCTGACATCTTGGATCTTGCAGCAACTTTTACCCACCTTCTTGGATTGCAAGCTGCTACGCCATACATATTAAAACAAAGTAATTATTTGCATTGACCGGCCCATAAGTTGAACACCATAGTCAGCAATTAAGCACTTTGCCACTGCCTTCAGGTTTTACCTAAAGCACACAAATTCTAGAATAGCATGGTAGTAATCACGTTAACCGGCCCATCTGTTGTAGAAGTAATATTAACTTTTGAATCACCAAACATTATGCGATTTCTGTCCCAAATTCGATTGGCCGAACAACACATATTTTGCTCCAGCTGCTCACCTCACAAATTGCAACCCGAAACCAACAATTTTAACCACTATCAGTAGATATACATTTTGTAATTTAAAAATTGCTCCATGTCAACTTGGTGCCCGATTTGTGAGCCGCAAACCAGTTTCTAGGAGAGCAACCGTGAAGATGAAAAAATGACACCAAGCTACCTGAAATTAAGTTAAATAGAAACAAAGTTGGTATTATTAGAAAAACAAAGCCAAAATAGGAATCCACATGCTTTCATGATCTTACTTAAAACCAAATGAAAAAATAAGCGATGCCAATTTTTCTCATATAGCTACAGTGTGCTTGTATGTTGGAAGACTAATGTACATGGCCTGGTACTTGCATATTACAGAGTATTACTGAAAACGTAAGGATGAAAATGACAAATGCTCACACTTGAGTATAAAGTGATGCATCAGACAAAAATTCACTCAGTTATTCAAAGCAATATATGCAATCACTGAGTTACACTTAAATTAGTGTATGAATAGAAACGTCAGCAGGCATAAGAAATTCAGGGACATATGCTACCTTGGGGATTGTTGTAGTTGCGGTCATGAAGATGATCCTCGATATGTACCATTTTCCTACTCATCCTGCAAGAAGAAGAACACAAAATTAAGATATATGTATCATGTTTCCCTAACCACCAACAAACCCCAAAAATAGCCGTATATAAGAAAACTGAAAGAATCTACCAGGAAAAGCCATAATGTTAGGAATAGACTCGCTCAAAATGTACAATGTGTTACATGTTTGGAAACAATCAGATGGACAATACTTACTTGCCTGAAAACGACAGTGGATAATTGGAAAATGCGTAATCACCATTATTTTCTTTAATCCTGGCCATGATGATGGATATATTGGAATTTGTGCGCCATTTCCTGGGAGGGTACTGCCTGTTAGTATCACTCCTCTGGGAAATCATTACATTTTTAAATCTTAAGGTCACCTTTTAATTTGTACAGTTAGAGCATTCGACAGATATAGGTATATTTGACAACAAAGAATGAAAATAGAAACCTCAACTAAATTATTATGTAACCCACTGTAAAGACTTCTTGCACAAAACAAAACAAAAATAGAAAGCTGAACCAAATTATTCTATAACTGATTGTAATGCACTGTTGCTCAAAACATAACGAAAATGAAAATCTGAACCAAATTATCCTGGAACACTTTGTAATGCCTTGTTGCAAAAAATGTAGTAAGTTAAGAAAAAATAAGGGTAAATTGCTAATTCATCTAGTGGACAGCACTTTAGCGCACATATATTTGAATAGAACTACACCCCACAATAAAGCTGAAATTTAATACAAATTACAGAGCTGAAGCTTGTCATAGGCATGAATTATGAAAGGCATATCTCCAACATATCCAAACTGAAATTATATATGTCATATTATCAACCGTACGAACATACAATCATACAGATGGCAATTGCTTGCTAAAATGGAACTACTATTTCACTGCTAGGATGGTAGAGACCCAAAATATATACTAAGCCAATCATATCAAACAAATCTGCAAGTCAAATTACCAATTAAATGAGCATATCTCGCTGCTCGGGATCTACTTAGCTAGCCAGGTTGAACTTCTTCAGACATATTTGATATGGTATGTATCAATTAATTAAGTTTGTTGTAAGCACAGACTCTGCTATAAATAATATATGCTATTGCTAGCATGTGCGGTGGGATTTAATATTTGTAAATGACATCTGCAATCCTTTACAAATAACGGTATTTTTCCTTTGGATACAATAAAACTATACAAAGTTAATAATTACTAAACCTAATATTATAATGCATTGTTGCTCACCAAAATGCTAAATTGTTAATAATTAACTTAGGGAAGTTATTTATTAGCAAACATGACATAAGAAAGTTAGGAAAATCACCCTGCTTTAGATGGCTAGGAATGGAAGGACTTTTTGGAGGATAGTGGCCGGAGGACCTTGAACATCCAGCCAGCTGGAATACGCAGGCGACCTGATACCGCCACTGCTGATCGACATTTAATCAGGAACTTGCCACTGGAGCCTAGCTTACTCCTCTTGTTGTTTTTGTCGGAGCTGCACATATAAAGTTCAAACGTTAGGTTCTATGGATTTCTTTCTAAAAAAAATAGTACTCTTGTCGTGCTTTTTCTTTCCGAGCTATGCACACATAAAGTATACAAAAATAATATACTGGGAAATGTAATCATTTGGCCCGGGGCGTCTCTGGCCCAAGTAAATGTTGTCTCTCTAGACCGAGCCCAGCCAACCAAAACTCTTTGCGCGGTCGCTAGCTGCATGCATACCTGGTTGAAAGAAAGAACATATCTCACGTGCATCGATGCATGCTTTTAGGTTTTTTCCGGAAATTCTTAGAAAAAAACTTAAAAGTCTATTTCCATTCACTGAGATTTCGACACGTGTCACAATTTCGTTCGTTTATAATTTTCATTTTTCCTCCCCGCGTGACAAGTGGCGGTTTTCTGGTGGTGCGCAGAGACGTGCATTTATTTTGAGATTCGTTTTTTTCAAAATGAAATATCTTAAGAACAGTTTATCTGAATTATGAACCGTTTTCACTTTTAAACTCCTCGCATTGAGATCTCCAAAATACATCCATTGTTCGGTTTTGACTTTTTTTTATACTTCGGATTGTGTATAGTTCATACAACCTCATATGTGTAGTTGTACATCCAACTGAATCTGTGTGTACTTGATCTATACAATCTGATTTGTACGTGTAGTTGTACGTTCACCCCTGTTCTGTACAACCTGATCTGTATAACCTGCGTATGTGTAGTTGTACGTAGTATAGGTAGTTGTACATACAAACTGATTCTGTGTAGTTATACGTTTAAGTTCGTGTAGTGGTACATCTGTACGTTTGAATTTATGTACATGTACAGCTACAACACGTACGTGGAGCCTTCGGGCTTCGCGCCTTCGCGGGGCGGGGGGGGGGGGGGCTTCGTATCGGCGCAACAGTGTGGGCTCAACGAGGAACGCGGGGAGGCTTCGTACGCTGCTCTGCTGACCGTGGGGGCTTTCGTACGAACGCGGCGGACTCGTACGCGCTTCGAGCAGGGGGACACGTGGCTTCGCGCGCAGCATGCTAGTTGGCCTTAGAGCATCCACATCTATGGAGCCGGCGCTAGGATTATAATCCAGCCTAATTGATAGTTATGGTTGGCAATCCTATGCGTCCGACGCCAAATCTACCCCGGCGCTACTTTCCTTTTCTCCTTCGCGGTATGGAAACAGAGGTACCTGGCAGCTAAATTAGCGTTGTAGTTAAGAGCCCTGCGTTAACGAGGCAGGAGCGCTAGCTAATTATTCTACTTTTTCTATTTATTTTTATTGTTTAAGCGCCTCTCTAAGCGTTGTGCGTTGTGGATGCTCTTAGGGGGGCTCCAGGTAGCGGCACCCATTTTTTTCGTTCGTTTCGGACCATTTTCTCTAAGAGTAACAAGTCTATGTTCACTCACGGTGGAGGCCCAACATAGCCCAAAAGCTCGATGTTGACGTACGGTTAACAAATGTATTTGAAAATATATGCTTATCTTTACAACCGTACAAAAAAATATTACATTATTACAATCGTTTTTTATAGTTTCTTTTCACCAAGTTTTTGGTCCGGGGCTTACTCCAATCCCTACATCCACCACTGCATCCGACTCCGCGGCGGGGCGGCCCCCTTGAGGCTTGTCCAGGTCTGCGGGCGGAAGGTTGCGCCCCAGCTGGAAGCGAAGGAGGACGCCGTCGTTGCCGTACCGGAGGTGCAGCTCGCGCAGTGAGCGGTGCGGCCTAGGAGCTGGAGGTGGCCGAGCAGTTGGAGCTTGCTGGTGCGGCCTCGAGCCTTCCTGACGGCGGCGTAGCATAAGGCACGGACCACGCTGATAACTGGAAATACGGTCAGCAATGCCACGTGTGGCAGGTTGCTCGCTACTGAACTTGTACAGTGGCGGCATGCCGAGACTGGCGCCGCGATGCTTCCTCCTCCTCCCATGACTGAAGTCATCGGACTGGCGGCGGAGCTACTCGCAGGAGGCGACAACCTCGAGCCGAATTGTGCACGACCGAGTTAGTTGATTTTGCTGTGAAGTCTCTGTAAGACTAGTCCTAGTGGGGAGTATCATATAGTGGTATCATGCATATGATACTCCCTATGTTACTATGTCAATAATGGGTACTAACATAGATGTAGTATTATATAATCATTCATTTATTAGGCTATAGACTCATCTTATCTCGAAATCCGCTATGTTACGGTATCTACCTATGATACCACCACCACTTCTCTCCTTATTAAATACTTGTCACATCATCATTTTTGCCTATATGGCACTTATGTTACTACATATGATACCCACTATGACTAGTCTAAGTCACTAGCGCCGCCAAAGGGGATCCTGACCATCGCGCGCGCCCTTTAGTTTTTTTTTCGTTGCCGTTCGGGTGTTCCACAAAACCGGAATCGAACAAAATGCCGCGTTCCGTTCCGTGTTGGGTGCATCTCTGAGTCCGAGTCGAGGAGAGCAAACCAAACCTGACCCGAATCGTATCAGAACCCGCTGGCGCCCTTTAGTTTATTTATATGAGCCCTATAGCCCCCCGACCGGCTCCTCCACCCCAGAAGACGATAGAACCCATCCCGACGACCGATCGCCCGCTGCTGCCTGCTAGCATGGCCAACCATCCCGTTCCCTTCGTTTTCGAAGAAAACAGGGAGATCCTGCAGGTTCACCTCTCCGATCCCTTTCTCGATCTACTCTAAAATTGACTGACGATATGTTTCATCCTCAGGTTTTTGTTCTTGGATGATTTTATCCGCACATTCTAACTCAAATTTCGGCTGTCTTGCTTGCAGGGTCCCCAAATCGTCTTGGTTTTCAACAGCACTCCTGACGCTGCTCCTCGTCGTCAACGAGACCGGCACCGACATCAGATCCGTCGCCCTTCTCCTTCTCCCTCTCCCTGCCCGGAGACTGCCTTGCCGCACGAGGTCGATGGGGCGACGAGGGTGGTGCGCCTGGACGGGATGGTCTCGTCGGACGACCTCCAAGATGACGTGTCCTACAACGAATTGTTGGAGGACATAACCGGAGAGGTGTGCAAGTATGGCGACCTCTTGGAGGTGGTGATCCCACGGCCCGGCGTCGGCGATCCTCGAGCTGTCGGGAATGTGTTCCTCAAGTACGCGTGCCTCAGCGACTCCATCCGTTGCAGGACGAGGTTGAATGGGAGGTGGTTTTCCGGGAGGATGCTTGTTCCTGAGTACTACCCTGAGGAGAGCTTTGCTGCGGGAGACTATGGCTACGAGGGATAATATATACCGTGACTGAACAAGCAACATCATCAGTTCGAAGCATCCAATTCCCAGCCCTGAAACGCACAAATCCAGACCAAGACCAGCAAATTAGAGCGAACCACTGCACCTTATTCATACTCCCACCTTGCTGACGCTACTAGGGGAGAAATTGGAGAGGGGACAAAGGGGAGGTAGAAATTAGATTCATAAACATTAAAAAGGTTTAAGACAGACTCTAGAATTGAAAATTAAATAAAAAATTAAACTAAGTATAAAACTAGATCAAATAAAAAGATAAGAAATATTAATATCTCTACTTAATAGCTTATCAAACGAGAACATATTATAATTATTAATTAAGTATATAATATGCTGGTACGTCGTGCCTTTTTATAATTTAGTCCTTGCTTTTTTCATAAATTAACCCGCCGTTCATGTGTAAAGGGTCGAAACGTTTTTTTCCCGTCCCAGCTCACTCTTCTCCTCCAACAGATCGACCAGCAGGTGGCGGACACGCTCGGCAAGTCCACCTCCGCCTGCGACCTTACCACCCTCCACCACCCTCCCCCTTCACCCGCGCTCCTCAACGCCCCTGCGCCGCGCATCCCGCAGCCGCCCTCCCTCGGCCTCCGCCTTGTCGCCAAGCGCCACTCCCAGCCTGTCCCCTCTACGGCGCACCGACGCTCCGCCTCCGCCGCCGCATGATCGACCGGGCGGCGTGCCTGCGGGGCCGGCCGAGGCCAAGGCGGAGGAGGAGGATCGGAGGGATTACGGTGCCGAGGAGGACGAGAAGGGACATGGCCCGTCCGACAGCGGGAGCGGTGGGAGCGACGACGATTGGGAGGAGGAGAGGAGCCGCCGGCGCGCTGAGCGGCGAGCGGAGATGGCGGCACGGGCGATCGCTGAGAGGGAGGAGGCCGTGGCCAGGCTCGAGGGGGTGTTCTATGTATTAATCCGCACTCCCACATCTGTTCCCCTCGCTCGATTCCATCGACTCGATCAACCAGATGCTGCCCGCCATCTCCTGCCCAGCACGTCGCCTGGAGCTGGGCCGACTGGATCGACCCGATCCTGCCGGCCATCTCCTGTCCCCGCACGTCGCCTGGAGGCTAGAGCTGGGCCTCTGATCCCGCCCTTCCGGCTGCTGCTCGCGCCGGCGCGGCGGATGGTGCACGTCGCCAAGAGCTGCAGCAGATCGTCGTCGCCTGCGCCGGCCGAGCATTCTGCGAGGTATGGAGCCGCCTCGACTCTGCCAAACTGTTCTTCAAGAAAGGATGGATGCGCTCTTTTTCTGGTGAGCTTTGCTCTGATCCTCATCTTCTGTTGTGTTTCAGTCGGATAGAAAGAGGAAGAGAGCAGTGCCGGCAGTGACAATGTGGTGCCCGGTGGTGCTCATGGACACCTGGTGGTCGCAGCCGTTGTTGGCGCATGCCCCCAAATTTTCGACTAAAATCGATTATGCTAACTTGCTAAGTAAGCTAACTGAATTGATTTCTTCGTATCAAGCTGGCCTGATTGATTTGCTGCCTTTCACTCATAGGTAGCTGACCGGTTCTGCCTTTAAAATGTAATAGGAATTAAAATGTAATAGGAAGCTAGCTTCAGGTCTTAGATCATTCTACTATTGCGTACACGGAACAAAATTTGCCATAGGCACGTAATGTGCCTGTCGTTCTTTACTCAACGTTTGTGTCCACAAGTCGTCAATATTTTCAGTATTTGTACATTATTTTTTTGAAGCGCTTCAGTATTTGTACATGGCAAGATGCAGTTTTACAACCTGAGCACAAGTGCAATTCAACAACTTGTCCATCTAAACATGAACTGGAATCGACTCCTCTTCTTGTACTCCAACCACCAATACAGTGGATTAAAACTCATTTCAGTTCCTTGGCTAATTTGTATTGGAGACCATTTCAGTTCCATGAGATGAATATCAAAATCTAAACAGAGCCAGATTCCAGCTGATCAACGTGCAATAAGATATGGCGACAAGTCTCCTGGGACGTTTGTGTCCCTGCCTGCCAGGATCATGACATTTATTGGGGGTCTCTCTAAGTCTAAATAATAAACGATCGCCACTTTTTTGAGCTACTCCTTCACACTATCACGGTTGCTGGTTCACATGTTTAAATTTGCAGCTGGGAAGGTACTCACTTTCAGAGCACCATCATTTCTTTCATCTCTAGATTTTTGCATCGTTAGATAATCACTCTTTCTAATTCTCAGCTATCTGATTTGACAATTCGTCATCAGACAGATCGTTATATAATCACATAATAATATATGGGCTTAGACCTTTTCCGCAAAAAACAAAAGAACTGTTCGACTATTTTGTTGTGTTGTAGGGAGTGCTTGTGTCTCGGTTGACTATTTTTTATTAAGTCTCAGTCGACTTAAAAAAGTGTAACTGCAGCTTAAAAAAGGCAACCAAAAGAAAAGTGCAATTGCACATTTTTATTAGAAAGTGCAACTCGTCATATTTTTTTGGCAGACTAAGGCTTAAGAAAATTTCAGTCACCTGAGAATAAGGAAAACCGTATGTTGTAATTATTTGTGCTTCATAGCTGATTTTGACGTTGCTATACGAGAGGCCTAAGTACATTGGAATATATGTGTATTAAATACTTACAATTTTCTTTCCCCGTGTTGGAAAACTACTTTAGCACTACAACATCTAATAATCGTGCATTGTGGACCTCCTTCGATGTTTTGCTTATTCAAATGGAATCACAGCCAAATTCTTTTATGATCTAATGATATTTATCTTATCACTGACCTTCCATATAATTTGAGATTTTTTTCATGGTGACTTTGTTGACAAATCAAAAGTATATGTGATAATTGCATCATTTCTCTATATTTTGAAGGATAAGTTTGACATGTCACCGTGAACTTTGAAATTTGGGCCCGTTGCAACGCACGGACACTTTGCTAGTTATTAAGTATGCCGCCAAGTGCCCTACAAGTCTAGCCTTTACCAAGCTGAAATTACTTTAGGTCCTACGTTTTCCGTCTGAACCCTATATGACACACAAATCCGACGGTTTTTATCGATTAGCTGATGCATCACAATAGACGGAGCTGTCCGTCGGACACACCTCGCACATGGAGCAGTACTCTTACCGACACATGTTCATGCCACCGTTTTTGCAGTCACATCTTGAAATATTTGGGAGGCTAAAAAATTGTACGAGATAGGGAAAAGATGATCCATCCATATAGTGTCATGGAGCAAATTAGCCGTGAGTCCTAAATGGACTCCGCCGCCCGAGGGGGGTGTTGTTTATGTTATGTGTGATACTTTTGTAATCTATTAACTTGTCAAGATATTTTCCTAATCTATTTTTTAGCTTCGACCTGTCACATGTGAGCATCTTCTTAGTTGAGCGCATTCACAATTACAATCAACTCGTAGCAACGCATAGGCAATTTGCTAGTATTTATATTATGTGCTAGAAAGAATAACAAAATCTAATAAAACCTAAAGATTCTAAAATATGCATACTTAGATCCATACTTTTTCATTTTTATGTAGTTCAAAGTACACAACCCTAGATTTTTATTTCAGATTTTTTTTAAACTTAGAAATATGATTTTCGAGTTTTTTTTTATTGGAGGGAGCATAGCTCGGGAGCCAAAAGACTCGGCAGGATAAATGGGCCTATCTCACGATGGTCTGAACTAAGTCTGTTTGCTCCAAACTTTGGGGCTGCCAAAATTTTGGGGTACTCGGCGGCCCTAAGGGCCGCATTCCCATCGGCCTGAGCCTGCTGTCCCAACTAGACGAGGAGGTTATTCTCAACAAAAAAAAAACTAGACGAGGAGGTTTCCCTCTAAAAAATAAAAACTAGACAAAGAGGTTTGTATAAAAAAAACTGTTGTAAAAAAAAGCTGTTGCAAAAAAAAATGTTGTCAAACAAAAAAAAATAGACAAGGAGGAGTTTGCCAGCTAATTTAGTCGTAATGGTTCTAGAAAGAACTATTTAGTCGTAATTTTTGTCCAGTAGAGCGACCGGTTCAGTTAGTTCGTCAACTAGTTCTTAGAGTTTTCAGTTGACCCCATCTACCTAGTAAATATGATCGCCTGGACGTGGAATAGCTTCTTGGATCGAGCGCATTGTTGGGCCAGAGGCGATCGATTTGTTGTTGAATAAAAGAAAGAGAGAGAGAGCGCAGTAAAACTGCAAATCTCATGCAGCGGAAACACTGTTTGGTGTTTGCACTCTCTGAATTTTCTGAATTCCTTCTCTGAAAGTCCACAGGCTCTTCGCGATTTTTTACTTTTGTAAGCGTCCGCACAATCGTGGACATGCCCAGACAGTCTCCCTCACTCCCTCTTCCTCTCAAGGAAAACAGACATCCAAACTGGATTACAGTACGTATCTTACTTCTTTTTTTGCTGATGCACGTACAGCCCATTAATTATCCATTTTTCATTCTGCTCGATGGTGTTCTTTCAAAATATATTTTTATTGAACTTAAGAACGTGTCGGTACATTACCATCGTACATATCACCTTGTTTCTCCTCTCTGCAGTCTCCCTCGTTTCCAATCCAATAATAAGAAAATGTGCTAAATTCTTTGCCAGCAAAGCAAATACGTACGTAATACTCCAGCACAAGAACTCGGAAAACAACTTATATTTGGAGTCACACCTCAGCGACAGGGAGCAGGTTCATCTCGCTGATCACCCCGGCCGCGCCGCGGAGCTGCTCGCCGAGGCCGTTGCCGCAGACGGGCACCTTCTCGAACAGCGACATGGGCACGTCCTCCGAGATGAAACCGGCATGGAACTCGATCATCCCCCTCTCCGGGCGCGCGACCATGCTGGTGATGTAGACCCAGATGAAGAGCTTCTTGGCCTGGATGCCGGAGAGGTTGGAGATGGCGCCGTAGGAGATGGTGCCGCTGATGCTCTTGTCGAAGTAGGTGTAGTGGTCGCCGAACCACACGTAGCAGCTGCTGGCGAGCTGGATCTTGAAGTCGCCGGTGGCGTTCACGAAGGTGTAGGAGGTGACGGAGTCTGGGAGGAGGCCCTTGGGGAGGCCGTACTCCCAGAGGACGTCGTTCGCCACGCCCTTCAGCGAGGCTTCGCCTTCGCAGGCCGCCGCGTAGGCGAGCGGCGCGGCGGTCGCGGCCATGGCGACCAGGAGGAGGGTTAGAGGAGACATGTTGGTAGTCGTCGTTGGGGTTTGGGGCTTTCTTTGCTTGGGTTTTTGCTTTGGAATTTCGGTTGATTTTATAGTTGCGTTGGCGCTTGGACATCAAGTTTTTCCCCCTCTTGGCGATGGGATCTGGAGTGTGATAGCTCCACTGGGCAAACGATACACCTCATTTCTTTCTTTTGAGAAAAAAATATGACTACTAGAGTACTGCTCATAACATTTCATTATTTTGCAACTATCAAAATTGAAATATGCCAGTACCACAACATTTCATCACCACCGTACCCAACTACCGAAGTTATGAATTTTCCTCATTATTCGTCTCCTCTGTCTGACAATGATGGACCAGACAACATTATGCAATTTATTAAAACGTGACCACCAAATAATACCTAGTTGTTGTAACGAGCTGCACAAGTATCTCACCATATTTATGTAAATACCAATAATCATCTATTCGTTTGCTTGTGTACATTCAGGTTTCATATGATAAACTATGTCTCTCCAAGTGAGCAAGTTTTAACCAACTATTATCTCATCCTATTCCTTAAAGGGAAACCTTTCATATCCTTGCACCAATTCCGTCATATCATCTATCTTTTTTTTTGAGAAACACAGTACAACGCAAGCGCTCATAAACACGCGCACACACTCACCCCTATGAACGCACGCACGCACATCCTACCCCTATGAGCACCTCCGAGAGACTGAGCCGGCGGGTCAGGTCTTGAGATTGATAAAGTCACCACAGGCGAACCTGGGTTTGAACTCTAGTGGGCTGGGGGTACAACCACCCTACATCAGATTTGCCATTTGTTTGCTCAGTGAGTTGTAAGGTAGTTCGTCTATCTTACCTAGTTTTAGCATAAGAAAATATTTTACATTCAAAAAATATAAGAGAAAGTCATCGTCGCTTAGTAAACATGCACACCATACCACCTTTCGATCTAGAAATAAACAAAAAAGTTTATCTTGACGGCATATTGGCATTCCATAAATCAATCATACGAACATGCATATACAAGTAAAAACTATTGGGGTAATCAAGCATATAGACATCACATGCATATAGCACGATTCAACATTTAGGTGTACAATAGTACAAGGTTTCGCAATGGAACGATCATTATTTGTGAAGCCGATACCGGACATCTTCCTTATCAGATAATTGGAGTCCAACTACTTATGATTTTTTTTTTGAAGGGGGATACAAATTATCACATATTTTATTTAGCATAGATCTGGGATCTTGACATTCCCACAACATCCAAAGCGATAATCTCAAACAATCCATCCGAATAACCTCAGTTCTGTTTTCGAAAGGGGTGTGCAGCCCCGGCCTTTGCTACATCTGGACAATGCACACAACCTTTTTTTTTTGTAAGTTATTTAGAACTCATGGATCAATCGAAGTGGCTACATGAATCAGCTACATAAAGTAGTAAGCAAAAGAAATCAAGGCATCTTATAATCTTCTATCCTGCCGCCAGCCGAATCACACAAAGAGAGGGACATGGCTTTACAACCATCACCCACATGATAGGCAAGCCCACACTTCCTCAATTGTAACACTCCCTTCGTTCCTATATGTAGGTGATAGTTTTTTTGTTCAGAAACTAATACACACATTTGGAGGGGGGTGAGGGGGGCATCAGTTTTGGACCGAGTTATCTTGGTTAATTGACGTGAAAGTGTGCATCAGATAAGGGAACACAATCAAATTCAACAAAATTGTCAAATGTATGGTGGAACACATTACACCTTACATTGTAGTTTTTTCTCAAAATAAAAATACACCTTATATCTAGAACCATAGGGAGTGGCATGAAAGCCTTTCCAAAATGAGATGCCCCGGAAACTCAGACTTGCAAGGTTTTTCTTTTCAGTTGCATTTCCTGAGACAACTTGTAAAGCTCTATTCTGTTAACGAAATCAGGAGTTGATCCTTTTTATAAAGAAGGTTAAGAGACATAAAGAACCCGATAAAAGGAACCCAAATAAAAGTAGTCTATGTAGACATCCCAATATGCTACGTAGTCGCCTTCTTGATGTTGTATTCAATACTGGGTTGTAATGCGTCCCCATCTTATCATCATCTCAACCACGGTGATTTGACGGGTGCAAGTGTGCAGCACGGCCGCTCCCCAAATCTGCGTGTATGAATGTGCACATTTAAATATAACCCAACTACAAAAATGAGCTGTATGAATTGAAGGCCACATCAATCAGGTAGCAGAAGTAGCTGGGCCGATAGCTAATTATGTCCTTCAACGCTTAGCTACTACCTGCTTTGCAAAGAAAGCGAAACGATGAATTTCTGACGAGGACTTTCACGGTACCTCCATTTAGATGCAGGCCGATCATTGTTTTAGCAGATTTAACGGTTTGTATTACTTCATACTAGTGCCTAAAACAGGAGTAGCAGAAATTGTGATAGTAGTAATGGTTAGAGGTCATAATCGGAAGAGTTCAAACGAAAACATCCAAATAATGTGCTTGCTCGGCCGTATGAGATGCAGTTTCTAGGAAGAATTCCGCAGCCTGGCCTTCACGATATTTGGTATCTACAGATTGAAGGCAAAGTTAAATAGTATTTCATTTGGTTTTTTTGTTTTGCAAAACAGGAATTGGATGACTGACCGACTCAAAGCGAGAGGATGGCTTCATGATAATACCTGATGTTTGTTTTTTTAAAAGGAGGGTCGAATTTCCGGCCTCTGTATGAAAATTATGCACATAGTTATTTGCTATTATTAATTAAACCAGATTTATAAGATGCAGCATTGAAATAAACTGAAGTCAACCTCTCGATATAAGGGTCTCTACCACTATGATGGGATGGCTAAGACCGAGGCGATGCCTATAATCTCACACCTACCGGAGTATCAGTTCAACCGACACTCAACACACACCGATGTGCACGCTATAGAAATCGATGTTGCCGTCTTCCACAAACCGATTTATAGAAAGGATCAACACCATGACTTACAAAATCAGGCCTACCGTCAGCATCGCCATGATGCCAGACAGCGTGATCATCATGCACGAGTCCATCATCAAGTATCCGAAATTGAGACTTTGCAGCGCCAAGCCGCCAAGACTCAGCTCTCTTCAATCAGCTTCTGCTCTAAAGACAATGCCCCCAAGAGTGAGAGCGACGTTAAGCGCCGTCATCATCCGGTCCAGACTAACCGGACCGGATGTTTGTGTGAACAAGCTTTTGAAACTGCTGCACATCTTGTTCTCTTGTCCATATGCCAAACCAGTGTGGGTTCAGTTTCAAAGCTCAAACCCAAGTTTGTTTCAGGGTGCCGCAATGTCGAGCAAGATTTCAGGCCAACCTAAGGATCAGAATGCTAGGAGAAATGTCAGGGTAGCGGTGTACATTGTATATTTTTAGGCCCTCTTTGGATTGAAGGATTTTTATAGGAATATTGGAGGATTCCAATCCATAGGATTTTTTCCTAAGGATTGCATTTGGATCAATGGAATGACAGCTCTAAAATTCCTATGTATTGAATTCCTACGCCCCCATTCCATAGGAATTTCAACATCCACTTTAATCTCTTTTTTACACTCATTCGCGTAGGATCGAGACACTTTTCCTGTATTCTTTTTGCGTTCTATCCAAATGACCATTCCTGCAGTTTTCCTCTGTTTTGAAATCCTCTGTTTTACACATGCAATCCTATCAGATTCTTGTGTTTTTCAAATTCCTGTGTTTTCTATTCCTGCGATCCAAAGAAGCCCTAGAAATGGGTATGTTGTATGGGTGTCTCGATGGAAAGAAGACGGCACATATTTGAGGGCAAACGGTTTTAGTCGTCGGTGTCATTAGAGATGAAATTCAGATGGTCGGCATGGCTTTTCGACAGTCAGTGTGTTGTAGAGTAGGTGTGGCGGCGCTTACTAGCTGAAGTGGTGGTGTTGGTGTAACTAGCGCGATGTGTCATTAAAATAATATTTTAACAATATCATGTGTTTTTAGTCAATTTGAAAAATAGCGCGATGTCGTCACCGACCATGTCGAAAATGCAAGTTTTGGCAATACCAATCTCAAAACCTTACTTTTGACAAGGCCCATGCCCCAAACCTTGCTTATGACGTGGCCCATGCCGAAAGTAGCATGTGACATGACATGTTGTTTGCTTTCTAATTCTTTGATTAAATTAAAATTTGCACAATTGTGTTTCAATTTGAGATAAAATTTCTATGAAATATATACGTCGATTAGTAGGTTCCATTTATGCGACCAGTTTCGAGTTTGGTCGAACTCTAACTTCTTAGTTTTTAAATCACAATTCATACAATTGTTTAACAAATTTTATCAAATTTATCACTCTTTCGTCGTTTGAAATTTCCTTTCACAAGTAGATGGATCTCAGCCTTCTCCACAACCTTTATGTTGTAACTTTATTATTATTTGCAGTAGCATCTATAGGAAAACGTATTTACTAGAGAGAAAACATCAATATGTCCGTCAAAAAAAAAATGAAAAAGTTACAACGTAAAAGTTATGAACGAGGACGAATAGATTCAAAGATACTTTCAAATGGTCGACCGAGTGCGGCGAATTTGACAAATTTATCAAACAATTTTACGAATTGCAATTTAGATTAAGAAGTTAGAGTCGACCAAACTCGAAATCGATCAAGTAAATGGACCTACTCGTCGAGGCGCATATATTTTCTCTCAAATTAAAACACAGGTAAGCAAAAAAAATTAATCAGAAAATATAAGCAAACAAACTCTACAATGACATAGGTGCATGTCAGATGCAACTTTTGGCATGATCAAGCGGAGTTGATTTTGTCCATTTTTTTCTATACCATAAACCAAGGGTAAGATTTTTTTTTTTGAAAAGCTGGCAGGAAAACGGAGACATCTTGATGACTAACTATACTAACTACCGGCGATGACATTTAAGCACTAGAAATTGGTTGTGATTTGTATATACGCATTAGGCATTAGTCGTTTGTTTGATGGCAAATGAGCTATTGTAGCGTTCGTCAGTGGTACATAAGCAATTTTCTCAATAGTAAAATCAAAGTTCGGAAGTGGCCTTGCTGAAATTTTCACTTTAACGCGCTATTTTCCAAATTGACTTAAGGCACATGCTATTTTTTAAATAAATATTTTAGAAATTCTCTAAACTTTGTTCTTTCCTCTCTTTAATGAAAAAGGCAGTGCTCCTTCCGTTTAGCGTATGAAATCCAGCTCCATGGAGCCTTTTATTTTGAAAGAAGTGATATTTTGATATTTCAAATGATTATTATTTGGGTAATGGATACATATTTGTATGTTCTACATGTCCAGCAAGTTTCACGAAAACATATTAAGGATTTTGGGCTACACAGCTGGTCGCTTTGGCTTTGCGCTGCTTGACGCTTGTACAGCTGGTCGTTTAGGGTTTGCACTGCTGGCACTTCTCCGTGCAAGTGTGGCGCCTCCTCTTGTGGCTCTCGGCTCCTGTAATACTTTAAGAGCATCTCTAACATAACCCTCCAAACCTTATAACTCCGGCGATTTCATGGGTGGAGACTTTTTTTAGCCCATAGCAGATCCCGTGAACGCGAACCGGCCCTTATACGGGATAAGGGCGCCCGTCGCGGCGACTCGTGGATCCTTATTAATGCCGCACTCGAGCACATTTCTACGGCAAAAAGCTTAACCGCTCGCCCCGTCGACGAGAAATCCACCCGACAGCGCGCTCTTCTCCGACGAGCAATCCGCCGCTGCCAGAGACTGCACCCGCCGCCCGATGGCCCCCAAGCGCGAGCCCGCGGCCCCGCCGCACCGTGCAGACCCTTTTCACGGGGATTTGTCCGACGAACGCCACACGAAAGCGGTGAAAAGTGACGGCGCTCGGAAGCGGTCGGCGCTGCGGTACAACAACCTCGGCATGGCCGTCCCGCCGGCCTTCTTCCGACGCAAGGCGGAGGAGATCGACGCCCTCCGCGCCGAGCGCGAGGTACGCTGCCGTATGAACGGGAAAGGCAGCTCAAGCGACGCAAGCGGCTCGAGCACCTCCACCACGCTGCATGCACTTCCTCCGGTGAAGGATTACGACGGCGCCGCCTTCGAGTCCTCCCGGAGGATTTCGTCCCCGACGAGGCGCTTGGGTCCGTAATGGCTCAAATGTTGCTCCGTTCGGCGCGCGAGGCGAAGGAGAGGCAGGCTCAGGTCACCCACGACGAGGAGCTGAGGCGATGCTCCTCCACCAAGCCCTGGAGGCAAACCGGGTCGCCGCGGAGAAGAAGGCCTACTGGGAGGCCGACGCCGAAGACGTCATCGACCTCGTCTCCGACGAGGAATGAGGGTCCTCGGTCTCCACCGTGTCGCCGCCACATCCGAGTCTCTGGTGAGTCAAATTTTGGCAGTAGGGTTAGGCGGCGACCTTCTAATCTAGTTTAGCTTTTCGATTAGTGTAGAACTTTGTTTAATCATGTATGGATCGGTGATGAACAGTTCTCTGAATCGGGGAAGAACTCTAATTTGTTCCCGCCAAAATCAAAATATATCTATTTTTTTTAAGATTTCTGCTATGTGTTGCTCGTTCTTCCGAGTAGAATTCTCAAAAAAATTAAAACTTAAAATTTATTTGAGGGTGTGAGTTTGAAAGTGATGTTAGAGATGCTCTAAGGTGTGTAAATGGAATGGAACCAGTCCAATAAACTGGAATGTCACGGTTCCATCCCGTTCTTGGTCAAAACGAGATGGAATGGAATGCTTCACATAATTTTGTATTAGCAATTCAATTTCATCTCATTAGAATTAGCAATTCAATTAGCACTAGCTAATTTGGAATTAGCAATTCAATTAGCTGGCCGTGTTGCGCCTGGCCCGGCCGTGGCCGCCGCCGCCGCTGGCCCTGGCCGTGCTGCACCTGGAGACCTCCACGTCCGTGGCCGGCGACCTCCCTCGCCCGGCTCCTGGCGAGCTCCGCATCCGCGGCCGGCAAGCTCCCGCGGCCGCCCGCGCTCACTCAGTCGCTAGCTCCTCCTGCTCCCTGGTGTTCGGGCCTTGCCGCTGCTCGTCGTGCTCGCGTGCAGCCGCCGCTGCCTGCTACTTGCATCCGGCCGCCGGCTCTTGCGTCCGGCGTCGTTGCCTACCTGCTGCTTGCCACACGCACTGGTCCATGCTATCTTGTGAGATGGAGGTTAATGAGGTTAGTGAACACGATTAGCAAGAGAGCCCCACCCATCTGTAGCATTACTAAGCTCCTTAGAATTGGTGTAGGTGTCAACATCTTGGTGGACCCCATTAAATTATATTTATTTATTGTTCACAGTTTTAAATACAGTTTGACAAAAAATCAATTGGATACATACATATGTTTATACTTACATGCCAATTTTTTTATAAAATAAAAAGGATTCACATCTATAAAAGAAAATTGTAGCTGTAACAAACGATAAATAGCTCTATTTTAACTTAAAATTATTTTTTTGTGTAGATCAAAATACAAAAATGTTCTAGAATGCGCACAATACATACATGTCGTATTATTTCAAAAAAAATGAAACCTGAATAGTTTATTTCGTTATTTAACAAAGGAGATGCATTGAGTTAGGAGCTGCTAGCTCGATCTGAGAACTCCCTATCTCTTATCTGTAGCATTGCGCAGCCTATGTCACACGACACCATTTCTCTCTCGGCCTCCCCTAAACCAAATTATACCGAAAACAATCGTCCTTACGCAAAGTTTGCCCGTCTCTTTGCGCACACCTCTGGTTCCGTCAAGCACCTGGGAGGCTCGGACTACATGGCACCTCCATCCCTGATGTAACTTCTCAAGTTCATTGTTAACTTGCACGCCACTTGCGCTCCCCTTTGGTGGCCAACCAACGTCGGTGAGCTGAAAGACTTCCTACAACACTCGCAGGCACATGAACACCAATGTGGCCTCTCGCATCGGCAACCGTTGACATAGTTGGTGTTAGTAGCGCTCGACTCGGTGGTGGTGACAGTTGCGGTTGAAACCGTGAACGACAAATGGATGGTGCCTACGGGTAGAAAGATGAGTTATATGCCTTGTTGTTGGATGCAACATATTACTGATGAAAAGGATGTGGGTATTTATCTGTGTGTTTTTTACAGTATATCTACATATATCTCACTTTTATTCAAAGAACGAGCCAGATTATATAAGAAGATGGTTGAAAGCATACACTAAAAAATACCTATGTTTGTTTAGCCTCGGTTGCAATTATTAGTGTACAAAAATCATGACCATGAAGGTACATAATTTTTACTTTCATGACATTTTATAATTATCGCATGATCGTCTAACTGAGTGTTATGTTGCTTATGTATTCTCTATGTTTAATTAACCGTGTTGTAAAATAGTGAGCCAGTGGTAATATTTTCTCGTTCATTGTTACTGTTTTATATATGTTTCGCCCTCTATCGTCGTTGGTATTAGGACAGACGCGGCACCGCGCGTCTTTTCCTTCTAGTTTGGTACAATCTTCCAAGGAAGATGTGCTGGGTGCATCGCATCGAAGACCTTCATCCCTCACCGACCCGCTAGGGCTAGAGTGTGGAATTAGGCCGGGATTTTCCAAGGGGCGCTCCGAAGGATAGCCGATGTGTCTGACATACAAACGTGCCCCATACACTGTAGCGGCAGCGCACATACCCCCTATCGCGGAGATGCCGACGGCGCGAGGTCCACGACCGACCGGTATGCAGAACCCGGCGGCGAACCCGGGAAGGACGAAGCTCCAGACGTCGTCTTTCTCGCGCGTCGAGATGGTGCCGTAGCGGAAGGCTTCTACGAGGACGGAGTAGGAGTCCAAACGACCACCAAACCGGGGCGCGTTTTCGCGGGCAGCCTGAGCACCAGCGGCGAGCCGCCAGCCATTGGGCGAATTGTAGAGGCCATTGATGAAGTGGTAAAACGATCCACCTATGGCACCCACAGCGAAGCAGGCTCCGGCACCGTCGATGATGGCATACGGGTACGGCGTGATATCCGGGTGAGGCTCACGCATCCTAGCGAATGTAGACCTCTACGTCGATGGCGGCGGCGAAAAAAGATCTACTAAATGCGAAGGAACAATGATCAGTGGACGGAGGCTTCGGTTTGGCGGGCACAAATACACAAGAAGCAGTTCGTGTACGGCCTGTGCGGCCGAACCCTATACATCGCCTAGCGCGACGCTCCACATGCACGTCGCCTAAAGGAGTGCAGGATGGCAACGCTGCTGGCCCGCCCCGTTTGGCGTTTGTTTTTCTATTTCCTTTTTTTTCTTAGTTTTTTTTTGGTTTTCTCTATATTTTTCTTAGTTATAATATGCGATATTTTTTGGTTTCTTTTTCTCATTTTCAAAATTAGAACCATTTTAAAAATTATAAAAATGTTTAGATTTTGAAATTTTCTCATTCAAAAAATGGTATTAAAATTTGAAATTATTCATTTTGTAAAAATGGTTCAGATTTTGAAAACAGTTCGTTTTGAAAAATGGTTCCACTTTTGAAAACGATTGCAAATTAAAAATGGTTTAGATTTGAATTTTAAAATGTTTCCAATTTGAAATATGGTTTAGAATTTTAAAACGTGAAAACTTTTTTGAAGTGTTCATATTTGAAAATTATTCAAATTCGTAAAATTTTCATATTTGAATTTTATCCGGATATTACAATTGTTCAAGCTTTGAAAATTATTCAGCTTTAGAAAGATGTAAAAACAATAATGCATTTTTTGTTTTGTGCAGTTTTTAGGCGGCCCATGAAGCGGACGCGTTAGGCGATGATACGTTCCGCTTCGCTTTTGAGTGATGTACATAAGCTCCCTGAACAAGGCCCCATCTTTCGGGGCCTAAAGTTGTTGTACAAGTCTGATTCACATGATAGTTTTTTTTGGATTCACACGACCGTTTTTATGAAGGGGATCGCAGACAGAAAACAAAAAGAATCCTACCAGCGATATCCTTAAACTAGCCAAGATCTACACTATGCAGATATAATAATACGACGAAGATCAGAATGCATACCCTTGTAGACCGAAAAGTGGGGATTACGCTCCCGCAGAAGTGTTGACGACGAAGACGACATAGCCGACCTCTAGGTCACGAAGAACTCGGTGTGACGAAGACGACGAAGATGACCTCGAGGTCGGGTGGAGGAAGTAGGCCTCCGAGCACCGCTAGCGCCACACCTCGCAGGGCGTTACACACATACGGTGGAGACGACGACCTCCGAAGCTCCAGTCCAGGAAAACCAGCGGAAGACCGGAACACCAGCATCACGACAGCGGGCTATGGTGGAGAGACCCCCTCTCTTCTCGGCGCAACTCCGACAAAGGGAATCACGTTATCGAGGAGAGAAAGAGAAATTAATTGGTGAATTAAAAAGTCAGGGGTGCCCTTCTTTATATAGGCTCCCGGGTGGAGCTAACCTCGCCAGCCAGGCAATGTGGGACTATCCCACATGCCTGGTTCGGCCAAGGCTGGTGCGCCGGCCCTAGGTGGGCCCCATTTGGCCCACCTAGGCCGGCCCTCCCCCAATCCGAAGCCCTGGGGGACTTCCCCCCTAATGGGTCTTCTTTTCACCAGAAGGCCCTTTTTGGGAAATTAGCCTTTAAAAACTCGAAAATAAATATATATAATAATATTTAATCATTAATTACACTAATTAATATCAAACATATTATATATAATTTATTTCGTCGCTGCCCGATCTCCATCGGACCATTCCCGGGACGTTCCCGGTGATCTCTTTCCTTTCCGGTTGTCTTGTCGAAACCCCTTAAGTGCGTTACCCTAGCGGTTCGATATAATAACAGACATGATCGAGACCCCTCTCTAATCAATGATTAACTCGTAGGACTGGACCTCATGAATTAACCCCTGTGATATAGCGAATGACTTTCATCTATCAAAGCTAGACATCGAGTCTTAAACTTTTTGCCATAGCGATAGTTAGCGTGTCCGAGCATCGTTCATAGATATCTCCATACCTAGCATGATCTCGTTACCGACAACACTATCTTCTACTCGTCTATGATATTATGTCAGGTGGTGACCTAGTCAGATGTTTGCAAACTCATTTGACATAATCTCACCGAGTGGGCCCTAGAGTATCTATCCGGCTATACGGACTGACAAATCCCGCTATTGACCCCTCATCTCAACTACTCCCTTCCGATACCCAAAAGTATCACCGTTATTGTCACACTATATAAGATATGACGTTTGGTGCAATCAAAGTATCCTCCAGGAATAACAATAAGGGTTGATCTCACGGTCAAAGGCGTAATGACCACGTTCTACAAATTATGGGTATCTCCATCACATCATTCTCCAATGACATGACTTCATTGCCAACTGACGCCATGTCACATGATCGGGAAACCTCGATCATCAATCGCACAATGAACTAGTTCCACCCCATTCCACCTATTTGGCCGGACCACTCCATTCCGCATAATTGAGGAATATTCTCTCCCAAGGAACCACTTGGTTCCATTCCACTTTCCAACTAAACATAGGAATAGGTCTAGGTGTGGAACCATTCTATTCCATTTCACTTGGCCCCAGAAACGAACACAGTCCTAAGGAGGCGCCGTTATATCACCGATCGGGAAACAACTCCAAAACTACTGTGTCGACTGCTTCCTGGGCCGAAACTCGACTGCAATAGCTCCAAAATAAATCTCAACTAAGGGTGTGTTCAGTTCCAGAACGAGATGGAACGGAATGGAATTGTTCCGCACCTGAAGGCCGTTTTTACGTTCGGTTCCGAAATGGAATGGAATGAAGTGGTTCCTCAAAATGAAGGCATGCACTAAAGTGGTTCCGGTCCGACCGATTCGGCCAGACGAGGTGGAAAGGGTGACTGTCACGCGCTAACTAAACAAGTTTAGCATTAATTAACTCAGTTCAGCATTAATTAATTAAGATTATGAATATTTAATCAACATTAGCACTAATTAATCCAGTTTAGGAAATAATTAACCGAGTTTAGAATAATTCCATTCCCACTCCATCATTCCATTCTCATCCCATTCCAAAAACGAACACAAGAATGTAATGGTTCCGTGATAATTTTTTACCCAAACCGAACACAGGAATGGAACGGTTCCATGACAGTGGAATGGAATGGTTCCATTCTATTCCACTTCATCCCAGAAACTAACACACCATAAAAGGTCTGTGCAGTAATCTTGATACAGTTTGAGCCCCTGAAATTTGGGGGCTCATCACTTGTGTTTTGCAACTCGCATATCTTTAGTGCATGCCTTAGTCTGTTGCTCGCTCCGATCTCCTAGACTCACAGAATTGTGCAATGAATAGCGTAGTTTTCGTAGCATCTTCATCTATAGATTATATATGAAATGTTTGTGCATAGCAAGATGATGCAAATTTACGAAAAAGTATATGATGTAAAGAAGCAAAGAAACAAAGAAATATCTCTTCAAAAAAATGAGACAAAGAAATAAATGATGTCGTAATTACTAGTTTGACATTAAAAAGGTTGCACGAAAAGAGTTTGACAATAAATATTTCTGTATCAATTGTTAAGTTATTTTAGGGCACGTCTGAATTATTTGAAACATGTATACCATTTATTTGATGTCTTAGAGCATCTCTAACAGAGCCATCAAACTCACACCTTATAAAAAATTTAAGGTTAAACTTTTTTGAGAATTCTACTCGGAAGAACGAGCAACGCATAGCAGAAACCGTAAACAGAACTGAAAATATTTTGATTTTGGTGGGAACAAACTAGAGTTCTTCCCCGATTCATAGCACATAACTGTTCATCACCGATCCATACATAATAAACATAGTTCTACACTAATCCAAAAGTTAAACTAGATTAGAAGGTCGTCGCCTAACCCTAGTGCCAAAATTTGGCTCACCGGAGCCTCGGATGCGGTGGCGACGCGGTGGAGACCGAGGACCTTCAATCCTCGTCGGAGACGAGGTCGATGACATCTTCGGCATCGGCCTCCCAGTAGGCCTTCTTCTCCGCGGCGACCCAGTTTGCCTCCAGGCCTTGGTGGAGGAGCATCGCGTCCAGCTCCTCGTCGCGAGCAACCTGATCATGCCTCTCCTCCGATTAGTGGCCGTCGAATGGGTCCTCGCCACACGGCGTCGAGCTTGCGCGCTTGCGGCTTATCTGGCGGTGACGGATTGCTCGTTGGAGAAGAGAGAGGGGTGCAACGGATTTCACGTCAGCGGTAAGGGCGGATAAGGTTTACGACCTAGAAATTCCCTCGCGTCCGGCATAAATAAGGATCTCCGCGCCGGCCCGACGGGCTCCCTTATCGCGTTTACGGTCGGGGTTGAGTATACGGAAACTGCTATGGCCTAAAAAAAGACTCGGCCCGTTAACTCGCCGGACTTTTAAGGGTTTTGGCCTCTTTGAGGGCTCTGTTAGAGATGCTCTTACATTCAGTTGTACCAAGGAATCTATTTTTTGAATAACAACTATAAAATTATGCAGAGTGTCAGTTCATGTAAGTGTATTGCTGAACTTTGTCTAACACGATTAGCAATAACTAGAAGGATAGACGCGCTTCGCTGCGCCTGCTGTTTATGTGCATTTGTTCTCTATAATTATACAACAATAACCTCATATATCTTGCCAGCATATGAAACAAAATTTTCCCAACAGAATTACTAAAAAGAAAGCTTCACCCAGCAGGAAACACTTCAGGACAATTATTGAATCCGACATAAGGAGAAGGGGAATAGTTTAATGAGCAGTTCATACTTATGCGAATATTTATTTGCATACAATAAAATTCCAATTTTGTGTTGCATTCTCTTTTTTGTGATAACAAAATTCAAATTTGGCCGGCTGCCCCCTTTTGCTCTCCTCCTCCCTCCTATTCTCCTCCACTTCTCTCATTTCCTCCTCCTCTCCTGGACTTCTCCTCTCATTTCCTCCTCCTCCTCTCCTCTACTTCTCCTCCCTCCTCCTTCTCAACTCCGGCGAGCTACACCTCTTCCACCACCACCTCCGACGACTTCCTCCTCCTCCACCACCATCTCCGGCGACCAGCTCCTTCTCCTCCTCCTCCGGTGACCACCACCACCTCCTTCACCTCCTCCGATGACCATCTCCGCGACCACCACCACCTCCTTATCCTCCTCCGGTGACTTTCTTCGGCGACCACCACCTCCTCCTCCTCCGGTGACCTCCTTCACCACCTCCGGCGACCACCATACTCCAACGATTCCCTCCTCCACCACCTACGGCCAAGCCTCCGACGAGCTTCGACAAAACGAAATTTTGGTGAAATTTGGGCGACGTGAAGGAGATATGCCCTAGAGGCAAATAAATAAGTAGTATTTATTGCATTATCTCATAAGTTTATAATAGGTTTGTGTATTATGCTATAACTGTATTAATCGGAATTGTTAATACACGTGTGATACATAGACAACCAGGTCCCTAGCAAGCCTCTATATGAGCTAGTCCATTGGGCAACAGTTGATCGAGATTCCCGATCAAGGACAATGACGTCGGTTGACAATGGGGTCATCTTGTTAGTTGAATAAGTTGGTGGACATACGCAAAGTATTGCAATAAGATCGTATTACGATGTTTGTCATTTGCAATAGATAAGAGTACGATAGCTTATTCCTTAGACCGTGAGACCGTACTTATTGTTGCTTCGTAGGAGTGCTTTGAGAGCATCAAACGTTGTGTCTTATATAGCATGACAATAACGGTGTCCATCTTGGGTATTCCGAAAGAGCATCGAGATGTAAGGATCAAGAGCGGGATTTGTTCATTCTTGTAATGGAAAGATACTCTGGGCCCACTCCGTGACATTGCATCTATATAGCTGCGCAGCTTGTGACTAGGTCATGGAGATGATAATATCACAGACGAGTTAATAACCTTCGTCGGTAACGAGATACAGCAAAGGCATCGGTGTGTCTACGATCATATCTCGGACAAGGTAGTATCACAGAGACAAAGGGAATGAATATCATATTTATGGTTCAACGACGATATTCGTGGAATGCACAGGGGTCGTCATATATTTCCAGGTATCCCTGACGATCATTGGTGAGCGGAGTGTCTCGACCATGTATGGAGTGTTCCCGAACCGTAGCGTAACAAACTTAAGGTCTTAGCGACGCTAGGAGATAGGTTCTGGAATTTTATAGGTTTTTATTGGAGAGAGAGAATTGATCCGGAAAGAGTTCCGGTGGTCCGGAAGGAGTTCCGGGGAGGTCTGTAATGGTTCCAGGAATGTCCGAAAGTTGTTCGGGTGGTCCGAAAGAGTTTTCGGAGTCACGGGATATTGAATTATATATAAATATATTAATTGTGAATTAATGGATTTTTTATATTAATTTAATATTAATTAAATAAAGGAAAAAGGGGGCTCCCACCTAAATGGGCCCTAAGAGGGCCCAAGAGGGGGAGCCGCACCACCAAGGGGGGTGGGCCCCATTGGCTGGTTCAGCCAGCCCATGAGGGGGCCGAACCCCCCTCCCTCCTCCTTTCTTTAGTCCCACATGGGGGAGCCAAGGGGTTTGCACATCCCCTTCCCCCTTTATATAGCAAGGCATATTAATTGATTTAATTGATAGGAAATTCAATTAATTCCCAATTTCTCTCTCGATCTCGTGGTTCCCAAGTCGGAGCCGCGCCGAGCTGAGGAAGGGGGTCTCTCTCCACCTAAGCCATACCGTAGAGCGCCGTTGCTCTGCGGGATTCCAGATAAGATCTACTCCTGCGATTTCAGCTGGATCTGAATGACCGGGAGTTGTCGCTAAGCTCCGTATGTTTGCGAGTGCTCGGAGGCTACTCTATTGAGGAGCTTGGGCGACGTCGTCTCGCCCCCTGCAGCCGCCGCGCCACCCCCCCTCTGCTGCCGGCGCACCAGCCCCGGTGCTGGCGCTCTGCCTTCTTCCGCCCGACGTCCGTCGACGCAGATCATCGTCGACACCCCGGCGTCATCGACTCCGACATCGCGGCAAGTTCTCCGCGACCTCGAGGTCGGCTACGTACGACTTCATCGTCAACGCTTGTGCGGGAGCGTAATCCCCGCTATCGGTCTACATGGAGGTAATGTAACCCGTTCCGCCACCGTTATCGCATGTACTAGATAGATAGATCCTGACTAGTTAGGGTTTCGATCGCTAGAAAAATTATTGTTTTCTGCACCGTAACCCCTTCAGTGGTATCAGAGCCGATCTATGCGTAGTACTGCTGGTACGGTTAGAACTCATGTTGAATGAGGGCGTATTTCTTATATTTGCTACCCTCTAGCGTGCACTTGCGATGCCTTCGGTATTGAGTTGATGAAGCGGCCCGGACCGACTTTACGCGTAAGCTTACGCGAGACTGGTTCCACTACTGACATACGGCTTGCACCGTATCTGTGGCTGGCGGGTGTCTGTTTCTCTCTCTCTAGTCGGCAAAGCATTTTCAATGGAGGGCCCGAAAGGGATGCTTAAACATGCAATTATACGATCGACGTTGTGGTACAAAGTTCGTAGGTAGGGAAGCGATTCTCTTACGAATAAGCCTATATGCCACGTAAAACTTGCAAAACTAGATAAAGCTAGAGGCGTCTAACTTTGTTTTGCAAAGGCGTTATTTTATGTGACATGGTTACGGTAAGTTTTGATATTACTCGTACTGTCGGAGGCAAAGGAGGGCTCTGTAGACTCGGAGCCATGCCGGGGCGCCGGGGGGGCGGGCACATGGCGCCATGAAGGTCCAGGCGCATCGACCATGTCACATTGCACTTCATTGCATCATTATTGTGTGTTGTTGTGTGTGCATCCTATTGATTGCTTATATGCTAGATATACAACGGTAGCATCATAAATAGGATGATCCCTAACAAATACCAAAATTGTGTTCTCCCTCGTTGCGCACCACCAAGAAAGTTCTACGTTATGAGGCAGGCCGTGTTGATCGGGTGTCACACATCTCGTCGTTCGCATACAGTGGGTGTAAGCCATGTTGCACGCGCAGGGTCTTCGAGGTTTGATTGGCGAGCCTAGCATACTCAGAGGTATGGCCTCGGAACACGGGAAGATCGAAAGATCGAGCACGAGTCATAGAGTTGTTATGATCGACATTTTATGTCCACCTTTGAAGCTGTGCTGCCGGCCGTGATGATCGGGGGTGGTGTAGTGGATGGGGTCGTGTCATCGCCATTATTATTTTAGGGATAATAATCTTGGTGTGGTGTGTTTTTGATAATGAGATTATAAAACTAAAACTCACCTATATATTATAAACTTATCTTACCTCTTTTGCGATCACATCTGGAGACTACGGAACTACGCTTCGGTTACTTCTTCAAGAGCTCGGATTCTACCTTGGAAGCCGACGGGTCCAACTTCATCACCCGGTGCATTGGTTTTAGAAACATTCTCCAAACACAACAAACATCCTATATGTGCTAGAACATTAGTTAGGAGTTAGACCAGATGATTCTGATAGCAAGGAGCAAGATGATGAGTTCCGTAAGCATCATGACATGTTCATGGAAGTGACGATCGTCATGAGCGTATGCCTAGCACCTGAGTTGAAAGTTGTTTCAACACATGGAGCCATATGTCGTGATTGATGCGATCAGAGGTCACTTCAAAGATGAATTGAGTCTTGAGCAGTTCAGACAGCTTAAAAAGTTCCGGACCATTCACATGGGGAGCATACCTGTCTGGAGACTCAGTTGAAGAAGTTGTGTGGCATCTACTTCAGGCTTACGAATATCTACGATTTCTAGATAGGGACCTCCAGTGCAATGGAGATTGTGCTTTACCTCCTAGCTGTGAAAAGCATGTGCGTGAATATGCTATAGAGACACGGTGAGCTTCTTCACGTTCGTGAACAAGTTCAAATCTCTAAAAGTTGATTCATCGAAGAAGAGTTCTTCGACGCTATGGGTATATTTGATATACGAAGATATAAATGTATTATTCTCATACTTGATGAAAAGTATTTGATAATTGTTCTGTTTGTGAAACAGTACCTGATTATCACAAGTATGTGGCGAAGGTGACGTGACAGTGCACAAGTGATGGCAAGTTAATGGCCAGTAGTGGTCACGCCCTCGAGATATCATATTAGTTATCATCAATAGTTTTTGATAAGACATTTTGTAATTGTGAGAATGTGATCTAGTTTGGTGTCTTGAATGTTACAAGACATAATTATTCATATAGAACACATCAGTTGTTTTATGTTATGAAACAAAGCAGTTGTTTCATGTTATGAGTAATTTGCATCACATCTTAATTACATTGTGCGTATGATATACATAATAGCGGGAATGATAAAATTATGTGTCCAAAGAACAAACACCATCGAATTTAGTCATAAAGGCAGTGAAAGAAGTAATGGATAATTTTTGTTCCATTTAAGTATTTCGAGTGCCAAAATTGATTAAGTTTGAAATGCAGTATTGAAGTTGCAATACTAGAGGAAATTGATTGAGAGTCATTTTTTATGATTAATCAATGGTGTTTTGCTTGATCCGAATTCTTCTATGATTTTGGTAAATAGGAGTATTTGCCCGATAAATTATGGAGTCTGAAATTAATTTGATAATAGATCAAATGGGGTTTTTCAGAAGAAAGATTAGTGAATATTGTATTCACAAAATTCGATCAAAGGACAATATTTTTGAATTATGGTTTCAACACAAAAGACTTGTGGAAATTCGTTTCACAATATTATAATGTCATATATGGTGATATGTGGGGAATTATAATCATGCTCTATTTTAGATAAAGTATGATCTGTTAGAATCAGTCTTAGAATCTCCTAATATGTTCGAAACATTATAGTCGATGTCCACTTTAGAAAATAGATATTTTTCTCAACGAAAATTCACAGGATCGACAGTAGTGTCGACATGTATATGATTATGCGATAATTCGGAATATACATGAGTGGTTCTTTGTAGATTGCTCGCATTGGATGAGAGTGTATTCCAAAACCAATTAGAAACAAAGTTCAGTTTGTTGTCTATGTAATTCCGAGAAAAGATGACTTTTCGAATTATGGTTTATGGAATGGAATTAGAAGTTTGGAATAGAGTGTCAGACTCATGTTGGAAGGTGTTCCAAAGAGTATATGTCTACTAATGAAAGTTTAGCGATTAAGAGTGAGGGAGACTAGAAAATTGTTTTCTGCTTGCAATCCTCTTCATAAAGATCATAATATTTTCATGAAAGAAACTTCTAAATAAAGTGCTGTTATATTTAATATTGCTGTCAGGTCACAGCACTGTATTAAGTATTTCAGATCTTGTTGACAGATCAAGGTGCACTTTATGAATACAAAGAAAGTTGAGAAAATATCGGAATACGAACAAAGGTTTTTGAGCCTGGAAATCCAAAGTTGCATTTGAAAGGATTAAGAGAGTAATTGTTGCTGCAATTCTTATTAGAGGAATAAGATTGTTTAATCGTCATATAAAGTGTTATATGAAAATGTGACTATAAGAAAGACGCAGGAGCATGTCTTGTCAAGAAATGTGTCTTGCACAAGATCAAATTTGTTGACTACATTTATGTAAACATGCTTGAAATCTGAGGGATTTGTATTAATATAATACTATAGTTTGTATTAAATTCGAATTGATAGCAGATCAATAATTTTGGTTTGACCAAAATGTCGATTTAAGTGGGAGTCATAGTTAGTTCACTCAGGTGAAATATGTGAAGAACATATTTTTGAGTGGGAGCTCAGGAACTCAAATATGTGGATGACACGTTTTTGAGTGGGAGCGTGTGTTCTCAAATATGTGGAGACATATTTTGAGTGGGAGCGTGTGTTTTCAAATATGTGGAGACATAATTTGAGTGGGAGCCGAATTCATCTTGTGTAGTTAACACATTGTGAAACTGTACCAATAGAATAGGATGAAGTTGTGAAACTATTTGAAAGTCAGTGTCTATTTTGAAATAGAACGGGAATTTTAATAGTTAGTCGAGTTGTGTTGGATTTTTCCTGAGGAATCAGAATAGAAGCAAAGGGTGGTCCTTTTGAAATCCAATTGATCATTAAGAGTAATGATGCATGAAAGTAATGGTTGTATGACATGTGGGTCTATTATGTAATATTAGACATCATACAGAAACCATATTATCTGCTCGATGAAATATAACCGATGGTCTTGGAATAAAGAGCAGTTATGAAAGTAAATTTGGAATTTACTAGAAGTAGAAGTGCGTTAGTTAAGGGATTGACATTTGAATGTCAAGTTTTCTACATTGGTGTGAAAGTATGTAGATATCGCGAGTTTGTAATTGTTACAAGGGGCTCTGCATGGCTGAGTGTGTTTTTCAGGGCAGTTATCTGGTTAGTATAATCAGAGTAAGCGCTGGGAAGCAGAAGTCTCACTTAGTTACGGTATTTGCATATATGTTGTTAGACAACATGGTGATATCAAACAAGTTGATGCCAGTGAATCGCAAAAGCATGTACAATCATGGATTGTGCAGTAACACTTTTCCACGAGCAAGCATTATCAAATGATTCTTATTTGATAAGGGATTCTGATAAAGTAAAATGCAGCTAGTTTATTTGTACTCTAGTGCAAGTGGGAGACTGAAGGAGATATGCCCTAGAGGCAAATAAATAAGTAGTATTTATTGCATTATCTCATAAGTTTATAATAGGTTTGTGTATTATGCTATAACTGTATTAATCGGAATTGTTAATACACGTGTGATACATAGACAACCAGGTCCCTAGCAAGCCTCTATATGAGCTAGTCCATTGGGCAACAGTTGATCGAGATTCCCGATCAAGGACAATGACGTCGGTTGACAATGGGGTCATCTTGTTAGTTGAATAAGGTGGTGGACATACGCAAAGTATTGCAATAAGATCGTATTACGATGTTTGTCATTTGCAATAGATAAGAGTATGATAGCTTATTCCTTAGACCGTGAGACCGTACTTATTGTTGCTTCGTAGGAGTGCTTTGAGAGCATCAAACGTTGTGTCTTATATAGCATGACAATAACGGTGTCCATCTTGGGTATTCCGAAAGAGCATCGAGACGTAAGGATCAAGAGCGGGATTTGTTCATTCTTGTAATGGAAAGATACTCTGGGCCCACTCGGTGATATTGCATCTATATAGCTGCAGCTTATGACTAGGTCATGGAGATGTAATATCACAGACGAGTTAATAACCTTCGTCGGTAACGAGATACAGCAAAGGCATCGGTGTGTCTACGATCATATCTCGGACAAGGTAGTATCGCAGAGACAAAGGGAATGAATATCATATTTATGGTTCAACGACGATATTCGTGGAATGCACAGGGGTCGTCATATATTTCCAGGTATCCCTGACGATCATTGGTGAGCGGAGTGTCTCGACCATGTCTGGAGTGTTCCCGAACCGTAGCGTAACAAACTTAAGGTCTTAGCGACGCTAGGAGGTAGGTTCTGGAATTTTATAGGTTTTTATTGGAGAGAGAGAATTGATCCGGAAAGAGTTCGGTGGTCCGGAAGGAGTTCCGGGGAGGTCTGGAATGGTTCCAGGAATGTCCGAAAGTTGTTCGGGTGGTCCGAAAGAGTTTTCGGAGTCACGGGATATTGAATTATATATTAATTATGAATTAATGGGATTTTTATATTAATTTAATATTAATTAAATAAAGGAAAAAGGGGGCTCCCACCTAAATGGGCCCTAAGAGGGCCCAAGAGGGGGAGCCGCACCACCAAGGGGGGTGGGCCCCATTGGCTGGTTCGGCCAGCCCATGAGGGGGCCGAACCCCCCTCCCTCCTCCTTTCTTTAGTCCCACATGGGGGAGCCAAGGGGTTTGCACACCCCCTTCCCCCTTTATATAGCAAGGCATATTAATTGATTTAATTGATAGGAAATTCAATTAATTCCCAATTTCTCTCTCGATCTCGTGGTTCCCAAGTCGGAGCCGCGCCGAGCTGAGGAAGGGGGTCTCTCTCCACCTAAGCCATACCGCAGAGCGCCGTTGCTCTGCGGGATTCCAGATAAGATCTACTCCTGCGATTTCAGCTGGATCTGAATGACCGGGAGTTGTCGCTAAGCTTCGTATGTTTGCGAGTGCTCGGAGTCTACTCTATTGAGGAGCTTGGGCGACGTCGTCTCGCCCCCTGCAGCCGCCGCGCCACCCCCCCTCTGCTGCCGGCGCACCAGCCCCGGTGCTGGCGCTCTGCCTTCTTCCGCCCGACGTCCGTCGACGCAGATCATCGTCGACACCCCGGCGTCATCGACTCCGACATCACGGCAAGTTCTCCGCGACCTCGAGGTCGGCTACGTACGACTTCATCGTCAACGCTTGTGCGGGAGCGTAATCCCCGCTATCGGTCTACATGGAGGTAATGTAACCCGTTCCGCCACCGTTATCGCATGTACTAGATAGATAGATCCTGGCTAGGTAGGGTTTCGATCGCTAGAAAAATTATTGTTTTCTGCACCGTAACCCCTTCACGACGATCTGGCCGCCCTTTTTTATGAAATTCAAAAAAAATTAGGGCGCACCGGGGGGAGGGTGGTGCGCCACTAAAATGTTTCTGTGGCGCATGCTTGTGGGGTGTGCCACATAATCATATTTTACTGGCGAGAATTCTGTGGCGCACCCACCATGCCCAATTGGTGTGCCACAGAAAGCCTTTTTAGTGCGCCACTGATAAGGGTTTTCCAACTAGTGTAAACTGCCTCCGGAATGAGCAACATCAGAAAAATGGCAGCAAGCTCGAGAGATACCCCCGGTTAGGGGTGCAAACCAGTTAAAACCAATCAGTTAAAGTTAGCTCATTTTCCTTCACAAATTCACAAATTTAGATGTACTCCCCTTTCACCGCGTCGGCTTGTGTGTACTTACATCATGTGCTCTTGTGTTTCTTACTACATTGCTATGGCTGAATTTTCTTCGACGCTCTAGATTCTGATCTATACAGTAGGGGAAGTTCAACAAAATGTCATATATACGTCGCTTTCTTTTTTGAGTTTAAATAGCAATATATTAAAGCAAGCAAGCTACCTCATTAAAAACCTTCACAGTCCCCGTAGGTACCCTGAGAATGAAAAGAGTGCGTAAGGAACTTGCTGCCCATCATCAAGGTATTGTTACATCATCGGTTACATCATTTTGCAAACAACAAGCAATAAAACTAGGGATATAGTTTATCCAAATGCATCTACGCCCACGGAAGTTTGCTTTGCACATAAATGCGCCCCTTCATTGGTATATCTTCCAATATAATTTAGTTGAAAAAATTCCAGGCCAGCACTCATATCCTCAATTTCTTGTAGAATAGCAGTAACCTCATATCTTCCTTTATCTCGTTCCTTCCAAAGACCAACAACTTCCCTTGCATCTGTTTCAACAATAATCCGGGAAACACCACCATTGACAGAAATACGAATCCCATCCCGAACAGCGGTCGCCTCCATGGACATGTCATTGGCCGCATGTTCAGACCAGATCGACTGGCCACGAAGCATCACTCCCTGATGGTTGCGCATCAACATACCCGTGGACCCTTGCCCAGATGTAGCGATATAGCTTGCATCTACATTAATCTTAACAATCCCATCATCGGGTGGTTTCCACCGGCAAACAACTTTCGTCTTACTGACCGACATTTGATGACCCGAGATGGAAAGATCCATAGCAATATCAATTGTCCACTTGACTGCTTGTGAAATCGAATGCAGATATCCTTCGTGATCGCGGGCATTCCTTTCAGACCAGACCGCCCAACAACCACATAAAATGATAGCAACATTTTTAGTGGTAACACGGTCGCTGTCCACTAAATCCAACGCCCAAGTTGCCGGATGAAGAGTCGGTATTTTAACCGAAGTGACATCCTGAATTTCCTTCCAGAAAAGCTTCGCCCCCCAGGTGCATTCAAACAATGCATGTTTAATAGTTTCATTTCGGCCACATGATGTGCAGAAAGGTAGCTTCTCAATGTGTCTATCTTTGAGGATAGCTCTACAAGGAATATATGATTTGATCGTTCTCCACCAGAAATTCCTGACTTTCGGGGGCACAGGCATATTCCACAATTTTTTCCAGAGTGTATTATCAGCGCAAGATGACCCGATCTCCCTACCAATAATATCAGAATTTTGGAGAAGGGCTCTCTAAGCCGAGCGTACTGTGAACATCTCGTGCGCTTCAAGTTGCCAGGCCCACAAATCCTCATCTAGTCTACCAATGGGAATGCTCATGATCGCCCTAGCATCAATTGATGCAAGGTTCGCTTCTTCAACATCTTCTCTCCATTGACTTGTGATATGATCTAATAATTCTTCCACATGTGTTAGACCCGAAGAAGTCATCTTAACAATTGGTTTAAAAGAAGGGTTAGAGGGAATCCATGGCCTCCCAAATTCTGGAAGAATTACCATCACCAATCCTTTTAATCAGTCCAAGTTTCAGAGCTTCCCTTCATAGCCTTCCAGGTATGTGAAGATTGCCTTTTATTTCCAGCTTCCATTAAACTAGAAGAGTTAAAATACTTGCCTTTTAGTACTCTTGCACACAATGAATCCGGTTTAGACATTAGCCTCCATCCTTGTTTAGCTCACATGGCTTTATTAAACAAGGTAAAATCTTTGAAACCCATTCCTCCGCAGCTTTTAGGTATAGTTAACGAGCTCCACTTAACCCAATGCATTTTCCTTTTATTCTCATCTCCACCCCACCAAAATCGTGCAACTACCGAGATAATTTTCTTGCACAACTTCTTGGACAACTTGAAGCAGCTCATCGAGAATGTGGGTATAGCTTGACAAATGGCTTTGATGAGTACTTCCCTCCCAGCACTATTCAAGAACTTTGGGGCCCAACCATTCACCAGTTTTTTAATAGTGGCTACGTGTTCAAATTGCTCATCCCCCGAGTTACCAATTGCAGTGGGAAGACCCAGGTATTTTTCTACCAACGCTTATGTTGGAATATCCGTCCCTGTATGCACCTCAGTCTTCATCACATCATCAGCGTTAGCGCTGAAAAAATAGCCAATTTTTCCTTATTTACCATCTGACCTGAGCTAGCCTTGTAATCCTCCAGAATTGATTGCAGCCTAGTAGCACCAGCCTGAGTAAAGACCATACAGTCGTCCGCGAATAATAAGTGAGAAATCCAAGGACTGAATTCTCACTCTTATATCTTTGGAAAGATAACCCGGATCATAATTTTTCAACATGCAAGAAAAACCTTCTCCGCATAGAAGAAATAAGCAGGGCGAAATAGGATCGCCTTGCCTAATCCCTCTTGACGGTTCAAATGCTTCGGAATAGACCCCATTTAGCCTGACCGGGAATGTCACACTTTCAACACAGCACACAACACGATTAATCCAGTCAACAACAAATCTCATCTTGGTCATAATAGCTCGCAAATAAGACCACTCCACTTTATCTCATATGCTTTTGCCATATCCAATTTGACAGCACAACCAGCTTTTCCTTTCTTTTTCTTCAAATAATGGATACTTTCATACGCCAAAAGAACATTATCAGTAATTAAGCGTCCAGGCACAAACACACTTTGCTCCTCAGATATGATATCCTGCGGAAAGGGTCTTAATCTCAAAGGCAGGACTTTTGATGCTATTTTATATAACACATTACATAAAGAAATAGGGCGATATTGTGAAAGCTGTTGCGTGTTTTTACCTTAGGAATTAGAACCAGCACTGTAGAATTAACCAGCTCCGGCATGTCACCACCATTAAAAAACAGTCTCCCGCATCACAAATATTATTCTTGAAAAGACTCCAATGACGAATATAAAAACCAGCCGTAAAACCATCCGGTCCTGAAGACTTGTCCGGATGCATCATGAAGAGTGCTTGCTCAATCTCCTCATTAGTAATAGGAGCACACAAATGATTATCCATAGCATCATCCACTTTTGGGTTAACCCACCTGGTGATAAGATTCAGATCAGTATATCTTGCGCAGTAAAAAGATTTTGATAGAAAGAAGCAGCCTCTGTCTCCAAAACTTCCTGTGTCGTGATCACCGAAACATCATCTCTACGCAACATTTTAATTTTATTAATCCTTGACCTTTCCTTTGCCTTGGCATGAAAAAAGGAAGTATTGTGATCCCTTCCTTTGACCACAGCGCTCTCGATCTCTGTTTTGCCAGCGTTTTTTCCTTTGCTAATAAATCTGAAATTTTATGCATTAGTGGTTTCTCTTCGCTACTTGGCCCTGTTCGAATGGAAGATCCACGAATTCTCTCAAGTCTGCCACGCAGAGATGCAAGCTGTTTCCTAACCGAACCGAATTCAACCCGGCTCCATGTCTTCAGGTTGTCACGGACAAATCCCAAGGCATCATAGACTCCTTGAAGGTCATGGACATCACGTTGCCAAGATTCTTCTACCACCTGATTATATCTGTCATGTTTGGTCCAAGCATTTTCGAACCGGAAGGGCTTCCTCCCCCGTGCTCATCTATCCAGTCCGACTTCCTGACATAAATTACTAGCGCACAATGATCTGACTCAACACACTGAACGTGGTGAACAATGGTATTGTCAAAACAATCAGCAAATCTATCATCACCTAAAGCTCTATCCAATCTGACCTTAATATTGCGAGTACCAACTTGTTTATTATCCAAGTATACGGCAAGCCATAGTATCCAAGATCCATAAACCGACAATAATCAATTACATCACGGAAGCCCTTCATCTTCCAATCTTCCCGTTCGTTACCACCAAATTGGTCCGTGCACTAGCACTAGTAGAAAAAGGTTTATAACCACCAAAATATCACTAGCGAACAAATTAAAATGTGCCAACATTTATAACGCTGGCGAACATATAGCCGCCACAGACAACGGTAAAACTGCTACCGCTGGCGGACAACAAACTTGTTCACCAGCGGTAGCGTATGGCTATGGGTGGCTGTACTCTGGACTTACCGCTGGCGAAGAAAAGCGTTGCTCGTCAGCGGTAGGATGATTACTGCTGCCGAACGTCTAATTTTATGCGACAGCGGTGGTATCGTGGCGCTAACCGTGCTGCACACTCTTATTCCTCTCTCTCTCCCCACCCTTCCGCAACCCTTATCCTCATACCCTCGATGCCCTTTCTCTCTCCCCCGCACGCCGCCGCCTCCCACACGTCTCCACCCCGCACGCCGCCGCCTCCTCCACCGCCGTATGCACGCATCCCTGCCTACTTCGACGCGGCGCCTCTCCTGCGCCTCCCTTGCGACACAGCGCGGCTCCTGCGCCCAACCCTAGCCCCTGGAGATCGCTGGCGCGGCTCCTCCGCACCGTCCTCCCCAGATCACGACCAAGATGAGCCTCCCCTCCCCTTCCTCTTCTCTCCTCCTGCTCCTACTATCCTGATGCCGGCGACGGCGGGTGCAGGAGGGCAACCTGGACGCGGCGGTTGATGCGCTCCTGCACGTGGAGAAGCAGTGCCGGCTGGCCGGGGACTTGATCGGCACCCAGAAGGCCGCCGTCGACATCATCGAGCTCTCCAAGCGCAGGGGCCAGCTCAAGCAGGTATACGACTCGCTCCTCCTCCCGTTCCCTGTCCCCTGGACCCTGCGGTTACAGTGGTGGTAGAAGCATGTTGGGTGGAATTCGACAGTGTTCGTGCAGTAGAATGATGTTCAGAGTGGTGGAAGGATTAATGTTTAAAAAACATGTCCAACATTGTTTTATTCTTTTATGGTAGATGAGTGCATTTATACATCTTCATGTTTTGGATCTACAATTTGCATGTATTTCTAATGTGAGTGATGTGATTTGCATATATTTGTGTCATCTATACGTGGAAGGATGCATGCTTTGGGTATTTATTTATCAAGCAAATGCTCTCTCTTGCCGATGATTAAAATGATCTTCATTTCTAGAATCTCGATGATTAAAATGTTATCGCACACTATGTGATACAGGGTGGCGTCAGCGAAACTTGTGATGTACACGAATATATCCACATTTTCTGCATCCCATTGGATTTCACTTACGCCATCCCTGAATTTGTGTGTTCAGTCTATGTATGAGGTATTGTAAGTTATGTTGTTGTTATGTTATGTTATGCACACTTGTAATTGCTGCATTGTTTAACTTTGTTTTGTGAATGCCCGATTCAAGTTATTTATATAATGCCGATGATTAAAATGTCATCGCACACTATGTGATACATTGGCGGCGTCAGTGAAACTTGTGATGTGTACGAATATATTCACATTTTCTGCATCCCACTGGATTTCACTGATGCCGTCCCTGAATTTGTGTATTCGGTCTAAGTATGAGACATTTTTTTCCATGTTATTACATTAAATTAAATCTGTTAGAGCTTACTATTTCACTATCCGGCCGATGATTAGAACAGATGATTTGCAGGTTGCATCTTCAGGGAGGAGTGAGTGAACCATGTGATCTGAACGCAGATGCATTGTTCATTCCACGTTGTTTGCTCACTCCATTTCTGAAACAATTCCATATGAGTCATTCTTTATTGTTTTTCTTGAGTGCCTTTTTTGATATGCCAATGATTAAACCATTCTGACACCGTGTGATTTAGAGGTGGCGTCTCTGAAACCTGTGATGTACACAATACACATTTTCTGCATCTCACTGAATTTCAGAAACGACATCTCTAAATTTATGTCTAATACATGAGGCATGCGCTAGTGTTGATAGTATTTTGTATTCTATATAATCCGGTGATTAAAATAATATCGCACACTATATGATATCCTGATAGTGAAGGGGTTACGGTGCAGAAAACAATAATTTTTCTAGCGATCGAAACCCTAACTAGCCAGGATCTATCTATCTAGTACATGCGATAACCGTGGCGGAACGGGTTACATTACCTCCATGTAGACCGATAGCAGGGATTACGCTCCCGCACAAGCGTTGACGATGAAGTCGTACGTAGCCGACCTCGAGGTCGCGGAGAACTTGCCGCGATGTCGGAGTCGATGACGCCGGGGTGTCGATGATGATCTGCGTCGACGGGCGTCGGGCGGAAGAAGGCAGAGCGCCAGCACCGGGGCTGGTGCGCCGGCATCAGAGGGGGGAGGCGCGGCGGCTGCAGGGGGCGAGACGACTTCGCCCAAGCTCCTCAATAGAGTAGCCTACGAGCACTCGCAAACATACGGAGCCTAGCGACAACTCCCGGTCATTCAGATCCAGCTGAAATCGCAGGAGTAGATCTTATTTGGAATCCCTCAGAGCAACGGCGCTCTGCGGTATGGCTTAGGTGGAGAGAGACCCCCTTCCTCAGCTCGGCGCGGCTCCGACTTGGGAACCACGAGATCGAGAGAGAAATCGGGAATTAATTGGATTTTCCTATGAATTAAATCAATTAATATGCCTTGCTATATAAAGGGGGAAGGGGGTGTGCCAACCCCCTTGGCTCCCCCATGTGGGACTAAAGGAGGAGAGGGGAGGGGGGGGGTTCGGCCGAACCCCCCTATGGGCCCTCCAACTCCTAGTCCGAGTTGGACTAGGAGGCCCAGCCTTCCCCTTCTTTGTGGGGTGCGGTTTCCCCCTCATGGGCCCTCTTAGGGCCCATTTAGGTGGGAGCCCCCTTTTTCCTTTATTTAATTAATATTAAATTAATATAAAAATCCCATTAATTCATAATTAATATATTTATATATAATTCAATATCCCATGACTCCGAAACTATTTCGGAACCACCCGAACAACTTTCGGACATTCTCGGAACCATTCCATAGCTCCCCGGAACTCCTTCCGGACCACCGGAACTCTTTCCGGATCAATTTTCTCTCTCCAATAAAAACCTATAAAATTCCAGAACCTATCTCCTAGCGTCGCTAAGACCTTAAGTTTGTTACGCTCCGGTTCGGGAACACTCCAGACATGGTCGAGACACTCCGCTCACCAATGATCGTCAGGGATACCTGGAAATATATGACGACCCCTGTGCATTCCACGAATATCGTCGTTGAACCATAACTATGATATTCATTCCCTTTGTCTCTGCGATACTACCTTGTCCGAGATATGATCGTAGACACACCGATGCCTTTGCTGTATCTCGTCACCGACGAAGGTTATTAACTCGTATGCGATATTACATCTCCATGACCTAGTCATAAGCTGCACAGCTATATAGATGCAATATCACCGAGTGGGCCTAGAGTATCTTTCCATTACAAGAATGAACAAATCCCGCTCTTGATCCTTACATCTTGCTGCTCTTTCGGAATACCCAAGATGGACACCGTTATTGTCATGCTATATAAGACACAACGTTTGATGCTCTCAAAGCACTCTTACGAAGCAACAATAAGTACGGTCTCACGGTCTAAGGAATAAGCTATCATACTCTTATCTATTGCAAATGACAAACATCGTAATACGATCTTATTGCAATACTTTGCGTATGTCCACCACCTTATTCAACTAACAAGATGACCCTATTGTCAACCGACGTCATTGTCCTTGATCGGGAATCTCGATCAACTGTTGCCCAATGGACTAGCTCATATAGAGGCTTGCTAGGGACCTGGTTTTCTATGTATCACGCGTGTATTAATAATTCCGATTAATACAGTTATAGCATAATACACAAACCTATTATAAACTTATGAGATAACGCAATAAATACTACTTATTTATTTGCCTCTGGGGCATATCTCCTTCAGTCTCCCACTTGCACTAGAGTACAAATAAACTAGCTGCATTTTACTTTATCAGAATCCCTTATCAAATAAGAATCATTTGATAATGCTTGCTCGTGGAAAAGTATTACTGCACAATCCATGATTGTACATGCTTTTGCGATTCACTGGCATCAACTTGTTTGATATCACCATGTTGTCTAACAACATATATGCAAATACCGTAACTAAGTGAGACTTCTGCTTCCCAGCGCTTACTCTGATTATACTAACTAGATAACTGCCCTGAAAAACACACTCAGCCATGCAGAGCCCCTTGTAACAATTACAAACTCGCGATATCTACATACTTTCACACCAATGTAGAAAACTTGACATTCAAATGTCAATCCCTTAACTAACGCACTTCTACTACGAGTAAATTCCAAATTTACTTTTATAACTGCTCTTATTCCAAGAACATCGGTTACATTTCATCGAGCAGATAATATGGTTTCTGTATGATGTCTAATATATACATAATAGACCCACATGTCATACAACCATTACCTTCATGCATCATTACTCTTAATGATCAATTGGATTCCAAAGGACCATCCTTTTGATTCTATTCTGACTCCTCAGATATAATCCAAAACAACTCGACTAACTATTAAAAATTCCCGTTCTATTTCAAAATAGACACTAACTTTCAAATAGTTTCACAACTTCATCTATTCTACCGGTACAATTTCACAATGTGTTAAATACACAAGATGAATTCGGCTCCCACTCAAAATATGTCTCCACATATTTGACAACACGAGCTCCCACTCAAAAACATGTTATCTACATATTTGAGTTCCTAAGCTCCCACTCAAAAATATGTTCCTCACATATTTCTCCTGAGTGAACTAACTATGACTCCCACTTAGATCGACATCTCGGTTAAACCAAAATCATTGATCTACTATCAATTCGAATTTAATACAAACTACAGTATTACATTAATACAAATCCCTCAGACTTCAAGCATGTCTACATAAATATAGTCAACAAATTTGATCTTGTCCAAGACACATTTCTCGACAAGACATGCTACCGCGTCTTTCTTATAGTCACATTTCTCATATAACACCTTATATGACGATTAAACAATCTTATTCCCCTAATAAGAATTGCAGCAACAATTACTATCTTAATCCTTTCAAATGCAACTTTGGATTTCCAGGCTCAAAAAGCCTTTGTTCGTATTCCGATATTTTCTCAACTTTCTTTGTATTCATAAAGTGCACCTTGATCTGTCAACAAGATCTGAAATACTTAATACAGTGCCGTGACCTGACAGCAATATTAAATATAATAACACTTTATTTAGAAGTTTCTTTTATGAAAATATTATGATCTTTATGAAGAGGACTGCAAGCAGAAAACAATTTTCTAGTCTCCCTCACTCTTAATCACCAAATTTTCATTAGCAGACATATACTCTTTGGAACATCTTCCAACATAAGTCTGACAACTTATTCCAAACTTCTAATTTCAATCCATAAACCATAATTCGAAAAGTCATCTTTTCTCGGAATTACATAGACAACAAACTGAACTTTGTTTCTATTTGGTTTTGGAATACACTCTCATCCAATGCGAGCAATCTACAAAGAATCACTCATGTATATTCCGAATTATCGCATAATCATATACATGTCGACACTACTGTCGATCCTACGAATTCTCGTTGAGAAATATATCTATTTTCTAAAGTGGACATCGACTATAATGTTTCGAATGTATTAGGAGATTCTAAGACTGATTCTGACAGGCCACACTTTATTTAAAATAGAGCATGATTATAATTCCCCACATATCACTATATATGACATTATAATTTTGTGAAGCAAATTTCCACAAGTCTCTTGTGTTAAAGACATAATTCAAAAATACTGTCCTTTGATTGAATTCTGTGAATACAATGTCCACAAATCTTTCTTCTGAAAAACCCCATTTGATCTATTATCAAATTAATCTCAGACTCCACGATTTATCGGGCAAATACTCCTATTTGCCAAAGTCATGGAGGAATTCGGATCAAACAATAAACACCATTAATTAATCATTTAAAAATGACACTCAATTAATTTCCGCTGGTATTGCAACTTCAATACTTGATTTCAAGCTTAATCAACTCAGCACTTGAAATACTTAAATGGACCAAAACATCCATTACTTCTTTCATTGCTTTTATGACTAAACTCGACGGTGTCTGTTCCATCAATAGAACCTTTGTTCATGGGACAAGCTATTTTATCATATCTACAATTATGAATACTTATCATACAATCAATGTAACTGAGATGTGGAAACTTTATTCATAAGATAAAACAACTGACTTGTTCCATAACATAAAACAACTGATCTCGTCTTATTACATGAATAACTTTGTCTTGCAACAATCAAGACACACACACTCGCTCACTATTACAAAAGATCGTATCAAAAACTATTAATGATAACTATGATAACTTGAGGACGTGAACACCAAAAGGCCATCAACTCCTTGACTACCAGCTTCAGCGCCAGGTCACATCAAACTGCGCCGCATATATGTGATAATCAGGACCTGTTTCACAAACAGAGCAATTATCAAAAATTTCATCATATTCCATGGGCGAATTCATAATTCTGCATATATCAAATATATACCTGTAGCATCGAAGATCTCTCCTTCGATGGAATCAACCTTCAGAGACTGGAACTCACGTATGAATACGTAGAAGTTCATATCGTCGGCTTTCAAAATATACTTGCGAACATGCTTCTCATAGCTAGGAGGTAGAGATATCAGGACAATCCGAATGGCGCAAGAATCCGCCATCCAGTAATCGAAGACCATCGTCAGCTGGAAGTAGATGTCATACAATCTCTTCAAATGTGTCTTCAGACAGGTATGCTCCTCCATGTGAATGGTCTGGAACATTCTAAGCTGCCTGAACTGCTCACGCTTTAATTCATCCCCGAAGTGCGTCTTTATCGCATCCATCATGACGCTTGGCTCCTTGCGTCGAAACATCTCTTTCAACTCGGGTGCCAGGCATACGGTCATGGTGATCTCCACTTCAATGAATATGTCTCGACGCCTACGGAAATCATCTTCCTCCTCCTCGCTTGCAGAATCTCCTGGTCCTTCTCCTAATGGTTCATCGAGAACATATAGAATGTTGTTGTGTTCGATAATGTTTCTAAGACCCCTGTACCATCTGATGAAGTTGGACCCGTCGGCTTCTAATGTAGCATCCGGGCTCTTGAGGAAGTAACCGAAGTATAGTTGCGTAGTCTACAGATGTGATCGCAAAAGAAGGTAAGGTAAAGTTTATAATATGTAGGTGAGTTTTAGTTCTATAATCTCATTATCAAAAACACACCACACCAAGATTATTATCCCTAAAATAATAGTGGCGATGACACGACCCCCATCCACTACACCACCCCCGATCATCACGGCCGGCAGCACATCTTCAAAGGTGGACATAAAATGTCGATCATAACAACTCTATGACTCGTGCTCGATCTTTCGATCTTCCCGTGTTCCGAGGCCATACCTATGAGTATGCTAGGCTCGCCAATCAAACCTCGAATACCCTGCGCGTGCAACATGGCTTACACCCACTGTATGCGAACGACGAGATGTGTGACACCCGATCATCACGACCTGCCTCATAACGTAGAACTTTCTTGGTGGTGCGCAACGAGGGAGAACACAATTTTGGTATTTGTTAGGGATCATCCTATTTATGACGCTACCGTTGTATATCTAGCATATAAGCAATCAATAGGATGCACACACAACAGCACACAATAATGATGCAATGAAGTGCGATGTGACATGGTCGATGCGCCTGGACCTTCACGGCGCCATGTGCCTGGCCCCCCCCCCGGCGCCCCGGCATGGCTCCGAGTCTACAGAGCCCTCCATTGCCTCCGACAGTACGAGTAATATCAAAACTTACCGTAACCATGTCACATAAAATAACGCCTCTTCAAAACAAAGTTAGACGCCTCTAGCTTTATTTAGTTTTGCAAGTTTTACGTGGCATATAGGCTTATTCGTAAGAGAATCGCTTCCCTACCTACGAACTTTGTACCACAACGTCGATCGTATAATTGCATGTTTAAGCATCCCTTTCGGGCCCTCCATTGAAAATGCTTTGCCGACTAGAGAGAGAGAAACAGACACCCGCCAGCCACAGATACGGTGCAAGCCGTATGTCAGTAGTGGAACCAGTCTCGCGTGAGCGTACGCGTAAAGTCGGTCCGGGCCGCTTCATCAACTCAATACCGAAGGCAGCGCAAGTGCACGCTAGAGGGTAGCAAATATAAGACAGACGCCCTCATTCAACATGAGTTCTAACCGTACCAGCAGTACTACGCATAGATCGGCTCTGATACCACTGAAGGGGTTACGGTGCAGAAAACAATATTTTTTCTAGCGATCGAAACCCTAACTAGCCAGGATCTATCTATCTAGTACATGCGATAACGGTGGCGGAACGGGTTACATTACCTCCATGTAGACCGATAGCGGGGATTACGCTCCCGCACAAGCGTTGACGATGAAGTCGTACGTAGCCGACCTCGAGGTCGCGGAGAACTTGCCGCGATGTCGGAGTCGATCACGCCGGGGTGTCGATGATGATCTGCGTCGACGGGCGTCGGGCGGAAGAAGGCAGAGCGCCAGCACCGGGGCTGGTGCGCCGGCAGCAGAGGGGGGAGGCGCGGCGGCTGCAGGGGGCGAGACGACGTCGCCCAAGCTCCTCAATAGAGTAGCCTCCGAGCACTCGCAAACATACGGAGCCTAGCGACAACTCCCGGTCATTCAGATCCAGCTGAAATCGCAGGAGTAGATCTTATCTGGAATCCCGCAGAGCAACGACGCTCTGCGGTATGGCTTAGGTGGAGAGAGACCCCCTTCCTCAGCTCGGCGCGGCTCCGACTTGGGAACCACGAGATCGAGAGAGAAATCGGGAATTAATTGGATTTTCCTATGAATTAAATCAATTAATATGCCTTGCTATATAAAGGGGGAAGGGGGTGTGCCAACCCCCTTGGCTCCCCCATGTGGGACTAGAGGAGGAGAGGGGAGGGGGGGTTCGGCCGAACCCCCCTATGGGCCCTCCAACTCCTAGTCCGAGTTGGACTAGGAGGCCCAGCCTTCCCCTTCCTTGTGGGGTGCGGTTTCCCCCTCATGGACCCTCTTAGGGCCCATTTAGGTGGGAGACCCCTTTTTCCTTTATTTAATTAATATTAAATTAATATAAAAATCCCATTAATTCATAATTAATATATTTATATATAATTCAATATCCCATGACTCCGAAACTATTTCGTAACCACCCGAACAACTTTCGGACATTCTCGGAACCATTCCATAGCTCCCCGGAACTCCTTCCGGACCACCGGAACTCTTTCCGGATCAATTTTCTCTCTCCAATAAAAACCTATAAAATTCCAGAACCTATCTCCTAGCGTCGCTAAGACCTTAAGTTTGTTACGCTACGGTTCGGGAACACTCCAGATATGGCCGAGACACTCCGCTCACCAATGATCGTCAGGGATACTTGGAAATATATGACGACCCCTGTGCATTCCACGAATATCGTCGTTGAACCATAAGTATGATATTCATTCCCTTTGTCTCTGCGATACTACCTTGTCCGAGATATGATCGTAGACACACCGATGCCTTTGCTGTATCTCGTCACCGACGAAGGTTATTAACTCGTATGCGATATTACATCTCCATGACCTAGTCATAAGCTGCGCAGCTATATAGATGCAATATCACCGAGTGGGCCCAGAGTATCTTTCCATTACAAGAATGAACAAATCCCGCTCTTGATCCTTACGTCTTGATACTCTTTCGGAATACCCAAGATGGACACTGTTATTGTCATGCTATATAAGACACAACGTTTGATGCTCTCAAAGCACTCTTACGAAGCAACAATTAGTACGGTCTCACGGTCTAAGGAATAAGCTATCATACTCTTATCTATTGCAAATGACAAACATCGTAATACGATCTTATTGCAATACTTTGCGTATGTCCACCACCTTATTCAACTAACAAGATGACCCCATTGTCAACCGACGTCATTGTCCTTGATCGGGAATCTCGATCAACTGTTGCCCAATGGACTAGCTCATATAGAGGCTTGCTAGGGACCTGGTTTTCTATGTATCACGCGTGTATTAATAATTCCGATTAATACAGTTATAGCATAATACACAAACCTATTATAAACTTATGAGATAACGCAATAAATACTACCTATTTATTTGCCTCTAGGGCATATCTCCTTCAGATAGTTTGTTGAACCTTGTATGATGCACACATATAAGTTATGTGCCTCCGACTTGGTTCTACAAGATTATCGGGATTTAGTGTGTGTTTCTAATAATTGATTAAGTATGAGGCATTCTTTTACATGTTATTGCATTAAATTCTGTTAGAGTTGCACTATTCTTTTCCATTGAATTTTACTGTTTCACTATTCTGCCGATGATTGGAACATATGATTTTCACGTTGCATCTTCAGGGAGGAGTGAGCGAACCATGTGGTCTGAACGCATATGCAGTGTTCGTTCCATGTTGTTCGCTAACTCCGTCTCTGAAGCAATTCCATATGAGGCCTTGTTTATTGTTTTTCTTGAGTTCCTTCTTTTAATATGCCAATGATTAAACCGTTGTGACACCGTGTGATTCAGATGTGGCGTCTCTGAAATCTGTAATGTGCACAATACACATTTTTTTCATCTCACTGAATTTCAGAAACGCCATCTCTAAATTTGTGTCCAATATATGAGGCATGTGCTTGTGTTTATAGTATTTTGTATTTATAGAATGCAGATGATTAAAATGATGTTGCACACTATATGATATCCTTATAGTTTGTTGAACCTTGTATGATGCACACATCTAAGTTGTGTGCCTCCGACTTGGTTCAACGAGGTTATCAGGATCCATTGTGTGTTTTAATAATTGATTAAGTATGAGGCATTTCTTTTAAATCTTTTTTATAGTATTTTGTATTCTATAGATGCCGATGATTAAAATGATGTTACACACTATATGCTATCCTGAGAGTGTGTTGAACCTTGTAATATGCACACACATAAGTTGTGTCCTCCTACTTGGTTCAATAGAGCTTTGGGGATTTCTTATGTGTTTCAATATATGAGGCATGATTTAGCTTGATATGATACTTACCATCTTTGATATGTCGATGATTAAAATATTGTGACACAGGTTTCAGGGGTGGGGCTAGTGAGCCTTGTGATATGCATGAGTGCATAGATCTCATGCATCTTATCTGCCTCGCTGACTCCATCCCTGAAGCAAGTCCATACGAGGCATCAGACTTATTTTCTGAAGTTCTCGTGTGTGTTCAATTTCAGTGCTTTTTGAACTTGCATTTTACCATTTTTGTATATGCCGATGATTAAAATGATGATGTTGCACACTATATGATATCCTGATAATTTGTTAAACCTTGTAATGTGCACACATATAACTTGTGTGCCGTCCTACTTGGTTCCACAAATCTATCAGAATTGCTTGTGTGTTTTACTACATGAGGAATATTTTAGCTTGACAACACCAATTTTGTTTATTTCTCACTTTGTAAGTCATGTTGTATAGTAGGATGAAGGAGTGTAGCAGCGGAAGGAGGAGCCGGAAGCTAGAAGCTGCATGGAGGAGCCGGAAGCTAGAAGCTTGGGCATTGTCAAATTGTGCATATGTGTGAACCTTGTATTTGGGCATTGTCAAATTTTCTCGTGAACATGTTTGTAATGCATATGTGTGAACCTTGTAATGCCATGAATATGTTTGTAATGCATATGCATGAATCTATATTTGGGTATTGTCAAATTGTTTGTAATGCATATCTGGTAAATATATATATATATATAATGTTGTAATGCAATATTTTAAATTAAAAAAAATCTAATTGTACCGCTGGCGAACAGTTCAGGTAGCGCTGGCGGACAAGTCCCCCCCCCCCCCCCGCGGGGACCAACGCTGACGAGCGGATGCAGATCCGCTGGCGAACATGTCTTGTTCGCCAGCGCTATTATGTACTGTCGCTGGTGAACATAACAACCGTTCGCCAGTGGTGGCCGCCACTACCGCTGGCGAATAGTTGTTCGCCAGCGATAAATGTTACCACATACAACTATTCGCCAACGCTAGGCAAAAACAGCTCAGCTTCGTTATCGATTAGGTATCAGTGGGAACATCAAGATGAATCAGTAGCCTTTTTCCTACTAGTGGTGGCCGCTAACACTTCATTGAAGTCACACGCACAATGTGGCTTAGGAGACTTTGATGGTGTTATAAGGGATGTGTCAGGGGAGTATGTTGTTCAATGGTCAACAATCTTTACTATTTAGTACGGAAAGTGAAAAATTCTGCCGGACCTTCGATCGTTCGAATCACGTGAGAGCCCATCTGGCCCAACTCTCCGATACCTCCCAGCCCTACCCCTCCTCTACGACACCAGCCGCCGCCACGAGCTCGCTCGGTAGTCCGCGCGGCGGCCCTCGCGCAGTCCTCCCGCGCCGCCTCCCTCCCGCTCCGCTCCCCCGCACACCATGGCCAAAGCAGCCTCCCTCCTCGAACCCGTCCGCTTCCTCTCCCTGCCACTCCCGCGCTCGCTCCCGCCCTGCCGCGGCCTGCACCTCCTGCGCCCCTCACCCCTCCGAGCCCCGCGCCTCCTGCCCCCCTCCTCACAGCCTCAACCACCCCACACCCTCCTCGACGTGCTCAGGCGCCCCGCCCCCCCCCCCCCCCCCCCCCCCCCCCCCCCCGCGAACAAATGGCGGCGGGAGCTTCAAGATCGACGGCGGCGGCATCTGGGACGGCTGGAGTAGATGAGAGCATGACGTCTCTTCCCCCTATCCGGTCTCTCAGTGCGAGTGATTCGGATATGATGATTCCAGTCTTGATTAGATGCTTCTCGGGCAGGTGCACATGATTTCCTGGACTGGTCCTCGACTTCGATCCGTAGTTGGGCTACAGAAGGGCGTCCGCCTCCTTGTGGTGCGTGCCACCTGTTGCAGCAGCATCATGTGGGTTGGTTCTTGGGGGATGCTTAATGGTGTCCATAAGGTACAAATGGACATGAGAATATTTCATTTTCTTGGCATTAAATCTATACGCATTAGGTGATGGCAGAATATGCACAGGATAAGTGTATTTAGATGAATTCAGCACTGCTAGGTGAGATAAAATCTGTCTGACTGCTAGGGTCTTTTCTTCAGTTAAGTTCAGTTAGCAAAAAACCCGCGAGCCTATCCATGACCTGGTCTTTTGCCGTTTCAGAGTAGATTAGGCACGAGGTAAGAAGATTGTGGCGACATAGTAGGGTAATGTCCGGGTGACTCTAGGATGGCATTATCCACTAACCCAATCCGTCACCTAAATCTTAGGAATGTTTTTTAGGATATGTAACAAAGCTGCGTTATACGCAGAAAAAACATGGGGATCGTTCAAGACGTCCTTCCCACTACTCCTGTAATTTTCCTTTTGTTTACACTGATCTGGACTTCCTATAGGATAACTTGTTGATGGACACGAGCTCGTTTAATGATAGTAACTTCTAATTGCATGGCATTTCTTCTAATTGCATGTTTAACAGATTTGAGGGACTAATCTAATAAAGGTTTATAGGGATCATATTTAATTTGGTAGTTGCTGCTTTCAGTTGATGGCATATATCGAATGATTTGTCTTCATGTTCACGTGTCAAGGAGGATCTATATTTGGTAGTTCCTGATTAGGGTTGATAATATTTATTGAATGATTTGTGTACATGCCGAGGGCCCGCATCAAGGAATATGCAAAGGTCGTAGCAATAATTTGTGATCATGACTGTTTTATTGATGTTTCGAACCTGACTATACCAAGATTCCATATATTCGCATAATGCTGATATTTTGTCTCTGTTTATTCCAGGCGTTGGAGCATGCTTCCATCTCCATCATGGTAACACATTCAGTCATTCTTGCAAAGAACATTTAGATAAAAATGAACATTGATTCAAATGTGTGCCTCATTACAGCATGAATCTGGAGCAGCAAATATATGCAGATAGCCAGTATTACTTGAAATATGTTCCTATTAGTTCAACTGATGATTTGTATCTGCAGATAGCGCTGCAGTCTGGCGCGGGGATGACAACGATGGAGCCGACGCGCCGGGGTGGGTCTTCATCGACCTACCATTACCAGTTGTGGAGGTCCCCACCACCGTCTTCTCTGACTGCAACCTGTTGGGTCGCGGGGGTTTTGGCCCCGTCTACAACGCAAGCAGCTCTCGAACTCGCTGTCATGATCTACCTATCGTCTGCTCAACTCTGAGCCTCTGATTCACACCGTGTTATGGATAGCAGGCAACAGATCACGTTGAACAGTCTGTCACTAGATTTGCGGCAAGGGGCGCTAGAGCTCCTCAACGAGGTGCGGCTGTTTCTCATGGTTGTGCAATTGCAGTGGTTATATGGCTATTGGCTCCAAAGTACGGAATGAAGGGGGTACATGTGCATGAAGATTGATGTTTGTCCGGGCATGGAGAGCGTGCACCTCATGCCATCCATCAAATAATTCAGTGCTAACGCGGTCTCAATACGTAGGGTTTACTGAAAAGAGTTTAAAGGCAAATTGACATATAAGCTTCTTAATAATCATATGCTTACCCAGTAACCCATGCAAACTTGTACTCAAGTTATTATTGCTTTATCCCACGTTCATTAGCTTGCCATTGCCTCTTCAGGATAGGACCATTATTACTCAAATGATAATTGGCCTTGCTTTAGAAAGGGCCTTCGTTGTCCAGTTTAAGGGACTGAGAGGTGCTCAGACGTTGTGAGTACTGAGTAGCAAACCTCAACTTAATTCATATGAAGCTAGGAAACTAGCGACCTATGTGTCTGTACCATATTCACACATTAATACAAGATGCGTTTATTTATTGGGCCACAATTGCAATATTTGGTGATTTCCTGCTGCTGGATATTTATTCTGTATACACTTGATCAAACATCAGTTAACTAGCTATGAGTAACTTCTGATTCTTATCATGAGTTTTTCTGCAAAAGCGGCCCCATCTGCATTTCCAAGAACTTTGCTAGGTAAAATTGATCTTGGAATTTAAATTGTGACGTTCAAATAGTCGTGCTCTTCTTTTGATATGCTTGCGATGGCAGACGTGATGCAAATTTTCCCGGAGATTTGTAACTCGATAAGATAGAACATGAAGGTCGAGCAGAGTGGAGAGACTATGCTGGTGAGAAGATTATGGGGAAGCTAAGAGGGAGAAAGAGAGATGTCACTTATGGGTGCTAAAGTAAAATAAAGGGCGTTAAAGTAAAATAAAAATGTATTATATGACACTGAAGAGGGGGAAACTAGAGGATGAGATGTGGCTGCAAAGCACACTCTATATGCATAAGTGAAATCAAATGACCTTTTGACAACTGTCTCTAAAAAACTGTAAATATATTACTCTATCAACTTGATACCAGAGGACTGATTATATGAGGGAAAGTGATTTTTTTTATAATTTACCCTATTCTTTATTGTGTTGCGCTTGAACTTGTGCAACCTAGCACAATAAGTTTACAACTGTTCTTTTATTTGTGGCTAATATTGCAAAAATCAAGATTAATCTGTTTGATGGTTTTGCCATGAGTGGGAATGTAAGCGAATGCTTTGTAAATGGACAAACTTTAGATAACGTGTGCTAAACAATGTTGTCATTACAATTTCTATACTATTCACACTATTATTTTCTTGTCCCGTAGCAACGCACGGGCATTCACCTAGTCACACATAATGCAACACACCTAAAATTTATTACATGCCATCTACAAATATATTACGCTTTTTGTAAAAGACATTATATTTAATATGTTATTTTCCTTTGCAGTCACTAAAAGGCATAAAAATAAAAAATGTGTTGCAATATAATATGGGCGGCCCCATCGAATGTCTATCTCCAATTCTCCACCCCACATAAATTAGTTTGAACGAGTACCCAGACACGACACCCGATAAACTTCGGCAAGTTATTTGTTCCAAACGCGATTGTGGTCAAGGTAATGCGGATTGGCATCCTCTTTGAGCACTAGGAAAGATGGTGGGCTACTCGGCGCAGGCGGCTACAACTAAATAAGAAAGGACCTGCCGAGCCTGATATTCGATTTGGACCATTAAATGTCAATTTCTATAAGTTCGGTCTTGGAAGTGTTAAAAAAATCATATATGACTTGTTGATGCTTGATTCATTTGATGACTCATTTTGAACATGTAAGCTGTTGATCCGGAAAAGTACACAGATGAAGTTGTTGCACGGAATACTAACTTCTGAGAGCAGCTGTTAGTTTGATTTACCCATATATTTTTTTTCAAATTGATTTACCGATATATTTTGTTTATCACTCAGTTCATAACTTCATATACATCAGGCTACTAATTAAAGTCGATTCTCTTATATCTATAGGTATGACGTGCCGCCGTGGAGCCCTACTAGTATATTTAAGGAAGTGTATGCACATCAGGCTACTAATTAAACTTGATGCTCTTCTTATGTCCACGGGTACAGGTGCCGCCGTGGAACCCTACTACTGGTATATATAAGGACGTGTATCCCCCTTCATCTATAGACTATAGGTCCTCATAAGTTGTGCCTCTCGTCTGTTTAGACCCTCACTCAGTTTGATTGTTCGTTTTTTCATAAAAAAATCCCCCAATATGAATATATATCTCAGTATCTTAGCAATGATAGTGATGTACCACACTTCAAATCATTTAGGAATGAGCGGCATTCATAAAACTTGTTTGACATCATGTCTTTTGCACCTGGACCCGCGCCTCCCGTTGAGATGTCATTTTTCGGCCCCTGGCTTCATTTACACGTGAGTTCATTGGCGTCTTTCACAGTCCGTGCTATCAGCTCGAAGGATCAGCGCTCCGCAGTCCAGAACGAGAGATAAGAGCACGCGGCCCTCTCCAACCGTGGCTTCCTGTTTCTAGTACAACGATTGCTGAAGGTTTCCTACAAGGAAAGATTTCATTCCAGCTCGTAGTTTAGGTTGTCTAGTTAGGTGTGACATCTCTGTTTTCCTCGCTTGACTTGGAGTTAGGGGCGTTCGCTCCCTGCTCGTTTGTCGTTTCTTTTATCTTGGTTTGTAAGAGGGTTTTTTCTCACAACCTGTATCAGTTTGGCCGTTATGACTATATTTATGAAACGTGACAAAAGTCTGTTTTAAGAGATAATGTAATTTATCGGCTCATTGTTTATGGATACTAGAAGATACCCGCGCGTTACCGCGGGAACTTAAGCAATGAACTTGTATATAATAAATTACCAAATACATATTGTGAATATGGTGACAAATAATTTAAAGCGGAATCAACACGAACACGTATGCATTATGGGTGCATCAAATGTTTTTTAGTACATTGTGTACATGTTTAAGTCATCTATGGAACCTATTACCGACAGAGAAAACACGTTATTTACATGGTGTTCTTTCGTAATTTAACTTCGGCCAGCAATCTAACTACTAAAACAATATAATAACATGTCATGTGAAATCAGTGGATTCGGATTCATTGGTTTATTGTTGTCAGCTAACTCATATTTTGTTGGTAAATTTGCGGAAAAATTAAAACCTCGAAATGCTTGGCACATTGTATAAACTAGGACGGAGGGTATTGCCCCAAGCTGAATATGATTTCTTTTGTTCGCAGCGCAAAGTTTTAAAATGCATCCCGTATTTTCTGTATATTCTAAACTTGCTTTATATAGGAATCAAATCGCATTCATCACCTTGTTCCGATTGCGTATAAACCTACCTTTGTAATGAGAAGGCGTCTAAACCTAATGTTTCACAGGGAAATTATTCATACTACCTAAATGCTCGTGCGTTGTCATGGTCCATCTTTTTTTCTTTCTTATAGATGTCAATATAACCGATGTGACTATTTAGGCGTTTTTAAAAGATAGTACAAAATTACTGGGCGTAGCTTATTTTTTATCAAAAAGAAAGGCGAAAGACTTGAATTAATTCATTAGATAACAAAGAGAGCAAAGTCTTAGATTACATCGAGGAACCACCTAAAAAAAACATAAGCCTACTCTTCCAAAAATAAAGGTCCTAATGTTCTACCCTGGCGATGACACAAGTCCGAGCTTCCATCTTGATTTTCTCAAACACGTAGGTTGGCATTTTGCTCACTTTTTGTAATGTCCTAGTGGTGCTTTCATTCCAAATTTTCCATGTAACGAGCGAGCATGAGAAGTGAGCCTATGGCATTATGTTGCCCATCGTGAGACAGTACAACCACGATCCACCAAGTCTCCACTTCTTCGAAGGAGGGCCAAGAGTCGGGGGGACGAAGTCGTGAAGGTGAAGCCAATATTTAATCATGTTCCGAACCCAGCGAGAGTAGCGTATTCATGTTGTCTGGAAAGTGACGGTCCCCAAAAAATCATTTTCTTTCTCTGGCTTCTTTCACACAATAAACTTCTCACCAGAGATAACTTGGTGAAAATGCAAAATTGTAGATGATCTTAAATTTGTTGAACCTGGGACTGGCTTCCATATGTTCTTTGAGTTTGCGGTGATTCGTGTTGTTTGGGTTGAACTAAAGTACATTCGTGTTGTTTATGTGCGAGCATTTCTATCGTTGAACTTTGCTTCAGTACATATTTGGTCCATCTAGTACGGTAAATTTGTGTGCACATAAGAACATTTACTGCTCTTTAATGGTACACAGACTCTAACACGAAAAAAGGATCATCAGGCCGACACTACTCCTTCACCTACGAACTCAAACTTATTTCCGTTCCACGAATATATAATAATATCGCTTTGCTTGGAATTGTTATCTTCCTACGCTCCGCCACTAACGTTACCTGCTCATATATTTCCTTCTGAACAGTTTTTGTCTTAGTCAAACAGCCTAGAGTGGGAGTGAGATTTAGAACATCCATGATATAATTAAGCTACTAACAACATGGGTCCTCGTGTTTCTTACCTTCCTATGGTTGGACACTTTTGAATGGTCGAGGTCCTGATCTAGTATATACTAGGGAAAGTTCAACAAAAACGTCACCCGCAAGCTCGGAATGAGTAGCATCAGAAATAAATCAACAAGTTGGGTTGTCCTATTCAGCAAATGTCGCTGATCTACAGCCGCATCAGATCCCACTCCTGCGTCCTGTCACAATCCTCAAGGGATCTCGCCTTGGCTACCTCACAGATTCCAAACAAGTATGATTGTATGAAGTATCATCTATTGTAGTTATCGAAAGCAATAAGTTCACAGAACATTTGTCATCAGTGATTGATATTTTGCTTAATCTATCACATTCAATCTTGCAACGTGTGGAGCATCGAGACCTGTTTATGGAGGTGTGTACCAGACTGGAGGATACAGCGAGAGACTTTCTATCCCGACATGGATGGGCAGCATAATTTGCGGATCGACCCTCCACCTCCTTAGGCGTTTTTACATTTTATCTTTATGATATGTAATTCGCCTCATTTATTTGTTTCGTACTTCAGACTTTTTTCGGCTGTGTGCATTCTGGTTATGCAGAGGCTGGGTGTAATACTTAAATCTTTAAGTAATAAAGCTCCCTTTATCTATAAAAAATCACATTCAATCTTACACCAAATATCTTTGTATTAGCTGTTGCATTATTTTGAGGACACAAATTGACGAGGATATCTGCAATGTCAAGTGCCCGGTTACTGCATATGGGGCGACGAACCCGTTCCTGAGGTAATGTTTCTGACTTGTTCTCTTTGTTTCTTCTTGTCTTGAAATTCTTCTTCTTAATTCGACTTGCGTCTACTTGCTTCAGGGTCGATCTCTGCTGGTCAGCCTTCCTCCTCTTCCTGAAAATGGATCCGACGACGAGTCGAGGGTTGTGGAGGAGGATGACAACGACGACGAGGTTCCGTCCGCTGTCTCTCCCAATGACGAAGCGAAAGGAGGAATTTAAATTTGTCCTTCTTTACTTTGGACCTCTATTATTTGCCACATTTTATTTGGGCTTTTATTATTTGCCATGTATTAGACTAATCTATTTACCATTTGCCCTATTTATACTCTATACAGAATTATTATTATATTTAACTCCAAAATACATTATCAAATACAGTACTTACCTATCCTATACATGGCTCGCTAGACCGAACCAGGATTAGTTGATCGTTGGACAAATCTTTCTTTCCCGATACAGAGGAGTAACTGAGCGGGAGCGCCGCCGCCGGCCGGGCGGCCGGACCACCAACCGCGCGGCCACAATCAGATCAGCGACCACGAAGGTTAGACACGATGCAAGTAGCAAGCACACATACCTCTGAAGCCAGCCACTCCTCGCGACCACCCGCACAGCTCCAGGAGTCCCCTTGTATCCTCGCTTCGGTTGGTGTCGTCGCCGGACGGCTGCTCCATCCATGGTTGCCGGCGGACAGACAGACGGAGCGACTCCACGCCGCACACCTCCAAGAATCCGCTTCCGCCCTTGGTCCGGATGGTGTCGTCGGCGGGCGGCAACGCCATCCGTGGTCGCTGGCGGACAGCTGCTCCGTCCGTCCGCGCCGGCGGCCGGCTGCTTCATCTATGGTCTCCGGCTCCATGGTCACCGTCGGGCGTCGTCCCGCCGTTGGACAGTCACGCAGCACAGCAGCCCAAATTCCTCAGTTTATCCTAAGCTGAACACAGAGTGAATCGATAGCAGGCTTAGTAGCCGGTCGGCCGGATCGATGCCAGGCATGTACAGTTTACAAATCGTACTGTATTTTAAAATGTATTTTGGAGTTAAATAAAATAGTAATTCTGTATAGAGTAGAAATATGGCAAATGATAAAGAGACTAGTCTAATATATGGCAAATGATAAAAGCCCAAATAAAGTGTGGCAAATAATAGAGGTCTGAAGTAAAGAAGGGCAAATTGTAAATTCTCCCCGAAGTGGAGGATGATGACGACGACGAGGAATCCGCGCGGAAGAGGCAGAAGCGCCGGAGCGGCGGTGACTCTGCGACCGCTTCGTCGCTCACAAGGGGTGCGGAAGCTGATCCAGAGGAAGTCGTCGCGACGTCGTCGGGTGCTCGGTCCCCAGGTGGCTGGATCGAGCCCCTGGCTGTTCCCCCTGCCAGCTCCGCGCCACCACGTGCGTTCACGCGGCTGGCATCTGTCTCCTTAGGGAGTGATGATGAACTTGAAACTTCCAGGTTAGTACCTTGTTGGCTTCGAGTTGTCTTTTGTATTTCCAATCCTTTAGTTGGTCATTGTACTGTTTTGCTTGAGCCGTCGTTCTGGCGATGTCCACTCCCCTCGTCGTGAAGTGGAGCACACATCCGCCCCTTCGACCGAGCTGGTGACCCGGGTGGCAGCCGAGGAGCGCCCGCAACCTGATGTCGTCGCGTCTTCAAGTCGCGCTCCCCCGCCGTCTTCCGTAGATGTCGACCTTCTGGACCACGTAAGTCCTTTGTACTTGTACTTGTAGTCTTGAATTTTCATCGGGTGCGCGATCAGCGCTCCCGATGGGAGTAGCCCCCGAAGGTGTGGGTGACTAGTAGAGTCGCCCGCAACTTTATTAATTCCTTGCTTGTGTTTCAGCCATATTACCGCCAGCAGCTTGATGCAGCCGCGGCTTACGTTCGCCTGGAGAAGGAGAGGGATCAGCTTCGTGCTTCTCTTGACCAGGCTGATAAGCGGGTTGCTGAGCTCGAGTTGAAGATTCAGGATCAGGGTGAGCTTGAGAAGGCTCTCCACGAGTTCCAGGAGCGGGAACGGGTGCGGGTTGACCAAGAGAAGACTCAAGTCGACTGCCTTCTTTCACTCGCCGGTGCTCTTGGGGGTAGGTTTCGGCTTGATGCCTACTGTGTTTTTGCTTTTGCCTTTGTCTGATGTTTGACTTTTTTGCGCAGAGACATGCGGTGGAGCTCCTGAGGAGGGCTCGTCGAGTGACACCGTCGACTTGGCGACGGCTATCGGCTTCCTTGACCGTGTCTGCGCGTATGCGTCTGATGCGCTGAAGAAGTCAACAGATACGCTGAAGAAGTCGACGGGAGCCCTTACGACGGTGCACCGCAACATCTTCCCAAGCGACCCGCCGCCGACTGCCGTGGACGCCCTTGCTGCTCCGTTTGAAGATGGCGCGAGCACCCTCGCCGACTTTACTCGGACGCAGACGGTACGCGGCTCCGAGCTCACCTTCCAGCTCCTTCTAGGCCACCAAATTCAGGGCGACTTCGCGAAGGTCGTCAGCGGCTTCCCCCGGAGGCCTGATGGCCGGACCGCGTCCCTAGGCGGAGTGAAACTGCGGGCTACACAGCTAGCTGTGAAGCTTGTGGCCACCTTCGAGAGGGCGCTGGCCAAGGCGACTGGGGCGGCTGCTGCTCGGAAGAGTCGCTCGCAGTCGGAGTCTGTTGCCCAGGAGTAGTTGTAGGGGCTTAGCAGTCGCAGTTTCATGTACTGATAACTTTTTCTTTGTAATTACTGCTGACTGGTATTTTGTCGGGTCTTCTGGCCTTTGACAATAATTTGGCTGAAATTGAATGTTTCTTCCCATCATATTTGTCTTTGCTGAGCGGTCGTATACTGGTATTGATTCTGCACGTTCATGACAGACTAACTTGCGCGGTGGCACCTCTTCGGTTTCTGCGGCAGGACCGAGTGGCGAGGGATCTTCTTTAGGTTCTCGCCGTCGCCAAGCTGCTCCGGCTCCTCCGCGAAGTACGAACGACCAGCGCATAATCACTTATTTGAAGAATAAGGTGGTTGAGCTTGAGGCTACCCTGAAGAATACCGAGCTGCTCTCGCAGCGCTCCAGGTCGCATCCGACTGCAGTTTTTTCCCAGCGCGAAGATTTTTTGATCGGGGAGATCGATCTCATCAGTCGGCAACTTCAAGGTTGGTATCCTCTGCGGCTGCCTTTCCTTGTTGAAACTTGCTGGTTCTGACTTCCAGCTTGTGTATGCAGACGTGAACCCGGATTGGGAGGCTGAGCGGGACCGCGTTGAAGAGCGTGTTACCCGGGAGGCGTCTGGCGACTCTCACGAAGCTCGCCAATTCTGGGTGAACAAGTCGCGAGGGCGCATTCTTACTCGCATGCTCGACCGAACCTGGCGTGCGGCTTTCCTTTTGGAGAACTGTCGGAAGACCCTGTGGCATATCCATCGTGTCTACTTTCCGCACAATGGGCAGCCGCATGGGCTGGCCACCTTGCTCGAGAGGTTCCGTGATGGCGATGCTCTGAAAGAGATCGTCCATGCTCAGCTTGTCGCCGGGGCGAATGCGGCTTTGGCGTACGTTCGGCTGCATCGGCCCAACCTTCCGTTGGAGAGGCTGATGGGTGGACTGCCTGGCGATGCCGAGTATGCCAATGCCCTGGCGGCTGCGCGCCAGATGATTGAGCAGGTGCAGAAGCATAGCGAGCGCCTTTTAGGCCCACTCGGGGCGCCGAAGGCCGAGCCTGCAGACTAAGAGTAGATGTCTTCTGCTATACAGTGTAGCGTACCTGCACTTAAAATAAGGCAGATACCTGTGTATAGTGCAAATCCCTGGATCGATTCATTTGCACACACAGTTTACGATGTAATATCACAACAAAGCGTCAATTTTATTACATCGATATCCAGAATTATAAAATATTTGATACAAGTTGCATAGCATAAAGCTAGCATTGCAAAGTACACCGCGGAAATATAACAGCAGTGAGTCTCTATAACTTTCATGCTGCCACAGGCGAAAACATGTTGGTTGTAGACTCGAAACCTTTAACGAAACCTCACTCGTCATCTGATCAAATCTGCAATAAGAAAAATATTGCAACAACGTGGGTCAGATTCCATTAAAAATGGAGTCTGGCAAGTGACACTATGGTGGACACTTATGGAATAACTCTAAAGCCTATATGCATATTTGGCTGGTGGAGTTCAAGACTAATTTGCATAAAGCCAATTTTTCCTACTCTTTTGAAAACGCTTTTCTTGAAATCAAGACGAGTATGGCATGAAAACCATAAATCTCATCTTCCCTTGTTCACCCATCAAGTTTTACTTCTGAAGTTGGAATGATGGAATCCTCCGTTGACGTCCTTGATCAGCTGCTCAAAATTGTCCGTAACCGGGGACACGGCTAAGTACTTAGTTTTACACTCTGCAGAGGTTGTGCACTTTCACCATTGTACCCATTCAACCCAAACTATCCTTTACACACCATTTGTGAATAGGAAAGGAGAGAATGAGACGAGATCTTTCAGAAGCCTTTTCCCTCCCACTCTGGCTTGACCCGTTCCACCTAACATCCCCCTACATCTGCTTGTCAAGCCGGAGAGAGTCCACGCAACGTAATTGATCAAGCCAGAGCCCATATGGCAATGGCTGCACTGGAAGCAATCGTCACTCGGAGTTCTTCAGATTCCTCGGTTCCTGGGTGGCCATTCACAAGTGTACATACTCCAGGAACCATAGACATGGAACTGAGTAGCCACTCAACATAAACCATACAACCACTTACCACCCAGGTGTTTCATTCTTAACTTAGTAGAATTCAGATTTTCACAAAACAACATTTGCATAGCATCAATAATTCTACTAAGTATTGCATAGGAACCTAGACACAAGTATAAGGGATTCTACACAGGTTTAGCATAGCAACACATGCATATATAAAAAAAATACACTAAGTACTGCATATAGAAATAGGAAGTTTATGAGGTGTGCCACTTGCCTTTGAATGTTGTCGTTGTTCACAACTCCTTTCAACGATACTCGGGACTCTCCGTTCAATCTAACAGTATAGACAAGCAACAATACAACAATCAACAGCAAGCACAACTCCACAATGCATACAAACACATACTAGATGAATAAATAAGTTTTATAAAACTTTCTAAGGAAAATATGTCTATGCATGATGTGCAAAATATTCCTAAGGGCTAGAAATACTTTTTCATGCCATGAAAATCTTTTAAGTTAATGCAAGGCAAATAGGTGGGTCAAGAATGACTAAGGACTAAGGTCTTAAGTTGGATAAACATACTTTGTTTTATATCTTCTTGAAACAAGCACTCTAATGGCTTAGCCATGATGTGCAAAATACTTAGAGAAAAATACTAAGTCATTTGTTCAAGATGATCCACAATTATTATCAACTCTTTGTAAATTGGATATTCACTATAGTGAGAGAGACAGACACCCGGCCAGCCACTTAAATTGTGGAACAGGTCTCATGTACGTGGACATGTAAGGTTTTTTTCCAGGCCGCTTCATCCCACTATGCTGCTAGGATCCAACAACTTCAAGATGATAACATCATGATCAAAATTTGTTTAAGTCTCAAAGACAAGATTAGGAAAGAGGGAAAAGATAGAGAGAAAGATGTAGTTGTCCTCCAGGCTTCATCTCCAGACTTGTAACTTTCTTCTGAATGATGTCTTGATTGAGTTCTTGGTAGTCTTGATGAATCTTCAGACTTGATGGTTCTTGTGTCCTCGAGGCTGGTTTTGGATTTACTTAATCTTCAAGAAATCCCAGAGGAGAAGAAAAGACAAAGAGAAAGCCTTAGAGGATAGTAAGGGGGTTGGCCTCCTTGAACTTCTTCTCACTTTTCTTCTAAGTGCTTGACCTCTTGAGGATGCTTCCAGTGTCTGTTTTCTTCTAAGTCCTTCATGAACTTCTTCTTGACTTTCTTCTAAGTGTTTCTTCTCCTTGAAGATACTTCTGAAGTCTTGTTTTTGGCTAAGTCCTTCATTGGTCTTCCAGTTCCATGTTGAAGATTACTAAGTGTCTAAGTGTATAGCACTTTTCCCAAAATACTAAGTTTGAAAATAATCCTAACTTAGAGAAAATGGGGAGGAGTTTTCCTTATGGAAAATATAACTATAAAATATGCTATGCATGAAATGCAATTTTAAATCACAAGCAACATAACACTAATTTTTGTGAATTTTATAACATATGCATAAGTTATAATTGCAATTTAATTAGTTTCTAATTTGCAAAACATATTAACAGGAAACATATTGATTAAGGTTTTATGTGTTTTATATTTTATAACCCAATTTTCTTTATAGATGGTTTTAATAGCCAGAGGTGGTTTAATTATATTTAATGCAATTTGATTTAATCAAAATTAATATTTCTATTAATAGTTATGTTGAAAATATTCAAACTATTCAAATTAAATCTATAACTATGAATTCATTCAAAAATTACTCAAAAATATTTTATAGCAGTGGCATTAATTTACAAATATTCTAAAGTTTCTAAAACAATTTTATTTGCAATTTTTGGATTTATAGATTTAAAGTTATTACAAATACACTCCAATTCACCATTTGAAATTTGAATAGTTTATACTAAGTCAAATTTGAATTTTGTCAGATCCCTAATATTCTACATGTCAAGAGCTTTCCAAATATATAAAAAATATTAAATTTGGAGTTGTGGTTAAAAAGTTGTGACAGATCTAAGTGGCAGGGGTGTTTCTGTAAAACTGCCAATTAAATTTAATTAAGGAAATTGTTTTCCACGTGGCAGCTGACTGGGCAGTGACGTGGCGCTGACGTGTCTGCCACGCGGGCGCTGACTGGGTAAGTCAACAGGTCTGGGCCGTCAGATCTGGATCTGACGGTCCAGATCGGATCGTACCGGTTCGTCGGCGACTTCTAATCTACGCCGTCAGATCTAGATCGAAGGGCTCACGTTGCATACCAGAAGGTGGCGGCGCGGTGGCTACCGGCGACGAAGGAGACGGTGGCGCGGCCTCGGTCTTGGACGAACACGATGCTCCGGTGGTTCCCCGGGCGTGGGACGAGTGTCAAAAGATTCCCCGCGGCACGGCGAGTTGGATGGGGTGGTCGGCGTCGACTCGCGTGTCCTCTACTGCGACTGGCCGTGGTCGGGGTACGGCGGGTCCGGCGAGCTCCACACACTCGCGATTTGCTGCGAAAGAGATCGAGGGAAGGGTCAGGGAGGTGCGTGTCGACACGGGGAAGAGGATGGGTGGGGTCTCGGGGCTTAGGGCAGCCTACCTCGCCGGGGATGGAAGAATTACGGCGGCGGATGGTGCGGACTCCGGCGAGCTTTTCCGGCGGCCTGGGGGCACGATTTACTTAGGGTTTGAGGGGGAAAACGGCGGCGTGATCTGGGGTTTATATAGTGGGCGTCAGGAGATCATATCCCGCACGAATCGGAGAGGATTTGACTCCGATTCGAATCCATCTTCGGCGCTTTGTTCGGATAGACGTTGAAGACGATCTGCTGACGTCACCGATGACGTCAGCAGGTATTTTCTTTTCTGATTTTTCTATTTTGTTTATATCTTTTGATTTATAACTCCAAATGATGTCAAATAAATTTCTAAAAATTTGTAGTATTATTATCTTTCTGTTAAACCAATTGTGGGCATGTTTTGAATAATTCTGAAAAATAATATTTTGAAATACTGATTAAATACAAATTTGACACTTAAAAGTCAAATTTGAATTTATATCTTAAATAAATTTTCTTTTGGCTATATAAATTTTATAAAATACCCATATTCAAAATATTTGAATTTAAGTTATTTAAACTTATTTTTGCTGAAATCATTCATCTTTATTTGGCATAATATTAAGGAACTAAACATAAATAATGTTTAGAAAATGTGGAGTATAAGGTATTCATTTTTAATTGAAAATTATTTGTGCAACATTATATTTTATAATATGATAATGCATTTGATACTTCATAACAACTTTGGACAAGACCTTTGTTTTAATTTTATTCTTCTTTAGAATATGTTAATCATTTCGTGCTTTGAAAATAGATGAAATTCATTTAAGCAAATGAAATGTTTGTTTGGCTAATTCATTAATTTAAAATCTATGAAGTTTTAAAGTTATACACTATAGGCTTATAATTTCCAAACTATATTTTGAACATAGTTTAAAGGAATGAAAACCATTTGGTAATTATATAACCTTTTGAATAATCTTGTATTTATGAATAGATATGGCTAAGTGGTTTAATTCAAATACTTATAAAGAAACTAATTTATTTAAAATAAAATGGATTGTAGTTTGTAAAATATTTGTCAAATTATATTTTAAGGTTTTTGAAATACAGTGGATAATAAGATGTTTAAACTGTGACATTTGAATTATTAAAACTCTTTCAATAAGTTGGAAGTCTTTTATAGTTGGTTTCCTTATGCATTTAATGTTTTATTTTAATGAAAAGAAAAGTTTTAAATTTTAGTGATTTTTGAATATTGTAAAATGTTGGGATGTTACATACAGGGTTAGTTTAATGTGGCGATTATACCGATGTAAATGACAGTATATGAAGTTAAAAGAGTTCTCGAGCAACGAGTGAAATTGCTTTCATTACTATGCGAGTATTTGCTTTGTCTTTGACTTGTGTGGCGCAGCCCCCGAGTACCTTGGGTGACGGCCTAAGCCTGCGTTGTGACCCTGTGTGGCGCAGCCCTCCGAGTGAGTCGAGTGGCGTCCTAGGATTCTTTCAAGTGAGACATGTGTACCGCGGCTTCCGATTGTATCGGGTGGCGATTTAGGGTTTTGGACTTGACCTGTATGGCGCAGCCCCCGAGTAGCTCGGGTGGCGGCCTAGGATTTATTCAGTGTGGCATGTGTGGCGCAGCCCCCGAGTAGTTCGAGTGGCGGTATAGGGATTTTCAAGTGTGACCTGTTAGGTGCAGCCCCCGAGTATGTCGGGTGACGACCTAGGATTTTGTACTTGACCTGTGCGGCGCACCTCCCGAGTAAGTCGGGTAGAGGCCTAGGATTTTTGATTTGTGCCTGTTTGGCGCAGCCCCCGAGTGGTTCGAGTGGAGGCCTAGGCTTTTCAAGTGTGACCTGTGAGGTGCAGCCCCCGAGTGCGTCGGGTGGCGACCTAGGATTTTTGACTTGACCTGTGTGGCGCAACTCCCGAGTAGATCGAGTAGAGGCCTAGGATTTTGCGAGTTATGCCTGTATGGTGCAGCCGCCGAGTGACTCGAGTGGCGGCCTAGGCTTTTATTTCAACCTGTGTGGCGCAGCCCCCGAGTGAATCGAGTGGCGGCCTAGGATTTTTTGTTTGCCGCCGTAGAGTGAACAACATTTTCTTCAATCACTTTATTGATTGCTGCGAACATGCCGCCTCATTAAAACCCTTCCAGTCCCCTCAGGTACCCTGGTAAGGGAAAGAGTGCGTCTGAAACTTGCCGCTTTGACATGCTATCCTTGTTACAATGGTTGAGTCGACTAAGCATAGAACCGCTGGAGTTGTGCGACGTTCCACGGGTTGCTGCAGGTTGCACCTGTCTTCGAGTCCTTTAGGCGATATGCTCCGTTGCCAATTGCTTCTGTGACAATGAATGAACCCTCCCATGGGGAGGCGAGCTTGTGCACTTTCTTCTGTTTGAGGCGAAGGACCAGATCACCTGCGACGAAAGCTCTTGGCCGCAATCTTTGTTCGTGATAGTTGCGCAGGTCTTGCTGGTATACGGCTGATCGCGCCAGAGCGATGTCGCGTGCTTCGTCCAATATGTCTATGCTGTCTTCGAGTGCCTCTTCTGCATCTGACTCGTCGTAGGTGACCACCCATGGTGCGTCAAACTTGATGTCGCAGGGTAGGATTGCTTCTGCACCGTACACCATGAAGAATGGAGTGTACTGGGTGGATCTGTTGGGCGTGGTCCGCAGACTCCAGAGGATTGACGGCAGTTCTTCCACCCATGCGCCCGCTGCGCGTCTTAGTGGTACGCGCAGTCGCTTGTTGATGCCACTACACACGAGGCTATTGGCTTTCTCCACTTGTCCATTGGATTGCGGGTGCGAGACGGATGCATAGCTGAGTTTGATACCTTGCTCTGAGCAGAAGTCTTTGAATTCTTCGGCTGTGAAGTTCGAGCCGTTGTCTGTGATGATCCCGTTTGGTACTCCGAACCTGAAGATGATCGATCTGATGAAGTTGACTGCTGATGATGCGGTCGAACTTGTGATGGGCACGGCTTCGATCCACTTGGTGAACTTGTCGACTGCAACCAGGAGGTGAGTATGGCCCCCATTGGGCGAAGGGCCAGGCTAGTGGTATTGTTTTCAACTCGGAGTCCGGCGCGTGCGGCTTGTTAGCAAACTCTTGGCACCCTGTGCATTTCTTTACTAGATCTTTGGCGTCCTGCATGGTTGTTAACCAGTAGAACCCGACTCGTAGTGCTTTGGCCACCAGTGCTCGACTGCTGGCATGATGCCCGCAGATACCCGCGTGGATGTCGAGTAGGATGGCTTGGCCATCGACTGGGTCTACGCACCTCTGCAGGATTCCCGAGATGCTTCTCTTGTAGAGCTCCCCGTTGATGACGGTGAAACCTTTGGAGCGCTTGATGATGCGCTTTGCTTCGACTGGGTCCGCTGGCAGCTTCTGATGCAGTATGTACGCCAGGTATGGTCCTGTCCATGTAGCTTCGACTAGCATGACCTCCATGGGGACCTTCTCTTGGCTTGGCGGGTTTGCCTCGCCTTTTGCTTTTGTTGCAGTGCTTGTTGCGGCTTGAGTCTTGATAGATCTCTGCGTGATGCGCTCGAGGAAGACGTCGGGTGGAACTGGAACTCTGTCTGATCCCATGTTGGCGAGGACGTCGGCTTCTTCGCTGTTGTCGCGGCCGACGTGCCGTAACTCGCAGCCATCGAAGTTGCCTTCCATCTGGTTGTACAGGTCTCGGTAGGCGATCATGTTGTCGGCGATGGCGTCGCAGGACTTCATGGTTTGCTGTACCACCAGGTAGGAGTCGCCATATATCATGAGGTGCGTGGCGCCACAGTTCTTGGCCATCTTCATGCCGTGGATTAGGGCCTCGTACTCGGCTTCGTTGTTGGATGGCGTCGGAAAATCCATCTGTAGGACATACTTCAGCTTGTCACCCTTGGGGGAGATGCCCCGGCCGACTTGAATTTCTTGGAGCCATCGAAGTACATTGTCCATTCGTTGGACAAGTCGGGGATATTTGGTAGCTGAGCTTCTATCCACTCGGTGTTGAATTCTAGGAGGACTTGGGCCTTGATGGACTTCGGGTGAGCATACTTCAACCCCCATGGTCCTAGCTCGACAACCCACTTGGCGACTCGTCCCGTCGCGCGTTGGTTTGTGAGAATGTCTGCTAGTCAAGAGGAGCTTACCACCGTGATCGGGTGCTCGGAGAAGTAGTGGACGACCTTCCTGGAGGTCATGAAAACTCCATATGCCAGCTTCTGGTAGTGCGGGTAGTTCTGCTTGGACAGTGTGAGGACTTCGCTGAGGTAGTAGACGGGCCTTTGCACCGGGTGACTGTGCCCTTCTTCTTCCCGCTCGACTACGAGAACCATGCTCACCACCCTGTTTGTTGTTGAGACGTATAGGTATAACGGCTCGTTTTCCAGCAGTGCCACTAGGACTGGGGAGGTTGTCAGGGTTTTCTTGAGATGGTCGAACGCATCCTGCACCTCCCGTGTCCACTCGAACTTGTCCGTCTTCTTCATCAGTTGGTAGAAAGGTAAAACTTTCTCTCCCAACTTACTAATGAACCGGCTGAGAGCGCCGACTCGGCCGGCTAATCGTTGCACCTCACGGAGCTTGGTTGGTGCTGGCATTGTGAGTATGTTCTGCACCTTCTCGGGGTTTGCTTCGATTCCTCTTGCTGATACGAGGTACCCTAGTAGCTCTCCGGCTGGCACGCCGAAGACGCACTTCTCTGGGTTGAGCTTGATCTGGTACACATTGAGTGCAGCGAAGACCTTGCGGAGGTCGTCTGAAAGAACATTTCTTAATCCCTAGTGTTTTGTGTGTTAGTTAACAATACCAATGATATACTAATCCTATTGCTAAGTATTTCAGTTTGGGTGAAATTCATATCACAAATCTTAAAGCCAAATTGTAGAGAAAAAGAGTTTCTGGAATTCTTCAGGGACTCGGATATTCCGGTCCCCCAACCGGATATTCCGAGTCAACCCCAGATTTTGGCTAAGTCAAGTTCAAAAGTGGCACTGACTTCAATCGAAAAATCAGCCCGGAAATTTCAAGGACCCGGATATTCCGGTTCACCAACCGGATATTCCGGTTCACCCACCGGATATTCCGAAGCAACCTCAGGAAAATTGCTAAGTCAAGATTCAGAAGTGGCACTGACTTCAATCAGAAAATCAGCCCGGAAATTTCAAGGACCCGGATATTCCGGTTCACCAACCGGATATTCCGAGTCAACCTCAGGAAAATTGGCTAAGTCAAGAATCAGAAGTGGCACTGACTCCAACCGGAAATTCAGCTCGGAAATTTCAAGGACTCGGATATTCCGAGTCAACCTCAGAAAATCGACTAAGTCAAGTTCAGAATTGGTTCTGATCTCAACCGGAAATTCAGCCCGGATATTTTCAAAGGCCCGGATATTCCGGGGCACCGGAATTTCCGGTGCAACTTATACCGGAATTTCCGGGTGACCAAGACAGCCAACGGCCAGATTTTGAGGGGGAGTATAAATACCCCCTCACTCACTCAAGAACATTTGAGCTCTCAGACTTTCTCTCTCCTACTATTCTTGAAAGCTCAATTCATCAAGATCTCCCAATCCCCCCACCCAAACTCATAGATCTTTGGAGGATTGGAGGAGAAGGCCCAGATCTACATCGTCACCGAAGGGATCTTCATTTCTCCCCCATTCATTTGGGGATTTCGTGGCTAGGGTTTCCGGTGGGAAAACCTAGTTCACCATTGTTGTACTCTTGATGTTACCTTGACCTCTTGTGGTCCTTGACCTGTTGTGGTCCTTCTTGGGAGCCCCCAATTCAGTTGTGGGTGTGTGCCTCAAGCGTTTGTAAGGGATTCGATCTCCTCCCTAAAAGGGGATCAATAGTGGAAGGTGGACTCGAAACCTTTGTGGTTGAGTTCATCGGAGAAGAAGGTGAGCCTTTGTGGGTTGCGGCTAACCTGTTGTGGTAGCGCACACCTCTCCAAAGGAGACGTACACCCTTGGGTGGAACTCGGGAATACATCTTCGTCTCCGCGTGCTTCACTTGGTTTCCTTTACCCTTTACTCCCTTACTTGCTTCTTGTTATTGCTTAGATTCTCATTTAGGTAAATTCACCGTAGTTGCATATCTATCTAGAGAATTTACCTTTGAGTTGAGCCTAAAATTAAAAAGACCTAAAATTTGTAATAGCACCTATTCACCCCCCCCCCCCCCCTCTAGGTGCCGGATTCCCGTTCAATTGGTATCAGAGCCTTGTTCACTTTTAAGGGCTTAGCCGCCTAAGTGCAACGATGACGGAATCCGATGCCGAGAGGGCCGCCCGTGAAAAATTAGAGGCGGAGAAGGAGGCGTTAGCCAAAGGGGCAACCATGGCCGATCTTATTGATATGAGATCGTCCTTGGAGGCCCAACTCCTCAAGATGAATGAGATGCTCATGGCACTCTTGAAGTCTAAGGAGCCCGAGGCTACCTCTCCCTCTCCTCCTCCTAAGGAACACGCGGGGAACTCTAAGGAGTCATCTTCCGATGGGTCCAAAGATGTTACCTCAAGTGTTCCCGGGATGGCGGAAAAGGATGAACCACCTAGCTCCTCTAACACCCCCAAAGGAGAGGAATTTCATAATGTCAACCATAATTACTCTCCTAACCCTCCTATCCCTCACCCTCATGTAAACTTTAGAAGTGACCCTCCTAAGCTTAAACCTACTCATTTCTCTCAATGGGTGTTTCTAATGAAGTCTCATCTATGTAGTGCCTCCATTGAGCTTTGGCGCATCATTGAAGAAGGATACAAGCCCCATGATCCAACCAACTTGACAAGAAGAGAAGTGGTTGATAGCCAACTCAACGCCACCGCTCTTCATCAACTCCAAATGGCCGTTGGAGAGAAGGACATGGCGCTCATTCAACAATTCTCCACCGCCAAGGAAGTTTGGAATGCTCTTTCCGACATCTTCGTTGGGAATGAGAGCATGAAGAAGAATCGGTATGATGCCTTATGCAATGAGGTGGAAGGGTTCTACAAGTTGGATGGAGAAAGCCACGAGGACATGTACCGGAGATTGGTGTTGGTTGCCAACTCCTTCAAGAACCTCGGGGCGGAGTATATCAATGATGCTTGGATCAAGAGGAAGTATGTGACCGCTCTCATGCCCTTTGAGGACACGGATTTGAAGACACTCCAAGGGAGACATGACTTTGCAAAGATGACATCCAATGAAGTTATGCAAGAGATGACCGCATACAAGGTGGCCTCCAAGATTGCACAAGATGCAAGAGCTAGAGCCATAGGGATGCACAAGCATGCCTCAATTGCTTCGAAGGCCACCGTTGAAGAGGAGGATGAAGAGGAGTGTGATGATCAAGACGAGCTATCTAGTGAAGCTCTCTCAAGCACTCTCACTCAACACATGGGTCTTGAGGCAAGAACCTTTTGGAAGAACCCCGGAAGGGCCAAAGCAAAGATTGACAAGAAGTTTCCCCCCAACGGAGGAAAGCCATTCAACAAAGTGAAACTTTGCTATAATTGCGATGACAAGAGCCACTTTGTTGCTGATTGCCCATGGGAGAGAAGAGAGGATCATGGTGGGAGGCTCGTGGCCAAGACGAAGGGCAAGGGGCCCATGCCCATGAAGAAGCCTTTCTTCAAGAAGAACCAAAAGATTGTCTTGGTGACTCAAGAGCAATATCCCACCGATGATGAAGATAGTGACAAGGAGGATACTCCAACGCAAGTGGCCGCACTAGCCATGTCTTCCACTACTCCATCACTCTTCTCCTCGCCAAACGAGAGTGTCATCGTCAAGAATGGAAGATGTCTTATGGCTAAGACATCCGAGGTACAACTATCCCCCAACTCCATATCACATGACATTGATGATGCTATGAGTCTAGAAGTCAAGGAAGAAATCATTGCTTTTGATAAATTCATGACTAACTTGCAAGGAGAAGGAAAGAAACACTTTGGCTCAATCATGAGTCGTATAGGTGAGCTTGAGGATGAGCTTGAACTAAAAGGTGAGATTGAGAGAGAGGATGCACATGCTAAGGTGTCTCTCCAATCCTCTCTCGAAGATGAACAAGAAGCTCATGCTCTCCTCGAGGAGCAACTTGCTAAGATCACTAAGGATCGTGATCTCTACTTTGCTAAATGTAAAATTGTGCAAAAAGAAAAGTCCGAGCTTGTGGTTGCTCATGCTAGACTTTGTGAAGACTTCGAGTCACTTGACAATGCTCACAAGGTGTTGACAAGTGATCACGAACGTCTTCTCAAGTATCGTGATCAACTCCAATCTCGGATATCTAATCTTGAGAAACCTAGCACCTCTACTCCTTTGAATGCTAATGCAAATGTTGTGAAGGGTATTGCTAGGGTTTTGTTTGTTCCTTCTATGGCAACCAAGCCCAAGACATCTCTTGATAAAGGTAAGGGGACACTCACTACTCCTCTTCATGAGCGAGTGCCCCACAAGGGTAAGGAAGGTCTAGGCTATGTTGCTAAGGAGAAGAAGGAGATCAAGAAGAAGACCAAGACCACACAAGCCAAGAAGGTTGAAATTGCGAGTGGAAATGCCACAAGGGGCACTCCCACTCGTAATGACTTTGCGGGCATATCTAACCCCAACTATGCTTTATATGTTGATTATTATGGGGATGTCTATGCTAGATACATTGGTCCTTTTGATGGTTATATTGAATATGCTATTTGGGTACCAAAGACCCTTGTTGCTAACCAAAAGGCACCCATTGCAAAATGGGTACCTAAATCCAAGAATTGATTGTGTGTAGGGCCTTGCTTCCGGAGGATCGAAATGGATAATTGATAGTGGATGCACTAGTCATATGACCGGAAGCAAGGATATTGTAACGGAGTTGAAGCCCAATGATGATCAAATGACCGTTACATATGGTGATAATTCTAAGTCTAAGGTAATAGGGCTCGGCAAGGTGGTAGTGGCACCGGACATCACACTTGTGAATGTCTTGCTTGTCGAGTCCCTAGGTTTCAACTTGATCTCCGTCCATTCCTTAACTTGTTTGGGCTATACCGTTGTCTTTGAAAAGGAAATGGTCATTCTCTTGCGGAGCAAGTCTCTCAATGTGTCTTTCGTTGGGTACATTGAGAATGGGCTCTATGTGGTTGACTTCTCCGGAGTCACCACTTCCCATACAATGTGCCTATTCGCAAAGGCGGACTTGGGTTGGCTATGGCATCGCCGACTAGCCCATGTCAACATGAGGACTTTGCAAAGTCTTTAAAAGGGTGGCCATATCCTAGGACTAAAAGACCATGTTTCTTTCTCGAAGGATCGAATGTGCAGGGCGTGTGTTGAAGGAAAAATGCATGACATCTACCATACAAGCAAGACCATCATTTCGTCAAAGAGGGTTTTGGAGCTTCTCCATGTTGACCTCTTTGGTCCCATTCCGGAAGCTAGTCTTGGTGGCAAGAAATATTGTTTGGTGATTGTTGATGACTATTCAAGATACACATGGGTTTTCTTCTTCAAGACGAAGATGGAGACTCAACAAACTATCATCGACTTCTCCAATGAAGCTCAACGTCAACACAATGTCCCTATCTTGGTGATACGAAGTGACAATGGGTCCGAGTTCAAGAACTACACCTTAAACGAGTTCCTTAGTGAAGAAGGGATTCGTCATCAATATTCCGCTGCTTATACTCCCCAACAAAATGGTGTAGCCGAAAGGAAGAACCGCACTCTTATTGAGATGGCAAGATCGATGATGGCCGAGTTCAAGTCCCCTCACAACTTTTGGGCCGAAACCGTCAACACCGCTTGCCATTCATCCAACCGGCTCTTCTTTCGCAAAGGACTCATGAAGACACCTTATGAAGTGCTCACCGGGAACAAGCCCAATATCTCCTACTTCCGTGTATTTGGTTGTAAGTGCTTCTACCTCATCAAAGGTCTTCGTTTGGGCAAGTTTGATTCTAAGTCTCTTGAAGGGACATTTGTGGGCTACGGATCCGAATCCCACACTTATAGAGTCTATGATAAGGCCTCGCGCATAATCATAGAAACTTGTAGTGTGGTGTTCAAGGAGAATGACAGCTCCCTCGTGGAGCAAAGTGGTGTTTCCGGTGTAGGTGATGATGAACCTCAAGATGCTATCCGAAGAATGGGGTTGGGAGTCCACCGCCCCGTTGAACTCTATTATGAGGATGATCATCAAGGACCAAGTTTTTCACAAGTGGTGACCACCCCAACACAAGAAACACCCATCGACAACACCGTTCCCAATGCCCCTTTCCAAGAAGAAGAACAAGACTCTACAGCTGCTCCAGGAATTTCCGGAGGACCGGAATATCCGGGTCAAGATGGACTCGGAAATTCCGGTGGCCCGGAATTTCCGGTTCCTGAACCCGGAATATCCGGTTCTGCTGACATTCCCGGTGGCAGTTCGCAAGGCCAAGATCAACCCTCTCCCTCACCAATGAAGACCACTCCAATGGTTGATCAAGGCCATCAATTCAGTCAAGGCGGAGACATGAATGATCAAGATGATCAAGCAATTCCCCCCATCACTCGGAGGGAAATCGAGATCCGCCGCTTGAATAGGGTTGGCACCTCACAAGAATTAAGAGCCCTATCTCTTGACAAGGTGCTTGGTGATGTGAGAAGCAAGGTCTCTACCCGAAGACAACTTGCAAGCTTTAGTGAACATCAATCTCACATCTCTATGGTGGAACCCAAGAAGGTCTTTGAAGCTCTTGAAGATAAAGATTGGCTTGATGCCATACATGAAGAGCTCAACAACTTCGAGCGCAACAAAGTGTGGAAGTTGGTGGAAAGACCCAAAGATTGCCGCAATGTTATCGGCACCAAGTGGATATTCAAGAACAAGCAAGATGAACATGGCATGGTGATAAGGAACAAGGCAAGATTGGTGGCTCAAGGTTACTCCCAAATTGAAGGCATTGACTTTTGAGAAACCTACGCGCCCGTGGATCGACTTGAGTCAATCTGTATTCTTCTTGCCTATGCCTCTCACCATAACTTTAAGTTGCAACAAATGGATGTTAAATCCGCTTTTCTAAATGGTCCACTAAATGAACTTGTTTATGTTAAGCAACCACCGGGGTTCGAGGACCTCAAGTATCCGAACCATGTCTACAAGTTGGATAAGGCACTCTATGGCCTTAAACAAGCCCCACGAGCGTGGTACGAGCACCTTAGAGAACTACTTGTAGACCGTGGATTCCAAGTTGGGGAAATCGACCCCACACTTTTCACTAAGAAAGTTAATGGGGAGCTTTTCATTTGTCAATTATATGTGGATGACATTATATTTGGATCGACTAACAAAGCATTTAACGAAGAATTCTCTAAGCTTATGACTGACAGGTTTGAGATGTCTATGATGGGTGAGATGAAGTTCTTCCTCGGATTTGAGATCAAACAATTGAGGGAAGGAACGTTCATCAACCAAGCAAAGTACATTCAAGACATGCTCAAGAAGTACGAGTTGCTTGATCTCAAGGGTGCCTCTACTCCAATGCAAACCAAATGCCACCTTGAGCTCAATCCGAAGGGTAAGTATGTGGATCAAAAGGTATACCGCTCCATGATTGGATCTCTCCTCTACCTTTGTGCATCTAGACCGGATATAGTGCTAGTCGTAGGAGTGTGTGCAAGATATCAAGCGGCTCCTAAAGAAAGCCACGATGTGGCGGTCAAGAGAATCTTTCGATATTTGGCTTATACCCCAACTTATGGATTGTGGTATCCCAAGGATGCAAATTTCTCATTATGTGGATTCACGGATTCCGATTGGGCGGGAGATCATGATGATAGGAAGTCCACCTCCGGTGCTTGTCAATTTATTGGGAGGTCCTTGGTGAGTTGGTCTTCTAAGAAGCAAAATTGCATATCTCTCTCCACCGCCGAAGCCGAATATGTTGCAGCCGCTAGTTGTTGCACTCAGTTGCTATGGATGAGGCAAACTTTAAAGGAGTACGGTGTCAATTGTGACAAAGTGCCTCTTCTATGTGACAACGAAAGTGCCATCAAGATTGCCTACAACCCGGTGCAACATTCAAGAACCAAGCATATTGAGATCCGCCATCATTTCATAAGAGATCATGTGGCCCGTGGAGACATTGACTTATCATATGTGGGCACAAGGGATCAATTGGCGGATATCTTCACGAAGCCCCTTGAGGAAGGAAGGTTTTGCTTTTTGAGGAATGAGCTTAATATCATTGATTCGAGGTCCTTGGCTTGATCGCTTGCACACTCACCTAGGGCGTAATTGCATCTTATCTAGTTTAGATGTAGGCATGGAAATAGGGGGAGTGCGGTCCTAATACATTGGACCATCCCTTCCCCCATTATGCCGATAGCAAGTGTTCTTTTATCTCTATATTCATTCTTGTGACTAATGAGCTAAAACGACGAGTATTGGTTATGTACCCAAGATACATCTTCGCGGTAACATGCCATACACTCCTACACGGTGGCCTCGGCCACCAACCTCTTCTCCTTGAAGAGTTGATGTTATTTGGAGCTTTATGTTGCTATTTGCTCTCCTTTTCATGCATGTGGGAAACCTACTCAACTTGGCTCTTTTGATTCGATTTGGTTGTTGTGAGTTGAGTATGGTGTACCAATATCAGTTTGGAAATCTATCCCAAGCCTACTTTCCCCTGAAAACATTTCTCTCTATTGCACGCAAGTCATCCTTTTGAAAACTGGGATTTTGGTTCAGCAGGTCGGAATATCCGGTTCATTTTGAACCGGAATATCCGGTGACTCGGAATATCCGGTGTAACTTATACCGGAATATCCGGTCTGGCAGTTTGTCCAGAAATATAAGGGCAGGCTCGGGGTGAAGGGCTCATTAGTGCCTTTCTTCCACCCCCGACCTCCCTCTCCTCCACCCGCCGCCCCTGCTGGGCCCAACTCCCTCCGGAGCACTCTGTCCGCCGGGGAACCTATTTCTCGGCCGGATCTGCTCCTCCTCCGCCCAAGGAACTCACTCCTCCAAGCAATGGCCTCAATGGATGAGGGTAACTTCACTTTTCTTCTTCCTCTTTTGGATCTTGATGTGGAGTTATTTGTTTCAATGTTGCTCGGTAGAGATTGTTCCTAGGACTATTCCCTGCCTTCTACATACATTAGATTTGCATTACATTGGATCGATCTAGTTTTAGACCGAGTCAAATCTCAGATCTGTAGTTTCTGTCTGACTCGGAATATCCGGTCCATCGTGACTCGGAATTTCCGGTCCCCCGGAATTTCCGGTCATGACTGACCCGGATATTCCGAGCCAAACAGAGCAGCTTTAAGATTAACTCATGTTTAACTACATATGATCCATCGAATGCCTATCTAATGTGTGTATTACCTCCTGACTTGTGTGCACTTACCTTATGCTACCATCTATGATCAAATTCACAGGTTCAGGTGGAAGTGAGTCCGCAGGGGGATCAAGACACACTGCTAGAGCACCTGTTTCCAAGCAAGCAGTCAACAAAGGAAAGGGCCTTGCACCTCAGAGAAAGAAGAAAGTTGTGGCCAGCAAGCCCTCATCTAAGAAGAGAAAGAGTACCTCTAGTTCCGAGCGTCTGAACTATTCCAAGATGCATGTTGTTGACTACTCTCAGCTGAGGCAGGGGGACTGGTACCTCAGTGCAAGGGACACATCTCTTGATGATCGCAGTTTTTGGTGCCAAGAACAGGAGCATATATTTGTGGATCTATACCTCTCTCTGTCGAAGTCAATTCGACCCATGCACCCATTTGACTTTGCATCACTGCAGAAGAAGACTGCTTTTTCTGAGGCCATCCATATTGTGAAGACCATGGGTTTGGAGAGATTGGCGCTCATCCATTGTGCCTACAACGCGCAGCTCGTTATGCAGTTCTTCGCCACCCTAGTGATCAAGGGTGACTCGAAGAAGACAATGAAATGGATGACTGGGGAAGCTTACTGTGAGTCCAACTTCGAGGAGTTTGGCAAGGTGCTGGGCTACAGGTTTGATGGGGACAATCCCCAAGGCACTCGCATGCACCACCCCCACAAGCTCAACAAGAAGGAGACAGCTCATCTATATGGTGTGGGAGCCACCCCTGGATTCTCTCGGAACTTGCTGCCTTTATATGATGTTCTTGTGCGCATCCTGCGTGAGAACATTGCACCGAGTGGTGGCAACAATGATAATGTGGTAACCCCTCTCTGCAACCTGCTCCTTCACGCCAACCGCATTATGGAGGACTCGGGCTCTGACACTGACTGGACAGTAGATGTGATGGATTACATCTACAATGAGATGTTTGAGGCTATGACCACCAAGGTCTCCAGTCCATATGCTCCATACATCATGAAGCTTCTCCTGTTTAAGTTCCCCAACCTCAACGTCAGCAACAGTGATATGACGCCTCATGACTTCAAGAAGCTATATGAGAAGAAGACTGTGGTCAAGCCCCCTCCTAGGTCTTCGACTACATCAGCTCCAGGTGGATCTTTCATGGGTGATGCTAGGAGGGCTGCTGCTATCTCTACTCATGTTCCCACCACTCATACACATGTCAAGAAGCTAAACTGGTTCCAGCGCAACATCCTCTGCATGAATGTGGACATCCGTAAGGAGCAATACAATGCCTACAAGGATCGCCGTCAGCAGGACCACAAGCTTGACTTGATCCTTCACCATGCTTCTGGCTCCCCTGCTCCTGATGATCTGTCTGAGCCCCTGTCCTTTGCTCAGTGGAATGAGGGTTCCTTGGCTCCATGGACCCTGATTGACCAGGACCTTGGTGGCAGCTCGTACACCACAGGTTATGACTATGATGAGGAGGATGAGGATGAGGATGAGGAGGCAGCTGATGAGGAGTATGAGGACGATGATGAGGACGCTGATGCTGATGATGATGATGATGATGATGAGGAGTACCCCTCCGACTGAAGACTTCCATGGGACGTAGCATCGCTCTTCTTCCTTTTTGGCGTTTCGATGCCAAAGGGGGAGAAGTTGCTCTACTAGGACTTCTTCGGGGATTTGCAAGGGTCGGGCACAAGCTTATGCGTTTATCATTCATTTGTGCTTGTGTCCATTTATCGTGTTTTTTTGTTACTTGTGAAACTCTCTTTTTGTCATTTGTGATATCTTTGTATTGAGACAATGGTTGATGCTCATTATATTATGCTTGAGACTTGGAATTGATTGTGTTGGTAATCTCTTCATTCTATATGCACAAGGTATGAAAATCTATCTAGTCTCAAGTGCTTCCATAATCTTTCATCTTGTCTCGTTTCTCCTTTGTGATATCTTGTGGTTATTGTTATAAAATTGCTCCTATCCTCTGTTATCTTGTGTTGCATACTTGCATATATTTAGGGGGAGCCATTTTCTGCCAAAAACATGATATTGTTGTTTGTTCCTTTGCAAATCTTGGTATTGTCATCTAACACCAAAAAGGGGGAGATTGAAAGAACATTTCTTAATCCCTAGTGTTTTGTGTGTTAGTTAACAATACCAATGATATACTAATCCTATTGCTAAGTATTTCAGTTTGGGTGAAATTCATATCACAAATCTTAAAGCCAAATTGTAGAGAAAAAGAGTTTCTGGAATTCTTCAGGGACTCGGATATTCCGGTCCCCCAACCGGATATTCCGAGTCAACCCCAGATTTTGGCTAAGTCAAGTTCAAAAGTGGCACTGACTTCAATCGGAAAATCAGCCCGGAAATTTCAAGGACCCGGATATTCCGGTTCACCAACCGGATATTCCGGTTCACCCACCGGATATTCCGAAGCAACCTCAGGAAAATTGCTAAGTCAAGATTCAGAAGTGGCACTGACTTCAATCGGAAAATCAGCCCGGAAATTTCAAGGACCCGGATATTCCGGTTCACCAACCGGATATTCCGAGTCAACCTCAGGAAAATTGGCTAAGTCAAGAATCAGAAGTGGCACTGACTCCAACCAGAAATTCAGCTCGGAAATTTCAAGGACTCGGATATTCCGAGTCAACCTCAGAAAATCGACTAAGTCAAGTTCAGAATTGGTTCTGATCTCAACCGGAAATTCAGCCCGGATATTTTCAAAGGCCCGGATATTCCGGGGCACCGGAATTTCCGGTGCAACTTATACCGGAATTTCCGGGTGACCAAGACAGCCAACGGCCAGATTTTGAGGGGGAGTATAAATACCCCCTCACTCACTCAAGAACATTTGAGCTCTCAGACTTTCTCTCTCCTACTATTCTTGAAAGCTCAATTCATCAAGATCTCCCAATCCCCCCACCCAAACTCATAGATCTTTGGAGGATTGGAGGAGAAGGCCCAGATCTACATCGTCACCGAAGGGATCTTCATTTCTCCCCCATTCATTTGGGGATTTCGTGGCTAGGGTTTCCGGTGGGAAAACCTAGTTCACCATTGTTGTACTCTTGGTGTTACCTTGACCTCTTGTGGTCCTTGACCTGTTGTGGTCCTTCTTGGGAGCCCCCAATTCAGTTGTGGGTGTGTGCCTCAAGCGTTTGTAAGGGATTCGATCTCCGCCCTAAAAGGGGATCAATAGTGGAAGGTGGACTCGAAACCTTTGTGGTTGAGTTCATCGGAGAAGAAGGTGAGCCTTTGTGGCGTTGCGGCTAACCTGTTGTGGTAGCGCACACCTCTCCAAACGAGACGTACACCCTTGGGTGGAACTCGGGAATACATCTTCGTCTCCGCGTGCTTCACTTGGTTTCCTTTACCCTTTACTCCCTTACTTGCTTCTTGTTATTGCTTAGATTCTCATTTAGGTAAATTCACCGTAGTTGCATATCTATCTAGAGAATTTACCTTTGAGTTGAGCCTAAAATTAAAAAGACCTAAAATTTGTAATAGCACCTATTCACCCCCCCCCCCCTCTAGGTGCCGGATTCCCGTTCATCGTCGACTAAGGTATCTTCCTTTCGGGTCGTGACGACGATGTCATCGACTTAGACTTGGACGATCTGCCCGATGAGCCCTTTGAGGCATGCTTGCATTGTCCGCTGGTACGTGGCACCCGCATTCTTTAACCCGAACGGCATCGTCTGGTAACAAAAGACGTCGTCGGGTGTGATGAAGGTCATCTTTTCTTCGTCTTCGACTTTCAGCCTGATCTGCTGGTAACCTGAGTAGGCGTCCAGGAAGGACAGGCGCTCGCAGCCTGCCGTCGAGTCGATGATCTGGTCTATCCGCGGGAGCGGGAAGTGATCTTTGGGGATTGTTGACTGCAGTGAAGTCAACGCACATGCGCAGTTTCTTCGTCTTCTTTTTCTCCACCAGGACCGGGTTGGCGACCCAGTCCGAGTCCTTGATCTCTCGGATGAACTTGGCGTGCAGTAGTCTGTCGACTTCCATGGTGATCGCGTCTCGCTTGGGTCCTGAGAAGCGTCGCATGGATTGTTTGACTGGTCTTGCGTCCTTGTGGACTTTTAAAGAGTGCTCGGCGAGTTCCCTGGGTATTCCTGGCACGTCCGAAGGTTGCCATGCAAAGATCTTCCAGTTCTCACGCAGGAACTCGACGAGCGCGCTTTCCTATGCGGGTGTCAAGCTTGACGATACTTTGACCGTCTTGCTGCTATCAGTCGGATGGACTTGGTGGGTGACGGTGTCGTCGTTTGTGTTGAATGATGTGTCCTTAGCTGGCTTCTTGCGAGGTGGAAAGATGGTCTTGTCGTTGTCGGCAGATATGGCCTTGAAGTGCTCCTCGACCCCGAAGAACTCAGAAATCTTGGCGAACTCGCGATCACAGCTGTTCGAGAGCCCGAAGTCGCCACGTACGGTGATTACTCCTTTCGGTCCGGGCAACTTGATCATCAGGTAGGCGTAGTGGGGTACTGCCATGAACCTGACAAAAGTTGGGCGTCCGAGTATGGCGTGATACTGTGACTTCCAGTCGACGACCTCGAAATCGATCGACTCCTTCCTGAAGTGCTCGGGTGTGCCGAGGATGACGTCGAGCGTGATTGTTCCCATGGGCGTGATTGCCTGCCCTGGTACTATGCCGTGGAAAGTGGTTTCCGACTCCGGCAATTTCTCTGTCGACCTGTTCATTCTTCTCAGGGTATCGGCGAATATGATGTTGATTCCGCTGCCTCCGTCCATGAACACCTTCTTCAAGCTGTAGTCGCCGATCAGGGCCTCAATCACTAGTGCGGCGTGTACGGGTCGGGTTACATCGGATGGGTGATCTGCCCTGGAAAACGTGATTGGTGTCTCTGACCCGCGCAAGTAGTCTGGTACTGCGCGCGGGTTGTTGATGGCCTGAAGTACTTGGCGGGTGATGAGCTTTTGGCGCCTGTTTGACGGGGGTCCCTTCTGGATCATGTTCAGCTGCCCCCGAGCGGGTGGATACGTATCGGTCGCTGCCGACTGGCCTTGTTGCTGCAGCTGCTGTTGCGGCTGGGGGAATGCCCCGGCCGCCTGCGCCTGGTTGTTGTTTGCGGGTGCCGCCTGAATGGCTAGCTGCGGAGCTGCCTGTATTGCTTGTATTGGAGCGATGATTTGCTGCATGGCCTGGTATATTTTCCGTGCTTTGCGACAGTCCTTCAGCAGATGGCTGGAACCCCACTTGCCTGTCTCTGGGTAGCGGAACGAATGATGCTTACAAGGTTGCATCAACTCCTCTGCCGGGGTTAACGGGCGTTTCCACTCGCGTTTCTGGCCTCCGTCATTGTGGCTAATGCTGCCACTGCCACGGTTGTACTGACTCGACCTGGACGGTCGACCTTGATCGTAATGTCGACTATTGTCGCGCTTGTCATCACGGGGGGTTTCATATCCCGCCGCTACTAGCTCGATTGTGTCGTGGGTGTAATGTGGCTTCTTCTTTTGACGTGCCTCACGCCAGTTGCTTGTTTCGACTTCCTTCTTTGGGGAAGTATCGCGGACATAGTCCTCTCATTCGGCCCATTGGTTGGCTGTCTTCATGAGCTCTATGGTGGTTTTCGGCTGGAGCCTACCAAATTTCTCGCGGAGGTCGCGGCGAGCAACACCGTGCATGAAGGCGTCCATCACCCGATCTTCTGAGACGGGTTCCATGGTGTTGCGGAGGAGTGTCCACCGCTCGATGTAGGAGCGGAGCGACTCGTCCTTTCCTTGCTTGCAGGTCTGCAACTCGATGTAGGTCGTTGGCCTTGCGAATGTTCCCGAGAAACTTTTTATGAAATTATCCTGGAATTCCTCCCAGGTTCGGAAAGATTCCTTGGTTTGGCTTGTGAGCCACCCGCGCGCCGAATCCGTCAGCATAAGCTGGATGTACTGCATTGCCGTAGTCGATGTCCCGCCTTGGCAGGTGCAGGCGATGAGGTAGTCCTTGAGCCACAGTCGTAGATCTTGCTTCCCGTCGTACTTTGGGGTGCCTGCTGTTAGCTTGAAGCCCTTAGGCATGCGGGTGTCGCGGATGTTGAAGCTGAAGCATGCAACACCGCACGGCTCGAAGTCGCGGTCGGCTTGGTCGTCTAGGTTCGCTGCCCCAGCCGAACGTTCTTTGCGGTTGCGGTCCACCGTCTTCTGCGTGATGACGTCGCGAAGGTCCTTGATTTGTTGTCGCTGTGCCGCTGGGACCTCCGAAGTTGCTCGCTTGCGTGCCCGGTTGCTTGGTACCTTGGCCGCCAGAGCTTCTTCGATCGCCTTTATGGAGGCGATTTGCTGCCTGTGGAGAAGGGAGCGGGCGTCCCCCTCCGGTGGCTGCGTGAGCCGGAGGTATGTCTCGACTGAGATCAGGGCGGTGTTCGCCGTCTTTGGGACGGGTATCCCGTTCTCATCCTCGGTGACGAAGGACGAGTCGAGGTTGCGGGTGACCCTGGTTCGGTCGGCGTCCGTCAGGAGGGGAACGCGGGCTCTGTTTCGCCGTGCTCCTTGGTTAACTTCCGTAGAGGAGGTAAAGGAGAGGGCCGCTCGTCTGGCACTCGATGCATCTGCGTCCCTCTTGCGCCGGAGTAACTCGGCTTTTTCGGCGCGGAGTCGTTCGCCTTCCTTGCGTAGCAAGTACTGGACTGCCAGGTGATCCTCTCTAGGTGCATCGGGTGGAGGGAATGTGCCCTCGTCGACATGCTTCATGGCCTGAATTCCCATGTCCCGTGTGATGACGAGTTTAGTCTGGTCCGGCATGACCACTTCCAGTGGGTATGCGGGTTCTTCGTTATCCTCGGGTGGCGTTGTGCCCGCCATGAAGCATTGCGCGGGGTAGACTTGGGTCGGGGTGTTTGTGCTGCCACTGCTGCTCCCGTCGTCTGAGCCTTGCTCGGGATCGAAAATTGCTGCCACGTGACGTGTGGCGCAGTCGTTGTTACGTCTCCTTGCGATTGTCAACGTGTTCGGTGGTTTCGCAGCCGCCGGAGCGAGTGCGATTGGCTTGGGGTAGACTTGGCAGTCCCATGAAGACGAAGGCTCACGCGACGTGGCTGTCGGACGCAAGCCCTTGGTCGTCCGTGTGGGTGCAGTGATTGAGGTAGATCTCAATTTAACCGACCGTGCGATCGAGATTGGTGTAGTAGACTCGATCCGCGCGGCCGTTGCTGAGGTTGTCGATGTAGTCGACGCAGATGCGATCTTCGCGGGTGCGACAGGAGCGATCTTTGCGGGTGCCACAGATGCGATCTTCGCGGGTGCGATAGATGCGATTTGCGCGAGTCTTGGTGAGGGCGGTGGAAGGTTCGCCGATGCGGGTGCTGCCGCGCGTGGTGCGGTTGCCGCGGACCTGAATATTCCGCGACTATCGGCGAAGCAGCATACGGAGCCGAAGGTGATGTGTATACCTTTGTCCAGATCGGCGTACACCGAGCGGCGAGCCGGAGGGTGGAGGACATACTCGAAGGAGCCGAAGCGGATTGATTCCCTGGCGACGCGGACGTCAGCCTTCATTGCGGATGGAGCCGGAGCGACCATGATTCCAACATTTTTTTGCGTTCCCACAGACGGCGCCAATTGACGAGGTGCTAAATCGGCAAATCCCAGGGTTGTGCACCCCAGGTTGATTGATGGGGAGAGAGAGGTGTTGGTGATCACGACGGCTGACAAGCAAGGATTTACCCAGGTTCAGGCTCCCGGAGGATAACACCCTACTCCTGCTTGTCAGATTATTGATGCGAGTAGCGATTACAATGGAGAGATTGCGATCTCGCTAGGGTTTGTGGTGGTGGCTATGAGCGTGTCCCCTAGGACGGGCAACCCTCCTGGCTTTATAGGTAGCCAGGTCTCGGGTGTTTGGTACAGATATGGCAGGTTACGAAACCTAACCGAGTTGGACTAGGATACGTGGTACCCCGAGTAGGCCTTCTGTGGGCTTCTCCATGCTTGGCGCGGTCCAGGTAGACTCATTGTGGGCTAGTCGAAAGGTAGCCCCACGTCACAAATTATCATGAGAGTTTATACTTTTTGATTTGAGGACTTACATTAAGTTGTACTAAGGACTTAATTTTAGCATAACAAAATTCATAAATAAAATTGTATTGCTCTATATCTATAACACTATTAGAGACAATTATGGTAATTGAACATAAATATTTTCATGCGACTAAGTCAAATTAACCATTTTGATTGGATAAATAAAATATTTATAGTTAAATAGCAGCTGAATCACATTTTACGGTTTTCCTTTCAGTTCATATGAAATGGTCTAGGTGCTAAATAAAGAACACCCCAAATCCGGGGTGTAGGTGGGAGCATCTCCATATTTGAATTTTGCTTCAGTTCATATTTGGTCTAGTTAGTACGGTAAATTTGTGTACACGTAAAACATTCACTCCTCTTTAATGGTACACATAGTGATATGTGCCTCTAGTTTTCTACACAAAAAGGGGGCCACCAGGCAGATCCTACTCGTAGAGGTACATGTTTCACCTACTAAATCAAACTTACTTCCCCATATATAGAATCCCTTGGCTTGGAGTTTGTTATGTGGTGGAGATTTTTGGCTTCCAAGTTCCAGTGTTGTCTCCAATGTAAATGTTCGGAATCATATTTATGTGTTTCAAAATCTTTTGCAAGCGAATCCGGGTGTAGCCAAATAGTATATCGCATGAGTGTGTAAAATATCAACTTCAAATAGTTTACTTTAACCTACACAAATATGAGAAAAGCATCGACCTAAGTATGCATATTTTCAGATCTCTAGTTTCTAACAGATTTTTTATTTTCATGTAGCCCATAATATGAAGTATTTCATATGCAAATTTGCACGTTCGAGCGATACATCATTTCCTACATCCTGGTTTTTTCATAACTTTTTGAAACTCACAAATATGATACTGGAATGTTTTTTTTTTAATGGAGAGAGCACTAGAGCTCGTGAGCTAAAAAACAGTTTATGTTTGTTATGTTCCTACGCTTTGCCTCTAATGTTACCTGCTCAAATATTTCTTTCTTAACCTGGAGCCAGAGTAAGATTCTTAACATCCACAATAGACTTAAGCTACTCACATCACGGTCCCCCCATGTTTCCTTCCTTCCTATGGTTGAATTTTAATCGATGGTCTAGGTCCTGATCTATACATATGGCCGAATTTCAACAAAGGCGTCACCCACCGCCTTGGAATGAGTTGCATTAGAAAGAAATCGCAAGCTAGTGCGCCTATTATGTTACTGTCGTTCATTCAGCGAAAAATTGTTTTGTGAGGAGATTAATGACCCTCTCGCCCTCATAGTATTGTCACATTCATGCATATGCACGGTGATCCAAAGGTTGAACTTGATGGTCACATTTGTTTACATGGGCGAGTTTCTTGTAATTCTGTACAAAAATTGCGTGAATGTCTAAACATTTTAGTAACTGGCTTGATGCCTATTTTTCCTACGATAAGTGCAAGAGGTAAACAAATTACACATAAATAAGCAACGAACGAAAATCGTTCTATGAAGAGAGCAATCAGAAGACTAGTTTACTCTTGTTGCCTTGTGATATGTCGGTATTAAAGTTGCTAATCCATGTGACTGGAGTATTTTTCCTTAAATTGTTACCACATTGCTAATTACTCTACCAGTTCAGTCATTGTTACTGAACCACCTTATCGAATTCGTCGGAGCTACCGAGCAGAGCTGAAACTGATATGGAGTAACAAGGCGGAGCTAAGACCATTTGGCCTCGCCGTGTTATGTATTGTCGCAAGACAGAGTAGTAGGACAATGTTGTAGCAATGATAAAGGTGGAGTCAGATATGAGAAGCTTATCCGATATGTTATAACAGGGGGTTATGGGTTCAACTCCGTTTTATTAGATAGAAAAGTTTTGATACTTCCAAAATGGTGATATCGACAATTGGGGGGCTGAATGAGACACAATGCACGTCGCCAACAATGAGTGTTGTGGATTGGGATAAAGTGGAAGCTAGGAGAGGCAATGGAAGAGACACAAAAGATGAGTTAAGTGGGCATAAACATGGCGGCAAATCATCCACAGAACGAGAAGACGCCCGTAGAGAAGGTAGACGGCTACATAGCTTTTGTCCTTAATCTATCCCTACTAATGTCAAGGAATTCATTTTTTTTCTCATTTATCTCTCTAGCCTGGGACTCGGAAAACTTTGAACCAACTCAAGAATATTTAAACCACGTATAATACTCCAGGCTGCGCAGGTATCTTCTTAAATTTGCTTCAGTGTTGGGTACCACCTCTTGCTGTTTATGCGAGGTATTATAGGTTATAAAGTGTCTTCCGTGTTCACATGCTAACTTGCTTTATAAAGGAAGCAGCTCGCATTCAGCACAAATCCTCCTCATGATCCAAGTGCGTCTAAACCTACTTTTGTTTCCAGGCAGCGCCTAAACCTACTGGTAGTATTTCACAGAGAAATTGGTCATATTTACTAGTTCTAGAACCATGTGTAGCAACAGCAGAGGCGATTGGAGCTCATGTAATGATGATATACAGATTTACATGCACCGCTGCCTCTGTTAATGTTACTTTTACGCACTCCCGCATGCTCAGCCGCTGGTGCCTCTACAGCAGCGACCAGTCCCACTCTGGTTTCCAGGTCAGAAACCTCGAGGGACCTCGCCTGGCCTGATTTGGCAACCTCACAGGTTCCAAACAATGGTTAGCTGGTTCTTGAAAGCACCAAGTTCATGCAACATTTGTCATCAGCGGCTGATATTTTGCATAATCTATCCCATTCAACCTAACACAGCACAAGACCTGCTCAGGCAGTTCTTCCGGTTTATTTCCCTGCAGAGTACACATCAAGCACATTAACTAATATATCTTGCGTAAAGCAAAGTAAAAGAGGAGATCACAACTCTGCAAGTGCTGACTCAAGAACATTTATGGTCGACATACCTGAATGGTTAGCCCAACATCTAGCATGCATATTTTTAGCCTGTCAAGAAATGTTTCAAACCCTTTCCTTGAGATGTAGCCAAATCTATGCATGTCAATGTCAACCTCAAAGTAATTGTCACCCTGCACAGAAACATAAGATGCTCTAAACACTCATTGAATAAGTGCAGTACTCTACCACAACAAGGTATTTATAGCAGTGCATTTAATGCTACAATGAATTCTAAAAGCACAAACTAACCAGGAAAAACTGATGCTGAGGTCTAGAAAGCACAGGCTTCTCGTTGTATGCATGCATCAGCTTCCTCTCTGCGGCACTTAAAGGAAGGTCCTCCAGATTAGCCACCCGTCCTAGTATCTTCAGCCGTTCTCGAAATGGTATGGTTGTTTCCATTGGAAATGCTTTTATCTTTTCTACATCATCGTCAACCAACCTCTGTTTGGGAAGTCATACGGAAAGTCACAATGTTGTTGACTTCTACAATAATTAGTACAGGAAAAGGACTAACCAAAGATTGTAATGCATAAGTGCTTTTAGACGCAAAGGTGCCTATCAAATATGTAAAAGGTAGCCACTGACAAATTATCAATCACAAACCATGGGAAACAGCAGGAATTGCAAAAGTGCATTTACAAAAGATGAACAGAATTCACAAATGAACCTCCTTCAAACCAATTCTGACCCTAGCATCCAGAACTGTCAACCATCAGTCCATCAATTGGTAAAGCATGAAACATAGAATACACCATTTAGTTTTTATCTTGAACAACTGTAGAGTTCAGTATGCCACAGACCCTGAAAACGTCTATCAGTTACCACTCACCCCTCAGACATTGACTAGAAAATGATCATTTTCCACATCAGGATATGTATTCAAACAAAGTGCAATTGTACAGGTATGTACAGTATATGTATAGCATCAGCGCTTCCACTATCATTATGAATATTTAATTGTCGTAAAAGGTTAGTGAAACTGTGAAAGAGGTATGAGACGATCAAAATCTTACTCTGATATTCTCAATGAATAAGGGTGGGAGCTCTTTTGAGTAACCTTCAGAAAGCCTAAAATACAAAACAAAGCTCATTCCTTCCCCATCGGTTTCACTCTGAAAGAGTGAAGCAGGATATAGTGGAACCTGAGAAATATGGATAAAAATGTCATTGTCAAACCACTGATCAAAGATTTAACACGGGAAAACAATGTTTGTTACAAAAAACACAGTAGTTAAGATTTTTTTTGGTATTTTAGTTAAATAAGTGGAAATTCTCCGTGAAACTGCTGCGAGCTGATTCAGGCAAAGTATTCTCCTTAAACACAATTCATCAAGGGCTTTATCATGCCTCTTCATAGCAGTGTTCTCATGAAGACAAGGTTATAGCACACTAGTGACTAGGAGCACTGGCATCTCCAACTGCGACAAGCCACATTATTTCCTGTGGCCTGTTGAATTCTTTGGCGGAATTAGTAAGCCTTGCATCTCGTAAAGTAATAATTATGTAGCCTTCTTGCGTCAAGCCACATTATTTCGTTCCCCATTGGTCTCTTCGTGTCCTTATCTCGAAAGCATTTGTGGTGGACGCATTGTCTCAGCTAGTAATCACTCAGGAATCGCATAAGCAACTAGTAGGAATAGAAGCGTATGTGGGTTTAAAATGTACAAGGCCACTAAATAACCAGGTTCAAGTCCGCTGCAACTTGAACATGGTACCTACTATTCTATACTTAATTAAATCGGTACTTAGTTACTCCTAGGTATCCGTCATACTTAATGGTCATCATCACACAAATCCATAACACACTACATCTTGTGAAAAAACAACTTTTCCATTTTGAATGCTACCATTCTAGTGTGTTAAATTGCACATCGTATGAAAAGCATAGTTAAACCCACAATAGCTCAAAGCAAACAGTCACACAATTAGATCTTCACAAACTTCTACCTAAACAAACAAGAATTTTCATGTGTAATAATTACACAAACTGAGCTTCATTAGAAAGGGGTTGTATGCATAATCTTTACTATGTATCAACACTTCTTCTCAACTATTTAAAGACATTTTTTTAGTAAATGCATAACTATTTGACACAATAAAATACACCTGTACATTGACCACCAAAAGAGGTGGGAGTTTGCTGGAGACTTGAACATCAGGAAGCTTAACAAATCGAGATATATGATTGAGTTTTTGCGGCGATAAGAATACGTCAACTCCAAATGGATAGTATGCTGCACTATTCTGAGCAAGCTCTTTCTTTTTATCCCTGAAGAAGTTCAATTGAACCAGAGATCAGCTGCTTTCCAAGAGAATCCTTCCCAACTAAATATGCACTGATAAAATGGACAAGGAGCTAGTATGTATGAAAATAGATCAGCAAATGATGTTTACCTAAGATAGTTAGATCCTCGCACACGAAATGTACCAGGCTCAATATGAGACCAGCTATTCAGCACTTTCTTTTCCAGTAAACATAACTGTACTTGAGAACCTGCTAGAGGCCTTTCAAGGAAATCCTTTGTAGACACTGAAAAAATAAAATGTTTCCTCAGTAATTTTTTTGATGAAAAATATCATTGTTGTCATATCCCGTGTAAACCAAACACGTTACAACAATCGAGGCATGCTAACATGTGCATGTTACCAGATGAAATAGAGATTTGATATTCAGATCAATGATGTTTCTGAAAACTATTGATATGTCTCAAAATTATTATCATGCACACCATAGACAGAGCAGCATTACATATGAAGATTCAAGTAAATAAGTGTGAGCAATTAAGAGTCATGTCAAGAGCATGGTCCTTAATACGCTATATGTTTGGGGTTTATTTCACAGACAATTGCTCCATGGGTCCATGGTCTAAAGGAGACGAAACAATCATCAAATGTGAAATGGCAAACTAATACAAATAAACTCATGCTGAACTTATTGATGCAAACTGTACCAACATTCATCTTTGTGAAAGTGATCTTTGACTATAATTCAGATTATTCTTCGTAGCCAACTTTAATGGATACTTTCCCACAAAAGGTAGCATTAGCAACCATAAATCAGTACTTAGTAACTAAACGCTTATAAAAACTGATGTACAGCAAATATTCCTGATGTCTTCAAACGGAAGATGATTGATTAAACAACCATTTGGGCAACACACATTGAAATAGTATCACTACCCACTAGTTGGAGACACCATCTCCTGCACAACCTGTCTGCCTTATCTCTTTATCTTACATACTCCCTCTGTTCCAAAATATACGACTTTCTAGCCTTTCTGCATTAATCCTGATTCGTATGTATGTAGAGTTGTAGACATGTATTAGTGTGTTCATTGACTCATTCAGGAACGAATCAGGACAAGACCAAAAAGGCTAGAAAGTCTTCTTATATTTAGGAACGGAGGGAGTAATAGTTTGTGGTGTCAGCCTATAGATTCACTACAAATAAATTATGAAAGAGAGAACGCGGGACAATGATTTCTCCCTCATGACAATATGGGGAAAACTGTAGCTGACTCCAAAATATTAATTTCTGAACAAAGTAATGTGGAAGATTGTTGCGTGTGTGAAAGAAGCTGGTACAGATTGTAATTCAGCATTTAAGAAACAAAAACTATATGACCCAATATGGTGGATAAAGAAATGCTTACATAGCGTGGACGATGGATTGGCTTCCCCAGACTTCTTCTTGAATGAGAGCTTCAACGAAGGCATCTTCATGGAATGAGTCGGGCTTGTGGAAAGAGCCCTCTTCTTCTCGTTTACACCAACAGCAGAAGCCATACAGGGTAAGCAGTTATTCGGCAGGAGACCACAGTCGTCCAGGATCCGTCCACCACCATTGGGGCTATCATCCCCTGAACCACTGGCCACATCCTCATGGCTAACAGAGGACCTGTTCTCCAAGTTCCCCTTCGGCAGCTCACTGGACCTCGGCTTCCTGAAGCTGCCGCCATTGGCTTCGTTGTCTAGGCCACTCAAGGAGAAAGCATCTGCAGAGTCAACAAGAGCTCCAAGGTTCAGCAGACTTGAAATCAACGCACAGGGGCGCGCCTAGGCCTACTACATTGCATTGCACATAGTATCATTACCATCTTGCACGCTGTGGAAATCGTCTTCTCCGTCTGACTCGCTGATGGCGTACGAGTCGTACCAGGCCTCCTCCACGCTGCCGGTCACTGCAGGAAGGAAGTTGAAGACATTACGTCAGGTGTCAATACGGACTAGCGAGCGCGGCGTAGTACAATTCCGCCCCGGATGAACATTCATTGCCGCAATAAACTGGGAAGTGCTAGCACTAATTACGACCGATGCCCACTGATGATCCCACTATATGGAAGCAAAAACTCGAAGGAAAAAAATCGCCCGGGTGGGTGTTCCTGGATGCGGACGATCCCTCCCCGGATGCGGTGATTTAATTAATTAATCCCCAGCCCAAGGACGCGCAATCTCACGTCGCCATGGTCCCGGCCCGAAGGAGATCAAATCTATTGCCGAAACATGCGCAGGCAGAAAAGCGATTGGCGGAAAGCAAGCCGGCCATCCGTCCCAGCAAGGCACCAACCCAACCCACGCACCTTGGAACGCCGGATTGCTGTAGGTCCTGCAATCGCCGGAGGCCGAGGCGGAGGCCCCGGGTGGCGCGGAGGAAGTGTCCGAGGCGGGGCCCTCGGCCTCCTGGATGGTCTCCATGGACGCGGCGCGAGATGGCGCCTTCCTGCGGCCCTTCCCGCGGCGCCGGCGCCTCCGCGCGCCCCCCGCCCGCGCGGCGTCGCCGGAGCGCGGCGTGTTGGGCTTCCCCACGCACGCGCTGGGCCGCGACACGCACGTGCCCATGCCCGGCAGGCGCGGCGCCCCGCGAGGTGGACGGCCTGGCCTCCCGTCGGCGCGCGTCGTGGAGATCGCGGCGTGGGCGGTGGCACGGCGCGCCTCGTCGCGCCGCGTCGCGCGGGGGCGGAGGAGGAGATGCGGTTGCGTGCGTGGGGAGATTTTTTTTTTGGTTTTGAGGGGCGTGCCCGAAGTTTGTGGCCGTGGAGGAGGGGGGTGGGGGTGGAGGAAGAGGAGGAGGGAAGGAGGAGGTGGCGGTGTGCGGCGCCTGGCCTGGGCTGCGGTACTGGTACGGTGGTGGGGGAGGGAGCGGGGCGGCGCCGCTGCTGGACGCGGTCCTTGGAGGGTGTCGCGTCTCGTCCCCTTTTGTTGTTTCTTCGTCTAGTTGGGTGGGGCCCGCGGTGGTGGTGGTAGGAAGGAGTTGGGAAGAGGGAGGGAGACCTGTGAGCAGTGTAGGTGAGATCAGATTTGACGGCTCGGAGCGAGGAGCCATGCAGTTCGCGCTTCCAACGGTGGTTGTCCAGCAGATTTCTTCCGTTTTTTTAACCCGTTTAAACTCTTCTGTTTTTTTCTTAACAAGACCCCCCAAGTTGAACTAACTCGGAGCATTTTCTTAAACTTCATGCGTTTCTAGAGTAGTAATTAAGTTCAACACAGCAAAAAAAAACTGGTCATGCCATGGCGAGAAGTTCAAAATGTTCGTTGGTTTTCTAACCTAGCCGTCACAGCGATTTCACGTCTGCGAGTTCCTCGTCAGCGAATCATCCGCTCCCCTTCTCCTCTAATAACGGTCCTGACGTCGTGAGGGGGAGGGGACATCCGGTCCTCGTGTGTGGGTGCAGTTTGTTCTAGGTTCTTTTTCCTTGATGGTTGTGAAGGAACCGAAGAGCATCAACATACCTCCATGTCGAGAAGTGAAAGCCAAACGGTGGGCTTATTCATGGAGATGTCAGCAGCACCACTCTTCTCCGCCCCTGGCTCCATCCAAAGGACACCACGGTGGAGAGGAGAGTCGACGAGCGTCGTAATTGGCCCCCAAGATCCAACATGGCGCTCAAAACTACCGATACACCCTAATACTACATTGTGCAAAGAGGGGAGCCACCCCAACCTGTCTCTACGCCATCCAACATGAACACCAGCGACGAGAGAGGACCGATCTAGAGGCCCTCGGTGGACTCTCAAAAGTGGTGAAGGAACTTCCCATTCTCTCTCACCACTATGTCGTGGGAATGTGGACTCTATGATGACGCCTTTAGAATGGGTATATATGAACTATCGCCGCTACTTGATCCACACCAGATCAATTGTTAAAGCGGATTAGTAAGGAATAACGAACACCAGCCGACTCTATTGCCCTCAGGAGGACCACCGAAACTCAGAGTTTCGTTTCCAATCTTTATATTTTTCGATCTACTTACACTAACTTCAATCCCAAGTAACTTGCAAATTTTGGTCCATCTATGACAAGGTTGTTTGTTTTTGCGACACATGCTTGTGATGATATATGAAAATCCATTTATCGATGGATGATGTGCGTAGTAGAGAATCTCATCATGTATGATGTCAATCTTCAGTTTGTTCCGTGCATGTTACAGGTTGACCAGAGAGTATATAATATGGTTTGGAAAAATCATTGCCATGTGTAATGTAATTTCACGCGTTGACCATGGACAAGATTTTACCGTTGGAAAGTCCAATATGGTGAGCAACTCCAAGAAGCATCCTGCTGCGCCCGCATCATGGGCGACTTGTGGTCCTGCGTCATACGGTTAGGACTTGGGATGTGTAGCGTCTATGTTTTTTTGCTCGAACTAATTTTCTGGCTTTACTTGGCTTTATGATTCACACATTTTACACAAGTGGATAAACTTAAAGCATTGGTAAAAGTAGTAAAATTTTCAATTTATAGTTTAAAATTAGAATGTACAAGCAATAACAAAATGTACATATTCGAAGATCCATGTTACCAAAATTATGGACTAGGACTAGTCAGATTAGTCTAATCTACACATCTAAGTGCAATTCACGAATTAGTGAAGGCAATAGAAACGTACTGCCCCGAGCGAGAGCAGAACGACTACTCCTACTACAGTAGAAGTGAAGCGTGAAGAGATGGTGGGGAAGATTAAAGTCAGGAAGTGACAGATGCATCACACTAATTAAAGAGTAAATGTTTCCTCGATTTGAAGGCTGTCCCCCTAGAGGCCTTTCCGGTGTACGTGGACGCTGTGCACGGCGGCCGTCGTCGCCTGGCGTCAGCATTCAGCATAGGTGGGCGGAAGACTCTTCTGGCGGCGCTACCACCGACGTCACCGTTTCGAGTGGGGAGTATACTGCCTTTCTGGTACAGGCCTCGATCCACTAAATTAATCAGTTCTTGGATTATTTTATATTTCCTGAGCTTCAGTCTGTAGTTTTCGAGCGGCCTATTTTTGAACTGCTCCGGTCAAAGCAGCTGGGTTATAGGTGAAACCAAACAGGACTTTCGCATCATTTTATCAATCCGTACCGCCGCTTCGTTACGGCCAAATCCCGTACTGTCATGTGGTAGTAGATTATTTGTTTCTGTGAAAGTGGGTTCAAAACTGCCGTGACATTCAAACTATTCTAGTCAAATGTAGTTTTTGTTTTAACATGGTAAAAAGGTAACAGACTTGTTTTAAAATGGAAAGAATGAGAAACTATTATTTTGAACAGCCATTTTTCACATTCATATGTACACATATGTACATAAACATATTCTAATTTATATGTACACTTATTTTAATATAATTTAAACAACATGTATAACATTTAAAAATGAGAGTCATGGACACTAACACCTAAAGTTTTTTTATACGAGAAGTCTATACTCCCTCCGTCCTTCTAGAGAATTACACGTTCATCAAGAGAAATGTGGAATTAACTCCATGGCATAACTTTATAAGTGGTTGTGACCATTGAGAGAAGACGATTAAATGAGTTTTGTTGCATGCAGTAATTAAGACAGGACATGCAGCCAATAGCTATACCTCAAATTATTATATGAGTCAATTAATAATGATCTATTATATACTAAAAGTAAAATAAGTTAGTTTTTCGATCACATAGGATAGAAAAATACAATCCATTGATTTTAAACATAACGGCTAAGATTAAAATATAAAAGCGTTATGTACAACGTAAGTACATACAAATATGTTCACAGTTAACACACATACGTGAAAGAAAAAGTAAGTCTCCGACCGACCGGACGCTTCCGACCGGCCCGCTTCCAACAAGCTAGCCTGTGCGTGTAAAAAAAATCTCCAACCGGCCGGCGTTTCGAACAAGCTAGCTAGCCTAACGTAGGTGAAAAAAAAACAAATCTCCGGCCGCCGGTCGTTCCAAGACAAGCGTGATCTAATTGATAGGTTTGATGAATTCAAATTTACCAGCATAGAGTTTCACGGACAATGCTTTTAATTGCTACGGGCAGACATAGTAGATATAGAGGCCTACACTAACTAATGGACATATGGGCGCACATCCACATTCTTCGCAATCATATGCCGAAGCGACCACGCTGTACACACAAAGCCACGGCTAAATCGGAGCGTGACATCCTTATCTGGCATTGGACATAAGAAACCTCATGGAAGGAAACTTCGTTTTGATCTCACGGAAGAACCAATCGATGTCGGTGTTGCTGGTTGACGCATACCCATGTTGATAAGCTCTAGGATTTTGGGCTAGAATCTGCGACCACGGCAAGGCAGAAGGTGGCCTTCTTGCCTCCGTGACCGAGATGGCAATTGTCCTCCCGAATAAGACATACCGACAAACAATAGTTGGTAGCAATTCCGGCCATTAGAGAATTAATGGGCGTATTGCCTGAAACCGCAAACACAGTGTTATCTTTTCAGGTTTACACTCCACAAGCTTAAGTACTTGCATATTATACATTGTTAGTTCTGTGCTATGAACTAACAATCACAACACCAAAGCGTGCTTTGAGTCGTCGTTATCACGTTTTGCTCAATTTGTGAGCAAATTAAAATGTCTGGTCAAGTATTTGGATTTTGTTGATTTTATGACTGCATGCAATCGTACAACCAGGTAACATCAACACTAAGTTACTCTTTGCTAATTGTGCTAATTCTACCAAGATTTATACCAACAATATTGCAATTCGGCTAGGTTTACAACAAAAAAAATAACAAATTCATATGTCTTCGAATCGCGTGTGTTATGTTTTAAAGAGGTCAAGTTTAACAAACGTACGGAATATTGTAATTTCACAAAAAATAAGGTACATGTCTGCGGTAAGAATACCTTCCTAATTATTTCAAACAAAAGCAATATGAGAAGAGATACAACAACACTAGATTTTTATTTCACCACCCACGCGAGTAAAAACAATCATTGGATGGAAGAAATAATTTGATCATATAAAAAATATATAAATGTGGATGTGGATTCCAAGCCACTCTAATAACTTAATTAGCGATCGATTGTTACTTAATATCTATTTTTGTGATAAATAAATCATATTATGTTACTTAATTTATTAATTAAGTTTTACTCAAACCTTGAGGGGTGCTTACAGTCCCGAACAAATGTAGTAGCTTATAGAGTAGCAAGTGTGACAATAAAAAGTTTGGAAAATGAAAGATAAAGAAATAAAATAAATCTATGTCTTAATTAAGGCCATTAAGGGAACACTTTAAGTTTTATGGGATGTGATTGAATTTTCCATGTTTTTTTGGTCGCATCTTTCATCTGATTGACTTGCTAAAACTAGAGACAAATTTATGCCTTACGAAAAATAGATTAAATGATCGTACTCAAGCATAGCCTATTAGCTAGATATCATGGAAGAAATAGGCACATAGACGAGTAAGGACGTGACCAATAAAATGTCAAAATAAATAGATCAAGATAACAAATGAGGGGAAGGTCAGGTCATGTCAAGTAGTAGGCAGAAGGGAATCCTATTATTTTTTTTCCTTTGTCATGATTTTCACATATATATTTCTGAAGATTAAATTAGAAATATCAAAACAAAATAAGGGTACAATTTTTTTTAAGCTTTCAAAAAATTCTTACATTGCATCTCTACGCCCACAACATTTACGAAAGAATATACCCACTCCTTCCTAAAATGTGAGACACCTATCTTTGCCTGCCAACAACTTCCAAGTTTCACTATAAAGTGTACTTATAATTTTTCTAAAAAGTAGTATATAGATATATAAAATGATATGATTTTCCAAAAAATAGAACGATAACATAATTACATTCTCAGACCATATAATTTTATTTTTATTAGAATAAATTGCGCCTTACGGTTTGGATGGAGGAAGTAATCTATTAAACTGATAAACTCATTCCACAAAAAAGATGGAGTTCATGAATTCAATATGAAATTATTTATATCTCAAAAATATTTGAATAAAATATGTTTGTGATGTTTTCGCACATCCACAGCTGACAGTATAAATAAACCGGACATTGTTAAACAATGAATCTAGGATGTCATGTTTTAATTTTAAAAAGCCATAATCATGTTTCAAATTTTCTTCGTAACATAATTATATATTCATATATATAATTGCAAAAATTATGAGTAAAATAAACAATTCATTTTATATGCTAAAGGTGACGCCCTCGCATTTACGAGGGCCCCTGTGCTAGTTATTTTTTAAAATTGAAACACAATACAAAAACAATGCTCACAACACGTGCGCACACTCACCCTATGACCGCACATACGTATACCCTACCCTAACATGGAGTAACTCCGAAATACTGAGCCGGTGGATCGAGTCTTGAGATTGACGAAGTCACACCACGACGCATCACGCTCGACGGGAACGTCGCCTCCCACTGAAAGAATATTTCGACTAAATTCAACACACAATCGTCAAATCAGTGGGTTTGAACTCTCTTGGGCTGAGGGTACAACCACCCTGCTAGCCATCCAACCACAGATAAACGGAAAGAATGAGAAACTATTCTTTGTTCCATAATCTATCATAATTTTTATTTTATATGTACACTTATTTTAATATAAATCTAAACAACATGCATAACATTTAAAAAATGAGACACATGGACACAAACACATAGATGTTTTTATGTGGGAAGTCTATATGGGAGAAAGTCCAGGTAATTGGTCCCCAACGAGGAACGAACTCAGGATGTTGAACGTGTCCAACCACAACTTCAACACTAGATCTTTAGCCAATTCCACAACACTTATAACAACTTATATTATGAAAATGATAGAGTAGTATTGTACATGTTATTTTTTGGGAGACAATATACATGCTAACCTAGCTAGTCCTTATAGAGGTAAATCAATTATTCTTCAGAGAAACAGTTTAGTCGATATCCAAAATATGAAAAAAGATCGGCATGAATGATCGGGAGAAAGGTAAAGGGTGATTCGTCCCGGCAGATAGGGACCATTCACCTGAACCAGTGTGTGTCGTGTCTCGTGTGCCGCAATTGTTTCTGTTCATGTAGTATTAAACGAGGACCGCTTTAAATCGCACTACAACAAGAATGAACGAACTCCGTTGAGCCGACGGTTCCACCGGTACGTGCCGCCTTGTTTGAACTCTGGTCCGTCTGGTCGCCGACGTCGAGCGCGTGTGACCCACCACCGGTTGGTGCGTGCACGTACCGTGTCTTCCAGAAGGAAGATAGCGTTTGGATTTTGCTCGTCTTCGTCGTGTAGCTGTTGAGTGTCCTCCTCGGTCGACCTAGGAGCCTAGCTAGCTGTTGGCTATACGTAGGCAGCAGTCTGATACAGTATCGTTAGCATTGTTTGTAGTCCTTCTGTCCTTGGCATTGTTTGTCCTGTGTTTTTTTTTTTTTACTTTTACCTTAAGCGTCTGTGGACTCAAAACTACCGTGGCATGCTAAAAAGGCATTCTAGTCCAAATATAGGCTTTTTAAACATCTTACTATTAAGAAAGTGGCACCTGGAGTGATTAGTCCGTATCGTTAGTTGGAAGTTTATTCTTCTTCTTCAGGGGCACTTTGAGACTATCAATGTGTTCGCATCACCATTTCTTTCAACGGCTTGCAAGGACTACGCCATTTCAGTTATTTTACTTACTTGTCTTTTTTGGAGCACGAATTGAGGTTGCTATTGGACGACATTTTGCTCATCAAATAACTGAATCGTTTCACACTTTTCAAACATCAGAATATATCTTATTTAAAGAAGGGTGTTTGTCCCGTGCACCAACTGATTTGCATCATTCCCAGTTTCCCACCTCACTAATTAATTCAGCGGGTGTACTTCTCTTTGTATTCCTAAAGCAAAATCGTACTCAAAGAACTTTACGGAGGCACTCAACAAAAAATAGACGTGACAACTAACCTACTCCCTTCCATCCATGATGTCTCAACTTTATTTAGATTTGTACATATCTACACACTAAAAAAATGTTTAGATATACATATATTCAGACAAAGTTAAGACATTTATATAGGAACAGAGAGAGTATAATATTATACATTTTTTCTTTTGAAAACTATAACCTACGAATTTCGCTGGAGTATATGGTAATCGAGCGCATGCATAGTCTATGACCTAAATGAATTCATATCTCCTGAAAAAAATCTTGACAATATGTTCTCACAGTGCCGAATTGACGAGTTTTCAAAAACTAGATTAGGCTCTGGTTTGCTTCAACAATTTTTTTGCGCATATCGATGGTGCACTAGTTATCAACCTATTTTAACTATGTCCCGCTCTATTTCACAATGTAAGCCTCTTCATCAAGCTAGTTTAGTTTGCTGAAAAAAATACATTATGAAACAGAGGTAGTAAGTAGTACCACGTGGTAACTATACTACAAAGTAGTGCTACAAAAACTTAAATCATTTGCTGTAATTTTGAAGGAAAACAAAAGCCATCAAAACAGACCCACATAGAGGTATTACTTTGAAGATATCAATCAAAACAAAGCCAACAAGTTGGGTGAGCCAAAAATCAGATTCACATATGTATAGTTGAACCATTTTTACACCGGAAGGGATCTAAGACCGGGCGACATCATTCGTCTCTCAAACAAATGTTTGTGGTACATTCATCTTTTTTTCAGAAACAATCGACGCGATTAGTAATTATTAGGATGGGTACGTGCTCGAGGTGTAAAAAAAACCAAGCGGTACTATATGCATGCTATCCTAACTAGTCAACGTACTCGATTTTGTAGAACAAGGTTTAGTCACCATTAGAGCGGACTAGAAGGCAGAGGCGCGCTTTGCCGCGCCTGTTTTGTCTTCTATCATTATGTATTCATGAAGTTTTAACCTGCTACGTTCTATATCAGAACTCTAACCTCGATGCTAATACTTCATGCATGCCCGAATCATTGGATTATCATACGACATGTCATATTGTTAGAAAAAAAAAGTTGGGCCACGTGCCCAGAAAAGGAACAAACATGACTCATGAGTGGAACCAAACAAATATTCAAATAGCATGAATGAATCAAAATGACTTCAGCAAATTATGGAACCGAGCTAATATTCAAATAGCATAGCCAAATTATAGAACCAAATTAATATTCAAATAGATCTAGCTAGCTATGGGAATAATAACACAGATAATTTTGCACAATAATTGTTGTTACGAGTAAGAATATCGAATGATATAAAGGGAACCTGATTTGTAGCTAGGAATTACAATTTTTTAGCATCCACTTCGTGTCAGTATGTTTGTATAGTAATAAAAGCATATAAGGTTACATAATTACCGGAATACATGGTATAAATACAATTATATGAAGAAAAGGGGAAGGTTGTCGATAAATTGGTCAATAATCTCTTGATAGGTAGGTTGAAGAAATCTTTAAAACTATGAGAAGTTCTCTTGATTAAATTTACATAGGTACATGAGAAATCATCTCCAAAATAGTGTGGTGTCAAGAATTTTTTTATATTTTTTGGAAGTCATTAGAGAGCAAACGATTAAATATACTTTACTCAAAAGAAGTGCTCCTTCGGTCCTGTCACTTTCTTGGAGAAAAATTGTGTATACTGAAGACTATGCCACTGTCCAGAACAACATGCAGAACAAAATCCAGTACACTGGTCACGGTCTTACGGAATACGGAATATGGAATGTATCAGTATTTAGTACTACCTAGTAAATGGTTGGAAAAGGCAGCGGTACCCCGCAAAAAAAAAACAAGGAAAAGGCAGCGGTAGTATGAGGAATCGAATCGGGAGCGCATTACATCTAGCTGCCGCTGCCGCCGCCGGCTGCCCGTCCGCGTGTAGATGTTGTCCTCGACCTACCCTGGCGCCAGGGCCACCGAGAAGGGAGCGTGCTTACAGCGCCTCGACGAGGAAGACGTCGCCGCATCCGGCCATGACTGCAAGGCTGGCGGCCGTCCCCGCGTGCGTTCCCGTAGCTTCCACGGCTTGGCCGCCGCGTCCGCTTTTCCTCCTGCTGCTGCTGGTGCAAGGAGGGCGGTGCTACGATCTCTGGCTCGGGTAGGGCCTCGGTCGCCTTGGGCTGGTGCGGAGGGCGAGGCAGGGGAGGGCTTGGCTGGGGCACGACGCGGAAGCGGTCGACGACGTCGCGCAGGCGGCCTAGATATCCTTGATCCCGGCGTCGCGCGGTTCTTCACCAGCTTCGCGTCCTCCTCGAGAAGGTCCGACGGCGGAAGCGACCTGACACCAATGCACCGTGTGCGTGGCAGTTCGCCGCCTCCCGCATCGCGGTCACCTGCAACCAGCGCCCCACCGTGTGCCGCTGTCCCCGATACCCAGAGCTGCAAGATACAGAGAAACATCAAGAGAGGCAGAATGGTCGCGAACTACCCCGACGCCACCGATTGCGGGACCAGAGAAGCGAACGCTCCAGAGGCCTCCATTTCACGCCCGGTTAGGTTTCCTGGTGACTACTACTATCAAAATGTTAGTCGTGTATCATTTCATGATTCAACTAGGGAGTCTTGCAACATACACGAAAATTGCGGTTGAATTGGCATCACTTCATACCGGACAAGGTACGTATAACCTTACATAAAACCTCAGAATCTAAAAGCTTACCTTTCTGAATTTTAAGAAACATAGTTTTTTTTGGGTATAAAGTGGTCGTATCCACCGACCGAATAAGGGAAACCAGGTTCAAACACCATACAATCTGTACAAAAAATGACACAAACGAACCGACCCGCTACCCACACGATCCAAGTCGACAAACGTCACAACACACCACCAGCTCCGAGGCCGTCGCCCCAGCGTAACAACCAGATCAACTTTCGCATAGCCCGAAAGTGATCCAGTCATGGTCGACACACCCTCTGCCCACGCAGTATTCATCCAGGTTGCCACCAAAACCACCTGTGCCGGGGCCGCCGCCCCGGTGTAGCTACCAGATCGGCCTTCGCATTGCCCGAAGGTGATCCAGTCAGATCGACGAACACTCTGCCCATGCAGTCTTCATCCAGGTCGCCACCTAGACCCCCGCTAGACAACAGTCCCGCCTCATGGAACCATCATAGCGTAGGAGCTCGAGACCGCCGTCTCGACACACCGCCACCGTCCGGGGTCGTCTCCCCGGTCATCCGCTCCCCTGATAATAGAACCGCCCTCCCCGATCGCAGCGAGCCCATCGCACCGTGAGGGGCTAAGAACTTCCAAGGCGACACCTCCAACAAGGAAACAACGTGTCCGTCGTCGCCGCCGATCCCGATGGAGCTTAGGCTTTCATCTGGAAATCTTAGCACCACCCACGTCGGTTGGGAACGAGCACTCCACAGCGACGCCCCCAAGAGGGAAAACGACGCCCAAGAGCGCCGCCGTCGCCGGCTCTAACCAAGTCGGAGCAAGGCTTTCACCCGTAGGTCTTCCCAACGGCAAAGCAAGGGAGCGACGCCAAGGTAGTGCCGCCCAACCGCCATCCACCGAGCTCGACCACCGGCTGAACCCATCCGTGGCGCCTCCTGCCACGACGTTCGTCGCCGCACACATGCCGCATCTCCGCAACAACTCCGGTCCGGGGTCGTCGCCCCGGCTTCCACGCCTCCCCAATGTCGGAGCACGGGCAAGAGATGCCACCCCTGTCACAGCGCCGTAGCCTCTGCCCTACAGCTCCCTCCTCCTCCATCCGGACGCCAGAGCACATCAGCCGAGAGCCGGAGCCCTCGTCCGCTCCATCCACCATGACTCCATGAGCCGAGAGCAGCTCCTGCCTCGCACCGCGACCCTCCCGCGGCAGAGCACGCGACCCACGGCCTGCCCGGCCCAGATCGAGCCCGGGACGGCCCGCACCTTCCGCCGCCTCCTACGACACGCCGCGCCGCTACCTCGCCGCCCCCTGCTGTAGCCGCGCTCGTAGAGCCGCGACGCCCCTGCACCCGCCCGGAAACCAGGTGCGCTCGCGATTGACGAGGGGAGCGCGCCGCCGCCACCTTCCCTGGGGAGTGCCTAGGCCTTTTGTCGGCGTCCACTCCGGCGGCGGCGAGGCGTGGTGGTTTGGATGGGAGACCTACCGGCGGCGGCGACTAGGGTTTCCTGTGTCGCCAGAGCAAGCGACGCGGGGAGGAGTTTCTGCAATCATCAGATTTGCAAGGAGGAGTTTCTGCAATCATCACATTTGAAACATAGTTATTAGCTAATGATATTTTACACGGATAAAGTTTGCCAGTTTTTTTTTAAATAATACGAATTTTAATTGGAAATTTGGATTCTAGCGCGCGGAGTCGGGGAATTCCAAAAATAGGGCGCGGTCGGTGTGGGTCGTGCCGATCGGCACGGCCCGTGCCGAAAAGTCCTGGTCGGCTGGACCCAGGCCGACAGATGCATGCGCCTGCACGCGCGCAGGCCCTGCCCCACATTTCGGCTTAACTCGCGCCGATCGGCACGGGTCGTGCCGATCTGGGCCGAGATAACCCTCCGCGCCGGCTCCTTTCTTCTTCCTCCTTCTTCCTCCCGTTGCAGCAAGCTCTGTTCTTCCCCCCACGAATACACTGCTCATTTTGGCCCAAAAAAAAAGTGTGAGAAGGTTAGATTGCTAGAAAACAAGAGAGGAGGACAAGGGCATCAAGGATCTGTCCATGCAGTAGTTTTTAGTGGATTCGTTTTAAAAAGAAGAGGTGGAGGATTTGAAGCAATGGAAGCCAACAATGGTGGATAGCAGTGGTGGGAGCTCGTATTGGAGGAGGAGGTGTGGTGGTGGAGCTGTGGTGGCGGTAGATTGAGGCCGGGAACGGAAGAAACGGGATTTCCACGCGTCAAGGGTATGAATCTTGTTTATCATTTTTAGTTGATTTATTTCTTATGTATGTGTTAGTTGTTAAATATTTGTGTCGGTGGATGTGATAGGTGTACCGTACACTATATTTGTCGGTGGTTTTTGGTTATTCTGTTAATATTGTTGTATAAATAAATTTGGCCGAACAATGCGTTAGTTGTATAAATAAATAAATTTAGTCGGTGGATATATACCGGATGGATGCGTTAATTTAGTTCTACAAATAATTTTTTCGGATGGATACGTTTAAAAGTTGTTATATAAATGACTATATCTGATGGATGCGTTAGTGGGTGGCGGGTGGTTTTTGTGGCGGTCGATATTAATGGGTGTATGTTGGTTCTTTGTTATTATTTGAGAACTATTAGTAATATTGGTAATATTTTCGGTGGTCGCAATATTTTGTAGCGTATTATTTGACGGAATTAATTTGTTTAGGTAATGGAAGTCGTTGATTTTGTTGTGCACTTCCGCGCCGTTAATGTCCGTGTTACGGAGACTGGGGTTGATCTTAGTGAATTTAATAATATGGTGATGCAGTTGCCAGACCCAGAGAGAGCTAGAATAGCAGCAGTGCGGGAGTTTTTCACTGCAAATTTTGGGTATAATACTAATATGTTTACGGTTAAGATTCAGTCAGTGTGGTCCAAATCCCGTACAAATATTTTTCGGGAGTTGTTACCGCTGGATCGAACTGGTCAGTGGATAGCTTGGCTAGCATCATGCAAACGTCGAGGCACCAAACCAGAAATCCTACTGATATTTTATCCGAAGCAGAACAATTTAGAACAAGGAGGCGGAGATTTTCAGCATGGAGAGAGCAGGGATGCTACTCATTCAGGAACTGTGGACATTCCTGAATAGTATGAGCCATCACTCAGTTGAGTCGGAAGAACCTCCGCCACTTGGAGAGGCTGATGCGGATGAGTACGAAGGTACTATGCAAGAAGAGATGTTGGCTGAAGATGAGGATGGTGTTGCAGAAGATCTTGATTCAGGTGATGAAGATGTTGGCAATGAGGATGAGGTAGATAATGATGAAGAAGATAATGTTGGAGATGTGCCGCTTCCTGAGTCCTGGAATGTCGACACTTTGCCGTTTCCTCACTCGTGGGATCTCGACAAGTCGAATATGACAGTTGTGGATGATGGATATCATCCGGCATGGGAGTACCGAAGGAAAAATGTAAGAATCAGAGCCCAGTATAACACAAAGCAAGAGTTGAGGGAAGCCGTGATTGAGTAGGCATTGTCCATGCAAAGGGTTTTCCGTACTGAGGTGTCAAATAGTCGATATTTGACTATGAGCTGCATTAATATTGACTGTCCAGCAAGGGTGCATGCTCACGTACCGAAGTACGACGTGCTTTGGGTGGTTTCACATGTCGTACCACACACATGTGAGATCTCTAGTACGGTGCCGAACCATCCAAACCTGTCTTCAACTCTCATTGCACGACTCTTGTTCAGTGAGATAGTGCAGAAGAAAGACATGACCGCGAGAAGCATTCAGTTGACAGTTAAGAGTAGATGGAAAAAAAAAAATTCTTTATGGGAAGGCTTGGAGAGCGAAGCAGAAGGCTTTAGAAATGAGATTCGGGACATTTTATGATGCTTATGATAATGCTGTCAAAATGGTTTCCACGTTGAGAGGGCGAAATCCTGGTACAGAGGCAACCGTCCAACTATAGAAAATGAAGGTACAACTACTAATTAATCGATACTCAAAGATAAGATGCAACAAACCTCGATTACATACCGATCACACCACACAACAATAGGAAATGAAGGTACAACTACTAATTAATCGATACTCAAAGAAAGATACAACATAACTCAAATTAAGATTCTACCTATCTCCCATCAATGCAGCCTGCACCATCCGCAGATTTAGCACCCTTGCCCTTTGACGATGATTCAGGCTTCTTTCCCGCACCCTTGCTCGATGTTTCTGCCTTCTTCTCCTTTCCCTTACGCAGTGCTTCAGCCCCCCTTTCTTTGACGACGACATGAAATCGTCGTCATCATCGCTGGAGTATACCCAGAGAAAGGAACAACCGTACCTCTCACGTATGTCTTGAGTTCGATGAATCGGCTCATTGGTAACATGCCTATCGAACTTATCCGCAAGCCTCAAGACTTCAGCACGGATTTGTTCTGTGGTCCTATACGGAAACCCATCTCGGCATAGCCTCGCCCCTAGCAAAGCGAGATGCCTCTCACTACCAACAATTTCTTCAAGTGGAACTTCCCTACCATCTACCTTCAAATAGGTGATAATCTTAGCTAGATGCTCGGATGCGGCTATATGAAAGCCGGACACACACTTCTCACAAGGTACAATACACACCATGCTGGCGCTCTTTGAGAGTACCCCGCTTAGCCTAGAGTGGTTTTTATAGGACATTTGAGGTGAAAACGGTCGCGGGAAATGGTGGCGGGCGGGAGGAACAGGTGGGAAACGGTGGCGGGAGAAATGGGCGGAAAACGGTGGCGCGAGAAACGGGCGGGAAACGGTGGCGGGAGAAACGGGCAGGAATCGGTGGCGGGAGAAATAGGCGGGAACGGCTGGCGGGAGAAACGAGGGTGGCGGGACAAATAGGCTCTGGTTGCAGCACCTTTCGGCATGGCCCGTGCCGATCGGCACGGCTAATGCCGAAACGTGAAATCCATGGAGCCGTCGGCACGGCTAATGCCGACCAGGACTTTTCGGCACGGGCCGTGCCGATCGGCACGACCCACGCCGACCGCGTCCTATTTTTGAAATTTCCCCGATTCCGCGCGCTAGAATCTAAATTTCTAATAAAAATTCATATTATTTAAAAAAAAACTCAGACACTTACCGATATGTTTTTTCTAAAATCTAAAAATTGCGTGTACCAAGATATACATGCTACTCCAGTCTCCAGATGTTCGATGAGAATCGAGGGCGTGGTGGTTCAAATCTCCAGAGCTATGTGGAGGAACACATGCGTAACACTGAATTAAATGTCTGCTCGGTCCGAACATGTCCCGCTTTGATGCATGTTTTGAGTGCGACGCACCACACGACCTTTTCTTTTCCATATGCATCGATCCTCTAAATCAAAGTTATTCTTGGTTGCGGAGCCGGATCTTCGGGCAGCCTAGTTTGAACTGCTTCGGTCAAACCAGTTTGCTGAACTTCTAGTTCGACCGGCCGGAAAACGTCTAGTAATAACTTGGTTTGATCGAGTGCCAGATATTAAAGGGTCAATACATATCCTCCGTACGTGTGTTAGCTCAATCATTATCTAGACAGCTCAATTATTAAAGAGAAAAGAAGTTGAGTCGACGTGACAATACCATAAAGATCATCTTCATCTTGAAGAAAAAGTTTTTTTTAAAAAAAAAACTTGGAGAAAGAAAGATCATCACGCCCCTGACGCTGAGTAGAAGAAAGAAAGGTGGAGGTGGACTCGTCCTGACGGACAGGGGCCTTTCACCTGTACACGTAGCCGCCGTCTTGTTTGAAATAAATTGTATGGAAGTACTAGTCGGGTAAGGAGACCAGTTGGGTGTAACGAGAGGAGTACGTAGAAGACTGTGATCTGTCAGCTACGAGACCAAACTGTCAGCTACGAGAGCGCAAGATTTGAGATTTCGTTTTGACTTCCAGAATGCCTATGCAGTTAAATGTGAAGGCTTGAGTGGAGGTTTGGTCTTGTTCTGGAATAATGATTCAGTGGTGAGCTTGAACTCTTTCAGTAGATCACACATTGATGTTCTTATTCAGAATGGGAATTTGGGAGAGGTGGAGTGGAGATTTACGGGGTTCTACGGAGACCCGGTTCGTTCACGTCGGAAGTTGAGCTGGGAGTTATTGGAATACCTAAGGAGGGAGTATAATAACCCTTGGTTGTGTGCTGGTGATTTCAATGAAGTGTTACACGAGGGGGAGCAATATGGTGGCAACCAGAGGGAGGAGTGGATGATGGAGGGGTTCAGAGAGGTTGTTGATACTTGTCGTTTTGTGGACTTGGGATATTGGGGCCTCCCGTACACATGGGATAATAGGCAGCAAGGCGCTCGTAATATTAAAGTCCGACTTGATCGAGGTTTGGGAGATGAGCGTTTTATGGAGTTTTTTGGAAACTCGGAGGTGACTCATGTTCAGACAACCGAATCAGATCATTGTGCTCTTTTGATTAAAGTGGAGGTGGCGTCCTTGGCTAGTCATTCTAATACGACTAAACCGTTCCGGTTTGAGAATGCGTGGACGCGACATGATAATTACACAAATACAGTCGAAGCAGCATGGGTGCCAACATCAGGTGGTTTATCGGGTGTGGCGGCAGCCCTAGGTGGTGTGAAAAGGAGACTGCAGACCTGGAGTGGCGCTGAATTCGGCAATGTTAGGAAACAATTAAAGATTATGAGAGGCCGCCTTGATCAAGTGCGGGCTAAATCGATTGGAACTGGTCCGACGAGTGAGGAGAGGAATTTGATGAATAGGATCTCAGAATTATTAGCACGGGAGGAGATGATTGCAAAACAAAGATCTCGTGTTCAATGGTTGAGAGAGGGAGACCGCAACACCTCCTTCTTCCATGCAAAGGCTAGGGAACGTTCAAGGCAGAATAAGATCAAATCAATTCGGTTGGAGGATGGCACTACTGTGGAGTCGCAATCTGAGATGGAGGTGGCAGCAATAAATTTCTATCAAAAATTATTCTCGTCGGACACTGGGGCTAATCCGGATTTGGTTACTCAGTTCATGGACAGGAAGGTGGAGGATTCTATGAATGCTGGTTTATGTGCACCGATTACTGACATGGAGATTGAGAGGGTCCTGTTTATGATGCATCCAAATAAATCGCCGGGTCCTGACGGGTTTACAGTGGGCTTTTATGTGAGACATTGGAATTTTCTAAAACAACCGGTTTGTAATGCAGTCCAACAATTTTTTGATACTGGAGTGATGCCTGAAGACGTTAACCAAACAGTTTTGGTGCTTATTCCCAAAGTGAAGGACGCAAGGTATTTATCTCAATATCGGCCAATCTCTCTTTGCAATGTCCTATATAAAATTGTGTCAAAAGTGATGGCGCTGCGACTTAGACCGATTCTAGAGGAGATTATTTCGGAGGAGCAAAGCGCCTTTGTGCCAGGTAGGTTGATTACTGGTAATGTCCTTACGGCCTATGAATGCATACATTATTTGAAAAAGAAAAAAGGCAAGACAGGGGCGTGTGCAATTAAACTAGACATGGCGAAAGCATATGACCGTGTGGAGTGGTGCTATCTCAGAAAGGTGATGGAGAAGCTGGGTTTTGCGAAATTTTGGATTGATAGAATTATGACATGTGTGGAGTCGGCTTCTTTCTCTGTACGTGTGAATGGCATCTTCTCAGAAGTCTTTAAACCATCGAGGGGGATTCGCCAGGGAGACCCGATTAGTCCGTATCTTTTTCTTTTATGCTCTGAAGGTTTAACTTGCTTGCTGAAGCGTTTTGGTACAGGACATCTAGCACGAGGAATTAGAGTGGAGATCCATGCCCCGTGGATCTCTCACTTATTATTTGCGGATGACTGCATTGTATTCACGCAGGCGTCGACAGCTGGAGCTCAAAGGATTAATGATATATCACGGAGGCTCTGGACAACTGGTAAATAAGGCAAAATCTGCTATATTTTTTAGTGCAAATTGCTCTAATGATGAGAAACAAGAGGTTCATACGGCAGCTTCAATCTCAAACGAAGCGCTGGTTGAGAAGTATTTGGGATTGCCAACAGCCCTTGGGAGATCCACTGATGATCAATTTGAAGGTATACTCACAAAGATCAAAAGATTGGTGAATGGATGGGTACCGCAACATTTAAATAGTGCTGGGAGGGAAGTACTGATCAAGGCTATATGTCAGGCAATACCTACTTACTCTATGAGCTGCTTTAAACTCTCCAAAAAGTTATGCAAGAAAATTACCGGCATCATTGCTCGATTTTGGTGGGGTGCAGATGAGAAAACACGTAAGATGCACTGGAGAAAATGGAGTGATATGGCTATACCAAAATCAGAGGGAGGGATGGGATTTCGAGACCTTGAAAAATTTAATCAAGCGTTGCTGGCGAAACAAGGTTGGAGGTTACTTACCAATCCTGATTCATTGTGTGCTCGGGTTCTGAAAGGGAAGTATTATAATTCCTGTGATTTTATGTCAGCCACAAATAAGAAAGGAGCGTCCCATACGTGGAGGGCTATTCTCCACGGTAGAGAAGCTTTAAAGCATGGTTTAATTAAGAGGATAGGTGATGGGTCAACGGTTGATGTCTGGAACGACCCCTGGATACCTGAAAACTCTAGTAAAAAACCTTTGTACAAGAAAGAGCAGTCAGCTATCACACTGGTTGAAGAAATCTTGGATCCACTAACTGGAGGGTGGAATTCGGAGAAGGTCTCAAAAAAATTTATTCCATGCGATGCTGATGCGATATTGAGGATGCCGGTTGGGAAATTAACGGAAGACTCTTGGGCCTGGCAACCTGAAAAGTTGGGTTTCTTTTCGGTTAGATCAGCATATAATGCTTTGATGCATAGTGATCGGATACATATTGGAGGCTCTTCAGCTGGTACAGAATTGCCTGTATGGAAGAAGCTATGGCGGATGGCAATACCTCCTAAGGTTCGTAACTTCTGGTGGCGTGTAATACATAAATTCATCCCAACTAAAGGTACCTTACGTGACCGACATATTGAGAGAATTGGTCTCTGTGACGAATGTGGAAACGAGGAATCCATATTTCATGCACTGTTTAAATGCACTTGGGCTAAGCTTTTCTGGACAGAAGTAAAATCATTGATGGGGACTAAAATTCCAGAATTGCATCCGGAGTCGTGGGCTTTGGATTTGGTGGATAAACAGGTAGGCTCCGAATCCGACAATTGTATAATTTTATGCGGAGCCTGGGCTGTGTGGTCGGAGAGAAACGCAAGGAGACATGGGGAATCATCACGCTCTGTTACTAGCTCTGTTAAGTGGGCATGTGATATCGTGTGCGATCTAGCGAGAACCGGAGAAGAGACACCAGCGAAGCAATGAAAGGTGGCGGCTAAGTGGTGCTCGCCACCTAGTGGCCGGCTCAAAATCAACGTAGATGCAACATACTCTGAAGCAACGCGTCAGGGAGGAACGGGCATGGGTCTACGCGATCATTCTGGTAACTTGTTACGTGCTCAGTCGATTTGGTATGAGCATGCGTATAGTGCGATGGCTATGGAAGCTTATGCAGTTCGTGATGGTGCTCAGCTAGCTATTGATGCTGGTATTCAGGATGTGCTGATAGAAACAGATGCACAACACGTAGTGAACTTGTGGTACGGGGAGAATTATGAGCGGTCAGAAATTGCGGCTATCTTGGTTAATATTCGTGAGCTCAGTGGGTCTTTCACTTCCTTTTCTTTGAAATTTGTCCCTCGGGCTGCTAATGAATTGGCACATCTGTGTGCGAAGCATTGTAGTTCTGATAGGCGAAGATGTCTCTGGATAAATTATACTCCTACCCTCCTTGATGCATGTATCAAGAAGGATTGTAACCCAGACTAAAGCAGCAAGTTTTTTACGCACTCTTTTCCTTACCAGGGTATTTAAGGGGACTGGAAGGTTACTTACTTATATATATATATTTGTTCATTCTCAAAAAAAAAAAGACTGTGATCTGTTGTTGACTGAGCGCCATTCTCCGAGGACAGATGCAGATGGCAACGTGTCGGTGGTGCCGATGGGATCTTTCCTATTCCGGGACGGGTGGAGATCGATCGCCTGAAGCTCAGCGTGTACGTATACGTACTGTACTTGGTTGCGTGCTTCCAGAAGAAGGTGATGGAGAGCGTTGGACTCTGCTAGCTCGAGCCTACACCTGCTCTGCTACGTGCCTACGACTACGACGCCGTACTTTTTTTTTTGAAATTACGACGCCGTACTTTGTGCTACGTAGGCGCTGCAGGAGCCACCCAGCTGCCCCTTACGCGTTCTTGCAAACAAAAAGACTTGTTTCTTGTACTGGTACCGTTCCACAATATTTTCTGTTCCATAATGTAAGATGCTTTAGTTTAGATATTTTTTACTTTTATATGTATATCTATGTATTTAGACATATTTAGTGTATATTTCTACTCTTTTTAATATGAATATGGACAACGTATGTAACATCTAAACTATCTTATATTTTTAGAACATCTAAACTTTTGTTTTGACTTGTACATTAAGTGTTAGATATATATTGAGTTTGGTAGTAGTAACAATTCCTCCTATGACACTACTCCTAAATTTGATGCCTTATATGACACTCCTAACTTTTTTCTTCCTTATATGGCCACTTGTGTAAAATTTATGCCTCAGATGATATTGCCCTTCACTTTTTGCCCGTTTGGACCAAACTACCCCGCCCTATTTGACTTGCTCGAGAACCCGAGCCCGAAAATCAATATTCATATTTTCATATTTAGCGATAACCAGTTATTTGTATGAAATTGGTTACCATTTCTGTAAAATATATTCTTGTATGGAAATGTTTACCATTTAAAAAGATATTTCCTTTGTTGCCTCACTAGAGATAACTGGTTACCAGTTTCATGCAAATAACTTTAAGAAGAAACAAAAGAAAGCTCAGCTTGTAATTTTCATATTCTCTTTTGGAAGTATTTTAGGCTGACATATGTGAACTACTGGTGACTTATGTGTGAATCTTGTTGCTTATACCACTTGTTCAGAATTGTTAAATCGATTATATACATATAAACTGTATGCAGGGGATATGGCATCAAAATACAGGGGAGGTTCTGTCGATTTTTTGAATTTTCTGAATTAGCGTCTCAGTTGTTATCAGTCTAGTTGACCAGGGGCAAAAGTGACTTTGTATGTAAAAAGTTGACACCCTTAGCTCTAAAAATATACTAGAGTGTCATGTGAGGCATAAATTTTACACATGTGGGTATAGAAGGAAGGAAAAAGTTGAGAGTGTCACATAAGGCATCATATTTTAGTAGTAGTGTCATATAAGGAATTCTCTCAAAAATCTACTACTCGCTCCGTCTTAAATTAATTTAGATGATTTCTATTTGTCTACATATGAATGTATGAGACATGTTGTATGTATAAATATTTGTGGATAAATAAAATCAGAACAGAGGGAGTACATTGTACACGAACGCTATATGCACGAAAGACTGTGCAGGCTTGATGTGTGCGTATGCGGAGTGACTTGGAGTATGCATGCTCTTTTCCCCTCTTTACATTCCAGATGTTCTCCTCAACTTTCAGCATTTGTCTAGAACGAATGTATCAGCACTTGTTAGAAAAACAGAGGCCGGGGAACCAAATTCCCTGGCAATTGCTCTCAATGTTCCATTCCTTGTATATATCATGGAAAATAACGTGAGATCAGAATATTTTTTGGTTCTTCTCCTCCTTGTCCTTGACTGACTGAGCCCGAGCTAGCTGACTTCGAATCTTACGACTAGCCCGGCTAAACATAATAAATAGTCAATACTCCCATATTCCGTACGGTGAACTTTGACGTAAATTCATCTTGATGAATCACACTCCACATACTAATGTTTTTCGCGAGGAAAAGTTTTCCAGATCCAAGCACACATAAGGACGTATATCTTCGCCTCAAACTTGGGCTCGAAGCTATCAGAAGCAAGACAAAACCTTTTCAGAAACCACGATCAACAATTATATTACTACATTATATATAAAATAAATCTTTCAACTCATCTGTTTGTTGCGATAGATTAGATAGCCATCGGTTGGCAGCAGGTCTTTGTTTGTCCGAATAAATCACAGAGTATTTTTTCCCATGCACGCAGAGCACCTTCGTTTATTTGGGGTTTGGAAATTGGAACTACGCGCGAATTGTTCTTTTGGCGCCTGCGTGCGCAACAACAACATGTTCGGGGTTGGATCGGAACCATGTCCCTCTCATCTTTTGGCTGTGGTGTCATCTGAGTTTGTATTTGTCCGTTCCGTGTCCCGCCCTCATCTAGAAGCACTACCGACTGGTCAATTCTACTCCCTGCCGACTGTCGACCAGATACATCTACTTTTTGATAAAGTTGAGATACTTATTTTTGAACGGAGGGAGTACAATTATACTGAGGATCAGATTCGTACTCGATCGGCAGCTAACAACAACGAAAAATAACCTTGAATGCCTTGACTTGTTGCCTCGTTAAAATCGGTGCAGTGGTCAACTGATGCACGCAGGGGCAACGTGCGCTGAGTCGGTACACAACGTTTGTTTACTGGCTAGTTTGGGGCTCTAATGCGAATGACATAAACTCTCCTCGTTCCGATGAATGAAGATTATACATTTTTTTAAAGTCAAACTAAGTAAAATTTGATTTTTGTAAAAAATATGATATTACATAGATATCATATAAAAAAGTAATATAGTTCATGATGTTTCTAATGTGATTTTAAGTTTTGCATGTTAATATTTTTTCATAAAAACTCGGTCAAACTTTATATGGATTGACTTTTCCAAAATAACATAAACCTTATTCATTGAAAAGGAGGTAGTATATATAAACCCATGTACGACCGCCTAGCAAGTAGCAATCGACGGTTGCCCTCACAACCCCATTTGTCAGATTTGCCTTCTCCAAAACGAGATGCACTTCACTTGTGTTCCTTACTCCACCCAGATCCACAAGATAGTTCACTACCGTCACTCCGTCAGGGGTTGTCAGTACCCCGCCCTCCCCTGTGTTTGCACTATGAGTCGCTAAAGGAATGGTGGAACCCTTGATAATGAAAGCTCGTGATCGTAAGGTTCATATAATCTACACCCATATTGTCGTTGACAAATATTCGATTTGCATACCAACGTCCCCATGCATGTGGGGGTATCGTTTGTTGAAGAGCTCTCTTGGTTGTGTGGAAGCCCATGAAACTTGTTTCTAAGTTTCTATTCTTCCAATCGAAAGGCTGCCCCAACTTGCTTGGGATGGAAATGTTATTGTTGTTGTTGGGAAATCAGTAAAGCTCCACAGCAAATCTGCTGCTTCCCTCTAAAAAACAAAAGACGGCCGGTAAAAATAAATAAATTGCGTCACACTTTTCACAAAAGGGCCGCCATCTCTGGCTAACTGTGCTTGGCCCATCGTGACTGTAACAGAATAGACCCATTGTCAAGCTGAAAAGTTGAGAAGGCCCAACAAACCCAACTAGGATCAGGACCCACAACAAATTCGTGCACGGAAACGCGGAAAGCTCAGCCGAGAAGGCCCAACGGCGTCACCCGAACCCACGACCACCGCCGCCGGTCGCTCGCAGGTCGCAGGTGCGAAACTCCCACGGCGGAGGGGAGGGGGAGATGGTGTCGATCTCGATGTACCGCGGCAACCTCCACCGGGGCGGGGACGACGCGCCGCGCCACTGGCAGGTGCCCCCGCCAACCCTCTCCGCGTCCCGCTTCCGCCGCCTCCTCCGCAGCCGCTCCCTCGCCGTCTCCCGCCTCGCGGGGCCTCCTCCCCGGCCCAACTCCCCGAGCTCTTCCCCCAACTCGCGCCTGGATGAAGGCCCCGCGGGAGAGGTGGACGGGGATCGGCAACAGCAGGAGGAGGAGGGGCGTGATGTGCATCCGCATCCGCAGCAGCAGCAGCAGGAGGAAGGGCACGATGTGCAGCAGCAGGAGGTGGAGGGAGAGGGGCACGACATGCAGCAGCAGCAAGGGGAGGAAGAGGAGGAGCACGAGGAGGGTGCGGTGGAGGATGTGGAAATGGACGATGCGGGGGAGGTGGTCGTCGGAGCCGGTGATGCCAGTGGCAATGGTGATCCCGAAGAAGGTCAGGGCGAAAGCGAAGGCTTCGACCCCAACCCGGAGGTGAGGCTTGTTAGAGCTCATGGTTTCTGGTAGCTCTCTGCTGCTTCTGTGTGGATTTGTAGCTGAGTGACATTGGTGCTATCAACCCTAATGTAGTGCCCGTAGACTGAAAGTTTGTGCCAAATGGGAAATGTTCAGTAGATGAAAGCTGATGAATCAGGGAGATTTAGGTCATTCGTGGATGCGCACTCCTATTTTTAGAATTGGTACTTTCATGGTCCAATAAATGTTTGGCAGTGTTGAAAACAAGATTAAATTCCTTGGTTGTGTTTTGTTTCTGATTTAGATTAGGAAGGGATGTTTTGAGATTTTCTTGAGAATTAACCTTCTTAGCTGCACTAGACAACAGTCTGCTCGTTGGTATTCATGTATGATATTGTCGGTTGCTTAAGACCACCAGCTTTGTTCGACAACAGTTTGATAGTTTTTACGTGGAAGTTTTGTTGGTGCTTTGTGATGCCTGAGTAGAACCCGTTAAACACCGAGACATATCGCCGTATGATCGGGTACCTGACCACACAGACTATGTACATTCTTGTTTTTTTCATTGGGACATCTGAATCTGAGTTTTATTCCTGTTTTAGGCGAGTTACCCTGATGGAGTTGAAGAAAGGAAGAGAGAGTTGACTGACAAGCTGGATAACTTAAGTAAGAAAAAGCACGATCTGGTGCAGATGCTGAAGCAGGTATTGTTTGTGCCAACTCTGTTTTTATTATGGTGTTGACCGTGATTGTGCTTCAAAACTAGTTACTATCTGCTTCATGCCTGGTACTCTTTTTTTGCTTAAGTGCATGACTGAATGTTGAGTGCTGGTTAATGTCAGGTCGGGTAGTGGACACTTCATATTGATAATTTGTCTGGGTTTGTCTGCTTTTATCATCTATCCAGTACCCTGTTGAAAGACACCGATTCAGAGGAGTCTCTCTTCCATTTGAAAAGTATCTGAATCCAGAAATAGTAGACTTGCTATTCTGAATAATGAACTGCTTGAGTAATGAAATCCTGCTTTAAATTTGAATCAACTTCTGTATAGTACCTTGACAAATTTGTAGAAAGGTTATCATCACAGAAAGTTCTTCAAAGTAATTGGACTTGTGTATATATGCTAATTCCACACAAGAAACTATGAAATTCGTATTAGGATTTAAAATTATGAAAATGATAATCCATACAATTGTTATTCTCCTTGCCTAATATTTAGAAATATATTGATCATGTTCCTGCATATGCAGCATGTTCAGATGCTATACCTCGTGATTATGCTATTCTATTAGTACCAGAGTTGAATGAACAGCCAATGGATTGTGGCACTTCATTGGATTACTGTGTGGCTATCAATCTTCTCGTTGATCTTTTGTTGCCACTAGATTTAGATCTGTGAAGGAAATATGACCGTTTCTGAATATAAATGATAATTGCAATCTACCGCATGATTTTCAATCAGCTCAATAGTAAGGCCTCGTTGTTAGTGTATTGGTGGTTTTATGCTCTATTTTCTTCCAGGAATTTTTGCTTGGTATTGAGTATTCAGTTTACTAAGCAGGATTTTTTTTCTCCTTTTGAACAGATTTTGAATGCTGAAGAAGAAATCAGAACACGTAGCACACAGGCTTCCTTGCGTGCTGCTATGCCTCAGCCTTTAGAAAACACAGCTGATGGAAGCTTTGTTCCTAGACAGGTGCCTAGAATGACTGTTGATGTCAATTTCAGCGAGTTTGCTGGGGAGTCAGATGGTGGTTCCAATCAGGGCACTCCTGGACGCCCCTTGCATCCTGTTCACAACATTTCTCCTTCAACAGCCTCTTTTGCTAGGTCTCCGTTTGGTTCTCTCCACCACAACTCTGTAAGTTGTTGCACTAGTCCTGTTTCTGAATTCAAATCTAAATTTCTCAGTTGAAGGCTTTAGTAAATAGAGTATGGGGTAGTGAAAACGAGAATGCAGGTAGTGAGTCTAACTACATTTTTTTTTAAAATCTATTCGGTATTAAACCTGATTTCCTGAAAGCTCTCAGGATTGAGAATGTTTTCAATTCTTTGTTGGGCTTGGCTAAATGAAGTATTTATAGAATATAACAATTGCTGTGACAGAAGTGAGCTAAAACCACTTGTGACCTTACAGGGCCACACTCCAAGAAGTCCAGCGACTTTCTCTACAGCAAGTCCATCTCGCTTCGCAGGTACTACTGGGCATCAAGGGCATCCCTCGGCATCAGTACCAGGAAGTAACTTTGTAGCCTCGTCACCTTCCCCTGCTGCATCTGGTGGCTCTTCCTCCGTATTCAGAGACTATCGACCACCCAGTTCAACGTAATTCCAAGATGATTGAAATTAACATCAAACACAACTATCTTAATGGCAACAAGTACTGTACATGACAGTCGCCATGGATAGTTCAATGCTGTTTATATTCTTTCCCGCTTGTTGCTTTATTATCGATCTTATCAGAATGTGGATAGCACCTATGGGAGAATAAGGTAATGTTGTTTGTGGCACGGTAGGGCCTAGGGAAGTGCTAGTGCTAGCAAAAGGAAGTGTGTGTTTTCTGTTCGGTGAAGTCAATGTAAAAAAAAATCTAATTATTTAAACTAGAATACTGGTTAGACTGATCTAAGAGGGACTGACAATGTAAAATAGGTTCAGGCCAGGAGCATGGGTATTCAAGGCCAGTGGTTTATCATGGCAGATTGGATGGGCCTGAAACTGAAAGCCTCAAATAAAAATATAGTACCTCCAATCCAAAAAAGACTCGCTACTAGCACTGATCGTTTGTTTGTGACCATCTTTTCCAGCGACATTTAATCCGGATTGAGGGAGTACTATACATTTATATTTAGTCTATGGAGGCAAAGATGTATTTCTGCTTGAATTTTATCCATACAATATTTGCTAACTGCACAACAGTATGGTCGCTGCTATCGACACACAACAAATGAAACGTGTGTGCAGGCTTTCAAAGTTCCGACAACGTGATGGCACAACCACCAGAAATTTTATGTATTGAAGCGTGGAGCACCCAGCATCAGCTCGGACTAAAATAACTGGTACATTTTCGTAAGATCGTGCGACTCCCAAACAAATGTAGAAACACAGATCGCAGCATGAGTACTATATAGAAGTTGTAGATACACCATGTCTTAACAAATGCTGGTGTAGTGCTCCAAATCAGGATGCCGAAGGCCGTAAGCTACAGAAAGCAGGCAGCATAAATTAGTCCAAACGGCCAGAAATTCATTTAATCATTAAATGGCACTACATATTAAAAAAATGTAAATGTTTCTTTTAACACTAGTGAGTTAAAAATGCAAGTAAATAGTTCACAGATGCTACAATCAGCAAGAGATACTTGAGCATCAACATAAGGGTGCAAAGAGCCAAGCAACCTCCGGGGCCATTGTTCTTGTTTCGCTACATAGGTATCAAATTTGTCGGCAAGGCGGGCCATTGTGACTGCACTGCCGTATTCATGCCTAACATTTAAGTGATGGTCAGAAATCTGACCCCAGGCCCCAGCAATAGGGTAGGCTTGTCCATACTTAAATTATGATCCATCCTGACCAAGTTTTGGATGACATAGTCACATTCACTGTTAATCAGAGGAGATGGGCAGTGTTACACTTGTTATTGGGTGGTAAGTGGTAACAGTACTTGAAGGCATGTTAACTATACTGAACATGTAAGGCTGCCAATCATCAAGTGAGCAAAAATGCATAATGAGAAGAGTGTCAAGAGCAAAACAGGGAAACTGAGTCCAGCAAATCTGCAAGGTTCTATGAAGTTTGAAACAACAAAAATAGAACATATGCCTCTCAAATAATAATACAAATTAAATTAAACATGTTTCTTTCATAGTCATAGCAACAGATCCATTGCTACATGCATACTTTCAAACTATGTGTGTGTGCCTCACAGAAGATGGTCCACCATTCATTCAAAATGGACGATTACGAACAAGAATGATTGGAGCATCTACATGTATGTAACAAAGGCTCATGAACAGAAAGTAAAATTCTGCATTTACCTCATGTGATGCTGACACAAATTATAGACCTTCTGCATCCTCTAAAATTGGGCAAAGAAGTCCTGGAAGGTTCATGATTATATTTAGAAACAAGAGGCTAATGCAGTAGTCAGCTAGAAGATTGAAACTATGGTACAATGAAAAAGACATAATGCTGATCACAACTGTGATGCACAAGTACAACCAACTGCATTATCTACAAGCCATGTGTAATCTTTTTGAAACAAAATTAGTGCAGACAAGCAAATTCAGGAAGTAATATGTTAAATGTGCAGATATTTTCATACCACGCGGATCCTTATCCTAACAATCAAATGATATGTCTGGTCAAAGAGGAGCGCATACAATGATCAGCACCTAATGATATGCCTGGTCAGAGAGGAAAGCACAAAGCAACCATCTACATGGTTACTGTTACGGTGTTCCGGTGGCATTGCTCTGTACCATCACAAAGATCATCTAGTTTGGAACGTTTTACTGCCATGTACTCCCTCCGTTCCACAATATAAGATGTTTTAGGTGTAACACACATTGTCTAGGTTCACACAAAAATGAGTGTACATGTACACTAAAACATGTCTAGATACATGTGTGTACATATGAATGTGGAAAATGGCTAAAACATCTTATATTGTGAAACGGGGGGGAGTATTATCCCTGGGCCCTATAAGTTATTCGCCTACTGAATGGTGTTTTCCAATTTACAGTTCTTCAGTTCAAGAATGGCACAACACCAGAAACCAAAGACTGGCGAATGTCACACTGCATTGATATCTCTAGCAGGAATCATGCTTGCTCATTGGAATACTAGTTCTGCATTACGATATTTTACAGCATTTTTTTTCAAGTAAATGTGAAATCCATCTGTCAATATCATATATACCTTGTTTATGACCAGTCTAGGAAACTTGCAACCACACACAATTTTGCAATTCATTATGCCCCGTCTTTCGTTTTCCAAAAGTAAATTTGGACTACGAGGCTGTTTTCTCTTCAGCATTACGCAATACTATCTAAGAAATAGAAAATGTACAGCAAGTCAAAGGCAACTACCACGGGAGTAAGTCCCTACACAGAGTACAAGTCGCGCACGAAACTAATCGATAGCTCAATCTACCAGTATGATCTAATGGAGTAATGGGACTGAATTTACCAACAGAGCTACTAGTATTCAATGATCGGAAATTAATAATCCATCGAACTCAAACAGGTAAGAAAAAAAACAGCACCAAAAACGCGGAATCCATCAGCATCAGACCTGGAACCATGTGGCGGCGGTGGCGAGCGCCGAGGAGAGTCGGCACCTCCTCTTGGAGTCCTCGCAGTCGTGGGCGGTCTCGAACTCGCTGGCGGGGAGCTTGCGCGTGATCCATCCGATGTCTAGGTAGACGTAGCGCGGTGGCGGGGGCAGGTCGACCTTGACGCGGACGACGTCGAACCAGATGAGGAAGCGGCGGACCTGGACGCCCTGGAGCTCGGTGAGGGAGCCGTAGCGGAGGACCCCCGTGACGCGGGGCTCGAAGTAGGTGAGGTACTCGTAGTGGACGCTGCAGGGCCCCGCGAGGTCGACGGTGAGGTTGCCGTCGTCGGCGAGCGAGAAGGCGGTGACGGTGGAGGGGAAGAGGCCCGCGGGGAGGCCGTAGAGTGGGAGGAGCTCGTAGAGGGTCGGGGCCGGAGGCGGGGGAGATAGGGCGGGCGGCGGAGGCGGGGAAGCTAGAGGCGGGGGAGGTAGGGTGGGTGGCGGAGGCGGGGGAGCTAAGGTGGGCGGCGGAGGCGGGGGAGCTAGAGGCGGGGGAGGTAGGGTGGGTGGCGGAGGCGGGGGAGCTAGGGTCGGCGAAGGAGGCGGGGGAGATAGGTCCGGCGGTGGGGGAGTGGGAGCTGGGGTCGGGGGCTCCGCCGCGGCTGCCGCGCCGGCGAGCAGCAGGAGGAGGAGGAGAGAGATGGGCGGCATTGAAGAGGGAGAGGGAAGCTGAAATGCGTTTTTTTTTCCTGCCTAGCTGGGTTTGGTTTTATGGGCTTCGCCGGTCAACCATGTTTTGCTTTCCAAACTGGAAGTACCGGTGCTCTGAAGAGATGGGAAATGGATTGAAGCAACCAAATGCTCTTGACTCGGTTTACGCTGCATCACGTCCACATAGAGATGTTTTACGGAAACGGATGTCTATAAAATGACTACTCCTTCAATTCCATAATCTAAGGATGTTCTAGGTGTTATAGATGTTGTTTAGATTCATACCAAAATAAATATACACATACACTAAAATGTGTCTAGATATAAGTTTCATATGAAAAAAGACTAAACCGTCTTATATTGTGAAGCGGAGGGAGTATATCTAGCATAATCATCAATTTTTGTGTGAAAAAGACCATCGATCTATTAATAATCCACACCAGCAAATAAGACTCAAAAGTAAAGAAAAATATAAGTTTGACCATCTAAACACTGAAGCGAGCTAAATCTTTGGCCACCGGAGAAATTTCTAGAGGCGACGTACTGAGGAGGAGTCTTGAACGTTGTAAGGTGAAAGTGGTATAGTCCCATGAGGTTAAGGCTTGAATCCACTCCAATTAGGCAACAAACAGTCGACCGAAAATGACTGTTACCAGCAAAAATCCAGGACATTCACACTAGTGGGCAGTGGAGAAGACACGCAAAGCAGCCTGAAGCCCGTGTCACACTCAGCACCTCCTTCGAGTCTTCGACCCCATTGGTGGAAAAGTGTACAATGCATGAAGTAAGAAGATCTGAGCACAACTCTCACATTGTCTTCATCGGGGTCGTTGACGAACATTCTCCACCCCCCCCCCCCCCCCCGGTCGTGGAGCAACCCATCGACAAGCGTGCGTGGGCCGAGACCTAATCGAGAAAGCCCGTGCCACCATTGATGCTCTACACACGTTCATCCATCCCAAGCCACCATCTATTTATTTTCTCATGATTATGATTATACCTTTTAATCTATAAAGTTCAATTTGGAGTTAAAACAAATCTCTATATGAAGTCTTCGAGCTCATAATTGAAAAGATGTTCCCAAACTAAGGCAGAGGACTGAAGACGGGACCAGCCCCACACGCAGTCCGAGACATTGATGGGTCAAACGTTGAGCATACACCGCCTACAACGACAAGTGGCTACGCTAGAAGGATGGTTTCATCGGCTGCTCCAAGATACGACATAATAAAAGATATTTTTTTAAGAAATCTTTTTATTAGTTTTATATTTATTTTAAAATTCATATCAATGTTTAAAAGGAGTAGAACTCGTGAACCTTTTTTGAAACCTCATGAACATTTGTTGAATCGATGTTTTTCTAAAATCCAATGAAAGCATTTTTGTAACGTAAACATTTGTTTTAGCTATGCACCAATTTTATAAAGCCATGAATTTTATAAAGGACGTGAATAAGTTTTCAAATTAAAGAAAATAAACAGGAAAGATACAAAAAGAAATATAAAGCCAGGAGAAAAAATGAAACAAGGAGAAACCTATAATGTAAAAAAAGGTGTAGAAAATAAAAAGAAAGGAAATAAAAATATAAAAGGAAAAAAAACATAAAAAAAAAGAAACCGATACAATGGACCAGCCCAGCGTGAACTTAATCCAGGCAACCCTGGAAACTAGGAAGGGCCGTTCTGGTCGGCTGGTAGCCACCCAAAGAGCCCATTCACCCAAAAGCCTGCTTATCACGTTATTAGGCTCTGAAATCTGAACCCGGAGGAGCTATGTTTGTTAAGGGGTATTTTTAGTCCCACATCGAGGAATTAACAATACTTGCCCTTGCTTAAAAGAGGGGACATGACATAGTAGACGTGCTCTTCACATAGCACATCACTCGGTGAGACGGTGGCCGATTGTGCGGCATTGCACAATGATCAAGGATAAATCATTGTCACTGATTACCTCCGCACATGACATATGTGCTTGGCATTTTTTTTATTCTCATGAATACTAGAAGATCTCAACAGATCATCCACACTTGTGTCAGGATAACAATAGATCATTGGCCATGCTCGTCATATGTTGACGGATATTTGGAAGCGTTGCTTTAACAGGGAAGATTTCTCTGGCTAAGAGTATCCAGTTTTGTACCTTTTTTATTTTTTCACATTATACGAGTACACAATTATATCGATTATAAAAACAAAAATAAAATAGATCACTAACAAATCTAAGAGATCTTCAAGCCTTTTATTTATCCTTCACACAATCTTGTACTTTTCTAAAGACAGCCGTAGAACAACGCCCATATCAACAAACCACACATATGTGAATACCACCAATGCCAAGGCTTTGTGCACGCAAGCAACTATTAAATTGATCAAGCAACATCGGCAAGAGCATGACCAATGATATTTCAGGGACAAATTATCGGGCCACTTTTTCGATGACGCTGTGAAAGAACATTTCTTAATCCCTAATGTTTTGAGTGTTAGTTAACAATACCAATGATGTACTAATCCTATTACTAAGTATTTCAGTTTGTGTGAGTTGCATATCACATATCCCAAAGCCAAAATGTAGAGAAAAAGAGTTTCTGAAATTCTTCCCAGAATCAGATTATTGGAACCGGAAATTTTCAGGATCGGAAATTCCGGGACTCCTTCACCTAACAGAAAAATGGCTAAGGAAAAGTCAGGAAGTGGTTCTAACTTAGATCGGAAATTCAGCTCGGAAATTTCACTGACTCGGAATTTCCGAGTCACCCTCAGAAATTTGGCTAAGTCAAGATGTCAAAGTGGTTCTGACTTCAACCGGAAATTCAGGTCGGAAATTTCACTGACTCGGAATTTCCGAGTCACCCTCAGAAATTTGGCAAAGTCAAGATGTCAAAGTGGTTCTGACTTCAACCGGAAATTCAGGTCGGAAATTTCACTGACTCGGAATTTCCGAGTCACCCTCAGAAATTTGGCTAAGTCAAGATGTCAAAGTGGTTCTGACTTCATCCGGAAATTCAGCTCGAACATTTCACTGACTCGGAATTTCCGGGTGACCCGGATTTTCCGGGTGTCACTTATACCGGAATTTCCGGGTCCCCGAGGCAGCCAACGGCCAGATTTTGGGAGGGGGTATAAATACCCCCTCACTCACTCAAGAACAGCTAGCTCTCAGATTTTCTCTCTCCTACTATTTTTGAAAGCTCAAATCAACAAGATCTCCCAATCCCTCCACCCAAATTCGCTGATCTTTGGAGGATTGGAGGAGAAGGCCCGGATCTACATCTTCACTGAAGGGATTTGCATTTCCTCCCCATTTTCTTGGGGATTTCGTGGCTAGGGTTTCCGGTGGAAAAACCTAGTTCACCATTGTTGTAATCTTGGTGTTGCCTTTACCTTTTGTGGTCCTTGACCTTTTGTGGTCATCTTGAGAGCCCCCAATTAAATTGTGGGTGCGTGCCTCAAGCGTTTGTAAGGAATTCGATCTCCGCCCTAAAAGGGGATCAATAGTGGAAGGTGGACTCGCAACCTTTGTGGTTGAGTTCATCGGAGAAGAAGGTGAGCCTTTGTGGCGTTGCGGCTAACCTGTTGTGGTAGCGCACACCGCTCCAAACGAGACGTACACCCTTGGGTGGAACTCGGGATTACATCTTCGTCTCCGCGTGCTTCACTCGGTTCCCCTTTTCTTTCTCCCTTACTTGCTTGTCTTGTTAGCTTGTTTATCTTGTTATTGCTTAGATTGTCATTTAGGTAAATTCACCGTAGTTGCATATCTAGAGAATTTACCTTTGTGTTGAGCCTAAATTTGAAAAGACCTAAAATTTGTAATAGCACCTATTCACCCCCCCCTCTAGGTGCCGGATTCCCGTACAATTGGTATCAGAGCCAGGTTCACTTTTAAGGGCTTAACCGCCTAAGTGCAACGATGACGGAATCCGATGCCGAGAGGGCCGCCCGTGAGAAATTAGAGGCGGAGAAGGAGGCGTTAGCCAAAGGGGCAACCATGGCCGATCTTATTGATATGAGATCGTCCTTGGAGGCCCAACTCCTCAAGATGAATGAGATGCTCATGGCACTCTTGAAGTCTAAGGATCCCGAGGCTACTTCTCCCTCTCCTACTCCTAAGGAGCATGTTGAGAACTCTAAGGAGTCATCTTTGGATGGGTCTAAAGATGTTACTCCAAGTGTTTCCCTCGGGAAGGCGGAAAAGGATGAATCACCTAGCTCCTCTAACACCCCCAAAGGAGAGGAATTTCATAATGTCAACCATAATTACTCTCCTAACCCTCCTATCCCTCACCCTCATGTAAACGTTAGAAGTGATCCTCCTAAGCTTAAACCTACTCATTTCTCTCAATGGCAATTTCTAATGAAGTCTCATCTATGTAGTGCCTCCATTGTGCTATGGCGCATCATTGAAGAAGGACACAAGCCCCATGATCCAACCAACTTGACAAGAAGAGAGGTGGTTGATGGCCAACTCAACGCCACCGCTCTTCATCAACTCCAAATGGCCGTTGGAGAGAAGGACATGGCGCTCATTCAACAATTCTCCACCGCCAAAGAAGTTTGGAATGCTCTTTCCGACATCTTCGTCGGGAATGAGAGCATGAAGAAGAACCAGTATGATACCTTATGCAATGAGGTGGAAGGGTTCTACAAGTTGGATGGAGAAAACCACGAGGACATGTACCGGAGGTTGGTGTTGCTTGCCAACTCCTTCAAGAACTTCGGGGCGGTCTACATTGATGATGCTTGGATCAAAAGGAAGTTTGTGACCGCTCTCTTGCCCTTTGAGGAAACGGATTTGAAGACACTCCAAGGGAGACATGACTTCGCAAAGATGACATCCAATGAAGTCATGCAAGAGATGACCGCATACAAGGTGGCCTCCAAGATTGCACAAGATGCAAGAGCTAGAGCCATAGGGATGCACAAGCATGGCTCAATTGCCTTGAAGGCCACCGTGTAAGAAGAGGATGAAGAGGAGTATGATGATCAAGTCGAGCTATCTAGTGATACCCTCTCAAGTACTCTTACTCAACACATGGGTCTTGAGGCAAGAACGTTTTGGAAGAACCCCGGAAGGGCCAAAGCGAGGATTGACAAGAAGTTTCCCTCCAATGGAGGAAAGCCATTCAACAAGGTGAGGCTTTGCTATAATAGTGATGACAAAAGCCACATTGTTGCAGATTGCCCATGGGAGAGAAGAGAGGATCATGGTGGGAGGCTCGTGGCCAAGACGAAGGGCAAGGGGCCCATGCCCATGAAGAAGCCCTACTTCAAGAAGAACCAAAAGATTGTCTTGGTAACTCAAGAGCAATATCCCACCGATGATGAAGATAGTGACAAGTAGGATACTCCAACGCAAGTGGCCGCACTAGCCATTTATTCCACACCTCTATCACTCTTCTTCTCACCAAACGAGAGTCCCATCATCAAGAATTCAAGATGTCTTATGGCAAAGACATCCGAGGTAAAATTGTCCCCCACCTCCATATCCCATGACATTGATGATGGTATGAGCCTAAAAGTCAAGGAAGAAATTATTGCTTTTGATAAATTCATGACTAACTTGCAAGGAGAAGGAAAGAAACACTTTGGATCAATTATGAGTCGTATAGGTGAGCTTGAGGATGAGCTTGAATTAAAAGGTGAGATTGAGAGAGAGGATGCACACTCTAAGGTGTCCCTCCAATCCTCTCTCGAAGATGAACAAGAAGCTCATGCTCTCCTCAAGGAGCAACTTGCTAAGATCACTAAGGATCGTGATCTCTACTTTGCTAAATGTAAAATTGTGCAAAATGAAAAGTCCGAGCTTGTATTTGCTCATGCTAGACTTTGCGAAGACTTCGAGTCACTTGAAAGTACTCACAAGGTATTGACAAGTGATCACGAACGTCTCCTCAAGTCTCGTGATCAACTCCAAACTCGGATATCTATTCTTGAGAAACCTAGTACTTCTACTCCTTTGAATACTAATGAAAATGTTGTCAAGGATAAAGCTAGGATCTTGTTTGTTCCCTCCATGGCAACCAAGCCCAAGACCTCCCTTGATAAAGGCAAGGGGACACTCACTACTCCTCTTCATGAGCGAGTGCCCCACAAGGGTAAGGAAGGTCTAGGTTATGTCGCTAAGGAGAAGAAGAAGATGATCAAGAAGAAGACCAAACCCGCACAAGCCAAGAAAGATGATATCGCAAGTGGAAATGCCACAAGGGGCACTCCCACTCGTGATGACTTTGCGGGCATATCTAACCCCAACTATGCTTTATATGTTGATTATTATGGGGATGTCTATGCTAGATACATTGGTCCTTTTGATGGTTACATTGAATATGCTATTTGGGTCCCAAAGACCCTTGTTGCTAACCAAAAGGCACCCATTGCAAAATGGGTACCTAAACCAAAGAATTGATTGTGTATAGGGACTTGCTTCCGGAGGATCGAAATGGATAATTGATAGTGGGTGCACTAGTCATATGACCGGAAGCAAAGAAATTGTAACGGAGTTGAAGCCTAATGATGATCAAATGACCATTACATATGGTGACAATTCAAAGTCTAAGGTAATAGGGCTCGGCAAGGTGGTAGTGGCACCGGACATCACACTTGTGAATGTTTTGCTTGTCGAGTCCCTAGGTTTCAACTTGATCTCCGTCCATTCTTTAACTTGTTTGGGTTATACCGTTGTCTTCGAAAAGGAGATGGTTATCCTCATGCGGAGCAAGTCTCTCAATGTGTCTTTAGTTGGGTACATTGATAATGGGCTCTATGTTGTTGACTTCTCCGGAGTCACCACTTCCCATACAATGTGCCTATTCGCGAAGGAGGACTTGGGTTGGCTATGGCATCACCGACTAGCCCATGTCAACATGAGGACTTTGCAAAGTCTCCACAAGGGTGGCCATATCATAGGACTAAAAGACCATGTTTCTTTCTCGAAGGATCGAATGTGTAGGGCTTGTGTTGAAGGAAAAATGCATGACATTCACCATCCAAGCAAGACCATCATTTCTTCAAAAAGGGTTTTGGAGCTTCTCCATGTTGACCTCTTTGGTCCCATTCCGGAAGCTAGTCTTGGTGGCAAGAAATATTGCTTGGTGATTGTTGATGACTATTCAAGATACACATGGGTTTTCTTCTTGAAGTCGAAGATGGAGACTCAACAAACTATCATCGACTTCTCCAATGAAGCTCAACGTCAACACAATGTCCCTATGTTGGTGATAAGAAGTGACAACGGGTCCGAGTTCAAGAACTACACCTTAAACGAGTTCCTTAGCGAAGAAGGGATTCGTCATCAATATTCCGCTGCCTATACTCCCCAACAAAATGGTGTAGCCGAAAGGAAGAATCACACTCTTATTGAGATGGCAAGGTCGATGATGGCCGAGCTCAAGTCCGCTCACAACTTTTGGGCCGAAGCCGTCAACACCGCTTGCCATTCATCCAACCGACTCTTCTTCCGCAAAGGACTCATGAAGACCCCCTATGAAGTGCTTACCGGGAACAAACCCAATATCTCTTACTTCCGAGTTTTTGGTTGTAAGTGTTTTTATCTCATCAAAGGTGTTCATTTAGGCAAGTTTGAATCTAAGTCTCTTGAAGGGACATTTGTGGGCTACGGGTCCGAATCCCACACTTATAGAGTCTATGATAAGGCCTCGCGCATAATCATAGAAACTTGTAGTGTGGTGTTCGAGGAGAATGACGGCTCCCTTGTGGAGCAAAGTGGTGTTTCCGTTCTAGGTGATGATCAACCTCAAGATGCTATCCGAAGAATGGGGTTGGGGGTCCACCGCCCCGTTGAACTTTATTATGAGGTTGCTCAACAAGGATCAAGTTCTTCACATGTGGTGGCTAGCCCAACACAAGAAACACCCATCGACAACACCGTGCCCAATACGCCTAGCCAAGAAGAAGCACAAGATTCTCCAGCTGCTCCTGGAATTTCCGGAGGGCCGGAAAATCCGGTTCAAACTGGAGTCGGAAATTCCGGTGATTCGGAATTTCCGGTACATACTGAACCCGGAATATCCGGTCCTGCTGACATTCCCGATGGCAGCTCGCAGCAAGGCCAAGATCAACCCTCTCCTTCACCGATGGAAATCACTCGAATGGTTGATCAAGGCCATCAAATCAATCAAGGCGGAGACATGAATGATCAAGATGATCAAGCAATTCCTCCCACCACTCGGAGGGAAATCGAGATCCGCCGTTTGAATAGGGTTGGCACCTCACAAGACTTAAGAGCTCTATCTCTTGACAAGGTGCTTGGTGATGTGAGAAGCAAGGTCTCTACCCGAAGACAACTTGCAAGCTTTAGTGAACATCAAACTCACATCTCCATGGTGGAACCCAAGAAGGTCTTTGAAGCTCTTGAAGATAAAGATTGGCTTGATGCTATGCATGAAGAGCTCAACAACTTCGAGCGCAACAAGGTGTGGAAGTTGGTGGAAAGACCCAAAGATTGCCGCAATGTTATCGGCACCAAGTGGATTTTCAAGAACAAGCAAGATGAACATGGCATGGTGGTGAGGAACAAGGCAAGATTGGTGGCTCAAGGTTACTCCCAAATTGAAGGCATTGACTTTGGAGAAACCTATGCGCCCGTGGCTCGACTTGAGTCAATTCGTATTCTTCTTGTTTATGCCTCTCATCATAACTTTAATTTGCAATAAATGGATGTCAAATCCGCTTTTCTAAATGGTCCACTAAATGAACTTGTTTATGTTAAGCAACCAACGGGGTTTGAAGACCTCAAGTATCCGAACCATGTCTACAAGTTGGATAAGGCACTCTATGGCCTTAAACAAGCCCCACGAGCGTGGTACGGGCAACTTAGAGAACTAGTAGACCGTGGATTCCAAGTTGGGGAAATCGACCCCACACTTTTCACTAAGAAAGTTAATGGAGAGCTTTTCATTTGTCAATTATATGTGGATGACATTATATTTGGATCGACTAACAAAGCATTTAACGAAGAATTCTCTAAGCTTAGGACTGACAGGTTTGAGATGTCTATGATGGGTGAGATGAAGTTCTTCCTCGGATTTGAGATCAAACAATTGAAGGAAGGAACGTTCATCAACCAAGCAAAGTACATTCAAGACATGCTCAAGAAGTACGGGTTGCTTGAGCTCAAGGGTGCCTCTACCCCAATGCAAACCAAATGCCACCTTTAGCTCAACCCTAAGGGTAAGGATGTGGATCAAAAGGTATACCGCTCCATGATTGGATCTCTCCTCTACCTTTGTGCATCTAGACCGGATATAGTGCTAGCCGTAGGAGTGTGTGCAAGATATCAGGCGGCTCCTAAAGAAAGCCATGATATGGCGGTCAAGAGGATCTTTAGATATTTGGCTTATACCCCAACCTTTGGATTGTGGTACCCCAAGGATGCAAATTTCTCATTATGTGGGTACACGGATTCCGATTGGGCGGGGGATCAAGATGATAGGAAGTCAATCTCCGACGCTTGTCAACTTATTGGGAGGTCCTTGGTAAGTTGGTCTTCTAAGAAGCAAAATTGTATATCTCTCTCCACCGCCGAAGCCGAGTATGTTGCCGCCGCAAGTTGTTGCACTCAGCTGCTATAGATGAGGCAAACTTTAATGCTCCGTTCGGATGTTGATATTGACACAGGATATTGGATATTCGGAGCCTTTCTTACCCGGATTACAAGTTTTGACCTGTTCAGATGTATTGGATATTGTAACGCGGTATTCGCACCAGATATCTAGTTTTGGGTCACTAGTGGAAAAATGAGCCCCGCGAACCTCTAGCCCAACAGCTCGACATTGGGTCGATATTCGGCTGCTAGCTCCCATGCACATCCTGTCTCCCCTCGTCGCATCAGTAATCCACCGCCGCCCCGCATCCTCCTTCCCCGTGGCGACTGCCGCCCCGCCTCCTCTTTCCCGGCGGCGACAACGCCCCGCCTCCTCCTGCCCTCCTCGCCCAACCCTGCCGCTGCCGAGGTCGGTCCCCGCGTCACCCTCCGCCTCGGCCTCCCGTGCTCCGACTCCCCCAGGCGGCGACCGTCTCCAAGAGCAAGGGCGCCGCAGAGGACGGCGCGGCGGCCGAAGCCCAAGCCCAAGGGAGGGACGGGCTGCGTCGTCACTGCAGGAGAGGGAGGCCGGGGCCGCGCCTTCGCTGGAGGAGAGGGAGGGTCGGAGTCGCGCCATCGCTGGAGGAGAGGGAGGGCTAGGGTCGCGCCGTCGCTGGAGGAGAGGGAGGGCCGGGGTCGCGCCATCGTTGGAGGAGAGGGAGGGCCGGGGTCGCCTGGGGCATGGTCGTCCTCCTCGCCCTTGCCTTCCACGTCTGGTCCTGCAGCTCCCCCACCTCCTTCCTCACAGGTATAGATCTTTATGACTGGAAGTTGCAGCTAATCACTCCTGACTAAAACTTGCAGCTGATTGATTCAGTTTTGCATCTGTCCTTGCCACGCGTGCGTGCGTTAGCCGTGAAATTGAGGTTCTTGTAACGTACCTGCACTTTAAATAAGGCAGATACCTGTGTATAGTGCAAATCCCTGGATCGATTCATTTGCACACACAGTTTACGATATAATATCACAACAAAGCATCAATTATATTACATCGATGATCCAGAATTACAAAATATTTGATACAAGTTGCATAGCATAAAGCTAGCATTGAAAAAGTACACAGCGGAACACAATAGCAGTGAGTCTCTATAACTTTCATGCTGCCACAGGCGAAAACATGTTGGTTGTAGACTCGAAACCTTTAAACGAAACCTCACTCGTCATCTGATCAAATCTGCAATAAGAAAAATATTGCAACAACGTGGGTCAGATTCCATTAAAAATGGAGTCTGGCAAGTGACACTATGGTGGACACTTATGGAATAACTCTAAAGCCTATATGCATATTTGGCTGGTGGAGTTCAAGGCTAATTTGCATAAAGCCAATTTTTCCTACTCTTTTGAAAACACTTTTCTTGAAATCGACGAGTATGGCATGAAAACCATAAATCTCATCTTCCCTGGTTCACCCATCATGTTTTATTTCTGAAGTTGGAATGATGGAATCCTCCGTTGACGTCCTTGATCAGCTGCTCAAAATTGTCCGTAACCGAGGACACGGCTAAGTACGTAGTTTTACACTCTGCAGAGGTTGTGCACTTTCACCATTGTACCCATTCAACCCAAGGTATCCTTTACACACCATTTGTGATAAGGAAAGGAGAAGAATGAGACGAGATCTTTCAGAAGCATTTTCCCTCCCACTCTGGCTTGACCCGTTCCACCTAACATCCCCCTACATCTGCTTGTCAAGCCGGAGAGAGTCCACGCAACATAGTTGATCAAGCCAGAGCCCATATGGCAATGGCTGCACTGGAAGCAATCGTCACTCGGAGTTCTTCAGATTCCTCGGTTCCTGGGTGGCCATTCACAAGTGTACATACTCCAGGAACCATAGACATGGACCTGAGTAGCCACTCAACATAACCCATGCAACCAATTACCACCCAGGTGTTTCATTCTTAACTTAGTAGAATTTAGATTTTCACAAAACAACATTTGCATAGCATCAATAATTCTACTAAGTATTGCATAGGAACCTAGACCCAGGTATAAGGGATTCTACACAGGTTTAGCATAGCAACACATGCATATAAAAATACACTAAGTAATGCATATAAAAATAGGAAGTTTATGAGGTGTGCCACTTGCCTTTGAATGTTGTCGTTGTTCACAACTCTTTTCAACGATACTCGGGACTCTCCGTTCAATCTAACAGTATAGACAAGCAACAATACAACAATCAACAGCAAGCACAACTCCACAATGCATACAAACACATACTAGATGAATAAATAAGTTTTATAAAACTTTCTAAGGAAAATATGTTTATGCATGATGTGCAAAATATTCCTAAGGGCTAGAAATACTTTTTCATGCCATGGAAATCTTTTAAGTTTATGCAAGGCAAATGTGTTGGTCCAAAAGGACTAAGGACTAAAGTCTTAAGCTTGATAAACATACTTTGTTTTATATCTTCTTGAAACAAGCACTCTAATGGCTTAGCCATGATGTGCAAAATACTTAGAGAAAAATACTAAGTCATTTGTTCAAGATGATCAACAATTATTATCAACTCTTTGTAAATTGGACATTCACTATAGTGAGAGAGACATACACCCGTCCAACCACTTAAATTGTGGAACATGTCTCATGTACGTGGACATGTAAGGTTTGTTTCCAGGCCGCTTCATCCCACTATGCTGCTAGGATCCAACAACTTCAAGATGATAACATCATGATCAATAATTTTTTAAGTCTAAAAGACAAGATTAGGGAAGAGGGAAAAGATAGAAAGAAAGATGTAGTTGTCCTCCAGGCTTCATCTCCAGACTTGTAACTTTCTTCTAGATGATGTCCTGATTGAGTTCTGGGTAGTCCTGATGAATCTTCAGACTTGATGATTCTTGTATACTCGAGTCTGGTCTTTGATTTACTTAGTCTTCATGAAGTCTCAGAGGAGAAGAAAAGACAGAGAGAAAGACTTAGAGAATAAAAGGAAGGTTGGCCTTCTTGAACTTCTTCTCACTTTTCTTCTAAGTGTTTGACATCTTGGGGATGCTTCCAGAGTCTGTTTTCTTCTAAGTCCTTTCATGAACTTCTTCTTGATTTTCTTCTAAGTGTTTCTTCTCCTTGAAGATACTTCTGAAGTCTTGTTTTTGGCTAAGTCCTTCATTGGTCTTCCAGCTCCATGTTGAAAATTCCTAAGTGTCTAAGTGTAGCATTTCACAAAATGCTAAGTTGAAATTATTTCTAACTTAGAGAAAACTAATGAAGAGGGGTTTTTCTATGAGAATAAAATATGCTATGAATGAAATGAAATTCTAAATCACAAGAGACATAAAAATAACTTTTGTGATTTCTTTATATATATGCATGAATTTATAAATGCAATTTAATTAATTTCTAGTTTTGGAAAATATAATAAAAGGAATAATTATAAGATTAAAGTTTCCTATGATTAAATTTTTTATAACAAAATTTTATAATTAGTGTTAATAGACAGAGAGAATTTAATTAAATCTATTGCAATTGGATTTAATCAAAAATAATGTTTCTATTAAAAGTTATTTAAAAAAAAAAGTCAAACCTATTCAAATTAAACACACAACTATGAAATCATTCAAAAATTATTCAAAAATATTTTATAGCAGTTGCATTAATTTACAAGTATTCTAAAGTTTCTAAAACATATTTATTTGCAATTTTTGGATTTATAGATTTAAAGTTATTACAAATATACTCAAATTCCCCATTTGAAATTTGAATATTTTATACTAAGTCAAATTTGACTTTTGTCAGATCCAAAATATTCTACATGTCAAGAGCTTTCCAAAACTATAAAAATTATTAAATTTGGAGTTGTGGTTAAAAAGTTATAGATGTTTTAATTACAGGGACTAATGTGCAAATTTTCCAATTAAAATTAAAATAGAAAAAGAATTACACGCTGGCGCTGACTGTGCAGTCTACGTGGCGTTGACGTGTATAAGTCACAGATCTGGGCCGTCAGATCAGGATCTGACGGTCCAGATCAGATCGTACCGTTTCATCCGATACTTCTAATCTTAGCCGTAAAAATTAGATCTGACGGTCCAGATCGAAGGCCTTACCGCGGCGGCGCACTCCTCGCCGGAGATGGTGCGGACGACGGCGCCGGCGGCTCGGCGTGGACGCTCCAGTCGTTTCAGTTCCTCCCCGGGCTTGTGGAGGTGGCGTAGAGGTGCGTCTGGGCAAGGCGGAGGCGATGGAGAGGTCGGGGGTGAGTCTCTCTTCTTGGAACGCCGTGGAGGAGTGGATGGAGGCGCGGCGGCTCCGGCGATTCGGTCCGAGCACGAGACGCTCCGTTCGGCTGCGAAGAGAGACGAGGGAAGTAGTCAGGGGATGCGCACGGACGCGAGGGAGAGTTAGGAGGGCTCACGGGCTCCGGAAAAGGTCTCCGCTCACCGGAGATCGAAGAAACACGGCGGCGGATGGTGCGGACTCCGGCGAGCTTCTCCAGCGGCCTCGGGGCGCGATTTAATTAGGGTTTGAGGGGGAAAGGACGGCGGGGACGTGGGGTTTTATATGGACGCATCTTCGGCAACCAATCCCGCACGGATCGCTCGGATTTGGGAACGAATCGGAGAAGAAATCTCGGGAGAAAATCCCGGACGGAGGTTAGGGACGATGACGTCATCGCTGACGTCATCCCTTTATTTTCTTTTTGTTTTATTCCAATTTATGCATATCTTTTGATTTATTTGTCCAAATGAGGTCAAACAAATTTCTAAAAATTTGTAAAAATAATATCTTGCTGTTAAACCAGTTGTGGGTATGTTTTGAACACTTTTCAAAAATAATAATTTAGAAATATTGATTAAATGGGAAATTGACACTTTATGTTTAATTTTAAAACTAGGGTTTGATTAATTTTAATTTTGGCTAAAATAAATTCTATGAAATACCCATTTCAAATATGTTTGAATTTAACTTATTTAAACTCATATTCCAATATTAAATAATTTTTAGCTTTAGCAGATTATTAAATATCATTTTACAACTATTTGAAATGAAAAGAGAAAAGGTAATGTAATCATTTTAATTTAATTTATTTTGTGCACCATTAAGTTTCATATTAAGATAATACAATTGAAACTTCATAACAACTTTGGAAAAGCTTTTAGTTTTAATTCATTTCTTACTTAGAATATATTAATCCTTGCATGCTTTGAAAATAATGAAATTCACATATGCAAATGAAATGCTTATTTGGATAATTCATTAATTTTAATTTATGAAGTTTTAAAGTTATACACTATAGGCTTAAAATTTCCAAACTATATTTTGAACTTAGTTAAAGGAATGAAAACCATTTGGTAATTATATACCATTTTGAATAATCTTGAATTTATGAATAGATATGGCTAAGTTGTTGAAAACAATTATTTATAAGTAAATTATTTTATTGGAATAAAATGGTTTGAAGTTTAATAAGCCTTTGTCAAATTACATATTAAGGTTTTTGAAATACAATGGATCATGAAATGTTTAATTGGAAATAACTTTTGAAAATTATGACACATTGGGAATTTTGAAATAATAGACCTTTTCTAATTGGTTGAAGTCTTTTATTGTTAGTTTTCCTATGCATTTCAATATATTATTTTAATCAAAACAAAAGTTTTAAATTTTAGTGATTTTTGAACATTCCAAAATGTTGGGATGTTACAGACTACCACCCTTAAAAGGAATCTCGTCCCCGAGATTCGGAGAGGCTGGAAAGAAAAACAAATGCTTGAATGATTATGATAACTCGAGATGTTTTGAGAAATGTAAATTTCTGACATGGAAACTTGAAAACTTGTAGGGGATAAATTTTCTGATTGGGGGATGGTAAGAAAGATAGTTTGAGATCTCTGGGTTTAAGCGACTGTGTTTGAATTATCTAGGTGGCTACCACCCTTAAAAGAAATTTTTGTGGTCAGTTTAGAAACTTTGTTTAATCTTGTTTATTTCCCTGATGTAGAGCGTACTACTATTTAAAATGTAATGGTATGTGGTGACACGGTAAGTTATAGTACTTTAAGTTTTCCACTCGGTCCTTGGAGAGATTTATCCTTCTTCCACTCAGGGCACTTATCAGCGTGATGTCCCTTATCTTTGCGCTTGTAGCAACTTATGTGGCTAAGAACTTTCTTGGATTTAAGCTTTTGTCCTTGTTCCTCCAGGGTCTTCATGAGAGACTGTTGCATTCCTTGCTTGGTTTGCTGGATAACTTGTTGCACCAAGGGATAAAGTTGACACTGTATTGGGACATGATTTGTTCCTTCACACAGGAAGCAAGTAACCTGACTTGTGGCATCCTTTAACTAGATGTCTGGAATGACTATGGGGCCACTCATCAGAACATTCTTTGGACATATGTCCTATCTCTCCACAGGTTTTTGCATGCCTTTAGTTTGGTCATAAGGTCCTTTTCAAAATCACTATGGTTTTGATCAATCTTAGGCAGTTGCTCATTGATCATCTTCAACAGCTGACTCTGGTTCTCTAATAGTAGTCGCATAGTTGTATGCAAATCACTGGTGTTGGTATTGGGGTGAGACATCTGTTTGGTTTAGAAAGCAATGAGTTGAATTATTTGTACTTATGGGGAAATCCTAGTTCAATAAAACAAAACAAGGCAACCAATTTTTTAACATAATCAATCAACATCTAACAAACATCAAGCAACAAGGTTCACAACAAACAAACAATCTAGTATTGTCATATAGCCAAGTTGATATGATCAATACACTAACACGATATCGTCATTCTATTTTTTTGGTGGTGGTCAAATCTACCTCCTTCATGACTGCTTCAAGTTCTTGTTCAACTTTCTTGGTTATCTTAGAAGTGTTGGTCGAAACCTGGTTCTTTAGTGGTCTTCCATGCATGCATAACTTCATGATTAATCGTAGCTTTTCCATATGAGGCAGCAGAATCAGACTTAGACTATAAGAACATGGTCATCTAGAAAAAGATAAGAGGTTTTTAGAAGGTTGATAGTAGATGAGAGTATGAGGAAGATAAAATGAAAAGGTTTTGTTTTTAGAAAAGTGAATAAAATAGATTTTCAATCCTATGGTCAAATCTTATTTCTATCCAAACCTAGGGTTTCGAACCTACAGGCAACACAGTGCTCTGATACCATCTGTAACGTACCTGCACTTTAAATAAGGCAGATACCTGTGTATAGTGCAAATCCCTGGATCGATTCATTTGCACACACAGTTTACGATGTAATATCACAACAAAGCATCAATTATATTACATCGATGATCCAGAATTACAAAATATTTGATACAAGTTGCATAGCATAAAGCTAGCATTGAAAAAGTACACAGCGGAACACAATAGCAGTGAGTCTCTATAACTTTCATGCTGCCACAGGCGAAAACATGTTGGTTGTAGACTCGAAACCTTTAAACGAAACCTCACTCGTCATCTGATCAAATCTGCAATAAGAAAAATATTGCAACAACGTGGGTCAGATTCCATTAAAAATGGAGTCTGGCAAGTGACACTATGGTGGACACTTATGGAATAACTCTAAAGCCTATATGCATATTTGGCTGGTGGAGTTCAAGGCTAATTTGCATAAAGCCAATTTTTCCTACTCTTTTGAAAACACTTTTCTTGAAATCGACGAGTATGGCATGAAAACCATAAATCTCATCTTCCCTGGTTCACCCATCATGTTTTATTTCTGAAGTTGGAATGATGGAATCCTCCGTTGACGTCCTTGATCAGCTGCTCAAAATTGTCCGTAACCGAGGACACGGCTAAGTACGTAGTTTTACACTCTGCAGAGGTTGTGCACTTTCACCATTGTACCCATTCAACCCAAGGTATCCTTTACACACCATTTGTGATAAGGAAAGGAGAAGAATGAGACGAGATCTTTCAGAAGCATTTTCCCTCCCACTCTGGCTTGACCCGTTCCACCTAACATCCCCCTACATCTGCTTGTCAAGCCGGAGAGAGTCCACGCAACATAGTTGATCAAGCCAGAGCCCATATGGCAATGGCTGCACTGGAAGCAATCGTCACTCGGAGTTCTTCAGATTCCTCGGTTCCTGGGTGGCCATTCACAAGTGTACATACTCCAGGAACCATAGACATGGACCTGAGTAGCCACTCAACATAACCCATGCAACCAATTACCACCCAGGTGTTTCATTCTTAACTTAGTAGAATTTAGATTTTCACAAAACAACATTTGCATAGCATCAATAATTCTACTAAGTATTGCATAGGAACCTAGACCCAGGTATAAGGGATTCTACACAGGTTTAGCATAGCAACACATGCATATAAAAATACACTAAGTAATGCATATAAAAATAGGAAGTTTATGAGGTGTGCCACTTGCCTTTGAATGTTGTCGTTGTTCACAACTCTTTTCAACGATACTCGGGACTCTCCGTTCAATCTAACAGTATAGACAAGCAACAATACAACAATCAACAGCAAGCACAACTCCACAATGCATACAAACACATACTAGATGAATAAATAAGTTTTATAAAACTTTCTAAGGAAAATATGTTTATGCATGATGTGCAAAATATTCCTAAGGGCTAGAAATACTTTTTCATGCCATGGAAATCTTTTAAGTTTATGCAAGGCAAATGTGTTGGTCCAAAAGGACTAAGGACTAAAGTCTTAAGCTTGATAAACATACTTTGTTTTATATCTTCTTGAAACAAGCACTCTAATGGCTTAGCCATGATGTGCAAAATACTTAGAGAAAAATACTAAGTCATTTGTTCAAGATGATCAACAATTATTATCAACTCTTTGTAAATTGGACATTCACTATAGTGAGAGAGACATACACCCGTCCAACCACTTAAATTGTGGAACATGTCTCATGTACGTGGACATGTAAGGTTTGTTTCCAGGCCGCTTCATCCCACTATGCTGCTAGGATCCAACAACTTCAAGATGATAACATCATGATCAATAATTTTTTAAGTCTAAAAGACAAGATTAGGGAAGAGGGAAAAGATAGAAAGAAAGATGTAGTTGTCCTCCAGGCTTCATCTCCAGACTTGTAACTTTCTTCTAGATGATGTCCTGATTGAGTTCTGGGTAGTCCTGATGAATCTTCAGACTTGATGATTCTTGTATACTCGAGGCTGGTCTTGGATTTACTTAGTCTTCATGAAGTCTCAGAGGAGAAGAAAAGACAGAGAGAAAGACTTAGAGAATAAAAGGAAGGTTGGCCTTCTTGAACTTCTTCTCACTTTTCTTCTAAGTGTTTGACATCTTGGGGATGCTTCCAGAGTCTGTTTTCTTCTAAGTCCTTTCATGAACTTCTTCTTGATTTTCTTCTAAGTGTTTCTTCTCCTTGAAGATACTTCTGAAGTCTTGTTTTTGGCTAAGTCCTTCATTGGTCTTCCAGCTCCATGTTGAAAATTCCTAAGTGTCTAAGTGTAGCATTTCACAAAATGCTAAGTTGAAATTATTTCTAACTTAGAGAAAACTAATGAAGAGGGGTTTTTCTATGAGAATAAAATATGCTATGAATGAAATGAAATTCTAAATCACAAGAGACATAAAAATAACTTTTGTGATTTCTTTATATATATGCATGAATTTATAAATGCAATTTAATTAATTTCTAGTTTTGGAAAATATAATAAAAGGAATAATTATAAGATTAAAGTTTCCTATGATTAAATTTTTTATAACAAAATTTTATAATTAGTGTTAATAGACAGAGAGAATTTAATTAAATCTATTGCAATTGGATTTAATAAAAAATAATGTTTCTATTAAAAGTTATTTAAAAAAAAAGTCAAACCTATTCAAATTAAACACACAACTATGAAATCATTCAAAAATTATTCAAAAATATTTTATAGCAGTGGCATTAATTTACAAGTATTCTAAAGTTTCTAAAACATATTTATTTGCAATTTTTGGATTTATAGATTTAAAGTTATTACAAATATACTCAAATTCCCCATTTGAAATTTGAATATTTTATACTAAGTCAAATTTGACTTTTGTCAGATCCAAAATATTCTACATGTCAAGAGCTTTCCAAAACTATAAAAATTATTAAATTTGGAGTTGTGGTTAAAAAGTTATAGATGTTTTAATTACAGGGACTAATCTGCAAATTTTCCAATTAAAATTAAAATAGAAAAAGAATTACACGCTGGCGCTGACTGTGCAGTCTACGTGGCGCTGACGTGTATAAGTCACAGATCTGGGCCGTCAGATCAGGATCTGACGGTCCAGATCAGATCGTACCGTTTCATCCGATACTTCTAATCTTAGCCGTAAAAATTAGATCTGACGGTCCAGATCGAAGGCCTTACCGCGGCGGCGCACTCCTCGCCGGAGATGGTGCGGACGACGGCGCCGGCGGCTCGGCGTGGACGCTCCAGTCGTTTCAGTTCCTCCCCGGGCTTGTGGAGGTGGCGTAGAGGTGCGGCTGGGCAAGGCGGAGGCGATGGAGAGGTCGGGGGTGAGTCTCTCTTCTTGGAACGCCGTGGAGGAGTGGATGGAGGCGCGGCGGCTCCGGCGATTCGGTCCAAGCACGAGACGCTCCGTTCGGCTGCAAAGGGAGACGAGGGAAGTAGTCAGGGAATGCGCACGGACGCGAGGGAGAGTTAGGAGGGCTCACGGGCTCCAGAAAAGGTCTCCGCTCACCGGAGATCGAAGAAACACGGCGGCGGATGGTGCGGACTCCGGCGAGCTTCTCCGGCGGCCTGGGGGCGCGATTTAATTAGGGTTTGAGGGGGAAAGGACGGCGGGGACGTGGGGTTTTATATGGACGCATCTTCGGCAACCAATCCCGCACGGATCGCTCGGATTTGGGAACGAATCGGAGAAGAAATCTCGGGAGAAAATCCCGGACGGAGGTTAGGGACGATGACGTCATCGCTGACGTCATCCCTTTATTTTCTTTTTGTTTTATTCCAATTTATGCATATCTTTTGATTTATTTGTCCAAATGAGGTCAAACAAATTTCTAAAAATTTGTAAAAATAATATCTTGCTGTTAAACCAGTTGTGGGTATGTTTTGAACACTTTTCAAAAATAATAATTTAGAAATATTGATTAAATGGGAAATTGACACTTTATGTTTAATTTTAAAACTAGGGTTTGATTAATTTTAATTTTGGCTAAAATAAATTCTATGAAATACCCATTTCAAATATGTTTGAATTTAAGTTATTTAAACTCATATTCCAATATTAATAATTTTTAGCTTTAGCAGATTATTAAATATCATTTTACAACTATTTGAAATGAAAAGAGAAAAGGTAATGTAATCATTTTAATTTAATTTATTTTGTGCACCATTAAGTTTCATATTAAGATAATACAATTGAAACTTCATAACAACTTTGGAAAAGCTTTTAGTTTTAATTCATTTCTTACTTAGAATATATTAATCCTTGCATGCTTTGAAAATAATGAAATTCACATATGCAAATGAAATGCTTATTTGGATAATTCATTAATTTTAATTTATGAAGTTTTAAAGTTATACACTATAGGCTTAAAATTTCCAAACTATATTTTGAACTTAGTTAAAGGAATGAAAACCATTTGGTAATTATATACCATTTTGAATAATCTTGAATTTATGAATAGATATGGCTAAGTTGTTGAAAACAATTATTTATAAGTAAATTATTTTTTGGAATAAAATGGTTTGAAGTTTAATAAGCCTTTGTCAAATTACATATTAAGGTTTTTGAAATACAATGGATCATGAAATGTTTAATTGGAAATAACTTTTGAAAATTATGACACATTGGGAATTTTGAAATAATAGACCTTTTCTAATTGGTTGAAGTCTTTTATTGTTAGTTTTCCTATGCATTTCAATATATTATTTTAATCAAAACAAAAGTTTTAAATTTTAGTGATTTTTGAACATTACAAAATGTTGGGATGTTACAGTTCTAATGTATAGATTCCTGCTTACAATGCTTTGCTAGAGCTTTCTTCTTGCGTTTACACACCAGTTGATGTACAGATTTAGTTCATGGTGTATTTCTTGTAATTTCGTATTTGTTTAGCCGTTGTTTGTATCATAATATGTGGTTGTTTTGCACATTTTGTCATGAATATAACACTACAATGATCAATGTCTCGAAAAATTGATTTTAGAACATCCAAACAGCGTTTGATATTCAAACTCAATATCTTGTCTAGCTCTGAATATCTAACACATCCAAACAGAAGATACTGACATTCAGACTCAATATCAATATCTCATGATATTGATATTCAACACAATATCAATATGGAGCTCCCAATGCGAACATCCGAACGGAGCATAAAGGAGTACGGAGTCGATTGTGACAAAGTGCCTCTTCTATGTGACAACGAAAGTGCCATCAAGATTGCTTACAACCCGGTACAACATTCAAGAACCAAGCATATTGAGATCCGCCATCATTTCATAAGAGATCATGTGGCCCGAGGAGACATTGACTTATCATATGTGGGCACAAGGGATCAATTGGCGGATATCTTAACGAAGCCCCTTGAGGAAGGGAGGTTTTGCTTTTTGAGGAATGAGCTAAATATCATTGATTCGAGGTCCTTAGCTTGATCGCTTGCACACTCACCTAGGGCGTAATTGCATCTTATCTTGTTTAGATGTAGGCATGGAAATAGGGGGAGTGCGTTCCTAATACATTGGACCATCCCTCCCCCCATTATGCCGATAGCAAGTGTTCTTTTATCTCTATATTCATTTTTGTGACTAATGAGCTAAAACGACGAGTATTGGTTATGTACCCAAGATACATCTTCGCGGTGACATGCCATACACTCCTACATGGTGGCCTCGGCCACCGACCTCTTCTCTTTAAAGAGTTAGTTCTATTTGGAGTTTATTGTTGCTATTTGCCCTCTTGATTCATGCATGTGGGAAACCTACTCAACTTGGCGCTTTGTGTTTCGTTTTGGTAGTTGTGAGTTGAGCATGGTGTACCAATGACAGTTTGAAAATCTATCCCAAGCCTACTTCCCCCTGAAAACATTTCTCTCTTTTGCACACAAGTCATCCATTTGAAAACTGGGATTTTAGTTCAGCAGGTCGGAATATCCGGTGACTCGGAATTTCCGGTGTAAGTTACACCCGGAAATTCCGATCGGGCGGTTTGTCCAAAAATATAAGGGCAGGCTCGGGGTGAAGGTCTCATTCGTGCCCTTCTTCCACCCCCGACCTCTCTCTCCTCCAACCGCCGCCCCTGCTGCTCCAAGATCCCTCCGGAGCACTCCGACCGCCGGGAAACCTCTTTCTCGGCCGGATCTGCTCCTCCTCCGCCCCGGGAACTCACTCCTCCAAGCAATGGCCTCAATGGCTCAGGGTAACTTCACTTTTCCTCTTCCTTATGTGCTTGCACTAGGATCTTGATGTGGAGTTATTTGTTTCAATATTGCTTGGTAGAGATTGTTCCTAGCACCATTCCCTGCCATCTACATACATTAGTTTTGCATTGTGTTGGATCGATCTAGTTTTAGACCGAGTCAATCTCAGATCTGCACTTTTTCTGTTTGGGTCGGAATTTCCGACTCAGTCTGACTCGGAATTTCCGGTCCCCCGGAATTTCCGGTTATGTCTGAATCGGAATTTCCGAGCCATACACTTCAGCTTTAAGATTAACTCATGTTTAACTACATATGATTCATCAAATGCCTACCTAATGTGTGTATAATCTCCTGACTTGTGTGCACTTACCTTATGCTACCCACTATGCTCAAATTCACAGGTTCTAGTGGGAGTCCGTCCGCTGGGGCATCAAGGAACACCTCAAGAGCACCTGTTCACAAGAACCCTGTCAACAAGGGTAAGGGTCCTGCCTCCTCAAGCAATCCACCTATTCAAAGGCAGAAGAAAGCTGTTGCTAGCAAGCCACCATCCAAGAAAAGGAAGAATGCTCCTATCCCTCAACGTCAGAACTATTCAAAGATGAACTCTGTTGAATACTCTCAGCTCAGACAAAGGGATTGGTACCTTAGGCCAAGGGACAACACTCTGGATGATCGCAGCTATTGGTGTCAAGAGCAAGAGCACATACTCGTGGACCTCTACTTCTCTCTGTCGAAGCCCATTCGGCCTATGCATCCGTTTGATCTTGCAACTCTGCAGAAGAAATCCTCTTTTGTTGAAGCTATTCATATTGTCAAGACTATGGGCTTGGAGAGGCTGGTGCTCACTCGTTGTCCTTACAACTCTCAGCTGGTGATGCAGTTCTTTGCCACTCTTGTGATAAAGGGGGACTCAAAGAAGACAATGAAGTGGATGACTGGTGAATCTTTCTGTGAGTCCAACTTTGAGGAGTTTGCCAAGGTTTTGGGCTACAAGTTTGATGATGACAATCCTCAAGGCTATCGCATGCACCACCCTTACAAGCTCAACAAGAAGCAGACCGTTCACTTATATGGTGAGGGAGCCACACCTGGCAATTCTCGAGACTTGCTTCCTCTTTATGATGTCCTTGTGCGCATCCTCTGTGAGAACATTGCACCAAGTGGTGGCAACAATGACAATGTGGTAACCCCTCTGTGCAACTTGCTCCTTCATGCCCACCGCATTGTGGAGGACCCTAACTCTGATGGAGACTGGAGTGTGGATGTTATGGATTACATCTACAATGAGATGTATGAAGCCATGACCACCAGAGTCACTATTCCCTATGCTCCTTACATCATGCAACTCATCAAGTTCAAGTTTCCTGACTATAACTTCAGCAATGATGAGATGGAGCCGCATGACTTCAAGAAACTATATGAGAAGAAGACAGTGGTCAAGCCCCCTCCTAGGCCTTCTTCTAGCTCAGCTCAGGGTGGATATTTTATGGGTGATGCTAGGAGGGTTGCTGCTCCTACTTATGTCCCAGCCACTCATGCGAAGGTGAAGAAGCTGAATTGGTTCCAACGCAACATCCTGTGCATGAATGTGGACATCCGCAAGGAGCAATACACTGCCTACAAGGATCGCCGTCAGCTGGCCTACAAGCAAGACTTGATCCTTCATCATGCGTCTAGCTCTCCTGCTCCTGCAGAACTCTCTGATCCCCTGACCTTTGCTCAGTGGAACCAGGGTTCTTTGGCTCCGTGGACTCAGATTGACCATGACCTTTGCGGCAGCTCGTACACCACTGGACATGATTATGATGATGATGACGAGGAGGAAGATGATGATGAGGAGGCAGAGTATGAGGAGGATGAGGATGATGATGTTAATGATGATGAGGAGACCCCCTCGGACTGAAGACCCTCACGGGACGTAGCATCGCTCCTCTTCCTTTTTGGCGTTTAGATGCCAAAGGGGGAGAAGTTGCTCTAGTAGGACTTCGGGGATTTGCAAGGGTTCGGGCACAAGCATATGCGTTTACCATTTATTTGCGCTTGTGTCCATTTATCTTGTTTGAGGTTATTTGTTGAACTCTTTTATTTTCTATGTGGGATGACTATGTGTATTGAGGCAATGTTATACTGTCATTATCCTATGGTTGAGACTTCAAATTTATTGTGTTGGTATTCTCTTCATATCCTATATACACAAGGTATGAAAATCTATCTAGTCTCAAATGCTACCATAACCTTACACTTTGTCTCCTTACTCATTTGTGATATCTTGTGTTTGTTATTATAAAATTGCTCCTATCCTTTGTCATATTGGGTTGCTTACATGCACTTGTTTAGGGGGAGCCATTTTCTGTCAAAAACATGATATTGCATTTTGTTTCTTTGCAAATCTTGGTATTGTCATCTAACACCAAAAAGGGGGAGATTGAAAGAACATTTCTTAATCCCTAGTTTTTAAGTGTTAGTTAACAATACCAATGATGTACTAATCCTATTGCTAAGTATTTCAGTTTGTGTGAGTTGCATATCACATATCCCAAAGCCAAAATGTAGAGAAAAAGAGTTCCTGGAATTCTTCCCAGAATCGGATTATTGGAACCGGAAATTTCCAGGATCGGAAATTCCGGGACTCCTTCACCTAACAGAAAAATGGCTAAGGAAAAGTCAGGAAGTGGTTCTGACTCAGATCGGAAATTCAGCTCGGAAATTTCACTGACTCGAAATTTCCGAGTCACCCTCAGAAATTTGGCTAAGTCAAGATGTCAAAGTGGTTCTGACTTCAACCGGAAATTCAGCTCGAAAATTTCACTGACTCGGAATTTCCGAGTCACCCTCAGAAATTTGGCTAAGTCAAGATGTCAAAGTGGTTCTGACTTCAACCGGAAATTCAGATCGGAAATTTCACTGACTCGGAATTTCCGAGTCACCCTCAGAAATTTGGCTAAATCAAGATGTCAAAGTGGTTCTGACTTCAACCGGAAATTCAGCTCGGACATTTCACTGACTCGGATTTTCCGGGTGACCCGGATTTTCCGGGTGTCACTTATACCGGAATTTTCGGGTCCCCGAGGCAGCCAACGGCCAGATTTTGGGAGGGGGTATAAATACCCCCTCACTCACTCAAGAACAGCTAGCTCTCAGATTTTCGCTCTCCTACTATTCTTAAAAGCTCAAATCAACAAGATCTCCCAATCCCTCCACCCAAATTCGTTGATCTTTGGAGGATTGGAGGAGAAGGCCCGGATCTACATCTTCACCGAAGGGATTTGCATTTCCTCCCCATTCTCTTGGGGATTTCGTGGCTAGGGTTTCCGGTGGGAAAACCTAGTTCACCATTGTTGTAATCTTGGTGTTGCCTTGACCTTTTGTGGTCCTTGACCTTTTGTGGTCATCTTGAGAGCCCCCAATTAAGTTGTGGGTGCGTGCCTCAAGCGTTTGTAAGGGATTCGATCTCCGCACTAAAAGGAGATCAATAGTGGAAGGTGGACTCGCAACCTTTGTGGTTGAGTTCATCGGAGAAGAAGGTGAGCCTTTGTGGCGTTGCGGCTAACCTGTTGTGGTAGCGCACACCTCTCCAAACGAGACGTACACCCTTGGGTGGAACTCGGGATTACATCTTCGTCTCGGCGTGCTTCAGTCTGTTCCCCTTATCTTTGCTCCCTTACTTGCTTGTCTTGTTAGCTTGTTTATCTTGCTATTGCTTAGATTGTCATTTAGGTAAATTCACCGTAGTTGCATATCTAGAGAATTTACCTTTTTGTTGAGCCTAAATTTGAAAAGACCTAAAATTTGTAATAGCACCTATTCACCCCCCCTCTAGGTGCCGGATTCCCGTTCACGCTGGGAGCCGAGAGAGCGAATCACCATTGCCGAATACGTAATAGTCGGGATAGATAACGCGAGGATAAACCTCCTCGCAGCAACCTGAGAAACAATCCAAGATTGATCTGGCGAAGCAAGATCGGAAAAATCATACCTAGAATTTAATCTTCCAAAGCCACCATTGACGTCGAGAAGGAGATCTCGGCGATGACCGAAACGCGGAAGATTAATTATTGCAAACGATGTCATCCTTGTATAGCGCCCTGCCCAGGTCCGTGGTCCCCACGCCTCCTAGTGCCAGAGCGACACCTAGATGAGGTAAGGACCCGTCTATTATTAGACGATGATGACGATAAAGTTGCAGATGACGCTGACGGCGACGACTAGGGTTGAAACCCTAGCCGCCGCCTTTCTTTTCCGTGAAGCCAAACAGGTACGGGGCCGTTCGATCCCTCATCCAGTTTTGTACCTTATGTAAGCATACAGAGCGAGCTTTTGTATTTCTTTTCCTATACAGTACCATGAGGGCTGGAGCGTCATTTTTTTTGTTGCATGGTAGAGCATCATTATTTTTGCGTAATCAGAATCAGAATGTAATTTCCAAGGGAGAGGGCAATTTTGTTCATTGGTCATCATCAAGAATATGTGATTGTTTATAGCTAAAATTAAGTCCCAGTCATATGTTTACTCTTCCACAGCTATGCAACGCTGAGGTTTTCTTTCGTGTTGATTTGTCAAAAGAGCAACTTGTGGTAATCAGTGTTTATTTGCAACAAATTTGTGAGTCTTCAATGATGAGCATTCAAACCTTATACTGTTATACATTGTCAACAGGTGTTTGATTTACTAGTTGATCTTCTATTAAATAAGGTACAACTTCATAAGATCATAAGATGGTTCTAGCTTGTGTAGTTCTTAGAGATATTTGATAGTTGAATTCTTCAGAAGGACGTTTACAACTTTTCATTATACAACTCAGCCAATAAAGATAGGACAGGGGAAGCCTAAAAAACTGGGTTGTAATTTCTGTTTAGCATAAATCCACAACTGCTTTTCTGAATAGCTCTGCTCAGAGTGGTTTATGCACAAGATGAAACTCAAAAAAACTAGGCCTAAGTTTGGTAGAGGATCGAGTAGAGAGTCGAAGTCCCAAGCTTTTAGGCAAGGCAATACGTGTGTTGTGAGTTTAGCGATGCCAAATTATAGTTTGTGGGAGACTTCTGTGACTCCTTTGGAATGCATGATATTTTCGTTGTTGTTGCATGAAACAGTATAATTCTTGTGATCCACAAGGAGCCTTAGAGGCTTCTCTCTCTAGCACATAATACAATGCTCGGGATATGTACTTGTTCTACGGACGAACCTTCAGAATATAGAGCCAATCGGTTTGACCGAGAGATTGAGTAATAGCAACAACAATAGAGTTTTTTTTAATAATACAAATTTTAATGTGAAATTCCAGAAATAGCGCGCGGGTTTGAAAATTTTCAAATCTAACGCGCGTCGGCATGGGCTATGCCGATCTGGTAGGATGATCGGTACCAGCCATGCCGATCTGGTACGATCCAATATAGGTGCTTCTAATTTCTTTCTAATTTCTTTTGGTTAATACAAAATTAGATTAACCGTGTCTCGGTTTGAGATGAAATAATAAATACACCCGTCAAAACAAAAAAGTTACACTGTCGCGGAGAATGTTGAGTTAGATGTACTCGGGTAAGGAAATTTAAAATGGTCAAACGAGTGCAAGAAATTTGATAAAATTTGTCAAATAATTGTGTGAATTATGATTCAAAATTAAGAAGTTAGAGAGATCAAAGTTCAAACCGATCGCGGAATGGAACCTACTCATCGATACGCACATACTTCATACATATTTTATCTCGAATCGAAACACGGTTAACGTAATTTTGTATTAAACCAAAAGAAATTTGAAAGAAATTAGAAGCACGTACCAGATCGGCATGGCTGGTGCCGATCATACCAGATCGGCATGGCCATGCCGACAACGCGCTAGATTTGAAATTTCCGAAACCCGCACGCTATTTTCAGAATTTCACATTAAAATTCATATTATTTTAAAAAACTCAAGAACAATATGGGAGGGTTCTCCTTTCTTTTTTCTTCATGTCCTCACAGCTTTTTCTCTAGCTGCTTCCACTTGTTGAAGTGTTGAACCTTGTCTCCCCCGCCGCTCCGATTATTTTCATTTTTAAGGGCTACATTGGCAGATCATGGTCGTTTTATATTGTTTAGCTAATCAAGGCGACATCTACACATCCACGACCAGGCTTTAATAATTCTCACAACTTTTGTGTTTAAGAAGTCACGAAAGAAGATTCTATGAGATCCTGTGTGCCTCAGTGCCTACATCAGCTAGCTGGAGTAAGGCCGGACCAAGTTTGAAAAGTAGTCACCGCAAGCCCCGCTTCTCAACTTGCCTTTCTCCTCTCGCTACAGTACTCACAGAGGCGAAAAAAGGGCGATTTCTTTTCCGCCGATGATTCCGCCGCTCCCCTCTCTTCGGTCGGCCACGGTGCCGCCGGAGGGGGAGGAGGGTTGAATCGCCGGTCGGAGCTCTGTGTACAGCTAGTCTTTGAGTAGTTAGGCTGTAGATTTTGCGGGGCGGTGCTTGGCCAAGGCCGGTGTCGTCTCCGCGTTGTTGCTCCATCGGTTGCTGCTCTGGCGTCGCTCTTGGGTGATGTCCGGAGCCCGTGGAGCCGCTCTGTCTAGGCGAGTTCGCCAGGGCGTCGGGGGCGAGCTCGTTATGGACTTTTGGGATCTCCTCTTCGACCGCGTCGCGCCGGCGTCGTCTCCAACGCCCACTAGTAGAAAACGAGTCTTTGGTTCACCCCTTTAGTCTCGGTTCATTTTTTGAACCCAGACTAAAGGGGTGAGAGCCACACCGCTGAATTTGTGAGGGACCTTTAGTCCCGGTTCGTGTTACGAACCGGGACTAAAGGTTCACCGCATGCGGCAGCAGAGGCGGGCCCCAGCGCCAGAGACCTTTAGTCCCGGTTCGTAACACAAACCGGGACTAAAGGTACTCACTTTATCAGCTTCTTCCACCCCTGCTCACTCCATTTTTTCCACCGAGCCCGAGCTCAAAACATTTCCTCTCCATTTCTTCTCCATTTCCTCTCCCCAAGACTAGATAATCCATAATATTTTACACCATTTGGCAAGATTGAAGCCACCCCACGGTTAGCCTCTTCATCCTCTTTCCGGCATTGCTTATTTAGCTCATTTTGCTCATTTCAAATTTTTTGTGCAAGCAAGGTGTTCGATGTAATGCCTAAGTTATGATCTCATTTGTGTATATGTGCAATTTGTTCTCAAACTAAAATAATGATTTATGTGTTTTAGTGTGGTGAGGAGCCTTATCGACGTCGATCGCCCGCGCCGTCCCGTCACCACCTCGGTGAGCCTCTATATTTTATTTTATTTTATTTTAAAAACATATCTTTTATGATTTAGATGCATAGTTACTACTTGTATAATTTTCTAACTTGTATTATATGTATAGTGTCATGGTTCTGATATCCGTCCCCGTCGGTCCTCGTCCGGTCTATGATTCGGATGTGGTATATTTTCAAAACTATTTATTTCATTCTATGTTTCTGGCAATTATGGCGACCAACTTGACATAGAATTATTTTTATCTAGGAGGTAGTTGAACCAGAAATTGAACCTGACCCTATTGTCGAGTTTTTGGATAAAGAAAACAATGATTTGAAAGCAAAATTGAAAAGAAGTGAAGCTCCTTATCTTCAATGCTTAGAAGATAAGATGAAATTATAGCTCAAACTTGCCGACGTGGTCGATGGTAACGAGATCAAGATGGATGCAATGCGCTTGAAGATAAAAAGGATTAGAAAATATGCCATTAATCGGGAGGCTTGGTATCATTATGCTGTGGGTTCAGTATTTACCTTAGTTGCGATTTTGATCGCATTTGTTGTTGGATTTAAATTCTTTAGATAATTTTTATATTTGTTTCAGTTAATGTATGTTTTATGAGAACTATGTATTACCGCTTGTCAATACTCTACTCTTATTTTAATGGATGACATTGTATTAATTAATTTGCTCTTACATATTATTTATGACAGTAGTGTAATAATGGGGTTCGATATACTTTTATGTAATACAGATGAACCCACAATGGATGTACGGTGACCGATGTTGTCCTGAGTTCATTGATGGCATGCATAATTTTCTCCATAGGGCTGAGGCAAACAAGCCGAAGAACGGTTTTATTCGTTGTCCATGTAGTGCCTGCAAGAATATGAGTGATCACTCTACCTCAAAAGTCATTCACTCACACCTCTTGCATAATGGTTTTATGCCTGGTTATTATTGTTGGACCAAGCACGGAGAAACAGGGGTTATCATGGAAGACAATGAAGAAGAGGAGGATAATGACAAGTATCCTTGGTTCAGTGATACTACAATGGGAGAAGACGAAACTGAAGAAGATCCCATTATTGATGAGCCCGACGATGATCTTCGTCGGGCCATTCGTGATGCACAAATGGACTGTGGAAGTGAAAACGAAAGGTTGAAGTTGGAGCGTATGTTAGCTGATCACGCCAAATTGTTGTACCCAACTTGTCAAAATGACCAGAAAAAGCTAGGTACCACACTTGAATTGTTGCAATGGAAGGCAGAGAATGGTACTTCTGACAAGGGATTTGAAAATTTGTTAAAAATAGTTAAGAAGATGCTTCCAAAGGATAACGAATTGCCGTCTAGTACGTATGAAGCAAAGAAGGTGGTATGCCCTCTAGGATTAGAGGTGCATAAGATACACGCTTGCATTAATGACTGCATCCTATACCGCGGTGAGCACGAAAAATTAAATGCATGTCCTGTATGCGGTGCTTTGCGGTATAAGATCGGGCGAGATGACCCTGGTGATGTTGAGGGCGAGCCGCGCCCCAGGAAGAGGATTCCTGCAAAGGTGATGTGGTATGCTCCTATAATACCACGGTTGAAACGTTTGTTCAGCAATAGAGAGCATGCCAAGTTGTTGCGTTGGCACAAAGAAGATCGTAAAAAAGACTTGATGTTGAGACACCCCGCGGATGGGTCCCAGTGGAGAAAAATTGACAGAGAGTTCCCGACATTTTCAGATGACGCAAGGAACTTAAGATTTGGCCTAAGTACAGATGGATTTAATCCTTTTGGAGAGCAGAGCTCCAGTCACAACACTTGGCCCGTGACTCTATGTATCTATAACCTTCCTCCTTGGCTGTGCATGAAGCGGAAGTACATTATGATGCCCGTGCTCATTCAAGGCCCGAAGAAACCTGGCAACGACATTGATGTGTACCTCAGGCCATTAGTTGAAGAACTTTTGTAGTTGTGGTGTGAGGAAGGTGTACGTGTGTGGGATGAGCACAAACTGGAGGAATTTGATCTACGAGTTTTGCTTTTTGTAACCATCAATGATTGGCCTGCTCTAGGCAACATTTCAGGACAGTCAAACAAGGGATACAATGCATGCACGCACTGTTTAGCTGAGACTGATAGTATACATTTAGGTAACAAGAATGTGTACCTAGGTCATCGTCGGTTTCTTGTACCCAAGCATCCGTTAAGGAAGAAAGGCAAGCATTACAAATGTGAGGCAGATCATCGGCCGAGGCCTACCCGCCCTTCTAGTTCTGCTATAAATGATATGGTCAAGGATTTAAATGTAATCTTTGGAAAGGGTCCTGTCGGTCTCACTGTTCCGAATGACGCAAACAACCACGTACCCATGTGGAAGAAGAAATCTATATTTTGGGAGCTGCCATATTGGATAATGCTAGAGATTCACTCTGCAATCGATGTGATGCACGTGACAAAGAACATTTGTTGCAATTTGCTAAACTTCTTAGGCGTGTATGGGAAGTCAAAAGATGGGAAGTCAAAAAAAGGTACACCGAAAGGAAGGCAGACCCATCAACGTATGAGCGAAGAGATGCATCGAGACGATACTCATTCAGAGAATCAGCCAGGACCTGCAAGCTACGCTCTTACTAAAGAAGAGAAGAAAATATTTTTTGAGTGCCTTCGCAGTATGAAGGTTCCATCTGGCTTCTCATCAAATATAAAAGGAATAATAAACATGGCAGAGCAAAAATTTCAGAATCTAAAGTCTCATGACTGTCACGTGATTATGACACAATTACTTCCGGTTGCATTGAGAGGGCTTCTACCGGAAAATGTTCGAGAACCCATTGTGAAGCTATGTGCATTTCTCAATGCAATTTCTCAGAAGGTCATCAATCCACTAACTCTAAAAAATTTAGAGAAGGATGTGGTCCAATGTCTTGTCAGCTTCGAGTTGGTGTTCCCACCAACCTTCTTCAATATTATGACGCACCTTGTAGTCCACCTAGTCGAAGAGATTTCTGTTCTCGGTCCTGTATTTTTACACAACATGTTCCCCATTGAGAGGTTCATGGGAGTCTTAAAAAAATATGTGCATAACCGGGCTAGGACAGAAGGAAGCATCGTCAAGGGTTATGGATCAGAGGAGGTCACTGAGTTTTATGTAGATTTTATTCCTGATCTGAAGCCGATCGGTGTTCCTGAATCACGTCATGAGGGGAGACTGCATGGAAAAGGCACCCTTGGAAAGAAAGCAACAATATGTCAAGACGGGGATTCTTTCACTCAAGCACACGACACCGTTTTACATAATTCCAGTTTGGTGGGTCCGTATGTCGAGGAACACAAGAATGTTTTACGCTCCAAGTACCCGGAGAAATCTGAAGATTGTATTGATGGAGAACACATGAAGACTTTCAACAGTTGGTTAAAAATACGTCTCATTAATGACACCAATGTTGAAGAACAGCTATACTTGTTGGCCACATCACCAGCTTCAACTATATTGACTTTTCAAGGTTACGAGATAAATGGAAATATATTTTACACATCCAAACAAGATAAAAAGAGCACCAACCAAAACAGTGGAGTACGCTTTGATGCAACAAAATGCAACGGGACAAAGGACACATATTATGGTTACATAGAGGAGATATGGGAACTTGACTATGGACCTACTTTTAAGGTCCCTTTGTTCAAGTGCAAATGGTTCTACCTACGAGGCGGGGTAGAGGTAGACCCACGATACGGAATGACTACAGTGGATCTCAACAATCTTTCGTACGAGAATGAACCATTCGTCCTAGCCAGTGAAGTTGCTCAGGGTTTTCTATGTGAAAGACATGTCTACCCTATCGAAAAAAAGAAAAGATAAGCAAGCGAGTACGTCATACGATGAGCCAAAGCGCCACATAGTTCTTTCAGGGAAAAGAGTCATTGTGGGAGTGGAGGACAAGACAGACATGTCAGAAGATTACGATAAGTTTCATGACATTCCGCCCTTTAAAGTCAACACTGATCCAAGTATCAAGTTAAATGAAGAAGATTGTCCGTGGTTACGGCGCAATCGGAAGAACAAGTAAACACTAGAGAGGGATATTATTGTTGATGTGTAATATCCGAATGCTTTGTATCAGAAGAACAAGTGAACTGAAGTATTTTGTAGATGCATGGAACAAAACACACGATTTCACCTGCATACAGCCCAACGGTGGCTCGTGAGTGCCTGCATATGAAATGCACCGTTGGACGTATGCAGTGAATCTGAATGCTTTGTATTCTGTCGATGAAGTAGAATGAGGAGACAATGACTGCCGAACATGTTCAAGAGGGGGCTATATATAGGGTCATGTGACTCACGAACTGGTCATGATAGTGCCCATCCAACAGCTCAGAATCTCTCAAAAGAAACACATCTCTTCATCCAACGGCTCACAATTGCTTTAAAGAAACACACGATCCATGTGCTTCTTTAGTCCCGGTTGGTGTTACCAACCGAGACTAAAGAAGCACATGGATCGTGTGTTTCTTTCTATTGCTTGTGAGACGTTGGATCTGAGGTGTGTTTCTTTTGAGAGATTCTGAGCTGTTGGATCAGCAGTATGACGACCACTTCGTGACCCACATGACTCGGTTGTTGTTACCAACCGGGACTAAAGAAGCACACGTACCTTATATATATCCCCCCTCCCGGACATGTTCAGCACTCAGTGTCTACTCATTGTAGTTCATTTTGGCAGCACACGGGTAGCAGAGAGCACTCAGTGAAGCCTGAAGGTGAACCCTCCCCTCGGCAGAGGCATCTCTGGGCAACCAGCGGCAAGACGTCTCAGATGATCTGCGACCGTTTCAAACGGTTGCAGATCATCAGAGATGTCTTGTCGGACGGTTGTAGATCATCAGAGATGTCTTGCCACGGTCATTTGGCTTGGCTTGAAATGACCATAACTTGGTCATTTGGCTTGAAACTTCTAGATGTTCAAGGATTTGATTTTTTGAGATGTTTATCATTTTTCCTAGCAACTAGTACACATATAAGGAGCCCATGCCAAAGGATTTGATTTTTTGAGGTGTTTATCACTTTATTACATTTTTTCTTAAAAACGATCAAAACGGTCGCTACGACTAATCATCGGAAGAGGTGATATTTTCTAAAACTATCAATGTTTCTGTGATATAACCACTAGTTGTGTACCTTAAAATGATTTTTCCAAAAGTTTCAGAACAAACTATCAAATAGTTGTAGTTCAAATTTGAATTACTTTCGATAAATCAACATAAACTCAATTAACTAGGGGAAATTAGTTAGAATTCAAAGAAAAAACTCATACTTGGGGATCATCCATCATATGTGCACCACTCTTAGTGAAAAATAGTTGGGTGCCATTTGGAATCATATTTTCTGTACTCACTTCACAAAAAACCTCATTTTTTGCACTCAAAAAAAGGAAAATGATATTTATGAAAATAATTTGAAGAATCCCTTTGGCATGGTTGTTTAATATACCAATATGCACCTATGTGTGGAGTATGAGATCTTTATCACAAACTATGTCGTCGAAATGACCATAACTTGGTCATTTGGCTTGAAACTTCTAGATGTTCATACATGATAGACCTTTTTGTGAAGACTTTTTTTTGCAAATGTAGGCAAAAATCAAGTTTATCATTTTTCCTAGCAACTAGTACACATATAAGGAGCCCATGCCAAAGGATTTGATTTTTTGAGGTGTTTATCACTTTATTACATTTTTTCTTAAAAACGATTAAAACGGTCGCTACGACTAATCATCGGAAGAGGTGATATTTTCTAGAACTATCAATGTTTCTGTGATATAACCACTAGTTGTGTACCTTAAAATGATTTTTCCAAAAGTTTCAGAACAAACTATCAAATGGTTGTAGTTCAAATTTGAATTACTTTCGATAAATCAACATAAACTCAATAAACTAGTGGAAATTAGTTAGAATTCAAAGAAAAAACTCATACTTGGGGATCATCCATCATATGTGCACCACTCTTAGTGAAAAATAGTTGGGTGCCATTTGGAATCATATTTTCTGTACTCACTTCACACAAAACCTCATTTTTTGCACTCAAAAAAAGGAAAATGATATTTATGAAAATAATTTGAAGAATCCCTTTGGCATGGTTGTTTAATATACCAATATGCACCTATTTGTGGAGTATGAGATCTTTATCACAAACTATGTCGTCGAAATGACCATAACTTGGTCATTTGGCTTGAAACTTCTAGATGTTCATACATGATAGACCTTTTTGTGAAGACTTTTTTTGCAAATGTAGGCAAAAATCAAGTTTATCATTTTTCCTAGAAACTAGTACACATATAAGGAGTCCATGCCAAAGGATTTGATTTTTGAGGTGTTTATCACTTTAATACATTTTTTCTTAAAAACGATCAAAATGGTCGCTACGACTAATCATCGGAAGAGGTGATATTTTCTAGAACTATCAATGTTTCTGTGATATAACCACTAGTTGTGTACCTTAAAATGATTTTTCCAAAAGTTTCAGAACAAACTATCAAATAGTTGTAGTTCAAATTTGAATTACTTTCGATAAATCAGCATAAACTCAATTAACTAGGGGAAATTAGTTAGAATTCAAAGAAAAAACTCATACTTGGGGATCATCCATCATATGTGCACCACTCTTAGTGAAAAATAGTTGGGTGCCATTTGGAATCATATTTTCTGTACTCACTTCACAAAAAACCTCATTTTTTGCACTCAAAAAAAGGAAAATGATATTTATGAAAATAATTTGAAGAATCCCTTTGGCATGGTTGTTTAATATACCAATATGCACCTATGTGTGGAGTATGAGATCTTTATCACAAACTATGTCGTCGAAATGACCATAACTTGGTCATTTGGCTTGAAACTTCTAGATGTTCATACATGATAGACCTTTTTGTGAAGACTTTTTTTGCAGATGTAGGAAAAAATCAAGTTTATCATTTTTCCTAGCAACTAGTACACATATAAGGAGCCCATGCCAAAGGATTTGATTTTTGAGGTGTTTATCACTTTAACACATTTTTTCTTAAAATTGATCAAAACGGTCGCTACGACTAATCATCGGAAGAGGTGATATTTTCTAGAACTATCAATGTTTCTGTGATATAACCACTAGTTGTGTACCTTAAAATGATTTTTCCAAAAGTTTCAGAACAAACTATCAAATAGTTGTAGTTCAAATTTGAATTACTTTCGATAAATCAACATAAACTCAATTAACTAGGGGAAATTAGTTAGAATTCAAAGAAAAAACTCATACTTGGGGATCATCCCTCATATGTGCACCACGCTTAGTGAAAAATAGTTGGGTGCCATTTGGAATCATATTTTCTGTACTCACTTCACAAAAAACCTCATTTTTTGCACTCAAAAAAAGGAAAATGATATTTATGAAAATAATTTGAAGAATCCCTTTGGCATGGTTGTTTAATATACCAATATGCACCTATGTGTGGAGTATGAGATCTTTATCACAAACTATGTCGTCGAAATGACCATAACTTGGTCATTTGGCTTGAAACTTCTAGATGTTCATACATGATAGACCTTTTTGTGAAGACTTTTTTTGCAGATGTAGGAAAAAATCAAGTTTATCATTTTTTCTAGCAACTAGTACACATATAAGGATCCCATGCCAAAGGATTTGATTTTTTGAGGTGTTTATCACTTTATTACATTTTTTCTTAAAAACGATCAAAACGGTCGCTACGACTAATCATCGGAAGAGGTGATATTTTCTAGAACTATCAATGTTTCTGTGATATAACCACTAGTTGTGTACCTTAAAATGATTTTTCCAAAAGTTTCAGAACAAACTATCAAATAGTTGTAGTTCAAATTTGAATTACTTTCGATAAATCAACATAAACTCAATTAACTAGGGGAAATTAGTTAGAATTCAAAGAAAAAACTCATACTTGGGGATCATCCATCATATGTGCACCACTCTTAGTGAAAAATAGTTGGGTGCCATTTGGAATCATATTTCCTGTACTCACTTCACAAAAAACCTCATTTTTTCCACTCAAAATAATTTATGAAATAATTTGAAGAAATCACCTAGGCATCTTAAAATGAAAGAATATAAAACAAACCATAAAAAACTAGAAACCAAAACAATTCAAAAAATAAGTAAACCAAAATAAGAAATAGAAAAGTAAACAATTCAAACAATTTAAAACAAAACAGAAACAAAAACCAGTAAAAAGAAAAAAGGAAAAAAGGTCATTTGTCTCGGTCCAGGCAGACCCTTTAGTCGCGGTTGGTGTTACCAACCGCGACTAAAGACCCTTTAGTCTCGGTTCGTGGCTGGAACCGAGACTAAAGGTCTGGCCGCGCCGTTTAGTGTGGTCACGGCCAATTTTTAGGGCATTCTCTTCTCCAAATCCTCTCGCGTGGCGAAGCCCTGCTCGATCCGCGCCTGCGCCGCCTCCCGCCGTTCCTCTCCTCTCCGCCGTGCTGCTCCGGTGGCTCACCGTCGCCTCCGCGCTCCTCTCCGATCGCTCGCCGTCCTCTACATCGAAGCGCCCGCGGCTCGGCCTCCTCCCGCATCGACGCACCCGTGGCCTCCGTCGTCCGCCGTCCTCGCTCCGCCACGCTCACCGCCAGCACCTCCTCTCCGGTCGCTCGCCATCCTCTGCCTCGACGCGCCCACGGCTCGGCCTCCGATCCGCATCGACGCGCTCCTCTCCGGTCGCTCCTCTCCGGACGCTCGCCATCCTCTTCGAATTCGTAAGCTCAAACCCTAGCTGTGGCAAGACAAAATGTGCAAGGCAATGTGCATGGAGTTACTGCACCGAAAACCATGTGCAGTAACTGATTCTTAGTACAAGGCAATGTGCATGTTTGATTTGCTTTTGAATCAATAGAACAGAAAAATCAGCATGATGTACACTGCACCGAAAACCATTCTGTTCATGTGGATCTTATACAGTAGAGTGTAGTGTACAACAGAGATTAGATACTTTAATTCCAGTTCATGATTAGATATCTTTTGCTCACTGCCCTTCCATTGTTTTTTTTAAAGTTAGTACATCTTGCTAAATCAACCACCTATATGATATTCAGCAACTTTGAGAGGGTATTTGATTTATTTCCTTTTGACCATTTGTTCCACAATTTATTTTTACTCAGTGGAATAGAATCAGTTTTTTTAACAGGGTGTTGGTAGACAAGATGAACATGAATCGTGATTTCTGTGTTGTTATTTTGGTTAATTTCTGCAGTTCTATATATGCACATTTTTAGTACACCATGGAAATATTGTATTCTCATATTATTTGTGTGCTTATGTATCATACATTCATTAGTTGCAGAAATCATGGAATAAGAGGCATAAATGTTGCTATTGATTAGTTAGCTCACTGCATTACATTGTTTCTCCCATTGATATCATATATGAAACTGTATCCAAAATATTTGTAGGATCTTACTCAAACCATAAATAAGTCATCTCTCTAAATCTGGGCATAGTCTAGAAAACAGATTCCTGATCTTTACTGGGAAAAAGGTATAAAATCACAGAAAAGGAAAATTGACTTGATATTTTACGACAGAAATATTCAGTTATTAATACACATTTCATTAGTTCGAAGTTTTCTGATTTGAGCACCGTAAGTGCCTCTGAAAATTCACTCTTTACGGGCTGTCCAGTTTTTGACATATTATGTCTTTATTTTGCATTACTCTCATTACTTGTGTTTTGTGTGGTTCTTTTGATCAAGGAGCAATACACAACCTTAGTAACAATAGCTAATGTTTAGAATCAACTCATGATATGTCTTTGTTGTACTTACTGTTTGTGTATGTATCAGATGAGGCTTTTTATGAACTTCGGTCGACTCATGCGTTTATTTGTTAACTTGTTGTGTTTGACTCTTATATCTCTCTGTGACTCAATGCTAATTTGATTGATATACAATTCATTATACAACTTGCAGGAGGTCTGCTGCTCGGGTCCTTGTGTCCACGGCTTTTCAGGAGGTCTTGCTTCAGTGGCTATCTTTGTTTTGTAAATTGAGATGATTGTAAATGTGTTAGATATGAAATTGTAATATATGATCCGTATATATATTATGGTGTGTTGGATATGCAAATTGAGATGATTGTAAATGTGTACGAAAAAAGATGATTTTGTGTTAGATATGCACAATTCTAAAATATGATCCATATATATAGTTTTGTGTTAGGTATGCAAGATGAGCACACACTGTTTTCTTGGCTGCCACCTTGCTGTGCTATATGATCCATACTTGTTGCAATTATTGTACTTGTATAGGTTTTTCAGATGAATAAATGTAAACTTGATTATAATGCCCGAGCTATGGATTGCAGGTAGAGCTATGGAGCACTTGCGAGACGAACAGATAGAAGAAACACAATTTCAACGAGACGAAGAGATGGAAGACCAAATGGAACAACTTATTTTTAATGATGCCCGAGCTGGAGGAGATGTAGATGATTATGATTTCGACCAATTTTTGAACGACTTTGGAATCGAGTTACAAGACTTTGATGTGGTGATAGCAAACTCCGGCGGAGAGGTGTATATGTGTTTATAATAAATATGGCGATATGTTGTTGTTAACTACATGCATTAATTGATTTATGTTGCATTTATTAACGACTTATTTTTCTTTTAGCCATCCGGATCGAGCAAATCTGCAAAAAAGCAGCCACCATGGGCTCCTCGAGGCAAGGCAAAAAGAATGACGAGCGAGGATCCAAAGTTACCGATTGAGGAAATTGCTGATTCCGGCGAACCGCTCGAACCAAAACAGAACCGCAACAAATTTATAAGTCAAGCTGGAGTTATTGTTAGGGACATGATCCCAATCAGCATATGCGAATGGAATAAGCCGGCGGTCGCAGATGTGGACGACCCATGTTATGTCCACCAAGTTCTTAAGGATTTGGTCTATAACACGCTGTTGTCACATTTCACCCTCCCGCCAGATCTCTCTAAAGTGAAGAAGGACAACCTCAAGAGGTGGACTCTTATTAAGATGGCGGAACAATTCCGGAACTGGAAGAAAAAGTTATGGAATCAATATGTAGAAACAAAAGAAGTGCCAGATTTCAGTGGAGCACAAGGGAAGAAGTTAGAATCTGAATGGGCGGCGTTTAAGGCGTATAGGGAATCACCTATGGCTGTGGCCCGATCGACGATAAATAAATTGAATGCTGGGCTGAAGGAACACCACCATACATTGGGGACAGGTGGCTACAAGAGCGCCATTCCTAAGTGGTTAGCCTATGAAGAAAAACTGCTTCAATCGGGGGTCCGTCCACGGACACTTGACTGGCCCGAGAGGTCGAAATTCTGGTTGTTCGCGCATGGGGCAATGTTGGACCCTAAAACCGGAGAGATTGTTGGAAGGGGAAAATGGAAGGTTCTCGTTAATCGTATAAAACAGAAGCTTGAAGAAGCAATTAATGATGTTCGCAATGGTGTGTTCAAACCCGATAGAGAGGATGACGAGCTGACACGGGCACTGGGGAATCCTGAACATGTTGGACGAGCTCGAGGCTTTCCTGGCGGTGCTACGTTTAAGATTGCGTGGCCGGAATCCGCTCACACTTATAGAAGCCGTAGCAGAGGTAAGAAGAAGGAGGCCGACCGGATATTACAATTGGAACGTGAAATGAAGGAGCAACGGGCGGAAATAAAAGCATTGAAGGAGCAAAGAACGGAACCTCAGGAGCGGCACCAATTAGACCATGAAGCGCATGCCGCCCCATCTCAGCGTAGAAGCAGCGTTGGTTCCACGCGTCAGGTCGACGTTGGTGCCTATCCAGTGGATGACATCACAGAGCCTACAGGTTGTGAGCTACATATAGCAATGCGAAACATAACTTTGAAGGTGGCGGTGGGGCAAGCTTTAGTAATTCAACCTGGAGAACTCTACCATTGTGGTCAAATTCCAGATGGCTACGCTCGTGTCGGGGTGGACGAAATTATGCCGGGATTTGAATCCTTGGAACTTGAGTTACCTGGAGGTGACGAGGAGAAAACGTTGGCAGACGTCAAGCATGCCTTCGCCCTATGGCCCAAGAAATACATCGTCCTTCCAGAACAAGCAAAGTCCACTCCTCGTTCTAGGAGTCCAGCTCACCAGCCAAGTCTACTCTTTCTCGAGAGGGATCAAAGACGGAGTCCATCTCCACCCCATCAGCAAAGCCCACACCTCCCCGATAGGGACCCCAGCCCGAGTCCATCTCCAGCTCAACAGCAAAGCCAACTGCCCCCCGAGAGGGTTCCTAGCGCGAGGCTATCGCAGTCTGTGCCAGTCCGCCAGAATGTTAAGTCGCTCTCGAGTAGGCGCCATTCTGGTTCTCCTGTTAGGAAGAAACCTAGAAAGCAGAAAACACCGCCGCCTACTCCAAAGTTACCTTGGGAGAGAACCGTCGAGGAAAACGATATCACATGCAAAGAACATACGGATGCCTGGCTTGCTGGCGTGAAACAGAAAGCGTTAGCGAAACAATTGCCTCCTGCAAAATTTACTGCCGGAATTCCTGAGGAAAAAATTGACCGTTGCATCGATGCCATATACAACCCCCCACCATCGCCGCCAACAGACTATGATCGCAAAATTGGTAAGTCATATGACGAAGAGATGGATGATCGATCGAAAAAAGGAAACAAGTTTCCCAACTCGGAGAACAAGACGCACAGTCGGCCCCCCCGCTCAAGGTGCTTGATGACAGAGTTCTCAAAAACATCAATGTGCGGGAGCTGGTATATTCGGGAGATGATATCCCCTTCGCGGATGTTGTTCGTACTTATGTTCACGGGGAGAATTTTGTTGACGGCGACTTACCCACAAGAATGCGTCCATTTCAAGCCTGGTACAAGGATACCGTAAAGGAGACGAATAAAGACGCTCTCATGATGGCAGTTAAGGAAGAGCATTATTTCCAAGAATACTCTGTTGTCCTTTACTTCGCCGAAATCTTTCAGTTATACAATCTCCGGGCCCTCGACAAAGGCATCATGAGTTCCTATTGTCTGTAAGTCATCTATTCCTGTAATTTAATGTTTTAATTAGCTCTACTCGTTCATTGTCTGTGATAATCCTCTCTATAATATTTTGTGTGCTTTATTACGCAGAATGAAGATGCTCGAATGCAAGAAGAAGAAAATCAACCACATTGGGTTCATTGACCCCTCTATAATGCATGAAGAAAACATAATTGATCCACAAGTTAACAAGGATACACCGGGGAACAAGCTTACAAAAAATATATATTATGGCCTTACAACTTCAAGTGAGTGTTACTGCTTATTACACATTCTATTTTTCTCACCCGATGTTAAGTTTAATTGATTAGTTATGCATAACTATTTATAAACGTGCGCAGCTACCACTACATTCTTATCGTTATTGACTTGCGGGAAGGAGAAATTGTTGTCCTTGACTCGTTAAGAAGATGCCCTAAACAATACAAGACCTGTTTTGATTTGGTGGCAAGGTACTTTCTTTTCTTATCGCCTCTTTCGTTCATTTCCTAATATCAAGGAATTTATGACTCATTCATTCAGTTTCTTGTCATGCAGCGTTTGGAAAATGTTCCTCGCGGAACATCCGAACAGTGGATGGCCAGAGAAACTGCGCTGGCGTACTAACGATGTAAGTAGTACTATAACTAGGCCCATGCACCATTATCATACTTTATTATTATTTGATTAAATTTTATTCTTCTATAGACTTGTCTTAAACAGCCAACCGGGACTGATCTATGTGGATTCTTCGTTTGCGAGTACATGCACACTGTGGTCAACGAGAGTTTGAAGAGCAAAAGAAGTATCGAAGTACGTAAAGCTCTAGTCACAACATTATTTTTGTATCATCAATCGTGATGAGTTTTATTCATTTCATATCTCATGTATTCATTGTGATATCATTTTTTTTACAGTTGGCAAGAAAGCGTAACGAGTTACCAATAAAGACCCGCTTCAGGGCAATTGCAGAGGAGTTGACAGGATTTTACCTCACCGATGTCATACCGGAGACCGGAGAGTACCACTATTTTGACTAGTGCGGACATGTAATATATAGTGATCTCCATGTAACAAAATATTTCTAAGTCTCTGGAACCGGGAAACGTGATATTCATGTACCACGCGTACTTAAATGTGTATGTGTTATCAACACATGATCATCATGTAATTGTATATATGCATGATGCAATTTTATCTAGGTTCGTATAATAATTTATACGTGTTTTTCGCACTCGAAGCCGTAGCATCCGAAACCCCTACCCCCGACGCATCGACATGGTACCATCCGAAACCCCTACCCAGAAAACCGGTCGAAATAAAAAAAAGCAAAGCACTGAAATGAAAATAAAAACAAAACCCTGAAATGTAAAAAAAAACAAAACCCTAGTCCCGGTTCGTAACACGAACCGGGACTAAAGGGTTCGCCCTTGCGCGCCCCTGCCCCCTCCACGTACGGAGCTCTAATTGGTGGGGGGGGGGGGGGGGGGGGGGCTCCGGTCCCGGTTTGTGCTGAGCCGGGACGAAAGGGGGGGGGGGCTCTAGTCCCGCCTTGGTAGTCCCGGTTGCTACACCGGGACTACAGGCCCTCTGGAACCGGGACTAGAGCCCCAATTTCCACTAGTGGCCGTCGAGAAGAGGAGGTAAGATATGCTGGAGTTGTGGTCGCCGGCCTTAGGCTGGCGGCGGGCTAGTGGTCGCCGTGGCCCGTGCGTGGTTTGCGGAGTGTGGATGGCGGATCCGGTGCCTGTCCTCGACGACGTCGATGGGGAGCGGCAGATCTGGAGGTGGAGGACGAGCTTGGGGATGACCTCCGACCCGCGTTCTACAGCGACATGTGGACACTTCGTGTGCTCCTCTTATCGAGGTTCAAAAAGCCGCTTGCCGGTGATGGAGCTGCCTCTTCCTCGGCTCAGGTGGAGTCCATCTTCTCCTCTCTTGGTGCTCGGCGCGCCGGCGTCGGAGAGGGACGGCGGATTGCTTCGGATGGTGCAGAGTTCCCCAGGGTCCTTGTTGCTTTTTCTTTAGTTCTGAGGGACTTTTCTGCAAATTGTATGGGCCTACGTGTCCTTCTAGGTCTTTCTGTACCGTGTGTACGTGTACTGTACTCCAGTATGTCTACGACATAATATACACGTATTACTATAAAAAAAGCTAGCTGGAGTAAATGGCGACACCCAGAAGATTCAATACGAGTGCAAGTGAAAGAGTAATTGGCGTCACATGTTCGAAGCACTACTCGACCTTCTTCTGATGCCTCCCAAACCTAATCAACCTATATATTCGTGTGCGATAGACACAACAAGATATATTATGTTTAATACCAACGTATAGTTAAGAATGTAACCCTATTGTGTATTGTGCATTGTGCCCAACTAGCTCCTTGAAGAAAATGGTCCTGCCCTTTTTGCTCTATCCTCTCTACCAAAAGTTGGAGATATCTAACTCAACATTGAGATATTTATATAGGATGATGTATAAGATATACATGAAGAAACAAAGGTGTGCCAAAACTCACACAGAATCACACAAAAGAATATGTACTAACTTCCTTTGATCATAAATAACATCAAGATGACAACTTGTTGTTAGTTGAAAATTATCATTGGGTATGCGAAATATTATGGGGTGAGATGAGCCTTGTAATTATTTCAACCTACAAACTTATCTCGCTTCCAACCCTAACCGCCAACGCGCTAGTGGGACGGCGGGTCATTCATTTATATTCTAAAGTCCAACAGTTCACCTAAAATATCTCCCCTATATATTTATGTAGGGGACTTCCCCAAAAGAAATCCCCCTAAAACTTGTTCAACTCCAACAGTTCCCCTAAAAGATCTCCCCTATTTAATATTTAAAAAATATTATATAACTAACATTTAAAATCCAACGACTACCTCTACAACTGCTAACTTGTAGTGTAAAAAACTTGTCCATCACCAAAATCTGAAACATAAACAAAAAAACTCACTAATATCGGCATATTGCACTGTTAAAAAACTCACATATATTGGATAAGAATTTAACACAAAATTAGCAACCATAAAACAACAGTACAACGAGTGCATGCATCCATAAACATCAGTACAACGGTCGCCTACTCCTCCCAACGCCCGCCCTGCCCTTGGCCGTCCAGCCCGCCGCCTCGCCCCAGCCATGTTCTACTTCCGGCCCTTCTATCTCCTCCTTCTTCTACTATTTTCTCTTGAGTTTGCCACATGGCAGGTCCACCCCAAGCCCTCTCCTCACCTATGTTTTTCTTTCCCTCCCCAGAAATTGAGGGACTCGATTTGGAGGTCGATTTCATGTTCGATTTTGAAATTTTAGATCGATTTCCAAATCAATTTTGGGCTCAACTGGGGATAAACTGAAGAAACTAGAAGGGGGAGAAGACCATATGAACCTGTCGAGGGCCGGAGAAAACTTCACCCGTAGCGATTGTTGGCGTTGCTGGGATAGGGGAGTCTTCCACCTCCATTAGTTGTAGGGGAGACGAGCGAGCAGAACAGGGGGCGCCGATAAATCGGGAGAGCATTGAGGGAACTGTTGGACAGTTGTTTTTGGGCTTTTCCCCCTAAAAGACGTATATGGGAGCGTTTGAGGGAACTGCTGAACTTGCTCTAACTACCCCTGTGTCCTTTATAATTGTTTGGGTATCAAATTGTTAAAGTGGAGAACCTGTCAAGGTCAATGCCTTACCTTTACTAGATATGGGAACCTTGCATTGTCTCCCCTCTGCTCCCATTCGGTTTGATTTCAGGGGCAACATGTACATATCATGGTCGTTTTATATTGTTTAGATAATCAAGGGGACATCTACTCATCAACTACGAGGATTAATAATTCTCACAACTTTTGTGTTTAAGAAGTCATGAAATAAGATTCTATGAGAGCCCATGTAACTCTGTGCGGCCCAGGAACATGGAGCAGCTAGCTGGAGTAAATAGCAGAACCCACAAGAGAATCAGCACGAGTGCAAGTGAAAGAGAAATTGGCATCACATGTTGTAAGCACTAGACGACCTTCTCCCGATGCCTCCCAAACCTAATCAACCTATATATTCGTGTGCGATAAACACAACAAGAAATATTTTGTTTTAATACCAACGAATAGTTAAACACGTAACCCTACTATGCATGTGCACTGTGCCCAACAAGCTCCTTGAAGACAAATTGGTCCTGCCCCTTTGGTCCTATCCTCTCTAACTTTCTAGCTTACCCTTGAGATATCTAACTCAAGTTTGAGATAGTTATATAGTATGACGTATGGGATATACATGAAGAAACTAAAGGTGCGTCAAAACACACACAGAAGAGTAGGTACTAACTTCCTTTGATCATAAATAACATTGAAGATGATAACCTGTTGTTAGTTGAACATGATCATCGGATATGAGAAATTATGGAGTTAGCTGAAGATTATAATTATTTCAACCTACAAACTTATCCTGCTTTCAAGGCGCCTTCTTTCGTCGCGTCTATAGGGCCCAGGCTTTCCTCGAGAATTTAGTTCCCACAACGGAGGCGAGATGATCTGGTGGGTTGTCTCAGCACGATACCACGATGTGATGTCCTTCGTGCACGACTTCCTTCCTTGCCACCAAGGCACACTAGATGGAGATTAAGCAAGCTACCTTGCTTTCATTACATTTGTTAAATGGTAGCTTTCGCGCCCTTCTGCCTGCTTCAATTGATGTGAATGATCGTGTCTTCAATATCAATTTAAGTCTGATTAGATATGTCATTGAAACAATCTGTTTTGTCTATGTTTTCTTTTCGGATGATGAGGATGAGCCAGCCAATCCTAACATAATTTAGGAGGAGCCGGACGATAAAGCGTCAAAGTCAGATAAAGATGTGTCCGACACGACCGAACTTCAACTAGATTTTATAGGGGCTAGGAGGGACAATAAAGATTTGGTGTAGTGGTGGGCTGGGGCGGTGCCATTCCCCATTCCTGCTCATGGAGGTGTCGGGTGTTGCTTCTTTTTCGACCGGGTCCGTCTTGATCTAGCCCGTTAGCTGTTGCCGGTAGCAAGAAGGGGGGGGGGGGTACAATTAATTACTGGTGAAAAGTAAGAGTTCTTCGGTCATGGATGACGACAGTGCTATGCACCATTACCCTAATGAAGGCATCGTCCTTGCAACTCTCGTGTCCTCATCCGGGTTACTCCGGGGGAAACCCAATATCTTGGTCTTCTGGATCAGAAGATGGCGACGCTCGACGTCATTCTCCCTCCTAAGGTTATCGTTTTGTAGGCGTTAGAGGGATCTAAAAGTGGGGCGTGTGACACCTAACACAACGATGATGACGGGTCTCGATGACGGACGTGTGATGACGGTACGAAGGGCAGTATCGACAATTGGACTGATAAGTTTAATGTGTTTTTTTCAGTTTTTAAGATGGGTTCGAGAAACAGGGAGACACTGAATTCTAAAGCGTGTACATATAAAACACAATGAGGGTCTGCCGTAACCGATTTGTGCTCCCAACTAGCCGGTGGGAAGCTTAGTGAGGCCTCCGGATTAAGATTGTGGGGGGCAACGGTGTGAGGTCACTGCACATGGCCCTGATCATCGCCACAACATAATCACAATCTTGTGTGTAGTGAAAAAACCAATGAAAGCTTATTTAGCCGACAATGTTTTTTAACATAAACATTTGTTTAGCAATGCACAACTTTTTTAAAAACATGAATTTTATTCACGACATGAATACGTTTTAATTTCAGAAAATAAAAAAAAATTCAAATCCAGGAGATAAAACAATAATGTAAAATAATATAGAAAATAAAAGGAAAGAAGAAATATAAAATAGGAAAAAGCATACAAAATAAGAAACCCGTACAATGGTCCGGCCCAACATGAACTTAATCCAGGAAGAGGAAACCGCACCAGCGGTACTAATTCTTTCCATGAACCTTCACTTTGATCCCAATTCTTTGAAATTGCACATCGAAGTCCCAAATCTTTCGTAAGTTGCTTATCGGAGGTCCTAAATCTGTTTGACCCGTGTTAACCGTTGCCACGTCGATAGCGGGCCCTAGGAGAAAGACATGTCACCATGCATATTTGTAAATAGGCCCCCATGACTGTATTTCTTCTAGCACAGGGTCCCTAGTTACCTCACACTTCAGTAAGAGATAACTTCATCTCGGCCCCCGCGAGCTCCACGCGGTCGCTGTACCTCGGAACGGTGGTGCCATCCAACTCCCCAGACTCTTTCTCGTCGCCCTCACCCTTGAACTCTAGGTTGTTCTGCTCTGCCCACACCTTCAGGTGCTCCTTCCCTAGGCGATGGCTGTCCTCGTCCGACTCCTCTCTTTCGTAGCGGCGGAGAGGCGCGCCGGCGTTCTATCTGTGAACGGCCATGGGCCTGAGAGCAGAGCTGGCGCCAGGGGTGGACGACGCGGCCAGGAGCTTCTCCATGGCACGCACCAGCGAGATCCTCTCTTGGAAGCCACTATGGAAGCCATGACCCAACTATTGTCTCCTTGCTTACGTTCGTCGGATGTTTCTGGATGTTGTTGCGGTGAGAATGGCGCAGATCGTCGGTGACTCTGGAGATTTATATCCGCGACAGAGCTTGGAGAAGGGTTCAGAAGGTTCACGAACTTGCAAACGGGGTCTATTTGAAAATATGCATGATGAAATCTATTTCTCCTGGGATCTGCTATCGATATTGCACCGGTCAACACAGGTCAAACAGATTTAGGACCTCCGATGAACAACTTACGAAAGATTTTGGACTTAGATATGCAATTTCAAAGAATTGAGACCAAAGTGAAGGTCCATGAAAAGAATTAGGACCGCTGGTCCAGTTTACTCATCCAGGAAAAGCTAGGAAGCTATGTTGGTCTGTTCTTGTCGGCTGGTCGCCACCCAAAGAGCCCAGGCACAACATGCTGCTAATTACGTTGTTCGTTTCTGAAGTCTGAACACTGAGGAGCTATGTTTGTTTAGTGATATTTAGTCCCACATCGAAGAGTTAAGAATACTTATCCTTGTTTATAAGAGAGGGACATGACATGGTACACGTGCTCTTAACTGAGTACACAAACGGTGAGACGGTGGTCGATTGTGCGGCACTGCACAATAAGCAACATAAACAATGATCAAGGTTAAAATCATTGTCACCTGATTACCTCCGCGCATGACATATGCGCTTGGCATTTTTTGCAATCTGATGAATGCTAGAAGATCAGATCTCCTTTCTAATTTGTACTCTTCACTGACGATATAGCACACCTCGCTCTGCCCTCACATCACCCACGCATCTAATTTTTCCATAAAAATTTGAATGCACATGTATGTTCATCTTCAGAAAAGCATGCATACAAAATTCAGTTTTTCCCAACCTCAAACCTGCACGGGCAAGGGGCAAGGAGTCTCCTCTACCTTTCTACCTTCAGCACAGTATCTATTTTGTTTGTGCTTCCATTTCAGATCAGCAAGCGTCTTAAGTTTTATATTGTCATGAAACGAACTGAATTATGATTGTTTTCTTTTGAGCATTCTATGGGGGCCCCAAAGGGTCGGCCTGAACCATTTTCATAGAACTCAAAGTTACAAAATGCAAACAGCCGAACAAAAGAAAGAAAAACCTAGCCAATCTAAAATCTACTCTAAAAGGAAGAAGAACTGAGATACGATTGTAAGAAATCGGCGACAAATCAACGCTGTGTTTACTGTCCCTAAAAAATTGTTTGTCATGTGCCCCATTCGGATCCCACATTTTTGGGGATTCACTTTCTTTTTTATAAAGGGATCTTTATGAATTAAAAAGTTAACATTGCACATGACCTCTGCATAATTTTTTGAGGTACACAGTACAGACGCATACGCTCACAAACAGGCACGTACAACACACACGCAAACCCTACCCCTATGAGCACCTACGAAATATTGGTCCGATATCGGGCGCCTCGCTGTTGACGGACACGTCACTTACCACTGAAAGCATAACGCCGGTTAAATCCTGAAAAATCCAGAAAAATACGAGCACCCATGGCAAGTCTGGAACTTGAATCTAGGTGAGCTGATTTCACCACAAGTAACCAAACCAGTTGAGCTAGTCTCACTTCGCGATCTCTGCATAATTAGAATGCACACATCCCCATTTTTGTGGATTTACTAATCACTATGTGGTGTTGGTTGCTTATTAGAATCCCGAAGAATAAGTTTGGCAAGAGACTGAGTAGTCTCAAGCTTTTAGGCAAGGCAATATGTGTGTTGTGATGCTCTTGTTGAACTGATATGGAATCACTGCATAGCCAAACCCTGGGAATATTGAACGAGAGACTGAGGGCCCATTTGATTCATAGGATAGGAATAGTGTAGGAATAGGAAATCTATAGGATTGGAATATCATGTCTAGTTGAATCCTTTAGAAAGAGTAGTTGTGTTTGATGGAGCAAGGGAATTGTAAAAAGAGATTCAGGTGAATGTTATAATTCCTATGGGATGAAGTTCAATTATTCCTATGGGAAAAATTCTTATAGGAATCAATCCTATGAATCAAATGACCAATGTTGGAAAAAATCCTATAAGATAAATTCCTTTAAGAATCCTATGAAATTCCTATGAATCAAATGAGCCCTGAAAAATAGGAGCAGCATGAGAGGTTTCTTTTTTCCCCTGTCCTCACAAGTTTTGCTCTCGTCACTTGCCTCGCTCTTCAGAAGGATTATTTGAGGGAATATGCCCTACAGGCACTTAATAAACATAGTTTATTGGCAATATCCCAATTGTTCATTATATGTTTTATACCATGCTATAACTGTATTAAGCGGAAACATTAATACAGGTGTGGTAGATAAACAACCGGGTCCCTAGTAGCTTCTACTAAGACTAGTTTCATTGCGCGATTGACGATCGAAGTTTTCCGATCATAGGGCATGGCGCCGGTCGGCAATGGAAGTCATATCGTTAGGTGTAACGATGTGATGGACATACCCAGTATTTATAGGACATAGTCATTACGCCTTAAGACCGTGAGATCAACTCTTATTGTTATCCCTGGAAGATACTTTGATCGCACCAAACGTCATATCTTATATAGTGTGATAATGATAGGTGATACTTTTGGGTATCGGAAGGGGGTAGTTGAGACGAGGGGTCAACAACGGGATTTGTCAGTCCGCATAGCCGGATAGATACTCTAGGGCCCACTCGGTGAGATTATGTCAAATGAGTTTGCAAACATGTGACTAGGTCACCAGCTGACATAATATCATAGACGAGTAGAAGATATCGATGTCGGTAACGAGATCATGCTAGGTATGGAGATATCTGAGAATGATGCTCGGACACGCTAAGTATCGCCATGACAAAGGGTTTAAGACTAGACGTCCAGGTTTGATAGATGAAAGTCATTCGTTATATCACAGGGATTGATTCATGGGGTCCAGGCCTACGAGTTAGTCGTCGATCATAGAGGAGTCTTGATCGTACCTGTTATTATATCGAACCGCTAGGGTAACACACTTAAGGGGTTTCGACAAGACAACCGGAAAGGAAAGAGATCACCGGGAGCGTCCCGGGAGGGGTCCGATGGAGATCGGGCAGCGCCGAAAGAGTTTTCGGAGCTAGGAATTTTTTTATATATTATGTTTGATATTAATTAGTGTAATTAATATGCAAATATGATTTTATATATTTATTTTCGAATTTATTTAGCCTGATTTCCCTAAATGGGCCTTCTGGTCGAAAGAAGGCCCATGGGGGGAAAACCCTCAAGGGAATTTTGTGGGGGAGGCTTTGCCGGCCTAGGTGGGCCAAATGGGGCCCACCTAGGGCCGGCGCACCATGCCTTGGCCGAACCAGGCTGTAGGATAGTCCCACATTGCCTGGCTGGCAAGGTTGGCTCCCCTGGGAGCCTATATAAGAAGGGGCACCCCTGGCCTTTTAATTCACCAATTAATTCCCTAATTCTCTCTCGATCTCGTGATTCCCTTTGTCGGAGTCGCGCCGAGTAGAGGAGGGGGATCTCTTCCACCATAGCCCGCTGCCGCGCTGCTGGTGTTCCGGTCCAAGTCTTCCGCTGATCATCCTAGACTGGAGCTTCGGAGGCCGTCGTCTCCACCGTATGTGTGTGACGCCCTGCGAGGTGCTGCGCTAGCGGTACTCGGAGGACTACTTCCTCCACCCGACCTTGAGGTCATCTTCGTCGTCTTCGTCGCGCCGAGTTCTCCGCGACCTAGAGGTCGGCTACGGCGTCTTCATCGTCTACGCTTGTGCGGGAGCGTAATCCCCCCTATTCGGTCTACGAGGGTATGTATTCCGATCTCCGCCGTACTACTATATCTGCATAGTGTAGATCTTGTCTAGTTTAAGGATATCGTTGCTAGGAATTTTTTTTGTTTTTCTGCACACGATCCCCTTCAGTGGTATCAGAGCCGATCTATCGTAGATATAGCTGTACGCTGTTAGAACCCGTGTTTCTGCACGGGGGCACCGTTCCTGTTATTTGCTACCCTCTAGCGTGCACTTGTGATTCCAGCGGCATTGAGTTGATGAAGCGGCCCGGACCGACTTTACGCGTACGCTTACGCGAGACTGGTTCCACTACTGACATACGGCTTGTACCGTATCTGTGGCTGGCGGGTGTCAGGGTCTCTCTCTTTAGTTGGTCTTCGCATTTTCAATGGAGGGCCCGAAAGGGATGCTTAAACATGCAAGTATTGGATCGTTGTTGTGGTCATAAGATTCGTAGGTATGAAGCGGTTCTATTTACGAAAGCCCCGAGCCACGTAAAATATGCAAAAGATAAAGTAGAAGCGTCTAACTTTATTTTGCAGGGGCTATGTGATATGGTCAAGGTAGGTTTATTAAATTGTTTATAAACTGCGGGCGCCAAGAAGACCATGGCGCAATGGACTATATCACATTGCATTCCATTTGATGTTTTGTGTGCATATTATATTGTGTGATTGTATATATAGTATATATTAGTTACACGGCGGTAGCTATAAGATGATCCCTTCAAAATACCACTAGTGTTCTCCCTCCAACGCGCACCACCAAGAAAGGTCTACGTTATGAGGCAGGCCGTGATGATCGGGTGTCAGACATCTCGTCGTTCGCATACAGTGGGTGTAAGACATGTTGCACAAGCGTGAGCGTGGATGTTTTTGGTGGCGAGCCTAGCATATTCAGAAATATGGCCTCGGAACAGGGAGACCGAAAAGTCGAGCACGAGTCACAAAATTGGTGTGGCGGACTTTTGTCTACTCTTGAAGTTGTGCCGCCGGCTCTGATGATGAGGGGTGGTGCAATGGATGGGGGTCGTGTAATCGCTTAAACGACCAGGAGGGATGTTCGTTTGAGTGGGAGTTCAGATAGTTATTTTCTAAAATACTAGAACTCAGAATATAATGAGCAGAGTCTGTTTTGCAAACCTTTGTGGATATTAACCATTGTGATAGCATCTTTTCAAATTAGGCGCATTCCTGCGATTGAGAAACTTAGAAGGTTGGGTCCAAACTTTATAGTTTTATGCTTTAGCTTGAGGATACTCTTTGTTTAAACCGTTAGCTCTTTGTGTTACAATACCCGCTAGGAGATAACCCCGGAGATTCCGCTGACAAAAGATAATTTGGATTATCAGATTTTGTGCGGATGATATCATCATAGTCCAGTGTATGCTATGATCTCTGCCATAGAGAACCAACGGTGGGTACTAGTTTTTTTTAGATCGCGAACATATGATATGGTCGCTAAACTCGGGGTACCCCAAACGTTGGGTTGATGAAGTTTATCAGTACGTTGACTGATTGTCTTCTCAACCAAGATGGAAGAGAATAAACACATTGAGGGAGCACGTGGCGGTCATACTTAATGACATATGTTCATACTCAATGAACATTGAGACGCCTCGCTCAGCTCAATCACTGGATGACAGACATCGTTGCCAAGTGCAAATCCTCTGTCATAGACTATGTCATGCAAGGGGAATCGTTCACCTTCATGGTTCTTGATTACGGTGGAAGTATCAAGAAAATGAAACAGATCGCCGGAAGTCATCAATGATGATGGTGTATATATGATATACATGTTATGAATGTTTTAGCTAAGCAAGTACTCGCAGTAGTGACTAAGTTTTGAACTAGTCATGTTTTGTGAAAACTAGGTTTACTGCTTGAGTAGCTTGAAAGGATGAGGCGACATTGCGTGTTGATAACGGCAGTCAAGTTGTTGTGATGGCCATAGACACTCTCCCTCTAGATCTACCATTTGAATAAATTCTTTGTGATCGCCTGTTAGTATGATCGTTACAAGTGTGTCTCCTCTAGCGAGACACTTGTTCATACATGATAGTGACAAATTTGGTGTCCTATATTTATGAAGTAATGATCATATGCCGATTTGAATTTAGATGGTAGAAGCTCCCACATTCATAATATTAATGCCAAAGGATACAAACTTAATAAAGACACCACATATGTGTGGCACTACCGTTTAGTCATGTCAATGTTATATGCATTAGCTCCACACTGGATGGACCTACAAGTCCTAAGATTTGATCTTTTGACACTTGCAAAATAACTGTGACACCGTTTTCGGAAAACGGGCATATAACTTATTGATAGTCATACATGGAGATGTATGTGGTTCAATGAAGTAATTGACGGGTAGTGGAGACCTTTATTTCGTGAACTTCACTAAACGTTTTGAGTATAGCTTGTTCAGAATCATGCATATGGGTGTATGTAAATCAATTAAGTACTTTAACGTGTAGTGGAAGTCTTTATTTCATAGACTCCATGAATATTCCGAGTAGATATATGGATATCCACTCCGGGGAATGTTAGTCTGAATTTTTGATTCGATCAAACGAAGTTCAGAATGAAGTAGGAAATAAACTTAACAAGAAAATCAAATTCCCGCGATGCAAATCGAGGAATGAAGATTTGAGTTATAATGTTGGCACATCATTGGAAGACCAGTGAGAAGAGTTCCACAAATTACGTCGCATGGAACACCATAGTGTTATGGTGTGTTAGGGCGTCGTAATTGCACCCTATCGGATAGTGTGTGGTAAATAAATCTCTTACCGAATTATTGTAATCATTAGAGTCATATGGTAGAAACGTAAACACTCACGTTAGCAAATAGGGAAACCATTTGAATCCATGGAGACAATGCCATATGAGTAATGGTGTGGCTTTTAGCCTGCATTGTCGTTTCAGCAATTTAGTGTTTCGATGTAATCGAACCTAAAATGGATTAATCTTTGTAGTATACCCTACCTAAAGAGTTAGTTGGGTACATGTCTCACGACATAGGCAAAATCTTTGCCGGGATATACCTTGCGAAAGAAATAGTTTCTTGTCCGAGGGTATAAGTGAGAAAGAAAGTAGAGCAAGACGAAGTTGGTGAACTTCCTCTCCAAACATCAGAGTGGCGCAATCGAAAGTGTTTTCGGTGTCAGGCTCCACAGCTTGAAAAAGCTGATGATTCAAAATCATGATGTTCTGAGCTCATACTAAGAGCGTAGGCATACGAGGTTGTGTTCCACACTGTGTGTTACGACAATCTTGTTATGAAGGTCATATTAATGGAATATGATCGACCTACGAACTACGAAGAAGAGATGGTGGACCTAAGTCCGGGAAATGGCTATGAGTCATTTATGATCCGAAATAAAATCCATATACGATTAGCAGGTAATGACTTGGGAGATCTTCTTGATGGCATCTAGGATGTTGATAGTATATGGAGTTTTATGAGAGAGTAGATATTAAGCAGATTCGATTTGTCGTGAAACAGTTCCGACAGACCACATGAGAGTTTGTCTCAAGTGGCGAAGCCTAAATCTATTCTGGGTCGTTTAGCAATAACTATAATTTCGAATGAGAAATTGATAGATGGATGAGAAAACCATGGTTCTTAATAGTGTAATTAAGAATGGTTTGTAATCCTGAGGATGCTAAACATGTATGCAAACTTCGGTTGTCCATTCATGGGCAGAAGTAAGCATATCGGAGCTGGAATCTTCACTTCGATAATGTGATCAAAGGATTTTGGAGTTGTCCAAAATAGTTGAAGAAACCTACATTTGCTAAGAAGTGAGTGGGAGCAAAGTAGCTTTCCTTGATCTTATATGCGGAAGGCATATTTGAGTGGGAGCTAAGTAACTTTTCCTTGATCTTATATGCGGAAGGCATATTTGAGTGGGAGCTAGGTGTCATTCGTGATTTGGTATGTAACCACATATTGAATGACACAGATCCTCTAGTAGAGTGTAAAGGATTATTTAAGTGATTAAATTTTCTATGAAATGAAGTTAGGAGTATTAGGCATCCGATTTATAATTGTATAGATCAGAGGGGGCTTAATAACATTAAGTCGGAGTATTTTCTAAGTCAGGATTCTGAAGTGTTTCAGAAAAGGACAAGCGAAGAAAGAGCTTCTTGCTTGTATGACTAGGTAAAAGATTAAGTTAATCTTGGCTTTTTCAGTGATAGAAAATGATGTTCGACATTCTCTATGTATCACACATAGAGTCTATCAGGCTGAAAGCTCGACTTGGTGTGACCCGAGTTCTTGGTTCAAGAACAGGTTCTAGAGTGATCCTTGTGTGGATCAATGAACAAACGTTAAGTTTATTCTTCAGTGTCTATGAGAACTGAAGATAGGTTTTCTAGTAAAGGGTAAGAGTGGAATGGCAACTTGCCGTAAAGCGGTTACGATGATGCAAGTTATTACACTGACCCATACGACTAGAAATCTCATATAGGAGATGTCCTTTATTTTGAAGATAGACATGGTTAGTTTGCGAAGTGGCATGTGAATGCACTGTCGCACAATCTACATAGGTATAGAAATATATCGCGACTTTAGAAGTAGCAAGTGTGATTGGACTGAGCAGTTTTCCGAGCGTAGGTGGTCCCTTAATAGATCTTTCAGACTTTTAAGACGCATGCTACGCGAATGCTCGAGTCTCACTTCATCCACTGGGATATATTTCACCGTCATCGTAAGATACGGGTTGATGTCAAACTAGGTGACATAGAAGTGTTGCAAAGCACATATAGGTCTCAATGTGTGAGGTCTATTGACTGTATTCCTCTTCCACGAGGCGAGCAGGCACCAAGATGCTATGGGTGTTGAGCTTTTACCAGGTTGTAAACTAGATTAAGTGTTACTCTAGTGCAAGTGGGAGACTGAAGGGAATATGCCCTAGAGGCACTTAATAAACATAGTTTATTGGCAATATCCCAATCGTTCATTATATGTTTTATACCATGCTATAACTGTATTAAGCGGAAACATTGATACAGGTGTGGTAGATAAACAACCAGGTCCCTAGTAGCCTCTACTAATACTAGTTTCATTGCACGATTGATGATCGAGGTTTTTCGATCATAGGGCATGGCGCCGGTCGGCAATGGAAGTCATATCGTTAGGAGTAACGATGTGATGGACGTACCTAGTATTTATAGGACTTAGTCATTACGCCTTAAGACCGTGAGACCAACTCTTATTATTATTTCTGGAAGATACTTTGATCGCACCAAACGTCGTATCTTATTTAGTATGACAATAACGGTGATACTTTTGGGTATCGGAAAGGAATAGTTGAGACGAGGGGTCAACAACGAGATTTGTCAGTCCGCATAGCCGGATAGATACTCTAGGGCCCACTCGGTGAGATTATGTCAAATGAGTTTGCAAACATGTGACTAGGTCACCAGCTGACATAATATCATAGACGAGTAGAATATAGCGATGTCGGTAACGAGATCATGCTAGGTATGGAGATATCTGAGAATGATGCTCGGACACGCTAAGTATCGCCATGACAAAGGGTTTAAGACTAGACGTCCAGGTTTGATAGATGAAAGTCATTCGTTATATCTCAGGGATTAATTCATGGGGTCCAGGCCTACGAGTTAGTCGTTGATCATTGAGGAGTCTTGATCATACCTGATATTATATCGAACCGCTAGGGTAACACACTTAAGGGGTTTCGACAAGACAACCGGAAAGGAAAGAGATCAACGGGAACGTCCCGGGAGGGGTCCGATGGAGATCGGGCAGCGCCGAAAGAGTTTTCGGAGCTAGGAAAAATTATATATATTATGTTTGATATTAATTAGTGTAATTAATATGCAATTATGATTTTATATATTTATTTTCGAATTTATTTAGGCTGATTTCCCTAAATGGGCCTTCTGGTCGAAAGAAAGTCCATGGGGGGGAAAACCCTCAAGGGAATTTTGTGGGAGAGGCTTGGCCGGCCTAGGTGGGCCAAATGGGGCCCACCTAGGGCCAGCGCACCAGCCTTGGCCGAACCAGGCATGTGGGATAGTCCCACATTGCCTGGCTGGCAAGGTTGGCTCCCCCTGGGAGCCTATATAAGAAGGGGCACCCCTGTCCTTTTAATTCACCAATTAATTCCCAATTTCTCTCTCGATCTCGTGGTTCCCTTGACGGAGCCGCGCCGAGTAGAGGAGGGGGGTCTCTTCCACCATAGCCCGCTGCCGCGCTGCTGGTGTTCCGGTCCAAGTCTTCCGCTGCTCGTTCTGGACTGGAGCTTCGGAGGCCGTCGTCTCCATCGTATGTGTGCGACTCCCTGCAAGGTGCTGCGCTAGCGGTACTTGGAGGCCTACTTCCTCCACCCGACCTCGGGGTCATCTTCGTCGTCTCCGTCGCGCCGAGTTCTCCGCGACCTAGAGGTCAGCTAAGGCGTCTTCATCGTCAACGCTTGTGCGGGAGCGTAATCCCCGCTATTCGGTCTACAAGGGTATGTATTCCGATCTCCGCCGTACTTCTATATCTGCATAGTGTAGATCTTGGCTAGTTTAAGGATATCGTTGCTAGGAATTTTTTTGTTTTCTGCACACGATCCCCTTCAATCAAAACGAAGATTCCAGCTCCGAGATGCCTGCTTCAATCCATAGATGGATCACTGAAGCTTGCACACCTTGTTAGCATTTCCTGGATCGACAAAACTTTCCGGTTGTACCATGTATAACTCTTCCTCAATGTTTCCATTTAGAAAGGCTGTTTTGACGTCCATCTGCCAGATTTCATAATCATAATAGGCAGCTACTGCTAACAAAATCCGAATAGACTTAAGCATCGCTACCGGTGAAAAAGTTTCATCGTAGTCAATTCCATGAACTTGTCGGAAACCCTTTGCGACAAGCCGAGCTTTATAGACGGTCACATTACCATCAGCATCAGTCTTCTTCTTAAAGATCCATTTATTCTCGACGGCCTTGCGCCCTTCGGGAATATCCATCAAAGTCCACACTTTGTTATCATACATGGATCCTATTTCGGATTTCATGGCTTCAAGCCATTTCTCGGACTCTAGACTCGTCATCGCCTCCTTGTTGTTCGTAGGTTCGTCTTGTTCAACTAACATGACGGTGCAAACCATGTTGCCATACCATTCTGGTGCGATCCGAGATCTGCCAGACCTACGGGGTAGAATACCTTCCTCGACAGTTTCTCCCACTCCTTCCACGGAGGACGTTTCCGGAATTGCTTCCGTTGCGCCACTCGGAATCTCGAGTTCAGGATCAACGATTTCATCGAGGTCTACCTTCCTCCTACTTACTCCTTTCACGAGAAACTCCTTCTCTAGAAAGGTACCGGTCTTCGCGACAAAAGTTTTGCCCTCAGCTTGGTTGTAGAAGGTGTACCCAATGGTTTCCCGCGGATATCCTACAAAGACGACTTTCTCCGACTTCGGTTCGAGTTTGTCGGGCTGTAGTTTCTTAACGTACGCCTCACAACCTCAAACCTTCAGAAACGATAACTTAGTCTTTTGGACATACCATAATTCATACGGTGTCATTTCAACGTACTTGGACGGAGCCCTATTTAAAATGAATGCGCCTGTTTCTAACGCATAACCCCAGAAGGACACCGGCAAATCGGTAAGAGACATCATAGATCGAACACTATCCAGTAGAGTACGATTACGTCGCTCGGACACGCCGTTACGCTGCGGTGTTCCGGCTGGCGTAAGTTGGGGTACTATGCCACAACTCTTCAGATGTGTGCCAAACTCAAAACTCAAGTACTCGCCACCGTGATCGGATCGGAGGTGCTTGATTTTCCTATTAAGCTGATTCTCAACTTCACTTTGGAATTCTTTGAACTTTTCAAAAGTTTCAGACTTGTGTTTCATCAAATAGATATAACCATATCTACTCAAGTCATCAGTGAAGGTGACGAAGGAACGATAACCATTGCGTGTCGAAACGCTCATCGGTCCACACACATCTGTATGTATGATCCCCAGTAAATCCGACGCCCGTTCAACGAAACCTTTGAACGGTGTCTTGGTCATTTTACCCATAAGGCATGGTTCACATGTATCGAGGGATCCGAAATCCAACGAGTCCAAAAGTCCATCAGAGTGGAGTTGCTTCATGCGCTTTACACCAATATGACCAAGACGGCAATGCCACATATACATGGCGGTATCATCACTACACTTAATCCGTTTGGCTTCTATGTTATGGATGTGAGTACTACGATCGAGATTCAACAAGAATAAACCGTTATTCTCGGGAGCATCAACATAAAAGATATCATTCATATAAATAGCACAATTGCTTGACACTGATTTAAATGAATAACCGTCTTGTAACAGGCAAAACCCACTTATAATGTTTACACTCAAGGATGGCACAAAATAACACTTATTTAAAACCAAAACTATTCCCGATGGTAGATGTAGAGGGAGCGTGCCGACAGCCACCACGTCGACTCTCGATCCGTTGCCGACGCGCATCGTCACCTCATCCTTCGCCAGCTGCCATCTATTCCGTAACTCCTCCTGAGAGTTACATATATGAGCAACATAACCAGTATCAAATACCCACGTGTTGCTCCGGGCGGATGTAAGGTACACATCTATAACATGTATATCAAATATACCTTGCTCTTTGTCGACCGTCTTGCCAGACTTCCTATCCTCCAGGTACTTGGGGCAGTTGCGCTCAGGTGATCCGATGGTCACCACCATCTTCTTCAGCTTGACTTCTAATTCGGCCACTTCGAGCATCTTCAGGATTTACGACAGGGGTTTTGACGTCCCTTTCATGCCGTAGTCCACGATGGCGTTCTTATAGCTAGGGGCAGAGAAATCAGCGCCCTATCAATAACCACCTCTTCTGGGATCACACTTCCCAGATCACTCAGAAGCTGAGCGCAGCCAAACAACTTGGCCAAGTGCTCACTAATATTGCCGTGCTCTTCCATCTGGGCTGAGAAGAAAAGCACAGATGCTTCGTACCTCTCAGCCTTGACTTGTCGTGCAAAAACAATCATGAGTTCAGCGATTATATCATAAGCACCCTTGTTCATGAAGCGGTTTTGCAGGTCAGCCTCCATGGCAAAGAGCATGCCACTCTGGACATAAGAAGAAATCTCCGCCTTCACCTCATGGACAATCCTTTCGATTTCCGGGGCGGTGCTTGGAAGATCACCTAAGGGGGCATCAAGGATGTAGGCCACCTTGTGGGTTTCAAGGATGGACTTCAGGTCGCGGAACCAGGATACGAAGTTAGACCCATCGGTCTTAAGCTTCTCTTTCTCAATGAACAGGTTTAGGTTAAAGGAGGGGTGAGCCATCTACAATGGAATTTGCAACAACATAAGACTTTGTTCATAATAATTTTGAGTTATAGTATTTTTAGAAAATAACTAACATAACTCCCACTCAAACGAACATCCCTCCTGGTCGTTTAAGCGATTACACGACCCCCATCCATTGCACCACCCCTCATCATCAGAGCCGGCGGCACAACTTCAAGAGTAGACAAAAGTCCGCCACACCAATTTTGTGACTCGTGCTCGACCTTTCGGTCTTCCTGTTCCGAGGCCATATTTCTGAATATGCTAGGCTCGCCACCAAAGACCTCCACGCTGACGCTTGTGCAACATGGCTTACACCCACTGTATGCGAACGACGAGATGTCTGACACCCGATCATCACGGCCTGCCTCATAACGTAGAACTTTCTTGGTGGTGCGCGTTGGAGGGAGAACACTAGTGGTATTTTGAAGGGATCATCTTATATAGCTACCGCCGTGTAACTAATATATACTATATATACAATCACACAATATAAGATGCACACAAAACATCAAATGTAATGCAATGTGATATAGTCCATTGCGCCATGGTCTTCTTGGCGCCCGCAGTTTTATAAACAATTTAATAAACCTACCTTGACCATACCACATAGCCCCTGCAAAATAAAGTTAGACACTTCTACTTTATCTTTTGCATATTTTACGTGGCTTGGGGCTTCCGTAAATAAAACCGCTTCATACCTACGAACCTTATGACCACAACAACGATCCAATAATTGCATATTTAAGCATCCCTTTTGGGCCCTCCATTGAAAATGCGAAAACCAACTAAAGAGAGAGAAACTGACACCCGCCAGCCACATATACGGTACAAGCCGTATGTCAGTAGTGGAACCAGTCTCGCGTAAGCGTACACGTAAAGTCGGTCCGGGCCGCTTCATCAACTCAATGCCGCTGGAGGACACAAGTGCACGCTAGAGGGTAGCAAATAACAGGAACGGTGCCCCCGTGCAGAACACGGGTTCTAACATTGTACAACTATATCTACGATAGATCGGCTCTGTACCACTGAAGGGGATCGTGTGCAGAAAACAAAAAAATTCCTACCAACGATATCCTAAAAGCATGCCAAGATCTATTCTATGCTGATATAGTAGTACGAACGGAGATCAGAATACGTACCCTTGCAGACCGAAAGCGGGGATTACGTTCCCGCACAAACATTCTCGATGAAGACCGACGAAGCCGACCTCAAGGTCGTGTAGAGGAAGCATGCCTCCGAGTACCGCTAGCGCAACACCTCGCTGGGCGTCACACACGTACGGTGGAGACGACGGCCTCCGAAGTTCCAGTCCAGGACGAGCAGCGGAAGACTTGGACCGGAACACCAGCAGCGCGGTAGCGGGCTATGGTGGAAGAGATCCCCCTCCTCTGCTTGGCGCGACTCCGACAAGGGAATCACGAGATCGAGAGAGAAATTGGGAATTAATTGGTGAATTAAAAAGCCAGGGGTGCCCCTTCTTATATAGACTCCCAGGGGGGAGCCAACCTCCTCACCAGGCAATGTGGGACTATCCCCACATGCCTGGTGCGGCCAGCCATGGTGCGCCGGCCCCCTGGTGGGCCACTTGGCCCACCTGGGTTGGCCACCCAAGCCCCCACCGAATCCCCAAGGGGATTCTCCCCTCTTGGGACTTCTTTCGACCAGAAGGCCCATTTAGGGAAATCAGCCTAAATAAATTTGAAAATAAATATATAAAATCATATTTGCATATTAATTACACTAATTAATATCAAACATAATATATATAATTTTTCCTAGCTCCGAAAACTCTTTCGACGTTGCCCGATCTCCATCGGACCTCTCCCGGGACGTTCCCGGCGATCTCTTTCCTTTCCGGTTGTCTTGTCAAAACCCCTTAAGTGTGTTACCCTAGCGGTTCGATATAATAACAGGTATGACCAAGACTCCTCTATGATCAACGACTAACTCGTAGGCCTGGACCCCATGAATTAATCCCTGTGATATAACAAATGACTTTCATCTATCAAACCTGAACGCAAAGTCTTAAACCTTTTGCCATAGCGATACTTACCATGTCCGAGTGTCGTTCCATAGATATCTCCATACCTAATCTCGACCTCGTTACCGACAACGCTATCTTCTACTCGTCCATGATCTCATGTCTCTGTGACCTAGTCACATGCTTGCAAGCTCATTAGACATGATCTCACAGAGTGGGCCCGAGAGTATCTATCCTGCTATGCGGGCTGACAAATCTCGCTCTTGACCCCTCGTCTCAACTACTCCTTTTCGATATCCAAAAGTATCACCGTTATTGTCATACTATATAAGATACGACGTTTGGTGCGATCAAAGTATCTTTCAGGAATAACAATAAGAGTTGATCTCATGGTCAAAGACGTAACGACTACGTCCTCTAAATCTGGGTATGTCCATCACATCGTTCTCCAACGACATGACTCCCATTGCCGACCGGCGCCATGCCCCATGACCGGGAAACCTCGATCATCAATCGCGCAACAAAACTAGTCTTAGTAGAGGCTACTAGGGACCTGGTTGTTTACGTATCACACCCGTATTAATGTTTCCGCTTAATACGGTTCTAGCATGACACAAAAACCTGTTATGAACAAACGAGATATGATAAAGAATACACTTTATTAATTGCCTCTAGGGCATATCTCCTTCAAGGCGGTCACGGAGAAGCTGCCAAGTAAAGATCTTCATCTTAAGAGGCAAATGAGCCTTTCAAAGATGCTTAGTCCAGGACAACTCATACCCTCTAAAAAGGGCCCGGTACGCCGACGAAGAGCTTCGCAGGCGCCTTACTTTTACCAGATATGTTAACCATGTCTTACCCTGCGATCCCTTTCTACTCGATTTTAGGGGCTACACACTCGCTGACCACGGTAGTTTTTTCTCTTCCAACAACCCTCCCTGCTTTATCTCTTTGTGTTGGACATGAGATGCGTATTGTTTAGCTAATCAATGCGACATCTACTCATCGACTACAAAGTTTTACTAATAATTCCCACAACTATTGTATTAAAGTGGTCACGGAAGAATTATTGGAACGAGATCCTACGTAGAGGATACTACTTCAGAGGGACATACTTAGTTGTGGTCCACTCGATGTGCATCCTACGACTCCCGCGCGAACCACATGCTGTTAAGCTCGGTTGTTTGTTGGAAACAGAGAACCAGCCCGCTTGACCCAGTTTATTTTACCAGTCAAAATATTTGTAAATTTATTTTGATATACTCATGAATATATGTATCTCAAAAAAGATATACTCATGAATATATGGCTTCTGCAACCGGTCTAAATATTTCACATTGTAAACAGATTGTAGATAAATATTTCGCACAGACATATTGACTATGTCCAAACGCCAAATTTTAGGAAAAAACGACAACTTTTAGGTTTATATATGAATATAAAAACATGTTTTCTAAGAAAATCTTTCAGCAGTGTATCTGTCCTTTTTACGCACCAAACATTTTTTTTGTGAAAACAACTTTATGATTGATACGTAAAATTTTATTTCTTTTTTTTATTTGCAAAACACAAAACGCCACCCCTAAAGCCGCATCATATACAAGTGGGCGACTAGGTCGTCCTAGCAATCAAAACCGACACCCAAATACTTTAGAACAACACGACGGAAGCGAATAAGTGGAGCCACGCTCTGATCCACACCGACCTAGAGGCGCGCCACACAAGTCGACGACGAAGTCGCCTTTACGATCAAATCCGACACTCTAACACCTCGACGTAACATGGCGAAGCCGCGAGACTGGATATACACTAGTAGAAAACAGGCTAAAGGACCAAACTCGAAAACCCCATTTGTCCCGGTCGTACTGCAAACCGGGACAGATGGGGCATAAAACGCGCCGAGCGATCCAGGCGACACCCATTTGTCCCGGTTCGAGCCACGAACCGGGACAAATGAGGTAGCACCCGCCGAGCGCTTCAGGCGACACCCATTTGTCCCGGTTCCAGTCACGAACCGGGACAAATGTCATGGTTTCAGTTACGCGCGCGCGGTAGCCGAGCCATCGCCGCGTTTTTTCGACGCGCACGGAAGACGAGCGGAAATACGGCGCCGCCGGCGATTCCTCTGCCCTCCGGCGATTAATTCCTCTGCTCTCCGCCGGCGATTCATCTTCCTCTCCGGCGCTATAAAATGCACTGCACAGTACGACTCCTCCACACACCATTTCTCCGGCCATCTCTCCTCTCTTTTCTCCGTCCCTATGGAGCCACTCGTGCCTCGGTCCGATGAGTTTTACGACTACGAGAAGGAAGGCATGCGGTTCAAGGTGTGGGTCACCCTTCGTGCATGGCGCGTGGAGAAGTGGATCCGCGACGTGAAGAACTACTTCCTCGACGCCGCTCCGTTCAAAGCCGTTGGACTCGATTGCGAGTTCACCGACCCTCGACGGAAGGATACTCCGCAGTGCGCCGCCGTCCTTCAACTCTCGGTGGCGAACGAGACTCTTGTCTACCAAATTTGCAAAGCTGATCGGGTGCGACAGGTCCTCGTGGATTTCTTAGGTGATGAGACAATCAAATTCTACGGCGTCGCAATCCATAATGACATGAAGATGCTAGCCTACTACGGAATTATTATTCGGTCCGCGGTCGACATGCAGAGGGATCGCCGAAACCCTACCGGCAATTTTACTCCTAGTCTATATGCTCTCTCTAATGCGGTCATTGGGACAAATCTTGAGAAGAAGAAGAAATACAAGAAGAAGAAGAACACGGACGACGACAAGGAAGACACGTTACAAAAAGACCTAATTTTTGGATGGGGCAACGTTCCATTGAGCTACGATCAAGTCGTATATGCTGCTTTAGACGCTCGCCTTGGCTTCGAGATTGCACGGAAGTGGGATAGTCTACGCGGCTATAATACGTACAATGATCATCTTAATGTCGTTGATGAGTAGACTATCTATGTATTCCGTTACGCAAAAATTCTGTGTGCGCGTGTTCTCTTGTATTGACCGAAATATATCTAAAGTTTGCAAAAGTGTTTTCAAATTCCAAAGTTTGCAAAAGTTATTTAAAACAGAGAACAGAAAATGGTTTTGTATTAGTTAGTCAAATTCAAACATTTTTCATATTCATAGTTTTTCCAAAATCCAAAGTTTGCAAAAGTTATTTAAAACAGAAAACAAAAAAAGAAAATAAAAAAAATGAAAAAACCTTCATCTGTCCCGGTTTCAGTCACAAACCGGGACAAATGGCCTCCTTGTTGTCCCGGTTTGTGACTGAAACCGGGACAAATGGGGGGGGGGGGGGTGCTTATATATACTAACCAGCAGCCCCCTTACAAATGGCCTCCTTGTTGGCTCAGGTTTTCTATGTGAAAGACATGTCTAGCAGACCCAAAAAAAGAAACATCCTGGGAGTGGAGGAGCCGAGGCGTCACATAGTTCTTTCAGAAAAAATAAACATCGTGGGAGTGGAGGACAAGACAGACATGTCAGATGATTATAATAATTTTGATGAAATTCCGCCTTTCGTAGTGAACATTGACCCAATCATCAAGTTGATTGAAGAAGATGCTCCATGGTTCCGACGCAGAAGAACTGGCGGTGTTGTGTGATGGGGATGTTGGTGCGATATGTAATAATTAATATATTAAACTTTTGATATGAAGAAGATGCTCCATTTTTACCTGCATATCAAATGGATCCGTCGGCGTTGATAGAACAAAACACACGATTTCACCTGCATACAGCCCCACGGTGACTCTTGATGAGTGCCTGCATATCAAATGCACCGTGGGGCGTATGCAGGGAATCCGAGTAGTTTGTATATATTCCTCAGTAGATGAATTGAACTATTCTTTTGATAGAACAAAACACACGATTTCACCTGCATACAGCCCCACGGTGGCTCCTGAGTGCCTGCATATCAAATGCACCGTGGGGCGTATGCAGGGAATCCGAGTGATTTGTATACCACACACCGCCCGACTAGGCACTAGAAGGAGGAAACATTGAGTGCTCGCCTCGTCCGAGAGGGGGCTATATATAGGGTCACGGGCTCAACCAGTGGTACTGATAGTGTTGATCCAATAGCTCTCAAGTGCTCAAAAGAAGCACACCCCTGATCCAACGGCTAACAAGTGTTTCAAAGAAACACACGATCCGTGTGCTTCTTTAGTCCCGGTTTGAAACTGAAAGCGTTAATCAAACAGCTCAGAAGCAATCAAAAGAAACACACACCTGATCAAACGGCTTACAAGTGCTTGAAAGAAAAACACGATCCGTGTTCTTCTTTAGTCCCGGTTTGAAAGTTAAAGTGTTGATCGAACAGCTCAGAATTCCAAAGTTTGCAAAAGTTATACAAATTCACATTCAAAATAGTTTTAAACTAATTAAAATAATGGTTATAGAAAAGAGAAAATGTTTTTGTATTAGTTAGTAAAATTCAAACACTTTTCATATTGAAAGTTTTTTCAAATTCCAAAGTTTGCAAAAGTTATACAAATTCACATTCAAAATAGTTTTAAACTAATTAAAATAATGGTTATAGAAAAGAGAAAATGTTTTTGTATTAGTTAGTCAAATTCAAACACTTTTCATATTGAAAGTTTTTTCAAATTTCAAAGTTTGCAAAAGTTATACAAATTCACATTCAAAATAGTTTTAAACTAATTAAAATAATGGTTATAGAAAAGAGAAAATGTTTTTGTATTAGTTAGTCAAATTCAAACACTTTTCATATTGAAAGTTTTTTCAAATTCCAAAGTTTGCAAAAGTTATACAAATTCACATTCAAAATAGTTTTAAACTAATTAAAATAATGGTTATAGAAAAGAGAAAATGTTTTTGTATTAGTTAGTCAAATTCAAACACTTTTCATATTGAAAGTTTTTTCAAATTCCAAAGTTTGCAAAAGTTATACAAATTCACATTCAAAATAGTTTTAAACTTATTAAAATAATGGTTATAGAAAAAAGAAAATGTTTTTGTATTAGTTAGTTAAATTCAAACACTTTTCATATTGAAAGTTGTTTCAAATTCCAAAGTTATTTAAAACAGAAAACAGAAAACAGAAAAAGAAAAAAAACGAAAAAGAAAAAGAAAAAACCCCATCTATCCCGGGTGGTGGCACAGCCCGGGACAGATGGGGTGCTATCTATCCCGGGTGGTGGCTCAGCCCGGGACAGATGGGGTGCTATCTATCCCGGGTGGTGGCTCAGCCCGGGACAGATGGGGTGCTATTTGTCCCGGGTGGAGCCACGGCCCGGGACAGATGAGTGTTGCTATATAAGCAACACTTAGCCACGGGTGGTGGCTCAACCCGGAGCCATTCCCCACTCCTCGCGAAGCGCCGCCCAAATTTCCCGTGAACCACCCTAGCCGCCGCCACCTCCTTCTTCGACTCCGGCTGGGCCTCGTCGCCACCTTCCTCGCCTCCTTCTTCGACTAGGTGAGCCTCGCGCGTGCCCTGAACCCTAGCTCGTGCTCCCTTTCTCTCTCTGCGCGCGCGTGCCACGAACCCTAGCCTCATATCGCCATCTTCGGCTCCGCGGCCGAGCGACTCCGGCGAGCGGCAACAGGGCCTGGCGGCGCTCCGTTAGGGGTTTTGGGGGGCAAACGTACCACGGTGTCGGGGGCTCGAGTATGGGAACAAATCCCGTAAGAAACGCGCTGATTTTGAACGAATTTGGGAGAGGATTTCGGCCGGATTTGGGAGAGGATTGTTCAAGATGCAGTGATGTCATAGCTGACGTCACAAGTGAATTTCTTTTTCTGATTTTTCCATTTTATTCATATCTTTTGATTTAAATGTCCAAATGAAGTCAAACAAATTTCTAAAAATTTGTAAAATTATTATCTTTGTGTTAAACCAGTTGTGGGCATGTTTTGAATAATTTTGAAAATTAATATTTTTAAATATTCATAAAATGCAAAATTGCCCATTTAGGTCAACTTTGAGATTAGTTATTTAAATAATTCATTTTGGGTTAATAAAATAATTTTTGCTTTAATAGGTTATTTAAATAACATATTACAACTATTGGAAATGAAAAGAGAAAATGCAATGAAATCATTTTTAATTCAAAATATTTTGTGCACCAAAAGTTTTTATATTATCATAAATTATTTGAAAACTTCATAACATATCTTTAGAATAGATTTTACATTTAATTCTTTTCTTATATAGAATATATATTCATGAAAATCATTTTGTGTTTTGAAAATAAATGAAGATCATTTTAAGCTAATGAAATGTTCATTAGGATAATCCATTTATTATAAAATATATGAAGTTATTAAAGTTATTTAGTTGTATGACATATCGGTAAAGTTATTTAGATGTTGAGTTATTAAAATTATTTAAACGGATTGAAATCTCTTGCAGAAACTATGGACACCCGTAGAAACCTTGAACAAGAAGAGGACATGTTCGGCATCATTCGCGAAGGTGATGAATTGGACCCCGGCAGAAACCATGAACAAGAAGAGGAACACTTAGACGATTTCACCGGGCAATTTCTGAACGAGTCCGGTGATGGACTGGAGGGGCATTCAGACGGAATAGACGTCACCGACAGTTCACCGACTCTACTGTTGGAAAGTCGGCCGCCGAGGTAGATATATGCCCTCAGGTTTTTGTCTCCGTTGAATAGATTTGTGTGTATACATATATTAACTATCACTTTTTCTTGTGTTTAGCTGTCGGCGGGCCATGAACCGGGACCAAGCAAAAAAGCAGCTGTGAAACGAGGCGGGCCACGAACCGGGACCAAAAAGCTCCAAGGGAAACAGAAGTACTACATCGACACAATTAATGAAAAAGGCAAACCGATTGCTCCCGCTAACCACGCAAGGAAATTTGTAGCTCAGTGCGGAGTCATCGTTCGGGACAGACTATCCATCAGGGCTCAAGAATGGTATAAGCCAAAGGTGCCAAAAGAGGGGGTTATTTATGTCTCGAATGCAGACAAACAACTCCTTTGGGACGAGCTCATGCAGAATTTCACTTTACCGGAAGAGGAGGATGTAGAGGAGCCGGTTATAGAGAATCGATGCAAGGCCTGGACTTATATTGAGATGGGTGAATTGTTCCGCAGCTGGAAGAAAAGGCTAAACAAGTTCATAAAAGAAGGTAAAACTCCAGAATATGTCGGAGTCTATGAAAAGATAAAAGATGAGTGGCCCGAATTTAAGGCGTACAAGCAATCGGAAGCCGCTAAGATAATGTCAGAGAGAAATAAGAAAAATGCAGACAAAAAGATATATCACCATAACATGGGGTCAGGTGGCTACCTGACGGCCCTGCCTAAGTTTCTGAAAATGGAGGAAGAGTTTTTGGCTAAAGGTATACAGATCGAGACATTTGACTGGCCAGACCGGCTTAAGGCTTGGTTCTATGGGCATGGTGGAAAGTTAGACCCTGAAACAGGTGACTGTCTTTTTACCAAGGAGCACGGACCTGACCCTATTGAAGCTCTCAGAGAGGTATGGAAGGAGGTCACGGAAGGCAGGTTCCACCCTAACAGAGAGAAGGACGAGCTATCGCGAGCCCTTAAGAATCCTGAACACAGTGGACGAACAAGAGGAACCGTCGGCTCTGTACCGTGGATACTTGGGTTTCCCAAAGATGTTGGCACTTACAGAAGCCGATCGAGAAAGAAGAAAGAGATTGCCGACCGGGCCCAGTGGATGGAAAATAAATTACTACATCATGAGAAGGAGATAGCAGAGCTGAAGGCAGCGCATACTCGATGGATGCCCTGCGAATCTGAGACGCCCGAAGATCCTTCTCCTGATCCAAAATCAATGCGGAGAAGCAGCGTGGCTTCGACGGAGCTCGATCGCCACAATGATATGCCGGGTCCTCGTCACCCCGTGGATAATATCGTGCAGCGGGAACTTTGCGACCTACATGTGCCATGCTTGAACATAAGCGTGAAGGTGGCGCACGGCTTTGCCCTACCGCCTAGACCAAATGGAACTTACCATTGTCGCCCTATTCCAGATGGCTATGCTGTTGTCGGGGTTGATGAGGTTATCAAGACATATGAGGGAATTAAGCTGGACTTCCCTACAGGTGAAGACGAGGTTGAGTTGAGATTTGCCCTCAAGAGTACCTGCTTATGGAAAAAAGAATACATCGTGTTCCCACACATGCAGCAAAATCGCCCTCTCAGTCCACAAGCCAGTCCACATAACTACAACAACGACAACCAATGCGCTAGTCCAGACACCCCCCACAACGACAACCAAGGCGCTAGTCCATCTCCGCCGTCGCGTGAGCGTACTCCGCCGCGTCAACGGACTCCATCGCCTCCGCAAAAGAAGCGGAAGTGCACCGCTGCGTCGACTAGTACTCAGAAAAGCGAAACGGGGAAGTCTCACTTTGTGAACTCTCGCAAAGATGTAGATACATGGGTCGAGGAGATCCAGGCTTCCCAGAGAAAGAAGGCAAAAAGATGTCTTTGCCTGTTCCAGTTTATTCTTCGGATGCGATACGGTGGGCCATAGAATTTCTTACGCATCCGTCGCAATATGAACTAAATATGGACGATGACTACACACGCGTTCTGGTGCGTACATCTAGGAGAGTGCGGGAAGAACAAAAATCTGCTGCCACCCAGAAGAGAGATGTTTCACAGCTCGGAATGCAGGCGAGACAATCGGCCCCTCCACTCATATTGGCGCCTTACAACCGGAACCCGGTCGATGATGTACTTTCGCAGCAAGCTAGAGATATGGGTATAACTCTGGCAGAGCTTAAGGCATTGCAATCTGGCGAGAGTGTCACCATACATGAGGTGGTGCGGACATATGTGAGAGGAGAAGATCTTGTCGACCCTGCAATGGTGCGCACTCTACCAGCTAGGTTGCACCAACTAAATGCATGGTACTTGCGTACCACGAAAAGTCAAGACGAAGACTGGCTCTATGGGAAAATTCCAAAGGAATTTTTTGGCCCAGGTGATGATGAGGTTCAAATTGAGTATTGTGAATTATGGCAGTTATTCAATTTTGACGCGCTCGACAAATCTATCATCAGTGCCTTTTGCATGTAAGTAATTAAATTATGTATATATGTCAGTAATTCTCTAGCTCTACTTATTTTTCATTGCTTGTAATTATCCTTATCACTATATTACTTTTGTACTCTATTATGCAGGCTGAAAATTATACAATCTCGAAAGCTGGGACTCAATCACAAGATTGGATTCATTGACCCTAATCGAGTTCATCATCATGGTTTGTTACATTACCCAGATCAAACGGAGGAGCTTTTGCTTACTTATTTGATGGCGCAACATTACAAAAGCACCATAATTTTCCCGTTCAACTTCGAGTGAGTTGTTTACTTTCTTATACATACTTGATGTTAATTAAGTATATGTAATTGATGATTTAGTTATTAACAAATATAAACATATGGCAGATTTCACTGGGTATTATTTGAGATTGATGTTGAAAAGACAATCGTTGATGTCTTGGCCCCATTATCGAAACCTGAAGAAAAGTTCGACGACACGAAACAGATGCTCCAGAGGTAATTTCGTTCATTATCACAATCGACCTCGTCTTTTCTAATAATATATAGTAATTAGTTAACTTCTTTGCTAATTTTTCATACCGTAAACTTCAGGGTTTGGGACAAGTTCACCGGTTTCCACAAGGATGTCGGTATAGCTAAGAACCTCACTTTTAAATGGCGAGAGGTAAGACGTACTAGCTAGGTTCCACATACGCATATTCTTAATTTCAGTCTCACAAACCATTTTTTCAATATTTTTGATTATTTTTTATTGATTTCTTATCTTATTCTATCATAAAGTGCACGAAGCAGCAACAAGGCACCAATTTGTGTGGATTCTATGTCTGCGAGTTCATCCGAATTCATTTCAATGAGGGTGTAGACTGGAATAGGGTACGTTAACAATTCATTCAAACTTGTTCACTTTTCAAATTGAATTATTTTCATAATGGTTGATTTATTGGTGTTGATCTCTCCTTTTTAGTTTGAGACGATCCGGAACAGGCTTGATGCAAAAGACCGCCTACTACCAATCGCGGAGGAAATTGCGGGCTTTCTGCTTGACTATGTCATAAAGCCAGGCGCAGAATGCAGTATAATCCGTCCGCCAAAAAATACCATCCCGAGGAAAAAATAGGGTCTAATGCTTCTCTGTCATGTAATGATCTCTGTTTGTAAATATTTAGACATGATCTTCCGGTTGTAAATATTTGTTTGGGAGAACTCGTGTACTAGTTGTATTCATGACTATATCCCGAGGAAAAAATCGTGTATTCATGATATATATTACATAGTAACGTATAATATGCAACTCGATCTTGTTTGAAATGAAACAGAAATGAAAAAACACAAACACAAAAGAATCAGTAACATAAAAAGAAAACAGAAACAAAAATAGAAAACAGGAAACAAAATAAAAGAAAAAAAAACATATATACTGTCCCGGTTCGTATTACGAACCGGGACAAATGAGTGGCTGCCAGAGGCTGTCTGGTTTGGCCACGTTACCCCCCTACTGGTCCCGGGCCGTGGCGTGCCCGGGACAAATAGGGGAGGCTATTTGTCCCGAACACGCTGTCCCGGGCGCGTGACCGGGACAAAAAGCCCTCCCGGCCCGGGACCAGTGGCCTGTTTTGCTCTAGTGTCGATGTCGTATCCATGTCGGCGCTGAGCACGTATCCTTTCGTTTAGTCCCAACAAATCGACATGTGTAGCCGCTCTTTTCCGCCTGGCATACTTGTCACACCGTCTATTGGGATCGCCCGTGCAGTTGCTCTAGCTTCAAACTCGGCGTGCGCATATATGATGTCGAGATGTATGTGTCAAAAAATATAGAATTTTTTTGTCTTTTTAAACTAGCCACAAAAATTATTGGTTTTCTGTGAAACTTGGCATGCATTTTTATGGTCCAGACTGGAGATGTACTCACCCCGTTTTATATTAGATAATTTTTTATTTGTCTAAAAGTGAATATATTTAGACTTATAACGATTTTAAATATAATCAAATTTTTATAAATAGATATCATCTAATTTGGAACGGAGTGAGTATGAATCAAATGTTTTAAATCTTTTTTATGGTATGAATATTTGAACCGGTGAGAGCAGACACTCCCATGCAGGAAAAAAAATCAGAATATTTTGCCTCGTTTTAAAAATGACGCTGGGCTGCAAGTGCCAGTTACTCCGTTTCCATCCAAGCTAAATTAGCTATCAGGCATCCGTTCACGTGAACAACGTCCGATGCTCAACGAGTTGACGACAGACGACGACGTCCCTCTGCAGTAATTTAGTTGTACGTAAGAGGATCTCGTTCCGAATTATTTTATCAGAGACAGTGTGTCACGGTTAACCTACCTGTAAGTCTATTACCTGCGACAGCTAGCTTCAGTGAATGGTGGACCCTACGAGATTCCACACGAGCGGTAGTGAAAGAGCAATTGCCATTTTTTGTTGGAAGCACTACACAATCTCTTCTCCTGGTGCTTCTCAAACCTAATTTGTTAAGTATATAAGTAATTTTCCGATTATATTAATCTAAATATTAACTAAAATTATGACGCATATGGTGCTAATGACATACTAAAACTTAGCAGTGTAATCGTGTGCTAGACATATAATAGATACATTTACGCAAATCGCTAGTACAGTAAATAAGTAAATAACTAGGAGAGTTATGAACACATCATACCGACAGTTGGCCAATTAGCTGAAGCGAAAGTAGCAGCATCGTCGACAGCCCTCCTGTCAGCGGCGGCCTTCTCTCCCATACAGGAAACAGAGAGGCGGGGTTTTGGAGGCCTGCTCTCTCGTCGACCGTGTACGCGGCGGACGGGATGGGATCAACGATGGCAACTACAGCGAGGAGGAACGACGGTGGCGGCTGTGGGCGGATGGTTCTGTTGTCTGGTGTCTTTGGAGAGGAGCGACCTCTCCTTTTATGCACAGACGCGGGAGACAAAGGGTCCAAGCGAAACACACGTAATGAATAATCGTTAAGACTAAACACGCACGTACTTAAGAGCACTTAAGACACGACGTTTCAGCTAGCAATCAATCTCCATTACCGCAGAGCGTTTCGTGACCGTTGACATTTTATTTCTGCGTGACAAAAAGAATACATAGGCTCCGCGAGATTCCCGCAACCCGCGGCGCGCCGCGTCGTGACGTGACGAGGCGTGCGGCGGAGGAGAAGGAGGAGCGCGCGTGTGGTACACAACCATTCTCCTCATTCCTCATACCAACTCATACTAGTAGTAGAGTGTCTCAGTATATAAGCGGATGCACATCTCATCCAACTAGCAGTATGGGACTAAACTCCCACCACATGCCATGACAACATGGGTCTTAGGGATTTTCAGGAATTGATAATGGGCTAAAGGGCCCAATATTTCAGCAATCCCCCACCAGATCCCAAAGACCCATGAAGTTGTCATCCGTTTCAAACACTGTTTTGATATACCAGTATTTTCAGTAGAGACATGTTAAGATTGAACTCTACCTAGAGCAATTATCTACACTCCTTCACAACTAACAATGGACTAGGCCTTGAATTGTCAGTTTGGCGTAAAGTAGTTTCACTAACTGTCTTACCAGTACAATGCTGCCGAAGGCTGACCCCTCGGGTGGAGCATATTAGTCACTCCTGACCTTTTCATGAACTTACTAGAGATCACCCTAATCTCATAGACTGTGACGAGCAGTCAGGTTCATATAGGTGTGTTCCTCCAAAGATCGCTCTGTAGGATAGCGTCTTGCTTATGCAAAGCTTTGGGACACATTAAGACAAACGTGAACCTGTCATACAGCAAAACCGAGAGTATTGCATCTCAACGGAGTGGGTTAGTATAGTTTACTCTCTCCAGTTAACCAGTAGCTTGTTCTTCCCAGGTCCTACTTCATGGTATCTCCGATCACATAGATTGGGTTACTACCATGGCAACTCATGCGGGTTTCATACCCATCTCCCTCGATGCATTTTCTATCACAACACGTGATAGCCCTTTGGTGAAGGGATCTGCCAGATTCTTATCCGACTGGATATAATCCAACGCTATAACTCCGGAGTTTCTTAAATGTCTGACAAATTTTAATCTCATTCTTATGTGTTTGTTGGACTGCATGTTGTCCTTTGAACTCTTAACCTTAACAATCACTGTTTGGTTATCACAGTTCATAAGGATAGCCGGAACTGGCTTTTCAACCACTGGCAAGTCCATCAAAAGATCTCGAAGCCATCCTGCTTTGACACCAGATGTGTTCAATGCTGTTAATTCTGCTTCCATTGTCGATCTCGTCAGGATCGTTTGCTTGCAAGACTTCTAGGAAACAGCACCACCTCCAAGGGTAAACACATACCCTGTTGTGGCTTTCATCTCATCAGCATCAGAGATCCAATTCACATCACAGTACCCTTCAAGCACTGACGGACTTCCAGAATAGTGAAGTCCGTAGTTCTCAGTACCTTTCAAATAGCGCATAATTCTTTCGACAACATGCCAATGCACATCACCCGGATTGGAAACAAACCGGCTAAGTTTGCAAACCGCAAACATGATGTCAGGCCTTGTCGCGCTAGCTAGATACATGAGAGAACCTATTACTTGAGAGTACCTCAGTTGATCCTTAGCTGTGCCAGTAAACTTTCGAATCTGCACACTAGGATCATAAAGGCGTTGGAGAAGCTTTGCAGTCCGAATATCCAAATCGACGCAAAATCTTCTCAACATAATGGGATTGCAAAAGTGTTATCCCACCCTCATTATCTCTCAGTAGCTTGATGTTCAGAATAACATCAGCCACACCAAGGTCCTTCATCTCAAAGTTCTGAGATAGAAAAGACTTGACCTCCTCAATGACTTTGAGGTTGGTCCCAAAAATCAGTATGTCATCAACATACAAGCACAGTATAACTCCTTCGCCCCCACCATGGCGATAGTATACGCATTTGTCAGCCTCATTAACAACAAAACCAGCAGAGGTTAAAGTTGTATTGAATTTCTCATGCCATTGCTTAGGTGCTTGTTTCAGGCCATATAAAGATTTCAGTAACTTACATACCTTTCCTTCCTGACCATCTAATCCAAAGCCATCTGGCTGTTGCATATAGATTTCCTTGTCAAGCTCTCCATTTAGAAAAGTCGTCTTAACATCCATTTGATGGACGAGAAGACCATGTGAGGCCGCCAACGAGAGTAAAACTCGTATGGTGGTCAGTCTAGCCACAGGTGAGTAAGTATCGAAGAAATTTTCCTCTTCTTTCTGGGCATAGCCCTTGGCCACAAGCCTAGCCTAATACTTTTCAATCGTACCATCGATCCTAAGCTTCTTTTTTGAACACCCACTTACATCCCAATGGTTTACAACCGTAAGGACGTTCAGTAATTTCCCATGTCCCGTTTGCCATGATGGAATCCATCTCGCTACGGACTGCTTCTTTCCAGTAATCAGCATCCGAAGATGCACAAGCCTCTGAAATAGAAGTGGGAGTGTCATCCACAAGGTACACGAGAAAATCGTCGCCAAAGGACTTTGCAGTCCTCTTTCGCTTGCTCTTACCAAGGGTTTCCTCATCATCCTTCTCAGGATATTCATCATGGGTTTGTTCATAATATTCCATAGGAATGGCAGGCTCAGGAGTTTGCTCAGATTCCTGTCTAGAAGTGTTTTGCATATCTCTCATAGGAAAAATATCCTCAAAGAAAGTAGCATCTTTAGACTCCATAATCGTATCGACCTTCACGTCAGGTACATCAGATTTCACTACCAAGAATCTATAGCCAACACTATTCTTAGCGTAGCCCAAATTAACACAGTCCACGGTCTTAGGTCCAAGCTTACGCTTTTTGGGGATCGGCACATTGACTTTCGCCAAACAGCCCCAAGTACGTAAGTATGAGAGTGTTGTCCTTCTCTTTTCCCATTGTTCATAGGGAGTGAGTTCATTATCTTTTGTTTGAACCTTATTCAGGACATGACATGACGTCAATAGCGCCTCCCCCCACCATGCCTTGGATAATCCCGATGTATCTAACATGGCGTTAACCGAATCAGTTAGAGTACGGTTTTTTTCGTTCGGCAACCCCATTTGATTGGGGAGAATAGGGAGGCGTCCTCTCATGAATAATTCCATGTTCCATACAGAATAAGTCGAACTCATTAGAGAAGTACTCTCCACCACGATCAGACCGGCTGTGTTTAATTTTCTTTTCAAGTTGGTTCTCAACTTCTGCCTTATAGATTTTAAATTAGTGTAGAGCCTCATATTTAGTACTTAACCAAAATACATAGCAAAATCTATTGGAATCATCTATTAGTGTCATGAAGTATCTCTTTTCACCTTTAGTCAAAACACCGTCCATCTCACAAAGATCAGCATGTATAAGTTCTAACAGTGCCAAGTGTCTTTCCTCCGTAGCTTTATGAGGCTTGCGAGGTTGCTTTGCTTGAACACACGAAAGACATTTAGAACCTTTGGCTAAAGTGAAAGATGGGATTAAAATTAGTTTTGCTAGCCGCGTCATACAACCGAAACCAATGTGACAAAGACGTGAATGCCAAACTTCTGTTGCATTAACATTCGAATGAATATTGTTCACGACTTTATTACAAAAATCAGCAAGAGAAAAGCGGAACATGCCTCTGCATTCATAACCTTTTCCAACAAATAGTCCATATTTCGTAACAACTACTTTATTAGACTCGAATACCAACTTAAACCCTTCTCTACATAGAAGGGAGCCACTAACGAGATTCTTCTTGATGGCGGGGACATGCTGCACGTTCTTGAGCTGCACGATCCGTCCCGAAGTAAACTTCAGATCGACCGTGCCAACACCAAGAACAGAAGCACTCGCGCCATTCCCCATCATCCGTTCCCTGTGATCTGATAAGAAGAAAACAATGAAATGTCAGCACACACATGAGTATTTGCACCAGTATCAATCCACCATTCGTTAGACTGAAAAACTGAAAATACAGTAAACAAATTACCGTACCCGGATGCGCCGTTCTCATTGTTGCTCACGATCATGTTGACAGACTTGGGGTCTTGTCCTGGTTTCCTGAACTTCTTCGGGCACTTAGGAGCCCAATGTTCCTCTGAACCACAGGTGTAGCATGCACCTTTCTTTTTATCCTTCTTGAAAGGTTTGTTACCCTTCTTCTTGAAGTCGGTATTCTGTTGGACGACAATTTTTCCCTTGTGCTTGTGGGAGTTGAAGTTCTTCTGTACCATATTGGCAACAGAAGCACCTTCGCCTTTTCCATGCGAGTCCTTTGCCCTTGAATTCTGTTCAACACTCATATGGCCAGTGACATCCTCAACAGAGAATTCACGCCTCTGATGTTTCAGAGTAGTAGCAAAGTTTCTCCAGGAATTAGGCAACTTAGCGATTATGCATCCCGCGACAAACTTGCCCGGTAACACACACTTTAGAAGCTCAAGCTCCTTAGCGATGCACTGTATCTCATGAGCTTGTTCCAATACATAACGGTTATCAACCATCTTGTAATCATGGAACTGCTCTATAGTGTACATCTCGCTTCCAGCATCAGTTACGCCGAATTTAGATTCAAGCGCCTCCCACAAGTTCTTGGCAACCCGCACATGTAAATAGGCGTCAACCAACTTATCTCCGATCACGCTTAGAATGGCTCCAACAAAGACGACGGTGGCATCCCTAAACGCCTTCTCCTGTTCAGGAGTAATCGTTTCAGTGGGAGTGACACCGGCGACCCAGAACACGTTCATCGCAGTGAGCCATAAGATGGTTTTGGTTTGCCAACGCTTAAATTAATCCAAATATTAACTAAAATCATGACGCATATGGTGCTAATGACATACTGAAACTTAGAAGTGTAATCGTGTACTAGACATACAATAGATACATCTACGCAAATCGCTAGTACAGTAAATAAGTAAATAACTAGGAGAGGTATGAACACATCATACCCGACAGTTGGCCAATTGGCCGAAGCGAAAGTAGCAGCATCGTCGGTAGCCCTCTTGTCAGCGGCAGCCTTCTCGATCTCGGCGTCAGTGCTCATGGTGATGACAAAGGCGACGAGGACGTAGTTGATGTAGAGGAAGTAGCCGACGTAGTGGATGAAGATTGGCGAGCAGTCGCGTAAAAGACGCTCCCCAAAAACCTAATCGCCCCTCTCCCATACAGGAAATAGAGAGGCGGGGTTTCGGAGGCCTGCTCTCCCGTCGACCGTGTACGCGGCGGACGGGATGGGATCAACGATGGCAACTACAACGAGGAGGAACGACGGTGGCGGCTGTGGGCGGATGGTTCTGTTGTCTGGTGTGTCTTCGGAGAGGAGCGACCTCTCCTTTTATGCACAGACGCGGGAGACAAAGGTTCCAGGCGAAACGCACGTAATGAATAATCGTTAAGACTGAATACGCACGTACTTAAGAGCACTTAAGACACGACGTTTCAGCTAGCAATCAATTTTCATTAGCGCAAAGCGTTTCGTGACCGTTGACATTTTATTCCTGCGTGACAAAAAGAATACATCGGCTCGGCGAGATTCCCGCGGCGCGGCGCGTCGTGACGAGGCGAGGCGAGGCATGGTGAGGCGGGCGGCGGAGGAAGAGCGCGCGTGTGGTACACATCCATTCTCCTCACACCTCATACCAACTCATACTAGTAGTAGAGTGACTCAGTATATAAGCTGATGCACATCTCATCCAACTAGCAGTATGGGACTAAACTCCCACCACATGCCATGACAACATGGGCCTTAGGAATTTTTAGGAATTTATAATGGGTTAAAGGGCCCAATATTTTAGCATAATTAACCTCTCGATAAACACACCAAGGTCTGTTCTAAAATATACGTAACTGCCCCTTTCCCCTATCCTCTCTACCCTTCTAGCTCACCTTTGAGATATGTAGATCAACTTTGAGATGGTTATATATAGTATGATGTATCAGATATACATGAAGAAATTAAAGGTGTGTAAGTCATAACTCCTGAAGGAGATATGCCCTAGAGGCAAATAAATAAGTAGTATTTATTGCATTATCTCATAAGTTTATAATAGGTTTGTGTATTATGCTATAACTGTATTAATCGGAATTGTTAATACACGTGTGATACATAGACAACCAGGTCCCTAGCAAGCCTCTATATGAGCTAGTCCATTGGGCAACAGTTGATCGAGATTCCCGATCAAGGACAATGACGTCGGTTGACAATGGGGTCATCTTGTTAGTTGAATAAGGTGGTGGACATACGCAAAGTATTGCAATAAGATCGTATTACGATGTTTGTCATTTGCAATAGATAAGAGTATGATAGCTTATTCCTTAGACCGTGAGACCGTACTTATTGTTGCTTCGTAGGAGTGCTTTGAGAGCATCAAACGTTGTGTCTTATATAGCATGACAATAACGGTGTCCATCTTGGGTATTCCGAAAGAGCATCGAGACGTAAGGATCAAGAGCGGGATTTGTTCATTCTTGTAATGGAAAGATACTCTGGGCCCACTCGGTGATATTGCATCTATATAGCTGCAGCTTATGACTAGGTCATGGAGATGTAATATCACAGACGAGTTAATAACCTTCGTCGGTAACGAGATACAGCAAAGGCATCGGTGTGTCTACGATCATATCTCGGACAAGGTAGTATCGCAGAGACAAAGGGAATGAATATCATACTTATGGTTCAACGACGATATTCGTGGAATGCACAGGGGTCGTCATATATTTCCAGGTATCCCTGACGATCATTGGTGAGCGGAGTGTCTCGACCATGTCTGGAGTGTTCCCGAACCGTAGCGTAACAAACTTAAGGTCTTAGCGACGCTAGGAGATAGGTTCTGGAATTTTATAGGTTTTTATTGGAGAGAGAGAAATGATCCGAAAAGAGTTCCGATGGTCCGGAAGGAGTTCCGGGGAGCTATGGAAGGGTTCCGAGAATGTCCGAAAGTTGTTCGGGTGGTTCCGAAATAGTTTCGGAGTCATGGGATATTGAATTATATATAAATATATTAATTATGAATTAATGGGATTTTTATATTAATTTAATATTAATTAAATAAAGGAAAAAGGAGGCTCCCACCTACATGGGCCCTAAGAGGGCCCAAGAGGGGGAGCCGCACCCCACAAAAGGGGGTGGGCCCCAAGGGGGTTCGGCTGGCCCATGGTGGGTGCGCACCACCCCCCCAACCTTTAGTCCCTTATGGGGGAGCCAAGGGGGTTGGCACACCCCCTTCCCCATTTATATAGCAAGGCATATTAATTGATTTAATTCACAGGAAATTCAATTAATTCCCAATTTCTCTCTCGATCTCGTGGTTCCCAAGTTGGAGCCGCGCCGAGCTGAGGAAGGGGGTCTCTCTCCACCTAAGCCATACCGCAGAGCGCCGTTGCTCTGCGGGATTCCAGATAAGATCTACTCCTGCGATTTCAGCTGGATCTGAATGACCGGGAGTTGTCGCTAAGCTCCGTATGTTTGCGAGTGCTCGGAGGCTACTCTATTGAGGAGCTTGGGCGACGTCGTCTCGCCCCCTGCAGCCGCCGCGCCTCCCCCCTCTGCTGGCGCTCTGCCTTCTTCCGCCCGACGCCCGTCGACGCAGATCATCGTCGACACCACGGCGTCATCGACTCCGACATCGCGGCAAGTTCTCCGCGACCTCGAGGTCGGCTACGTACGACTTCATCGTCAACACTTGTGCGGGAGCGTAATCCCCGCTATCGGTCTACATGGAGGTAATGTAACCCGTTCCGCCACCGTTATCGCATGTACTAGATAGATAGATCCTGGCTAGTCAGGGTTTCGTTCGCTAGAAAATTATTGTTTTCTGCACCGTAACCCCTTCAGTGGTATCAGAGCCGATCTATGCGTAGTACTGCTGGTACGGTTAGAACTCATGTTGAATGAGGGCGTCTTTCTTATATTTGCTACCCTCTAGCGTGCACTTGCGATGCCTTCGGTATTGAGTTGATGAAGCGGCCCGGACCGACTTTACGCGTACGCTTACGCGAGACTGGTTCCACTACTGACATACAGCTTGCACCGTATATGTGGCTGGCGGGTGTCTGCTTCTCTCTCTCTAGTCGGCAAAGCATTTTCAATGGAGGGCCCGAAAGGGATGCTTAAACATGCAATTATACGATCGACGTTGTGGTACAAAGTTTGTAGGTAGGGAAGCGGTTCTCCCACGAATAAGCCTATATGCCACGTAAAACTTGCAAAACTAGATAAAGCTAGAGGCGTGTAACTTTGTTTTGCAGAGGCGTTATTTTATGTGACATGGTTACGGTAAGTTTTGATATTACTCGTAATGTCGGAGGCAATGGAGGGCTCTGTAGACTCAGAGCCATGCCGGGGCGCCGGGGGGCCAGGCACATGGCGCCATGAAGGTCCAGGCGCATCGACCATGTAACATCGCACTTCATTGCATCATTATTGTGTGATGTTGTGTGTGCATCCTATTGATTGCTTATATGCTAGATATACAACGGTAGCATCATAAATAGGATGATCCCTAACAAATACCAAAATTGTGTTCTCCCTCGTTGCGCACCACCAAGAAAGTTCTACGTTATGAGGCAGGCCGTGATGATCGGGTGTCACACATCTCGTCGTTCGCATACAGTGGGTGTAAGCCATGTTGCACGCGCAGGTCTTCGAGGTTTGATTGGCGAGCCTAGCATACTCAGAGGTATGGCCTCGGGACACGGGAATATCGAAAGATCGAGCACGAGTCACAAAGTTGTTGTGATCGACATGTTATGTCCACCTTTGAAGCTGTGCTGCCGGCCGTGATGATCGGGGGTAGTGTGGTGGATGAGGGTCGTGTAATCGCCATTATTATTTTTAGGGATAATAATCTTGGTGTGGTGTGTTTTTGATAATGAGATTATAGAACTAAAACTCACCTATATATTATAAACTTATCTTACCTCTTTTGCGATCACATCTGGAGACTACGGAACTACACTTCGGTTACTTCTTCAAGAGCTCGGATTCTACCTTGGAAGCCGACGGGTCCAACTTCATCAGCTGGTGCATTGGTTTTAGAAACATTCTCCAAACACAACAAACATCCTATATGTGCTAGAACATTAGTTAGGAGTTAGACCAGATGATTCTGATAGCAAGGAGCAAGATGATGAGTTCCGTAAGCATCATGACATGTTCATGGAAGTGACGATCGTCATGAGCGTATGCCTAGCACCTGAGTTGAAAGTTGTTTCAACACATGGAGCCATATGTCGTGATTGATGCGATCAGAGGTCACTTCAAAGATGAATTGAGTCTTGAGCGGTTCAGACAGCTTAGAAAGTTCCGGACCATTCACATGGGGAGCATACCTGTCTGGAGACTCAGTTGAAGAAGTTGTGTGACATCTACTTCAGGATTACGAATATCTACGATTTCTAGATAGCGAACTCCAGTGCAATAGAGATTGTGCTTTACCTCCTAGCTGTGAATAGCATGTGCGTGAATATGCTATAGAGACACGGCGAGCTTCTTCACGTTCGTGAACAAGTTCAAATCTCTAAAAGTTGATTCATCGAAGAAGAGTTCTTCGACGCTATGGGTATATTTGATATACGAAGATATAAATGTATTCTTCTCATACTTGATGAAAAGTGTTTGATAATTGTTCTGTTTGTGAAACAGTCCCTGATTATCACAAGTATGTGGCGAAGGGTGACGTGACAGTGCACAAGTGATGGCAAGTTAATGGCCAGTAGTGCTCACGCCCTCGAGATATCATATTAGTCATCATCAATAGTTTTTGATAAGACATTTTGTAAATAGTGAGAATGTGATCTAGTTTGGTGTCTTGAATGTTACAAGACATAATTATTCATATAGAACACATCAGTTTTTTTATGTTATGGAACTAAGCAGTTGTTTCATATTATGAGTAATTTGCATCACATCTCAATTACATTATGCGTATGATATACATTTATAATAGCAGGAATGATAAAATTATGTGTCCAAAGAACAAACACCATCGAATTTAGTCATAAAGGCAATGAAAGAAGTAATGGATAATTTTGGTCCATTTAAGTATTTCGAGTGCCAAAATTGATTAAGTTTGAAATGCAGTATTGAAGTTGCAATACTAGAGGAAATTGATTGAGAGTCATTTTTAATGATTAATCAATGGTGTTTTGCTTGATCCGAATTCTTCTATGATTTTGGTAAATAGGAGTATTTGCCCGATAAATTATGGAGTCTGAAATTAATTTGATAATAGATCAAATGGGGTTTTTCAGAAGAAAGATTAGTGAATATTGTATTCACAAGATTCGATCAAAGGACAATATTTTGAATCATGGTTTCAACACAAAAGACTTGTGGAAATTTGTTTTTCACAATATTATAATGTCATATATGGTGATATGTGGGGAATTATAATTATGCTCTATTTTAAATAAATAAAGTGTGGTCTGTCAGAATCAGTCTTAGAATCTCATTATATGTTCAAAACATTATAGTCGATGTCCACTTTAGAAAATAGATATTTTTCTCAACAAAAATTCATAGGATCGCCAGTAATGTCGACGTGTATATGATTATGCGATAATTCGGAATATACATGAGTAGTTCTTTGTAGATTGCTCGCATTGGACGAGAGTGTATTCCAGAACCAAATAGAAACAAAACTCAGTTTGTTGTCTATGTAATTCCGAGAAAAGATGACTTTTCGAATTATGGTTTATGGATTGAAATTAGAAGTTTGGAATAAAGTGTCAGACTTATGTTGGAAGATGTTCCAAAGAGTATATGTCTGCTAATGAAAGTTTAGTGATTAAGAGTGAGGGAGACAAGAAAATTGTTTTCTGCTTGCAATCCTCTTCATAAAGATCATAATATTTTCATGAAAGAAACTTCTAAATAAAGTGTTGTTATATTTAATATTGCTGTCAGGTCACAACACTGTATTAAGTATTTCAGATCTTGTTGACAGATCAAGATGCACTTTATGAATACAAAGAAAGTTGAGAAAATATCGGAATACGAACAAAGGCTTTTTGAGCCTGGAAATCCAAAGTTGCATTTGAAAGGATTAAGAGAGTAATTGTTGCTGCAATTCTTATTAGAGGAATAAGATTGTTTAATCGTCATATAAGGTGTTATATGAGAAATGTGACTATAAGAAAGACGCGGTAGCATGTCTTGTCGAGAAATGTGTCTTGGACAAGATCAAATTTGTTGACTACATTTATGTAGACATGCTTGAAGTCTGAGGGATTTGTATTAATGTAATACTGTAGTTTGTATTAAATTCGAATTGATAGTAGATCAATGTTTTTGGTTTAACCAAGATGTCGATTTAAGTGGGAGTCATAGTTAGTTCACTCAGGAGAAATATGTGAAGAACATATTTTTGAGTGGGAGCTTGGGAACTCAAATATGTGGATAACATGTTTTTGAGTGGGAGCTCGTGTTATCAAATATGTGGAGACATAATTTAAGTGGGAGTCGAATTCATCTTGTGTAGTTAACACATTGTGAAACTGTACCAATAGAATAGGATGAAGTTGTAAAACTATTTAAAAGTTAGTGTCTATTTTGAAATAGAACGGGAATTTTAAATAGTTAGTCGAGTTGTGTTGGATTATATCTGAGGAGTCAGAATAGAATCAAAAGGATGGTCCTTTGGAATCCAATTGGTCATTAAGAGTAATGATGCATGAAGGTAATGGTTGTATGACATGTGGGTCTATTATGTATATATTAGACATCATACAGAAACCATATTATCTGCTCGATAAAATATAACCGATGTTCTTGGAGTAAAGAACAGTTATGAAAGTAAATTTGGAATTTACTGGAAGTAGAAGTGCGTTAGTTAAGGGATTGACATTTGAATGTCAAGTTTTCTACATTGGTGTGAAAGTATGTAGATATCGCGAGTTTGTAATTGTTACAAGGGGCTCTGCATGGCTGAGTGTGTTTTTCAGGGCAGTTATCTGGTTAGTATAATCAGAGTAAGCGCTGGGAAGCAGAAGTCTCACTTAGTTACGGTATTTGCATATATGTTGTTAGACAACATGGTGATATCAAACAAGTTGATGCCAGTGAATCGCAAAAGCATGTACAATCATGGATTGTGCAGTAACACTTTTCCACGAGCAAGCATTATCAAATGATTCTTATTTGATAAGGGATTCTGATAAAGTAAAATGCAGCTAGTTTATTTGTACTCTAGTGCAAGTGGGAGACTGAAGGAGATATGCCCTAGAGGCAAATAAATAAGTAGTATTTATTGCATTATCTCATAAGTTTATAATAGGTTTGTGTATTATGCTATAACTGTATTAATCGGAATTGTTAATACACGTGTGATACATAGACAACCAGGTCCCTAGCAAGCCTCTATATGAGCTAGTCCATTGGGCAACAGTTGATCGAGATTCCCGATCAAGGACAATGACGTCGGTTGACAATGGGGTCATCTTGTTAGTTGAATAAGGTGGTGGACATACGCAAAGTATTGCAATAAGATCGTATTACGATGTTTGTCATTTGCAATAGATAAGAGTATGATAGCTTATTCCTTAGACCGTGAGACCGTACTTATTGTTGCTTCGTAGGAGTGCTTTGAGAGCATCAAACGTTGTGTCTTATATAGCATGACAATAACGGTGTCCATCTTGGGTATTCCGAAAGAGCATCGAGACGTAAGGATCAAGAGCGGGATTTGTTCATTCTTGTAATGGAAAGATACTCTGGGCCCACTCGGTGATATTGCATCTATATAGCTGCAGCTTATGACTAGGTCATGGAGATGTAATATCACAGACGAGTTAATAACCTTCGTCGGTAACGAGATACAGCAAAGGCATCGGTGTGTCTACGATCATATCTCGGACAAGGTAGTATCGCAGAGACAAAGGGAATGAATATCATACTTATGGTTCAACGACGATATTCGTGGAATGCACAGGGGTCGTCATATATTTCCAGGTATCCCTGACGATCATTGGTGAGCGGAGTGTCTCGACCATGTCTGGAGTGTTCCCGAACCGTAGCGTAACAAACTTAAGGTCTTAGCGACGCTAGGAGATAGGTTCTGGAATTTTATAGGTTTTTATTGGAGAGAGAGAAATGATCCGGAAAGAGTTCCGGTGGTCCGGAAGGAGTTCCGGGGAGCTATGGAAGGGTTCCGAGAATGTCCGAAAGTTGTTCGGGTGGTTCCGAAATAGTTTCGGAGTCATGGGATATTGAATTATATATAAATATATTAATTATGAATTACTGGGATTTTTATATTAATTTAATATTAACTAAATAAAGGAAAAAAGGAGGCTCCCACCTACATGGGCCGAGCCGCACCCCACAAAAGGGGGTGGGCCCCAAGGGGGTTTGGCTGGCCCATGGTGGGTGCGCACCACCCCCCCAACCTTTAGTCCCACATGGGGGAGCCAAGGGGGTTGGCACACCCCCTTCCCCCTTTATATAGCAAGGCATATTAATTGATTTAATTCACAGGAAATTCAATTAATTCCCAATTTCTCTCTCGATCTCGTGGTTCCCAAGTTGGAGCCGCGCCGAGCTGAGGAAGGGAGTCTCTCTCCACCTAAGCCATACCGCAGAGCGCCGTTGCTCTGCGGGATTCCAGATAAGATCTACTCCTGCGATTTCAGCTGGATCTGAATGACCGGGAGTTGTCGCTAAGCTCCGTATGTTTGCGAGTGCTCGGAGGCTACTCTATTGAGGAGCTTGGGCGACGTCGTCTCGCCCCCTGCAGCCGCCGCGCCTCCCCCCTCTGCTGCCGGCGCACCAGCCCCGGTGCTGGCGCTCTGCCTTCTTCCGCCCGACGCCCGTCGACGCAGATCATCGTCGACACCCCGGCGTCATCGACTCCGACATCGCGGCAAGTTCTCCGCGACCTCGAGGTCGGCTACGTACGACTTCATCGTCAACGCTTGTGCGGGAGCGTAATCCCCGCTATCGGTCTACATGGAGGTAATGTAACTCGTTCCGCCACCGTTATCGCATGTACTAGATAGATAGATCCTGGCTAGTCAGGGTTTCGTTCGCTAGAAAATTATTGTTTTCTGCACCGTAACCCCTTCAACTCCCACATAAGAGTAGGTATACTCCAGTTGATCATAAATATCATGGAAGATGATAAGTTGTTTTTAGTTGAGCGTTATCACTGTATATGAGAAGTCATATGGTTAGCTCAGTTGAACATTAGAACTACATTAGAATAGGTAAATGAACCTATTTGGATTCTATACATTATGATTAGTACCTTAAATAAATAATTAAAGATGAATTTTGTTTGAAAATTATAGGGAATTTCTTGTTGATTGGATTTTATACTGGTTATGGAAAGTCAGGCATATTATGAGTAGTACCTCAAATAAGCAAAGGCTCTGAGCACAGATCCGGCTACAGTTTCGTAGCTCGATCTGATAGCCGTCCGTGTCTGGCTGTGAGTAAGGCCGACAATGGGTCGGGTAATGGCCGGGTCGACCTGTTCCAGACCCATGCCCATTTAACAAATGGGCGAGGGTCTCTGCCCATGACCCTGACCATGGGTCAAATTTCAGACCCATGCCCGTACCCGACGGGTTGCCCGACCCGATGGGCGACCCATCGGGTTTGTAGACAACACAAAAATATATGATATTATAGCATTTAAAATAGAAAAATAAGCGAAATAATCCACAAATAACACACAAATAACCCACATATAACACACATTTGTCATCAAGTACTCAAGTTCCAGATTTCGTTGGAGACTTGGATTGCGACGGCGGCGTCAGGGACGGGGGTGGCGACGGGGCGTAGGGGACGGGGAGGCGTAGGCGACGGGGCATAGGGGACGGGGCTGGCGGCGTAGGGGACGGGGAGGCGTCGGCGACGGGGCGTAGGGGACGAGGACGGCGGCGTAGGGGGCGGGGCGGTGACGTCGGGGAACGGGACGGGGCGGCGACGGGGCGTAGGGGACGGGGGTGACGGCGTAGGGGACGGGGCAGCGTCGGCGACGTGGCGTAGGGGAGGGGACGGGGACGGCGGCGTAGGGTGCGGGGCGGCGACGTCGCTAGGAGAGCATCGTGAGAGACTGAGGGGAGAGGAATAGAGGATTGCGGCTGGGAGTGAGGAATCGTGCAGACCTAGGGTTTGTGCTATTGGAGTGGGCTGGACTATTGGACTGGGCTGCTGGGTTGGAGTGGATTAAATTGCTACTTCTTACACTGGGTCCCACATGTCAGCTAATCGGGTTGCCCATCGGGTAACCCATGGGTAGAAATGTCTGCCCATACCCTACCCACGACTAATCGGGTCGCCCATGGGTGAGACCCATGGGTAAATATAGCGACCCAAACCCTGCCCATTAGGGTCGGGTGCCCGTGGACGGACGTGCCCATGGGCGGAATTGCCGGCCTTAGCTGTGAGTGGATGTTTGTATGGGCTGCCTTTGAACTTGTCGTTGACGTGAAACGTATGATTGTTTACTGCTTATTTTACGATGCACACACCTGAATTTTTAGGACGTGAAGGGTGCGTTTGGTAGCCCGGAGACCCTTTGGCTCACATCGGGCCAGCCAAAAACAGGCAGTCGCGCAACTAAATCATACATGTCTAATACACCTAAATGGAGCGAGTACTCAAAATCATATAGTGGTGCACTTATTTCCTGATAAAATATGTTATTTCAAATAGGGCACATTGAATCTCGGAACCGGCATCTTGTGTATATCTGTCAGGAAAATCCCAACTTTCTTTTTTGTTCCCGTGACAGGACCAGTACTGCCCGTTCTAGGTTTTTTCAAAACCTAACTTTTCAAAGTTTAACTAAGTATAAATGAAAATACATCAACATCTATTATATTAAATATATAATATTAAAATATATCTTATGATAAGATTCTAAGAATAGAAAATTATTATAAATGTTTATATTTTTCCTATATATTTGGTCAAACTTCATAAAGTTCTTTTAGTAATCCACAACGCAGAGTACTTGTAAACAGAGCGAGTATGAGAATTGGACACATATTACATGGCTAGAATTAATTTGATCAGGTACCGTTTGAACTATGACAATGCATGTACCGGGGGCAGCCTGTTTGGAACAGAAATTTAACGTGTTCAACAATTATCATTAAGAAAAGATGAAAATCTTGGCGAACCAACCAGTTTTAAACAAAGATCTTTAGTTGTGAGTTACTCAAACTTGCTTGAGATAGCGGGAGTTATACAAGGGTAGCCAGCTAAATATATTCAAAATAATCTTTATTCCATTAAATGCAATAATAAATTACAATAAGAGAATACACTCCTCGCATATATCCTGACGTCTGAGGTCTGAAGCGAGGTTATTCAGTCTTATAACAGCAGCTAGCATGCTACCTTAACCAGCAGCTTAACTGGACAACTTCTGGCTATAATTATAAATTTTGCGAGCTTGCTTATTAATTATTAATTTGATCATTTCAAGGCCTCAGCTAGGATTCAAGTTAAAATCCAGCGGCGAACTTGGACTTGAGAAGTTCCACAACTCCGGCATCCACACGGAGCGCCTTGGTGAGTACGGGTGTCGGGATTGGTGGGTTCGAACCGAAGACCGTGAGCGGCACGAAGACGATGCCAGGGTTTTGGCTGTTGAATGACACGACCATGGATGCCTCCGTCTTGCCGACATTGAACTGGAAGTGCATGAGCCCACGAGGGATGAGGAACGTCTCGCCCGCGCGCAGCACCTTGGAGTAGAGCTTGTTCCCGGAGTCGAGGCTGCCGATGATCCCAATGAGAAGTTCACCTTTCATCACGATGCCGATCTCGGTGGCGCGCGGGTGGATGTGGGGCGGGTTGGTGCCGCCGGGCGCGAAGTCGACGCGGTTCATGGACACTCCCAGCGTGTTGGTGCCGGGCCACTCGGCCACGTCCAGCTCCGTGACGGCCGAGCCGTTCGGGGTTGACGTGTTGCCGGCCATGGCGAGCTTTGAGGAAAATAGGAAGTCATCGCCGGCCTCCGACATGGGCTTGCACGGGCGCCCGTTGACCGACACCGCCTTGCCGTCGAGGTCGGCCACGCAGAAGTCCTGGAGAGGATCGGGGTCACTGGCCAGGATGGATGGAGGAAGGAATAGCATGGCGAAGAGTCCAGCGACTAGGGTTTTGGAGTACGCCATTTGGTGCTCACTATGAAACTTAGCTAGCTAGGGCTAATTGATCGGCTAGAGCTGCTGAGAATTGTAGGAGTGGATGAGTTAGTTTGTGAGCAATGGAGTCATTTATATAGGGATACACGGAGGCTTGCATGCATGGAAGATGGAGCTAGCATGTGTGAACACGCGAAGGAGAGTATATCATTGGCGTAGAGATCTCACCTTGCGATCATAAAAATGGAGCTGGGCTCAAGCTCTGCAGTCAAGTCCAAACCGGCTGCTAAGGAACGGGACCTACGAACAGACAACGAGAAGTTATAAGGAGTATTGCGCTTGAAAATAGACGTTCATAAGATTCGTGCATACCTCTACCCAGAGATGATCTTCACGATTTTGTAGACATGAATTTTTCAAGTCCAAACCGGCTACAAAGGAACTAGTACGTCTGAAAGTCTCAGCTAAACTTGGATAACTTTGTTTAAAAGACAACACGATTGCAGATGCAAATTTTCATTACCAATATCAAGACAAGAAATTAACATACAACTACTCTATTGATATGTATTTTCTGATGAGAACTTATAATTTAAAAGTACACAATTTGGAATACGAATTCATTGAAATAACCTTAATGTGACATTAAATGCATATTTAATGATTAATTGTTGGGTTAACCCTTATCTACTACTGATCTGAGTTCGATGGGAAAGAAATCTCCGGACCACTCCAACACCGTTGATACCGTCTCCAGTCAACGACCTCGATTTGCTCCTTTTTTTTCCCATCGTTAATCCACGGAACAAAATCCAGGTGGACCCGGTCAGCTACCAAAAATTCCCCCAAATCACTCCCCAGTAAGGAGCCTCACCTCAAGCGCAAACGATCTGCTCGCCGCTGCTCGGGTCTCCTTGTCGCCTCCGCGACCCTCTCGTCGATCTGCTCCGGCAGATACATCCGCCTCTATCTGCTTCGGCGAGCTTCACCGGCACATACGCATGAAGCTGCGCCGGGGGAGGCGTCGTCGGAGCTACAATGACCGGCCACCGTCGTTGTTCATGCCAAAGACTGATTTCCGGCAGGTGCATCGTGCTCCTCCCCAAGCCGATCTACTACTCGCTGCATCTGCTCTCCACTGCCCTGCGCCGCCACTCCTGCATCATGTGTTTCCATCTGTACATAACCCTTCCTGCGTGAGTTCTTCTCTAAAGTATTCTTTGTGATGTAACGTGATATTGTGCTAGAATTACTCCTTCCCTTTAAATTTAAAGATTAAATCTGAATGTATCAATTGGTATGCAAAATATTTATCTGACAAAAAGACACTGCTAGGCCGTAGATCTATGTGAATGGAATGGTTTCAGAGTCATGCATTTATCAAAAATATGAAGATTAAATCTTTACATACCTGCAAATGATTTGATGGATCTCGTAAAGACACCAATGTTTCTTTTGTTGCTTCTTATTCATGTAGCTATGGTATAAAAGTTTGGTTCAGACAATACGAGTCATGCTTCTTTGTTTCTTGTGGAAGCTCCAATGGCACAAAATATTCGCTGCAACCACAGTCGACGTGCTTCTTCCTTCTCCTATGATCCATGCTTCTTTGTTTCTTGTGGGAGCTCCAATGGTAGTATGGTACATAATATCGCTGCAACCACAGTAAACCATACTTCTTGATTTAGCTAGTGTATATATTTCCTTTCATAACCATTTTTGGTCCAAACATGTCTCCTGATTCCTGTATTTATCTATATATTTATCTATATGATGCATAGGCAGAAGGCTTAGCCTTTGGCCGATCAGGATACTCTCTCCTTGATGGCACACCGACAGTCTGAATGCTGATTCTAATGGTCCCTTCGCTGTCTTGATCGCTTCATAGACAACACGAATAGGGAGAAGGTAATTGCAAGCAGCGACCTAGGTCCCAATCTGCTCATAATTTCTCCACGTTTAAAGTTAAATTGATGTAATTAATCTTTTATTCATCTCCTGAACTGACTACTTCACTATCAACTAGGCCTTGGGCTAACTCATCATCTGCAGCTGGGTCCATGCCGCTCCAATCCACTGAACGTTGAGTGGCAGAAGGAAGTACAGCCACCATATACAAGAAGCATCACCACCATCGAAAGGAATCATGGCCACAATCGTCTGCTGTCATGTAAATGAAGCACAACCACCATCTGCAGGAAGCATGATCACCATCGGAATGAAACATGACTACCATCGGAAGGAAGCATATGGCCATAATTGTCCGCTGCCACATGAAGGAAGCACGTACAAGAAGCACGACTACATCTGAATGAAGCATGGCCACCATCGCAATGAAGCATGGCCACCATCGCAATGAAGCATGGTCACAACACACAATCGTCTGTGACATCTGAAGGAAGTATGTACACTATTTGAAAAAAGCACAACCAAAGCATGGCCACCATTGCATGGTGGCAGCTGCATAATGCCTAGACGTCACAAATCCTAACCCTATATGCCAAGTCTTGTCTTATGAAAGGAAACATGAAGCAAGCGCAGAATAGGCCACATCAACATTCTAAGAGTGATGTTGTTGTAGATAGAGGGGAGCAATGGAAACAAATTTATGATCTTATTAATCCAGTGTTGACTGAAACAAATGTTCGGTGCATTGGTCTGAACACTATTTATTTGTATGGAAATTATGCTCACTGTTGGAAACAATAATGATAGAAACTTATTTGGTGCGCTTGAAATATAAGGCTAGAAGTTGTCAATTTTTCAATCTAATTTTCTAACAGAAGGAAATTTTTCTTGGTAAGAAGCAAAATTAAGTTTGCATTAGAATGTTATCATTTTTTTTTCATGGAAGTAGTCTAGTTGGCTAACAATAGCAGAATTTTCTTGGTAACAAGCAAAATTAAGTTGCCTTAGCAAAAATATTTCCTGAAAAGGGCACCGTTAGCAACAGTGCTTCCGGGTCTAAAAAAAGCTTCCGGGTCTAAAAAAAGCTTCCGAGTCTAAAAAAGTCAGTGCTTCTGTGGTGTCGTGCTATGATTTGATAAGTGCGTGTACACTAGTAGGATCAATAGTACTATCAGCGGAAATCACGCAATATTTATGGGAACATGCATCACGGAACATCACGCGTGGTCAGCTAATTACGATGGGAGAGCACCTGGGGGCTCCAGTTGAAAATCGTACGTTCCACATGCATCCAATCCAACGGTAGACCCAAGATCCAATGGGAAGCCAGAATCGGTGTCCGATTCCTAGTGGTGCCCTTATCTTAACGTGTCAATCGTCTTACATCACGAAAGAAAACAATATATGTAAAAGAGAGATCCGCCTCTTCTATTTACGATCATATTTAGCTTGATCTATCAATGCTTCTCTGAGGAACAACCAAAGACCACTCGATGTGCCAACTGTTGGCCAATTCCGGTAATCGGCTAGTACTTTGGTTACTTGTTTTACTGTTGCCCAGTAAACTTTGGCACGAAAAAACTATTACTTCAATCAATATTAGTGCGAGCTGGGAAATCTTGGTTAGTTGTTGAAACTTTTAATCATTTAGATAATGCTTGAAGTTCCAAAGTTATCAATGGTAAAAAGAAACATATGCATTTTCCTGTTATCGGAACTTCACTCTCCTCTATTAAAAGTTGCATTCCAATAGGAAAACCTTGACTCAGTGAATTTATTGCGAAATCCTGGAATGGTCTTTATTAGGAGCTAAATGATACAGTATTATTTTTAGAATCAACGTGGAGGGGGAAGATAGCTGTTTAAGAGTTGATGAGACAAGTTACACGAGCAATTGAGGTTTGAGGAAGAGTAACCAGAGCTTGCTCAATATATAGGTCAAGTTGTATGGAAGTTATGTTCAAACATAATTGCCATAACGTGCAATAGTAACATTGTTACATTTTACTTCAAGAAAACATGGCTACGATCGACGCGTGAGCCCGCCGGCTAATGACGCACGGCACAACAAAACCTTAGAGAAGAAACGGAAGCAGCGCAGATAAAAAACGTGTCCTGGGACGCTGCCAGTATGACTTGTCTCTGCCTGACCGCCTCATGCTGGTACGCAACTTACCTCAGTAAAATTTCCTTCAGTTTGAGTTGGCACACCCGACCGGCTGCGTCTGCTCGGGAAGCCTGAAAACCGGGAAGGTGCCGCAAGACGGCAAGAGTATGAGAGAGAGACTGGTTTGTTGGATTGATCGCGATCAAATACTCAACAGCCTCGTCGATTTGATTTCATCACTGCTGAAATATTGGCCTTTAGCCCATTATCAATTCCTGAAAAATTTCTAACACCCATGTTGTCATGGCATGTGGTGAGAGTTTAGTCTCATACTGCTAGTTGAATGAGATGTGCATCAACTTATATAGTGAGGCATTCTACTACTAGTATGAGTTGGTATGAGGTATGAGGTATGAAGAGAATGACTGTGTACCACACACGCACTCCTCCTCCGCCGCCCGCCTCGCCACGCCTCGTCACGACACGACGCGCGGGTTGCGGGTCCGAGCCGATGTATTCTTTTTGTCACGTAGGAATAAAATGTCAACGGTCACGAAACGCTATGCAGTAATGGAGATTGATTGCTAACTGAAACGGCGTGTCTTAAGTGCTCTTAAGTACGTGTGATCATTCATTATGTGCGTTTCGGCTGGACCCTTTGTCTCCCGCGTCTGTGCATAGAAGGAGAGTTCGCTCCTCTCCGAAAAATATACCTGACAACAGAATTATCCGCCCAGAGCCGCCACCATCGTTCCTCCTCGCTGTTGCTGCCTTACATGATCCCATCCCGTCCACCGCGTACACGGTCGACGGGAGAGCAGGCGTCCGAAACCCCGCCTCTCCGTTTCCTGTACGGTAGAGGGGCGATTAGGTTTTTGGGGAGCGTCTCATACGCGACTGCTCGCCAATCTTCATCCACTACGTCGGCTACTTTCTCTACTTCAACTACGTCCTCGTCGCCTTCATCATCAACTACTTGCTAACTTTTCAGACGGTCACCCATCAATCTCATTCACGGGCGAGCCATTCAGGGTGCACGTTGCCGGCTATCACTACGGGACACAGGAGATATGCCGACGACAAATGTCTATACACCATCGGCGCACACCTATGAGACGATCATCGTCGGCGTAGTGAAGTCGACATAGCTCTATGTCCGTCGACTTCAAAGTTCTCAAATTTTATTTCTTACTTCCTAATTAGTCATATACTTATATCTAAGATCACACACTTAATCTTAGGTCAAAGTACCCGCTCTTGGTCAAACTTCTCAAACGGTCACCGCTTGCTCAGATTTCTCCATCATAAGCACGCCAACTATTGAGTTCCTTCCTAATGAGTTTCCAAATAAGATGTCATTAGTATCCTATTAAAACTGGGTAATGATATTATACTTCTTAATTGGGTCATGATATTACAATTCTTAATTATTTGAATTTCAAAAATAGTATTTAATAAACAACATGTAATAATAATATTTGAATAATAACAATAAGATTAATTTAGTTTTTTTGTCTTTTCCATTTCATAAGAAATTATTCATATCTCTAAATTGGTATATCATAATTTAAAAAATAAAATGTCTAAATCGAATAGAAAAAGTACAGAAATCCAAATATAGCATCCATGTCGTCTTTTGCATAATGAATAGTGTCTATTTAAACAAACAAAAACCAACATAAAATCAACATAGAGTCAATTAAGTTGGTGAAATTAGGTATAAATCAATAAAATTCCTAATAATTAGGAGTTGTCCATCAAATATGTACTGCTACTTTTGGAAATTAGATGGTGCACCATATTTTTTTTAGACATGCTTCATACAAAGGTCAATTTTTACACATAAAAATGGAAAATGATACTCCCTCCGTTTCTTGATATAAGGTGTATAAGTTTTTAAAGAAAATCCAAAATATAAGGTGTATTTGCTATTTATGTACAATTTGAGCCAAAAAAAAAGAGCAATTTAACGGATCGTACTCATTTTATACCAATTATGAACTCATCTCTTGCCATTTTTTTTAAATAAAAATTTAGTACACTATATATAAAATAGTTTGCCTTAATATCCGTGCAGAAAACTTATACACCCTATATTCAGGAACGGAGGGAGTATTTCTAAAAAATATTTGGAACTTGATTTGACACTGATGTTTCCCATACTATGGCACACCTAGGTGTCAGCCATGGGCATTTTATCTACGGATGGCAATGGGTACCCGTTACCCGCAAACCCGACGGGTACCCGCACTAAATGGGGAGGGTTTGGTGTAGAAAAAAACCCACGGGTGTGCTTAGCGGTAAAAATTAAGACCCGGCGGGTCTAACGGAGGCGGGTATGTGGTGTCTCACCCGGACCCGTGAACCCGTAGACCCGTATAAACACTACTCCCCACGTACCATAGCACACGCAACACCAGGCCAAGATGGCCAGCCCAAAGCCACGGTAACTACTAGCCCATTAACCCTTCTAGCCCACTAACCCTACTAGCCCACCAACGCACGCACCCTCCCTGGAAAACTAGGGAGCGCCTATTTGACGACCTGGTCGTGTGTTAATAGCGCACGACCACCCCCACGTAATGGGTCGGCCCAATAACAGTTCTCCTTTTTTCAGTTTTTCTTCTCATTTCAGTTTTTACAGAAAAAAGCATAAGTTAAAAGATATTTGTTTATGATTTTTTTTTTGAATTTGAACAATTTTTTAATTTGAACAGTTATAAATTTGAACAGTTTTTAATTTGAACAATTTTTTAAAATCTAAAACTTTTTAATTTGAATAATTTTTTAACGTGAACAATTTTCATTTTTGAACAATTTTTTAAATCTAAAATCTTTTTAAAAATGAATAATTTTTATATGTGAACAATTTTCGTGTTTGAACAATTTTTCGAATCTAAATCTTTTTAATTTGAATAATTTTTATATCTGAACAATTTTTGAATTTGAACAATTTTTGAATTTGAACAATTTTTATATTTGAACAATTATATTTTTATGTCAACACAAAAAATCCCATGAACAGAAAAAATCCATGAACATAAAAATAATAGAGGAAAGAAAAAACATAAAAATAACTATAGTTAATTTTTTTTAAAAAATAGGAAATATTTTAAAACTAAAAAACAGAAAATAAAACGAAAAAAGAAACATAAGAAAAATAATAAAACGAAAAAAGAAAATATAAACAGAAAAAGAAAAGAAATAGGAAAAAAGAAAAAAAATACCAGGCCGTGCGCTATTGGGCCGGCCCATTCGCCCCGAAGGGGGTGGTCGTGCGCTAATAGCGTACGACCTGATCGTCAAATAGGTACAGTCGGATAACTACCACTAACGCTAACGCACGCACACAGTCCACGCACAGGCGCACAGACACAAAACCTAACCATCCAGCGCCGCCGCCTGGAGTCTCCTCATCTTGCGCCGCCGCGCCCTCTTCTTGCGCCGTCGCGCCTCCTCTTTCCCCGACCTCCAGCGAGCACAAGGAGGTGGTCAGTGTGGCCGTTTTCCGCCGGCGGTCGTCGACCTCCTGCACGGCTGCGCCTCCGTGCGCCGCTCCTCCGCCACCAAGTCCTCGTTCAGTCGTTGCCGCGCAGATCCCGTCGCGTCCCCGAGCTCCTTCTCCAAGTCCTCATCATGCCAGGCTCGCGGGTACCCGTCGGGTCTTCTGTACCCGACGGGGGGCGGGTATGGTGGCGTTTAATACCCGACAACGGGTATTGGGGCGGGTGACGGGGGCGGGGTGAATGGACGGGTGCGGGTATGGGGGTGCCAAACCCGTCCCCGAACCCGGCGGGTGCCATCCGTAATTTTATCACAAATTATGACTTGATAATGGTCATACATTTGTCACTTGGTTTGAAACTTATAGATGTATACATGCTTATAGTTGGTTGACCTCTTTGTGAAGTTTTTTTTTAAGTTTGTCTAAACTTAAGTTTTTAATTTTTCCTAAACAAGTACACATAAAAGCATTCCATGTCAAAGGGTTTCTTTTTTGAGTATTTTTTTTAAAAAAAAATTTGATTTTCTTGAAAAAAGGTTAAAATGGCTAGCATGGCAATTTATCAAAATTGATCGAATTTTTTAAAACTATGGACGGTTTTTGTGATGTAAGCACTTCTTGTGTATCTTAAATAATTTCTGTAAAAAAATCAGAGCAAACAATCAAACAGTTATAGTTCAAATTTGAATTACTTTCGAAAAATCAACATGAAATTATTTAAATGGACGAATTTAGATAGAAAGTAAGAAAATTACTAATATATGTGGAGACATCCGTAAGAAAATATTTTGATTTGAATGAAGCTGGGCTCAAGGTCAGCACTCGAAGGCCATAGCGGCTTGCTATGGAACGGGACCTACACACAGACGTGAGGAGTTTATCCCCATGGAGTATTGCGCTTGGAAATAGATGTATCACAAGATTCGTGCACACATCTATATTCACGGATCACCATGATTTCCCGATGGGAACTACTCCATCCGTTCTAAATTAATTGATTCAGATTGAGTACAACTTGCACTAAATCTGAATCAATTAATTCAGAATGGAGTGAGTACATGAGGATGTAAAGCAGCGATTGTTCAGTAGTTCAAACGACAGTTATGTCGAAATGCCCAACAGAGATGACTATTTGTTGGTGTTTGAAATATGTACAACATTTATTTTGGATTTTACGAAAGAGAGGATATAATAAAAAATAATACAGCCTACCGTGAGAACTTTCGTTGTAGACATTAACCACTAGTAGTTCATAATCGTAATACTTCCTCCAAAAAATAATACTTCCTCTAGGGACCATGTAATTTTGACTCTAATGCATAATTGTAATACATGTAAAACCTAGAAAATTTTACGATTTGAGAAGTAATCTATTTTTCAAATTTCAATCGAAAACATCAAAATTATATGCATATTCAAAGTTTGGGTAGTTTCACCGAAGACATGTCCTGAACAATTTTTTTAAAAAAATTGAGCGAGTAACATATATATATATATACAACTGTAATAGAATGCATCTAATTATTGTTAGCCATTTCCAAGTAGCTCTTATTAGCCATGTTTGAGTGCATGGTCGGTTTCGTTATTAGCTAATTTGTTTGAGAAGCGTAATTTGGCAAAGTTCTATGGCACAACATGTAAACATATTGTTGAACGCCAGATTAATCAGGCACATTGTGTTTCTTACTGAACTCAAAAGTTTGCCAGGCGGATACGACATTCTAGTCAATGATTGGACATTTGTACCGACTTAGTCATGGTTGTTAGAAGTATAATAGTCTAATTGTATTCTAATTGTAACTCCCCACTATTAGGGGGTTTCCTGCATATTCACACATGTACATGTCCTTTATATTGTGGCCTTTGGCCTCCTGGAATACAACAAGTCTATTCCTAACATGGTATCAGAGCGGTTTTAGATCTTGCCTTTTTTTTTCTCCGACGTCGCCGCCGCCCTCCGGCCGCCACCGCCGCGCCCCGGCCGCCCCGCCGTCGCCAGCGTCCGGCCGCCCCGGCCGCCACCGCCGCGCCCTGGCCGCCCCGCCGTCGCCAGCTTCTCCGACGTCGCCGCCGCTGCGCCCCGGTCGCCGCCGCCCTCCGGCCGCCACCGCCGCGTCCAGGCCGCCCCGCCGTCGTCCGGCCGCCCCGGCCGCCACCGCCGCGCCCCGGCCGCCCCGCCGTCGCCAGCTCCGGACCCGCCCCGGCCCGCCCCGCCCGTCACAGAAAGAGAGTTATGTCATCCTCGGGCTACGTTGCAATCCCTCGCTGCCCGGTGATTTTTGATGGCGCGAATTATCCTGATTTCGCTGCTTTTATGCGCGTCCACATGCGCGGTCTTCGTCTTTGGGGTGTGCTGTCTGGCGAGGTCCCCTGTCCGCCGCGCCCCACTGCTCCCACGGCGCCTATTCCACCGACGCCCGTCTCCTTTGCGTCTGACGCTACTCAGACGGTCAAGGATGCAGCCAGGAGTGCTGATGATTCTGCTATGGCGGCTTATGACCGGCAGGTACAGGAGTATTCGTACGCTCTTTCGACCTACCGGCTGGATCTGACTGACTTCACTCAGTGGATGGATGAGGATGCCCGTGCTGCAGCTGTTCTCACTTCCAGCGTTCTGCCTCAGTATGCTGCCGAGTTCATGAGTCTTCCTACTGCTGCTGCTCAGTGGGCTTTTCTTCGCCAGCGTTATCAACCGTCTGGGGATGCTCTTTACCTATCTGTGGTTCGCCAGGAGCATGCTCTTCAGCAGGGTGATTCCACCATTGACGAGTTTTATACTCAGAGTGCTGCTATTTGGCGTCAGCTTGATTCCCTTCGTACAGTTGTGTGTGGCATATGTCCCTGTTGTCTGACTGTGCGCGCGGATCTGGAGTTTCAGCGCGTCTATGAGTTCCTCTCTCGGCTCCGCAAGGAGTTTGAGCCCCGTCGTGCCCAGCTGCTTGCTCGCGGTCGTGTACCGCTCTCTGAGGTCCTGTCTGAGCTTCGCGCTGAGGAGACTCGCCTTCGTAGTGCTGGACTTCTTGAGGTTTCCTATGTTCTTGCCACTCGTGGCCCCCCTGCGCCGGCACCTTCGTTGCGGTCTTCAGCACCGCCGCTCCTCTCCAGTCCTCCGGTCCAGGGTCAGGGTCAGACTCAGCAGTCTCGTGGTCAGTCCCGCCCCACTCGTCCTCCCTGCTCCTACTGTGGCCGGACTGGCCACGATTTCTCTGGCTGCTGGAAGAGGGATCCCAGTTTACGTCTGCAGTACCTTGCTCGTCAGCAGTCTGGTTCGTCAGGATCTTCTGCAGTTGCTCGTCAGCAGGTTGTCTCGTCAGGATCTTCTGCAGTTACACTCTCTGAGCAGGATATTATTCGTGGTCTTCGTGGTCTGCTCGCTGCTACAGGATCTTCCTCGTCGGGCACTGCTGGTTCTGTGCCTACCTCTTCTGACACTGCGCGCCCCCCATCTTCTACACAGTCAGGTATGTCATCCCCGTGGTATCTGGATTCTGGAGCTTCTTTTCATATGACTTCTGCGTCTTCTATTCTTTCTGCTCTCCGTTCTCTTATTTCTCCTGTCCGTGTTACCACAGCCGATGGTACCTCTCTTCCTGTTTCCAGTCGAGGTTCCCTTTCTACTTCCTCTTCGACTTGTATTGCCGTTGAAGACGGCTAGGGTTGCGGAAGCCAAGTACCGGCGTACTTCCTCTTCGACTTGTACTTGGCTCTGATACCATGTGAGAGAATTGACCACAACGTGTATTGCCGTTGTATTGCAAATATATAGACAAAGTTACAAAACCCTAACCCTAGATGGGAGATTATAGAAACTCTCCACAATACAAGGTATAGGAGATATGACACGCTATACGTGACATATTGTCTAACACTCCCCCGCAGTCACAACGGGAGGAGGACGGACGTTGAGACTGGACCGAAAATCCAGAAACAATGGTGAGGGGAGACCCTTCGTCAAGATGTCGGCAAACTATCGAGACGAGGGAACATGCAGCACTCGGATCTGGCCCATGGCAACACGATCGCGAACGAAGTGAAGGTCGATCTCGATGTGTTTAGTGCGTTGATGTTGAACGGGGTTCGTGGACATGTAGACGGCGCTGACGTTGTCGCAGAACACGACCGTAGCAGGAGGAGTAGGGTGGTGAAGCTCGTGGAGAAGTTGGCGGATCCAACTGGCTTCGGCGACGGTGTTAGCCACAGCACGGTATTCAGCCTCGGCACTGGAACGAGAGACCGTGTGTTGCCGCTTGGAAGACCAGGAGATGAGGTTGTCACTGAGGTACACACAAAAGCCTGACGTAGATCGGCGAGTGTCAGGGCAGCCGGCCCAATCAGCGTCGGTGTAGGTGATCATGGAGTCCGGCGATGATGAGTGAAGCTGGAGACCATGAGAGATCGTGCCCTTGACATAGCGCAAAATACGCTTGATGGCCGCCAAGTGCTGCACGTGAGGGTCGTGCATTTGAAGACACACCTGCTGGACGGCGTATGCGATGTCAGGACGCGTGAAGGTGAGATACTGCAGTGCCCCGGCGAAACTCCGATACTCCGTAGGATCATCAACAGGAGCACCGGCGGTGGAGGCGAGCTTGGGAGAAGTGTCAACCGGTGTCGTCGCGGGCGTGCAGGCGGTCATGCCCGCCTTTTCCAGAATTTCCGCGGTGTACTTGGCTTGAGAGAGATGCATCCCCGAAGAGTCGCGGGTCACCGCGATGCCGAGGAAGTAGTGGAGACTCCCCATGTCCGTGATGGCGAACTCGGAGCGGAGGGAGGCGGTGATCCGATCAAGGAGACTCGGCGATGAGGCGGTGAGGACGATGTCGTCGACATACAGCAAGAGATATGCCGTACCCTCTGCGCACTGAAGAACGAACAGTGACGTGTCAGAGCGGGAACACGTGAAGCCTGTCGAGATGATGAAGGTCGCGAAGCGCTGGTACCACGCCCGAGGAGCCTGCTTGAGACCGTAGAGGGAACGGTTTAAGCGGCAAACGTGATCGGGGCGAGTGGAGTCGATGAAGTCGGTGGGTTGGCGAGAGTAGACGACCTCAGCGAGCTTGCCGTGCAGAAAGGCATTCTTGACGTCCAGTTGGCGAGTCCCCCAGTTGAGGGAGAGGGCGAGGGAGAGGATGACGCGGACCGTTGCCGGTTTCACAACTGGGCTGAAGGTCTCGTCGAAGTCGACGCCGTGCTCCTGGGAGAAACCGCGAAGCACCCACCGTGCTTTATGGCGGTCGAGAGAGCCATCGGACTTGAGCTTGTGGCGGAACACCCACTTGCCGGTGACGATGTTGGCGTTGCGAGGCGGGGGCACGAGATCCCAAGTGTCGTTGCCGAGGAGAGCGCGGTATTCCGCGGTCATGGCATCGAGCCAATTGGGGTCCTTGAGTGCAGCTCGGGCTGATGTCGGAACCGGAGAGTACCGGTTGACAGAAGCATGCAGGTTAAGCCGCTCACGGGGAGGAACGTGGATACCGGAGGTGCTACGCGTCCGATGCGTGATAGGGGGTGTAGGGTGCGGCGGCGGCGATGGGGCGCGCGGCGAGGGTGGTGGAGAGGGAGCACGCGGGGCGGGCGCAGCCGGTGGAGTGGGGAGAGGAGTGTCATCTTCGAGAAAGGCGTAGGTAGCAGCGGACGGGGGCTGCAGAGACAAGAAAGGGAATGTGGACTCATCAAAAATAACGTGGCGAGAGATGATGATGCGGTGAGTGGTGAGATCCATGCAGCGATAGCCCTTATGGTGTGGGGAGTGACCTAGGAAGACACATGCACTAGACCGGGGAGCGAGTTTGTGAGGCATGGTTGCAGCGGTGTTGGGATAGCAAAGACAACCGAAAACACGAAGCATCGAGTAATCCGGGTGGGCATTGTGTAGGGAGAAATATGGGGAGGGGGCGCTGATGGTTTTGGTAGGGAGGCGATTAAGGAGGTGTGTGGCATGGTTAAGGGCTTCAACCCAAAAGCAAGGTGGTAAGCTAGCCTGAAAAAGAATAGACCGGACAATGTCGTTGACCGTGCGGATGATACGCTCGGCTTTACCGTTTTGTTGGGAGGTGTATGGGCAAGAGAAGCGGATGTGGATGCCGTGCGCGGCGGCTAGCGAGTGTAGTTTGGCATTATCGAACTCATGACCGTTGTCCATCTGGATAGATGCGATAGGTAGGTTAAACTGGGTTTGGGCGAAAGCATGGAGAGACGCAAGAGAGGCGTAAGCAGCAGATTTTTGGCGAAGGGGAACCGTCCAAAGAAAATGAGTAAAATCATCAAGAATAACTAAGAAATATTTGTTGCCTGAATTACTTAAAATTGGGGACGTCCAAAGATCACAATGAATTAACTCAAAAGGACGAGTAGTCTTAGTAGTAGAAAAAGAAAAAGGCAAGCGTACATGACGACCTAATTGACAAGCATGACAGAGAGAGCTACTGTTTGTATTACAAGGTAATAAAGAAACATGCTGGGAAAGACGACGATAAGCGTCATGGCCGGGATGACCCAAACGGCGATGCCATATGTCATGGGTGGTGGTGGTGGTGACGAGGGCATGAGGCTGCGGTGGCTGAAACGGATAAAGATCCCCCGTACTATTGCACCGAAGAAGCTCACGCCGCGTAATGAGGTCCTTCACAGAAAAACCAAAAGGGTCAAAATTAACGGAACAATTGTTATCAGTAGTGAATTGACGAACTGAGACAAGATTTTTAATGATGTGAGGAGTAACTAAGACGTTGTTAAGATGAAGGGGGCGATCGGAAAAGTTGGAAGGAAGGGAGGCATGCCCGGCGGCGGAGACGAAAACAGAGGAGCCGTCGCCGACCGTGACATGGCGAAAAGGAGGATGGGGAGAGAGTGAGGAAAGGATACCGGTGTTGTTGGAGAGGTGAGCGGTAGCACCGCTGTCCATGGCCCACTCCGGCGTGGGCGGCTGCAGCGTCATGTTGGTGAAGTGCTGGGCGAGGGCGTTGGGGTCCCATGTTTGCGCCGATGGCGCATGGTGGGAGGGTGCGACGCCGTAGGGGGCGCTGTAGGGGGCGCCGTAGTGAGCCTGGCTAGGGACAACGCCATGGCTGTTGTAGAAGGAGGCGGGCGCCGCAGGGGGAGGACCGGCGACGTAGGCGTGGGGGCGTGGACCCGAGCGAGGAGCAGCGCCGAGGATGCTGCCGCCGGCGCCGTGCGACTGCATGGGCCACATCTGAATTGCCCCCGTCCAGGGGTTGAAGGGGGTCGGCATAGGAGGCGCACCACCGTTGCCCTTGTTGCCGTAGCCGCCATAGGGCTTCTTGCCCTTGTTCTTGCCGTAGCCGGTGCCGTGGCTAGGGTTAGGAGCCCTCCAGGGCTGGGCGCCGTGAGGGCCAACAGCAGGTCCGCCGGCAGGAGCGGCGAGGGCCATGGGGCCAGGGGCCGGGCCGGGCTTGGCGGCGACGAAGGCAGTCGCGGCGGCGGTGGAGGAAGAAGCGGCACGGCGCGTCACCTTCATCTCATGGAGGAGAAGCATGTTGCGGAACTCGAGGAAGGTGGGGTATGGCTTGACGAAGGGGGCAAGATCGGCGACGCTGTCGTAGTCCTCGTGGAGACCCTTGATCACGTTTGTGATGAGGTCCGTGTCGGACACGGGCGCCCCGACCTCGGCGAGAGCATCGGCTGCCGTCTTCTGGAGCTGGAGGTAGTCGTTGATGGAGCGGCTCTCCTGGCGAACGTTCCTGAACTCCTCAGAGAGATAAATCTCACGAGTCTTCTGGTTGTCGTTGAAGAGCGCGGTGACCGCGGTCCAGACCGTGAAGGCGGTGGCGTCGGTCGTCATGACGAGGTCGACGATGTCCATGGACATGGAGCCGTAGAGCCAACGGAGGACGGCGGCGTCTAGGCGGAGCCACGTCGGATCGGTTGGCGGAGAGGCTGTGGTGAGGTGATCCTCGAGCGCGTAGGTGGTGACGGCGATGGTGAAGAACGTCCACCACTTAGGGAAGGATGGAACCTTGAGATCGAGGACGATCGGGATGAGGGAGCGGACGTTGGTGATGGCGGTGGCCTGCACCCATAGAGGGGCGTTGGGTTGGGGGACGGCGGGCTCTGGTGGCGCCATGGAGAAGGAGGGTGGAGAGGCGGCCGGCGGCGGCGTCTAGGCGCTGCGGGCAGGAGAGAGCCGGCGGCTAGGGTTGCGGAAGCTAGGGATTTTTTTTGATTCACTACTGATAACAATTGTTCCGTTAATTTTGACCCTTTTGGTTTTTCTGTGAAGGACCTCATTACGCGGCGTGAGCTTCTTCGGTGCAATAGTACGGGGGATCTTTATCCGTTTCAGCCACCGCAGCCTCATGCCCTCGTCACCACCACCACCACCCACGACACATGGTATCAGCCTAAATAAAAAAAATCCCTAGCTTCCGCAACCCTAGCCGCCTTCGACTTTGGCGCCACCTTCGATCTCGGCGCCACCTTCGACCTTGGCGCCACCTTCTACCTCGGCGCCGTCCTCTCCTAGTACTCCTCCGTCTAGTTCCCCTAGTTCTCCTCGTTCTCCGGTTTCGGATTCTTCCTCTCCTGTTTCTTCTTCCTCTTCTTCCGATGAGTCATTTTCTGCCGATGAGCCTTCCTCTTCACGACCTGTTCGTCTGCGACGTGCTCCAGACCGTTACTCTCCTAGTCAGTATGGTCTCTCTATTACCTCCGAGCCGACTTATTATAGGGATGCCGAGCGTCATCCGCACTGGCAGCTTGCCATGGACGAGGAGATTGCTGCGCTAGAGCGCACTTGCACCTGGGAGCTTGTTTCTCCTCCTCCCGGTGTTCGTCCTATCACGTGTAAGTGGGTCTCTAAAATTAAGACCCGCTCTGATGGATCTCTTGAGCGATATAAAGCTCGTCTTGTAGCTCGTGGTTTCCAGCAGGAGCACGGCCGTGACTACGATGAAACCTTTGCGCCTGTGGCTCATATGACCACTGTGCGCACTCTTCTTGCTGTTGCCTCTGTTCGCCGTTGGTCCGTGTTCAGCTTGATGTGCAGAATGCATTCCTTAATGGCGAGTTACGTGAGGAGGTTTACATGCAGCCTCCTCCTGGGTATTATGTTCCTGATGGGATGGTTTGTCGTCTTCGGCGTTCTCTCTATGGGCTGAAACAGGCCCCTCGAGCTTGGTTTGAGCGTTTCGTCTCTGTGGTGACCGCCGCCGGCTTCTCTCCTAGTGCACATGATGCTGCACTTTTTATCCACACTTCTTCTCGTGGTCGCACTCTTCTCCTTCTCTATGTTGATGACATGATCATCACTGGAGATGACCCTGAGTATATCGCCTTTGTTAAGGCTCGTCTTCGTGATCAGTTTCTTATGACTGATCTTGGTCCTCTTCGATACTTCCTTGGGATTGAGATTTCTTCTACTTCTGATGGTTTTTCCATCTCCCAGGAAAGGTATATTCAGGACCTTCTTACTCGTGCTGCTCTTGGGGATGAGCGCACTGTTGAGACTCCTATGGAGCTTAATGTTAAGCTCCGTCCTACTGATGGTGAGCCCCTTTCTGATCCGACGCACTATCGTCATCTCATTGGGAGTCTTGTCTATCTTGCCGTCACTCGTCCGGATATTTCCTATCCTGTTCATATTCTGAGTCAGTTTGTCTCAGCTCCTACCACGGTTCACTACGGTCATCTTCTTCGTGTTCTTCGTTACCTTCGTGGTACGAGTACTCGTCGTCTTTTCTTCCCTAGCTCCAGTTCTCTCCAGCTCCAGTGCTACTCGAACGCTACGTGGGCGAGTGATCCCACTGATCGTTCGTCTCTTTCTGCTTACTGTGTTTTTCTTGGTGATTCGCTGGTTGCTTGGAAGACGAAGAAACAAAAAGCGGTTTCTCGCTCGAGTGTTGAGGCTGAGCTGCGCGCTATGGCCTCGTTGATTGCGGAGGTGACCTGGTTACGGTGGTTACTTGTAGATTTTGGGGTCTCTGTTACGACACCCACTCCACTTTTGTCTGACAGTACAGGTGCTATCAGTATTGCACGTGATCCGGTCAAGCATGAGCTGACCAAGCATATTGGTGTTGATGCTTTCTACACACGTGTAAATGTGCAGGATCGGGTTGTTACCCTCCATTATGTGCCTTCAGAGTTGCAAATAGCGGATTTCTTCACCAAGGCACAGACTAGAGCGCAGCATGTTTTCTTTCTCTCCAAACTCAGTGTTGTTGACCCAACATGAGTTTGAGGGGGGTGTTAGAAGTATAATAGTCTAATTGTAGTCTAATTGTAACTCCCCACTATTACGGGGTTTCCTGCATATTCACACCTGTACATGTAATTTATATTGTGCGCTTTGGCCTCCTGGAATACAACAAGTCTATTCCTAACAATGGTATTGTTTGTGTGCATGTTTGCGTTGTACTTGGTGTTTCAAAAGAGAAAAATCTTACTCCCTCTGATCGAAAAATATGTTGCTCGCAGGGAGTACATCATATCGCATTTATGGCTTCATCATAGTGTGCGTTGCAAGATTGTACTTCAAGAACACATGGCCAATTGGCCATTGGCCATGACCCATGAGGCCGCGCCGGCTAACGACTGGCAGCATATGATCATTGGTCGTAGCCGTGAGGCCGGACGAAGAATCGGAAGCAGCGTAGATCGCCGCATATAGATGTATAACGTGTCCTGGCAAGGTGTCTATCCGCAGAGTAGAATTTTCTGTCTGAATTGACACACCGGCTGCGCGGCAGCTCGATCAGGAAGACGCCTGGAGAAGCAGAACGCAATCGCGATGCCTGGACGGCGACGCGCGGGAAGCCTGGGAACCGGGGGAGGCGACGGGAGAAGGAGATAGGCTGGTTCGTTGCATCGATCGCGATCAGAAAGTCTCTCGACTCGCAACAGGTTTTGTCAAACACTGTGCTGACAGACTCGTTTCCGTTGCCTAGCTGGCGTCTCGGTTTCAGGAAGGGAATATGTGGACACAGGACAGTGAGGAGAGTAGACAATCATATCCGCATTTGATTTTCATCACTGATCACGTACGCAGGTAGCAAATCAGCATAATTTCTCTGTGAACGTACTATCCATTGACAAGTCATTTTCACAGCCTCGCGACTCGCGAGAGGGAAGAACTAACACCACCCATTTCTCTGTTTGCTATTTTGGTCGTTTTCAGGGTACGTGTGTCTCGCGGCAGAACTATTTGCTATTTTCAGATTCCCACGTGATGGGTTCGCCACATTTGCTAATATCTCTTGGGATAAACCGTGTGACAGCCGAACGGCCGGCTACACCCTGCAGATTTGCACGTTGCTTTTGACAGCATGCTAGCTAGAGTAAATTAGCTGCCAATAAATGCGATAAAAAACAGCTAGAGCTTAACAATGTACCGAACTACCGATGAGGACACCAACTTATATTACAAACCATGCTCCATGGGCAAAATAAAGAAATAATGATTATTGATTAAGCCGACTTGTTGGCATTGATTCTTAAAAGAAGAATAAAATATACTCCCTTAGGTCTGTTTTAATTGTCATACAAAACATGCTACGATAGTACAATTCTGTTTAGAGCTCCCGACACTCTTTCCAGATTGGAGGGAGTAGTAGGTTTTACCTTTGGTTTATGCGGTGCCTCGATCCTTCATCTAAATTATTTTTGTTAGATATTAACCGGAGTATATATAGATATTTTTACTTTTATTCCATGCTTATAAAGATATTTTGATCTCCCCAATATGACCATACTAGACACACAATGCCTTATGTAGTGTTATTATTGCTGGTTGCAGGTACACGTCTGCTGGGAATGGGTCGGGTCGAATAGGTGAAAATGACGACTAAAGATCGAGTATGCCTCTGATGCGGTATCTAATTCATTGGTCACTCAGTATGACATGTTAGTCATGTTGTAAAAACTGGGTGAAAGTGATTAATTGCGGTGCAACCGGCGAAATGTCCCAAGTTTGGTTTAAAATGTGGTAGAAAAAAAATTGAAAATCATTGTCCAAAATCACAAGAAGACGTAAAATGGAGAACTCACTACCAATTTTGCTTGCAACAAAGACCAAAGAGAAAGCAAGAGTATCGACTTGGTATGTAACAATCTTTTAGAACATGCAAACTTTTTAGTATCTCGACCTCTGCTGCACTGCATCAACTAAGTCTTCAACCATATATTTAATAAATATTTTTAACTCATAGAAAGATATAGCTCATGGAAGATCGTATGGGAGACCACACATAAATACAACTCATTGCTAATATGTTCTAAATGTTGTATCCATTTATCATATTGTTCATATCATTTATCTATATTTTATATTCTTTTAGACCTACCTCTTAAAAAATCCTAGAAAAAAGTTTTTACATGTGTCTTGGCCTAGAGGCTCGGGATATACCCACAAGGCTTAGGCGGGCCTTTCGAACACCCTATTTGGTAGCCTCACACCTTAAGGTGTTACCACCAGGCACCAGCACAAATTCAGATTTGGTATTAATGATGGACAATTTCAAATGTATTTATGGTTGGCCAATTCAAATTTGAAACCGCCCCAAATTTTGAGTAACAATATAGTGTGACACCGAACAACTGGATTTGAATTAATCGCTCATATTCTTTTCGAGATTGCATAGTAACAGACTAACAGTCTAACAGACACCTATTTGATTATGTGTAGCAGAGTGTGTCCAACCAAACATATGGGAAACCAGATCAGTATATTGCACAAAATCGATATCTATTACTACAACACAAGTAAACTCATCGCATTGGTCATGTGGGATGAACTGCGAGGTTATTACCGTACATATATCTTATCTTATTACAACTGCATCCTGCCTTTACAAGAACCATAATATCCGACTTCTTATTGAACAAGAAATATTAAATTTCGCAACACAGCATGCAATACACTAAATTATTATATCTTAATCATTTGATGCTCAAAACCCACCAGCGAACTTGGATTTGAGAAGTTCCACGACCCCGGCGTCGACACGGAGCGCCTTGGTGAGCACCGGCGTCGGGATGGGTGGGTTGGAGCCAAAGACCGTGAGCGGCACGAAGACGATGCCTGGGTTCTGGCTGTTGAATGACACGACCATGGAGGCCTCGGTCTTGCCGACATTGAACTGGAAGTGCATCAGCCCGCGCGGGATAAGGAACGTCTCCCCGGCGCGCAGCACCTTGGAGTAGAGCTTGTTTCCGGAGTCGAGGCTGCCGATGATGCCGACGAGTAGCTCACCTTTCATCACGATGCCGATCTCGGTGGCGCGCGGGTGGATGTGGGGCGGGTTAGTGCCTCCGGGGGCGAAGTCGACGCGGTTCATGGACACTCCTAGTGTGTTCGTTCCGGGCCACTCCGCCACGTCGAGCTCCGTCACGGCTGAGCCGTTCGGGGTGGAGGTGTTGCCGGCCATGGCCAGCTTGGACGAGAAGAGGAAGTCCTCGCCTGCCTCCGACATGGGCTTGCATGGGTGCCCGTTAACCGAGATCGCCTTTCCGTCGAGGTCTGCCACGCAGAAGTCCTGCAGAGGATCTGGGTCGGTGGCCAGGATGGCCGGAGCAAGCAGGAGCATGGTGAACAGCACAGCTAGGGTTTTGGAGTAAGCCATTTTGGAGCTCGCTATGCAACCAGCAGCTTAGCTAAAGCTTTAGCTAGAGTTTGGTGAGAGTGTCTAAAGGCAATGGTAGCTTGCTAGCTGTGGTGGATGAGTTACTTTGTGAGTAATGGAGCCCTTTATATAGTGATGCATGCGGGCTTGCATGAAGCTAATTGCTGCTGCTACATGCGGTGGGGTGCATGTGTGGATACGCGAGGCAGTGTTTTTTGAACGTGGAGTGTATTACTTGCGTCGAGATCACCTTCCGATAAAAAAAAACCTGTATCAAGCTGGACCTATCAAAGTCAGCAGTCAAGGCCATCCCGGCTGCTAAGGATGGACCTACTAACAAGCAACGATATAGCGCTACATCTAAATGGAGTATTGCGGTTGGAAACATATGTTCATAATATTCGTGAACACCTCTACACATCCTCGGCTCCACCTCCACCCCGTATTCCTGTCGGAAGGCTTGTGTGTTCTAAGTTCTAAGTGGGAATGGAATGGGAGCTAGGTTCATCTTGTGAAATTCCCAGTAGTATGGGCTCATTTTAGAAGAGTATTTTACTATGGCAATAATTTCTACTTACCACTACAATTGTTATATATCCACCAAATTAGCAATCCGCAACTATTGTTGATAATCAAAAATACAATTTGGCCATTATCTAACAAAGTTTTACCTTTGACAAAAGGAGGGAAAGCCCCTAGTCTCGGCTCATTTTTTGAAAAATGTCTTGCAAATTTATCTCCGTATTTTTCATGTTAACTGATTGCTTAAAAAACACTCTGTCACGCTTTAAAGCTACATGCAATAGTCAAAGAGATAAAATCACTGAGGTATTTGAAACTAAGGGTCGAATTACTTGTTTAGTTTTGAAATTCAAGTATTCATCTATCTCGATTCTAGACAGTACGGAGGGACCAACAATAAACTTATTTCTCTTCAGATGCCCTTTTCATTCCTAATTTGGTGTCGAAGGCAACTATACCGTGCCTGCCTGCCTGGAATCTACTGGCGTCACAACGAGATTAAGGATAGAGGACCTTTCTGAGCAACCATTGATCGTGCCGAAGAAAAAGTTGGACAGGTTATTTGATATGATAATGTGGAATGAGAAGCTTGCTTAGAATGAGATGTTGGTGGAGAGAGATTGTTCGTTTAATCATGGAGGAGCGACAACTATGTTAAGCAGATGTTGCTCGCTGTCCCTGGTGGTTTTCGTATTGTGGGTGATGTGTATTCAAAATTTGACTTGTGTTACTCTCCATTGGTTGCATTGCCTTGACAAAAAAGAAGTGTTCTAGGGAGCCATTTATTTTGAAAATCTCAGAACTCATATTTTGAAGTTTAAAAAATCTGAAAATAATCATGGAAATAAACGATGATTCATTCTACCTATTGGCAAAATCTCTAATCAAACTAAATCATATTCCACGTTACAAAAAATAACATATTATGACCGATTTGGGAGAGTGGAAACTCACTACTTTTCATTTTTACGCAGTCCAAAGTAGAAATAGTTGCAGTTGAGATTTTTCATGATGGTATAATATAACATTGTCTACACATCTAGGATTTTTTCAGATATTTAAAATATTCAAAATTTTATTTGATATTTTCTAATAAAAGTCTCCCCCAAGAGTGGGGCTCCATATGTCGCACTACAGGTTTGCGCATTAACATGGTACTGAAGATATACCTTCGGTAACTAGTTTCCGACGTAGTGTATACTATATAATACCCAAGAAAATTACAATATTCGTTAATGAGCATGTGAGGCAAAAAAATCGATAACTGTGATTCAATCAAACTGACAACCTAGAATGTGTTTTAAATTTAATTCTTCCAGCAGTTTTTTATTTAATAGAAACTAGCAAGGTGGCCCTCGCAAATGCGAGGGCATCATCTTTGACTAATGAATATGTTTAATTTGAATTTTTATAGATACTGGATAAATATGAAAATCTAAATAAAAACATCAAATGACTGTCGAAAATTATCGAAGAGAAAATCACACACATTGATCCTCGAATATATGGAAGTAGGTTTCTAATTTTTTTAATCCATTTCACAAGTTCTATTAGCTTGGTTACTTTTAAACGGAGGTAGTGCTATTTTAATACATATTTTTTCTCTTTGTGCCAAGTTATTATTTTACTGAAAAATGACTACAACGACTAACATGGCTCATAGTTGGAAAACGCGGTAGGCGTAAGCGAGGCAGTAAGTATTGGCCTAGCGCCTAGGCGATGCTTAAGCGCACCAGGTGTGTCCTAGGCAGTATATAGTTTTTGTCAATTTGGGTTATTTTATATCTACACATACTAATTTAGCTAGCGCATAGAAATGAGTAAACTAACAACTCTCATTTGATTATGTCATCTCATGAGTATGTTCAATAAGAAATGTATTTCTTGATAGATAAGACAATTTCTTAGTTATGTTACCTAATGTTCCGCTTATGACCTAGGCAAGACGTTTGTCCATCGCCTAGTGCCTTAGCGCTGCCTAGGCGCCGCCTAATCCAACATCATGTAACCTATTATATTTTAATCAAACATCACCCTTTTAGCCATATCTGCATAATTGGGGACAATTACATTCTCGATTATGCATCGTTGTTTCTTTTGATAGTGAGACAATTGTAGTAGATTTTTCAACGGAAGATGTATTATAGGTGTGTCCATACATATGGTCGTGGTGCGCTCACCATTATACCTACATCGTACTTCAAAAATTGTATTTATCTTGTGATTATTAAATATTCTTATATACTCGCTCTGTCTGGAAATAGTTAACACAAATTTGTGTAAATATAGATGTAGTACTCCTTATTAATCATGCACGTATATTTAAGTATGTCATGTTGTTGTGTTCTTCATGAACATGTCAACAGGTTAAGATGGTGTCATACAAAATAAAATTCTATTGGATCTATCCAATCCATGGTGTTTCCAAATAGATCAACGCCCATTTGATAGTGATCATGTGGCTCGTCTTTTTATTTTATATTTATAATCAAACATCGTCCTTTTAGCCATATCTATATAACTGTAGACGATTGCATTCTCGATTAAGCATTGTGATAGCGAGTAAATATTGGTAGCTCTTTCAACGTACGGCGTATTATAGATAGTTCACACATATGGTTCGAATATACTTACATCATACCTAATGTTTCCAATAAAAATGGTAATCTAATTATTATTATGTCCTCTCAATCATGCACATATATTTATATATACTCCCGCTATCGTGAAAAATAGTTAACACAAATTTGTCCGAATTTGAATGTAGTACTAACACTGATAAAAAACGATTGACACTTTGGATGTAATACTAACGCTCATTGGACAGTGGTCGGGTTACAATTGTTCTTCTTTTTGCTCCTTGTATTTTATATTTATTTTATAATGAAATATCGTCATTTGAGCCATATCTATATAATATTTTTCGATTATGAGTCGTTATTTTATTGACACTGAGTTAATAGTGGTGGTTCTTTCAAATGATAGTGTATTATAAATATGTCCATATGATATAGTCTTCCCAATCATGTATAAATAGGTATATATTAGCTCTTCATCCGAAAATAGTTTACAAAGATTTGTCTAAATATTAATATAGTAATCTCTCTGATAGAAAATGATTGACACAAATTTGTTTAAATACAGATATATATATAGATATTTTTAATTTGTCGATACAACCATATTAGACAAATTTGTCGAACCGTAGAGTAAACTTTTATCACACATTAAAAATAGGGAGTATAATTTTTTTGTGAGCTCAGAGAGAAAAATAGTCATCCATTGACTCGACTTAGCTGAGTACTATTCTTTTTTTTTTGACGGGATGGCCTTGCTTCTTGATTGCTAGCATCTGCTACGTGATGGGTCCACTTTTTTTTTTGAAGCTGACCCGGTCAGCTGCTTTACACAATTAAATATTAAATACGTGACATTAGTTTTTTTCATAGACACGTGACAACATACTCGGGCTAATAATTAAAAGGTTACGTTGTTACTAACCTTTTATTAAATCTTAACCATATATTTTAGATCTAACTATCTAAATTAATTTGGATGATGTGGATTAACGTGACGTCTCGAAAAACTGACTCATTTTACTTTTAGTATATAATCAATAGTATATAATAGATAGATGGTTTCTGGTAGTCAAAGTTGGAAGGTATCATTGCCTCTAGAACTTGAGTTATATATACATGAGAAGGAGTGCATTAATTGTACATTTCTACTTCCAGGAAAACATTTTGAGAAAACCAAACTCCACGACGAAATTACAGGATCTTGAATACTAACAAGGCACTTTCTTCTCTTTGATTTGAATCCGGCCGGCCGCGGCAACGCGCGCATGAGAGGGAGAAGCGGAACTGCGGAAGGCCTCTATGATATGATGGCCCTGTCGTCAGCTTGATCGATCGCAGCAGACTCGCTGATTGTCACCGTGTAGTTGACAGCCATGCGAGCTTTCGTTGTTTCGCTAGCGTCTCCTTCCGGCAATGGAATAAGCCGCCAGGACTTGGGGTCATACTATCAGCAGTATATGATTTGCTCACTGATCACGTAAGCACGCAGGCAATCAAAAATCTGTATATATTATGTTCTCAGTGAAGCATTGACAAGTCACCGCAGCCACGGGCAATCAGAGCGAGCAAGAACTGAAACCAGCAGATCGGTGTCTGGACCGCGACACACCAACGGCCAACGACGGTGGACAAAGCGCTCACGGATATGTAAAAATATATGATAATTTACTAAGTTATTTCAAAGTTGAGGAAATTCGAAGGCTATAATGTAAGTTTCAAAACTTGCCCCCATTTTCTAAGTTTTTAGTTATTTTTTAGAATCGAGACCTTGCGTGATGCGCATTTAAAATATGTTACAAGATTCTGATCAGTCAAGATTCAAGAAACTAGTCCAAAACTAAAACTCCTAGAACAACCATACCCAGATTTTTGGAGCCAGATCTTCTGACGTTGGCAACCCTGACTTTGAGTCACTGATAAGTGGGTCCTACATGTGGGCTCCACACGTCAATGACCCAAGGTTATGAAAAGTTAAGATTAGAAAAGTTAGAGGATCTCGTTCCAAAAAAAGAAGTACACTGCGAGGCCTGGGTAGAGTAGACCTTTTGAATCTGAGGATGATTTTGCATTAAAAAAAATCTGGAACAAGATCATCTAACTTTTCTATTCCTATGGACGGAGATAGAAGGAAATAGAGCATCTCCACTCGCACCCTAATTTTTTTTCTTGTACAACTCAAAATATATGCGGTTTAGGGGTGCTTGACACATGTCCGCCACATTCGGTGGTGTTGCCCTCAAACAAAATAGAAAATACAATTATACTAAAATTTAGTAAAAGGGTGAAAATTTATTTTGTATTAAATTTTTTTGAATGAAATTTAAATAAGGTCATCGACGCTCGTAAACCCTAGTCCTCGTCCTCGGTTGTGACTTGTGAGGGTGGGCACTCCGATGCGCTGCACGTAAGGTGGAAGCGTCGAAGCCACTAGAGGAGGAGACCTTCTGCGTTGTGAGCTTGATAGTTTTCATGACCCGACAAGTATAGTACGTCTTGATCTCGGTGGCACCAGAAAAGTCTAGATTAAATTTTTATTCTTCTTGCATGTTTTTACACGCTTTTTAAAAATGGCACTTTACCTCCCAAGCACCGGTGCTACTCTGATTGAAAAGTTCAAAATAAATATTTAAACGTTAGAAAAATACTGAAAGGTAATGATGTATAATATAAGAGTGTAAATTATAGTACAAAATTATTTTTATTACTACCTACAAAAATAATCATTTTGAATTTGAAACAATTATAGATCTGTACATTTCTCATTTATTGTAGCTCGAAATGCAAAGTATTCGCGTTGTGATTTTACACGTGGATAGAATACATCATTGAGAATATGCATCATTTTCTTCAGATTTTTTTAAACTAGTAGAATTGTTTCAAACAGATGGAGCACTGGTGCACGGGAGTAATAAATTTGCACTCCTCGGTTTTGAGCTTAATTCACGACTGTTATCAAAAGAAATGGCATAATCACGATGGGCTTGGCCGCATTATGGGCTGGTCAAACAGATACAGCCTCTGAATTTTTGGTCTTGGCAAGGTCTGATTCTCACGTTCCGCGATGCACCAATAGCAGCCACGTTCGGCTCAGCCCATGAGTCTAATGAAGAGTCAGGGCTTTCTATAAGAAAAACTGGCGCATATACTTCATAAAAAAAAGTTCGTCAACCTCTAAACTTCGAAATATGTTTTTGCCCTACCCATCCGATAAAGTTTTGAGTCAACTGTTGGGGGGCAAACAACGTAGAAATGCCCAAAAGAAAAAAAAAGGAAACAAAGAAATAGCAGATGTTGCATGTCCGGACAGCCTGAGATAAGGGCATTTACAATGCAAGGTGCTTATGTGAGGTAATTAGAAAATAAACCGGTTTTACCTAAACACCGGTGCTTATTCGTACTAGACAAATGTTTAACTAGGCACCCCTGCTATAGAAATAGGCACCGGTGCTTATGAAAATGCTTGGTTTATTTTTGTAACCACCTTGCATTGTACATAGCCTGAAGCAGCCGTAAACAAGGTAAACAAGGTCTGATTGTATCAAAACCACGCGGGAGGGAAAATCCCCCACCACCGTAGACGGTAGCCAACCGTACAACAAGAGCACACCGAGCCATTGGAGGCGGAGGGTAGCAACAACACAGCCACCTAGAGGACGTGCTGATCGGACACAATAGCAGAGACACACCAGGCCGCGCTGCCCGACCGAGCCTCAGAGGGATCGTAAAGTCCCACGGCCATGTTGTTGCACGTAAGCGAACACTTCCCATGATCGGCCCATAAGCTCGGCCGGACCCAGATGGGCACGCGAAGCTCGCGCTGCCACACTACAGATAGACGTTGTTGTCATCTCTGTCATGAGCCGCTTAGCAAACCAACCGGAGGCGCCGAGGTAAAGCCCATCCTAACCTAGATCAGAGCCGAAGAGCCCAAATCTAAGCATGTAGTGCCAGAGCTTTACCATCGTCGCCCTTGCCACCACCACATCGACCACCCGCCCCGCACTAGGGAGTCCACGCCGCTGCACCAGACCTTCTCCGCTAAGATGCACCACATAGGCCAAGGCTGCCCCACGCACCCAAGACCATGAAGGGAGAAGCCTAGGGTCCGCTGCCATCGGCGTCGCCCGACCAAGGGCCAGCACAACACACTACACTGGTGACGGAGCGAGGGAGGAGAGGATGGGTATGCTGGGGTTTGGGGGCGGAGACGCGGCCCGGCGCCGCGGGGCCGGCTCGGGTCACGAGAGGGAATGAGTGTGTCGGGTGCGCTCTGGTCGGACTCCCGAGTTTTTCTCTCAACCTCTAAACCTTGTTGAGACCATCCTCTGATCTTGCCTATTTCGCCTATACTTTGTCATTCCACTGTATTCTATCGAATAATAAAAAAGAAGGTTAGAGTGGGGTTGTAACCATGGAAAAAATAGCACACATTTCTATAACATATCTGCAGGGTCCACGCTAAATTTTACCACTTTTGAGCGCTATGAAGTTATTCACGAAATAGCACGCTAAACCGTCGTAACTTTAGCACGCTATTTTCTTTTTTCAGCATATCAGCGCGAAGAACCGAGTTTTCCACATTAAGAAGAAGAGGAAACCTTTTCTGTTTGTGTTGATGATGAACTACAATCTACAGATTCCTCTTCTGATTTCTACGCCACATACATTTTAAGTTCTGCCAAAAGTTAAAAGAACCTAAGAAAACATGAACATGGCATAAACATTTTGTTTACATGGCAGAAATAAAGTATGATGAAAAATACATATATTTATGTATGTTTTTGGATTTCAAGTGTCATGACTCATATCTTGATCCATTAGATGGCAAATCATCTCCACTAGCTGATATTTAAGTTATTGTGGTTAAAAGAGCTAATCAAGGATTATCTAGATCATAATTGCAACAAAAAAGAATGAATAGCTAGAGCTGACATATATATTTGAAGCTACCATGATCTGGAATCCACTTGCCAGTTTGCTACTGCCTATCGTCGGTGTTAGGAATAACCACGACATGTATATGCGAGTTGTATACGGGGAGGAGTCCGTATAGTGTAGGAACTAGGAGTCCTATTCCTACTAGGTTAGCTATGATCAAACCGCTATATATACATGTGTAGCACCCTGTAATCAGACATCGATTTGAGAAGAAATAAAGAAGAGAAGAGAAGAGGTGCGAGACGCACCTCTAGCAACAAATCGATCCCAGCGATTATGTGAGTACGTGAGTAGCTAGGTATAGATCGATCGATCCGATCGAGATGTCTACATGTGTGCTTAGCTGATCATACGTGAGTGTCGCCGGAAGTCTACTGAGGAGTTGTGATACGTACGCCTGTCGTCAGAAAGTACTTGACGGGCAGCGACGTAAAGAGAGCTCTACGTCCGTGTATCGTCGGAAAGAACTCGACGATCGTGAAGAGAAGATCGGGATAAAACCAAGGAGGAAGGTGAAGTACGCATTGTCTCGTCGGAAACTCGTCGTCGTCTACGTCGGAAAGTACTCGACGTATAGGGGCATATCCAACAACTGGTATCAGAGCCTGGTCAAGCGACGACGAGGAAACGAAGAAGGAGAAGGCGACGGCTGCGGCGAAGCAGGCGCCGGTGACGTCCGAAGCTAGCGGCAAGCCGCTCATGATTATGTCAAGAACAAGTTATGTGCCGATTCAGTATCCAATGCTGACCGACACAAATTATGTGGTTTGGGCCACTAAGATGAAATTCATACTCCGAAACCTCCGTGTCTGGAAGGCTATAGAAGGCGATGGCGCGGTGGAGGACGAGGTTGACGATGGCGCTATGGCTGCTCTCTCGCAGTCCGTACCAGATTCCATGGTGATGACTCTTGCCAATTACGAGACGGCGAGGGAAGCGTGGGAAGCAATACGGGAGATGCGAGTCGGCGAAGATAATGTGAAGCGTGCCCGTGCACAAGTGCTTAAGAGGCAACTTAACAAGTTGGAGATGTCCAAAGGAGAAACAATCGCTAAGTATTCCGAGAAGCTAACGAATTTGGCAAGTGAGATTAAATCTCTCGGAGGATCCATCACGGATACGGATATCGTCGAGAAGCTGTTTTCATCGGTCACCGATGAATTCACGAATATTATCGGGACGATCGAGCAGTTCAGCGATGTCACAAAGATGACGGTGTCTGAAGCGATTGGAAGATTGAGGACACACGAAGAGAATCAGAAGGGAAGAAAAGAGTCCAAGGACAATGGTGAGAAACTTTTGTATTCTCATGCTGATCTTGAAGCTCGACTTGCTAAAGAGCGGGATAAAAGGAAGGATAAGCAACGCCCAGCGAAAAAGTACATCACTGACCAGGATAATGATGAGCAAGATGATGATGAGAAAGAAGACGACGATGAAGAAGAGGAGGAGGATACTCCGCCGAGGAGGAAGTTTGACATAAAGAAAGTAAGGTGTCATAACTGCCGAGAACTCGGGCACTTCAAGTCTCATTGCCGGAAACCATCAAAGCAGAGGGCTCTCTTGGCCCAGGAAGAAGACGATAGTCCGATGCACCTGATGTGTGAACTGGTGGACGAGGATGATCCAATTCTTCAAGTGGTGGCTGAAGAAACAGACACGCTTGTGGAAGAGAAAGTTTGCATTCAAGTTCCGGAAACTCGTGTCGATGCTACTGACACGGACGGGAGGTGATCCAAGAACTCATGCCGATAGTGCTGGTATGAAGGCATACATGGTGCCAGAAGTCCATGATATGCGGCGTAGTGTCGCGTCGCAGAAAAAAGAAGAGAAGACGTACATGGCGTCAGAAGTCCATGAAGTGAGGCCCATGGTGTCGCAGGGAAGAGTGAGGCGCATTGTTGCGTCATGGGGCAAACCTATCGTTATGGAAGAAAGAAGCAGCATGCCCGGAGGTAGTCCAGAAAAAGGAGAAGAGGACAAAGCGAGTCCAGCTGGAAGTAGGCCGTCCAAGCCATCAGCTGATGACAAAGGAGGAGGTTCACCTCATGAGGGGCTACAGTCAGAGGAAGTTCAAGGGGCACCCAACCCAGAAGACGGCATGCAGGGAACACAACAAGGAGTACCTGTACCGCCAGGAAGTGTTCAAGGGGAAAGGAAACATGCTGAGGAAGTGGCAAAATTTGAGGATACCGATACGATGGAGTATTGGCGTGAAGCATTGTCGTTGGCAGAAGAGCGACAAGATGAAGGTGAGGTGTATCTTGCACGGCTACATTTGTTCAAGGTAATTATTCCGGAGATGAAGCCGATGAAGTACACAGAAGATTGCTTAAAAAGCACCGAAGCAAATATGACGTTTGAAGACATGGACAAGAAAGATTGTCGCCGTCAAAGAGAAGATCAGTCGACAAATGTAACGTCGATGTCATGGATGTCAGCAAGAGCGACGAAAGTAATGTCGATGATGATGGTTGAAGCGGCGAAAGTAATGTCAAGGGTATCACCTACGCAAAGCAATTGGCGTATTTGGGATCCAGGAACATATGAAGCACATGTCGTGCTTAGGGGGGTGATTGTTAGGAATAACCATGACATGTATATGCGAGTTGTATACGGGGAGGAGTCCGTATAGTGTAGGAACTAGGAGTCCTATTCCTACTAGGTTAGCTATGCTCAATCCGCTATATATACATGTGTAGCACCCTGTAATCAGACATCGATTTAAGAAGAAATAAAGAAGAGAAGAGAAGAGGTGTGAGACGCACCTCTAGCAACAAATCGATCCCAGCGATTATGTGAGTACGTGAGCTAGCTAGCTAGGTATTGATCGATCGATCCGATCGAGATGTCTACATGTGTGCTTAGCTGATCATACGTGAGTGTCGTCGTAAGTCTACTGAGGAGTTGTGCTACATACGCATGTCGTCAGAAAGTACTTGACGGGCAGCGACGTAAAGAGAGCTCTACGTCCATGTATCGTCGGAAAGAACTCGGCGATGGTGAAGAGAAGATCGGGATAAAACCAAGAAGGAAGATGAAGTACGCATTGTCTCGTTGAAAACTCGTCGTCGTCTACGTCGAAAAGTACTCGGTGTATAGGCATATCCAACAGCCGGCCGCTGCGTTTTGGCTTCCACACTGCACATTCTCTGGTCGCTGCAACCCCAGAACCACCATTCCAACTAAAGAACCCACAGCGCTACACCAATCAAGCGACCGGCTCCTAAAATATGCAGTTCCAAACGAGGGAAAACTGACGGTGACATCGCACATGAACAGGTTACAGGTGCACTATCCATTTGAAGCTACCATGATCTGGAATGGGAGGTTTGGGGATGCATCAGGCCGAAGCTAGTTCGCCAACCCTATCTAACGTGGGAAAAGGGCTAGGGGAAGCTGAACATCCCCTGAAGTGTGCTGGTTTTCCTACCTAAAAAAGCTCTCTCGTCAGGGCACAACTACTGCCAGAGTCTTCTTGCTTTTATCTCTCCAAGCCCCATGTGGTTAACGGCTTTGATCAAGCGAGGTTTCGAGAATCGGTTAAAAATGGTGATGGTGATGATATATTGACGAAAAAATATGATCAAAGGTTCGATGATCATTCAACCGCAAGTCGTTAGATCCTAGGTGTAGGCTCAGCTTTTCTGTTGCTCTAGTTTCTGTTCTTGCGCTACTTTCTGCCTGTTATGTATGCGCAGAGTTTACAATACAAAACGTAGAAATAGGAAAACAGTAGGGTTACAATGTAATGCTAGTCTGAATTTCACGAAACTGAATTTGCAAAAAAAACTACAGAAAAATTATATGAATTTAAATCAAGGTTTGGGTAACCGGAAGGTAAATTTACCGGCCAGTAATCGCAAATCCCAAGCACCCCTGGTAAAGGCTTACCGCGCAAAAAATTCAGGAAATTTTGAATTTCAGTGGCAAAAGATAAAATAAATACCAAGTGCATGTCATTTACGACGAAGAGAATTATTACGGAAGTGGTTGTGTGCCCACGGAAGCCTTTGTTGGAACTGGATTTGGTTACCGATCGAAATACCGGGGTAACCGGATTTCTCGGTGCCCCCCAGTAAATGTGTTTACCGGACGAAAGATCTCGGAGCATTTGCATTAGGACAGATTTCATCCTTTAATCAATTTTTAAATTACGATTGGAAATTTTGACTGGTAACCACGGTTACCGGAAATTTCGGCCCCCTCCGACAATTTATTGGAACAACTATCCAAAACCTTGGGTAGAAGTCACATGCCGGCCTTTTCTATTTTTAGAATCAAAACTAACTGATGCAAATAAAGGTACTAATAAAATGGCGTGGCTCATAGGCGCAGCAAGGCAATACTAGTTAGGTTGCCAGCAAAGTTGTGTCCAAACCGAGTTTTACATGTATTTGCTTATTTATATGAAAATTTAAATTCAAATTTTGCTTGAAAAATTTGCTTAGTAACTGTCCGAAATTTTCGTTAACCGTGGCAACCGAGAATCCCTAGCACCCTCGGTAAAATTTTGTAATCCAGTACCCAAAACCTTGATTGTAACACAAAGGAGATTCTTAAAAAAGATACTATGGCTTACATTCCTATGAACTGACTCTGAAAAGGTTTCAATGGTTTCAAAATTTGTGTGAAAATTACTCTGAACCGGAGAAGCCTCAGCACACCATCCAGTCCATCCATTCAACACAACAGAGACGAAGAAAGCCGGCCAAGAAAGGAGTAACTGGCAATTTTTTTAAAGCAGAAAAGACAGGAACAAACAACAAAACAGGTGGCTCATCCACTGACAGGGACGTTGTTAAAGTGCACCTGGGTTAGCAGCACCTGATCGATGCAGTAGAAACCGACGCAGGCTAGCTGCAGCGGCATGATGAAACGCACGCACGGACGGACGAGGAAGCGGGACAGGCCAGCTTACATAAAGGAAGGCGCGCCTGCGTTTCTTCATCCCACAGGTCGCTTCAGTGCTGCGAACTGACCACAAACGCCCGCTCCATTCGTCTTCCTCCGTTCGCCGGTGGGCTGCGGAGCCATGTCCCCCGTGAAGGCCGAGGACCTGGTGCCGTTCCCCTGCCACGAGCAGTTCAGCGGCCTCGACTACTGCATCACCAGCCCGCCGCCATGGAGTGCGTACCAATGCATCAAGTCTTAGCTGTCGATGGATTTTACTAGTTCTGAGATGTTCTTCTAATGTCTTTGCTTCCTTGGTGCAGTCACCACGGTGATCGTGGGGTTCCAGCACTACCTGGTCATGCTCGGCACCACCGTGATCATCGCCACCATCCTCGTCCCGCTCATGGGCGGCGGCCATGTGAGCTCCCCTCTTTCTTTCCTTCCATGTTTGACAATAGCTCACACTGCCATTGCCATGTAAGTATTTGTCGTCGTGACACGCTCGTGTGCATTGCAGGAGGAGAAGGCGGTGGTGATCCAGACCATCCTGTTCCTGTCCGGGATCAACACGCTGCTGCAGGTGCACTTCGGCACGCGGCTCCCCGCCGTGATGGGCGGCTCCTACACCTACATCTACCCGGCCGTGGCCATCATCATCAGCCCGCGGTACCTCATCATCATCGACCCCTTCGAGGTTCGTTGCGAACAAAGCTAGCCACCGTTTCTGCTTCTGCTTCCTCTGCTCTGGTGACTCATGCTTTCAGTAAGAATGACTGATCCATGCTCGACCGACGCCCTGTTTTATTCTTCAGAGGTTCGTGTACACGATGCGGTCGCTGCAGGGCGCGCTGATCATCGCCGGCGTCTTCCAGGCCGTCATCGGCTTCTTCGGCATATGGCGGGTCTTCATCCGGTTCCTGAGCCCGCTCGCGGCGGTCCCCTTCGTGACGCTCTCGGCGCTCGGCCTCTTCTACTTCGCCTTCCCTGGGGTCGCTAAATGCATCGAGATCGGCCTCCCCACGCTCATCCTACTCATCTTATTCGCCGAGGTTTTACCCTACACTTATTATTAGCACCGTTTTTACATTAATCCAGAATATGTTTTCTCGACGTTTATCACTCAACGAGCGATAACTTACGTGTGTGTTGCAGTACGCGTCCCATTACTTCGCGGCAGGGAGCTTCGTGTTCGGCCGGTGCGCCGTGCTGGTGACGGTGATCATCGTGTGGATCTTCGCCGAGATACTCACGGCGGCCGGCGCCTACAACGAGAGGAACCCGGTGACGCAGTTCGCCTGCCGCACCGACAGCTCCGGCCTCATCCACGCCGCGCCATGGTATGAACACCCTCTGGCGCGTTACTGCTCTGCTCAGTCTTCTTGCTCGATCTCGAGAGGCTCACATCCGCAGCGTGTTACTTCTGCCTTGAGCAGGGTCAGGTTCCCTTACCCGTTCCAGTGGGGGTACCCCATCTTCTGCGCGCAGGACTGCTTCGCCATGATGGCCGCTTCATTCGCCTCGCTAATTGAGGTACGCATCATCAGTACTGCTCGATCTTCATGTTAATCTCTACTCCAGTATAAGCGCAAACAAGGGCAGCATTTTTCTTAATATAAACAAATCCTCATAAAGACAATTGTTTAACCAGAAAAAGATGTATCTCACAAAGTAATTCGGCTTCTTGGGTAACAGCATACTTTAAATTTAAGCACAATAATTAGCATGTCATGCCTATAGCGGTTCGTTCCAAATCTACAAACTTAAACATTAGTTATATCATGTGAATGTCTTGAGTTTACTCTGATGATCACCTGTACTTTCAGTCTACCGGCACCCTAATTGCAGTGTCGAGATACGCAGGCGCAACGTTCGTCCCACCTTCAGTTTTTGCTCGTGGAATTGGCTGGCAGGTACTTGAATAACACAGTGAAATGCTCAGTTCTTCTCATGAATCTTTTGCTCGGAGTTTCACTCACTGCAATGCAACTTCCAAACTACCAGGGCATATCTATCATACTGAATGGGATGTGCGGTACATTGACGGGCACATCAGCTTCAGTGTAATGAGCTCTACCTCTACTCCAGAACTCTCAGTGTGCTAAGAGCCACTGCTCAGAACTCACCTGACCGAACGTTTCCCAACTAACTGTCCTTGTTTGATGCATAGTGAGAACTGTGGTCTACTGGCCTTGACACGAGTTGGAAGCAGACGAGTTGTAAAGATTGCAGCCTTGTTCATGATTTTCTTCTCACTGTTTGGTAAGGCTCCCATTATCTGAATCTTTCAGCAATATCAGCAGTCAGTACTCATATGAAGACTTCAATTGGCTGACATGGCTTAACAATCAACAGGAAAATTTGGGGCAATTCTCGCATCTATTCCATTGCCAATTTTCTCTGCACTGTACTGTGTTCTCTTTGCATATTCTGGTGAGCATTATGCACCGGCCCACAAGAGTTTCATGGAATCAAATGCTCGAATGTTCATAACATTTTTGTTCTGTTGATCTTGTTTTCTGTCTTAAACAGCTGCGGCAGGCCTCTGCTACCTTCAATACTGCAACCTTAACACCCTAAGGACCAAGTTCATACTCAGCATCTCCTTGTTCCTAGGGCTGTCCATACCACAGTACTTCCGGGAGTTTGAGACATTCTATGGATTTGGACCAGCACACACACGTTCACTAGCGGTATGTATACTCAACCACATGTTGACACAGCTACTTCCTGTAAGTTATATCTTTCACACTGATCATTACCTGAAACTTCTTCTCATATTCATTGAAATCTCAGTTCAATGTCATTGTCAATGTGATATTCTCCTCGCCCGCAACTGTTGCTGCCATACTTGCCTACCTTCTGGATTGCACGCATCTCTACTGGGAACCCCATGTGAGGAAGGACTGCGGCTACCTGTGGTTGGAGAAATTCAAGTCCTACAGACATGATGTCAGAAGTGAGGAGTTCTACGCTCTCCCATATGGCTTGAGCAGGTACTTCCCCTCACTTTAGGATATGCGACAATGCGAGGATGAAGCAGTGGGAAATAGGAATTAGACGGGGATTCAAGGGATCATTTGTATATGCAGAAATATGTGATGTTTTGATTCTAGCTTGTAAGACATTTTGGATGAGAAATGTAGCATACTTACTGAGAGATTCAAGTGAGGATAATGTCATCATTAACCAAGGCGAGCTTCCAATGCCTATCACCAGTTTTACCTGGTCTTGTCTCTGATCTGAAACAGAAGAACAAACGACTTGTAATTCAGTTTTACCCCTAATTATAAAGAGCAGAATGTAAACGCTTCACGAGGAATTGGATCGACGAAACAGCTTTGGTTCTCTCCCAGTAAACTCTGCACCAGTCAGTAAATTTCCTCATTTGTCATGGAATATATTTTGCACGTATGAGGTAAATTATGGAGCATCCTCACCCGAAAAACTGCTATTTGTATGCAACCTGTTTGGAACAAACGAATCTTTTGGGGATTTGACCAAAAGGGGATTTCACCAAAATTGAAATGATCTAATTACAGCAGGACTCTACAGAATGAACATATTCCTCAAATAAATCGCGCAAACCAATTAGGCAACATCAAAGCATGCGTTTCCTATCTATAAATAGGATTTAGCATCTTAATTGATACTAAATATACTAATCAGCACATGTTATCATATACTCCTACTATATACACCAATACTCTAGGGAAAATTTGAGACTTTGGCACTGTCCAGCACAGCTGCATCCTTGGGAACCCAGACCGTGCTGTGCTGCCTTGAGGTGGCATTCACTCGGCTGCGACCGCCAGGTCGCTGCTTGGATCATCCATTGATTGCCGCTGCTTCTTCAATAGCTACACCTGGCATGCGTCCGCCTCACCTGGAATGCTAGCCAAAGCTGATTCTGCGCCCTGCTAAATCAATCCCTTGAGGCCTTGACGGCTTGACCCCCTTAATATCTAAACTGACGCCTTCCAGTAGTAAGCGTCTGTCGCTTTGCCAGCCACAATGGTTGCGGCTGTTTCTGTGCTGCGGCCATCTAATCCCTCCTTACCATCAGCCTGCTCGCCTGGCACACTGCTTAATACAGATGCATTGTCCTCACATCCTGAGGCCTCCACCTTATTCCCATCCAGCAAATCACTGCTTGGTGCCGTGCTGCTTGCCTGCCTCCCAAGGGTTTCTTCTTCCCTTTGTTGTTCGACTTGACGCCTCGCGGCGGTGATGCCTTAGCCACCTTGCTATCCGAGGCTGTTTCTGTGCTCTGGTCACCCCACCGATTCCTGTGAACCCCATGTGAGGAAGGGCTCGGGGGACCTGTGGTTGGAGAAATTCAAGTTCTACAGGTATGATGTAAGAAGTGAGGAGTTCGCCGCTCTCCCATATGGCATGAGCAAGTACTTTCACTCACTTTAATATGTGACAATGCAAGGATGAAGTGGTGGGGAGTAGAAATAAGACGGTGATATAAGAAACCACATGTGATGTTCTGAGTATAGCTTACAAAACATTTTTGAAAAGAAATGTAGCCTACTTACTGTGAGAGTCAGATGAGGATAATGCCATCATCAACCAAGGAGAGCTTGCAATGCTTGTAACAGCAGTTTTGCTTTGGTCTTGTCTCTGATCCGAAACAGCATAAAACAAACGCCTTACATCTGATTGGAAACATCAGATTATAAATGCTTCACGAGGAATAGGAGCTTCCATTCTTACCCAGTTAAACTCTCCATCAGTCAGTAAATATCCACAATTATTACTGAATATATTGCACCAAGTCAATTTTAATTCACCGTCCTAACCTGCAATGCCACTTCTTTTTATATGCAACCTGTTTGTAACGCACGGATCTTATGGAAATTCTCACCATAAATTAAAATGATTTAGTTACAGCAGGAGTCTACAGAGATTACCATATTCCACGAAAACTAATCAGGCAAACCAATTAGGCAACCTCAAAGCCCGCACTTCCTATTCATACAAAGGGTTTAGCACATTAATTGGTAGAAAATATACCAACTGGCACATGTTATCACATACTGCTACTATATATACACTACTTTTCTATGGAAATTTTCCAACTGCGGCACTGTCCGGCACAGCAGCACCCTTGGGCACCCAGATCAAGTCGTGCTGCCTTACGACCACATTCACTCGTCTGTGACTGCCAGGCCTCTGCCTATCAGAGTTCCGCACATATGGTGGCTTTATCTGGGCTGCGGTTCTGATGTCCAGCACACACTGCTTCTGCTTGGAGTCCTCGGATTTTTTCACCTGGATCATCCCTTGATCACAACTGTTTCTTAAATAGCTAATGCTCTCAGTAGCCGGATGCGCTAGTACCTTCACCTCTACCAGTGCATGTTTTCCCTGAACGACCTCCGTCTTTGACCCACGGGAGGTCCCTTGACTTACGCTGCTCCTCTGGCTGTCGCTGCCCTCACCTGCCGGGCAGGGCTGAGGCTTCATCCCATAAGACCAATTGGTGCTTGGTGCCATGCCTGTGCGTTTGCCTCCTGAGGAGTCCTTCCCCTTGTTCTCTGCCTTGAAGCCTCGAGCCAGTGATGTGTCGGCCGCCTCACCTGGCATTCTAGCCAAAGCTGTTTCTGTGCCCTGCTCAGCCAATCCCTTGATCCCCTTAATCTCTAAACTGATGCCTTCCGGTGTTGATGAGTCTGCTGGCTTGCTGGTCACAATAGCTGTGACTCTTTCTGTGCTCCGGCCATCTAATCCGTTTCCTCCCTTGCGCCTGTACATCGGCCTGTGAAGCATTTGATACGATGCACCGTCTGCATCGGCCTGCTCGCCTGGCGTACTGCTCACCACAGATGATATGCCCTCACATCCTGAGGTCTCCAACTTCTTCACATCCAGCACATCGCTGCTCGGTGTCGCGCCTGCCTGCCTGCCTCCCAAGGATTTCTTCTCCCCCCTGTTGTCGGACTTGACGCCTCGCGGCGGTAATGCCTCAGCCACTTTGCCCGGCATGCTTGACATGGCTGCTTCTGTGCTCTGGTCACCGGATCGACTTTTCCCCTTGTTATCCAGATTGACTGCTGGCAGTGGTGATGCCTCCACCACCTCACCAGTCGAGCTAGTCATGGCTGTTTCTGTACTCCGGCCATCCAATCCCTTCTTATTACTGTGATTCCTGTGCTTCCGCCTCGCAGGCCCCCGATATGATGCAATGTCCAGCTTGGGCATCTCACCTGAAGCACTGCTGGTCACCAATGCTGTGCTCTGACATCCGGAGGCCTCCCCGTTCCTCTTTTCCTCCGGCTTGCCAGCGTGAGATGGCGCGGTAGGAGGCTTGTCCGGCTCGCCTGGACCAGCAAGCACACCCGCGGAGACCTTCCCCTTATCCGCATTCTGCGCCCTGAAGCCACCCCATAGGGATTCACTGGCCGCGCCGCCGTCCGGCCCGTTATTGCCACGGCAGCCTCCATCAATCTTCTCGACAGCACACACCCTCCGCGGCGGTGGCGGCGGTCGATCCGGCACGACCACCAATCGCTGCCCTCCGCGGGCCCTCTCATTATATCTGGAGGAGGAGGAGGAGGAGGAGGAGGAGGCATGGGAGGAGGACGAGGCCCTCATCTCCGGCCTACGCGCCGCCGCCGTCGCCGCATCCCTAGCCCTCCTCGCCGCGGCCTCCTCCTCCCGCCGCCGCCGCTCCTCAACGAACCTCCTCGCGGCGGCCTCCTCCTCCTCCTGACGCTTCCTCTGCTCCTCCCTAGCCCTCGTCGCGGCGGCCTCCTCCTCCTCCTCCCGCCTCCGCTGCTCCTGGAGGCGCCGGAGGCTGACGTAGTTGGGAGGCACGAGAGGCCTGCCCCGACTCGGCTTCCCGCGCAGCCGCGATGCCGATGCCGCCGCCGCGTCCATCCCCTCCTCTTCGGCGATGCCGCCGCCCGCAAGGAAAGGGGAACGCGCAGGCGCTGCAAAAACGCTTCTAGAAGAGGATTTTTCTGTAGAAGAAGAAGATAAACCGTATTTTCCTCGTGAGCAAAAAATATCCATCACCCAGGACCCATGTGACTCGTGTCCTGGCGTGCGTTTGTGTGTCGCTGACATAGTGGGCCCACCAAATCTTCTGCCTCCAGGTAGAGCTTCTGTTCAGGCAAACCCCACAAGATCCAGGGTTCCTGTCCGGCTTCACAAAGTTTTGCTCAGCAAAGCCGTCGTGTTGTACACCGTCCAAAAGTAAAAAAAGAAAGACTTCGACGTTGACTTGATATAAGAATAAAGACTTCCTGGTCGATTTCAACCCCTACTACCCGTGTGATTCAACTCGTTGAACTTTTTTACTGTTTATTTGTCCAACTAGATCTAGATGAGTAACGCCAACATCTCAGTTGCCCGTTCGTAAATGAAGAACTTTTCCTTTACAAACACTACTACTCATGACATACGAGGCAATAAGCAATTCATGGTACATTTCACAATATTTTTACTACTCCGTATGATATTCACACCACAACTATTGATCAAATTTTCAAAAAATGCCGTCTATTGACAAGCAGAGGAAGCACTACTATATGGCAATCGCTGCGTCAGCCACACAAATACACAATGCCTAGCACATGCACCAGAGCAGATTCAGAGAAGCCAACTACTGATCACCAATTTCCATAAAAGATCCTCAACAATTTATGATCCACTTGTCCATGACCCGAGAAAGGAAAAAAAGGTTCTTGGCAGGCAGTTGTGTTATTATCACAAGATGCTCTAAAGAGATCCATATTTGGACAAAAGTTCCACCATGGAAATCGATTACATGGTAAGCATGGAGCACCTTGCTGCTAGTAACATTCCAATAGTTGTTGCTGAAATGCCATCCGCTGAGATGCTCTCACTGACCCCTGCACAAAGCAAACACTCTTCAATGAATAAATAGATCGAAAAATGTGATTCATACAACAAGAGTTACAAGTTGTGCTCATTTCCGTCAAAGGCTTTCATCGAGTATAATGCCAGTAATGTTTTGTCAGCAAAATATAAATACCACAAACTATGTACATTACCCGACTTGTCGAACTACATCACAATGCCAATATGGAATAGGGGCATAACTACGTACATTAGCGGCCTTGTTGAACTGCATCATAAAGTTACATAGCCAAATTGTATCGCTTGTGCAAAGTGCAAACAATATCACATACAATGTTAAGTACCTCGGACTAAAATGGAATATTTTTTTGTGTTCCCTCCCATTAAAAAAGAAAGCTCGTTACATGTTTCACTCTGTTGTGGTTTGTGCTAATCACATCAATGCTATGCTTTTACACGACGGTGACAAATTACGGCTTGCTTACATAATCAGCAGCATCAACTTTCTAAATCAGTAAATGCTAGCGGATTTGTCCGTTACTCCTCACACACAATGCAGTAGCATGTATCTGGAAGTATATGCTAGCTGAGTTTTACTCTGATCGTTTAGAGTAAATGGTAGAGGGTTAGTCCGTTACTCCTCACGCGCAATGCAGTAGCATATATCAAGAAGTAAATGCAAGCGGGGGTTTTATTCTGATCGTTTAGCGTAAATGACTAAGTGCTAGCGGGTTTGTCCGTTACTCCTCACGTGCAATGCAGTAGCATGTATCTCGAAGTAGATGCTAGTGGGATACGGCCAAGAAAATCTCCTCCAAACCCATGCGCAAAGGCCTTGCATCTATGACCATGCTATGTGCTTGGATGATCTCGAAACAACGCAATGAGTGCATCTACGACAATGCTCGTCCTAGCTGCAGCACCATGCTTGGTCACATCAAGGATGAAGCCTCTCTTTGTGCATGAGACGGGGCACTTGGCCTTCATGTCCTACTGCCGGACAGCTGGGATATACACTACACATTCTTGATGTACACTAGGCTTTCTTGTTGTATGCCTCTTTAGGCATGTAAAAACTCTCCTATCTTTTCTGTGAAATGAAACACAATCTTTTTGCGTTTTCTTGAAAAAAATGTAACCGGAAATAAATGCTAGCGGGGTTGTACTCTGATCGTTTAGAGTAAATGCTAGCGGGTTTGTCCGTTACTCCTCACACACAATGCAGTAGCATGTATCTCGAAGTACTCCCTCTGTTCCACAATATAAGTTGTTTTAGGTGTAATACATGTTGCCTACATTCACACTAAAATGAGTGCACATCTACACTAAAATATGTCTAGATACATGTGTGTACATATGAATGTGAAAAATTGCTAAATGCTAGCGGGGTTTTACTCTTATCATGCTCTAAACTATCAGAGTTACTATCTCAAAGCAATCCTAGGAGTAGCAATTCAAATATTATACACCCATGAGCCAAGTAGTGGATGATCAAGCTGCACCTATGCAGAAAGTAGTGGGTGTGCCAGTTCAGTCAAGTGCAATTCATCTCAGGATTCGTTATGTACTCTCTAACACTTGTCATCAACTTAAATTAACCTCATCCAAAACAAACGTGAAGGTTTTATTTTTTTATTTTACCAGGGTTTTAGTTTTTATTTTTCTTGGCATGCATTTATTAAATGATACTAAGAGAAAAATAACAGCACACTAGAATATAGGTTATACTCCTCATGCAACTTGCAATTTATTACATGTTTTGCACAGCGATATTCAGTATGCTCATGCCATCAGAAAATGTAGAACTTCACAATTCACAAAGCTTACTTGACAGTTAATACAATTCATAAATCATCACTTCATTAGCATAAAGAATATTCTACATTTGCAGTTCACAAAGCAGAGGTGAAGGTCAGCCAGGTTTATGTCCACAAACTTCCCTAGTTTTATGCATAACTCGATTGCATGTAATTGTTAATTCATTAAATCGATTGATGTAAGTATTGGTACCTGAATAACTTAATTTCGCCAATCATTGAATTTTTTGCTCTCTTCACTCAAGATTACTGAGCTGTTCTGGTTCTTTTTCAATTAATTTTCACAAAACTAGTTAGTGACCTCAATGTAAATTATGCACCCTTAAATATTCTGGTGAATCCACCCAAGTACGTGCATCCCTGCATCCGCCTACTGTCATCCCAACAATTGTAATCTTGTTGATAAGCTCGGCCTGCAGCACCTTTTGCACTAGAACCCCTAGTTTAGCAATAGTAGTAAGCACGTAGTGTCCCATACCGAGCCATGTATTCCATTTGTATCTCAGGTTCCAACACCCTTGTAATTTAACTAATTTCTCAAACATTTTATCAAACATGTACAGTGCGCAGCCTAACTCATATCCTTGTTTGCAAAACTTGCCTAATTGAACAGGCTTACTACTAAAATCGCGCCAAGCATTTCGTCGAGCACTTGGAGGGCACCACCAAGAAATCACCATAACCCACTAGAAAGTTCGATCAGGCAAGGGAACCGCGATAACTACCAACCAAGCACATCAATGATACGAAAGTGGCGGGAGGAGGACTGGCACTGACCTGATCTTCTTGATGAGGATCTCGCGGAGCTTCTTGCCGAGCTCCTGCGAGCGGACGCGCGCCATGAGCGCCTTGCGGGCGAGCACGCGCTTCTCCGAGTCCTTGACGTGGTGCTCCGTCCGGCGCTTAATCAGCCTCTCGATGCCGCTCGACCGCATCTTGCGCTCCATGATCTGGAGCGCGCGCTCCAGGTTGCCGTCCCTCACCTGCACCATGATCCCGCGCGACGACTGCACCTGCCCGTAGTGTCCCCTCCCAGCAGCCGCGGTCGCCGCCTCCGCCGCCGCCGGCCAGAGCCCCCGCGCCGTCCGTGCCATTGCCTGCATCGCCGCCTGTTTCGTCGCGCCGCCGCAGCCGAACGGAGGAGTGTCTGGGTTGCGCGGCGTTGGGTCGTGCGCGGCGCGTGGAGATTCGGGACGGCCCGCTCTGGGCTTTCAGTAGCTGTCCGTATGTTTTCAGTTGGACCCCTGCACTCTTCTCAATTCGCGTGCTGGTTCTGTAGGGCAAAGAAGCTCACGACCTCTCCAGTCTCCACTCTCCACCCATCCCGACGGGAACGCCGCCGCCATCAAGCGCAGCGACCCCGTCTCTCCCATCCGGCGACGACCAACCCCTGGGCCGCGTCCCTCTCCGCCCGTGAGCAGCCCTACTGACGGTGTCAGGGGCGGCGTCTCTAGGTGAGTCTTCCCCGCTTCTTACTCCCCTGATCCCCTCTTCCTCAAACTATCCTCTAATTATATTTGATCTCCCATTCGGTAACCCTAGAAGATAACTCCAAGGGACAAGAAGAAGAACCAGCATAATAGTTCCTTTTACTTATTATCTTTCCCCCATTTTCCTTTTAAAAACTGGCGTTGATTGAGCTGAATAGAAGGCATGGACTAGCAAATAGCGAGACAGATCCATCTTTAACAAGTATATAAAGCAATGTGTACGCGTACGCGATAGTGTGTGTAGTGTGCTAAATCATGTATTCATCTCCATGTTCTTTGAAGAAGCGGTTTGCAACCCGTTGCACATGCACAACTGTTTATGGTGTGGAAGAAAAGAAAGGTAGAATTTAAATGATAAGATGCCTACCCGATACAATCTTCCTAGAGTAAGATTATCATTCCTGCTTGTGGTATTCTTCGCAGGTTCTGCGAGTCTCAAATGATAAGACACCTGCATCATTGTTTGTGTTAACATAGTGAATTTAGTGAAACTTCCAGTTATCTTTTCCTGAGGAGAACACTCCTTGTTTGTTTTCTTGCGTAGGACAGTTCTTGTTTATTTTATTGTGATCTTGTCAGGGGGTTTCCCTGGAATGTTGTATTTGTGAGGGCAGTGCAACATGTCTTATCTTTTATTGAGGTATTTTTTGTGTTGGATGTCATGATGGAAGTTTGAAATTATAGCAGCTCTTAGCTATCTATCCCTGTCAAAGCAACATGCTTCTTCACCCAAGCAATTTCCAACACTTTGGTCTTGATCAACTGTTTGTGCTGCGGAAGAAAAGAATGGTGGCATTTGAAGGAAAACATGCCTACCTGATACAATCTTCCTAAACTAAATCTGTTATTTCCTGCTTGTGATATCATAAGAAGTTCTGCAAGTCTCAGATGACAAAACAACCATGTTTAATTTGTTTTGATGTTCCCTACAAAATTGTTTGGTTATTTTAAAATTTCCTTTGTCTATATAGTAGTAGCATTTCCAACATTGCTATTAGTTCCTCAGGTTCAGTTCAAGTATGCCAATTTGTTTATACAATCTATTTTAAGGTCTGAATAACAGCTGTAGGAGAAGAAGGCTGAATGTGTGAACACCTATTGTGTTGTGGGCTCTTAACACATATTGTACAGTACTTTGTTTCTGTGTATTATGTACTCACATACCAGTAACCTAAATGGGACAACTAAAAATTCTTGTTTCAGTGGTAATGTTCTGAATTGAATACTATTTACTTTGTTGGGAGTAATCTTGTCAATGTAGTTGGCTGGTAGAAGGAGCTATCTTAATCATGAAGTATTCAGGGTATGTAGGGAGAACTCTAGAATTAGGAATGTTCTAGAGTAAGATATTTCGGAGTAGTATGAAATATCTAGGGTTTGTAGAGTATTCTAGAAGTATGGTGTAGGGTTTGGATTGTGCTACATGGCAACAATCTTAAGGGTCATGTATATAAATAGGGGTACCACCCCTCCCATGTAACGAAGTGGGAAAGCTAGTAAGTCAAGATGTAGCCTCAAGCATATCTATGAAATATAGAGCACATATGTGTATATCATATATGCATATGTGTTAGTGTGTGTCAATCACTACCGTGTTGAAAGGGAGCTAAGTGATTTAGCTTCCAACATACTTGATAATAACTTCTAACCTGTTGACATTTTTTCTGCAAGAATAGTGAAGTATGATGTAAACTATCTCATGCTTACCCTGCATTGAACTGACGAAAACCATTGAACGTGGATTCCCTTTGTAGGAAATACCATACATGTGTGTGAAATCCGGGATTTAGAATCTCGGACATATAGCTATATTTCTTCTATGCTAAGATATCCTTGTCCTTTCATGCAGTTTTCAAAATCACTGGGTATATGGCTAACTCCCTTTTCCCTATTTCCTGCCTTGCACAGATCAGCTTAGGTAGCCGATATGGTTATCCCTCCACCAGCTAGGGCACCTGCAATCACCAAGTTCCTGAAGCCCTATGTTCTGAAGATGCACTTCACAAGCAACTTTGTGAGCGCCCAGGTCATCCACACCCCATCATCGACTGTCGCATGCGCAGCAAGCTCGCAGGAGAAGATCCTCCAGCCAAGTATGCAGTCGACACGGGACGTCACGGCGGCGGCGAAGATCGGAAAGCTGCTGGGCGAGCGCCTGCTGTTCAAGGGCATCCCCGCGGTGTCCGTCTCCATGTCAAGAGACCAGACGTACCACGGCAAGGTCAAGGCCGTCATGGATTCTCTTACAGCTGTCGGTGTGAAGCTACTGTGAACGATGGTAGTAGCTGATTCCCATCAGTTTTTAGTTGTGCAAACATGACTGGTGTTCTTGGAGTGAAGTGTGGATAAGTAGTTCGAGGCTACGATGTTTTCAGTTTAGCTTCCCTGTTCTTGATTCCAGCTTCTCGATATCTGTAACGCCCCGTGCATCATATAGTACACAATAATACAACCTTGTTCACAACGCTGGAATTTTCCTGGATCCTGCCAGCATTAAATCATGTTGTTAATGCATGAAGTGTTACTGTAGCGTCCAAGCAATATTGTTATTTGAGAACCACGTTGTTCGATTTCTTATGTATCTAATGACACGACCATAGGTCAGTCATACTGCAGTGTGGTGAAGTCACCCATTCCAAATATAATATGTGAGCCTGAAACTTGACAGCCACGGAATCACTTAATAAGTATCGTCATCTTGCACTAGTGAGAAAAAGGATATAGAAAAGCAGCACCCAGTCCAACAGAGGTCAAACTTCCTCTGTTTCATATATGTCAGCTCCTACCTGCGTTGGCTCCTATATAAACCGCATCGTCGGTGCCGAGGAGTCAGAGAGGATCGCCGGGGGTTTGATCAGAGAGCCCTTGTTCAACCTACAGGGGGAATCCAGCAAGTTCAGAGTGAGTGGTGGTCCTTTTCTTCTCTGAGATCGTGTGCTCATTCTTGTTTTGGACATGCACCTTTCTCATTTGGTGTTGATATGATTCAGCGTCTGAGAAACAGTGAGGGGAGCAACTGGAGCGGTTGATGGAAGAGGAAGGGGAGAACATGGTATCTCACTGAGCATCTGCACTTCTCCTTTTCCTTGTTTGCTTTGGTGTTTGTAGTCCTGATAATTTATTCACTACATTATTAGGGCCAGGCAAATGAATTTTCTCTTCTAATTATTTGTTTAGCTGCACTGCATTCATGAGTACAGCCCCATATCTTTAGCTTGGTTGGTCATACACCTGGTGTTTATCTTCTCAGGATCTAGCTGGGGTTGACATGCAGGCACAAAACGTCCCTGCAGGAGATGGTGATGCAACAGATCCCACTGTCAGTTCTGCAAACCATCAACAAAAAGAAAACATGTCCTTTTGAATACACCAGGTGGCTGATTTGTTTTTGCTGCAGCAATACTATGAAAATAGGCTGAAGATGCTCGATTCACTTAGAAGCACAGGCATCGACCCGTATCCACACAAGTTCGACGCCAGGATCTCCATCGCGGACTATGTAGCCAAGTACAACAGCTTAGGTGCTGGTGAACATTTACTAGTTATCACTGAGAGCTTGGCTGGTACGTTTTCTAGCTGAAAGTGAAGTTGGTTAGCACTGCTTGAGTTTTCTTCTCTCTGAAATGATTTGCTTGTGCCTGCAAGGGAGGGTCATGAGCAAGAGGGTTTCCTCATCCAAACTCTTCTTTTATGATCTCTATGGCGATGGAGTGAAGGTTCAAGTCATGGCTGGGGCCAGGTATCAGTTGCACTGCTTGAATCAAGATAGTAGAATTGACACATCATGTGCACTTTTTTGTTTGTTACAGTAGCTTTGTTATAATTTTTTCTTGCTTTTACCAAATCACATATAGTGATTTCTATTTTTGTATCTCTCTTTTAGCTGCTCGGAGATGGCCGAAGCAGAATTCTCTGAATATCACAGCATTGTGAAGCGGGGTGATATTGTTGGTATAATTGGATACCCAGGTTAGTAATCTTGTGCCTTAGTCAACTTTAGCGGTTCCTAAATGCTAATTTTTAGCTATTATTTCAATTATTTTTCCTGGCTTAGTAACACTTTATTCCTACATGCATATCAGGAAGGAGTAGCAGGGGCGAACTTAGCATATTTGCTAGAAATTTAGTATTGCTCTCCCCATGCCTCCATATGTTACCCAACCAGAGAACTGTGCGTTGTACTACTGTTGTTGGGAAGGTGAGATGAAATCCTAAACAGATAACAGTTCCTGGCCTACTCTAAGATCTGTCCATAGATATTTCCCTGAACATGTTTTAATTCATGTAGTTTTTATGAAAGACCATCTGGCAGGCCATGTAAAAAATATACTATTTGGAAAATTGCTCCCATACCTCTCCAGTAGAATGGCGTGATGTTCTGTCACGCCACATCATTTTTCAGAATTCAAAATATTTGTGAGAATAATTGAATTATATTGATGATTTATTCATATTTCTCTGATCACGCTGAGTGTTGTTAGCTAGTATAACTGTATGTTGCTCACTAAGCCATGTAAAAGAGAACAGATAAGAAATTGCAGTCCACGTTTGCTTGTGAAATATCAATGTTGAATGCCTGGATCCTTCTATCTCAAGTTTGACTTGCCACGGAAAATAATAGAGCATGCATGTTATCAATGATATCCTACTGTCTAAAATCGATGGATTACAGTCTTTCAGTAAAAGATGTTAAGAATTATTTTACAGACAGCACGAGCAAAGGCAGCTGCTGATTGCTGGGTTCCAGGAATAGAAAGGAATACTGAAGCTTATGTTTTAAAGGATCAGGTTAGTGTTTCCATGATCCCCGACGGCCGTAACTCAGTTGAGATGAGAACTTAATAAAAAAATTGATGGGTAGAGAACTTAATAATTTGTTCGAACAACTCTATGTTATGTTTAAAACTTGATATGCCTGACAATGCTTAACTAGGTTAAAGTTGTTCTATCAGCAATTCATGGGATGCATATAGTGCTTCAGTTTGCTTGTTCTTGTGATGCCGTTTCTCAAATTTTGTTTGAACAGTTTGTTTCGTCACTCGAGAACTTATGTCTGTCTTTTAATATGTTTTGACCAGTTGTTAATGATCGATCATAATTTCTTAGTTCCAATGATTTGTCGTCTATTGCTAGGAAACTCGTTACCGTCAGAGATATCTTGACCTCATGGTGAACCATCAAGTGAGACATATGTTCAGAACACGATCCAGGGTCATTTCCTTCACCAGAAGGTTCCTTGACGAACTTAATTTCTTGGAGGTGGGCCTTGAACTATTTTGGATACTATTTGAAGTGTTTTTTCAAACGAAATCATTCTTTATTTGGTTAAACGGTTCTCATCTTTGCCATTCTCCAGGTTGAGACTCCAATGATGAATCTGATTCCTGGGGGAGCATCTGCAAAACCTTTTGTTACACATCACAATGAGCTAAACATGGATCTGTACATGAGAATTGCTCCTGAACTCCATCTGAAGCAGCTGGTTATTGGTGGTTTGGACCGTGTTTATGAGATTGGAAAACAATTCAGGAATGAAGGGATCGATTTAACTCACAATCCTGAATTTACAACATGTGAATTCTATATGGCTTATGCAGACTACAATGACCTGATGGATCTTACAGAAACCATCTTATCGAGTAAGTACTTAATTTAGTGGTCCATAATTTTGGCTCATGTTTACCTAAGTAATGCATCCATGTACGACTGTGGATAGTTTTTTTTTTCATTTGCTTGCATGCATGGGCCGAAGAAAACGTATCATAACATATTTGTGAAGTTCTTATTTGCAACTTGCATGAAATGTAACTATGACAGGTATGGTGAGGGCTCTGACAGGCAGTACTAAGATAAAATACCATGCCAATGGAGCTGATAATCCTCCCATAGAGATTGATTTCACACCTCCTTACAGGTATTAGAAATGGCGGCTCAACAACATGATTGCACCTGTACTACAATAAAATATGATTTATATAGTCTAAGTTATTCTCTGACACAAGTTCTTTGACACTTTTCGGTATTATAGAAGGATAGACATAATGCAGGAACTGAAATCAGTTGCTGGGCTTGACATTCCAGTAGATTTATCAAGCGACGAGGCCAATGTATATCTCGCAGCGACATGTTCTCAGTATGGAATTAAATGCTCACCACCTCAAACAACAGCACGATTGCTTGATAAGGTTTTTATTCCTCTCTCTGAAATGACAGTCTTTTATGAGAAAGTACTTATCTGTTTTACACTAGTCTTGAGTTCTGACCACAGCATGGTGCCACTGCAAAGACAGTTCATTTTTTCTTACTTTTTTTGTTTCCACAAGATAAATGATGGCGCAAGATATGTATCACGTTGGCTTATTAGTTGATGGAAATAAAAAATTCCATATTGTGCAATATACAGTTTTTATTCAGCTAAAATTCCATAATGTGTAGTATTAAGTATACTAGTTTCTTCTCTATCAGATAATTGGGTATTTTCTGGAGGCCAAATGTGTGAACCCAACTTTTATCATCAATCATCCGGAGGTAATGAGCCCGCTGGCCAAGTGGCACAGGTCCCAGTCAGGACTCACGGAAAGGTTTGAGTTATTCATCAACAAACATGAGGTAAATTCTGCTATTCCAACTAAACAGCGCGTCAATGCTGCACCAGTTCACCCTAAAGGTTAATTTGGCGTTTTCTTTGTAACGTGATAGGTATGCAATGCCTACACTGAGTTGAACGATCCATTGGTGCAAAGACAACGCTTTGATGAGCAGTTCAAGGTATGGAACCGGGAACCGAAACTTTCCTGACACTGCAACGTTACATTTCTACAGCCACCACATTCTCTGAAAACCTGTCTACCATCATGTGAATTGTGAAACCTTTCTCCCCTAGAACCGGCAATCAGGAGACGACGAGGCGATGGCGCTTGACGAAGCATTCTGCACTGCTCTTGAGTATGGTTTGCCGCCAACTGGCGGCTGGGGGATGGGGATCGATCGCATCGCAATGCTTCTGACGGACTCTCAGAACATCAAGGTTTGTGCATCCTCCCCTCTTTGTATTTCTGTTCTTTGCACAGCTACTGGCGGACCTCAGATTTTCTGAAGCTACCCTGCACTCTGCCTTGTGTCAGGAGGTTCTTCTGTTCCCAACAATGAAACCCCAGCTACCTGGGTAGTACTCCAGCGTTTCATTTAATGGAATGGGGATTTTTCGACCGTGTAATGGACTAAACTCATCTACTGGAGGCTCTGATTGTTGGACCAGCACACTTCTGCGTTGTTGGGCCAGAGCCCATCTGCTAGTATGACTTATACTACTGCTCGTTTTAGCACCAATATAAAACGATTTTGGCCATTGGATTGACCGAAATGAATGGATGTGGTTCATTTAAGGGTACTGTAAGAGGGCTCATCCACTATATAAGTGGGAGAACAAACCGCAATGTACAGATATGTAAAAAGGAACAATTCCTCCAGTGAACCATATGTAGCCTGTGCTCACATCGTCACATGGCCTTTCAAGAAAGTGAACCATGTGAGGTGAGCAGTAGCTATTTGGAGAAATATTTAACAGCACAGCTTTGGCCACTCCTACGTTGGATAAACATCACTTTTACATTTTTTGATACAGGGATCCCCACCCATTTTACATTAAAAGAAATCAAACTGAAAATATCTCATTATATCTGGCTAAAGACCAAATGAGCAGTTCATTCATGTCCCGTTGTCATGCATAAAGCAGTGAGCAGTTTGCCAAGCTGCACTGGCATTATAAGACCGATGGTTGTTCTTATTCTGTAGTCTACCGGCCGATATGTTGTAACTCTTGTTAAAGTTTTTCATGTTTAGATTATTCGGAACTGTTTTAGATTTAATATACATGCAAGTATGCAACAACAACCATGCAAACTGTCTTTTTTTTTCAATTTTCCCATTCGTCATTTTAAGAAAATATACCAACTTTATCTGAATGTGTTTTCGCAAGAATTCCTAAACAAGATGTTAACAGGGAGTTTCAGAGCAAACAATATTTGGGAAGACTTCCCTAAAACGGTTTGTTGTTCTTTAGTTCCAACAACGAGTTCTTCCATGACACCTTATCCTAGAAAAACATTGTCTCACAAAAAAAGTCATATAAATTTAGTCGAAAGGAAATGTTGCGTAAATTTTACAATGCTTTTAGACAAAAATATAAATAGTTAATATACCGAATCAATATTAATAGATCTGCCACAAAATATTTTCATATTGTATTTACCATAAAAAATATTGATACTTTCTTGTATGTATGTTGTCAAACTTTGACATTTGACCAAATTTATGAGCCTTGTTTTTTATGAAACAGAGGTATAATACCTAAAATGAACTCCTTGGGGTGAGTGGTATCCCGTGAAAACCACCTCCCAGTGTCACTTTCAACACTGCAAGCTGCGTGATGATTACTTCGGTCACTTCGGCACTAGGCAAGGCTCACTTCGGCACTCTGTTTGCTTCGGACTGACAAGCGAGAGCTACCCGTTCTCGGCTGATGGCGCACCACCACCTCACCTCCACTGCTTAGCCACGCCAGCGAGCTGCTCCCTGCTCACATCGCCCTCGCGTCGCCGGCGCACGGCGTGATGGCCTCTTCCTTCTTTCCCGCCGCCTTCTTCTTGCTCCTCGCTGTGTCCACCACTCCCGCGTGCCCCGCCGGAATGCAGCTCGCCAGCTACGGCTTCCTCCTCGCCGCCGCGTGCGCCGTTCTCGCGCGCGCCGCAGAACTGCTGCTCGCCTCGCCCTCGCGTGGGGCGCCGACGCGGGCGCACCGGGCGGCTCTCGGCTACATCTTCCTCATCCTCGCCGGGTGCGCCGTCCCTGCGCGTGTCGTCGTCGGAAGCGACGTCAACCCGTACGCCGACGACATAAGCATGCACAACATCGCGACGGCGCTCGGGGCCGACCGCGCGCTTGGCTGGACCATCGACACGGCGCCTTGCGCCCAGTGGCGGAGCCACGAATTGAGATGAGGGGAGCCGAAGAGTAAAAATGTGCCACCGGCGATTTTTTTAGACAACACATGTAATCCACAATTGTACGGAAACACATGTACGAACTGGCTACAAAGAACACAAAAAAGTATATACAAAATAATGCTACATTTTGATAAGAAGATAATACCACTAAGTTGAATCCATGTTGACAAGGCGAAAGTCTCGAGGAAGATGACCTCTACGATCATTGTATGAATGGAAACGCAACATAATCATATTGCCATCAATTTTTGTAAATACCTCTTTTTATCTATGATTTTATCTCTGATTTTAGTGGTACCATATTCAGGAATTGGTCTCCGAACTCTAGGATCAGCAACGACATTTGCTATATTAAAGATTTCAGCATCATTTTCTTTTTGAGTATCCTGCAACACAGAAATCGAAATCAATCTTTCATGAACATCTCCTACATGGCGACACACTGCTGGTCACGAGACAACAGACATCAACATCATAATTAAAATCTGAAATCAAAAGGGGAAAGTAACCTGGCGTAACCTCTTGAGGTTTCTGGAGATGACTGCCTCCTCTTCTTGTCGAGGTAGAACCAAGGCAGCAGCAGCTTCGTCCTCCTCGGCCTGCATCTCTATCCACTCGGCTTTTTCGTCGGAATCCATCAAATCCAGCCCCCCTGAGATTGGCCGCCAGGAGATGAACGAGAAAAACTAGCCAAGAGATGAGCGCGGGAGGTGGGAGACTGAGGGCCGGCCGGGCGGGGCACGGCGGTGGGCGGCGTGGTGGGCGGCGCTGAAGCCTGGAGCCAGGCCGAGGCCGAGGCGAACGAACCGCGGGGGGGGGGGGGGGGGGGGGGGGGGGGGGCGGTTGGCGGCGGATCGAGCAGAGCAGGAAGCAGCGAGGAGCTGGTGGCGGCGTACCGAGTAGGGACCAGCGACGAGCGGCCGGCGGCGGATTGAGCAGGAGTTGTGCCGGGCGGAGGCGCAAAGCGAGCTGCGAGGCGAGGGGAATCAAATCCGGAGGGGAACGACTGATTCACCGAGCGACCTAGGCACCTAGCGCGCGTCTGGTCAAGCGTCTGAGCGAATCGGTAAGTTTTTTTTACGCCTACTAACCTATATACATGAATACGCATACATATACTTAAAAAAACTACCGGAGCGGAGGGGGGGGCGGCCGCCCCACCTCGCCCCCCTGGTGGCGCCGCCCCTGCTTGCGTCAGCGGCTGGACGGGCGTATCCTGCAACGCGCGCGGGAGAGTCTCGAAGATCATCGTGTCCAATTCAGGCCTCAACGGCACCCTGGCGCGGGACTTCGTGTTTCTCACCGGGCTGCAGGAGCTAGATCTCAGCCTGAACAAAATCAGCAGCGACGTTCCGGTCTTCCTTGACATTACGAGGCTCCGGCTTGATGGCAACCAGTTCTCCACCGTCCCCGTCGAGTTCCTGTCCGACGCGAGGTCGCTTCAGCTCTTCATCATCAGCGTCAACCCGCAGCTCCGGAGGTGGGCAGGGGCGGCGCCACCAGGGGGGCGAGGTGGGGCGGCCGCCCCCCCCTCCGCTCCGGTAGTTTTTTAAGTATATGTATGCGTATTCATGTATATAGGTTAGTAGGCGTAAAAAAAACTTACCGATTCGCTCAGACGCTTGACCAGACGCGCGCTAGGTGCCTAGGTCGCTCGGTGAATCAGTCGTTCCCCTCCGGATTTGATTCCCCTCGCCTCGCAGCTCGCTTTGCGCCTCCGCCCGGCACAACTCCTGCTCGATCCGCCGCCGGCCCGCTCGTCGCTGCTCCCTACTCGGTACGCCACCACCAGCTCCTCGCTGCTTCCTGCTCTGCTCGATCCGCCGCCAACCGCCCCACCCACCCCCCCCCCCCCCCCCCCCCCCGCGGTTCGTTCACCTCGGCCTCGGCCTGGCTCCAGGCTTCAGCGCCGCCCACCACGCCGCCCACCGCCGCGCCCCGCCCGGCCGGCCCTCAGTCTCCCACCTCCCGCGCTCATCTCCTGGCTAGTTTTTCTCGTTCATCTCCTGGCGGCCAATCTCAGGGGGCTGGATTTGATGGATTCCGACGAAAAAGCCGAGTGGATAGAGATGCAGGCCGAGGAGGACGAAGTTGCTGCTGCCTTGGTTCTAGCTCGACAAGAAGAGGAGGCAGTCATCTCCAGAAACCTCAAGAGGTTACGCCAGGTTACTTTCCCCTTTTGATTTCAGATTTTAATTATGATGTTGATGTCTGTTGTCTCGTGACCAGCAGTGTGTAGCCATGTAGGAGATGTTCATGAAAAAATTGATTTCGATTTCTGTGTTGCAGGATACTCAAAAAGAAAATGCTGCTGAAATCTTTAATATAGCAAATGTCGTTGCTGATCCTAGAGTTCGCCATTCATACAATGATCGTAGAGGTCATCTTCCTCGAGACTTTCGCCTTGTCAACATGGATTCAACTTAATGGTACTATCTTCTTATCAAAATGTAGCACTATTTTGTATATACTTTTTTGTGTTCTTTGTAGCCAGTTCCGTTTCCGTACAATTGTGAATTACATGTGTTGTCTAAAAAAAAAATCGCCGGTGGCACATTTTTACTGTTCGCCCCCATCTCAATTCCTGGCTCCGCCACTGGAGGTGGGAGCTGCCAAATGACCCTAGGGGGGTACAGACGCTCCAGTTGTACATCGCCAACAACGTCCCAGCTCTCCGGGAACCTATCCGGTTTCCTCCGGGCGAACTTCTCCACCTTGGAATTCCTCTCTCTCTCGAGCAACAATCTCACCGGCCAGGTTCCGGCAACCTTTGCAAGCCACACTCTTAAGCACCTGGACTTGAGCCACAACGGCCTCACCGGGCCGGTGGATTTCCTAGCCAACCTTCCAGCGGTTCAGGTGCTTCATCTCAACGGGTACAGCTTTACGGGCCCGGTTCCCGACTTCAACGCCTATTCAAGTCTTTTGGTTGTCGATCTTTCACACAACCGCTTCACCGGCATCGTACCGGCGGTCACTAGTCGGATCGCAAAACTCGGCAATATCAATCAGCGACAACTTGTTCCAGGGTGAACTTCCGAAGTTCGCCCACTCAGTCCGCTCTGACATCGCCGAGGCAGCATTGGATTGCAGATTCTGCCGACCAGAGCCCGGCCCGTGTGATGAGGATGTGCAGTCCTTAATCGCAATTGCCGGGGCATTTCGCTTCCCGGAGGCCTTTGCGTTGAGCTGGAAGGGGCAACAGCCCGTGCAATGGGTGGCTTGGGGTCGACTGTGACAAGAGCAACGAGATTACTGGCATCAACTTTTACCGCCTTGGGCTGAACGGCACAATTCACCCGGCGTTTGGGAATTTCAAGATGTTGGTGTTGCTCAATCTCGCCGAGAACAACATCACTGGAGAAGTACCTGTATCGATCACCACAATACCCCATCTCAAGATGCTCGACGTCTTTAATAACTCATTAGAGGGCACGATGCCGAAATTCCCCAGGGACGACGTGACAATCTTGGCTGGTGGTAACAAGAATCTCACCGTCGCAGGTGCCTCCCAGATGTGCATCTCGGACGCCATGCTTAGTTTAGCTGCCGCCGCCGCCGCCATTGTTGTTCTACTGCTTGCTTGATTAGGTGACATCGCTGCTTCTATGCATAACTCAGGGTTAGTACTCACGAGTCAGTTAGTACTTTTACCATTTAGGTTATGATCTATTGATTTGTTATCCTAGCTGTTTCTTGTGCCTGTGCTGAATCTTACCGTTGTGTGGCCTGAACCTTACCGCAGTATGAAAGACCATATTTGTGTACTTGCGGTATCCTGAATTCTGTCTTGCAGTATGAAAGACCAGATTTGTTTATTTTTCCTTTCTTGTGCTCCAACTTGGCTGATCACACACTAGGTGTATAGCTCGATCCGCCTTGGGACTTCGGACCGAGCAATACTATTCTGATAATGCTTCAATCTCAATCAGAGTTCAACTTCACTTCCACAGAAACACATAAGCTTAAAACTAGAGATGTAGAAGACATATTTTTTTTCCAAAGGATAACCTACATGATTACTGTGTACCATATTACATAAGCTGCAGTGCATCACAGCAACAACTACAGTGGCACCAGACATCCCTTCCCAAACCTATGCTCCCTGGATATGTAGGCCTATGGTTCATTCTGCCGTCGGGTCCCACCTGATAGCGTCAGATTGATTTAACGTCGGTGGAAGCCGCATCCTTGCCCAACCCTCCGCGTGCAACGGCGACACGTATACGAGTATATGAACCGACTATCTTTTCTTCTCCTTATCTGTACGCCTTTCTTTTTGTTGTTCAGCCACCGTTGACCCTGGCTGCTCAATCTTCCACCAGCAAGTCCTCCTACGCAGGCGCCCCCAAGGCCGGTGCACAAGAGCTCCGGCACCGCCCCTCCCTACTGTCGCCGCCGCCTCTCCGTGCTGCTTCTCGGCGACCTCCCCTCCATCCCCTTCGCGACCTTCTCCCGTGCCCACAAGTTTGGCCGCAGCCTCGCCACCGTCTCTCCGCGTGGTGCTCCTCGGCGGCCTCCCATTCATCCCCTTCGCGACCTTCTCCCACGCCAAAATCTTGGCCGCATCACGGATTGGACGTGCAGCCCGGACACGCACGTCGCCGCCTCAAGTGACTCCATCTTCCACTTTTCCTCAGTCGAAGACTCCGTCGCCACCACGGCCAAGGACTCCTTCTGCCGGGCCACCCACACTTTGGCCGGGCCACCCACACTTTGGCCCCAAGTGGCTGAGAACTGAGAAGGAGCACGCCCCCGTGAGCGATAGAACCACCGCTCCCACCAAGCTCCAGATCCTCTTCGCGAACTGTACCAAGCTCTCCAGCTCTCCTTTGCCGTCAACACCCAGCCTCAGTAGTACATAGCACCAAGCATGTGGTTTGTTAGTATAAATTTCAGGTGACCTTCCTTCTTGCTGTAGTTCGTAGTGATAGGATTAGTTTCTGGAATAGGCATGACTAATGTAGTTTAAACTTTGGCATGCTCATGTGTTGATCCACAGAACCAACGTGTGGGTGACAAGGCCTGATGATAATTCTATTATGAGTATGAGCTCCTTCTCCCGGGGAAAAAATATTCTCAACAAATGTTGCTGCCATTTTTGCTAACGATTACTTCATGACGGTCTTATCCAAGCTTTTCACTTGTTTCCCTTTTTTAAATTTATAGACCTACCGTATTTATCAGACTATGGCTTGTTAGAAAATTTAAATGTTTGTACTGAAACATGTTTCAGCGTACATAATTCTTGGCTTGTGTTTTGAGGACATATTATTCGTTTCATTTATACACCATTTGTTAACCAGAGTTTTTCTTCCATGACACTTGTATCATATTCATATCTCTATACAACTATAATGTTGCTGATTTACCATAGAACTATATTTCTTTCATTTGTAGCAGCTATAATGTGTATTTGTTATCTGATTGACCACCGTTGTTACAATTGACAAGCATGTAAGCATTTTACCCTTGTTTTGTCGTTTCCATAAATAAAATATATGGTATATATTGGATGAAAACCTATTTATTAACCTGCATAATCTAGGTTGCATTCAGTTTTCAGTTTTATCACACTGATATGGCAGTTTTCGGTACTATATCCTACATTTACCCTTTTTTCTTCAGGACAGAGTGGTTGCATTTTTTTTGCTGCTGACAGCTATTGCTCTTTTCAGATGACAGCGCCTCAAAGTGGGTTCTCGATCATTTGATATTTTTCTAGAATTAATGCCTAGCCTCATTCGTGGAACCTGTGAACTTTACTTATTCGTGGATTTTAAGTTCCAGTCACCGGCACCACTATACTCACCTCTATATCGTCAGGTACAGCTTGCTTTCTATGAGTATCCACATCAAGTGCTCTTGTTTTGTTCTTTTTTAGCAGTCCTCATCAAGCTTTTCGTCACAGGTTGCTTTCATGTTATTCAAGAAAATTGTTTTCAAGCTCGTGGGTCATTCAGCGACAACATTTCAAAATTAATGGACATGTTATTCCCGTGCTGGAAAATTCTCAGGAAGTTAAATTCGTGCCTTCGGTTTTTCCTGTAAGGAAATGCATAGTAAAATGCGTCATTCAACAGATAGGAAGTTGCATTTCTTTATATTAGACATCCTTTCCGATTCTTGGTTAGGCAGTTGGCGGCCTTACATTATTTGGATTCCCCCCTAAGTGCCCACTTTGTTATGTCTCTCTGCTGGTTAGATTAATTTTTCTAAACATTGGCATTGCTGACATGTTGATGAAACATCGAGTTTGAGAGTGGTCATAGGTATTGGTGGTTTATTTTAGTAACCGTCAGCTCTTCCATCTTGCTATGAATCTTTAATACTACCTAGCATCACAATGGATACATTTCTGATAACTTTGTGAAATAGCCTGACTTCAGTAGTATCATCTCTCAAATTCTCACTCTTTTGACTAGCTCCATTGCCACAACTGCTACTGGTGTACAAATTAAGAAAGTTTGGTGTAGGAAGTACCGGTGAAAAAGATAGTAAAGTTAGAAAAGAGGTGAGTTTAACATTTTTCTTTTCCTTTCTTCCTAAGGCGGAGGTGTGGCTATAATGTGAAGAAGACGACAATTTAATAGGTCATTTTTGTTTTCTGCTACAGTTCCGGTAAGGCAGTACAAGTGGAGCTGCAGTTTTGTGTACCGAACATGTTTTACCTATATGTAGTGTCACATCTTAACGGTTTTCAATACAGCTCTAAGCAACATATTATTCTATTAGGCAAATACTTACTCTGATCTATGCATGTACTTCATACTGGGATAATTCGAATGTCAAGTTAGATGTGATGTTAATTAAGTTCCCTGTGTAAATAGTCACATGAGGTATGACAACTTGAGGTTAAACTGCGGTGATGCTTCTAACAATTGGTTTCCTCTTTGCACCTACTTTCAGTAAAAGATTTGTTGAGTTACTAGGATTATATGGGGAAAAGTTTTCTGTACTGTTAAAATGGTAGGTAACTATTTTTATTTCGTTTTTCAGTACAATTTTATTTCTGGTTTAAGTTTGTTGAAAGATTATACAATGACCATCTTCTACCAGGTGACTATGCTGATTCAGGTCAAGGTCAATCTGGAGACCGAGACCCAAAAATAAGGAGACGAGTCTTTATCAGGTGATATTGAGATAATCTAGCTTCTATTTTCTTCTTGCATGGTAGAAAGAATTACATGTGATCTTTTGCTGGGTGATTTTACCTTTTACATTCAAACGAAAACGTTTTGTGTTTGCTGCATGTGTTTACTACGTCAGTGTCATTTTTAAATTGAGACAGGTTTCTTCGTACTTTTTGATTTATTCCGTATATTTAGTTTTGAAAGCGATTTTCATGTGTTCAGTAGCTATTAATGAAGTTATCTAACCACAAGTGGTCTTATAAGAAGGGCATGTGTTTCATTCATTGAGAATAAAATGCTCCATTATCGTTGGTAACTGCATTTCTTTGTGTGAAAAAGTTTGATTCAAAGAAATGCACTACGGCAGTTGTGCATGGGCAGAATAAATACTCTATTTTCTATCTTTCTTCGATGCTGGCATTTCAGAAACAGAAAACAGCATGGTACATGATGTCGGTTTTTGTTCTTAGGACCATAGCTTTCCATTCGCAAAAAATACCATCTAAATACTTTGATGATCCTATTTACTCCTGGAAATGCATGTATGTTTTTGGAATAACCTGCATGTCTCGACATACTTCTCTATGCATTTTTTTGAAATTTTGTTGTATAAAGAAAATAAAATTAAGGTGATGTGTAGTGGATTTTCTGTGGCCAGTCATAGTACAATTTTCCTTTTTTGTCAAGTTTCACGTCGGATCTATTTCTCTGTATGACTGGAGATGCTGGGTGTAGAATTGGTCTATTTTTGGCCGAGATTGGTGCATTGAGTATGATATACTGATATGATATACAGATTGGGTCCTATTTTTTTTTTTTTTTGCGAATGGGTCCTATCCTTTCCAAAACCTATACTCCCTGGAAATAGCGGGCTGTGGAGACGTCCACGTGCTGAAACGTGTTAGGTTGCCTGATAGTCGGTTGACTCCTTGTGGGCCGTAGCGAGCTGTGGTGACGTCGGTTTGGTCAGCCCCCTTGCCTAGCCTTCTCCATTTATTCCCCGCTGCCCCCAGATCTTCGTGTCGTCCCCCCACCTCCAATCAAATCCTTCCATCTCTCAGATCCGGAGGTGCCGGCGGCAGCTTGGAGGGAGGCGGCGACTACGGCGGGGAGCTCCTCCCGTCAAAATCTACTCTCGTGGCAAGAAGAAAAGGAGGGAACAGAGTGGCCAGGAGAAAGAGGGTCCATGTGGTGGCCAGATTCGAGCTTCCTTGTCAAGGGATAAACTCCGACCATGGGGGCTTTGGGTTGGAGGTTCTCCGGCGACATCTGCTACGGCCACGGGCGTTCCTGTAGCTTTTCCGTCGTTGTTTCCTACGGACACATTTGCTCCATTGATATCTGCTCCGGCGAGCTCTATGGCGGCGGCGGTTGGAGGTGGGCCGCAACTCGTTGACTTGTTAGGCCCGGTAGGCGGAGGCTGGAGGTGGGCGGCGCAACATCATCCTGGAGGACGAAGTCGCGTCGGCCGGAAGTTGCACAGGCAGGGCGACCCGGAGTAGGTGAGGCTAGACCATCTTTTTTTCTTCTCGCGTCTCTCGGTTCGCGGCACTGATGAACACTGGGGCCGTAGGTTTCAGGGCGGTCCTCGGACTTGCAGCTGCAAGGCGTGTGGGGATGAAGCCCTGACGATGGACGAGGACCCGTTCTTGAGGTCTTGTGCGCCATCGCTTGCTCTTGTTCAAATGGAGATGTATGTATCTCACCTAACCGAGTGATCGCCATTTGGTCTCACCTCAGCCTTGTTTAACTTCCGTTCCAAGTGCTTGTGTAATACTATTATGTATTGGGGCTGCAAATTTTCATGGTTCAGTTTGGAAGACATATGTGGTTCAGTTTAGATCAGATTAGAGGAGATGGACAATTTCATTTTATTAGATTAGTAAATTGGTTGGAAGTCATTTCTTGTGGAGACAACCCACATAATTAAGATTTGAATACGATTCTCTGCTCTGTTGAAGCTTGCTTGGCTGCTGTGGTTGATCCAACTTCCTCTGTTTCTAAATACAAACTTGCAGTTTTCTCTTTGAAGTAAAGTGTATCATGCATGCACATACATATATCTATTCTTCCACCAACCTTGCTAGGCCTAGGTGGTTCCGGGTTATACAAAGTATGAAGACTTTGGTCAAGGTACACAAAGTTTGAGGAAGTTGTTTGTAGGTTTATGTATCACCTATCTTTGATACATAATATCTTCTAAAAATTGTGGTTTTCTCATTTGATCTTGAGATTTGTAGTTGATTTTTCTATAATTTCCATTGGGATATTCTGATCTAAATGCACTTCCTTTTTTGAAGCGTGCTTGGCCACACTCCAGTGGAATGACTATTACTCCAGCCGTTCCATAATTATAATATGCTTTCGTAATCTGTTTTAGATTGATGATGGCTAGATGGTTGCTACTACTACTGCCTCGACACCACGACTGGTCCCTCAATGCTTGGACTATCAGATCCTTTTTAAGTCCTGTTTTTTGGGAATCTATTAGAGATGCTCTTATTTTCTTCTTCTGATTTGGCGTGGGCTCCAGGGAACAAATATGTTGATGCAAAAGTATGAAGGCTTTGTAGATCAAAATAATGCTATCTCCTCGCACATTTACCTATTTGTTTGGTCAAGTTTCACATCGGATCTGTTTCTCTGCATGATTGAAGATGGTGGCTATACAGTTGGTCTTTTTATTGCCGAGATTGTTGTACTGAGTATGATATGATGTATGGATTAGTCCAACTATTGTGTACGGATTGAGTTCAACTATTGTCTATCGTTGCATAACTGCTCTTAAACAGGCTGTTATTTTGGTTCCTCTTGATATTGACTTGTGTTGCTTCAAAAAAATTTGGTTCACTCACCTCACCTCTTAGAGTTTTGGTTCCTCTTGGTTCAGTTGCTTCAAAATTTCTAGATTCACTCGTGGGCTGCTGTTATTTTGGTTCCTCTTGATATTTATGGTTCACTCGTGGTAATCTCTGAGACTCTTATGTTTGTCGTGGGGGAATTTTCATCGGTGGGTCGATATGCATATATAGGAGATTGTTACTTCTAAAGAGATGATTTTCACTTCTTATTTTTCTTGTCGCTTATTTATCATGGGAAGGAGTTTTCAGTTAGTCCTTCTCATAATCTGAGTTATTACTCTGTTATATGTATAATCTTCAAGTACTTAACATGAAACTGGTGAGATAATGGTACCTGCAATGAACATGTTTAGAAGATTCAGACTGTTTAATATTCTACACATGTAGCCTGTTTCATAGAAATATGTGGATCTTTATAATTTTCTTAGTTGTCCAGCAATGTTGGTGATATAGTCGCAGTTGCTGGGTTCAGGTTTTTCTTAGAGATCCTTCAACTAAGAACATGATTCCTGTAGCAGAGGAGCTCTGGAGACGGCTAGCAACATGATAAAAAGGATAATGTAAGATAACAACATGATGTGGAAGGTGCTGAAGAAGATGGTATGTTTAGTTGTCATTCTTTGAAATCACAAATGCCAGAAACATGGTATTTTATTTCCAGGTTTCTCCATATCTCTAATGTTGATTGTAGTTTACTCCTATCACATTTGTTCATGTGAGTACACCAATTTTCCTTTGAGGTACGTTTGGAATGAATGAAACAATTACCAAACTTCCTATTGGGATGGCCACACTGTTCAGTTGTATTCCTTTTTAGTGTACATGTTCATGTCACTATGACATTCTTTTGCCAAAAAAGTATGTTCTTTGAGGTTGTTGCAAACTGTCAAATGCTATTCCATCGTACTGATATGAGGTTTCTGAGTTCTGATTAACTTACAGGCATATGTGGAGAGGGACTACATAGTGAGGTGATGTCTTGAATTTTTTTAGGAAACCACCTATTTTCTTAAGGCCCAGTAAAAATAAAAGAAATATAATTATATAAACACGAACAATCAAAGTGAGCGCAGCGAAGGGCGTAAAAGAAATATAATTATATAAACACGAACAACCAAAGTGGGCGCAGCGAAGCGCGTCGTCTCCTTCTAGTTATTGTCTATACTTGCATAACTGTTGTAATGCAAGCCAATGCCTTCTCATTTTTTTCCCACATGATTTGAGCAGCAACCAGTACATAGTTCTTTTATGTAGAGTTGATTATCTGATATTTGAGACTAGCACATGACACTGTTAGAGACGACAAGATTATGAAGATTATTGGTATCAAGGTCATGGAGAGGACTGCAACTGTGCTTGTTCATGGCTCCAACCACTTGGATATTGAGGAAGCTGGCGTTATATTGTTGCTTTTCCACAACTTGGACTTATATTGTTGATTTTCTATAAATTTCTTTTATCAAATTTTAGTTGTGTATCTCATATCTCCATCGAATTGCATCCTTTAAGTGGGTGTAAATACTTTGTCGATAGCATTATTTTTTCATAAGCATACAATATACACAAATGATGGAGGGTAGAATTATGTTCCTTTGTTGCATCTATTTATATTAGACAGATGACTGGGTATAATAAATTTTGCTACAGTTACATTTTCAGATAGACATGTGAACTAAATATATATTCTTACTATAAAAAAAATTAAAAAGATGTTCTAGCCAACGCAAAAAATTATCTGTCAATTGATCATCACGCCCCTAAGAATCGACGGGCGCAGCAACGCGCGCCTATTCTTCTAGTGCACATAAACCTACATACATACTTACATAGCCAAACTAACCTACTACAAGCATCTTCTACGCAGGTGTGCAACTATAACAAGCACACCTGAAGGCAAAGATTACATTCGACAAGGTCCTCTATCCACACCTTGCCACCAAAAGCACGAGACTAAAACACCGGCAGGCACCAAACTCATCCACCTGGAACAACAAAACACCAGCAGCTCCGCTCAGCCGTTAGTGTATTCCTACTAAAACACCGGATGGGCAATTAGAAGAACTGGCTACAAAGCTACCGTGCATCCATGAAGGAGTCAAAGATCAAACAACATGGAGTCAAAGATCAAACAATGTTGTTTCTGTACCCCCTTTTTTTCCGATAAATGGCGTTTTATTACTTAATGTTTTAAACGATTACACCCAGCCTCTGCATAACTGAGATGCACACAGTTGTTCCAATGTACTGAATCCGAAAAAGAAAAGGCGCATTACATATCATAACACAAAGAGCAAATGCAACTACGCCTGAGGAGGTGGTGGCTCTATCCGTAAATTATGCTGCCACCCATGATGGGAAAAAGTATCCCTCGCCGTGGATTCCAACCGTGCACAGACCTCCGTAAATAGGTGTCGGTGCTCCACCCGTTGAAGAGACAACCATGAACGGAGTGTACCGGTACACCGGTAGATGACCTGTAAGGGAGAAGACAATTTATCGTTAAACACTTTATCATTTCTACATAGCATAGCGACCAAATGATGGCAAGCGCTCCCACCCTAATATGCTTCCTAAACCTATTATCGATACCGTGTAACCAATTCCCAAAGATATTGGTCACACTGCGTGGGGGATAAAGGTTAGATGCTCCTTGGATGATTGACCATATAGACCTTGCAAACCGATATTGAAAAAAGAGATGTTTTATTGTTTCGTTCTGATGACAGAAGACACAACTCTTACTTCCCTGCCAGTTTCGCTTCGCAAGATTGTCTTTGGTTAGAATTACTCCACGACGAAGGTACCATCCAAACACCTTGGTTTTGATTGGTATCTTCATCTTCCAAAGTAACTTATTGTTATCAACTGGTATATGAGAATGAGATAAAGCATTATACATGGATTCTACCAAGAATTTACCATTCTTGTGTAGGTTCCATCGAAATTCATCTGGCCCGGATGAAAGTTGTACCCCGGCTAGCCTTTGTAAAAGGGTTTGCCATGCAATCAACCTCTGGCCAATCAAATCTCTTCTGAACGTTACATCTGGAGGTGAGATTGCCATTACCTTCTTAATGGTATCACTTTTGTAACAAACAATATTATATAATGCCGGATATTGTTCTCGGAGTGGGGTATTGCCTAACCACGCATCCTCCCAGAACCTTATCTGAGACCCATCTTTAATCGAAAAATGTCCAAATCTGAAGAACTGTGATTTTGCAACCATCAGACCAGCCCAAAAATGCGAATCACCCTGTTTCCAAGAAACTTGTGACAACGGTTTGAAGCCAACATATTTCCGACACAGGAGGGTTTGCCACTGTCCATTTTCGGTCGGTAATTTAAACAACCATTTACCAAGAAGAGCTGTATTCTTGACCTCGAGGTCATGAATACCCAACCCCCCTTGATCTTTAGGTGTGCAAACTACACTCCATTTAACCAGTCGATATTTCTTTTTCTCGCTATCCCCTTGCCAAAAGAATCTAGACCGACAGTAATCTAGTTTTTGGAGGACACCTTTTGGCAGTAGAAAGAAAGATAATATATATAGTGCCATATTGGTGAGCACCGAATTTATGAGTATCAATCTTCCACCAAGGGACAACAATTTTCCTTTCCAACTACTTAAGCGTTTTTGTAGTCTTTCTTCGATGCATTTCCATTCGGCGATAGTAAGCTTCCGATAATGAATCGGGATGCCTAAATATCTAATAGGAAATTGACCTTGCCCACAACCAAAAAGTTCGGCATAGAGATCAGCCTCGTCTAGAGCCTCGCCAAAACAGAACAACTCACTCTTATGGAAATTAATTTTTAGACCTGAAAGCTGCTTGAAAGTTGCTAAAATTAATTTCAGATTTCGAGCATTTTCAATATCATGTTCTATAAAAAGAATTGTGTCATCGGCGTATTGAAGGATTGAGAGACCTCCATCAACGAGATGAGGAATCAACCCTGCAATCTGACCATCAGATTTAGGGCGCTCAATCATAATAGCAAGCATATCCGCCACTATATTAAATAGCATAGAGGATAATGGATCGCCCTGTCTAAGACCTTTTCGAGTCTGGAAATAACGTCCAATGTCATCATTAACTTTGATGGCCACGCTACCTCCAGTTACGAAATTACGAATTAGAGCACGCCACTCATCAGAAAAACCTTTCATTCTGAGAGTTTGTTGAATGAAAGACCACTTGACTTTATCATACGCTTTTTCGAAATCTAATTTAAGAATGACCCCATTTAACTTCTTGGAGTGTAACTCGTGAACCGTTTCGTGCAACACAACAACCCCATCAAGAATATTACGTCCTTGCATGAAGGCAGTTTGAGACGGTCGCACCACATGTTCAGCTACTGTATTCAGACGAATCGTGGCTACTTTTGTAAAAATCTTGAAACTAACGTTCAAGAGGCATATGGGTCTAAATTGTTGAATCCTTTCTGCCACATTCACCTTAGGTAACAAAATAATTTCGCCAAAATTCAGCCGAAACAACTCGAGTTGATCAGCATGAAGAGCACTGAACAAAACGAGAAGGTCATCCTTGATGGTGTCCCAGAATGTTTGATAAAACTCTGCTGGCAGCCCATCCGGACCCGGAGCTTTGTTATGTTCCATAAGGAAAATAGCTTTTTTAACTTCCTCCTCAGTGTAGGGGGCAGTAAGTAAGCTATTCTCCACAACGGAGACTTGGGGGATATCCTCCGTTCTGGCTTCATCCATTGTGAAGCTACCTTCATCAGGTTCGCCGAACAGATTCTTATAATAACTGGTAATGAAAGCTTTGAGTTGTTCATGGCCTTCAATTCTTCCATCCTCATGGATAAGAGAATGAATACGTTTTTTCCTATGTCTGCCATTGGCAACACTATGGAAGTATCTAGTATTCGAATCTCCTTCAAGAATAAATTGAGACTTGGATCGTTGATACCACTTGAGCTCCTCCTCACGTAATAGATTTGCTATTTGCGCATTAGATTGACTTTTCAGTTCAATCTCATGCGTAGACAGCGTCCGTACTTCCGCGAGGGCCTCAAGCTCATCAATAATGGTTGACAGCCGTTGCTTTTCTTTCCTAAGAATACCTGTAATATGACGTGCCCACCCAGAGAGATGTTTGCGTAATGCACGCATTTTGTTATTCCATCTCTGAATTGGTGAAAGTCCCATTACTGGTCTTTCCCATACATTCTTAACCATCTCATGGAAACCTTCCCTATGTAGCCAACCAAGTTCAAATTTGAACGGTTTTCTACATATAGGGTGCGGCGTTCCCGTGGTCAGAAGTATAGGAGCATGGTCACACAGTCTCTCAATCCGTTCTAGAGCGTGAACCGACACCATTGGGTATCTGTTTTTCCCAGTCGGTGCACATTAGCACGCGGTCCAGTTTTTTGTATGTCGGATCAGGGAGACTGTTAGCTCACGTGAACTGCCCCCCAACCATTGACACCTCTCTAAGATCTAAACTGTCAATAACAACATTAAATAAGAAAGGCCAATGGCTATCAAAACGGCCTTTACATTTCTCGTGTGCAAATCGCAGCAAATTAAAGTCACCTCCAATTAAAATAGGGTGCGTATTATCCTTTGCAAGATTAACAAGCTCACGTAAAAAGTCAGCCTTAAAATCATCCTGAGCAGCTCCATAAACAGCAACGAGACTCCATTGGAAGTTATCAGTCTTGTTACGGATGTGTAGTTTAACATGAAACTCACCAACCGAACTAGCTACAACGTCCATGGTATCAGTCCGTACACCAACAAGGATGCCACCCGAACGACCTCGAGGCGGACGAGACACCCACTCATAGTCCCTACCACCAGAAAGGCGATTGAGGAAACCCGGCGAGTAGTCTCGTTTACCCGTCTCAGAAATAGCCACAAAATCTAAATTATGATCTCGATAACAATCAGCAATATGAACATGTTTAGCCAAGTCGCATAGACCTCTGCTATTTAGAAAACAGCCATTCATCGGGAAACAATTTTAGTATTTGAAACTTTAGGCCTCTTTCTAGATCGCTTTTCAGCGGAAGTTTTAGATCTACGACCCGAAGCTTTTAGATCATATAACGAACTTAGCTCAGTCTCATCCAAACCAACCTGTGACACGACCCCAACAAGACTAGAGAGAAGCTGACCATCCATTGTGGCATTCGCTTCCTCGTCCGAAAAAAGGTTCTCTGTCATGGTGGAAACTTTAGGAATTACCGTTAACCAGTCATATTCCATATGTTTCAACACACTAGCAGAAACCGAAATAGCCTTACTATTTTTACCAAGCGAAACTCCTAAACTACTCAAATTGGATTGCATGCGGGAATCAGAAAAGCGCAAAAAAGACTTGGAAGAGGGAGTGTTACCACTAATGTCCAGATTTTGCTGAGCCTTGCGCCGCATCGCCTTCTTCGTGACATCCTCATCGGTCAATGAACCTCCACCTATGTCCACAATGTGCCTCCTACTCCTCCTCAAAGGTAAGGATAGTGCAGGAGTCGCCGGCGAGGACCGCACCAGTGTCGACGAAGGGGTGGATGGAGCGGCGACCCTAACCGTAACCCCCAGAGGTGTCATTGGTGTAGTAGAGACACCCTCCATGGCCACAGTCCAGGGCAGCTCTGGTGTGGGCGACGAAGAAGGCGAGGGCAGCGGCGACGCAGCCACAGGGACAGGAAGAACCTCAGAGTGCGGCCCAGCAAAGTGACACGCTGTAGAAGAAAAGGACGCACCAGGCGGCGAAAAAAGTCCCTCCGCTCCCTGCGTGCTTGGCACCAAATTGGCACCCTCCGAGCTAGGCAAAGCAGCATGCACCGGCCCACTGCCTGCCCATGAATCCATCTCCAGATTTTGGCCCGAGTGAAAGAGCATTTCCCCTCATGTGTGGTTTTGGTAATTGAATGACAATCTCTATGGACTAATGTTTGCATTGAGATATCATTATAGATCATGTCCATGGAATTGTGGAGTTCATGTGTTGCACTCTTGAAGCTTATGTATTGAGTGGAGCATATTGCAAGTATGTCTTGAAGGATTGAAGACATCATATTAGTGAAGAAATGTTGGAAGATACAAGGTTGATCAAGATGTTGATTAACACACAAAGCTACAAGATGTACCAAGAGAGATCATATATCTCTTGGGATGGTAAACACTTGTCCGCATAGCTTTGTGAACTAACCCATGATATATGTGTGTGTGGTATCTTTATATAAGGTTAGGTATCTTCCCATGGGCTTGCATCAAATGAAGATCTCATATAGCTCATGGAGGATGGCGCCATGAGGTGATCGTCATCAAGGTGAGATGTGCAAGACCAAGACCAAGAGAAGCTTCTTGAAGAGATCCTATACTTGGTGCTTGCAATGGATACTTGAAGATGAAGCTAAGAGAGACTCTCCCATTGTGAGCATGGGGGAGTATTTGGAGAAGTCTTCATCAAACAAGTGATTGGACGCGCAATCAAGAAAGATGTTCCACTTGAAGAGATCAAGATAGTCATCATCCAACTCAAATGGAATGCTCAAGGCAAAGGTATGATCTTGATAGGGCTCATAGGATAGATAGGCGTACTATCAAGAGGGGCTCTCAAGTTAGTAACTTGACCGCATTCTTGTGAAGAGCTCAAACTTTTGCATACTTGGCATATCATGTTTCTTGGTTCTTATTTGGCTTTTATGGTGATGAGGAACTAGAGATTGATTCATCTCCATGTCAAGCTTTTGTTCATCGAAAACGGTCTTACTTTGGAAAACTTGTTGGCTTTCATCCATGTGAGTATTTAGAGCTTGGTTTATCTCCATACTAAGCTCTAGTTCATCAAAAACGGATTTCGCATGAATATCTTGTTATGTTTTTGATATTGGAGGTTTTACCGGTTTACAGGTTTTAGGAAAGTTAAACCTTTCCCCATTTGGTTTTATCCTCACATGATGGACTATGATGTTTCTATGCATATTCAAGTAGAGCTCGTTGTAACGATTCCAACGAGCCAAAAATCATCGAAAACGGAGTCCGGATGGAAAAGATATTGCAGTTTTGGTTTTGCTGTTTCTGTCAATTTTCAGTCACTCGGAATATCCGATTCTGGACTGAACCGGAATATCCGATTCTCGCAGTTTTTCTCGAAAAAGAGGCACTGATTGGAATCGGAAAATCAGCTCGAAAATTTCACTTTTGGGCGGAATTTCCGGTCTAAATTCTGGGTGCAACGGTTCTATTTTCTGGGGGGATATAAATACCCCTCCCTTCTTCTTCCCTTGCCCAACCAAGGTAGCACGAATTCCCTCTCTCTCCTACTCCATTGTTGACCTTGGAAAGCTTGATTCCTCTCAATCCCTTCATTGATTCTTTCATATTCTTTAGGGAAAGTTGAGAGGAGATCTAGATCTACAATCCTACCAATCAATTTCTCCTCTAAGTGAGGGGAACCTAGTGGATCTAGTTCTTGGAGTTCCTTTGTAGTTCTTCCTCTTTGTTCTTCCTCTCTTCTCCCCCCATAAGCATTAGTTGCTTTTGGTGGGATTTGGGAGTGAAGGATTTGACTCCTTTGTGGTTTCCTTTGTTCTTCCTCTCTTATTCCCTCATAAACATTTGTTGTTGTGTTGGAATTTGAGAGTGAAGGACTTGAGCACTGCGTGTGCTCTTGTCATTGCATTTGCATCGGTTTGAGCCCTCCACGAGGATTCGTGGTGGTGATACTTGTGAGCTTGTTACTCTTGGGTTTTTGGACCCTAGACGCCTTTTGTGGCCAAGACCTTTTGTGGTCAAGACCTTTTGTGGTCACTTGAGAGCCCCCAATTAAGTTGTGGGTGTGTGCCTCAAGACTTGGGAGCCCACAATTAAGTTGTGGGTGTGTGCCTCAAGAGTTGTACGGGATTCGATCTCCGCCCCAAAGGAGATCAATAGTGGAAGGTGAACTCGCAACCTTTTGTGGTTGAGTTCATCAGGAGAAGAAGGTGAGCCTTTGTGGCGTTGCGGCTAACCTGTTGTGGTTACGCACACCTCTCCAAACGAGACGTACACCTTTTGGGTGGAACTTGGGAATACATCCTCGTCTCCGCGTGCCTCGGTTATTTCTATACCGAGCTCTTTACTTATGCACTTTACATTGTGATAGCCTTCGTGCTTGAAGTCATATATCTTGCTATCCCCTTGTTACTTGTATTGCTTATCATAAGTTGTTGGTGCACATAGGTGAGCCTAGTATTTATATCTAGGTTGTATGCTTGTTAAAGTAAACCTCTATTTTTATTCCGCCTTTATCAAGCATACCGGAATTTCCGGGTCATTCTTGGACCGGATATTCCGGCTCCTCGGAAAAAGTTTTAAATCGCCTATTCATCCCCCCTCTAGGCGACGTCTATCCGTTCAATTGGTATCAGAGCCAGGTTATCTCATTATTAGGACTAACCGCCTAGAGATAAAGATGTCGTTTAGAGATCTAGTGCACAATCCCACTTATAGATTCGATGGCACAAATTATGATGTTTGGAAAATTCGCATGCTTAATCTTTTTAGAGACATGGGTTCAAATTTAGAGAGTATTGTAGATATGGGTTTTTCTCCTCCAAAGGATTCACAAGAATTATCTTTAGAGGATGAGAAAAACTCTTATCTCGATACTCTATCATCTAATGGTCTCATATGTGCTTTGAGCGATGTAGTCCTTGCGTCAATCATGCCTTTTCGGAGCGCTCATGAATTATGGACAAAACTTCAAGATATATATGAGGTGTCCAACATTTCCAAGGATGATTGTCCTCCTTCCACATCCGTTCGTGATGAGTTCACGACTTCCTCCACTTTACCGACATGTGGTTTGCCACAAGGTAATGATATGGTGAGTGGTGATAGAAATTGCAATCTTGATGGTGAATCCACTATTGACTATACTTCTCACCCATCTTATTGCAATGCTCTATCTTTGGACTTAAACACCTCTAGCACTTCAAATGTCTTAAATGCTCGTGTTGATAGTCCTTGCATATCATGTAATAGTTGCTTAACTAAATCTCATGATGATATGCTTCCCTTGTCTTGTTGCCATGATCAAAGTGTTTCTATTTCCTCTAGTACTTGTTTGGCTAACAATGTAGAGGAATCCCAACAATTGTTGGAACAAGACTTGAACCTCAATGGTGTTTCAAGTAACTCCTCATCGTCTTCATCCACTACTCACATTTGCCTTATGGCTAAGGATTTTAAGGTATCTCCTACCGTGCACTCCAATATATCTCATGGTGATGGTGATGATGATGATGATGATGATGATGTTGATGATGTTGATGATGATACTAGTCTTGAAATCAAACAAGAAATTATTGCTTTTGATCATTTCATGACTAACTTGCAAGGAGTTGGCAAGAAACATTTTGGCTCTCTTATGAGCCGTATAGGTGAGCTTGAGGATGTTCTTGAGCTAAAAGGTGAGATTGAGAGAGAAGATGCCTATGAAAAGGTATCTCTTCAATCATCTCTAGAAGATGAACAATAAACTAATGCTCACCTTCAAGAGAAACTTGAAACTATCATGGAGTCTCATAACTCTAAAATTGCTAAGCTCACTAAAGAACATGACCATGCTATTGCTAAATGTAATGTGCTTAGTAAACAAAATGATAAGTTAAATAGTGAGCTTGTCACGTTGTCTCCTTCCACTTCTAATGATAATGATGCCTGTGCTACTAACTCCACTTTGTGTGAAGCATCTATTTTGAAGGAGAATGTTGAGCTAAGAGCTCAACTTGAGTTGCTAACTAGTAAGTATGGGAAGTTGGAAGAAACTCATGAAAAGCTTTTTAGCTCTAATGAGGATCTCCTAGCATCCCATGCTAAGCTAAAGTTAGCTCATGAGGCGGTCACTATGAAGGTAACTTCTTGTGAGCCTCTTACGGAGACTAGCACAACTTCTACTACTAATGCTTTATTGCAATTTGCTAGTTCTAGTGATTCATCCACTCATAAAATTGCTACATCTTGTGATGAATTACTTTCCTTGCCTTGTTGCTCTAACATTGTAGCATCTACTTCCTCTAGTATTTGTGTTGAAACTAACCATGTAGAGGAACTCAAAGAGCTCAATGCACAAGTCACTTCTTTGAAGAAAGACTTGAAGAAGTGTCATGAAGGGAAGTCCACCCTCGACAACATGTTGAGAGTGCAACAACTTCCTCATGACAAGAGTGGACTTGGATTCAACTCCAATAACAAGAACAAGTCCAATGTCAAGAAGAAGCACAATTTCGTCAAGAAGAAGGGCCAAGGACAAGCTATTGATTCGGCCAAAATTGTGTGCTTCAAGTGCAAGGTTCAAGGGCACCATGTTAGATCTTGCCCATTGAAGAAGAAGCCTCTTAGTGAGAAGCAACAAGGGAAGCGACCTCAAGTCCCAACTCAAGCTACCCGAGTTGAAGAACCTTCCCTTCCCAAAAAGAAAGGTAAAAGCCGACTTTGCTACAAATGTCGTGGGAAGGATCACTTTGCCTCATCATGCACTCATGGTACCTTATCCAACCCTTCAACTATTGATAATGTTCATTATCCTCGGAAGGATAAGGTTGGCAATGTGTTTGCCAAAGTTATTGGTACTCAAAGTGGTGTCAAGAAAAGAACCATTTGGGTTGCCAAGCCTATTGTGACTAACCTCTTAGGACCCAATTTGGTTGGGGACCAACAAGCTAAAACTTGATCAATGGGTGTAAGCGGAGGACATTGGAGACTTGACTACATCATGAAGAATTAAGGGATCTTCATCATTCATATTCTCTCAAGTCAAGTCAATTGAATTATATTGTCTTAACATATATCCAATGCTCCTCCTTGCGGTAACTTGTATTTAATTCATATGTACTCATTAAAAGTTACTTGCACCCTTGCATGTGTTTGGTTTTGTACCTTACTATTGTGTCATATGTGTTGTGCACTCTACTTACTTATGTTGAATAATCAAGCTTGTGTATGTTGGTTTGCATACCATGTATGTTTGAGCCTCTTGTCTATTTGCTTTCATCTTAATTGGCTCTTTTAGGGATATTAATGGACTATCCCATTTTGAGGTAGTGATGTGCTTTTTGGTAACTCACCACCCTAAAATGTGTATTCATGAGAAATACCACTTAGTAGTGATATTTCAATATTATCTACTCTCTTTGTGGTAAGTCTTACTCATGAGAAATTCAAATTCTAATGTCTATTAATTATCTCTTGTTGGATTTTTCTTGCCTCTTGTTAAAAAGAATGGATTATCACATTATGGGCGAGTAATAAGCTATGTTGAAAGAGCATTTTCCCTCATGTGTGGTTTTGGTAATTGAATGACAATCTCTATGGACTAATGTTTGCATTGAGATATCATTATAGATCATGTCCATGGAAATAGTGGAGTTCATGTGTTCAACTCTTGAAGCTCATGTGTTGAGTGAAGCTTATTGCAAGTATGTCTTGAGGATTCAAGACATCATCTTTGTGAAGAAAAGATGAGCGCTGCAAGTCCAAGGGAAGCTTCTTGAAGATATCCTATGCTTGGAGCTTGCTATGGATACATGAAGACGAAGTCTAGCGAGACTCTCCCATTATGGGTATGGGGGAGTATTTGGAGAAGTCTTCATCAAGCAAGTGATTGGACGCGCAATCAAGAAAGATGTTGATCCACTTGAAGATATCAAGATAGTCATCATCCAACTCAAGTGGAATGCTCAAGGCAAATGTATGATCTTGATAGGGCTATAGGATAGATAGGCGTACTATCAATAGGGGCTCTCAAGTTGGTAACTTGATCGCATCGTTGTGGAGAGCTCAAACCTTTGCATACTTGGAATGTCATGTTTCTTGGTTCTTATTTGGCTTTTATGTTGGTGAGGAATTAGAGCTTGGTTCATCTCCATGTCAAGCTCTTGTTCATCGAAATCGGTTTTACTTGGACAACTTGGTGTGTTTTCGGTGGCGGAAATATTGTCGGTTTTACCATGAGGAAAGTCCCACACCTTTCCATGTGTGTCGATTTTACTCTATTTATGGGATGCAATATTTCCAACAAAATTGGTCTCACCTCTTTTGGACTTCTTTTGCAAAAGTTACTTCAGTTTTGGTGAGGCCTACTGGCGGGGGCGGAACTTCGTCCGGAAGTTCCGGCCTAGCGACCGACCGGAAGTTCCGGCCGAAGGGCCGGAAGTTCCGGGCCTGCACCGGACATTTCCATCTGGCCAGAAAACGGCTAAGTCCTTTTAGGATTTAGCCCCTGGCAAAGGCGGAACTTTCCGGGCGACCGGAAGTTCCGGCCCTCGACCGGAAGTTCCGTTCCAGACAAACGAGAAAATTGGCTAAGTCAAGAATTGCTCGCACTCGGGCAAAGCCGGAACTTTGGCCGGAAGTTTGGCAGGATTATTCCGGGCGACCGGAAGTTCCGGCCAAACCACCGGAAGTTCCGGTGCTGAACATGCTGGTTTTTCTCTAAGTCTGGAACTGCCTGCGCCCTGGCCAGGCCGGAAGTTTGGCCGGAACTTTCCGGCCGACCGGAAGTTCCGGGTTTAGTGGCCGGAAGTTCCGGCCCAACGGGCAGAAAACGGTCAGATTTCTGGGAGGGGTATAAATACCCCTCCCCTTCTTCTTCCTAAGAATCTAAGGCAGCACGGATTTCTTTATCTCTCCTACTCCATTGTTGACCTTGGAAAGCTCACTCCCCTCTCAATCCCTCCATAGAATCTTGCATATTCTTTAGGGAAAGTTGAGAGGAGATCTAGATCTACAATCCTACCAATCAATTTCTCCTCTAAGTGAGGGGAACCTAGTGGATCTAGTTCTTGGAGTTCCTTTGTGGTTCTTCCTCTTTGTTCTTCCTCTCTTCTCCCCCCATAAGCATTAGTTGCTTTTGGTGGGATTTGGGAGTGAAGGATTTGACTCCTTTGTGGTTTCCTTTGTTCTTCCTCTCTTATTCCCCCATAAACATTTGTTGTTGTGTTGAAATTTGAGAGTGAAAGACTTGAGCACTTCGTGTGCTCTTGACATTGCATTTGCATCGGTTTGAGCCCTCCACGAGGATTCGTGGCGGTGATACTTGTGAGCTTGTTACTCTTGGGTCTTTGGACCCTAGACGCCTTTTGTGGCCAAGACCTTTTGTGGTCACTTGAGAGCCCCCAATTAAGTTGTGGGTGTGTGCCTCAAGACTTGGGAGCCCCCAATTAAGTTGTGGGTGTGTGCCTCAAGAGTTGTACGGGATTCGATCTCCGCCCCAAAGGAGATCAATAGTGGAAGGTGAACTCGCAACCTTTTGTGCTTGAGTTCATCAGGAGAAGAAGGTGAGCCTTTGTGGCGTTGCGGCTAACCTGTTGTGCTTGCGCACACCTCTCCAAACGAGACGTACACCCTTTGGGTGGAACTCGGGAATACATCCTCGTCTCCGCGTGCCTCGGTTATTTCTATACCCGAGCTCTTTACTTATGCACTTTACATTGTGATAGCCTTCGTGCTTGAAGTCATATATCTTGCTATCCCCTTGTTACTTGTATTGCTTATCATAAGTTGTTGGTGCACATAGGTGAGCCTAGTATTTATATCTAGGTTGTATGCTTGTTAAAGTAAACTTCTAGTTTTATTCCGCCTTTATCAAGCATACCGGAATTTCCGGGTCACTCTTGGACCGGATATTCCGGCTCCTCGGAAAAAGTTTTAAATCTCCTATTCACCCCCCCCTCTAGGCGGCGTCTATCCGTTCATATGTGCATATTACAAGCCTAGAAAATGTGAACATGAGAGGTAGTGTCACCTAGAGTTGATATTGTTGATTATCTTGTTCCTAGGTGGCATGGTACTCAAACAAGTTCCATATTTGCTTAAATGAATTTTGTTCACACATCTTTTGGTATCTTGTTTGTGAAAGAGTTTCTTGATGCTTAGTATGATCATTGAATATGAGAAGTCATCAAGAAACTCTATATAAGCATGTTTTTCAATTCTTTTATTTTACCACATGCTTATGTTTTGTGAATATGATCTTGAATACATATATGTCATGTATCACCGAGAAATGTCTCCATACAATCATTGTCTTTGACAAGTGATAATTATATTTGTGGTAAATTTATTGATCATATTCACGTTGGCTATTGTTCTTAAGTTATATTTTTCTATCGCCAAGTTTGTTTTGGTTTAACCATCCTTTTGTCTTCTTTGCTACATTTGGATCCTTTTCTTACTCTACTCATAATTTGTGTTGTACTTTCTTGAGTTAGGAAAAGCAAGGATCTCATTGTTGTGCATTTACATTCAAAGACTTAATTCTAAGTAATGCACAATTCTTGGGGGAGCTATCCTACATTGAGTAGAACATCATTCTTTTAATTGTTATCGGGTCTTATTGATTTTCTTGAACTTTGCGTTCAAAAAGATATATGGAGGGTAATGATCCCACTTGTGTGCATTTTTGTAGTTACATACAAGATCTTACAAATGCACTAATCATGGGGAAGCTACTTTATACTCTTTAGAACACTTTTCTTTAAAATTGGTTTGGTATCTTATTGCTCTTCTTGAACATGACTAATGTTTTAACAATGTATATGGTGAGTGATGATCTCATTTGTGTGCATTTTGTATTCATATACAAGATCATAAAGAATGCACAAATCTTGGGGGAGCAATCCTATATGTTATTGAACATTAGTTGTCTTCAATTGATTTTTGATCCCGATGACATGTCTCTTTGAAAGACAAACATTTTTCGTCTTGGTACTTTGTGCCATCATGAAAAGTGTAGAGGGCTTGGTTTATTTGTTGTAACCTTACTCTTCTTTGTGGAGTTGGCTATCTCATCCCATGGTTCTTAGTCTACCTTCTTGGATGAGATGAAACCTTCGAGCATGTTTCTTGTTTTATTTCTTATGCTCATTGGTTTAGCCTTGACCTTGTTTTCATTTGATATATTTTCAAATTGGTTTCTCCATCATGTGTTGATTTTAGTCTTTGATATAATGTGGAAAAATCTCTCTCTTGACACCCTTTTGTGTAGCTTCTTGATTTAATTGGTGTTTTGTCCAAATTGTATCTCATTTGGTTCTTGAAAGTTTGTGCATGCATATTTATTATATGAATATCTTATGACATGCTTACTTTCGTTGATCCAATATATAGGATAAACTCCATCAAATCCTAAATGGCTAAGATGTGCATGAAATTCTATTTCATATCAATATGCACATATTTATGTGGAGCTTGTCCTATGTATTGTAGTTGGACTAACTACTTTGGACCCAATAAGTTTGGGTGCCATAGTGTACTTGATTTGTATTAGGTACATGAGAGATGTATTGGAAGCTTGCCTCTATTTAAAGAAGATGTCTTCACCATGTGCTTCTTGGAGCCAAACTTGGATGATTGTGAACTCTCATCTTCTACACCATCAATGCTATCTCGGTAACAAGTATCAAACTCATGCATATACTTCTATCTCTCAACCTTGTGTAGGTTGTTCTTTGGCATGAGTTTCTCTAAGTTGCATTTGATATGGTTTTTTCAAAGTTTCTTTCAAAATATCTTCATTGCTAATGTGAGTAAGCCGGGATGATTACACATCAAGGGGATTTATATAATCATCTTCATGATTCACCGATCCCCAATATGTTAATCTAGCAAATTCGTTTCAAAATCTCTCATGTGCAATACTGATGAATTCTCATAAATCATTTGCCTTATGTGATATTTGTTTTGTGTCTCGAAGTATCCTAACTATCACTTATCCTATGTGGGTACTTGTGATGCTTTGAGAACTTGGAGTTGGAAGTTCATCTATACCCTCTAAGAATAATTTGAGCTATGTACTTTGCTTTTAAGCAAAAATCTTATCGGTGTATTTATGACTTCCTCTTGCATATCATGAGCTTTACCTTGTACCTACATTGTGTGTGCGTGTTTCTTTGTGGACTTAGTGTCCACTTAGAAACTTATACACATGAGGGTAGTTACATATTTAATTGGTATTCAAAATCTTTAGTGATCACCTTTTATTACTTTCTTGATTCTTTGGTGATCTCTAAAAGGCACAAGCTTTGTTTTTCTATTGGTTTCACATTGCCTCTTAATAAGCTTGTGATCCTATTTGATGAATCTTATTTTGGTGTGCTTGTATGCGAAATACATGATATGCACTATGTGCCTCATACTTTGTAAGACTATGGTGTTGCTTAGTCTCATCCTTGTTTAGTCTCCTAAACTGTATTTCCATGTCACACCCATCCCTTCCCGGTTGAGCAAGTCGTTATTTTCCACCTCTCTCTCTTTGCTCGACATTTGTTTGTTGCAAGGTATACTTATTTTCTTAAATATACAATCTTGCACCTTTTTGTGTTCGAAAGCATCTAGGAGGGAGTGAGGATTCCATGTTGTGCACACTATATTGAAATGCAAATCCCTCATTGTGCACGTACCTTGGGGAGTTCCCTCTTGATTTTTAGAACACTTGGTTGATCTTATCATAATATCTTCTTGTGCTCAATTGGCTTTGGATCCCTTGATTGCTTGCTTCTTTGTGAATGTTTTTCCCCTTTGCAATTGGTATCCTTTCAGTGGATTTCAATTGATATCTTTCTTGTGCAATTTTTGGATTCACAATATAGTTTGACCCCCTTCATCTATTCGTCATTGGATAAGTGCATTTAATTTCACTCATATCATGAGAAATGCATAAATCATGAACGAGATCTTATTATGTTACCTTTCCAAACATTTTCGCCCATTTCGGCAATCGTTGCCAATAGGGGAGAAGTTTTGGAGGGTTGTATGGAATTGGATTTGTACTTTGGTTTATTCTTAAGTATTTGCCTTCCTTGCCTTTGCATTCGTTGCTTGGTTTTTATATATATAGTGGAAACTCCACCATCGGTAATGGTCGATAATATATGCAATGAATTCATATTCATACACACGTGCATAAATTATGGGGGAGTTTGCTCTATATATGTGGATGGACTAACATCACATACCTTTGTAGTATTTGATGTTAGTACAACCACTTTTGTTCGTTAAATTCCATATTATTAACCCTCTCAAAAGAGATTGTCATCAATTACCAAAATGGGGGAGATTGAAAGAGCATTTTCCCTCATGTGTGGTTTTGGTAATTGAATGACAATCTCTATGGACTAATGTTTGCATTGAGATATCATTATAGATCATGTCCATGGAATTGTGGAGTTCATGTGTTGGACTCTTGAAACTTATGTGTTGAGTGGAGCATATTGCAAGTATGTCTTGAAGGATTCAAGACATCATATTAGTGAAGAAATGTTGAAAGATACAAGGTTGATCAAGATGTTGATCAACAAACAAAGCTACAAGATGTACCAAGAGAGATCATGTATCTCTTGGGATGGTAAACACTTGTCCGCATAGCTTTGTGAACTAACCCATGATATATGTGTGTGTGGTATCTTTATATAAGGTTAGGTATCTTCCCATGGGAATGCATCAAATGAAGATCTCATATAGCTCATGGAGGATGGCGCCATGTGGTGATCGTCATCAAGGTGAGATGTGCAAGACCAAGACCAAGAGAAGCTTCTTGAAGAGATCCTATACTTGGTGCTTGCAATGGATACATGAAGATGAAGCTAAGAGAGACTCTCCCATTGTGAGCATGGGGGAGTATTTGGAGAAGTCTTCATCAAGCAAGTGATTGGACGCGCAATCAAGAAAGATGTTCCACTTGAAGAGATCAAGATAGTCATCATCCAACTCAAATGGAATGCTCAAGGCAAATGTATGATCTTGATAGGGCTAATAGGATAGATAGGCGTACTATCAAGAGGGGCTCTCAAGTTAGTAACTTGATCGCATTCTTGTGAAGAGCTCAAAACTTTGCATACTTGGCATATCATGTTTCTTGGTTCTTATTTGGCTTTTATGGTGATGAGGAACTAGAGATTGATTCATCTCCATGTCAAGCTTTTGTTTATCGAAAACGGTCTTACTTTGGAAAACTTGTTGGCTTTCATCCATGTGAGTATTTAGAGCTTGGTTTATCTCCATACTAAGCTCTAGTTCATCAAAAACGGATTTCGTATGAATATCTTGTTATGTTTTTGATATTGGAGGTTTTACCGGTTTACATGTTTTTAGGAAAGTTAAACCTTTCCCCATTTGGTTTTATCCTCACATGATGGACTATGATGTTTCTATGCATATTCAAGTAGAGCTCGTTGTAACGATTCCAACGAGCCAAAAATCATCGAAAACGGAGTCTGGATGGAAAAGATATTGCAGTTTTGGTTTTGTTGTTTCTGTCAATTTTCAGTCACTCGGAATATCCGATTCTGGACTGAACCGGAATATCCGATTCTCGCAGTTTTTCTCGAAAAAGAGGCACTGATTGGAACCGGAAAATCAGCTCGGAAATTTCACTTTTGGGCGGAATTTCCGGTCTAAATTCTGGGTGCAACGGTTCTGTTTTCTGGGGGGTATAAATATTCCTCCCCTTCTTCTTCCCTTGCCCAACCAAGGTAGCACGAATTCCCTCTCTCTGCTACTCCATTGTTGACCTTGGAAAGCTTGATTCCTCTCAATCCCTCCATTGATTCTTTCATATTCTTTAGGGAAAGTTGAGAGGAGATCTAGATCTACAATTCTACCAATCAATTTCTCCTCTAAGTGAGGGGAACCTAGTGGATCTAGTTCTTGGAGTTCCTTTGTGGTTCTTCCTCTTTATTCTTCCTCTCTTCTCCCCCCATAAGCATTAGTTGCTTTTGGTGGGATTTGGGAGTGAAGGATTTGACTCCTTTGTGGTTTCCTTTGTTCTTCCTCTCTTATTCCCCCATAAACATTTGTTGTTGTGTTGAAATTTGAGAGTGAAGGACTTGAGCACTTCGTGTGCTCTTGACATTGCATTTGCATCGGTTTGAGCCCTCCACGAGGATTCGTGGTGGTGATACTTGTGAGCTTGTTACTCTTGGGTCTTTGGACCCTAGACGCCTTTTGTGGCCGGCCTTTTGTGGCCAAGACCTTTTGTGGTCACTTGAGAGCCCCCAATTAAGTTGTGGGTGTGTGCCTCAAGACTTGGGAGCCCCCAATTTAGTTGTGGGTGTGTGCCTCAAGAGTTGTACGGGATTCGATCTCCGCCCCAAAGGAGATCAATAGTGGAAGGTGAACTCGCAACCTTTTGTGCTTGAGTTCATCAGGAGAAGAAGGTGAGCCTTTGTGGCGTTGCGGCTAACCTGTTGTGCTTGCGCACACCTCTCCAAACGAGACGTACACCCTTTGGGTGGAACTCGGGAATACATCCTCGTCTCCGCGTGCCTCGGTTATTTCTATACCCGAGCTCTTTACTTATGCACTTTACATTGTGATAGCCTTCGTGCTTGAAGTCATATATCTTGCTATCCCCTTGTTACTTGTATTGCTTAGCATAAGTTGTTGCTGCACATAGGTGAGCCTAGTATTTATATCTAGGTTGTATGCTTGTTAAAGTAAACCTCTAGTTTTATTCCGCCTTTATCAAGCATACCGGAATTTCCGGGTCATTCTTGGACCGGATATTCCGGCTCCTCGGAAAAAGTTTTAAATCGCCTTTTCACCCCCCCTCTAGGCGACGTCTATCCGTTCACCGAGCTGGCCCTCGAAAGCATCTCTCCGGCCGCCGTCAGCGACTGCATGTCCTGTGCAGGATTCCCACAGAGCCCAACAGCAGCGACTGGATCAGTAGTCACGATCGGCTCAAGTACAACACCAGGAGAAGCACCAGGAGATCGCCTGCTGTGAGCTGACCCAGGTATGGTGCGCTTGAACATGTTAGGCCTCCCACGAGCAGGGGACACCGACCGAGACGGAGCATGACCAGATTTAACAGTAGAGCACTTGTCCGAGGAACCACGAACAGGGGCAATGAGGGCCGGAGACAACCTTTTAGCCCGCTCCACGATTTCAGCAGCTTGTGGCGTGCGAGGGCACGGGTTGAAAGGTGTGACAACGATCATGTGATTACGAGACGGCACTGTAGAGGCCGAAACTGATTTTCCATGGGGAGCTGCATCAACCGAATGGGTGGAATCCACCTCCATATTGATTGCTGAGGGAGCGTCGTGATCTGAGTTCTCCTGTTGCTTGCGGCTACCATCCAAGTCATGATCCCCATCCATGTCATCATCTTTCCGCTTCCAGAAGTGCGGCTTGAAATTAGAATCAGGAACAAAATCCACAGACTCACGCCGGAACCGAAACTCAAACCCATACAAACGGATGAAGACCACAACCTTAACAAAGTTCCCGAAATCATCAGAATGAGTGTCAAAGCACTTGGTGTCCATCATAGCCACCTGAACGCGAACAATACCACGACTCCGAAGTGTGACGAGATCAACATCATGAGGGGCACCAAAGAAGGAAGCAATTGCCCAAAGTCCATGAAAGTGTCGAAGTGCATGAGGCACTCCCTCAACCTAAACCCAGAAAGGCTTCAACACAAACTTTGGCTTGACATCCTGAAACTTCAAAGCAGCGTCGTCGCCCAGCGTTCCATGCCATCGTAAGGCTATAAACATCCGGATCAGTTGAATCCGATCCAACTATTCAAATACTAAATGGTTGACTATAGCTCAATGCGCTCCAGAGAAACTTGAATCGTACTAAACCTAATGAAAATGGTGTACGTATTAAGCATAGCATTCAAATAACCACAATATCCCTATCAGTACCACCGCCACTACAATCCTCAATGCAGTTAAATGCAAAATCCAAGGTTTTGGTTGTGCCTACCAGACTACCAGTTCAAGACATGTTGTAAGTTGCGACCCAACTTTTGAAGAGAAGTGATCCTGCCTCATCCATGAGATTCAATCGTTGGAGCCATAAGAATATTATTATGCCTACAACATGTATGGTTAAGTCAGTGGAACATAAGCTAAGCCATTCATTAAGCATTCATGTACAGTTGCAGCATTTCATGGCCGGAAACTAGAAGGACTAAGCATCAAGCCGGTAGCCCCCTGTTCTTTGAATGGATCTCTTAATTGTTGAGAGGGTTGCCCAAACGCAGTATATAAGGCAGACCCACTACCCAGTAGGACAGAGAAAACATCCGAGCCTCTAGTGCTTAGCTCGCATAGTCGCACACCTGAGCAAAGATAAAGCATTTCATAAATAAGGAGATGGAGATTGCATTGGTAATAAGTGAATAACAGAGAAAATTTTCTATTATGCAGGATCTAAAACAAATCAAATAAGAAAATATATCTGTTCTGATTCTACACAGAGAAATAAAAAATCTGCAGTGAATCTAAAAAAAATTGACAGAGAAATTTCAGAAACAAATGGATATATCAGGGAGGCAGGATGCTGCTACGGTAGACGAGCAGGGATGCGCCGCTGCAGCTGCAGGGATCTATCAGGGAGTCAGGATGCCGCGGAGGCGAGCAAGAGGCCGGACGCGTCGGGGCAGAGCCGCGGGAAGGCACAGAGAGGGATGGAGGACGCGGCAGCCCGAGCAGGAAATGACGACGGCGAGCGAGGGGGCGCGCGGGTGGGGGAACTAGACATGGGAATGGGCCAATCACAAGCCAATCGATCCAAAGAGATCTTTAATTGTATTGATCGATCATGCCATGTTTGTGTTGTGTGTTTGGAATTTTGGATTGAGCAATTTGCTAAAAAAAAATCATCTTTTTATTACTTTCATGATGCTCTTGGAACATATTTTATTTCCGGACTTAGAGTATCGAAGATCCCACATCCGACCTACATCCGCAAAATAAATATGAATTTACGGTTTTGGACATAAAAACACGCAGATTAGACACCACATACAGGGTTAGCCTGTAAATATTTTATTGGCCGACCCCATCCCAACCTCCCGGAGATATACGCAGGTTAGGATGGGTTTTTGCTGGGCAACCCCATCCGTGCAAGGCGTTGGCGTCACCATATTTCGTCGATAAACTTGCTAGAGTTCGGCCAAGTTATGACGAAACTCGACCTAATCTCGCCGTACAGTTTGCAGTCGATGCAAATTTTTACCAATTTCACGTTGTACGTGTCAAACCGGAATGATTCTGGCTAAATCAACGACGGCGGCAGCCATCGCCGCACGCAGACGAGCGAGCAGCCGAGCTAGCTAGCAGGCGAGCGTGCAGCGAGCTAGCCAACAAGGTAGAGCGCGTATTCGCGGAATATACCGTTTTGCAGTCCGATTTTGTGGGATCTGGTATGCCTGAACTGTTTGTAACCTATAAAACCCGAATGACGTGACATGTATCCGTGGTTATGGGCTTTATGGTTTGCGGGATCTGCTAGAGATGCTTTTAATGTATGAATTTTGCAATGTGCACATTTTCTTTTTTGATAATTATATTCTCAAATATTTGTTTTATGAACATTTGATATCAAAAAAGTCAAATCAAGAATGAAATAAAACATAGCTAAGAGTCAATCTGTTTGAGGGTGTGCCCTTTGGACGCACACAAAAGGGCAAAATTTGGAAATCATTTTTCTTTTTCTGCAGGCCATATATTGTCAAGGATGAAACATTGTGGATATATACAAGAAAATCAGCATAACCACTGTACACAATTTATTTCACATTTCTGAAAATTCAGAAGTGACATGGGGAATAGGGTGCAGATGCAATCTTCTATCTATTATATACTAAAAGTAAAAAATAATATACGTATGTCTAATAAAGCCACCATAGTAAATCACATAGGCTAAAAATATATGCTCCATTGCTATTAATTTTAATGGACGAGATTTAATTTTGTTGCGCAAAAATTGTCAGGTCCACACATGCATGTACAAACAAAAACGTGAAGTACACATGTAAAAAAAACGTGTAGTACAAGGCCTACATACAAGACGTGTTGGACTAGACACGATGCATCAAAATATTTTTTTTGTTTCCGAGTAAGCGCACAACATGCGCACACACTCAACACAATGAACGCATGCACGCGCACCCTACCTCTATGAGCACCTTCGAGAGACTGAGCCGGCGGGTCAGTCTTGAGATTGATGAAGTCATCATAGGCGTCTCGCTGTTGACGGGAACATTGCCTCCCACTAAAGAACATTCCGCCTAAAATGAGAAATACCAGCGTCAAAACTGGGGTTCGAACTCTGATGGGTTGGGGGTACAACCACCCACCTAACTAGGGGTGTAAACGGATCGGATCGGGTCAGATTTTTCCTTTACCATATCCTTTACCATAATTTTTCATCAGATTCGGAGCAGATCGGATAATTACCGGATGCGGATTCGGATTTGGATATCCGTGATGACGGATTCGGAGGCGGAAACGGGGCGGATTCGGAGTGGCAGTAAAATTAATCGGATAGATACTTGTACAAGTAAATTGTCAAACCATACATATAAGAATAATTATTTGATAACCTAATAACTAAAAAACTTATAATTGCAAGTGAGATGTTGTTCGACTAACGAATTCGACAACTTACTAGCTTCAAATTATGCTATATTAGATTAGACATTTCGGTAGAAAATCGGATTATTTGGATTCAAACCATCGGATAATCCTATTTAAATTTCGGATAATCCATATTTTAGTCTATTTTACATACCATATCCAGGTGTCAAGTTCGGAATCGGATATCCTTATCCGTTAGATTCTTTAAAACGGGATATGGATTGTTGAAAAAACGGTTTCAGAATCGGATATGGTGCAAAAATTATCTATGGGTAACCATCTTGGCATAGACAAGTTCTCAAACTAATTTTTATCTTACTAAGGAGACAAAACAAAGACGCCTACACCGCTACACGCGCATACATTCCGAAGTCACTACAAAATGTGTAATTCGTGTTAAAATAGATGGCAACTGGACCAGATGCTCACATCACACCATGATATATAGATCAGCTAGCTTATTACGTGTGTGCATCATATTAATTTTGTTTTCGTAAATCTTATTAAGATAATAAACAAAGAGCCGTCCACGTACAAACTTTGAAATCTAGCTCTACACAAGCTGATGTGGATGTACGCATTGCACACAAAAATTGTACTCCCTCAGTATACAAAATGATGTCTCAACTTTGTTAAAATTTAGATATGGTTTAGTGTAGGTATAGATAAAGCTTAAAAAACTTAAGATATCGTTTCATAAACGGAGGAAGTAGTATATAAAAGGACTAATTCAATACGTGCTAAACAATATCGCAACCGTACCAGATCTTGAGACCATAATAGCTCAGCTAGCTTATTGACGAAAGTTCATGTGATTGATCTCGACAAGAATCCTTTTCAGTAACTAAGCTCCCTGGAATTCTCGAGCTGTGAAGCCTCGCACGTGTCGCTGGTTCGCTCCCGTCTAAGAATGGTCCCACACGTTTCAGTATCCCGGCCAATAGCAGCGAACCTTCGAGCGTGAGGTCGGTTCTGTGAGTCAAAAGGAAAACATTGACCTCTCTCCTCTCGCGTCTCTCATCCCCTTCTCTTTAACGGTGGCGGTAGCGGCAACGACGACCGTCCGCCGGCGTAGGTGATGGGGACGACGAGAGAAGGTCAGAGCGTTCTCTCCTCTGTGTGTGTGTGTGTGTGATTTCTCGCATATATATGTCTCTCTTTTCTCCTCGCGTCAATCCTCACGTCAGAGCTGTATGATGACTCAGCCGTCGCCGACCATCTCCAGCACCAGAGGCCGACCGGGGTCGCAGGCGAAACGCCGCTGCCGTCGCCGCCTCCCACTTTGCTGCTCAAACACAGGAGTCCTTCCCAACCTTGACCATTGAATCCTCGCGGAAAACCCTAGATGTGGGCGCCTGCGCTGTGGTCTGAGCTATCCATCGTCAGCGGTGGCCGGGCCCGCCCACTGCGCTACACCCTGACGGCCTGCACGTCCTACCCGCTTCTCGGCTGCTTGACGGATGGGCTGGCCGACGAGGGCTCGGCATAAGCGGACGAGGCGTCGATGGGGCCGGTGTGGTGGCAGAGAAGCTGCCCCTGTACGCCTCCATTGAGAGCTTCGTCTACAAGGATTGGAACATCTTGAGACTCTTCCTTGACCCCTGCGCCCAGACTCCCATGTAGGTTCGTCTCCAACAGAGCTCTTTTTTCATTGCAACCCCTCTGGTTATGGGTGGATATGCATGTGTTCTATTATGTCCATATCTGCTATTCGTATATTGCTTCCTTGCTTAATGAGGCAAGCCTGGGCATAGCATTGTATGCTACTGGTTCTTTCAGATGAGAGGAAGTGCTAGTGTGAGATAGATTGATGAAGATGGTTCTGCTTATTTGATGGGTGACCGTGTTCAGTGGTGTGCAGGTTATTACAAATACGGACATGGAGCTAGGTTTATGAGTGAGACAGAGAGTTGCAAATACAGAGAGAAGAGACTTTTTTGTGTAATTTTGCTGGACATTATATAATCCCATATACCAAGGGTTGCACATACAGATAGCTCCAACGCTCTGAAATACAGAGGAATGTTGTGCCCTCTTGATTCAGGTGCTATGTTTTCTGTCCTCCCGCAAGTGTTGGGTGCTACATCTGATTTAATGTGATGTTTCCTCGAAAAATAATGGAAAGCTGAATCAAGATGCCAATGTACTAACTTTAATTCTTAAAACACGAATATATTCTTTCCTTGGCGAAACACACTTTGTCATTCAAGAAAATTGTAGGGGAATGAGTATTACTATCTCACAGTGACATTCCAGGTCCGTTTCATTCCCTTGATCTCATTATTGCTTTTCTTTGTTGTCTGCCAGATTAACCTTTTAGCCTATATTGAAATACAGACTCAGTTTAATAATTCTCTTATGATTCTGAATGTTTGTTTGCAAAATAAAAGCAGTCCATAGAACTATATTGGCAAAATAAAAGCAGTCCATCAGCTGTACATGCACGGGAATTTGCAGAAGCAACGAATCGACATAAAAATAGACCCAAAGGAAATAAAAGATTTTACCAGGTACTCAACTTGTTAATTGTAATAGCTTCCGGTGGACACAACTTTAGTTTCTAAGGCCTCAAAATCTAGGGGTATCTTTCTGACAACATATGAGATGAAGCCGGGACGAATAAGAGTCACAACCGACAACCGACAACATTGCCATATCTGCCCCCTTGACTCTACAAGGTACCTGCCCCTTTGCTCTCTTAACTAACATATGCATCTTTGTTCGTAGCGTCACAGTGTAGTTATTCATGCAGATATCATCTGAAGTAATTAGTTGCTGTAAGATGCTAGCATTTGACCAGATGTATGAACGCTTGAAAGCTATGAAAGCTATTGCTTGTTCACTTCTCTGTTTCTATGCTTGGTTTTCATTGTTGATTTTTTTAGTTGACTAGAAGTTAAAAACGAGACTGGAGTGTTAGATCCTCTAACTTAAGCTCAGTGTACACTGTTTTACTTTGAGTAGTCTTAACTTTATTCTTAGATATGAGAGGACTTGGATTTAACCCGCTATTGGCATTATGACGGTATATATAATTTTCATGGCGTTGATTCAGTTCTTGACTGCACTGCACCAAGCTGAACTTCAGTCTGAAGTTACAAAGAAAGGTGTACACTCACATACGAGTTTTTGTATGGTATGGTTTTTTTGGTGCATGTGTTCCGTCTCTTAGTTTCAGTCATAGTGATAACAGACCAAAGTTTGTGCTATGCAGAGTAGTAGCATTATGAAAGTTCGCATGATTGATAGGAAGGTATATCACATTTCTGTCAACTGTATTACACAATATTATTCCTTCTGGTTTTAGACGAGGTTTTTCTTTGACTCACTGATTTTTGTATTGTTAAATGTCCATTACTATTTCTTGGTGTTTAGTTCATTGCACGCCATCTGTGAGGGCCTCCGAGTAAGGTGAACAAATTAACGTGTTTTTCCCCGAGTTGACCTCCGATACATTATACAAGGAAGTATAGAGGGAGCTTTGTCATTGAATTGAGTTATTAGTACATTGTGAACTCATAGTTACAGTAAATTCCATATCTGAAATATTTTACTCTGAAACAAGTGGTGTATCATTGATGCACTACAGTTATTTTGAAGCTGACAAATTTGATAACATTTTTTTGGAAAATCTGAAGCTTGTTGCAGAAAACCAAATAAAATTTGGGGTGTAACATTTTATTCTTCTTAATCGTGTTTATATCAGCTTGGTAGCCAAAGTAACACGATTTTTTGGAGCTGCAAATGTACATATCATCACTAGCATGTCAATTTAATGTTGATGTAAATATCTCCATGATGGTTTATCCTTAGCATGGCTTTGCATCTTCCCACGGATCAATATGCGTCTTACATTTTGGTCCCATCAGTTTGGATAGCATTTTACAGTTATGTTCATCCATCTTAAAAGATAAATGGTGATGCAAATATGTCCTATGCAATCCAAGTAGACAGATGGGCTTATGTTGAAGGGGATCGTGTGCAGAAATGAAGACCGACGAAGCCGACCTCAAGGTCGTGTAGAGGAAGCAGACCTCCGAGTACCGCTAGCGCAACATCTTGCAGGGCGTCACACACGTACAGTGGAGACGACGGCCTCCGAAGCTCCAGTTCAGGACGAGCAGCAGAAGACTTGGACCGGAACACCAGCAGCACGGCAGTGGGCTATGGTGGAAGAGATCCCCCTCCTCTGCTCAACGCGACTCCGACAAGGTAATCACGAGATCGAGAGAGAAATTAGGAATTAATTGGTGAATTAAAAGGCCAGGGGTGCCCCTTCTTATATAGGCTCCCAGGGGGGGCCAACTTGCTAAGCAGTCAATGTGGGACTAACCCCCACATGCCTGGTGCGGCATAGGAGGGTGCGCCGGCCCCCTAGTGGGCCCCTTGGCCCACTTGGGTCGGCCCCCCTTAGCCCCCACCGAATCCCCTAGAGGATTCCCCCTCTTGGGCCTTCTTTCGACCAGAAGGCCCATTTGGTGAAATTCAGCCTAAATAAATTCGAAAATAAATATATAAAATCATATTTACATATTAATTACACTAATAAATTTCAAACATAATATATATAATTTATCCTACCTCCGAAAACTCTTTCGGCGCTGCCCGATCTCCATCGGACCCCTCCCGGGATGTTCCCGGGGATCTCTTTCCTTTCCGGTTGTCTTGTCGAAACCCAGTGTGTTACCCTAGCTGTTCGATATAATAAGTATGATCAAGACTCCTCTATGATCAACGACTAACTCGTAGGCCTGGACCCCATGAATTAATCCCTGTGATATAACGAATGACTTTCATCTATCAAACCTGAACGCAAAGTCTTAAACCTTTTGCCATAGCGATACTTAGCATGTCCGAGCGTCGTTCCATATATATCTCCATACCTAATCCCAACCTCGTTACCGACAACGCCATCTTCTACTCGTCCATGATCTCATGTCTCCGTGACCTAGTCACATGCTTGCAAGCTCATTAGACACGATCTCACCGAGTGGGCCCGAGAGTATCTATCCTGCTATGCGGACTGGCAAATCCCGCTCTTGACCCCTCGTCTCAACTACTCCTTTCCTATCCCCATAAGTATCACCGTTATTGTCATACTATATAAGATACGATGTTTGGTGCGATCAAAGTATATTCTAGGAATAACAATAAGAGTTGATCTCACGGTCAAAGGCGTAACGACTACGTCCTCCAAATCTGGGTATGTCCATCACATCGTTTTCCAACGATATGACTCCCATTGCCGGCCGGCGCCATGCCCCATGACCGGGAAAACTCGCACTAGTAGAAAACGAGGCTTTGGTTCACCCCTTTAGTCTCGGTTCATTTTTTGAACCCAGACTAAAGGGGTGAGAGCCACTCCGCTGGATTTGTGAGGGACCTTTAGTCCCGGTTCGTGTTACGAACCGGGACTAAAGGTTCAGCGCACGCGGCAGCAGAGGCGGGCCCCAGCGTCAGAGACCTTTAGTCCCGGTTCGTAACACGAACCGGGACTAAAGGTCCTCACTTTATCAGCTTCTTCCAGCCCGAGCCAACTCCATTTTCCCACTGAGCCCGAGCTCAAAATCATTTCCTCTCCATTTCTTTTCCATTTCCTCTCCCCAATACTAGATAATCCATAATATTTTACACCATTTGGAGAGATTGAAGCCACCCCACGGTTAGCCTCTTCATCCTCTTTCCGGCATTGCTTATTTAGCTTATTTTGCTCATTTCAATTTTTTTGTGCAAGCAAGGTGTTCGATGTAATGCCTAAGTTATGATCTCATTTGTGTATATGTGCAATTTGTTCTCAAACTAAAATAATGATTTGTGTGTTTTAGTGTGGTGAGGAGCCTTATCGACGTCGATCGCCCGCGCCGTCCCGTCACCACCTTGGTGAGCCTCTATATTTTATTTTATTTTATTTAAAAAACATAGCTTTTATGATTTAGATGCATAGTTACTACTTGTATAATTTTCTAACTTGTATTATATGTATAGTGTCATGGTTCTGATATCCGTCCCCGTCGGTCCTCGTCCGGTCTATGATTCGGATGTGGTATATTTTCAAAACTATTTATTTCAATCTATGTTTCTGACAATTATGGCGACCAACTTGACATAGAATTATTTTTATATAGGAGGTAGTCGAACCAGAAATTGAACCTGACCCTATTGTCGAGTTTTTGGATAAAGAAAACAATGATTTGAAAGCAAAATTGAAAAGAAGTGAAGCTCTTTATCTTCAATGCTTAGAAGATAAGATGAAATTAGAGCTCAAACTTGCCGACGTGGTCGATGGTAACGAGATCAAGATGGATGCAATGCGCTTGAAGATAAAAAGGATTAGAAAATATGCCATTAATCGGGAGGCTTGGTATCATTATGCTGTGGGTTCAGTATTTACCTTAGTTGCGATTTTGATCGCATTTGTTGTTGGATTTAAATTCTTTAGATAATTTTTATATTTGTTTCAGTTAATGTATGTTTTATGAGAACTATGTATTACCGCTTGTCAATACTCTACTCTTATTTTAATGGATGACATTGTATTAATTAATTTGCTCTTACATATTATTTATGACAGTAGTGTAATAATGGGGTTCGATATACTTTTATGTAATACAGATGAACCGACAATGGATGTACGGTGACCGATGTTGTCCTGAGTTCATTGATGGCATGCATAATTTTCTCCATATGGCTGAGCCAAACAAGCCGAAGAACGGTTTTATTCGTTGTCCATGTAGTGCCTGCAAGAATATGAGTGATCACTCTACCTCAAAAGTCATTCACTCACACCTCTTGCATAATGGTTTTATGCCTGGTTATTATTGTTGGACCAAGCACGGAGAAACAGGGGTTATCATGGAAGAAAATGAAGAAGAGGAGGATAATGACAAGTATCCTTGGTTCAGTGATACTACAATGGGAGAAGACGAAACTGAAGAAGATCCCATTATTGATGAGCCCGACGATGATCTTCGTCGGGCCATTCGTGATGCACAAATGGACTGTGGAAGTGAAAACGAAAGGTTGAAGTTGGAGCGTATGTTAGCTGATCACGCCAAATTGTTGTAGCCAACTTGTCAAAATGACCAGAAAAAGCTAGGTACCACACTTGAATTGTTGCAATGGAAGGCAGAGAATGGTACTTCTGACAAGGGATTTGAAAATTTGTTAAAAATAGTTAAGAAGATGCTTCCAAAGGATAACGAATTGCCGTCTAGTACGTATGAAGCAAAGAAGGTGGTATGCCCTCTAGGATTAGAGGTGCATAAGATACACGCTTGCATTAATGACTGCATCCTCTACCGCGGTGAGCACGAAAAATTGAATGCATGTCCTGTATGCGGTGCTTTGCGGTATAAGATCGGGCGAGATGACCCTGGTGATGTTGAGGGCGAGCCGCGCCCCAGGAAGAGGATTCCTGCAAAGGTGATGTGGTATGCTCCTATAATACCACGGTTGAAACGTTTGTTCAGCAATAGAGAGCATGCCAAGTTGTTGCGTTGGCACAAAGAAGATCGTAAAAAAGACTTGATGTTGAGACACCCCGCGGATGGGTCCCAGTGGAGAAAAATTGACAGAGAGTTCCCGACATTTTCAGATGACGCAAGGAACTTAAGATTTGGCCTAAGTACAGATGGCTTTAATCCTTTTGGAGAGCAGAGCTCCAGTCACAGCACTTGGCCCGTGACTCTATGTATCTATAACCTTCCTCCTTGGTTGTGCATGAAGCGGAAGTACATTATGATGCCCGTGCTCATTCAAGGCCCGAAGCAACCTGGCAACGACATTGATGTGTACCTCAGGCCATTAGTTGAAGAACTTTTGCAGTTGTGGTGTGAGGAAGGTGTACGTGTGTGGGATGAGCACAAACTGGAGGAATTTGATCTACGAGCTTTGCTTTTTGTAACCATCAATGATTGGCCTGCTCTAGGCAACATTTCAGGACAGCCAAACAAGGGATACAATGCATGCACGCACTGTTTAGCTGAGACTGATAGTATACATTTAGGTAACAAGAATGTGTACCTAGGTCATCGTCGGTTTCTTGTACCCAAGCATCCGTTAAGGAAGAAAGGCAAGCATTACAAATGTGAGGCAGATCATCGGCCGAGGCCTACCCGCCCTTCTAGTTCTGCTATACATGATATGGTCAAGGATTTAAATGTAATATTTGGAAAGGGTCCTGGCGGTCTCACTGTTCCGAATGACGCAAACAACCACGTACCCATGTGGAAGAAGAAATCTATATTTTGGGAGCTGCCATATTGGATAATGCTAGAGATTCACTCTGCAATCGACGTGATGCACGTGACAAAGAACATTTGTTGCAATTTGCTAAACTTCTTAGGCGTGTATGGGAAGTCAAAAGATGGGAAGTCAAAAAAAGGTACACCGAAAGGAAGGCAGACCCATCAACGTATGAGCGAAGAGATGCATCGAGACGATACTCATTCAGAGAATCAGCCAGGTCCTGCAAGCTATGCTCTTACTAAGGAAGAGAAGAAAATATTTTTTGAGTGCCTTCGCAGTATGAAGGTTCCATCTGGCTTCTCATCAAATATAAAAGGAATAATAAACATGGCAGAGCAAAAATTTCAGAATCTAAAGTCTCATGACTGTCACGTGATTATGACACAATTAATTCCGGTTGCATTGAGAGGGCTTCTACCGGAAAATGTTCGAGAACCCATTGTGAAGCTATGTGCATTTCTCAATGCAATTTCTCAGAAGGTCATCAATCCACTAACTCTAAAAAATTTAGAGAAGGATGTGGTCCAATGTCTTGTCAGCTTCGAGTTGGTGTTCCCACCAACCTTCTTCAATATTATGACGCACCTTGTAGTCCACCTAGTCGAAGAGATTTCTGTTCTCGGTCCTGTATTTTTACACAACATGTTCCCCTTTGAGAGGTTCATGGGAGTCTTAAAAAAATATGTGCACAACCGGGCTAGGCCAGAAGGAAGCATCGTCAAGGGTTATGGAACAGAGGAGGTCATTGAGTTTTGTGTAGATTTTAGTCCTGATCTGAAGCCGATCGGTGTTCCTGAATCACGTCATGAGGGGAGACTGCATGGAAAAGGCACCCTCGGAAAGAAAGCAACAATATGTCAAGACGGGGATTCTTTCACTCAAGCACACGACACCGTTCTACATAATTCCAGTTTGGTGGGTCCGTATGTCGAGGAACACAAGAATGTTTTACGCTCCAAGTACCCGGAGAAATCTGAAGATTGTATTGATGGAGAACACATGAAGACTTTCAGCAGTTGGTTAAAAAGACGTCTCATTAATGACACCAATGTTGAAGAACAGCTATACTTGTTGGCCACATCACCAGCTTCAACTATATTGACTTTTCAAGGGTACGAGATAAATGGAAATATATTTTACACAGCCAAACAAGATAAAAAGAGCACCAACCAAAACAGTGGAGTACGCTTTGATGCAACAAACTGCAACGGGACAAATGACACATATTATGGTTACATAGAGGAGATATGGGAACTTGACTATGGACCTACTTTTAAGGTCCCTTTGTTCAAGTGCAAATGGTTCAACCTACGAGGCGGGGTAGAGGTAGACCCACGATACGGAATGACTACAGTGGATCTCAACAATCTTTCGTACGAGAATGAACCATTCGTCCTAGCCAGTGAAGTTGCTCAGGTTTTCTATGTGAAAGACATGTCTACCCTACCGAAAAAAAGAAAAGATAAGCAAGCGAGTACATCATACGATGAGCCAAAGCGCCACATAGTTCTCTCAGGGAAAAGAGTCATTGTGGGAGTGGAGGACAAGACAGACATGTCAGAAGATTACGATAAGTTTCATGACATTCCGCCCTTTAAAGTCAACACTGATCCAAGTATCAAGTTAAATGAAGAAGATTGTCCGTGGTTACGGCGCAATCGGAAGAACAAGTAAACACTAGAGAGGGATATTATTGTTGATGTGTAATATCCGAATGCTTTGTATCAGAAGAACAAGTGAACTGAAGTATTTTGTAGATGCATGGAACAAAACACACGATTTCACCTGCATACAGCCCAACGGTGGCTCGTGAGTGCCTGCATATGAAATGCACCGTTGGACGTATGCAGGGAATCCGAATGCTTTGTATTCTGTCGATGAAGTAGAATGAGGATACAAATGACTGCCGAACATGTTCAAGAGGGGGCTATATATAGGGTCATGTGACTCACGAACTGGTCATGATAGTGCCCATCCAACAGCTCAGAATCTCTCAAAAGAAACACATATCTTCATCCAACGGCTCACAAGTGCTTAAAAGAAACACACGATCCATGTGCTTCTTTAGTCCCGGTTGGTGTTACCAACCGAGACTAAAGAAGCACATGGATCGTGTGTTTCTTTCTAGTGCTTGTGAGACGTTGGATCTGAGGTGTGTTTCTTTTGAGAGATTCTGAGCTGTTGGATCGGCAGTATGACGACCACTTCGTGACCCACATGACTCGGTTGTTGTTACCAACCGGGACTAAAGAAGCACACGTACCTTATATATATCCCCCCTCCCGGACATGTTCAGCACTCAGTGTCTACTCATTGTAGTTCATTTTGGCAGCACACGGGTAGCAGAGAGCACTCAGTGAAGGCTGAAGGTGAACCCTCCCCTCGGCAGAGGCATCTCTGGGCAACCAGCGGCAAGACGTCTCTGATGATCTGCGACCGTTTCAAACGGTTGCAGATCATCAGAGATGTCTTGTCGGACGGTTGTAGATCATCAGAGATGTCTTGCCACGGTCATTTGGCTTGGCTTGAAATGACCATAACTTGGTCATTTGGCTTGAAATTTCTAGATGTTCAAGGATTTGATTTTTTGAGGTGTTTATCATTTTTCCTAGAAACTATTACATATATAAGGAGCCCATGCCAAAGGATTTGATTTTTTGAGGTGTTTATCACTTTATTACATTTTTTCTTAAAAACGATCAAAACGGTCGCTACGACTAATCATCGGAAGAGGTGATATTTTCTAGAACTATTAATGTTTCTGTGATATAACCACTAGTTGTGTACCTTAAAATGATTTTTCCAAAAGTTTCAGACCAAACTATCAAATAGTTGTAGTTCAAATTTGAATTAATTTCGATAAATCAACATAAACTCAATTAACTAGGGGAAATTAGTTAGAATTGTAATAAAAAACTCATACTTGGGGATCATCCATCATATGTGCACCACTATTAGTGAAAAATAGTTGGGTGCCATTTGGAATCATATTTTATGTACTCACTTCACAAAAAACCTCATTTTTTGCACTCAAAAAAAGGAAAATGATATTTATGAAAATAATTTGAAGAATCCCTTTGGCATGGTTGTTTAATATACCAATATGCACCTATGTGTGGAGTATGAGATCTTTATCACAAACTATGTCGTCGAAATGACCATAACTTGGTCATTTGGCTTGAAACTTCTAGATGTTCATACATGATAGACCTTTTTGTGAAGACTTTTTTTGCAAATGTAGGCAAAAATCAAGTTTATCATTTTTCCTAGCAACTAGTACACATATAAGGAGCCCATGCCAAAGGATTTGATTTTTTGAGGTGTTTATCACTTTATTACATTTTTTCTTAAAAACGATCAAAACGGTCGCTACGACTAATCATCGAAAGAGGTGATATTTTCTAGAACTATCAATGTTTCTGTGATATAACCACTAGTTGTGTACCTTAAAATGATTTTTCCAAAAGTTTCAGACCAAACTATCAAATAGTTGTAGTTCAAATTTGAATTACTTTCGATAAACCAACGTAAACTCAATTAACTAGGGGAAATTAGTTAGAATTGTAAGAAAAAACTCATACTTGGGGATCATCCATCATATGTGCACCACTATTAGTGAAAAATAATTGGGTGCCATTTGGAATCATATTTTATGTACTTACTTCACAAAAAACCTTAAAACATAGAAAATAATATTTATGATATAATTTGAAGAAATCACCTTGGCATCTTAAAATGTTAGAAAATATAAAACAAAACATAAAAATAAGCTAGAAACCAAAACAATTCAAAAAATAAATAAACCAAAATAAGAAATAGAAAAGTAAGCAATTCAAACAATTTAAAAGAAAACAGAAACAAAAATCAGTAAAAAGAAATAAGGAAAAAAGACCCTTTAGTCTCGGTTGGTAACACCAACCGAGACTAAAGAGTTAAAAGAAGCGCTCTGGCTCCAGCCAGAACCCTTTAGTCGCGGTTGGTGTTACCAACCGCGACTAAAGTCCCTTTAGTCGCGGTTCGGGGCTGGAACCGCGACTAAAGGTCCTTCCCGCGACACTTAGTGTGTCGCGGCCAATTTTTTCCCCATTCTTCCCCAAATTCGTCTCCATTCTGAAACCCTAGCTACTCCGGCGCCGCCGCCCTTTCCTCTCCGCCGCGCGTGCTGCTCGCCGTCCGCGCCGCCCGAGCTCCTCCTCGTCCTCGTCCGCGCCGCCGTCCGCGCTCGCCGTGCTGCCCACCTCCTCCTCCACGCGCCCGAGGTGTTGCGCCGCCCGACCTCCTCCTCCTCGTGCCCGAGGTGCTGCCCGCCCGACCTCCTCCTCCTCCTCGCGCCCGAGGTGGCTGCTGCAGCGGCGGCCTTCTTCCCATCCGTAAGAAAAATAGGACTCATGCTTCTCTATGTTTAATATGCTGTCAATGCCTTAGTTGATCTGTGGTGATGACCCTAAAAATGGTGATCAAGGGGAATATTACTTTGTCTGATGATCCAAATGAACTCAGTGTGCAAGTAGCAAACTCTTCAGAGTTTTGGATATGCACCTTAGACATGTTTTTTAGTGGTCTTTAATATTATCCTAGCGTTCCTGACAATGGAAGACTACAATTGAGGACACCCAACAGTGGCAAAAGAATTTATATTAAATTCAAATCAAGATGAAAAATGGGTGATATTTAGTGATGTGAATACACCATAGCCTCCTGGCTTCCTTCCATGCCTTGCAAATGCGTCATTTTATTGACATATTGACCTATGCCCCGTAGTTTACTTGTGTTCGCCATTTTTATGAAGTGCTGAATCAGATAATATATACTCTCTCCATCCACAAATAAGTTTTTTGTCAAAAAAAAATTACTTGTGTTCGCCATGTATGGTCGTTCCTCCAGAAAGTTATAAGTATGTGAACTAACACTTGACTTCCTTACATACTCCATGTCATGTGGTTAATTACCTAACTGTATCTCCTTTGCTTGCAAATAGTTGGTGTTCAGCAAACTCAGATGGGTTTATGTAACTGGCAGATTCAGAACAAGATGCTCCGCTTAAACTCACTTCTTTTTGCTAGCTTTATACTCCAAAATTCAGAACAAGATGCTCGTGTTGTCTGAATTTGCAGCTAAACACTGCCAAATTACCCTTTTTCAGCATAGCTTCTGATTTGAACATCATGTCTTCTTACAATCTTCTTACTCTTAATTTCTTAATTTTTTTGCAGCTAAACCTTGCTCTGATTCTGTCTTGATCCATAGAGTGGAGTGCAGAAGATAGAATCTGCCCGCCCGAGGTGCTGCTCGCCGGTCCGCGCCGCCCGACCTCCTCCTCGCTCGGAGGTCGTGCTGCCCACCTCCTCCTCCTTGCCGAGGCTGTGCCGCTCCTCCTCGTCGTTGCCTCGATTTCAGGTGTAAAAGACATGCCTATATGATCCAGTAGTAAAGAAAATCCGAACTATTTGTATATAAAGCTGATGGAATTCTAGATTCCTCGATATGTCTACAACATGTATATAAAGCTGATGGAATTTAAAGTTGTTGGAGAACTTGAGGTCTGAAGATGAGATATTGCCTTCATTATGTGTATGGAATTTGGGTTGCAGATATTTGTTTGAACTGTGATGTGAGTTAGCCGAGATCTGAAATTAAATCTTAGACCCTTTGTGTGTTAGATATGCAAATTGAGATGATTGTAATATATATAATATATATGACCCAGTTGTATCAGCTGCTTCCTCCCAGTTTTATTTATGAGAATTACACTTGGGTGCATTAGTTTGACATGCTTGAGTAGTAAACAGGTACATTGTAATTTATAGAATATTTTAAACAATCATTCAACCCAATATTCATATTCTTGTAATTTATAGGATTGCATACTTGTATCTTTTTTAGAATAAATCTAAACTTGATTGCAAATTTGATTGATTGCAGGTACATTTGAGCTATGGAGCAGTTGCGAGACGAGCAGATAGAAGAAGCACAATTTCAACGAGACGAAGACATGGAAGACCAAATGGAACAACTTATTTTTAATGATGCCCGAGCTGGAGGAGATGTAGATGATTATGATTTCGACCAATTTTTGAACGACTTTGGAATCGAGTCACAAAACTTTGATGTGGTGATACCAAACTCCGGCGGAGAGGTGTATATGTGTTTATAATAAATATGGCGATATGTTATTGTTAACTACATGCATTTATTAACGACTTATTTTTCTTTTAGCCATCCGGATCGAGCAAATCTGCAAAAAAGCAGCCAGCATGTGCTCCTCGAGGCAAGGCAAAAAGAATGACGAGCGAGGATCCAAAGTTACCGATTGAGGAAATTGCTGATTCCGGCGAACCGCTCGAACCAAAACAGAACCGCAACAAATTTATAAGTCAAGCTGGAGTTATTGTTAGGGACATGATCCCAATCAGCATACGCGAATGGAATAAGCCGGCGGTCGCAGATGTGGACGACCCATGTTATGTCCACCAAGTTCTTAAGGATTTGGTCTATAACACGCTGTTGTCACATTTCACCCTCCCGCCAGATCTCTCTAAAGTGAAGAAGGACAACCTCAAGAGGTGGACTCTTATTAAGATGGCGGAACAATTCCGGAACTGGAAGAAAAAGTTATGGAATCAATATGTAGAAACAAAAGAAGTGCCAGATTTCAGTGGAGCACAAGGGAAGAAGATAGAATCTGAATGGGCGGCGTTTAAGGCGTATAGGGAATCACCTATGGCTGTGTCCTGATCGGAGATAAATAAATTGAATGCTAAGCTGAAGGAACACCACCATACATTGGGGACAGGTGGCTACAAGAGCGCCATTCCTAAGTGGTTAGCCTATGAAGAAAAACTGCTTCAATCGGGGGTCCGTCCACAGACACTTGACTGACCCGAGAGGTCGAAATTCTGGTTGTTCGCGCATGGGGCAATGTTGGACCCTCAAACCGGAGAGATTGTTGGAAGGGGAAATGGAAGGTTCTCGTGGAGCGTATAAAAAAGAAGCTTGAAGAAGCAATTAATGATGTTCGCAATGGTGTGTTCAAACCCGATAGAGAGGATGACGAGCTGACACGGGCACTGGGGAATCCTGAATATGTTGGACGAGCTCGAGGCTTTCCTGGCGGTGCTACGTTTAAGACTGCGTGGCCGGAATCCGCTCACACTTATAGAAGCCGTAGCAGAGGTAAGAAGAAGGAGGCCGACCGGTTATTACAATTGGAACGAGAAATGAAGGAGCAACGGGCGGAAATAAAAGCATTGAAGGAGCAAAGAGCGGAACCTCAGGAGCGGCACCAATTAGACCATGAAGCGCATGCCGCCCCATCTCAGCGTAGAAGCAGCGTTGGTTCCACGCGTCAGGTCGACGTTGGTGCCTACCCAGTGGATGACATCACAGAGCCTACAGGTTGTGAGCTACATATAGCAATGCGAAACATAACTTTGAAGGTGGCGGTGGGGCAAGCTTTAGTAATTCAACCTGGAGAACTCTACCATTGTGGTCAAATTCCAGATGGCTACGCTCGTGTCGGGGTGGACGAAATTATGCCGGGATTTGAATCCTTGGAACTTGAGTTACCTGGAGGTGACGAGGAGAAAACGTTGGCAGACGTCAAGCATGCCTTCGCCCTATGGCCCAAGAAATACATCGTCCTTCCAGAACAAGCAAAGTCCACTCCTCGTTCTAGGAGTCCAGCTCACCAGCCAAGTCCACTCTTCCTCGAGAGGGATCAAAGACGGAGTCCATCTCCACCCCATCAGCAAAGCCCACACCTCCCCGATAGGGACCCCAGCCCGAGTCCATCTCCAGCTCAACAGCAAAGCCAACCGCCCCCAGAGAGGGTTCCTAGCGTGAGGCCATCGCAGTCTGTGACAGTCCGCCAGAATGTTAAGTCGCTCTCGAGTAGGCGCCAGTCTGGTTCTCCTGTTAGGAAGAAACCTAGAAAGCAGAAAACACCGCCGCCTACTCCAAAGTTACCTTGGGAGAGAACCGTCGAGGAAAACGATATCGCATGCAAAGAACATACGGATGCCTGGCTTGCTGGCGTGAAACAGAAAGCGTTAGCGAAACAATTGCCTCCTGCAAAATTTACTGCCGGAATTCCTCAGGAAAAAATTGACCGTTGCATCGATGCCCTATACAACCCCCCACCATCGCCGCCAACAGACTATGATCGCAACATTGGTAAGTCATATGACGAAGAGATGGATGATCGATCGAAAAAAGGGAAACAAGTTGCCCAACTCGGAGAACAAGACGCACAGTCGCCCCCCCCGCTCAAGGTGCTTGATGACAGAGCTCTCAAAAACATCAATGTGCGGGAGCTGGTATATTCGGGAGATGATATCCCCTTCGCGGATGTTGTTCGTACTTATGTTCACGGGGAGAATTTTGTTGACGGCGACTTACCCACAAGAATGCGTCAATTTCAAGCCTGGTACAAGGATACCGTAAATAAGGAGACGAATAAAGTCGCTCTCCAGATGGCAGTTAAGGAAGAGCATTATTTCCAAGAATACTCCGTTGTCCTTTACTTCGCCGAGATCTTTCAGTTATACAATCTCCGGGCCCTCGACAAAAACATCATAAGTTCATATTGTCTGTAAGTCATCTATTCCTGTAATTTAATGTTTTAATTAGCTCTACTCGTTCATTGTCTGTGATAATCCTCTCTATAATATTTTGTGTGCTTTATTACGCAGAATGAAGATGCTCAAATGCAAGAAGAAGAAAATCAACCACATTGGGTTCATTGACCCCTCTATAATGCATGAAGATAACATAATTGATCCACTACTTAAATGGTAGTGCAGAAAAATTCAACGCCATTTTGAATGCATTTCCTTCACTTGACTTGATATGTTTTTGTTGTTATGAAAATTTTACCATTTCGTAGCATACTCACCCAGTTCAGACAAACTCCGATTCTGAGACGATGACTCTATTTTTGAGTAGGTATGGTGATTTCTAAATGCATGTTCCCTTTGATATCAGCCTAGCTACTATGAGGCATGTGGTGATAACGACAATGTTGATGATTTCATTTCTTTTGGTTGTAGGTGCATAGCTTCGTAATGTTGTGCTATCTGCTATGAATTCTTTATGGTTATAATCAGTGTTGCAATTCTTATCGATCCTTTCTAGATTAAGCTATAGAGAGGTAATCATGTTTCTCCTTTTTGAGTATTGCAATATGGTTATCATAGTCATACGTACATACAATCATATTAACCGCTGGATATCTGACAGACCGAGAGGTGTGCTTGGATGCCCTTGTACTGTTGATATTGAATTCACCTTTGAATCGGATTGTATGCTTTACTCTTTAGCTGAATGTGTTACGGTTGTCTTAGGTCTTGCAAGCCAGCAGATTTATAGCTAGCAGACAGCTCTTTTTGTCGGGCTTTCATTAATTTTAGTAAAATGGTATGCTCTCGTATTTTCTTTCTTTATCTCAAAACTAATTGCTAATGCGGCAACACCATTAAGCATGTTATCAGTAAAAATTGCAGTTATTAGATTCTCTGTGACAAGTAGGAGAAGGTGATGTGAGTTCATCTTTTGTAAGTGCTAAATTAATTATTGCACCATCATTAAGCATGTTATCAGTAAAAATTGCAGTTATTAGATTCTCTGTGACAAGTAGGAGAAGGTGATGTGAGTTCATCTTTTGTAAGTGCTAAATTAATTATTGCACCATCTCTGTAATAAGATATTATAAGTTTCTATAAAGATCTCTACAATCAAAATGTTACAATACCTCATATTTTCTTTATTTATATAAGCACTAATTGCTCATGCCAAACAACATAATTAACCATGGTATCATTAAAATTGAAGACTATTTGCCACATCTTGTGTCTCTAAAATATGGGATCAAAGTGGCAAATAACGAAAAATCAAAGTAATACAGAACTCCACAACAACATTAACCAATATGTGGACATATCCTTCTTTCAAACAGAGAGCGCGTTGGATGTAGTAGAAGTTGGACAAGAAAACACACTTTCAGCCAACTAAATACAATTGTATGGAAATCGGCTTATCATTTATTGCCTTTTGAGTTGATGATCCATTTGAATGTGCTCTCAAGGATTTGTGAGACCATAGAGGTCAGTATCCGCAATAATTATTTTATTTTTCTCTGGTAATTCAGCCATTAATTGTCTAGAAAATATTAATGTCAGTGGCAAATGATAAAAAAAATCCCATCAAACGCTTGGTGAGCGGTCGGAGAAGGTGCGACGAGTTCATATTGTGTAACAACTAAATTACTATACCTTCTCTCTACTCGGCAATTATCAGATTATATGAGGAGTCTTGCAATCTGCATATTATGATAAAATCTCCTAAATATTAGTTGAGTTATGGAGTTTCATAGGTACTACACTTACTATTATGAAAAGTCAGGTAGCTTGTGACTGTTACGGGGACATGATTTTTATTTGCATGTGTAAGTCCATATAATTGTAATGAATAGAGATGTTGATTTTTATCTTTGTAAGTTTTTTTATCTCTCAAGTAATATATTTAGTAGAAAGTAGTAGCAAACAGTTGCATCAATTTTAATATGTCGCTGTAGGAAAAACAAATAGCTGGAGAAGCCACAACATGAAATTATGTACTTTATATATTGTTTTATAGTCAAAATTAAATTTGACATTTTTCTTTTCATGCGTGCACACTGCACACTACTGTGCTTGGGGAGTCGGGGTCATACATCTTTCTCCACAATTTTTTCATTGCACTTGACTAAACCGCGCGCAGCAACGCGCGCAAGATCCTTCTAGTCTCATGACTAAAGTAACGCGATTCTGGGACAATGTGGGATCAATATATACATGTTCGTTAGACCTTTGTATCTGTGAAGATATATATGCTAAAAGATATAACATGTTAGGAGCCTTGGACGTGCTAGGTGTAATTGGTATCATCGCGATATTAAATATACTCTTTTCTAAAAGGAGCCTTGGACGTGGTAGGTAAAATTAGTGACGGTGCCATAAAAATTTCGGAGGATGTGCTTTGCCACACGCACAAAAAAAACCAGCTATCACATATAGTACACAGTTTACCGAATATAATGGTGTAATATGTCTTATAGTATTATAGCTCGCCAACTATGTTTACACTTTGTAATGTAAGTATTCGTCCAAACAATCGACATCACATATAGTACACGGACTTACCTGAATAATGGTGTAAATATATCTTGGAATATAATAGCTTAACAAATTATCGTGAAATGCAAGCTGTACTGAGGACTTTTACAGTACCCCTAATTTAACTAGAACCATCCATTTTCAGCCATCCGAGGACTCCCATGCTCTGGTACTCCAATGAATAGCGCGCGGAGTACCTAATCGGTTACTCAATCTAACCGGCGGAGTACCTCCACATTCGGGACAAAACAAGTACGGAGTATAATTTTTAAAAAAGTATTTTGGTGTGTTTTTTTCGGGTGGTGTAGCGAAGCCCATGCTGGCCAAGGCGCTAGAAATGGAGGACCAGTCGGCCGGCCGGCCAGGGAGTGGAACGCCGTCCAGGCAGCCAGCCACAGGGTGGAGGAGCGCCGACGAGTGGTGGGGAATAGCCGAATAGGGTAGGGGCAGACTACCTAAGGCGGCGAGGTGGGGGCAAAGCCTCAGTAGGAGGAGGAGGACTCGTCCGTGCGCTGTCAGTCGCCATGGCTGCCACCGGCTGCTGCCTATGATGCGTCCTAAACATGTGTGCCGCAGCCGCTCCTCCTCCAGCTCTCCGGCTTCCCCCGGCGTGGCGCAGCCGCTGCTCCTCCGCAAGCCAGCTGGACGGAGTCGTGTTCCGCGGCGAGGAGAGGGCTACCTCACATGGTGACACCGGAAGTGGGCAGTAGCACGTCGGGGAGGCGTCGGATCTCGGCTCCTTGTTATCTCCCAATCGGATCTCGGCTGCCTGGTCTATTCGGATGGCAGGAAAATACAACGCAGTGATTGTACAACTACGTGTGAACCCACCAACTATTGTCACTGTTGGTTGTGCTTTACGATTTGTGCTAGTCAGAAGACTTTTGATGATGTGAACCCACCAATCATTATCACCGTTGGTACAACAACTTTCGACGGTGATGATGATTAGTGGGTTCGCATATAGTTTTGGAGTTAAATTTTCGCAGGAAAATATCCAATATGACCTTTCAACACGTATGGTTATTTTTTTGATCACCCGGTACTCCACCGCATGGTTTTGGAGTACCAGGGTACCGTAAATTTTACCGTACTATAAGCATTGTAAACTTTGTATCCTACAAGAATTTTTGAAAAATAAATTACTTGGTGCCAAGGCGTTTGCTTGCTCTTTTATCTCCGTTCAGCTGTTCAGTATCTCATGCTCGCACAACATTCACGGAAGCAAGAAGTAGAGATATGCCCCTCTTCCGATTTGAGCATACGAGAAGTCAAGCACCATATTTTGCCAATGTTTGACATGTGTGTCATCGTTGTCAGTGTGAGAGATCTAATAAAGAAAAAATGAATCCACATTCACACAAAAGGAGGAAAGGCGGCCGCTAGGGCAAAAGAAATCGGCAGACGAGAATCGCATAATTTTTTATTATAAAAAACCCTATAGAATAGCCTTCGGAGCACACAAGATCTACCACCCAGACACAAAACAAAATAAGGGAGTGAGATTGGAAAGCTTCAATAAGTTTTGATCTGTTTCAACCACGCGTATAAAGAGGTTGACCAGCACCTCAAGTACATATAGGACTTGGCTCCAACAAGTCTGAGTCCTAAATCAGGTACGCATGGCTCCAACATACATCAAATGCATAAGGCTTCAGGTTCCAACATGTGGGCAGCAACGAAACATAGACCCTCACATATATTGCTTTTATAGTATACACAAATAGCTTGCTACCCCCGTGGTAGCTGCACATAGACATCCAACCGTCCATATACGATAGGGGGTGAAGTTTTACATAGACGGTGCAATGGCATAGCTTACGCTCGTCCAACAGATCCACAGTCACCGTCGTAACGAGAGCATGCAGTCTGGCACATGACATATACGCAAACTATCCCCTAGCAAGCCGATGACCATGTCATTTTCAGTCCGACTGTGAGAATCACGCGGCTAACTTGTGAGAATCACGCGGCTTCCCACGGGTGAGTGAATGACACGGGAGGAATCGGTACATGCATGTCATTCGTAATTACCAGGCCATCCGCGTAGATCGAGCTAGTTGGATTGGCCGTCTATGGTTGGGTGTAGAAACCCAAAATGTGTAAAGCACAGATGCTACGCAGATCCTTTTGTGCTGCATGGGGGCATACCACTATGTTTTGATATATGATGCACCCGTTGAGTGAATCACGCGGCGGGGTGCGCGTCATTCACATGTCAAACAAAGGATGCATGCCTGATGCCCCGCGTATATTACGTGCTACTTCAAGAAACGAGCATCACAGAGCTTTTGTTCTGGGATACACAGAGGATAGCGTCAACGTAACTCGCTGCCCCGTTTGTCTTCCTATGCTCTCCATATCAAACATAGTCAACTCTTCATATCCTACAGCACACGACATATGCGCAGCTACCCCCGTGGGCAGAAATCCGCGTTGTTTATATTTTGTGCATACGATTTACTAACAACTTTTAGGGTTCATGCATGTTACTATTTCTCATCACTTTTCAACTATGATTTGTCGGTGATGATCTATTACATTTCAGTCTTATAATTTCATTTGTATCCATGGGTTTCGAATAATTTCCTAAGATAAATGTATCCATAATTCCATATACTATCAGAGTAAGGCTGCATGTCACCATTTTTGATCAGCTCTCGCTGATTTCCATGTTTGCATGTTAATAGAAAACTAAATCTTCACTTTGTTGGGGCCATGTTGCTCCATGTAATTCAAAGGTTGTCATGAACACTTTGGGAGTGTATTAATTATTCCTGAGCTCGCCTCTCTTCGGCAGTTGGTGTCAACCGAAAAACAAAGATCAAACACAAAGATGTGCGTGTGGTGAGTTTCAAAGTCCGTAACTAGCGAGGACAGCGATACTGTAGATATCATTACCCATACACTACAGTCATTAGATAACAAGTCGTACACAAGGATTCAACTTTCTTACAGACATCTTATATCTATTGACTTTATGCTGACAGTAATTCAAAAGGATTTTGAAATAGTTTGATCCTCAGATTTTTTGTTTGTTTTGTGAATGCTCCCTACATCGGGTTAAATCTTAAGAACGATTCTATGCTGATCATAAATAAACCAAAAGTACGAAAATATTTGTGTGTAACATTTTGAAAATAAAATAGACATTTTGTCGAATATAAATTTTAATTTTAAATATTTTAGTACACATATAATTGCCATGATTTTTTTTTTGTTTTTTGCTTTATGTTGTTATAGATACATTTATCAAATAATTGACCTGATGTATTGGGGCATCAGATGATAGTTACGAAAGAGTGTCCATGACTAACTGGTAGTATTTTGTGATCCATGGAAATGGTAGAGATCAATTATGCGAGGACATGTAGTAAACCTGTGACAATTGTTTTATTTAAATATGAGCAATCTGAATTGACTCATTCATGTTAATAGACGACTGCATGTAAATAAGACTATATATCTCCTGACTGAAGAGTGATGAACAATATAAAAAGAGTAAAAATACATCTCGAAAAAGCACTACGTACTTTATGACATAGTATTTTTGAAAATATAATAGACATGTAATGAAGTTTAACATCTCTAAATCCATAAATGGATTTCATTGACCTGTGCAATATGTTAAAAATGATTCAAAAAGGAAAGCTGTACAAACCTTGATTAACTGAAATTAATAAAATAATATAATATCATTACTTTTTTTGTACAGTAAAAATATCTTGACTCTGCTACGTGGAAAAGTTTTAATTGTGCACGCGTTTTGGTTGGCATATAATCCCAAGCCATAACTTGGAGATCTTGATATAGGAGTAGTAAAAATATTGTGCACGGAAGCAGCTGGAGTATATTTGAGCCATTTATTTCAATATTACATTAATCACTGCAGAATATATGGTATTCCTTGATTTGGTAGCAGCCCATGCCATAAAAATGTTAGCAATTGATGCGGCGTGGTGCCATCATCGTGGAACCGATTATATAAGTGATCCCGATCGAGGGCCAGATGTGATCGTATCGAAGAATTACTCCCTTTGTATCTCCCGAGAGGTATTCCTGTAACCATGTCCCACTAGAGCAAAACAGGCCACTGGTCCCGGGCTGGGAGGGCTTTTTGTCCCGGTCACGCGCCCGGGACAGCGTGTTCGGGACAAATAGGCTCCCCTATTTGTCCCGGGCACGCCACGGCCCGGGACCAGTAGGGGGTCACGTGGCCAAACCAGACAGCATCTGACTCCCACTTATTTGTCCCGGTTCGTAATACGAACCGGGACAGTATATATGATTTTTTGTTTCTTTTGTTTTGTTTCCTGTTTTCTATTTTTGTTTCTGTTTTCTATTTATGTTACTGATTCTTTTGTGTTTGTGTTTTTTCATTTATGTTTCATTTCAAACAAGATCTAGTTGCATATTATACGTTACTATGTAATATATATCATGAATACACGATTTTTTCCTCGGGATATAGTCATGAATACTACTAGTACACGAGTTCTCCCAAACAAATATTTACAACCGGAAGATCATGTCTAAATATTTACAAACAGAGATCATTACATGACAGAGAAGCATTAGACCCTATTTTTTCCTCGGGATGGTCTTTTTTGGCGGCCGGATTATACTGCATTCTGCGCCTGGCTGTATGACATAGTTAAGCAGAAAGCCCGCAATTTCCTCCGCGATTGGTAGTAGGCGGTCTTTTGCATCAAGCCTGTTCCGGATCGTCTCAAACTAAAAAGGAGAGATCAACACCAATATATCAACCATTATGAAAATAATTTAATTTGAAAAGTGAACAAGTTTGAATGAATTGTTAACGTACCCTATTCCAGTCTAACACCCTCATTGAAGTGAATTCGGATGAACTCGCAGACATAGAATCCACATAAATTGGTGCCTTGTTGCTGCTTCGCGCACTTTATGATAGAATAAGATAAGAAATTAATAAAAAATAATCAAAAATATTGAAAAAATGGTATTGTGAGACTGAAATTAAGAATATGCGTATGTGGAACCTAGCTAGTACGTCTTACCTCTCGCCATTTAAAAGTGAGGTTCGTAGCTATACCGACATCCTTGTGGAAACCGGTGAACTTGTCCCAAACCCTGAAGTTTACGGTATGAAAAATTAGTAAAGAAGTTAACTAATTACTATATATTATTAGAAAAGACGAGGTCGATTGTGATAATGAACGAAATTACCTCTGAAGCATCTGTTTCGTGTCGTCGAACTTTTCTTCAGGTTTCGATAATGGGTCCAAGACATCAACGATTGCCTTTTCAACATCAATCTCAAATAATACCCAGTGAAATCTGCCATATGTTTATATTTGTTAATAACTAAATCATCAATTACATATACTTAATTAACATCGAGTATGTATAAGAAAGTAAACAACTCACTCGAAGTTGAACGGGAAAATTATGGTGCTTTTGTAATGTTGCGCCATCAAATAAGTATGCAAAAGCTCCTCCGTTTCATCTGGATAATGTAACAAACCATGATGATGAACTCGATTAGGGTCAATGAATCCAATCTTGTGATTGAGTCCCAGCTTTCGAGATTGTATAATTTTCAGCCTGCATAATAGAGTACAAAAGTAATATAGTGATAAGGATAATTACAAGCAATGAAAAATAAGTAGAGCTAGAGAATTACTGACATATATACATAATTTAATTACTTACATGCAAAAGGCACCGATGATAGATTTGTCGAGCGCGTCAAAATTGAATAACTGCCATAATTCGCAATACTTGATTTGAACCTCATCATCACCTGGGCCAAAAAAATCCTTTGGAATTTTCCCATAGAGCCAGTCTCCGTCTTGACTTTTCGTGGTACGCAAGTACCATGCATTTAGTTGGTGCAACCTAGCTGGTAGAGTGCGCACCATTGCAGGGTCGACAAGATCTTCTCCTCTCACATATGTCCGCACCACCTCATGTATGGTGACACTCTCGCCAGCTTGCAATGCCTTAAGCTCTGCCAGAGTTATACCCATATCTCTAGCTTGCTGCGAAAGTACATCATCGACCGGGTTCCGGTTGTAAGGCGCCAATATGAGTGGAGGGGCCGATTGTCCCGCCTGCATTCCGAGCTGTGGAACATCTCTCTTCTGGGTGGCAGCAGATTTTTGTTCTTCCCGCACTCTCCTAGATGTACGCACCAGAACGCGTGTGTAGTTATCGTCCATATTTAGTTCATATTGCGACGGATGCGTAAGAAATTCTATGGCCCACCGTATCGCTTCCGAAGAATAAACCGGAACAGGCAAAGACATCTTTTTTGCCTTCTTTCTCTGGGAAGTCTGGATCTCCTCGACCCATGTATCGACATCTTTGCGAGAGTTCACAAAGCGAGACTTCCCCGTTTCGCTTTTCTGAGTACTAGTCGACGCAGCGGTGCACTTCCGCTTCTTTTGCGGAGGCGATGGAGTCCGTTGACGCGGCGGAGTACGCTCACGCGACGGAGTACGCTCACGCGACGGCGGAGATGGACTAGCGCCTTGGTTGTCGTTGTGGGGGGTGTCTGGACTAGCGCATTGGTTGTCGTTGTTGTAGTTATGTTGACTGGCTTGTGGACTGGGAGGGCGATTTTGCTGCATGTGTGGGAACACGATGTATTCTTTTTTCCATAAGCAGGTACTCTTGAGGGCAAATCTCAACTCAACCTCGTCTTCACCCGTAGGGAAGTCCAGCTTAATTCCCTCATATGTCTTGATAACCTCATCAACCCCGACAACAGCATAGCCATCTGGAATAGGGCGACAATGGTAAGTTCCATTTGGGCTAGGCGGTAGGGCAAAGCCGTGCGCCACCTTCACGGTTATGTTCAAGCATGGAACATGTAGGTCGCAAAGTTCCCGCTGCACGATATTATCCACGGGGTGACGAGGACCCGGCATATCATTGTGGCGATCGAGCTCCGTCGAAGCCACGCTGCTTCTCCGCATTGATTTTGGATGAGGAGAAGGATCTTCGGGCGTCTCAGATTCGCAGGGCATCCGTCGAGTCTGCGCTGCCTTCAGCTCTGCTATCTCCTTCTCATGCTGTAGTAATTTATTTTCCATCCACTGGGCCCGGTCGGCAATCTCTTTCTTCTTTCTCGATCGGCTTCTGTAAGTGCCAACATCTTTGGGAAACCCAAGTATCCACGGTACAGAGCCGACGGTTCCTCTTGTTCGTCCACTGTGTTCAGGATTCTTAAGGGCTCGCGATAGCTCGTCCTTCTCTCTGTTAGGGTGGAACCTGCCTTCCGTGACCTCCTTCCATACCTCTCTGAGAGCTTCAATAGGGTCAGGTCCGTGCTCCTTGGTAAAAAGACAGTCACCTGTTTCAGGGTCTAACTTTCCACCATGCCCATAGAACCAAGACTTAAGCCGGTCTGGCCAGTCAAAGTCTCGATCTGTATACCTTTAGCCAAAAACTCTTCCTCCATTTTCAGAAACTTAGGCAGGGCCGTCAGGTAGCCACCTGACCCCATGTTATGGTGATATATATTTTTGTCTGCATTTTTCTTATTTCTCTCTGACATGGCCTTAGCGGCTTCCGATTGCTTGTACGCCTTAAATTCGGGCCACTCATCTTTTATCTTTTCATAGACTCCGACAAATTCTGGAGTTTTACCTTCTTTTATGAAATTGTTTAGCCTTTTCTTCCAGCTGCGGAACAATTCACCCATCTCAATATAAGTCCAGGCCTTGCATCGATTCTCTATAACCGGCTCCTCTACATCCTCCTCTTCCGGTAAAGTGAAATTCTGCATGAGCTCGTCCCAAAGGAGTTGTTTGTCTGCATTCGAGACATAAATAACCCCCTCTTTTGGCACCTTTGGCTTATACCAATCTTGAGCCCTGATGGACAGTCTGTCCCGAACGATGACTCCGCACTGAGCTACAAATTTCCTTGCGTGGTTAGCGGGAGCAATCGGTTTTCCTTTTTCATTGATCTCCTCGATGTGGTACTTCTGTTTCCCTTGGAGCTTTTTGGTCCCGGTTCGTGGCCCGCCTCGTTTCACCGCTGCTTTTTTGCTTGGTCCCGGTTCATGGCCCGCCGACGGCTAAACACAAGAAAAAGTGATAGTTAATATATGTATACACACAAATCTATTCAACGGAGACAAAAACCTGAGGGCATATATCTACCTCGGCGGCCGACTTTCCAACAGTAGAGTCGGTGAACTGTCGGTGAGCTGAACTGTCGGTGACGTCTATTCCGTCTGAATGCCCCTCCAGTCCATCACCGGACTCGTTCAGAAATTGCCCGGTGAAATCGTCTAAGTGTTCCTCTTCTTTTCATGGTTTCTACCGGGGTCCAATTCATCACCTTCGCGAATGATGCCGAACATGTCCTCTTCTTGTTGAAGGTTTCTACGGGTGTCCATAGTTTCTGCAAGAGATTTCAATCCATTTAAATAATTTTAATAACTCAACATCTAAATAACTTTGCCGATATGTCATACAACTAAATCTAACTCAACATCTTTTATCATTTATTTGTACAAACACATTTCAATTTCAACATGAAGCAAAGTTATTTGAATAGTACAAATACATTAAGACATTTCAATTTTACAAACACATTTCAATCATATCGAGTATCTCATTTCTATTTACATTTCTCTTTTGAAGTCTCTCGAACTTTACTAGGGCTCCGAGAGGGCGGCGGCTACGACGCGGTGACAAATCCGAGTACCTGCACGCAAAATCCAAGTAAGAAAAAATAGATATGAATCCAGTTGATATGAATTAATATGAACACTTTTATGATACAACATTATAGATTATATTTTTCTGAACATTTTGATATAAAGTTTACATTTGTCTGATTTAATATCAATTAGTTATGAATTATCAAATTTTGAATGACGTAAGCATGACGTAAGCATGACATCACGGATGCAATTCCTCTCCCGTGCGAGATCAATCTATTGATTCACTGCGACGAACTCCGGCGGAAACCCTAACAATGACGGAAACCCTAAAAATGGCCAAACTCCGCCGGAAACCCTAATTTGCATACACAGATTTTCATTTGCATACAAATTCGCATGCTACAAATATTAAAAATAAAAATAAAATAATAACCATCATGTATAAGTTTTTTTTGCATATATACTACACATACTAATTCGCATGCTACAAATACTAAAAAAACTAATTAAAAAAATGACTAACACCTATTGAACTCACAAACTGCTAGCACACGGAGTTAACTATATTAATATTTCAAGTCACAAAATTAACTAACTAAACGCAAAATTTAACTAACACATATTCTAAAAAACTTGAGGCGTGCTGGCGTCACGGGGCTGACGTCACGCATCCGCCGCGCTGACATCAGCAATTGCAGAGGCGGCGCGGCAACGGAGGCGTGCTGGCGTGCGGGCATCAGCGGGCGGCGCGGCAACGGAGGCGGCGCGGCAACGGAGGCGGCGCGGCAACGACGCTAACCTTCGGAGGCGCGGGAAACAGCGGCGGCGCGGACGGAGCCGCGGCGGAGGCGCGGATGGAGGCGCGGGCAACAGCGACGGCGCGGACAGAGGCGCGGGCGATAGTGGCGGAGCGGACGGAGGCGTGGACGAAGGCGCGGCAGAGCGGACGGAGGCGTGGACGAAGGCGCGGCGTGGACGACGGCGGCGGCGGCTAGGGTCGACGAAAAATTTGGCCAGCACTTCGTTAGAAATGGGAAATTGCTCCGGGTGGTTGCTCGGCCCGGAGCACTAAGTGTTGCTTATATAGCAACACCCTATCTATCCCGGGTGGTGGCTCAGCCCGGGACAGATAGCACCCCAACTGTCCCGGGCTGAGCCACCACCCGGGATAGATAGCACCCCTATTTGTCCCGGGCTGAGCCACCACCCGGGATAGATGGGGTTTTTTATTTTTCTTTTCTTTTTCTTTTTCTTTTTCTGTTTTCTGTTTTCTGTTTTAAATAAATTTGGAATTTGAAAAAACTTTCAATATGAAGTGTTTGAATTTGACTAACTAATACAAAAACATTTTCTCTTTTCTATAACCATTATTTAAATTAGTTTAAAACTATTTTGAATGTGAATTTGTATAACTTTTGCAAACTTTGGAATTTGAAAAAACTTTCAATACGAAAAGTGTTTGAATTTGACTAACTAATACAAAAACATTTTCTCTTTTCTATAACCATTATTTAAATTAGTTTAAAACTATTTTGAATGTGAATTTGTATAACTTTTGCAAACTTTAACTTCGAAACCGGGACTAAAAAAGCACACGGATCGTGTGTTTCTTTCAAGCACTTGTAAGCCGTTTGATCAGGTGTGTGTTTCTTTTGATTGCTTCTGAGCTGTTCGATTAACGCTTTCAGTTTCAAACCGGGACTAAAGAAGCACACAGATCATGTGTTTCTTTGAAACACTTGTTAGCCGTTGGATCAGGGGTGTGCTTCTTTTGAGCACTTGAGAGCTGTTGGATCAACACTATCAGTACCACTGGTTGAGCCCGTGACCCTATATATAGCCCCCTCTCGGACGAGGCGAGCACTCAGTGTTTCCTCCTTCTAGTGCCTAGCCGGGTGGTGTGTGGTATACAAATCACTCGGATTCCCTGCATACGCCCCACGGTGCATTTGATATGCAGGCACTCAGGAGCCACCGTGGGGCTGTATGCAGGTGAAATCGTGTGTTTTGTTCTATCAAAAGAATAGTTCAATTCATCTACTGAGGAATATATACAAATTACTCGGATTCCTTGCATACGCCCCACGGTGCAATTGATATGCAGGCACTCATCAAGAGCCACCGTGGGGCTGTATGGAGGTGAAATCGTGTGTTTTGTTCTATCAACGCCGACGGATCCATTTGATATGCAGGTAAAAATGGAGCATCTTCTTCATATCAAAAGTTTAATATATTAATTATTACATATCGCACCAACATCTCCATCACACAACACCGCCAGTTCTTCTGCGTCAGAACCATGGAGCATCTTCTTCAATCAACTTGATGATTGGGTCAATGTTCACTATGAAAGGAGGAATTTCATCAAAATTATTATAATCATCTGACATGTCTGTCTTGTCCTCCACTCCCACGATGTTTCTTTTTCCTGAAAGAACTATGTGACGCCTCGGCTCCTCCACTCCCAGGATGTTTCTTTTTTTGGGTCTGCTAGACATGTCTTTCACATAGAAAACCTGAGCCACATCATTGGCTAGCACGAATGGTTCGTCTCTGTACGTAAGATTGTTTAGATCCACTCTTGCCATTCCGTACATCTTGTCTACCTCAACACCGCATTTCAGATTGACCCATTTGCACCGGAACAAAGGGATCTTAAAAGAAGGTCCATAGTCAAGTTCCCATATCTCCTCTATGCAACCATAATATGTGTTCTTCTGCCCATTGTTGTTTGTTGCATCAATGCGAACACCACTGTTTTGGTTCGTGCTCTTTTTATCTTGGACACTCGTGTAAAATGTATTTCCATTTATCTCGTACCCTTGGAAAGTACATATAGTTGTAGATGGTGCCCTAGCCAACAAGTGTAACTCTTCATCAACCTTGTCTTTATTTTCAAGATGTGCTCGCAACCAACCGCCGAACGTGGCCATGTGTGTACGTACAATCCAGTTGTCAGACTTCTCCGCGTGTAGAGAGCGTACAAAATTCTTGTGTTCATCGATATACGGGGCCACCAAGGTAGAACTTTGTAGAACTGTATAGTGTGCTTCAGTGAAAGAATGTCCATCCATACAAATTTTTGTTTTCTTTCCTAGTGTGCCTTTTCCACTAAGTCTACACTCATGTCGTGATTGTGGAACACCTATCGGCTTAAGGTCATGAATAAAGTCAACACAGAACTCAATGACCTCCTCGTTACCGTAGCCGTTGGAGATGCTTCCTTCTGGCCTAGCACGGTTATGCACATATTTCTTTAAGACTGCCATGAACCTCTCAAATGGGAACATATTGTGCAGAAATACAGGATCGAGAACTTGAATCTCTTCGACAAGGTGAACCAGGAGATGCGTCACAACATCGAAAAAGGATGGAGGGAACACCAACTCAAAACTGACAAGACACTTGACCACATCATTTTGCAACCCTGGTAGAATCGCCGGATCGATTACCTTTTGAGATATTGCATTGAGGAATGCACAAAGCTTCACAATGGGTACTCGAACATTTTCCGGTAGTAGCCCCCTCAGTGCAATCGGAAGCAATTGCGTCATAATCACGTGGCAATCATGAGACTTTAGGTTCTGAAATTTTTGGAGTCTCACATTTACTATCCTCTTTATATTCGACGAGAACCCAGCCGTGACCTTGATACTGCTCAGGCATTTAAAGAATATTACTTTCTCTTGTTTGGTAAGAGCGTAGCTGGCAGGACCTTCGTAGTGTTCGGGACTTAGGCCGTCTCGTTCTTTCACACGTTTCTGGTCCTCCCGTGCTTCCTCTGTATCTTTTTTCTTCCCGTACACGCTCAAGTAGCCTAGCAGGTTCACGCAAACATTCTTCGTCACGTGCATCACGTCGATAGCAGATCTAACCTCTAGGACCTTCCAATATGGTAGCTCCCAAAATATAGATTTTTTCTTCCACATGGGTGCGTGCCCGTTAGCGTCTTTCGGAACCTGTTGTCCTCCAGGACCCTTTCCAAAGATTACTTTTAGATCCTTGACCATATCAAATATTTCTTCACCAGTACGGTTGACAGGCCTCCTACTGTGATCAGCCTCACCTTTAAAATGCTTGCCTTTCTTCCTTGCGGTATGCCTGATCGGAAGAAATCGACGATGCCCCAGATACACACACTTCTTACATTTATCCAAATATAAATATTCAGTCTCACCCAAACAGTGTGTGCATGCATTGTACCCCTTGGTCGACTGCCCTGAGAGGTTAGCAAGAGCAGGCCAATCGTTAATTGTTACAAAAAGCAGAGCTCGTAGGTCAAATTCCTCATGTTTGTGCTCATCCCACACCCGTACACCTTCTTCCCGCCACAACTGTAAAAGTTCTTCAAATAATGGCCTGAGGTACACATCAAGGTCGTCGCCGGGTTGCTTCGGACCTTGGATGAGCAATGGCATCATAATGAACTTTCGCTTCATGCACAACCAAGGAGGAAGGTTATAAATACATAGAGTCACAGGCCATGTGCTATGACTGCTGCTCTGCTCCCCAAACGGATTGAAACCGTCTGTACTTAGACCAAACCTTAAGTTCCTTGCGTCATCTTCAAATTCCGGGAACTCTCTCTCAATTTTTCTCCACTGCGACCCATCAGCGGGGTGTCTACACATCGCGTCTTTCTTACGGTTCTCTTTGTGCCATCGCAACAACTTGGCATGCTCTTTATTCGCGAACAGGCGTTTCAACCGTGGTATTATAGGAGCATACCACATCACCTTGGCAGGAACCCTCTTCCGGGGACGCTCACCCTCAACTTCACCAGGGTCATCTCGTCTGATCTTATACCGCAATGCAGTGCATACTGGACATGCATCCAAATTCTCATACTCACCGCGGTAGAGGATGCAGTCATTAGGGCAGGCATGTATCTTATGCACGTCTAATCCTAGAGGGCACACAACCTTCTTTGCTTCGTACGTGCTGTCGGGCAGCTCGTTGACCTTTGGAAGCATCTTCCTAATTATCTGCAGCAGCTTTCCAAATCCCTTGTCAGTCACACCACACTCTGCCTTCCACTGCAGTAATTCCAGTGTGGTACCCAGCTTTTTCTGACCATCTTCGCAACTTGGATACAACAATTTCTTGTGATCCTCTAACATCTGGTCGAACTTCAACCTCTCCTTTTCAGTTCCGCACTCTCTCTTTGCATCAGCAATGGCCCTACCAAGATCGTCAGTGGGCTCATCTGGTGCCTCTTCAGCTTCAGCTTCCCCCGTTGCAGAATCTCCGTACTCCGGGAACATAGGATAGTTGTCATCATCTTCCTCTTCTTCATTGTCTTCCATCATAACACCTTTTTCTCCGTGCTTCGTCCAACAATTATAGCTGGGCATGAAACCATGCCGAATAAGATGACTTTGAAGGGTTCTCACGTTTGGGTGATCTGTCTTATTCTGACAGTTGACACATGGACAACACATGAAACCATTCGTACTGTGGGCCTGGGCTTTCTCTAGAAATTTCCTCAAACCTGTCATGTACTCGGCAGTGCGTCGGTCACCATACATCCATTGTCGGTCCATCTGCATTATATAATGACTACATCAATAATCATTACAGAACATCGACAAATAAACACTGAACATGCACGGTATCAATTAATTACAAATGAAATGAGAGAAAAATTAACCTTGATCGAAAAGAAGAATAAACTTCTTTAAGTGTACATCAAATCATTTCGTGAACTCTCTCGGGCATTTCATCAAACACCTTGCATGCATAAAAAAACAGACTAGCACACACCCCCTCCTTCCATTTCAAAAAAAAAAAATGCCTCCAATGGTTTTGGGAGGGGGCTGCTGATCAGTATATATAAGCACCCCCCATTTGTCCCGGTTTCAGTCACAAACTAATACAAACTTTTAAATACAAAACCATTTTCTGTTCTCCTTGCATGTTTGAATTTGACTAACTAATACAAAACCATTTTCTGTTCTCTGTTTTAAATAACTTTTGCAAACTTTGGAATTTGAAAACACTTGTGCAAACTTTAGATATATTTCGGTCAATACAAGAGAACACGCGCACACAGAATATTTGCGTAACGGAATACATAGATAGTCTACTCATCAACGACATTAAGATGATCATTGTCCGTATTATAGCCGCGTAGACTATCCCACTTCGGTGCAATCTCGAAGCCAAGGCGAGCGTCTAAAGCAGCATATACGACTTGATCGTAGCTCAATGGAACGTTGCCCCATCCGAAAATTAGGTCTTTTTGTAACGTGTCTTCCTTGTCGTCGTCCGTGTTCTTATTCTTCTTGTATTTCTTCTTCTTCTCAAAATTTATCCCAATGACCGCATTAGAGAGAGCATATAGACTAGGAGTAAAATTGCCGGTAGGGTTTCGGCGATCCCTCTGCAGGTCGACCGCGGACCGAATAATAATTCCGTAGTAGGCTAGCATCTTCATGTCATTATGGATTGCCACGCCGTAGAATTTGATTGTCTCGTCACCTAAGAAATCCACGAGGACCTGTGGCACCCGATCAACTTTGCAAATTTGGAAGACAAGAGTCTCGGTCGCCACTGAGAGTTGAAGGACGGCGGCGCACTGCGGAGTATCCTTCCGTCGAGGGTCGGTGAACTCGCAATCGAGTCCAACGGCTTTGATCGGAGCGGCGTCGAGGAAGTTGTTCTTCATGTCGCGGATCCACTTCTCCACGCGCCATGCACGAAGGGTGACCCACACCTTGAACCGCATGCCTTCCTTCTCGTAGTCGTAAAACTCATCGGACCGAGGCACGAGTGGCTCCATAGGGACGGAGAAAAGAGAGGAGAGATGGCCGGAGAAATGGTGTGTGGAGGAGTCGTACTGTGCAGTGCATTTTATAGCGTCGGAGAGGAAGATGAATCGCCGACGGAGAGCAGAGGAATTAATCGTCGGAGGGCAGAGGAATTGCCGGCGGCGCCGTATTTCCGCTCGTCTTCCGTGCGCGTCGAAAAAACGCGGCGATGGCTCGGACGCGTAACTGAAACCATGACATTTGTTCCGGTTCGTGACTGGAACCGGAACAAATGGGTGTCGCCTGAATCGCTCGGCGGGTGCTATCTCATTTGTCCCGGTTCGTGGCTGGAACCGGGACAAATGGGTGTCGCCTGGAGCGCTCGGCGCGTTTTATGCCCCAACTGTCCTGGTTTGCAGTACGACCGCGACAAATGGGGTTTTGAAGTTTGGTCCTTTAAACTGTTTTCTACTGGTGTCCATAGCCGTGACCCTCTTCCTTGTCACGCTGCTGGCCGTCGACGACGGCGTCTGTCGTCTCGCACGCGTGGCCGCTGCGCCCACGGACGAGACGGACCTCGCAGCCATGCAGGCCCTTGCCACGTCCATTGGCGCGGACAGGTCGCTCGGCTGGGGCGTCAAATCGGCCGATCGATGCGACGGCACCTGGTCAGGCGTTCATTGCGACATGGGTCACGTTACTATAATCAGCGCTAGCCGCGCCGGCCTCAAAGGCGTCCTCTCCGGCAACGACCTCGCCGACCTCAGGTTCCTCTCAGAACTTGATCTCAGCTTCAACAGCCTCGGCGACGACCTTCCCATCCTCCCAAGGCCGCTCAACTTCTTGACCACTCTCAACTTACGGTCCAATTTATATATGGGCATGCCGAAAGGCTTCTTCGGCTCCTTCCCTGCGCTCGAGACCGTCGTACTCGACGACAACATTGTTATCATGGGCGACATCACGGAGGTGCCGCCCTGCCCCGGCCTCAGAAACTTCTCGGCCAACAACGTTACCATATGGGGAGAGCTCCCCGAGTACTTCGGCAACGCAACACTTTTCCCGGTCCTCGAGAGTCTCTCCTTGGCCAGGAACCAGCTCGGGTTTGTGTTACGACCATCGTCCTTTGGCAAGAATAGCAACATCAAGTTCCTCGATATTAGCAGACAAGACCAACGTAGCGGAGAAGACCTCCTCACCGGGCTTCTAGATTTCGTCTCCGGCATGACTAGACTCGTAGAGATCCACCTGGCTGGCAATGCATTCTTCGGGCCACTGCCGGATGTCTCCGGCCTTGTTAATCTCAAGGTGTTTGATGCCGCCGACAACGATTTGTGTGGTCCGGTCAAGTTTCCTCCTGGCGTTGCAGTCAACGTAAATGGAAACTCCCGAATCGGCAAGAGCTGCACATAGGCCATTTTTGCCACAAGGCAATTGTCGTTTTTTATTTACCATACCAAGAGTCATTTTATTTTCCATCACTTTAGTGTTTTGATTTGACGGTTATAATAAGAAGAAAGGATCAAGATTTATTTTCTATCACCTTGTTGTTTTGATTTGATGGTTACAATAAGAAGATAGGATCAAGATATTTTGGGTGAAAATAATGCCTATTTCTGCTTTTTATTTTTTGTGAGATTACATCCCACCTAAGCCAAACCATATCTTTGCTTTGTCTTCTGCAAACTCCTATAGTAACAAACAAAACTCTCCGCAGACTACATCTTCCACAGTCATGTCTAGTTTCCGCCCGGTCTAGCTTTGACGTAAACAGAAACCCCCAAATCGGCAAGAGTTGCTTATATCGCGCCACAAGAAAATTACCGAGTTTTAATCGCCCATGAGTTTTTTTATCTCACTTTATATATTTTTTATTTGACGTGGTGTATTGAGAGGAAAATGATACTCCCTCCGATCCATATTAATGGACTTAACTTTGTCTAGATACGAATTTCGTATCTAGACAAAGTTAAGTCCATTAATATGGATCGGAGGGAGTACTATTTTATAGAAGAACAAATAGAAGTCGAGTAGAGTGGCCTGGGCATTTGAACGGCTAATTTGATTTCCTTGCATTTCATTCATTTGTTTATCATGCTTTTCTTTATACTTATATATATGTGTAGTATATATATGGTATCATGGTAACATTTGATATACATTAAATCATTAACTAATAGTACCTTATAACATAGCTCAGTTAAGAAAACATGTGTACTGCTTTTACATCTTTTAGAAATATCCTTAAATTATTATTTATAAATGAGGTATATGTTTGTCGGATAATTATATGCTCAATATAAGAGCATCTCTAACAGATCCCTTAAATGGAAACCTTAAAATAAGTTTACAGTTCGATTTTTTGCCAAATCTCGTCGATATCACTCACGCACGATAGCAAAAACCTCAAACGGATCGGCAAAAGGGCTAATTTGGACGCGAACGAACTAGATTTTTTCGCCATTTCACTCCACGGATGAGTTAATCGCCAATTCACATAATGTACATATAATCCAAAAGTATAATCTACTCCTAACTCGTCGCCGCCCTATCGTACTGCCAAAACTTGGCTCACCGGAGCCTCAGGTGCGGCGGCGACGACGTCGACGCCGAGATTCAATCCTCGTTGCGGGCGAGGCTCTGCTCTGCCTTCTTCTTTTCCTCCCGTAGCAGGACGAGGGAGAGGACGCCACCCACCATCTCGACGGGGATCGACTCGAGGAGGTCGAGGGCGTTAGGTTGAAGAAGATCAAGCGTCGCTCGAGAAGGTCGAGGTGCGAGGCGGCGGCACTCGACTTCGCTGCAAGGCGGCGGCGCTCAACTTCGCGGTCGAAATCGTCCACCTCACACTGGTAGCACCTCTCGGGGATGACCTCGCCTTTCTGCTTCTACTTCTTGATCAGCCGCTTGCGGCCGGCGTAGGCGCGGATGAGAACCTTCCGATTCGCGTCGGAGAAGTCGCTGAATCGGTCGCCGTGGCCCTGCAGATTCGACCTCGCCCTCTTCAGTGTTATCACGCGGCGGCGACCGATCTACGTCATCTGGCCGCGGATTGCTTGTCGGAGTAGAAGGTTGCGGGGGCAGATTGCTTGGCGCCGGTGGTGGATAGGGTTTTCGAACCGCGAACTGAGCGGATCCCAGCATATATACCGGTCCGTGGAGCAAACCGACGGGCGCCCTTATCGCGTTTACAGGCCGCGCGGAGTTTACAGTCTCTGCTATGGCGTAAAAAAAGTCTCGGCCCGTGAAGTCGTCGGAGTTATAAGGTTTTCGAGTTGTTTGAGGGCTCTCTTAGAGATGCTCTAAGAACTTTATATTCTTTAACTGCAATGCATTTTTCAAAGATTTAGCTTTTACACAAAACATATATATAGTTGTTACCTACACAAATACCTACATGAATGAACCTTCCAAATCACCGTTACTGAGCAATTTTGGTAAAGGGCCTTAATCTCTTGTTATTCATATTTTCCAAGAGTCGTCCGTTAAAATGCTTAACTATTGCATCTCTCATTCTATTGAGGATTCTATGCTCTAATCTTAAAAGTTCAATACCAAGAAGTATGACTGTTCTATCAATAGTGTAAAATACTGAGTCGGTTGCTGGTAGTTATTGTAGTTTATTCCATATACATACTTAGAGAAAAAGGTGGAAAGACAATAAGGCCAAGATGTTAGAGAAACACCACACCATTAGGATTACGTAACTTAGCCAAAGATATACTTACATGCTCTAAATGTATTTGCATGACAATAATGGTTTATCTAATTGTAAAAATTGTTACAAAGATATAGACACTAACCACAGCAGCAGATCGATTTAGAATCTTCTTTGTGTAGAAGATTCACATAACATGCATTATGCATGATTTCACACTTCTATAAAAGACATAACAGAGATAATTAAGTATAAAATGTTGTACGTTGGAAAGAACATAAAATGTCTTGAAGTATATCTAAAAATTTATATTGACCCCAAGAGGAGATGGCGACTCCCATGGCGATCTAGGCTTTTGGCCCTACCCTTCACTTGCATCACTCTGACGCCGGCACCCACCCTCTTTCCACTCGCCGGTGACACTCTGTCACCGGCGCCCACCTCTTAACCTTCTCCCCGACATGTTAGACCCTGCATGGCGTTGGAAGGTCACATACTCCACGGCGAAGGATCTGGATCGTGGCCACCTTAAAACATACGATGGTGAGTTATGTCTCTGGAGGCCGAGGAACATGCTGAAGGATTGGATCGCACTTAAGGATGCAAAAGGAACGACGATCGTCGGCAAGTATCTAGAGAATGGTGACAAGATCCATGAGGGCATTGAGATTAGATATCCTGATCACTACGTCTTGGTTTCCAACAACACCCTAGCTCCGATGGGCACAGATGGATCTGGATTATACACTGCAGTTTACGATTGTATGGATCGATCAGTACCATCTTCGGTCACTGATAGCCCCAAACTTGGGTTAGACCTAGCTCCTGGCACTAGTGGAAAACGAGTCTTTGGTTCACCCCTTTAGCCCGAATTTAAAACTGAATCGAGACTAAAGGGGTGATAGCCACGGGGCCGGATTTGCGAGCGACCTTTAGTCCCGGTTCGTGTTACGAACCAGGACTAAACGTCCACCACATGCGGCAGCAGAGGCGGGCCCAGCGCCAGATCCTTTAGTCTCGGTTCCTAACACGAACCGGGACTAAAGGTCCACCTATATCATCTTCTTCCAGCCCCGACCAACTCCATTTTCAGCCCGAGCTCGAGCTCACAATTTTTTTCTCTTCATTTCTTCTCCATTTTCTCTCCCCAAGACTAGATAATACACAATATTTTACACCATTTGGAGAGATTGAAGACACCCGACGGTTAGCAGCTGCATCCTCTTTCCGGCATTGGTTCTTTAGCTCATTTTGCTCATTTCAAATTTTTTTTGCAAGCAAGGTGTTCGATGGAATGCCTAAGTTATGATCTCATTTGTTTATATGTGCAATTTGTGCTCAAACTAATTTATGATATATGTATTTTAGCGTCGTCCCCGTCCTTACCGCCGTCGATCGCCCGCGCCATCCCGTCACCGGCACCATCTCGGTGAGCCTCGTGTTTTTATTTGATTTTTAAAAATATAGCTTTATTGTTTTAGATGCATAGTTATTACTTCTATAATTTTCTAACTTGTATTATATATATAGTCATGGTTCTGATATCCGTCCCCATCGGTTCTCGTCCGGTCTATGATTCGGATGTGGTATATTTTCAAAACTATTTATTTCATTTTGTGTTTCTGGCAATTATGACGACCAACTTGACATAGATTTATTTTTATCTAGGAGGTAGTTGAACCGGAAATTGAACCTGACCCTATTGTCGAGTTTTTGGATAAAGAAAACAACGATTTGAAAGCAAAATTAAAAGGAAGTGAAGATCTTTATCTTCAATGCTTAGAAGATAAGATGAAATTAGAACTCAAACTTGCCGACGTTGACGAGGGTGTAACTCGACAAATCCCTAGGTTGTCCACCCCGGGTTGATTGAGGGGGAGAGAGAGAAGCGTTGGTGATCACGACGGCTGACAAGCGGGGAGTTTACCCAGGTTCAGGCTCCCGGAGGATAACACCCTACTTCCTGCTTGTCTGGTATTAATGGCGAGTAGTGATTACCATGACGAGATTGCGATCTCGTTAGGGTTTATGGTGGCGGCTATGAGCGTGTCCCGTAGACGAGCAACCCTCCTGACCTTTATAGGTAGGCTAGGTCTCGGGTGAACGGTGCCGATGGCGATTACAGATATGGCAAGTTATGCGGCCTAACTGACTAGGACTAGGTCACACGATACCCCTAGTGGGCCTTCTGCGGGCCTCCATAAGCTTGGCGTGGCCCAGGTAGCCTCATCGTGGGGTAGTCGAAGAGTAGCCCCACGTCAGACGTGGTCGATGGTAACGAGATCAAGATGGATGCAATGCGCTGGAAGATAAAAAGGATTAAAAAATATGCCATTAATCGGGAGGCTTGGTATCATTATGCTGTGAGTTCAGTATTTACCTTAGTTGCGATTTTGATCACATTTGTTGTTGGATTTAAATTCTTTAGATAATTTTTATATTTGCTTTAGTTAATGTATGTTTTATGAGAACTATGTATTACCAGTTGTCACTACTCTACTCTTATTTTAATGGAAGACCTTGTATTAATTAATTTGCTCTTACATATCATGACAGTGGTGTAATAATGGGGTTCGATATACTTTTATGTAATACAGATGAACCGACAATGGATGTACGGTGACCGATGTTGTCCTGAGTTTATTGATGGCATGCATAATTTTCTCCATGTGGATGAGGCAAACAAGCCGAAGAATGGTTTTATTCGTTGTCCATGTAGTGCCTACAAGAATATGAGTGATCACTCTACCTCAAAAGCCATTCACTCCCACCTCTTGCATAATGGTTTTATGCCTGGTTATTATTGTTGGACCAAGCACGAAGAAACAGGGGTTATCATGGAAGAAAATGAAGAAGAGGAGGATAATGAAAAATATCCTTGGTTCAGTGATACTACAATGGGAGAAGACGAAACTGAAGAAGATCACATATTGATGAGCCCGATGATGATCTTCGTCGGGCCATTCGTGATGCACAAATGGACTGTGGAAGTGAAAACGAAAGGTTGAAGTTGGAGCATATGTTAGCTGATCACGCCAAATTGTTGTACCCAACTTGTCAAAATAATCAGAAAAAGTTGAGTACTACACTTGAATTACTGCAATGGAAGGCAGAGAATGGTACTTCTGACAAGGGATTTGAAAATTTATTGAAAATAGTTAAGTAGATGCTTCCAAAGGATAACGAATTGCCCTCTAGTACGTACGAAGCAAAGAAGGTGGTATGCCCTCTAGGATTAGAGGTGCATACGATACACGCATGCATTAATGACTGCATCCTCTACCGCGGTAGGCACGAAAAATTGATGCATGTCCATGGTATACGATTCAGCTCTGATGTTAGGAGGAGTCTCCGATCCACGGTTCACCCTCTTGGAAGAAGGAATCACTTTGTGCTTGCAGTGTCATTTGATAGATCCACCTTTCGTTTAACTAAAGGCACAGTTGGTCTAGCCTTAGAAGCTTGCCCTGGTGGGTTGTGTGATGATTTGCATGTGAAATACATCAAGGAAAGAGTGTTCAGATTCTCTATTGCGTCCAGGCATGTGGGTTTCCTAATCTTGGGCCTCAAGTAGTTCTCATGTGAATCATTTAAATGCTTTTTTCATACATGGGGACACGGAGGACCAAACTGGAGATGGAAAAAAGAATGCAATAGTGAATGGACAGTCATAAAGGCTGGAAAATCAACTCCCACTGCCTTAAGTGACTTGGAAAAAACACCTGTCAAGTCTATTCTCTCCAAACACACTGCGGCTAGAGAAAATAAAAATATTTCCTTTGGCTCTGTTCTAGCTTATGAAGCATGTGTTGGATATGATCACAAGGGAAAGGATACTGAAGCAGTAAAGGCCAAAACTCAGACTACAATTCAGTTTGGTTCTTTTGATACTGATGGCAGCATATGAGCTCAATCCGGCGAGGTGGATCCCGGTGTGCCATCAGATTATCGATGGAGGTGGGTCTCGGCTCCCACGAACCTACTTTTCGCCTCCGACACCACCACCACGACGCAATGAGAGGTACTGTATTGCTATTCTGATGCCCCCACCTGCACTTAAAGATGAGCACCTTTGGAGACATCAAGTCTGTGATTTTGTGCAGAACAACTTACAGCGAGCAGTTGATGATATCAAGTCGTGTCTGTTTGGGGTTGGTTTGCTTGAAATGCGGAGTCCTGCTACTCGAGCCACCCTAATTTCGCATGCACCTTTTGAAATTGCAGAGGATGTGTTTGTGCACTTTGTAAAGCATGATGACAGACATCAGATTCATAGATATATGCAAGGGTACCGCAATAGTTGGCTGATGTTTCTGGGTATCCCCTTCGATTATCGCAACACGACTGATATATGCAATGCAGTGTCTACATTTGGCAAGTTCCACTATTGGCATCACATAGATATGCACTAGATAGAATAATGGTTTATGCCGCTTTCCAATCGCCACAATTAGTCCAAGGGATGTAGTCTTTGCTCATTATAGTGATTTGGGGGCAATTAAGGAGACATGGACTGCAGCTTGCTACATCCAGGAGTCTCACTTTGCTGACATTCTACCTGGTGATGAAGATCCGATTCCTTTGGATGGTAATCCACATCCACTGCCTGGAAATTTATTCTTTAATGAGAACATGTTTGTGGGGCCTCAGTATCCTGAACTTGGTTGGGATATGCAACAACCACAACAACAACAGGCAGGTAATGCGCCAAACAATGCACATGAAGAGGGTATACCAGATGAACCACATGACATGATGCAAGACTCTGGCTCAGGGGTTCTTGATGTACCTGACATACTACAAGATCATGAGATCAATGGACCTGAACAACAGATAGTAGTTAATCAAGTTCTGATCAGAGATGTCCCTATTCCGGTTGAGCACCAGCTGCAGCTCACACCACATTATGGACCTGTTTTACCTCCAACTCTCATCTGGGATAGGGTTGTTGGGCTGCTCATTCCAAACATGTTACAGAACTTTCTGCCAAAGCATCTGACTCCCCCACTACTATTGCATGCAATACTCACTAAGAGGAAGTGGAGCCTGGCTTTTGATGTGACAGTTGGCCTAAATCTGGACGACAACAACCTGGATCAGCAAAGGAAAGTTCTTGCTCCAAGGAACAGGCTTGTGGCAAGAGCTCTATGCTTTGATGGACTGGATGAGGACCCAGACAATGAAAAACAACTTGCACCTATCTTCTCTGCTACTCCTTGCCGGAATGTGATCAAAAGAAAGTCTAAGAAGACAGTTCCCGTGACAGATGCAGTGGTCAGAAGAAGTGCTTGACAGAGTGCTTTGAGGCAGGGTTTTAGGACGTCTACCAACACTGATACCCCTACAAGAAAGAAGCCTAGGTTTTCTAGAAGGAGCTGCAACAAAGAAAGCAAGCATACAAGACCGCAACAAGGGGATACTACGACAGATGGTACTCCTCACACCCCAATTCCGATGTTGCAGCACATTGGGAGGGGGTTGCAGATACCCGAGGATGAACTGACAGAGGAAAGGCTTAACGCCCACCTGAAAAGCCCCAACACCCCGGCTCTGATGATGAATAACAAGGCTATGAAGATCAAGCTAGCTGGTAAAGTAACGACTGGAGTTTATTTTGGTAGTCCTAAGTGCTTGACGATGCAATACTGTCTATCTGTTGGAGACAAGGCTCTCTTTGTATCCAGTGCTTATACTGGTCTTTTTGGTATGCGGACATCTGACACTACTACCCCATCTTCTGCTTGCTATGAGAACTATATTTGTTATGTTTTATGGTTCTGTTCTACATGTTACTTAGTATCACTGGAGGTTATTTGCTATAAGTCTTACTTGGCTTGTGTAGATATTCAACATTACTTATGTTCCTTCTTATTAATGTATGCTGATTGCTGCATGTGGTCCTTGGTATGCTTATGTGGCATTGGTCAATGTGTGAGATTCTTAGTATTCATATGTACTAAAGGTTGTGCTGATCTGGCTGATTGTGTCTGTCAGACATGGGATGTGATCTGTTGTAGTGTTTTAAATCGATAGTACACCTATAGATTACCGGATTGGAAAATTCTTGATTGGAATGTCAGAGGCCTTAATGATAAAGATAAAAGAGTTATAGTATATAACAAAATTGATGAGAGTCAATGTGCAATTATATGCCTGCAAGAAACAAAGTGTGAAACCTTTGACCACTCCTTCATCAGATCCTTTTGCCCAAAGAGGTTCGATAGATTTTTTTTTTCACCTTCAGTAGGTGCATCTGGTGGAATTATTGTCCTTTGGAACAGTGCAATTTTTTGAAGGTAATCTAATTGAGACCACAAGATAATCAATTAAGATGTCCTTTTCCTCAAAGCATAACAAAGAAACCTGGACTCTGGTTAATGTTTATGGTCCCTGCGCAGAGGAGTCGAAACAGATGAGTTTGTACAATGGTTACATGACCTCAATATTCCTTTTCATGAAAACTGGTTGCTACTGGGAGATTTTGATTTTATCAGATATGTGGATAATAGAAACAGACCAGGAGCTAACATGAATGATATTTTCATTTTTCATGAAATTATTAGTTATCTGGGCCTTATTGAGCTGCCACTGAAAGGAAGGGCTTTTACTTGGTCAAATATGCAAGAGCAACCACTGTTGGAGCAACTGGACTGGTTTTTTACAAGCTGCCAATGGACTCTTAAGTATCCTAACACAATGGTGCACCCACTTGCTAAAACAACTTCAGATCATGTACCCTGTGTGGTCAGTATATCCACTCATATCCCTAAAGCACAAGTGTTCAGGTTTGAGAATCATTGGATTAATCAACCTGGGTTTATGGAATTCATAAGTAGAGTTTGGAACAAACCTGTCTATGCAGCCACCAGTGCTGGAATACTCACGGCCAAGTATATAAAAGTGAGACAAGAGCTCAAGAAATGGGGAAGATCTTTATCAAAAATTAAATTACTCATTGAGAAGTGCAATAAAGTAATTCTGATACTCGATCAATTGGAGGATGAGAGGAGTCTGAGTAAACCGGAGTTTAACTTCAGAAATATAGTCAAGGTACATCTTAAGAAGATTTTTCTTCTTCAATCTGAATACTGGAAAAAGAGATGCACAGTGAAATGGGTGCAGTTGGGTGGTGAAAATACAAAAAAATTCCATGCAAAAGTTACAGAGAGATTCTGTAGAAATACAATTGCACAAATTACAAATGATGAAGGTCTGGTCATGGTTGATCACCAACAGAAGGCGAATGCATTTTGGCACATCTTTAAGAATAGAATGGGTGTCATCCTGCCCACGGCTAGGCCTTTTGAGCTCAGGGAGGTGCTGCAGGCAGAGGATGATATGGAGACATTAATCGCTCCTTTTGACGAGAAAGAAATTGAGGGGGTAATGCAACGTTTGAAAACCGATAAAGCACCGGGACCAGATGGATTTAATAGTATGTTTGTCAAGAAATGCTGGCACATAATTAAACGGGACTTTTCTAAGTTGTGCAATGATTTCTCTTACAAATACATGCTGAAATTCCTCACAAAACTCATTGCCAATAGATTGCAAACAGTGATCACAAGAACCATTCATGCAAATCAGTATGGCTTTATTCGAGGGAGAACAATACAAGACTGTCTAGCATGGTCCTTTGAATACTTGTTCGAATGCAAGCAATCGGCTAGGAAAATTGTGATTTTCAAGATAGATTTTGAAAAGGCCTTTGATACACTGGATCATGAAGCTATTCTTCAAGTACTTGCTACCAAGGGATTCCCAGACATCTTCATTAGATGGGTGAAAGAGATCTTAACCTCTGGATACTCCTGTGTCTTGCTCAATGGTATTCCTGGCAAAACTTTTGTCTGTAAGAGAGGATTTAGGCAGGGAGATCCATTATCCCCTTTACTGTTTGTCGAGGGTGCTGACTTGCTATAGAGCTTAGTTAATAAGGCTCATAGGGATGGGTTGCTGAGTGCTCCAATTCCAATAAGGCAAGATTACCCAATAGTACAATATGTCGATGACACAATAATTGTATTGCCTGCCAATCCTGGGGATTTAATGATTTTCAAGGAGATTCTTGAAATGTATGCGGCATTCACTGGCCTTTCACTTATCTAGGTCTTCCCATGGGCACCACAAAACCTACAATCAGAGATCTCTCTCCCCTGACAGATAGAGTGGAAAGAAGGCTTACTACTGTTACAACCTTCCTTTCGTATGGTGACATGCTAGTGATGGTGAATTCTGTCATGTCCTCCCTACCAACCTATTTCCTGCTCACTCTTGATTTACCCGATGGTCTATTAAATGTGGTAAACATAGCAAGAAGACATTGTCTTTGGCGAAAGAAAGATAAAGACAAGGTACATTCTTCGGCGGCCTGGGATGTTTGTAAGACAAAGAACAAGGGAGGTCTGGGTATTATTGATCTCAAGGTCCAAAATGCTGCACTACTGCTTAAACATTTACACAAGTTTTACAATAATGACAGCACACCCTGGGTACAGCTGATCAAGGATGCGTATTATCATAACACAGTGCCACATGCGGTGGTAGAGTCTGGTTCCTTTTGGTGGAAAGGGGTGTTTAGGCACTTGGAGACATACAAAGCGATGTCTAATTGTACAACTGGCAATGGTAAATCTGTGCTCTTCTGGAGTGACAACTGGAGAAAATGGTCCTGCAAGAACGATTCCCAAGGTTGTTCTCACTTGCACTTGACAAGTTTCAATCGGTGGCTGAATTTCTGCAACAGGATGATATGCTACAGTCCTTCTATTTACCTCTTTCTGAAGAAGCATTTCTTGAGTTCAACATCTTGGTTGTTCTCATTCAGGAGGTTAATCTAGTGGAAGAAAAACATGATGCATGGACTTGTAAGTTAGGAGATGGTAAATACCAGCCGAGAAGATTTTATAAGCAACACTTCTCCACCTTAAGCACACACCCTCCTTCATGTTCAATATTGAAGAGCAAATGCCAATCCAAACAGTTCTTTGCCTGGTTATTGCAGCATGATAGGCTCAATACACATGACATGCTTATCGGACAACATTGGGTGGTTGATGGTTCATCTGACTGTGTTGTTTGTGCTGCTAATGTGCTAGAAGACCAGGGACATTTATTTTTTAACTGTCTCTTTAGCACCAGAATCTGAAATTATCTGCGAATTACATGGGTTCCTGGTGGTAACGAAGGACAAGTTCTGATAGCTGCTAAAGAGGGATTTCAGGGTCCTCGCTTTTTAGAAATAGTGGTGCTAGCGTGCTGGAGTATATGGAAACAGAGAAACAACTGCATCTTCAAAGGAATCAGACCTAGTTTTAGAGGCTGGAAATCTAGCTTTGTACATGAGGTGTCTTTGCTAAAGTTCAGAGTTAAGGACTGTTTTAGCTCTCTCTTTACTTCCTGGTTAGATAGTCTACCTTAATTTATTTTCTAACCCTGTACATAGACTTTGTAAATATCTGGTTTCTATTGCAATAAAATGAGGATAAAAGGCTGTGGGGGGCTCCCCCACAGTAGAAAGTTTTTAAAAAATTGTTGTACGTCGCCCCCTTTCCCCTACCTCCAGTTATGCGTATCCTCATTTGGGCTTGATGAATTGGCGTCCGTGTCAGGGAGAGACTACAGAACGGGAAGACCAGTAGAAGGCCAAACACTATGATATGGAAGATTGAGGAACGGTTGAAGAGGATGCAGCATTTCACGGAGGAAGCAGACCGCAACATCAAGGCGCTCCAAGAAATACGTGGAGCGCTTGGTGGTAAGGTGTCAAGTGGGATCCCACCATTGTCCCACTTCTAGTTCATTTGTGAATATCTAGTTTAAATTTTGATCCAAAATTTTATACTAGAGGTCCCAAAATGAATTAGAAGTGGGATATTGGTGGGATCCCACTTGCATCGTCTCTACTTGGTGGTGGCGACGGTGTCTGGATTGCGGCTCGACGAGTGTTGCGTCGACCTTGCGGACATGTACAAGGCGCTTTAGGAGTACCACACTAGCCAATACCTTGATCAAGCAGTAGCTTCCGTTCACGAGGGAATCTTCAAGCCCGATAGAGAGCATGCCGAGCTGACACTCGTCCTCAGGAACGACGAACACACCAGACGTGTACGAGGCGTGGGCGTCGTCCCTTGGAAGGTTGGGTTCGACAAGGATAAGAACACTTACAGGAGCCGCGATAGGAAGAAGAAACATGATGCCGACAAGTATGCCAGATTGGAAAACATGATCATAGAGCTGTAGCAGCCGACATGTGTGGTTTTGGTAATTGAATGACAATCTGTGACGCCCAAAAATCGGTACTATGTAGATTTAAGCGATTCCGCCGAAATCCGCATAATAACGATTTTTGGTCGCCCACCAGACATAATGTGCACGCCGAAACATGCACATTATGTGGGTGGAATTGTGATAACATTACAACAGTTTCGATACATCCACAAATACAACAAAGATATAATACAACAACGACTCGAACGAGTCAAGATACAAATGTTACAATACAAAGATTCAAATGACAGCGGAAGCAAAAATGGTATCTGACTACGGATAAGATGCAAATTTGACTAAGAGTCCTGAAGATAAGCGATGGCGCCATATCCCTGCCCAGCCAAGCCGGAGGGATTCCCAAGCTAACGTCGTCAGACTTCAAACCTGTTGACTGCACATAAAGCACAGCCCAAAAGAGGGTCAGGGCACTCCCTGGCAAGTAAAACCGACTTGCCTACTTTCTACACCATATTCCAAAATATAGGGGAGGTGGACTTAGCGGCAGCAGCACTAGCAACCTAAAGAGACACGCTACAACTTCCGTCTAATTAGAGAGGGATAAGAGAGCGCATAAGTAAACAGCTACTACTAACACCAATCATAACCCATTCTCGAATTAACCCCCTCAACCAAGTATGAGGAAGCAATCCGGGAATACTCACACGTTAACAGTTTTAGTTACCATTTATTGTGAAAGTAATTCTATATTACTAGTCAGGTTAATTAACAATGATTAGGTGTAAGTTGTCTAGATCTTGTTAGCCAGCATCATCACCAAGTCGTCCATAACCGTGGACACGGCTCATCGATAAGATTATACCCTGCAGGGGTGCACTACTGGACCCATACTCGCATGATCAACCTAGTCAAAAACATTAGGGCCTTTCAACCCAACTCTTTTCCTTCACCGCAACAAGGCCAGGAGCCACGGGAGCTATGCTGGTCCCGGCCAAAAGGGTGCGGACTCCCGCAGGACACACCCCTACGCACCAACATGCCGCGCCCTATATGCATGTAACAAGGCACACCGCCAAAAGTAAAATACTACACTAGTATCAATGCATATGAGACAAATGGAAAACCCAAACTAGGTGCGGCTCCCGGACAAGTTGAAGTTCCAGTCAAAGTCGAGGGGGGCTCCATTGGGCCTCCCACAAGTGGTTAGTGCGCTCAAAATTGGATCCGAGGACAAAATCTCAGTTCCTAGGTCGACACTTAGCAGAACAAAGCACCTCGCAAGGCCTTCCGTCGGTGCCTTATCTTTTAATTATAATACCCCAATATAATACAACCTTTTATTAAGGTAGAATAATCTATCAAGCTAAGCATATGAAATAAAAGACCAACTGATGACTCGCACAACCAACTCTAAGCATGCACTACGACTCGCAAGGCTAACAGATAAACATACAACAGGTGATGGGATGTGGGGATAAAGCTGTATAAGCTGCAGGATAAACATGTGATGGGATCGCAATAAAGAATCGTAAACTAGGGTAGCAGAGATCAACGGCAGGAATGAAAGACAATGTATAGGTAAACAAGCAAACTTTGCTTGCTTGGAATCCCGCATGGAAGCAGATCTTGTCGTTGCTCACACATCTCAACGTCTTATCCGCGAAGAAGCAACAAACACTGGAAAGCGTAAAAGATGCACTTTACCGCTACGGCAAAAGATCCAGGATGATCATGGGAGAATGATGCATGACATGGCAAGATGCATTGCGAGATGCACTTCATCCAAATTAAGCGGAACCGGGATTCCGACAATTAATATTAATGTTAAAGTTATTTATCTACCCAACAAATTAAATGTTCATTAACATGGCATGACATGGCAAAGGTGTTCTAGTCAAATTAAATGGAATTAGGCAATACATATATTGATTTGCCCCACACATTCCATATTTATTATTTAGGTGATTTTCTACACCCGCAAACCCAAGAGACGCCACACATGCAAGTATGATGCGATATGCACAAGATAGATGATATTTAATAAAAATAGGTATAGGGTTAGGGTTTGGGTCCGTACGTCGGATCGGGTGAACTAGGGTTCGGAACCGGCGTCTTCGGTCCGTAGAGGAAGTAGTGGTCGTCGGGGAAGTAGCCGTCGCGGAACCGGGGCATCGTCGTTTGACGGTGTCGTGGAAGTGGCCGGGGAAGTAGTCGTACTCGGTCATCCTCGTTGACGGGCGTGGGCACGTAGGAGCACGGCAACGGACTCCAGGAAGAAACGCGCACGGGCGGGCACCGCAACACGGACACGGTGGTCACGACAAAGCGGCACCGGAGGAGGCACTCGCACGTGCAACACCACGAAGGGTGGACAACTCGGACAAAAGTGGCGACGAAGTTCTTGCGGGCATTTCACCGAACATGTTGCGAGCGCCGGATACGGGGACGCCACCGGACGGAGAAACCGGCGCAGCGGAGCGGAGCGGAGGCACGAGGTTGCGCGGGGTGGAGGTGCGCGGCGGCAGCGAGGAGGCCGGGGCGCGGCGGCACGCGCGGGAGGCGGAGCAGGGGAGGACGCGCGCGGACGGCGGTGCATGCTGTGGCGGCGGCGGAGGGCGCACATCAGAGAGCGCAAGGGGCGACGGCGGCGCGTGCGGCGTGCGACGGAGGCGGCGGCAGCGAGCGGCGGCGCGGGGCGGCCGGCGCGGAGGCGGAGGGAGGAGCTCGGGGGCGCGCGGCCGGGAGGGCGCGGGGGCGAGCGGGAGGAGCAGGGGGAGAGAGGACGGCGGCCGGCGGCGGCGGCCGGAGCGGAGCAGGGGGCGGCCGGCGGCCATGGCGCGGCGGGGACGGGGAGGCGCGGCGGCGAGCCGGAGCAGAGGGAGGTGGGGCGCGGCGCGTCGGTGGAGGCGTGCGGGCCGGCGGAGGGCGCGCGGGGAGCTGGCGGCGGCGGCCATGGCGCGTGGGGCGGCGGAGGCTGGGGCGCACGGCTCGGGAGGAGGCGGCGCGCGGCGGCCGGAATGCGCGGCGGTGGGGAGCGTCCGGCGGGCGCGGTCGCGTGGGGGGCGGCGCGCGTGTGCTGGGCGGCGGGGAGGCGCCGCCGGCGGCCAGAGGCGGCGGCGGCCGGTGGGCACGGGGCGTGCGGGAGCACGGGCTCGGGTCGGAGGGATCTCCGTGCGGGATGGGAAGAAAGAGAGAAGGAAAAAAAAGAAGAAGGAAAAGAAAAGAGAAAAGAAAATGAGAAGGAGGGGAAAAAAGGAAAAAAAAAGAGGAGAGTGGAGGGGGGCGGCTGCAAAAATGCAGGGGGTGGGAAAGAAGTTTCCAGGGGGAAACCCTACGGTTTTGGCTTAGATGGGCTTGAGCTTTTATTTCTCTCCCCTTTATTCTTTTCTGTTTATATTTTTAAAACAAAAACGAAAAGGAATTTGAATATGAAACCTTTACAAAATATTTTTAGTTTTGGATAGACAATTTAATAAACTAGTTTTTAACATTTTTAAAAGATATGAAAAATAACACATTTTTAATTAATTTGAAATGCATTTGAATTTAATCGTGGGAAATTTAATTTAAATGCAACAAATTAAATTAATGAGATGCAATGCGATGCCATGTTGATGCAAAAAGAAAAAACACACCAAAATAAAAGGGGATAAATCCCGGGGCGTTACACAATCTCTATGGATTAATGTTTGCATTGAGATATCATTATAGATCATGTCCATGAGATTAGTGGAGCTCTTGTGTTGAGTGAAGATTATTGCAAGTATGTCTTTAAGGATTCAAGACATCATATTAGTGAAGAAATGTTGGAAGATACAAGGTTGATCAAGATGTTGATCAACACACTAAGCTACAAGATGTACCAAGAGCGATCATGTATCTCTTGGGATGGTAAACACTTGTCCGCATAGCTTTGTGAACTAACCCATAATATATATGTGTGTGGTATCTTTATATGAGGTTAGGTATCTTCCCATGGGCTTGCATCAAATGAATATTTCATATATCTCATGGAGGATGACATCATGTGGTGATCGTCATCAAGGTGAGATGTGCAAGACCAAGAGAAGCTTCTTGAAGAGATCCTATGATTGGAGCTTGCTATGGATACATGAAGACGAAGCTTAGCGAGACTCTCCCATTGTGAGCATGGGGGAGTATTTGGAGAAGTCTTCGTCAAGCATGTGCTTGGACGCACAATCAAGAAAGATGAACCACTTGAAGAGATCAAGATAGTCATCATCTAACTCAAGTGGAATGCTCAAGGCAATGGTATGATATTGATAGGGCTATAGGATAGATAGGCGTACTACCAAGAGAGGCTCTCAAGTGAATAACTTGATCGCATCATTGTGGAGAGCTCAAACCATTGCATAATTGGCATATCATATTTCTTGGTTTTTTTTTGGATTTTATGGTGGCGAGGAACTAGAGATTGGTTCATCTCCATGTCAAGCTCTTGTTCATCGAAAACGGTCTTACTTTGGAAAACTTGTTGTCTTTCATCCATGTGAGGATTTAGAGCTTGATTTATCTCGATACTAAGCTCTAGTTCATCAAAAACGGATTTCGTATGAATATCTTGTTACGGTTTTATATTGGAGGTTTTACCGGTTTACATGTTTAGGAAAGTTAAACCTTTCCCTATTTGGCTTTGTCCTCACATGATGTACTATGATGTTTGTATGCACATTCTTATAGAGCTCGTTGTAACGATTACAACGAGCCAAAAATCATAAAAAACGGAGTCCGGATGAAAAGGTTACTGCAGTTTTCGTTTCGCTGTTTCTGTCAGTTTTCGTGGACTCGGAAATTCCGGAAAAGTGAAATTTCCAATCACAATTCCGGTTCAAGTCAGTACCGAAATTTCCGACTGGAGCAAATTTCCGGTCTAAATTTCCGACCGGAATTTCCGGTTTCCTCTGGGTCCAACGGTTAGAATTTCTTGGGGGTATAAAAACTCCCCTTCTTCTTCTTCCTTGGCCAATCCAAGGGAGCACGAATTTCCCCTCTCTCCTACTCCATTGTTGACCTTGGAAAGCTTGATTCCTCTAAATCTCTCCATTGATTCGTCCATATTCTTTAGTGAAAGTTGAGAGGAGATCTAGATCTACAATCCTACCAATCCACCTCTCCTCTAAGTGAGGGGAACCTAGTGGATCTAGTTCTTGGAGTTTCTTTGTTGTTCTTCTTCTTTGTTCTTCCTCCCTTCTCACCCCCATAAGCATTAGTTTCTTTTGGTGGGATTTGGTAGTGAAGGATTTCACTCCTTTGAGGTTTCCTTTGTTCTTCCTCTCTTATTCCCCCATAAGTTGTAGCGTACCTGCACTTTAAATAAGGCAGATACCCGTGTATAGTGCAAATCACTGGATCGATTCATTTGCACACACAGTTTACGATGTAATATCACAACAAAGCGTCAATTTTATTACATCGATGATCCAGAATTACAAAATATTTGATACAAGTTGCATAGCATAAAGCTAGCATTGAAAAGTACCCAGCGGAAATACAATAGCAGTGAGTCTCTATAACTTTCATGCTGCCACAGGCGAAAACATGTTGGTTGTAGACTCGAAACCTTTAAACGAAACCTCACTCGTCATCTGATCAAATCTGCAATAAGAAAAATATTGCAACAACGTGGGTCAGATTCCATTGAAAATGGAGTCTGGCAAGTGACACTATGGTGGACACTTAATGGAATAACTCTAAAGCCTATATGCATATCTGGCTGGTGGAGTTCAAGGCTAATTTGCATAAAGCCAATTTTTCCAACTCTTTTGAAAACACTTTTCTTGAAATCAAGACGAGTATGGCACGAAAACCATAAATCTCATCTCCCCTTGTTCACCCATCAAGTTTTATTTCTGAAGTTGGAATGATGGAATCCTCCGTTGACGTCCGTGATCAGCTGCTCAATTTGTCCGTACCGGGGACACGGCTAAGTACTTAGTTTTACACTCTGCAGAGGTTGTGCACGTTCACCATTGTACCCATTCAACCCAAGGTATCCTTTACACACCATTTGTGATAAGGAAAGGAGAGAATGAGACGAGATCTTTCAGAAGCATTTTCCCTCCCACTCTGGCTTGACCCGTTCCACCTAACATCCCCCTACATCTGCTTGTCAAGCCGGAGAGAGTCCATGCAACGTAATTGATCAAGCCAGAGCCCATATGGCAATGGCTGCACTGGAAGCAATCGTCACTCGGAGTTCTTCAGATTCCTCTGTTCCCTGGGTGGCCATCCACAAGTGCACATACTCCAGGAACCATAGACATGGACCTGAGCAGCCACTCAACTTCACCGCCATACAACCAATCCACCCAGGAGTTTCATTAACTTAGTGGATGTGCACTCTCAGGTAAAAATCACCATGCTCACGGCCCTAAGTAGAATAGACATTCATCCTAGGCGATGACAACCATGAGCATAGCCCTGAGTAGTCACTTACTATTTTGTAAAACTTTTCATCAATTGCATAGCATCGATATTTCTGCTAAGTATGATATAAGAACCTAGACACAGGAGTAAGGGAATTCTACACAGGTTTAGCATAGCAATACTATCCTACACATGCATATAAAAATACACTAAGTAATGCATATAGAAATAATAGGAAGTTTATGAGGTGTGCCACTTGCCTTTGAATGTTGTCGTTGTGCACAAACTCTGTTCAACGAACTCGGGTCTCTCCGTTCAGTCTAAACAATACAAACAAACAACAATACAACAATCATAAAACAACACAACACCTGCAAACAAGTTTCTTAAACTTCTAAGGAAAACATGACATGCATGATATGCAAATTATTTCTAAGGACTAGAGATGCATGCCATGCCATGAAAAATCTTTTAAGTTAATGCAAGGCAAATAGGTTGGTCCAAAAGGACTAAGGGCTAAGGTCATAAGTTGAATAAAATATTTTGTTTTATATCATCTTGAATAAGCACTCTAATGGCTTAGTCTTGATCTGCAAAATACTTAGAGAAAATACTAGCTCTATTCTTCGAGGTGATCAACAATTATTATCAACTCTTTGTAAATTGGACATTCACTATAGTGAGAGAGACAGACACCCGGCCAGCCACTTAAATTGTGGAACAGGTCTCATGTACGTGGACATGTAAGGTTTGTTTCCAGGCCGCTTCATCTCACTATGCCGCTAGGATCCAACAACTTCAAGATGATAATATCATGATCAAAATTGTTTAAGTCAAATGTGAAAGACAAGATTAGGAAAGAGGGAAAAGATAGAAAGAAAGATGTAGTTGTCCTCCAGGCTTCATCTCCAGACTTGTAACTTTCTTCTGGATGATGTCTTGATTGAGCTCTTGGTAGTCTTGATGAATCTTCAGACTTGATGATTCTTGTATCCTCGAGGCTGGTCTTGGATTTACTTAGTCTTCATGAAGTCTCATAGGAGAAGAAAAGACAGAGAAAAAGGCTTAGAGAATAGAAAGGGATTGGCCTTCTGGAACTTCTGCTCACTTTTCTTCTAAGTGCTTGACATCTTGAGGATGCTTCCAGAGTCTGTTTTCTTTGAAGTCCTTCATGAAGTCTCAAAGAAAATAAGGAGAGAGAGAGCAAGACTTGGAAAACTATTTGCTGGTTGGTCTTCATGAACTTCTTCTTGATTTTCTTCTAAGTGTTTCTACTCCTTGAAGATCCTTCTGAAGTCTTGTTTTGGCTATCTCCCTCATTGGCCTTCTAGCTGTATGATGAACATTACTAAGTGTCTAAGTGTAGCACTTCACAAAAATGCTAAGTTGATATTATTTCTAACTTAGAGAAAACTAAGGAAGAGGGGTTTTCCTATGAGAATTATATCTAAAAAATAAAATATGCTATGAATGAAATGAAATTTTATTCACAAGAAACATCAAAATAACTTTTGTGATTTCTTTATAAATATGCATGAATTTATAAATGCAATTTAATTAATTTATAATTTTGAAAAAAATATAATAAAAGGAATAATTATAAGATTAAAGTTTTCTATGATTAAATTTTTATAATATAATTTAATAAATAGTGTTAATAGACAAGGGTATTTTAATTAGATTTATAGAAATTTACTTTAATCAAAAATAATAATTTTATTAATAGTTATGTTGAAAATACTCAAACTATTCAAATTAAATATATAAATATGAATTCATTCACAAATTACTCAAAAATATTTTATGTCAGTGGCATTAATTTACAAATATTCTAAAGTTCCTAAAACAATTTTATTTGAATTTTTTTGGATTTATAGATTTAAAGTTATTACAAATATACTCAAATTCACCATTTGAAATTTGAATATTTTATACTAAGTCAAATTTGAATTTTGGCAGATCCATATTATTCTACATGTCGAGGGCTTTCCAAATATATAAAAATATTTAAATTTGGGTAAGTGGTTAAAAAATTGTGACAGATCTAAGTGGCATGGGTGTTTCTGTAAAACTGCCAAATTAAATTTAATTAAGAAAATTCATTTCTCACGTGGCAGCTGACGAGGCATTGACTGGGCGCTGACTGGATATGACGAGGCGCTGACGAGGCATGACGTGGCTTCCTCCCATTGGCTGGTACCGGTTCGGGTAAGTGAAACAAAGCGGACCGCTGGATGGAGATCTAACGGTCTAGATCTAATGGACCAGAGGTGGGCGGCGCGGCCGGCCGGAGTAACGCCGGAATCTAGTCCTACGGTGCTGCCATCGCCGGAAGTTCGCCGGAAAACTTAATAACGTGTACGGGAGGAATTGGCGCATACCGAGAGGTGCAGGGCGTCGCGTAGAAGCTGAAGACGTGGTCTAGGGCGTATCGGGCGTCCTCCTCCGTGTATCACTCGCCGGCCGGTTGCTGGAGCTTCGGGTCGAGCACGGATTTGACAGTCCAGCTGCGGATGACGAAAATTAGGAACATGAGAGGATGCGTAAGGGCGAGGGGAATCGAGTGGGAGGTTCGGAAGCTCCTGAAGGGGTCCATACTCACCGGAATCGAAGAAGTGGCCGGCGGCAATGGCGGCGGCGCGGCCTCAAATTGGAGCAGCCTGGGGGCGAATTTGTTTAGGGTATGAGAGGGGAAAAGAGGCGGCGGGGATGGAGTATAAATAAGCGGAGCCGAGAGATCGTATCCCGCAAGAAAAGGATCGGATTGATCCGGATTTTGAGTTCTGTTAGAGTTCGTTTGTGACACGATTTGGGGAAGGTGATGACATGTGGGGTCCGGGTGTCAGCGTGAGAGGAGAGGAGTGGGCTTCTGCTGGGCTGCTCGCGCGAGAGGGTAAGGGATGGGCCGGAGGTGGGCTGGCCCGGCTGGTTGCCTCTTTTTTTTTTTTTTGACAAACATTTTTCTGTTTTCTTATTTAATTCATATCTTTTGATTTAAAAGTCCAAATGATGTCAAATTACTTTCTAAAAATTTGTAAAAACAATATCTTTATGTTAAACCAATTGTGGGAGTGGTTTGAACATTTTTCAAAAATAATAATTTCAAAATATTGATTAAATGTAAAATTGACACTTTATGTTTAATTTAAGCTAGGGTTTAATTAATTTTAATTTTGGCTAAATAAATTATATGAAATACCCATATTCAATTATGTTTGGATTTAAGTTATTTAAACTTGTTTTTCTGAAATCATTCTACTTTATTTTGGCATGATATTAAGGAACTAAATATAAATAATGTTTAGGAAATGTGAAATATAAGTTATTCATTTTTAATTGAAAATAATTTGTGCAACATTATATTTTATATTATGATAATTCATTTGAAAACTTCATAACAACTTTGGACAAGATCTTTGTTTTAATTCTATTCTTATTTAGAATATATTAATCATTCCATGCTTTGAAAATAGATGAAATTCATTTAAGTAAATGAAATGTTTATTTGGCTAATTCATTAATTTCAAATCTATGAAGTTTATAGTTGTAAATTACAGAATTGAAATTTTAACACCATGTTTTGAACTTAGTTGAGAGACTGAAAAACTATTTGACAATTAGATCATGTTTTAAATAGTTTTAAAAGAACACTTGTAAATATTATTTAAATTTATGAATAGCTATGGCTATGTGGTTGGAATCATATACTTATGAGGAAACTATTTATTTTATGAAATTGGTTTGAAGGTTTTTCATAGTTGGTTTTCTTATGCATTTAATATTTTATTTTTAATAAAAGAAAAAGTTTTAAATTTTAGTGATTTTTGAATATTATAAAATGTTGGGATGTTACATAAGCATTTGTTGCTTTGTTGGAATTTGAGAGTTAAGGACTTCAGCACTTCGTGTGCTCTTGCCATTGCATTTGCATCGGTTTGAGCCCTCCACGAGTATTCGTGGTGGTGATACTTGTGAGCTTGTTACTCTTGGGTCTTTAGACCCTAGACGCCTTTTGTGGCCAAGACCTTTTGTAGTCAAGACCTTTTGTGGTCACTTGAGAGCGCCCAATTAAGTTGTGGGTGTGTGCCTCAAGACTTGGGACCCCCAATTAAGTTGTGGGTGTGTGCCTCAAGAGTGTTGTACGGGATTCGATCTCCGCCCCTGAGGAGATCAATAGTGGAAGGTGAACTCACAACCTTTTGTGGTTGAGTTCATCAGGAGAAGAAGGTGAGCGTTTGTGGTGTTGTGGCTAACCTATTATGGTTGCGCACACCTCTTCAAACGAGACGTACACCCTTGGGTGGAACTCGGGAATACATTCTCGTCTCCGCGTGCCTCGGTTATTTATATAACCAAGCTCTTTACTTATGCACTTTACTTTGTGATAGCCTTCGTGCTTGAAGTTATCTATCTTGCTAGCTATCACCTTGTTTCTTGTATTGGTTAGCATAAGTTGTTGGTGCACAAAGGTGAGCCTAGTATATTTATCTAGGTTGTATGCTTGTTAAAGTAAACCTCTAGTTTTATTCCGCCTTTATCAGGCATACCGGAATTTCCGGGTCATTCTTGGACCGGATATTCCGGCTCCTCGGAAAAAGTTTTAAATCGCCTATTCACCCCCCCTGTAGGCGACGTCTATCCGTTCAATTGGTATCAGAGCCAAGTTATCTCATTATTAGGACTAACCGCCTAGAGATAAAGATGTCGTTTAGAGATCTAGTGCACAATACCACTTATAGATTCGATGGCACAAATTATGATGTTTGGAAAATTCGCGTGCTTAATCTTTTTAGAGACATGGGTTCAAATTTAGAGAGTATTGTAGATATGGGTTTTTCTACTCCAAAGGATTCACAAGAATTATCTTTAGAGGATGAGAAAAACTCTTATCTCGATACTCTAGCATCTAATGGTCTTATATGTGCTTTGAGCGATGTAGTCCTTGCTTCAATCATGCCTTTTCGGAGCGCTCATGAATTATGGACAAAACTTCAAGATATATATGAGGTGTCCAACATTTCCAAGGATGATTGTCCTCCATTCACATCCGGTCATGATGAGCTCACGTCTTCTTCCACTTCACCGACATGTGGTTTGCCACAAGGTAATGATATGGTGAGTGGTGATACAAATTGCATTTTTGATGGTGAATCTACTATTGGCTATACTTCACACTCATCTTATTGCAATGCTCTATCTTTGGACTTAAACACCTCTAGCACTCCGAATGTCATACATGCTAGTGTTAATAGTCCTTGCATATCATGTAGTAGTTGCTTATCTAAATCTCATGATGATATGCTTTCCTTGTCTTGTTGCCATGATCAAACTACTTCCTCTAGTACTTGTTTGGCTAACAATGTAGAGGAATCCCAACAATTGTTGGAACAAGACATGGACCCCATTGGTGTTTCAAGTAACTCTTCATCGTCTTCATCCACTACCGTGCACTCCAATATATCTCATGGTGATGATGATGATGATGTTGATGATGATACTAGTCTTGAAATCAAACAAGAAATTATTGCTTTTGATCATTTCATGACTAACTTGCAAGGAGTTGGCAAGAAACACTTTGGCTCTCTTATGAGCCGTATAGGTGAGCTTGAGGATGTTCTTGAGCTAAAAGGTGAGACTGAGAGAGAAGATGTCTATGAAAAGGTATCTGATCAATCATCTCTAGAAGATGAACAAGAAACTAATGCTCACCTTCAAGAGCAACTTGAAACTATCATGGAGTCTCATAACTCCAAAATTGCAAAGCTAACTAAGGAGTGTGATCTTCATTTTGCTAAATGTAAAATTGTGCAAAATGAAAAGACCAAATTTGTGGCTGCTCATGCTAGACTTGTTGAAGACCTTGAGTCACTTGACAATGCTCACAAGGCATTGAGAAGTGAACATGATCTTCTTATCAAGTCTCACAATCAACTTCAAACTCGGTTATCAAACCTTGAGAATTCTAGCACCTCCACTCCTTTACATGACCTTGCTATTGCTAAATGTAATGTTCTTAGTAAAGAAAATGCTAAGTTAAATAATGAGCTTGTCATGTCGTCTCCTTCCATTTCTAATATTAATGATGCTTGTGCTACTAACTCCACTTTGTGTGAAGCATCTATTTTGAAGGAGAATGTTGAGCTAAGGCTCAACTTGATTTGCTAACTAGCAAGTATGGGATATTAGAAAAAAACCATGAAAAGCTTTCATGCTCTAATGAGGATCTTCTAGCATCCCATGCTAGGCTAAAGTTAGCTCATGAGGCGGTCACTACGAAGGTAAAATATTGTGAGGCTCTTGTGGTCACTAGCACAAACTCTACTTCTAATGCATTATTTCCATGTGCTAGTTCTAGTAATTCATCCACTCATAAAATTGCTACATCTTTTGATGAATTACTTTCCTTGCCTTGTTACTCTAACATTGTAGCATATACTTCCTCTAGTATTTGTGTTGAAACTAACCATGTAGAGGAACTCAAAGAGCTCAAGGCACAAGTGACTTCTTTGAAGAAAAACTTGAAGAAGTGTCATGAAGGGAAGTCCACACTCGACAACATGTTGAGAGTGCAACAACTTCCTCATGACAAGAGTGGACTTGGATTTAACTCCAATAACAAGAACAAGTCCAATGTCAAGAAGAAGCACAAGTTCGTCAAGAAGAAGGGCCAAGAACAAACTATTGATTCGGCCAAGATTGTGTGCTTCAAGTGCAAGGTTGAAGGGCACCATGTTAGATCTTGCCCGTTGAAGAAGAAGCCTCTTAGTGAGAAGCAACAAGGGAAGCAACCTCAAGTCCAAACTCAAGCTTCCCGAGTTGAAGAACCTTCTCTTCCCAATAAGAAAGGTAAAAGCCGACTTTGCTACAAATGTCATGGGAAGGATCACTTTGCTTCTTCATGCACTCATGGTAACTTATCCAACCCCACTATAATTGACTATGTTTATTCTCTTCGAAAGGATAAGATTGGCAATGTGTTTGCCAAAGGTATTGGTACTCAAAGTGGTGTCAATAAAAGAACCATTTGGGTTGCCAAGCCTATTGTGACTAACCTCTTAGGACCCAACTTGGTTGGGGACCAACAAGCTAAAACTTGATCAATAGGAAAACGGAGGACATTGGAGACTTGACTACATCATGAAGAACTAAGGGATCTTCATCACTCATATTCTCTCAAGTCAAGTCAATGGGATTATATTCTCTTAGCATATATCTAATGCTCCTCCTTGCAGTAACTTGTATTTAATTCATATGTATACATTGAAAGTTACTTGCACCCTTGCATGTGTTTGGTTTTGTACCTTACTAGTGTTTTATATGTGTTGTGCACTCTACTTAATTTTTATTGAGTAATCAAGCTTGTGTATGTTGGTTTGCAAACCATGTATGTTTTGAGCCTCTTGTCTATTTGCTTTCATCTTAATTGTCTCTTTTAGGGATTTTAATGGACTATCCCATTTTGGGGGAGTGATGTGCCTTTTGGTAACTCACCACCCTAAAATGTGTATTCATGAGTAATACCACTTAGTGGGGATATTTCATTATTATATACTCTCTTTGTGGTATGTCTTACTCAGGAGAAATTCAAATTCTAATGTCCATTAATTATCTCTTGTTGGATTTCTCTTGCCTCTTGTTAAAAGGAATGGATTATCACATTATGGGGGAGTAATAAGCTATGTGCACATTACAAGCTTAGAAAATGTGAACATGAGAGGTAGTGTCACCTAGAGTTGATATTGTTGATTATCTTGTTCCTAGGTGGCATGGTACTCAAACAAGTTCCATATTTGCTTAATGCATTTTGTTCGCCCATCTTTTGGTGAAGGAGATATGCCCTAGAGGCAATTAATAAAGTGTATTCTTTATCATATCTCGTTTGTTCATAATAGGTTTTTGTGTCATGCTAGAACCGTATTAAGCGGAAACATTAATACGGGTGTGATACGTAAACAACCAGGTCCCTAGTAGCCTCTACTAAGACTAGTTTTGTTGCGCGGTTGATAATCGAGGTTTCCCGATCATGGGGCATGGTGCCGGTCAGCAATGGGAGTCATATCGTTGGAGAACGATGTGATGGACATACCCAGATTTGGAGGACGTAGTCGTTACGCCTTTGACCATGAGATCAACTCTTATTGTTATTCCTGGAAGATACTTTGATCGCACCAAATGTCGTATCTTATATAGTATGACAATAACGGTGATACTTTTGGGTATCGGAAAGGAGTAGTTGAGACGAGGGGTCAAGAGCGGGATTTGCCAGTCCGCATAGCAGGATAGATACTCTCGGGCCCACTCGGTGAGATCATGTCTAATGAGCTTGCAAGCATGTGACTAGGTCACGGATACATGAGATCATGGACGAGTAGAAGATAGCGTTGTCGGTAACGAGGTCGAGATTAGGTATGGAGATATCTATGGAACGACACTTGGACATGCTAAGTATCGCTATGGCAAAAGGTTTAAGACTTTGCGTTCAGGTTTGATAGATGAAAGTCATTCGTTATATCACAGGGATTAATTCATGGGGTCCAGGCCTACGAGTTAGTCGTTGATCATAGAGGAGTCTTGGTCATACCTGTTATTATATCGAACCGCTAGGGTAACACATTTAAGGGGTTTCGACAAGACAACCGGAAAGGAAAGAGATCACCGGGAGCGTCCCGGGAGGGGTGCGATGGAGATCGGGCATCGACGAAAGAGTTTTCGGAGCTAGGAAAAATTATATATATTATGTTTGATATTAATTAGTGTAATAAATATGCAAATATGATTTTATATATTTATTTTCGAATTTATTTAGTCTGATTTCCCTAAATGGGCCTTCTGGTCGAAAGACAGCCCAAGAGGGGGAAAATCCTCAAGGGGATTCGGTGGGGGCTTGGGTGGCCGACCCAGGTGAGCCAAGAGGCCCACCAAGGGGCCGGTGCACCATGGCTGGCTGCACCAGGCATGTGGGGATAGTCCCACATTGCCTGGTGAGGAGGTTGGCTCCCCCCTGGGAGCCTATATAAGAAGGGGCACCCCTGGCCTTTTAATTCACCAATTAATTCCCAATTTCTCTCTCGATCTCGTGATTCCCTTGTCGGAGTCGCGCCGAGCAGAGGAGGGGGATCTCTTCCACCATAGCCCGCTGCCGCCCTGCTGGTGTTCCGGTCCAAGTCTTCCGCTGCTCGTCCTGGACTGGAGCTTCGAAGGCCGTCGTCTCCACCGTACCTGTGTGACGCCCTGCGAGGTGCTGCGCCAGCGGTACTCGGAGGTCTGCTTCCTCTACACGACCTTGAGGTCGGCTTCGCCGGTCTTCATCGACAACGTTTGTGCAGTAACGTAATCCCCGCTTTCGGTCTACAAGGGTACGTATTACGATCTCCGTTCGTACCACTATATCTGCATAGAATAGATCTTGGCGTGCTTTTAGGATATCGTTGGTAGGAATTTTTTTGTTTTCTGCACACGACCCCCTTCAGTGGTATCAGAGCCGATCTATCGTAGATATAGCTGTACGCTGTTAGAACCCGTGTTCTGCACGGGGGCACCGTTCCTGTTATTTGCTACCCTCTAGCGTGCACTTGTGTCTTCCAGCGGCATTGAGTTGATGAAGCGGCCCGGACCGACTTTACGCGTACGCTTACGCGAGGCTGGTTCCACTACTGACATACGGCTTGTACCGTATATGTGGCTGGCGGGTGTCAGTTTCTCTCTCTTTAGTTAGTCTTCGCATTTTCAATGGAGGGCCCGAAAGGGATGCTTAAACATGCAATTATTGGATCGTTGTTGTGGTCATAAGGTTCGTAGGTATGAAGCGATTCTATTTACGAAAGCCCCAAGCCACGTAAAATATGCAAAAGATAAAGTAGAAGTGTCTAACTTTATTTTGCAGGGGCTATGTGATATGGTCAAGGTAGGTTTATTAAATTGTTTATAAACTGCGGGCGCCAAGAAGACCATGGCGCAATGGACTATATCACATTGCATTACATTTGATGTTTTGTGTGCATCTTATATTGTGTGATTGTATATATAGTATATACTAGTTACACGACGGTAGCTATATAAGGTGATCCCTTCAAAATACCACTAGTGTTCTCCCTCCAACGCGCACCACCAAGAAAGTTCTACGTTATGAGGCAGGCCGTGATGATCGGGTGTCAGGCATCTCGTCGTTCGCATAGAGTGGGTGTAAGCCATGTTGCACAAGCGTCAGCGTGGAGGTCTTTGGTGGCGAGCCTAGCATATTCAGAAATATGGCCTCGGAACAGGAAGACCGAAAGTTCGAGCACGAGTCACAAAATTGGTGTGGCGGACTTTTGTCTACTCTTGAAGTTGTGCCGCCGGCTCTGATGATGAGGGGTGGTGCAATGGATGGGGGTCGTGTAATCGCTTAAACGACCAGGAGGGATGTTCGTTTGAGTGGGAGTTATGTTAGTTATTTTCTAAAATGCTATAAATCAAAATTATTTATGAACAAAGTCTTATGTTGTTGCAAATTCCATTGTAGATGTCTCGCCCCTCGTGTAACCTAGGTCTGTTCCTTGAGAAAGAAAAGCTTAAGACCAGTGGGTCAAACTTCATGGCCTGGTTCCGCAACCTGAGGATCCTCCTCACTCCCCATAGGGTGGCCTACGTCATTGAGGCCGCCATAGGTGACCCTCCCGCAGATAATGCCTCTGAGGATGAGAAGAAGGTCTTCCAGACCAGATCGGAGGACTCTGCCTTTGTCCAGAGTGGCATGCTTTACGCCATGGAAGCCGACTTGTAGAAGCGCTTCGAGAAGATGAGCACCTTCGAGATTATTTCTGATCTGAAGGCTGTGTTCGCGCCGCAGGCTAAGGCTGAGAGATATATGGCTTCTGAGCTTTTCTTCTCGGCCAAAATGGAAGAGCATAGCAGCGTGAGCGAGCATGTAGTCAAGATGTCTGGCTACGTTCAACGCCTGAATGCTCTGGAATGCAAGATTCCCGATGAGCTGGCGATTGACAGGGTGTTGCTGTAACATCCCAATATTTTGGAATGTTTAAAAATCACTAAAATTTAAAAACTTTTGAAAGCATTTAAGTAATTTTGCTTTGGAAAAGAAATCTTAAGCATTGCATGCATACATACATGTATCTCATCATTCACCATTTTATTAAATCTCAAAAGGGTTTTAATTAAAATCCATTATATTTCATATTGCTATGAAAATATTTATATTCTATTATTCTAATTTTATGCCAAAATAAAGGAGAATGATTTCAGCAAAATAATTTTAAATAATCTAATTTCAAACATATTTGAATGTGGGTATTTTACAAATTTTATTTAGCAAAAAGAAAATTTAATTAAGTTATAAATTCAAAATTGATATTAAGTATCAATTTTGTATTAAACCAATATTTCAAATTTATTATTTTTAAAAAGTTCTCAAAACATACCCACAACTGGTTTAACAGCAAGAGATTATTTTTACAAATTTATAGAAATTAATTTGACATCATTTGGACATTTAAATCAAAAGATATCAATTAAATAAATAAAATCAGAAAAAGAAAATACTTGCTGACGTCAGCGGTGACGTCAGCAGATCTTCTTCAACCTCCAGCCGCGATTTCCGCCGCGATCCCTTTCCAAAATCCGGCGAGATGAGCGCAGGTTCTGTTCCCTCCTCTGCCTCTATTTAAACCCCCCGACCCCCTCTTCTCTTGCCCCAAACCCTAGCCTCTAATACGCCGCCAGGCCGGAGAAAACGCTCGCCGGAGTTAGCCATCTCCGCCGCCGTGTTCGTCCCGTTTCCGACAAGGTGAGCCGAGCCCTTGGCCGAAAGCCCCCCCATCCTCTTCCCCGTGTCGACACGCACCTCCCTGACCCTTCCCTCGATCTCTTTCGCAGCAAATCGTCGAGTGGGTGGAGCTCGCCGGACCCGCCGTACCCCGACCACGGCCCGTCGCAGTAGAGGACGCGCGAGTCGACGTCGACCACCCCATCCAACTCGCCGTGCCGCGGGGAATCTTTTGACACTCGTCCCACGCCCGGGGAACCACCGGAGCTCCGCCGCCGTCGACCACTGGGCGCAGCGCCGCCGTCCCTCCCGACTCCGGCGAGATCCCACCGCCACCGTATGGTCAACCGTTCCCAGCCGTCCGATCCAATCTCAACGGCTTAGATTACATGTCGCAGACGAATCGGTACGATTTGATCTGGACCGTCAGATCCAGATCTGACGGCCCAGATCTGTTGACTTATCCACGTCAGCGAGCCACGTCAGCGCCACGTAGTGCACAGTCAGCGCCGCGTCAGCGCCAGCGTGTAAATCATTTTCTATTTTAATTTTTAATTGGAAGTTTTGCAGATTAGTCCCTGTAATTAAAACATCTATAACTTTTTAACCACAACTCCAAATTTAATAATTTTTATATATTTGGAAAGCTCTTGACATGTAGAATATTTTGGATCTGACAAAATTCAAATTTGACTTAGTATAAAATATTCAAAATTCAAATGGAAATTCGAGTATATTTGTAATAACTTTAAATCTATAAATCCAAAAATTGCAAAATAAAATTGTTTTAGAAACTTTAGAATATCTGTAAATTAATACCACTGCTATAAAATATTTTTGAGTAAATTTTGAATGATTTCATAGTTGTGTGTTTAATTTGAATAAGTGTGACTATTTTTTTTAACTTTTAATAGAAACTTTATTTTTGATTAAATCCAATTGCAATAGATTAAATCCAATTGCTCTCTGTCTATTAACACTAATTATAAAATTTTGTTATAAAAATTTAATCATAGGGAACTTAATCTTATAATTATTCCTTTTATTATATTTTCCAAAATTACAAATTAATTAAATTGCATTTATAAATTCAAGCATATTTTAAAGAAATCACAAAAGTTATTTTAATGTTTCTTGTGATTTAAAATTTCAATTCATTCATAGCATATTTTATATTGTAGATATATTCTCATAGGAAAACCCTTCATTAGTTTTCTCTAAGTTAGAAATAATTTCAACTTAGCATTTTTGCGAAGTGCTACACTTAGACACTTAGTAAATTTCAACATGGAGCTGGAAGACCAAGGAAGGACTTAGCCAAACAAGACTCCAGAAGAATCTCCAAGGAGTGGAAACACTTAGAAGAAAGATCAAGAAGAAGTCCATGAAGGCCAACCAGAAATATTTTCTAAGTCTTTCTTCCTCTTTCTTCTTTCTCCCTTCTTCTTCTGTTGGACTTCATGAAGACTAAGTAAATCCAAGACCAGTCTCGAGGATACAAGAATCATCAAGTCTGAAGATTCATCAAGACTACCAAGAACTCAATCAAGACATCATCCAGAAGAAAGTTACAAGCCTGGAGATGAAGCCTGGAGGACAACTACATCTTTCTTTCCATCTTTTCCCTCTTTCCTAATCTTGTCTTTTAGACTTAAACAAATTTTGATCATGATGTTATCATCTTGAAGTTGTTGGATCCTAGCAGCATAGTGAGATGAAGCGGCCTGGAGACAAACCTTACATGTCCACGTACATGAGACATGTTCCACAATTTAAGTGGCTGGCCGGGTGTCTGTCTCTCTCACTATAGTGAATGTCCAATTTACAAAGAGTTGATAATAAATGTTGATCATCTTGAACAAAAGACTTAGTATTTTCTCTAAGTATTTTTGCACATCATGCATAGCATATTTTTGTATTGTTATTTGGGTTTGTATGTTTATGTGTGTTTTGTTTGATGTGTTAGAAATTTCGGAGGAAACGACAACTGTTGCAGCTGCTGTTGCTATTCTTCTTGTTGCCAAGGCAAGTGGCACACCTCATAAAGTTCCTAAGTATTTTCTATGCATAACTTAGTTATTTTCTATACATGAGTAGAACTTAGTAGATTGCTATGCAAGACTTTAGAATTCCCTATTCCATTGTGTCTAGGTACCTATGAAATGACTTAGTAGATTTTGATGCTATGCAATTGATGAAAGGTTTTTATAAAAAGTTAAGTGGCTACTCAGGACCATGTCTATGAGGGTTTTCACCTGAGATAGTCTTTACTATACTTAGGATCATAGTATGTGGGGGTTTTTACCTGGGAGTGCACATCACTAAGTTAATGAATCATCTGGGTGGATTGGTTGTATGGTTTATGTTGAGTGGCTACTCAGGACCATGTCCATGAGGGTTTTCACCTAAGATAGTTTCTACTATACTTGGGATCATGAATGTGGGGGTTTTCACCTGAGCCGCACACTTGTGGATGGCCACCCAGGAACAAAGGGATGTGAAGAATAAATGGAGAAGATCGTGAAGAACTCAAGGAGAAGTATTTCAAGCAAAGACTACAGCTGATCAAGGAACATGGAGGAATCCCAACATTCTAATTTCTTAATAAAATTTTGATAAACAACGGTGGACTACTCAGGACCATGTTCATGGGGGTTTTCACCTAAGATAGTCTCTACTATACTTAGGACCATTGAATGTGGGGGTTTTTACCTGAGAGTACACCTAAGGACGTGATATCTTTTGGTTCACTGGAACTTGCCAGTGTTGCCAACTGTGATGTTAAGAAGTTTGTTTTACAAAGAGTTAGGCAAAACTGGCTTTATGCAAAAATAGCCTTGAACTCCACCAGCCAAATATGCATACATGCTTTAGAGTTATTTCCATTGAGTGTCCACCATAGTGTCACTTGCCAGACTCCATTTTAATGGAATCTGACCCACTCTGTTGCAAATCATTATTTGTTGCAGAAATATCTGACGAAGAGTAAGGAATACGTTTTGGGTTTCGAGTCTGCACCAACATGTTTTCGACTGTGGCGTATCATGAAGATGGAGGCTCATTGAAGATTTATTTCCGCTGCTTTAGTGTTTTGAGCTAGCTTTAAGCTATGCAAAGATGTATCGAACTATTTATTTTACCAAGTCTGGATTATTCGTGTAATATTGATACAATGTTGTGATATTCATCGTAAACTGTGTGTGCAAATGAATCGATCCAGAGATTTGCACTATACACAGGTATCTGCCTTATTTAAAGTGCAGGTACACTACAGTTGCAATCGTTGCCCCCTAGCTACAAAGGCTTCGTCATGAACTACAACATGCAGGGCATGGCTAAGTCCCTGGGTGAAGTGTTCGTGATGCTCAAAACTGCTGAGGTAGAGATTAAGAAGGAGCACACGCTGTTGATGGTCAACAAGGCCGTTGATTTCAAGAAATCCGGTGGCAAGGGAAAGCAGAGCTGGAAGTCCAGGAGGGAAGGCAAGATGAGTGCCAAGCCCAAGACTAACAGATCTGGTCCCAGAGCTAGCGTGGAGTGCTTCTACTGCAAGGGGAAGGGTCACTGGAAGCGCAACTGCCCCAAGTACCTGGAGGATAGGAAGTCTGGCAAGACGGTCGACAAAGAGCAAGGTATATTTGATATACATGTTATAGATGTGTACCTTACATCCGCCCGGAGCAACACGTGAGTATTTGATACTGGTTCTGTTGCTCATATATGTAACTCTCAGGAGGAGTTACGGAATAGACGGCGGTTGGCGAAGGATGAGGTGACGATGCGCGTCGGCAACAGATCGAGATTCGACGTGGTGGCTGTCGGCACGCTCCCTCTGCATCTACCATCGGGATTAGTTTTGGTTTTAAATAAGTGTTATTTTGTGCCATCCTTGAGTGTAAACATTATAAGTGGGTCTTTCCTGTTACAAGACGGTTATTCATTTCAATCAGTGTCAAGCAATTGTGCTATTTATATGAATGATATCTTTTATGTTGATTCTCCCGAGAATAACGGTTTATTCTTGTTAAATCTCGATCGTAGTACTCACATCCATAACATAGAAGTCAAACGGATTAAGTGTAGTGATGATACCGCCATGTATTTGTGGCATTACCGTCTTGGTCATATTGGTATAAAGCGCATAAAGCAACTCCACTCCGATGGACTTTTGGACTCGTTGGATTTCGGATCCCTCGATACATGCGAACCATGCCTTATGGGAAAAATGACCAAGACACCGTTCAAAGGTTTCGTTGAACGGGCGTCGGATTTGTTGGGGATCATACATACAGATGTGTGTGGACCGATGAGCGTTTCGACACGCAGTGGTTATCGTTACTTCGTCACCTTCACTGATGACTTGAGTAGATACGGTTATATCTATTTGATGAAACACAAGTCTGAAACTTTTGAAAAGTTCAAAGAATTCCAAAGTGAAGTTGAGAATCAGCTTAATAGGAAAATCAAGCACCTCTGATCCGATCGTGGTGGCGAGTACTTGAGTTTTGAGTTTGGCACACATCTGAAGAGTTGTGGCATAGTACCCCAACTTACGCCAGCCGGAACACCGCAGCGTAACGGCGTGTCCGAGCGAATTAATCGTACTCTGCTGGATAGTGTTCGATCTATGATGTCTCTTACCGATTTGCCAGTGTCCTTATGGGGTTATGCGTTAGAAACAGCCGCATTCATTTTAAATAGGGCTCCGTCCAAATCCGTTGAAACGACACCGTATGAATTATGGTATGGCCAAAAGCCTAAGTTATCGTTTCTGAAGGTTTGGGGTTGTGAGGCGTACGTTAAGAAACTACAGCCCGACCAACTCGAACCGAAGTCGGAGAAAGTCGTCTTTGTAGGATATCCGCGGGAAACCGTGGGGTACACCTTCTACAACCAAGCTGAGGGCAAAACTTTTGTCGCGAAGACCGTTACCTTTCTAGAGAAGGAGTTTCTTGCGAAAGGAGTAAGTGGGAGGAAGGTAGACCTCGATGAGATCGTTGATCCTGAACTCGACATTCCGAGTGGCACAACGGAAGCAATTCCGGAAACGTCCTCCATGGAAGGAGTGGGAGAAACTGTCAAGGAAGGTATTCTACCCCGTAGGTCTGGTAGATCTCGGATTGCACCAGAATTGTATGGCAACATGGTTTGCACCGTCATGTTAGTCGAACAAGACGAACCTACGAACTACAAGGAGGCGATGGCGAGTCTAGAGTCCGATAAATGGCTTGAAGCCATGAAATCCGAAATAGGATCCATGTATGATAACAAAGTGTAGACTTTGATGGATATTCCCGAAGGGTGCAAGGCCGTCGAGAATAACTGGATCTTTAAGAAGAAGACTGATGTTGATGGTAATGTGACCGTCTATAAAGCTCGGCTTGTCGCAAAGGGTTTCCGACAAGTTCATGGAATTGACTACGATGAAACTTTTTCACCGGTAGCGATGCTTAAGTCTATTCGGATTTTGTTAGCAGTAGCTGCCTATTATGATTATGAAATCTGGCAGATGGACGTCAAAACAACCTTCCTAAATGGAAACATTGAGGAAGAGTTGTACATGGTACAACCAGAAGGTTTTGTCGATCCAGGAAATGCTAACAAGGTGTGCAAGCTTCAACGATCCATCTATGGATTGAAGTAGGCATCTGCATCTCGGAGCTGGAATCTTCGCTTTGATGAGGTAATCAAAGGTTTTGGATTTATCCAAAATTTGGAAGAGACCTGCATTTACAAGAAAATGAGTGGGAGCTCGGTTGTGTTCTTAGCACTGTATGTAGACGACATATTGCTGATTGGGAATGATGTGGAACTTCTGAATAGCGTGAAGGAATATTTAAACAGTAAATTTTCCATGAAGGACTTAGGAGAAGCTGCGCATGTTTTAGGCATAAAAATCTATCGTGATAGATCAAGGCGCCTATTAGCACTGAGTCAGAGTACTTATCTTGATAAATACTGAAGCGTTTCGGTATGGAGAAGGCAAAGAAGGGTTCTCTGCCGGTTATCAAGAATAAGATATTGCGGAAGGCATAGTGTCCGGTAACGGAACTGGATAAGGCCGATATGACTAAACATCCTTATGCTTCAGCCATAAGATCGATCATGTATGCAATGTTGAGTACTTGACCGGATGTGGCATTAGCTATAAATTTGACAAGCCGGTTCCAGAGTAATCCTGGAATGCCGCATTGGATAGCTGTTAAGAGCATTCTTAAGTATCTCAGTAAGACAAAGGAAATGTTCCTTGTGTATGGTGGCTGCGATGAAGAAGTTGGCGTAACGGGTTACGTAGATGCAAGTTTTTGCTCAGACCCCGATGACTCAAAGTCACAGACAGGTTATGTGTTTAAGGTGAATGGAGGCGCCGTGTGCTGGAGAAGTGGTAAGCAACCCATAGTCGCACAATCTACAATGGAGTCGGAGTATATTGCTGCTTGCGAAGCCGCGAATGAAGCTGTGTGGCTGAGGAAGTTCGTCATCGAACTTGGAGTGTTCCCGAGCGTGCAAGACCCCGTGATCCTCTTCTGCGACAATACGGGTGCCATTGCTAACGCAAAGGAGCCAAGGTCTCACTCCACCGCCAAACACATTCTCCGACGCTTCCATGAGATACGTCAGTACGTACAAGGAGGCGATGTGAAGATTTGCAAAGTGCATACGGATCTGAATGTGGCAGATCCGCTGACGAAGCCTCTCCCGCTTGATAAGCATGAAAAGCACCAGTTAGCTATGGGTGTTAGGCTTTTACCGAGTTATAATCTAGATTAATTTGTACTCTAGTGCAAGTGGGAGACTGAAGGAGATATGCCCTACATGCAATTAATAAAGTGTATTCTTTATCATATCTCGTTTGTTCATAATAGGTTTTTGTGTCATGCTAGAACCGTATGAAGCGGAAACATTAATACGGGTGTGATACGTAAACAACCAGGTCCCTAGTAGCCTCTACTAAGACTAGTTTCGTTGAACGGGAGTCATATCGTTGGAGAACGATGTGATGGACATACCTAGATTTGGAGGACGTAGTCGTTACGCCTTTGACCGTGAGATCAACTCTTATTGTTATTCCTGGAAGATACTTTGATCGCACCAAACGTCGTATCTTATATAGTATGACAATAACGGTGATACTTTTGGGTATCGGAAAGGAGTAGTTGAGACGAGGGGTCAAGAACGGGATTTGCCAGTCCGCATAGCAGGATAGATACTCTCGGGTCCACTCGGTGAGATCATGTCTAATGAGCTTGCAAGCATGTGACTAGGTCACGGAGACATGAGATCATGGACGAGTAGAAGATAGCGTTGTCGGTAACGAGGTCGAGATTAGGTATGGAGATATCTATGGAACGACACTCGGACATGCTAAGTATCGCTATGGCAAAAGGTTTAAGACTTTGCGTTCAGGTTTGATAGATGAAAGTCATTCGTTATATCACAGGGATTAATTCATGGGGTCCAGGCCTACGAGTTAGTCGTTGATCATAGAGGAGTCTTGGTCATACCTGTTATTATATCGAACCGCTAGGGTAACACACTTAAGGAGTTTCAACAAGACAACCGAAAAGGAAAGAGATCGCCGGGAGCGTCCCGGGATGGGTCCGATGGAGATCGGGCAGCGCCGAAAGAGTTTTCGGAGCTAGGAAAAATTATATATATTATGTTTGATATTAATTAGTGTAATTAATATGCAAATATGATTTTATATATTTATTTTCGAATTTATTTAGGCTGATTTTCCTAAATGGGCCTTCTGGTCGAAAGAAGGCCCAAGAGGGGGAAAATCACCAAGGGGATTCGGTGGGGGCTTTGGTGGCCGAGCCAGGTGGGCCAAGAGGCCCACCAAGGGGCCCGCGCACCATGGCTGGCCGCACCAGGCATGTGGGGATAGTCCCACATTGCCTGGTGAGGAGGTTGGCTCCCCCTGGGAGCCTATATAAGAAGGGGCACCCCTGGCCTTTTAATTCACCAATTTGTTCCCAATTTCTCTCTCGATCTCGTGATTCCCTTGTCGGAGTCACGCCGAGCAGAGGAGGGGGATCTCTTCCACCATAGCCCGCTGCCGTGTTGCTGGTGTTCCGGTCCAAGTCTTCCGCTGCTCGTCCTGGACTGGAGCTTCGGAGGCCGTTGTCTCCACCGAACGTGTGTGACGCCCTGCGAGGTGCTGCGCTAGCGGTACTCGGAGGTCTGCTTCCTCTACACGACCTTGAGGTCGGCTTCGTCGGTCTTCATCGACAACGTTTGTGCGGGAACGTAATCCCCGCTTTCGGTCTACAAGGGTACGTATTCCGATCTTCGTTCGTACCACTATATCTGCATAAAATAGTTCTTGGCGTGCTTTTAGGATATCGTTGGTAGGAATTTTTTTGTTTTCTGCACACGATCCCCTTCATTTGGTATCTTGTTTGTGAGAGAGTTTTTGATGCTTAAGGATGATCATTGAATATGTGAAGTCATTAAGAATCTCTATATAAGCATGTTTTTCAATTCTTTACTTTTGCCACATGCTTATGTTTTGTGAACATGATCTTAAATATATGTATGTCATGTACCACCGAGAAATATCTCTCTACAATCATTGTCTTTGACAAGTGATAAATATATTTGTGGTAAATTTATTGATCATATTCACATTGGCTATTATTCTTAAATTGTCTTATTCTCTCGCCAAGTTTGTTTTGGTCTAACCACCCATTTGTCATCCTTGCTTCATTTGGATCTTTTTGTTGCTCTACTCATAATTTGTGCTGTGCTTTTTTGAGTTAGAAAAAGAAAGGATCCCATTGTTGTTCATTTACATTCGAAGACTTAATTCTAAGTAATACACCATCCTTGGGGAGCTATCCTACATTGAGTAGAACATCATCCTTTTAATTGTTATCGGGTCTTTTTGCTTTTCTTGAACCTTGTGCTCAAAAGGATATATGGAGGGTAATGATCCCACTTGTGTGCATTTTATATTTACATACAAGATCTCAAATAATGCACTAATCATGGGGAAGCTACTCTATACTCTTTAGAACACTATTATTTAAATTGGTTTGATATCTTATTGCTCTTCTTGAACATGACTAATGTTTTAACAATGTATATGGAGAGTAATGATCTCTTTTGTGTTATTTTGTATTCAAATACAAGATCATAAGTAATGCACTAATCTTGGGGGAGCAACCCTATATGTTATTGAACATTAGTTGTCTTCAATTGGTTTTTGATCCCGATGACATGTCTCTTTGAAAGACAAAAGTTTTTCATCTTGGTACTTGGTTCCATCATGAAAAGTGTAGAGGGCTTGGTTTATTTGTTGAAACCTTACTCTTCTTTGTGGAGTTAGCTATCTCATCCCATGGTTCCTAGTCTACCTTCTTGGATGAGATAAACCTTCGAGCATATTTGTTCGATTTATTTCTTATGCTCATTGGTTTAGCCTTCACCGTGTTTTCATTTGATATCTTTTCAAATTGGTGTCTCCGATTATGGGTTGGTTTGAGTCTTTGATACAATGAGGACAAATCTTTCTCTTGCCACACTTTTGTGTAGCTTCTTGATTTAATTGGTGTTTTGTCCAAATTGTATCTCGTTTGGTTCTTGAAAGTTTTGTGCATTCATATTTACTATATGTATATCTTATGGCATGCTTACTTTCGTTGATCCAATATATAGGATAAACTTCATCAAATCCTAAATGGCTAAGATGTGCATGAAATTCAATTTCATATCAATATGCACATATTTGTGTGGAGTTTGTCCTATGTATTGTAGTTTGTCTAACTACTTTGGACCCAATTAGCTTGGGTAACATTGTGTACTTGATTTGTTTTAGGTACATGGGAGATGCATTGGAAGCTTGCCTCTTTTTAAAGAAGATGTCTTCACCATGTGCTTCTTGGAGCCAAGCTTGGATGATTGTGAACTCTCATCTTCTACACCATCAATGCTATCTCGGTAACAAGTATCTAACTCATGCATATACTTCTAGCTCTCAACCTTGTGTAGGTTGTTCTTTGGCATGAGTTTCTCTAAGTTGCATTTGATATGGTTTTTGCAAAGTTTCTTTCAAAATATCTTCATTGCTAATCTGAGTAAGCCAGGATGATTACACATCAAGGGGATTTATATAATCATCTTCATGATTCACCGATCCCCAATATGTTAATCTAGCAAATTCATTTCAAAGTCTCTCATGTGCAATATTGATGAATTCTCATAAATCATTTGCCTTATGTGATATTTGTTTTTTGTCTCGAAGTATCCCAACTATCACTTATCCTATGTGGGTATTTGTGATGCTTTGAGAACTTGGTGTTGGAAGTTCATCTATACCCTCTAAGAATAATTTGGGCTATGTGCTTTTCTTTTAAGCAAAAATCTTATCGGTGTATTTATGACTTCCTCTTGGATACCATGTGCTTTACCTTGTACCTAGATTGTGTGTGCATGTTTCTTTGTGGACTTAGTGTCCACTTAGAAACTTATACACATGAGGGTAGTTACATATTTAATTAGTATTCAAAATCTTTAGTGATCACCTTTTATTACTTTCTTGATTCTTTGGTGATCTCTAAAAGGCACAAGTTTTGTTTTTCTATTGGTATCACATTGCCTCTTGATAAGCTTGCGATCCTATTTGATGTATCCTCTTTGGTGTGCTTGTATGCGAAATACATGATATGCACTATGTGCCTCATAATTTGAAAGACTATAGTGTTGCTTAGGCTCATCCTTGTTTAGTCTCTTAAATTGTATTTCCATGTCACACCCATCCTTTCCCGGTTGAGCAAGTCTTTATTTTTCACTTCTCTCCTTTATTGCTCAACATTTATTTGTTGCAAGGTGTACTTATTTTTTACCCATACAATCTTGTACCTTTTTGTGTTCAAAAGCATCTAGGAGGGAGTGAGGACTCCATGTTGTGCACACTACAATGAAATGCAAATCCTTCATTGTGCACGTACCTTGGGGAGTTCCCTCTTGATTTTTAGAACACTTCGTTGATCTTATCATAATATCTTATTGTGCTCAATTGGTTTTGGATCTCTTGATTGCTTGCTTCTCGGTGAATGTTTTCTTCTTTTGCAATTGATATCCTTCTAATGGATTTTAATTGGTATCTTTCTTGTGCAATTGTTGGATCCTCAATATAGTTTGATCCCTACATCTATTCGTCATTGGATAAGTGCATTTGATTTCACTCATATAATGAGAAATGCATAAATCTTGGAGGAGATCTTATTATGTTACCTTTTTAAAGACTTTCGCCCATTTCGGCAATCGTTGCCAATGGGGGAGAAGTTTTGGAGGGTTGTATGGATTTGGCTTTGTACTTTGGTATATTCTTAAATATTTGCCTTCCTTGCCTTTGCATTCGTTGCTTGGTTTTATATAGTGGAAACTCCACCATCGTGTAGCACCCTTGCTTAGGAAAGCAATGGTGCGTATGAATCATGCAGGAGACTTGGATCATATACGTCTCGCATTTTCCAATAAGATGTAATATCACAGTACAATGTCAAATTTATTACAACCGAGAACGAATGATCCAAAAACTATATTCCTTACAACTTCGCATAGCTGAAGCGCTAGCTAAATAAATAGATAGTTCACAAATTATTTCAGAGTTCATACGCAAATTCCAATGATAACATGGAGCTACATAATCTCCATGAAGCCACTGGCAATCATGTTGGTTGTAGCTCGAAGACGACCCCCTTACTCCTCATTCGAACAATCTGCAAGGTTTAGTTGCAGCCCAGCTATAAAGGGTCAGCACAATTGAATTGTGGTGGCAAGTGACTTTTAAATGCTAATATTCTACTAAGCTATATCTATATGCTTATTTGGCTGGTGGAGCTCAAGGCTATTGCGCAAAGCAAGTTTTCTCCTACTTTTGGTAAACAACTTTTTGAAACAATATCTTCTCTTTATGAGACATCTCGAGACAAATCCATGTCTCCTACCCATGTTCACCCATCAAAGTTTTATTAGGAAATTGGGATGAAGAGATTTTCAGAAGACAACCTTGTGTAGTCACTCAATTGTCCGATGCCGGGGACACGGCAAAGATCTTAGGTTTTAACTCTCGAGAGTGTGTGCAGTTTCACCATTAGACTCAATCAACCCAAACTATCCTCTACACTCATTTAGTGAGAAGGAAAAGGAGAAGACAGAGACGAGATTTTTCAGAAGTTTCCTTCCCAAGTGGACGGAGTCCACTGCCCAACCTATCCCAGCTACCACCCTTGGAACATCCGACTCAGGTCAACATCAACATACTCCATCAAGACAGACCCCATAATGACTAATGGTGGCACTATAAGCGACTAAACGCAGTGCAACATCAAATCTCATAGCCCTGGGTGGCCTTCCACAAGTGAGCAAACTCAGGCCGCCGCAGACCCGACCCCTGAGTAGCCATTCAACTTGAAACCTCCTCGATAGAACCAATCCACCCATGCGGTAAATTAATTTAGTGGAATTTTCACTTATCACATGTATCATAAACAATCATTTTTGCAGCATGTATTTCCACTAAATTATAATTGGTGTCTAACTGGAATTTCTAAAGGGGTAACCTAACAGGTTTGCATAGCATACTACTATTCTCACAAAAACCTATCATGCATACTATTTGCAAATACTGCTTAAAAATACTAGTAATGCAATAGAATAAAAATAGTAGGTATTTTATGAAGTCACTTGCCTTGGTAGCAGGAGGAGCAAGCACAACAAGAATAACAATCACACGCAAGTCCTTCCTCTCCTTCACAATCTAGCACAAGCAATACATTAAAATAAATACCCACACAATATCACACAACACCAAACATAATTATGTATGCATGCATGATATGCCATGAGTATAACAAGACACACTTATTAATAATTTATATCTTCTGTTATTAAATGTATGAAATGCAATTTCTAGGAATTTCTAATTTTACTTATCAATTAAATAATTGAAAACAATATAGCAAAAACTTGAATTCTACAACTACAACTTTTATTATTTTATGAAAGTTTTCAAACAAGACACATCTTAATATTTCTGGACAGAGGGCAATAACCCACCACTAAAACAATTAAATTTATTTTGAAAAACATTTTTATTATTTAAGTTATGGATTTAATAGCCGAAATACTCCTCGGATAATTACTATAATTTATCAAAAGAAAAAAATGATGTAGAAATAAACTACACTAGCAGGGCTATCCGTGGATATAAAATTTATCAAATTTGAACTTACAGATCAAAAGTTATGAATTTCTAAGTTTTGCATGTTTTCTGTTTTATTTATAAAATTCCTGCGAAAATGAATAAAGGGAGGGCTACGTGGCGATCGTTGATTGGCTCGTACCGATTCACGCGGATCGCGGGCGCGAGCCGTCCGATCTAATTAGAAACGGACGCGCGAGATCGTTCCGATCTAGATCCGTTGGATCAAGATCCAACGACCTACAATACACGGACCAAAGCGAGTCGCCGGAGCGCTCGACGGCGATGGGGCCCGCGGCGGCGGCGTCGGCAATGACATTTTCTGGCATTCTACGAAGCCCCAGGAGGAGCGGCTCTTACTAAAATGCAGCGGAGGAGGAGGCGAGGTCGATGGCGCGGTGACGGCGTCGGAGTTCTCCCCCTTTTCCTCGTCGGAGTCGTGGACGGCGGCGGTGGTCTCGGGTCGCGGACGAATACGTCGTTTGGCTGCGAAAGTAAAAACGCGAGGGGTTCAACGGGTGCTCAATGAGATGGGGAAGCGAGGGGGAAGCTCGGAGGCGCACGAGGGGCTCGGCTCTTACCGAGCTTCTTGCAAATCGCCCGGCGCCAATGGCGGCGGTGGCGGCCCGATTTCCGAGCAGCCCGACGGAGGGGTAGTTAGGGTTTGGGGGGGGGGGTTTCGAGGCGGCTTCGAGGGGGTTAAATAGGAGGGGGTTGGGGGAGCTAATCGCGGCGAGAAACGGCCCGAAATTGATTCGGTCGCGGACTCCATCTCCGGCGTGATCTCCTGATGGAGGTTGAAGACGGCTGACAGGTGGGGCCCACCTGTCAGCAAGAGAGAAGAGAGGAGCGCGGCTGGAGCGGGCTGCTGGGCCGTTAGCTCACGCGCGCGCGGGCGATAGCGGCTGGGCCGGCCTGGCTATTTATTTTTCTCCCGAAAATTCTTTTAAATCATTTAATAAACAAAATCTTTTTTTAAACCTTATCAAAACTTTTCAGAAAAAAAATCCTAAAAATATGTTTTGGGTAGCTTATTAGATTTAGGACTTTTAGACTTTATTCTTATACACAAATAAATTTAATGAGATTTTATGGAAAACCACTTGTTTAAAGTTATAAATAAATTTTTGTTTAATACTTTTTGTGAGTCCAATGCCATGCCTATATGATGAATGAGTATAAATGCAAAGTTTCAAATTTTTTAGATTTTGGGATGTTACACATCGATAATGGTTGACAATATATGCAATGAATTCATGTTCATACACACGTGCATACATTATGGGGGAGTTTGCTCTATATATGTGGATGGACTAACATCACATACCTTTGTAGTATTTGATTTTAGTACAACCACTTTTGTTCATTAAATTACATATTATTAACCCTCTCAAATGAGATTGTCATCAATTACCAAAATGGGGGAGATTGAAAGACCATTTTTTCTCATGTGTGGTTTTGTTAATTGAATGACAATCTCTATGGACTAATGTTTGCATTGAGATATCATTATAGATCATGTCCATGGGATTAGTGGAGCTCTTGTGTTGAGTGAAGCTTATTGCTAGTATGTCTTGAAGGATTCAAGACATCATATTAGTGAAAAAATGTTGGAAGATACAAGGTTGATCAAGATGTTGCTCAACACACAAAGCTAAAAGATGTACCAAGAGCGATCATTTATCTCTTGGGATGGTAAACACTTGTCCGCATAGCTTTGTGAACTAACCCATGATATATGTGTGTGTGGTATCTTTATATGAGATTAGGTATCTTTCCATGGGCTTGCATCAAATCAAGATTTCATATAGCTCATGGACGATGACACCATGTGGTGATCGTCATCAAGGTGAGATGTGCAAGACCAAGAGAAGCTTCTTGAAGAGATCCTATGATTGGAGCTTGCTATGGATACATGAAGACGGAGCCTAGCGAGACTCTCCCATTATTGATATGGGGGAGTATTTGGAGAAGTCGTCATCAAGCATGTGCTTGGACGCGCAATCAAGAAAGATGAACCACTTGAAGAGATCAAGATAGTCATCATCTAACTCAAGTGGAATGCTCAAGGCAAAGGTATGATCTTGATAAGGCTATAGGATAGATAGGCGTATTATCAAGAGGGGCTCTCAAGTGAGTAACTTGATCGCATCATTGTGGAGAGCTCAAACCATTGCATACTTGGCATATCATATTTCTTGGTTCTTATTTGGCTATTATGGTGGTGAGGAAACTAGAGATTGGTTCATCTCCATGTCAATCCATCTCTCCTCTAAGTGAGAGGAGATCTAGATCTACAATCCTACCAATCCATATCTCCTCTAAGTGAGGGGAACCTAGTGGATCTAGTTCTTGGAGTTCCTTTGTGGTTCTTCTACTTTGTTCTTCCTCCCTTCTCCCCCCATAAGCATTAGTTGCTTTTGGTGGGATTTGGTAGTGAAGGATTTGACTCCTTTGTGGTTTCCTTTGTTCTTCCTCTCTTATTCCCCATTAGCATTTGTTGCTTTGTTGGAATTTGAGAGTGAAGGACTTGAGCACTTCGTGTGCTCTTGCCATTTCATTTGCATCGGTTTGAGCCCTCCACGAGGATTCGTGGTGGTGATACTTGTGAGCTTGTTACTCTTGGGTCTTTGGACCCTAGACGCCTTTTGTGGCCAAGACCTTTTGTGGTCAAGACCTTTTGTGGTCAGTTGAGAACCCCCAATTAAGTTGTGGGTGTGTGCCTCAAGACTTGGGAGCCCCCAATTAAGTTGTGGGTGTGTGACTCAAGAGTGTTGTACGGGATTCGATCTCCGCCCCAAAGGAGATCAATAGTGGAAGGTGAAATTGCAACCTTTTGTGGTTGAGTTCTTCAGGAGAAGAAGGTGAGCCTTTGTGGCGTTGCGGCTAACCTGTTGTGGTTGCACGCACCTCTCCAAACGAGACGTACACCCTTGGGTGGAACTCGGAAATACATCCTCGTCTCCGCGTGCCTCGGTTATTTCTATACCCAAGCTCTTTACTTATGCACTTTACTTTGTGATAGCCTTCGTGCTTGAAGTTATCTATCTTGCTAGTTATCACCTCATTTCTTGTATTGCTTAGCATAAGTTGTTTGTGCACATAGGTGAGCCTAGTATATTTATCTAGGTTGTTTGCTTGTTAAAATAAATCTCTAGTTTTATTCCGCCTTTATCAAGCATACCAGAATTTCCGGGTCATTCTTGGACCGGATATTCCCTCTCCTCAGAAAAAGTTTTAAATCTCCTATTCACCCCCCCTCTAGGCGACGTTTATCCGTTCATCCACCCTGAAGCGTGCAAAGAGTCCGCCTTAGCATGAGTCCACACCGGGGCATGCAAACAGTCCGTCTCAGCATGAGTCCACGCCGGAGCGTGCGAAGAGTCCGCCCACCAGCAATAGGTCCTTCTCAATGAGGCAGAGGATGCTTGCCGGTGCGCCGAGTGGTGATCCAAAGGAACCCTTCAAGTACGGGCCTTCGTTGAAGCCTGCTCCGGTGTTAACTTGGGAACGCATCGTTGAGGTAAATGCTCCAGCGTTAAAAGCTGAGATGGACGCATGGGCCGCTGCAAGCGCTGCAAAGAAAGCCCCCCCCCGCCAAAGTAGGTACTAAACCCTAAGGGTGTTAAACACATTCTATACATGGTGTATGATCTTAACCGTAGAACTTTGAATGATAACTATACACGCTCTATCTCAAAGAGTTATAACCAAGAAGAGGCGGATAAAAAGAAGCGGCTCGCTGCAAACAAAAAGAAGGGGAAGCAGGTTCCCCAGCTCGGAGAACATAAAGCACAATCCATCGCCCCGCTGAAGGTACATACAAACAAGCGTTCCAACATTGAGACACATATTGCTGCTGCCTCATACTACTTGGACGATGTTGCATTTGACGCAATGTTCCCCAAGACGCATGAGGTAGCACGGCAATTTTTCTACGGGGAAGATCTTCTCCCTCCTGATGAGTTGGTGCGCCGAGCTTATCAAATGCTGAAATTGCATGACTAGTACAAGAAATGCACAAAGAGGGAGCAGACATTGTTTTACGTGACATACCGGGCCGACTAATTCTTCATCAACAACGACATATGTGTCGAATTTGAAGAATTATGGCAGTTATTCAACCGGCGTGATCTCAACGCGACTATCATGAGTTGCTATGTTCTGAAAGTGATTGTTTCTAAGTCTCTATGTGAGCATGTCATTATCCTCACTAGTTGAGCCTGTAATTATCCTCACTATATTCTTTTGTAAGCTATTATATATGTAGGTGGATGCTTGGCGAGTGCAAAAGGAAAAGAATATGTGAAGTTGGGTTCATTGCAAAAGGAAACTGCGATAACTTAAGGCGGAAGCCCGAGGATTGCCAGGAGGCATTGTCCATTGGGATACTGAAGCAAACAGTGGCGTCAGATATACTTCTTCCTTACAACTTCAAGTGAGTGTGACTGTCTTGTACATATTTTTATATTGCAAATTACTAGATGTTAAGTTTAATTGATGAGTTATAATGCCCCACTATATAAATGTGTGCATCTTCCATTGGAATCTACTGGACATTATTATTGACAAGGGATTATTTGAAGTCTTTGACTCATTACGCAAACCAGAATCAAACTACCAGGACTTGATTGAGGTAAATTCAACCATTAATAAAGTGTATGTCTTTATCATATCTCGTTTGTTCATAATAGGTTTTTATGTCATGCTATAACCGTATTAAGCGGAAACATTAATACGGGTGTGATGCGTAAACAACCAGGTCCCTAGTAGCCTCTACTAAGACTAGTTTTGTTGCGCGATTGATGATCGAGGTTTCCCGATCATAGGGCATGGCGCTGGTCGGCAAGTCATATCGTTGGAGACCGATGTGATGGACATACCCAGATTTGGAGGACGTAGTCGTTACGCCTTTGACCGTGAGATCAACTCTTATTGTTATTCCTAGAAGATACTTTGATCGCACCAAACGTCGTATCTTATTTAGTATGACAATAACAGTGATAATTTTGGGTATCGGAAAGGTGTAGTTGAGACGAGGGGTCAAGAGCGGGATTTGCCAGTCCGCATAGCAGGATAGATACTCTAGGGCCCACTCGGTGAGATCATGTCTAATGAGCTTGCAAGCATGTGACTAGGTCACGGAGACATGAAATGATAGACGAGTAGAAGATAGCGTTGTCGGTAACGAGGTCAAGCTAGGTATGGAGATATCTATGGAACGACGCTCGGACACGCTAAGTATCGCTATGGAAAAAGGTTTAAGACTTTGCGTTCAGGTTTGATAGATGAAAGTCATTTGTTATATAACAGGGATTAATTCATGGGGTCCAGGCCTACGAGTTAGTCGTTGATCATAGAGGAGTCTTGCATACCTGTTATTATATCAAACCGCTAGGGTAACACACTTAAGGGGTTTTGACAAGACAACCGGAAAGGAAAGAGATCACCGGGAATGTCCCGGGAAGGGTCCGATGGAGATCGGGCAACGACGAAAGAGTTTTCAGAGCTAGAATAAATTATATATAATATGTTTGATATTAATTAGTGTAACTAATGTGCAAATATGATTTTATATATTTATTTTCGAATTTATTTAGGCTGATTTCCCTAAATGGGCCTTCTGGTCGAAAGAAGGTCCAAGAGGGGAAAACTTCCCTAGGGAATTCGGTGGGGGGCTTGGAGGCCGGCCTAGGTGGGCCAAATGGGGCCCACCAGGGCCGGCGCACCAGCCATGCCGCACCAGGGTATGTGGGGATAGTCCCACATTGCCTTGTGAGCAGGTTGGCTCCCGCCTAGGAGCCTATATAAGAAGGTGCACGCCTGGCCTTTTCATTCACCAATTAATTCCCCAATTCTCTCTCGATTTCGTGATTCCCTTTGTTTGAGTTGCACCGAGTTGAGAGGGGGATCTCTTCCACCATAGCCCGCTGCCGCGTTGCTGGTGTTCCGGTCCAAGTCTTCCGCTGCTCGTCCTGTACTGGAGCTTCGGAGGCCGTCGTTTCCACCGTACGTGTGTAACGCCCTGCGAGGTGCTGCGCTAGCGGTACTCGAAGGTCTGCTTCCTCTACACGACCTTGAGGTCGGCTTCGTCGGTCTTCATCGACAACGTTTGTGCGGGAACGTAATCCCTGCTTTCGGTCTACAAGGGTATGTAATCCGATCTCCGTTCGTACTACTATATCTCCATAGAATAGATCTTGGCATGTTCTAGGGATATCGTTGCTAGGAAAAAAATTGTTTTCTGCACCCGATCCCCTTCAGTGGTATCAGAGACGATCTATCGTAGATATAGCTGTACGCTGTTAGAATCCGTGTTCTACACGGGGGCACCGTTCCTGTTATTTGCTACCCTTTAGCGTGCACTTGTGATTCCAGCGGCATCGAGTTGGTGAAGCGGCCCGGACCGACTTTACGCGTACGCTTACGCGAGACTGATTCCACTACTGACATACGGCTTGTTCCGTATATGTGGCTGGCGGGTGTCAGTTTCTCACTCTTTAGTTGGTCTTCGCATTTTCAATGGAGGGCCCAAAAGGGATGCTTAAACATGCAGTTATTAGATCGTTGTTGTGGTCATAAGGTTCGTAGGTATGAAGCGGTTCTATTTACGAAAGCCCCAAGCCACGTAAAATATGCAAAAGATAAAGTAGAAGCGTCTAACTTTATTTCGCAGGGGCTATGTGATATGTTCAAGGTAGGTTTATTAAATTGTTTATAAACTGCGGGCGCCAAGAAGACCATGGCGCAATGGACTATATCACATTGCATTACATTTGATGTGTTGTGTGTATCTTATATTGTGTGATTATATATATAGTATATATTAGTTAAGCGGTGGTAATTATATAAGATGATCACTTCAAAATATCACTAGTGTTCTCCCTCCAACGCGCACCACCAAGAAAGTTCTACGTTATGAGGCAGGCCGTGATGATCGGGTGTCGGACATATCATCGTTCGCATACAGTGGGTGTAAGTCATGTTGCACAAGCGTCAGCGTGGAGGTTATGGTGGCGAGCCTAGCATATGCAGATATGGCCTCGGAACAAGGAGACCGAAAGGTCGAGCACGAGTCACAAAATTGGTGTGGCAGACATTTGTCTACTCTTGAAGTTGTGCCGCCGGCTCTGATGATGAGGGGTGGTGCAATGGATGGGGGTCGTGTAATCGCTTAAACGACCGGGAGGGATGTTCGTTTGAGTGGGAGTTATGTTAGTTATTTTCTAAAAATACTATAACTCAAAATTATTATGAACAAAGTCTTATGTTGTTGCAAATTCCATTGTAGATGTCTCACCCCTCCTTTAACCTAAACCTGTTCATTGAGAAAGAGAAGCTTAAGACCGATGGGTCTAACTTCGTGTCCTGGTTCCGCGACCTGAAGTCTATTCTTGAAACCCTCAAGGTGGCCTACATCCTTGATGCCCCCTTAGGTGATCTTCCAAACACCGCCTCGGATATCGAAAGAAACGTCCATGAGGTTAAGGCGGAGATTTCTTCTTATGTTTAGAGTGGCACGCTCTTTGCCATGGAGGCTGACCTGCAAAACCACTTCGTGAACAAGGGTGCTTATGATAAAATCACTGAACTCATGGTTGTTTTTGCACGACAAGTCAAGGCTGAGAGGTTCGAAGCATCTGTGCTTTTCTTCTCAGCATAGATGGAAGAGCACGACAATATTAGTGAGCACTTAGCCAAGTTGTTTGGCTGCGTTCAGCTCCTGAATGATCTGGGAAGTGTGGTCCCAGAAGAACTGGTTATTGATAGGGTGCTGATTTCTCTGCCCCCTAGCTATAAGAACGCCATCGTGGACTACGGCATGAAAGGGACGTCAAAACCCCTGTCGGAAATCCTAAAGATGCTCGAAGTGGCCGAATTAGAAATCAAGCTGGAGAAGATGGTGGTGACCATCGGATCACCTGAGCGCAACTGCCCCAAGTACCTGGAGGATAGGAACTTTGGCAAGACAGTCGACAAAGAGAAAGGTATATTTTATATACATGTTATAGATGTGTACCTTACATCCGCCCGGAGCAACACGTGGGTATTTGATACTGGTTCTGTTGCTCATATATGTAACTCTCAGGAGGAGTTACGGAATAGACGGCGGCTGGCTAAGGATGAGGTGACGATGCGCGTCCGCAACAGATCGAGAGTCGACGTGGTGGCTGTCGGCACGCTCCCTCTACATCTACCATCAGGATTAGTTTTGGTTTTAAATAAATGTTATTTTGTACCATCCTTGAGTGTAAACATTATAAGTGGGTCTTGCCTGTTACAAGACGGTTATTCATTTAAATCAGTATCAAGCAGTTGTGCTATTTATATGAATGATATCTTTTATGTTGATGCTCCCGAGAATAATGGTTTATTTTTGTTGAATCTCGATCGTAGTACTCACATCCATAACATAGAAGCCAAACGGATTAAGTGTAGTGATGATATCGTCATGTATATGTGGCATTGCCGTCTTGGTCATATTGGTGTAAAGCGCATGAAGAAACTCCACTCCGATGGACTTTTGGACTCGTTGGATTTCACTTCCCTCGATACATGCGAACCATGCCTTATGGGCAAAATGACCAAGACACCGTTCAAAGGTTTCGTTGAACGGGCGTCGGATTTTTTGGGGATCATACATACAGATGTGTGTGGACCAATGAGCGTTTCGACACGCAATGGTTATCGTTACTTCGTCACCTTCACTGATGACTTGAGTAGATACGGTTATATCTACTTGATGAAACACAAGTCAGAAACTTTTAAAAAGTTCAAAGAATTTCAAAGTGAAGTTGACAATCAGCTTAACAAGAAAATCAAGCACCTCTGATCCGATCGTGGTGGCGAGTATTTGAGTTTTGAGTTAGGCACACATCTAAAGAGTTGTGGCATAGTACCTCAACTTACGCCAGCCGGAACACCACCGCAGCGTAACGGCGTGTCCGAGCGACGTAATCGTACTCTACTGGATAGTTTTTGATCTATGATGTCTTTTACCGATTTGCCCGTGTCCTTCTGGGGTTATGCGTTAGAAACAGCCGCATTCATAGGGCTCCGTCCAAATCCGTTGAAACGACACCGTATGAATTATGGTATAGCCAAAAGCCTAAGTTATCGTTTCTGAAGGTTTGTGGTTGGGAGGCGTATGTTAAGAAACTACAACCCGACAAACTCAAACCAAAGTCGGAGAAAGTCGTCTTTGTAGGATATCCGTGGGAAACCGTTGGGTACACCTTCTACAACCAAGATGAGGGAAAAACTTTTGTCACGAAGACCGGTACCTTTCAAGAGAAGGAGTTTCTCGCGAAAGGAGTAAGTGGGAGGAAGGTAGACCTCGATGAGATCGTTGATCCTGAACTCGAGATTCCGAGTGGCGCAACGGAATTAATTCCGGAAACGTCCTCCGTGGATGGAGTGGGAGAAACTATCGAGAAAAGTATTCTACCTCATAGGTCTGGTAGATCTCTGATCGCACCAGAATGGTATGGCAACATGGTTTGCACCGTCATGTTAGTGGAACAAGACGAACCTACGAACTACAAGGAGGCGGTGGCGAGTCTAGAGTCCGAGAAATGGCTTGAAGCCATGAAATCCGAAATAGGATCCATGTATGATAACAAAGTGTGGACTTTGATGGATATTCCCGAAGGGCGCAAGGCCGTCGAGAATAAATGGATCTTCAAAAAGAAGATTGATGCTGACGGTAATGTGACCGTCTATAAAGCTCGGCTTGTCGCAAAAGGTTTCCGACAAGTTCATGGGATTGACTAAGATGAAACTTTTTCACCGGTAGCGATGCTTAAGTCTATTAGGATTTTGTTAGCAGTTGTTGCCTATTACGATTATTAAATCTGGCAGATGGACGTCAAAACACCCTTCCTAAATGGAAACATTGAGGAAGAGTTGTACATGGTACAACCGGAAGGTTTTGTCGATCCAGGAAATGCTAACAAGGTATGCAAGCTTCAGCGATCCGTCTACGGATTGAAGCAAGCATCTCGGAGCTGAAATCTTCGCTTTGATGAGGTAATCAAAGGTTTTGGATTTGTGCAAAATTTGGAAGAGACCTGCATTTACAAGAAAATGAGTGGGAGCTCGGCTGTGTTCTTAGCACTATATGTAGATGACATATTGTTGATTGGGAATGATGTGGAACTTCTGAATAGCGTGAAGGTAGCGTGAAGGAATATTTAAATGGTAAATTTTCCATGAAGGACTGAGGAGAAGCTGCATACGTCTTAGGCATAAAAATCTATCGTGATAGATCAAGGCGCCTATTAGCGTTGAGTTCGAGTAATTATCTTGATAAAATACTGAAGCGTTTCGGTATGGAGAAGGCAAAGAAGGGTTCTCTGCCGGTTATCAAGAATCACTAGAGCTGAACATGCTACTAGTCCTGGGCCGTATGGGCTATTTGTCCCGGTTCGTATTACGATCCCGGACAATAGTGATTTATGTTTTTTTTCCTATTTTCTGTTTTTCTTTCGTATTTCTTTCCCGGTTCGTATGCTGGCTGCTATTATGTTTTTCTTTTTCTTTCGTGTTTTCTATTTTACTTTTTTTGTTTCTCACTTAGCCACACATTTAATTACCTACTAACCCATACATTTCATTACTAACTACACATTTAATCTCAAGTGAAACTTTCCGTTCGGTCACCCATCCTCAAACTACTCCAACCTCAGCACGCTTAACATTTGAATTCCTTTCAAATTAGACACTAAGAGAGAACTGAGAACTTACTGATATTACTCTCTTATCAATCATATTAACCACTCGGTCATCATGTTATACTATTTCATTACTTGTATTATAAAAATTAAGTTGAATAAACAACAATGACTATAGAATAATAATAATATTGTAATAAATAATAATGAAATAAATATTACTTTATTTTTGCCTTTTTCATTTAGTATGGAATAATCCGTATCTTTAAAACCTTAAATCATAATTCAACAAATAAAATGTCTAAATTGATCAAAACAATTAGAGGATTTCCAATATGACATCCAAAAAATCTTTTGCATTACAGAAACATAGATAGTCATAGTGACCATTTTGATCGGTTTTACGGAAAAATAAAATAAAGTGATAAACACCTCAAAAAAGGATATCCTTTGGCGTGAGGTCCTTATACGTGTACTAGTTGCTATGAAAAATGATAAACCTTATTTTCACAAAATTTCCAAAAAAATCTTCACAAAAAGATTTTTCGTCTATAAACATATAGAAGTTTCAAGTCAAATAATCAAGTTATGGTCATTTCCACGGCATAATTTTTGATAAAGATCTCATATTGCACAAATAGGTGCATTTTGGTATAAGAAACAATCATGCTAAAAGGATTCTTCAAATATTTTCATAAATATAATTTTCCATTTTTTAAATCCGGAAAATGACATTTTTGTGAACAAAGTACCAAAAATATGATGCCAAATGGCACCCATTTAATTTTCATGGAAACTAGTACACATATGATGGATAATCCTCAAGTATAAGGTTTTTGCTTGATTTCTAGATAATTTTTCCTAGTTAAATGAGTTTATGTCGATGATTCGAAAGCAATTCAAATTTGAGCTACAACTATTTGATAGTTTGGTCTTAATCTTTTGGAAAAATCATTTTAAGGTACACAACTATTGGTTATATCACATAAATATTGATAATTCTTGAAAATCTTACCTCTTTTGATGAATAGTCATCGCGACTATTTTGATCGTTTTAACGAAAAAAATAAAATAGAACGATAAACATATAAAAAAGGATATCATTTGGCATGGGGTCCTTATATGTGTACTAGTTGTCATGAAAAATGATAAACTTGATTTTTCACAAAATTTGCAACGAAAGTCTTCACAAAAAGGTCTATCATCTATAAACATTTAGAAATTTCAAGCCAAATGATCAATTTACGGTAATTACCGTATAGTTTGTGATACAGATCTTGTATTCCACAAATAGGTGCACATTGGTATAAGAAACAATCATGTCAAAGGGATTCTTCAAATTATTTCAATAAATACAATTTTCCATTTTTAAGTGCAAAAAATGTCTTGTTTGTGAACAAAGTACAAAAAATATGATGAAAAATGACACCCATTTAATTTTCATGGAAACTAGTACACATATGATGGATAATATACAAGTATTAGGTTTTTAATTGATTTCTACCTAATTTCGTCTTGTTAAATGAGTTTATGCTGATTATTTGAATCTAATTCATAATTTTCAAATTATTTGTGATAAAAATCTTATATTCTACAAATGAGTGCATCTTGGTATAGTAAACAATCGTGTTGAAGGGATTATTCAAATTATTTTCATAAATATTATTTTCTATTTTTTAAGTGTCAACAATGAATTTTTTAAGTGTCAAACCATTTTTAAATATATAGCCACCTACTTTTGTCCCGGTTCGTGGCTTGAACCGGGACAAATGGGGTCCAGTGACCTTTTGTCCCGGTTCGTGGCTGGAACCGGGACAAAAGGTTCGATTTTGAAACGCGTATAGGCTGAGACCAACTATTTGACCCCATTTGTCCCGGTTTGTAATATGACCGGGACAAATGGGGTATTTCTGTTTGGTCCTATGGCCCGTTTTCTACTAGTGAATAAAACATTGCGGAAGGCACAGTGTCCGGTAACGGAACTGGATAAGGCCGATATGACTAAACATCCTTATGCTTCAGCCATAGGACCGATTATGTATGCAATGTTGAGTACTAGAACTGATATGGCATTAGCTCTAAGTTTGACAAGCCGGTTCCAGAGTAATCCTGGAATGGCGCATTGGATTGCTGTCAAGAGCATTCTTAAGTATCTAATAAGACAAAGGAAATGTTCCTTGTCTATGGTGGCTGCAATGAAGAACTTGGCGTAACAGGTTACGTGGATGCAAGTTTCTGCTCAGACCCCGATGACTCTAAGTCACAGATAGGTTATGTGTTCAAGGTGAATGGGGGCGCCGTGCGCTGGTGAACTGGGAAGCAACCCATTGTCGCACAATCTACAATGTAGTCGGAGTACATTGCTGCTTGCGAAGCCGCGAATCAAACTGTGTGGCTAAGGAAGTTCGTCATCGAACTTGGAGTGTTCCCGAGCGTGCAAGACCCCGTGATCCTCTTCTGCGACGGTGCCATTGCTAACGCCAATGTCGGCCCAGTGGGAACTGGGGTATCAAGAGCCCATTCCCCCCAGGCCTCGCTCACGGGCCAGACGGACAAAACGGCTAAGGACTAGGCGACACCGCCTGACGGGACCCTCGAGAGGAGATCCCCCTCGAGGGCCTGAAGAGGGAGCGAGGGACTCAAGGGACCCCTCGCCTCAGGGGATCCTCCCCGTCAAGGAACCAACCCGCCTGAGGGAAGTCCGGCAGGAATCTCCCCTCAGGCCTGGAGGGAAACGTCGTCGCCAAGGAATCCCGACAGAGCGCACGTGACCTCTGCCACACCCGTACAGAGGCACTCACACACCCGTCGCTGTCCCTGGCGATAAAGCGGTCAACAAAGCCGTGCCACCTGCTGCACAGCTATGAGGACCTTCTACTCTAACGATAAAGCAGGTGGACGGCGCAACCCTCCAACGGAGATCGTCATCGTGGGCTCCACCTCAGAGACTGCCCTCACTGCGGGCGGTACAAGCGCGGTCAGCCGCCTGTCGGCCACGGCACCACCTTTATCAACAATGGACCGAGTCCATGGACGGATGGAGCACGGTGGACTCGCGCTCCGCCCCGCCACTGGCAAGTGGGAGCCACCTTGAAGGCCAAGCCGAAGAAGAAGGCCGGAGGCGCCTATAAAAGAGAGAAGACCTCCATCGTAGCAGGGGTCGGCTCTTTGCGTGCAAAACACCCTTGTAAATCCTAGCAGCTAGCTCTGGTTAGGTTAGCCTCTGGCTGGAGGAAGAAGAAGATCATTGCTTCCCTCCCCAGGCAAGAACTGCCTCAAGGGGGCTTCCGGCAAGCTCAATTGTACTGTAACCCCCCACATATAATACAGACAGGCAGGAGTAGCGGTCTTACCTCCTCACGAGGGCCGTGAACCTGGGTAAAGGACGGTGTTTTCCTTGGTCGGGTGTGCGTCTTCTTCGGGTCCGGCGAGCAACGTCGCGGAGCCACTTGAGGGTTTAGACCTCCGCGTTCAATCCCCTCTCGAACTACACTTCAGGAAGTGACTACCCCCGATTCCCGGGAGTCATAACCCGACATTTGGCACGCTAGGTAGGGGATTGAGGCACGTCAACAACCTTCGAGTTCGTCTCCGCGCCATGGTGAACACGCGCGCCACCCGCACCGCTCGAGTCAGCCGACGTGCACCCGCGGGAGCACGCGCGCCCCCAGGCGCCGCAACCACCCGCGCAAGGCGGGGCCAACCCCGCCAAGAGGAGCATGTCCCCTCTGAACCTCACGTGGAGGCGCCAGAGCACGACGCCGAGCACCAGGAGGACGCGCAGTCGTCGCACCCGACGCAGCGCCCGAGCGGCTCGGGCCCGGGGAGAACCGACCCCGCGCCACACACCGCGCTGCTCATGGCGCAGGAGTTGCTCTGCTACCATCCCACCGCTGAGGCCCACGAGCAGTGGCTCCAACGCCTCAACCACCTCGTCGGCATCGCCACGACGCGCCCTGTCGTGGTATCGGCATAATTAATAGGAGACGGGGGTCGTCTAGCCTACGTATGGATCGTGGGGAAGAAGGTTGGTGTCGTCAAGGACGGGATTGAACACGGCGAGTTTACCCAGCTTCGGATCCCGCAGCGGTGGCGAGATCCTACGTGCTACTATAATTCACTATGAGGCAATAGCTGTGAACAGGTTACAATGTGTATGATGCGTATTGAAGCGTGCCCTAAAGGGTTCCTGGTGGCCGGCTTATATAGGCGGCCAGACCCCAGGATACAAGGCAAGTACTTGTCCGGCAAGTAATCAGAGTCCTAGACCAAGCCGGCTTAGTTGCCGCCTTCCGTCTTGGGCTTGGTGGCTTGATGGGCTTCGGCCTTCCGCCTTCCTTGGACCGTCCGCCTACTTCCTTGTACGTCAGCTATCTGGGCAGCCCGGCAGGCTTCAGCCTTACCACCCTTGGGCCACCCTGGACTAGCCGGATTGATCCATGTTGGTGATACCCCTAGTTGATATATCCCCAACATTAGCCCCCAGAAAGGTTGGAGTTCTCCAGGCGCCGGCTTCTTCTTGATTCTTCATTTGCCAATGTTGGCGGCTGCAGGACTTGAACCATTCTGAAAATCAACGAGGCATGCGTGTCCTGATATTGACACGCGGCCGCCTTTATACAACATGGGAAAAGACGGCTACTTCGCAATTTCACCGAGCATTCTTTTTGACGGATTCCACTTAGCCGGCTCACGACAGTTTGAAAACGGCCTAGGCGGGAATCTAGCCATGATCACAAATCGCGGGAAAAGAGGAGGCGTGGAGATCGTGCAATCATGCGCCGCAACGGATGCTGGACACGTGTCCGACTAAAAACGCCATTTGCACAGGGAGCAACGCCTGGACCTATAAATAGGGAACCGAACGGTTCATTTTTGCACCCCTGCCTTTGCTCTCCTCGACCCCTTGCTCTTCCACTTTCCCGCTTCTTGCTCCGAGCGAATTCCGGCGAGAGTTCTCCTCCGGCGACCTTCGCACGCGGCGATGTCCACCGGCCAAGACATCCCTTCCACGGCGTCCAGTGGTCCGGCGACCGAAACCGTACCCGCGACAGCGATGGGCGGCGCGACATCTCGCCCCGCGACGGCGGCGGCGGGCAATGTCGCCACCGTCGCCTCTCAGATTCCTACCGCGCGCGCGCCGGCGGCGGTGTCCTCGGCTCCTCCATCTTCCACCGCGGCGACGGCGGCGAGAGGCGCTCCCGTCGACGAGGAAGAGGAAGCGGCTGACCTCGGGTCCCGCTACTGGCTCCCCTCCATAGTCGATGAAGACGCCCTCCAAGACCTGGAGGCCGTCGGCTATCTCCCCACTCGGGAGGACTGCCAATGGAGATCCGCCTTAGGAGACGTCATCCCGGCTCCGAAAGCCGGGGAACGGGTAATCCTCACCTCCCACCTAGTTAGGGGAATGGCGCTGCCGCCTTCCGCCTTCTTTAGCGAGGTCTTAGATCACTATGGGCTCCAGCCCCATAACATAGCGCCCAATAGTATTCTAGTCTTAGTCGGCTTCACAGCTCTGTTCGAGGGCTACCTAGGTATTAGGCCTAGCTTAGACTTCTTCAGATACTGTTTTCGTTGCCGGCGTCAGACCGTGCCAGACGACGGGCTGGCAACCTGCGGCAGTGTCACTTTTAACTACCGCCAGGGCCGCCAATGGTATCCTAAGATACCATACCTTGAATCCGTCAAGGGCTGGACCTCCACATTCTTCTACTGCCAAGATATGGCAGCTCCGGGCCGTCAATTTGGCATCCCGGAATTTGTCAACGCGCCGCCTATGCCCAGGCCATGCTGGGACGAGGCGGTGCCCACGCTGGCGGAGGAACTCCGCCTTTTCCAAAGGTGGATTGAATTCCTCACCCGGACGATGGCTCCCCCCCTGCTGGACGGGGTGGACACTGTCATCTGCTGGCTCGGCCGGCAGATTCTCCCCCTGCGGTACAGCCTGCACAAAACGTGGCAGTATTCGCCTACTGCCACGGCCTCTCTCCGCGTAAGCGAAGAGAGGTTGCCGGTTGCGGAACTGGCGTTCCGTCTCCGCAGCCTTGTCAAGGCGGGGCTGGTGAAGGCGGTGGAGGGCGTGCCCATGCACACCCACGACAACCCTCCCATCGAGGTAGATATCTTGCTCCTTGCCCCTTTTTGACAGCTTCGCCGGCTAATCTTGAGTTCCATTAATACTTGTCTTCTTTTTTAGATCTCCGACTTGGGAGAGGATGACCTGGCTCCCGACTTTTACGAGTCGGAAGCCGGGAAGACTAAGAAGCGCAAAGCATCCGGCGCCGCTTCCTCCACGGCGATCGCCGAGAGGAAGAAACGGATCGCAACAGCTACTGAGCCGGCTCTCGTCAACATTGACGAGAACGCGGGGATTAACATCCCCCGAAGGTACTCAATTTTTCCTTTAACAGTCGACGAGCTCCTTTAACACTGGCACCCAACTGACTGCTTGCTGTTTTATTGACAGGGAAAGGGTCGCAACTTCCTGGTTGACGACCAGGCTCCTTTCCAAAGGTAAGCGGCCTCAAGGCAGCTCGCCTGCTACCGTGCTGCCAACTCCCCAGCCTCGGGCCGGCAACTTTATGGGCGACGCTCGTCGCCAGCCCCCGGCTCCGGCTTTTTGGAGGGCGACCTGTCTGTAAGTTTTTATAACTCCGACATATACATAGCCTTTCCCCCGAGCACTTAGATGGCAGGTCCAAAAAATTTTGGCTGCCGGCTTAGTGGTTATTCGACAATATGTTTTATGCCTTTGCTTTGTCCTGCAAGGCCTTGTGTCCGCCAACGTTGAGCTTGTCTCCTCCCGATTCGAGATAAACCAGCGGTGCCGCGACCTGAAGAAGGATTGCGAGGCCAAGGACCTGCGGATTGCCGAGTTGGAGGCGGCCCGCAAAAAAGATGAAGGTAGAGTTGATCTTTTATGCCGTCAGCTATCTTTTCAACTTATGTTGCCGTCAATCATTTAGTCAGCGAATCCATATTTGTAGAACTGCTTGACCATGCCCAGGATATACTGAAGGCGTCCACTGATATGCAAGCTCTTATGAATGAAGCTTCCGATTTGGCAGCCGCCAACTTGGTGATGAAGGAGGATCACCGGAAGGAGATGGAGGCCCAGCAGCTGAAATTTGCGCAGGAATCAAGCCAGCTCACTGGTGAGCTGGAAAGCCTGCGCAAGAAGTTGGCGGAGGCGGAGAAGACGGCTGCCGAGGAAATCTCCAAGCAGACTTCTCGCGCCCAAACTGCTGAGGACGCGTTGGCGGCTCATATGATTGAGCTGTCCGCTTTCCATAACTCGGCCCTTGGTAATTTCTCACTCCTTTTTTGATTTTGCCATTCTGCTTAGCCTGAGCCAAACTGATGGTTTCATTTTTGATGCAGTTCCCGCCGGTTTGGGCGATGACAAGGTTGTCAGCCCCCGACTGGATCGCCTTGCGCGTCTATGAGAGCTGATCACCGAGACTTTGGCAGCGTCCAAACGGTTTGCCGCCAAGTTCTTCATCTCCTTTGGCAGCCAGGAACCGACCGAATTCAGCGACGTGCCCAATATGTTGGAGCAGGCTACCAAGCTACACAAGAGCTCGCTGAAGTCGGCGGCGCGGGGTGGTGCCAAGACTGCGCTTGGACTATTCATGGCGCACTACCCCGAGGCGGAGATAGAAGCCGTCACCGAAGGCATGTCGTCTACATATGAAGACGGCAGCGAGGTCGAGCCGGCCGCTGTTCTGGACAGCGTTGCCGGCTACGCCACGCGTGTTGCCGATATGGTGGATACTTCAATCTTCTACCGGCGCCATCCTGTGCCTGCCGCAGGGGAAGCTGGAGCTGCCGAGGCGGAGGGGAGTGACAGTTCTGGGGCTGAATTTGTCAGCCCCCAAGCCTGATGTAGACGCTCCCCCGAGCAGTAGTTTCCTTGCCTTCTTCTGACATGATTTGCCAGCCTCTGAAACAACGCAACTTTAACTTGTAATATTTGTATATACTTTTGTTGCTGCTCTGCTAGGCGAGAAACTAGCTGACAAGTTTTTATTTTGCCTTATTTATATGGCCCGCCTTAATTTTACCCTGACTTATATGTTTGACTTTTTGTATGTTGACGAACCTCAGCCGGTAACTTTAGCTGAAACAACCAGGGCTAAACCATGCGTTTAGGATCAGAAACCAAAGGCAACATGTTGGTGCCAAAGACATACTACTAGGCGAACCACACATAAGTAATCAGAGGTAAAGGAATTAGGCGGCGCAAAAAGTTTATTTTTGCTTTAGGTTGGCTCGAAAGCTGCAAGTATCTACCAGTTTGAACCTTTGCACAGAGCTAGAAAAATAGGTAACTTAGATACATAGGGGAAATATGATTGCAAGAAAAGACAAAAGATGGCATGTTTCTCAACACTGATGAGGAACCATAGACTTTTATTTCATAATCATATATAACTTATTACAATTATAAATTGCTAAGTGTAGAAAGGACGTAGCTGCTCAATATTCCAAGGCCTTCTTGTTTGTTCGAACGGATCGTCAATGCCTCTTTTGCGCTTGGTTCCCCTTTTTCCTGCCGCCTTCTTGTGCATCTTCTTTTCTTCTTTGTCGCGGATGTCAGCCAGGTAGTAGGAACCATTGAGCAGCGCCTTTGTGACTATAAACGGTCCACCATGGCGGGGATAACTTGTGCAAGCCTTTTCTGTCTTGAATTAGGCGGAGAACCAGGTCACCTGTTCTGAAGCTTCGCTTCCGCACTCTCCGGCTATGATAGCGGCGAAGTTGTTGCTGGTACAAGGCGGAGCGATGTAGAGCGACGTCTCTTTCTTCGTCTAGCAGGTCTAGGCTATCTTGTCTTGCACCTTCTACGTCTTGCTCGATGTAGGCTTGAACTCTTGGGGAATCGTATTTCATGCCGGTAGGTAGCACCGCCTCAGCGCCATATACTAAGAAGAAAGGAGTGTAGCCGGTAGACCTGTTTGGCGTTGTGCGCAAACTCCATAGTACCGACTGTAACTCATCTGCCCAAGCGCTGGCTGGCCTGTGTAATGGAGCTTCGAGACGAGGCTTAAGTCCTGATAAGACTAGGCCGTTTGTACGCTCTACTTGCCCATTGAGGGTGTGACATGGACGCCAAATCAAGCCGGATACCCAGATCACTGCAGTATTCTTCTATGTCGCCTTGAGATAGGTTGCTGCCATTATCAGTGATAATGCTGTGTGGAACTCCAAACCGAGAGATGATTCCCCAGAGGAAATTGGTGGCTGTTCGTGCGTCAAGTTTGCTGATCGGCTTAGCCTCGACCCATTTGGTGAACTTGTTGACATCGACCAATAGGTGGGTATACCCACCACGCGCCTTTTTGAAGGGACCCACCATGTCTAAGCCCCAGACCGCGAACGGCCAGGTGATTGGAATTGTCCTTAGTTCTTGTGCCGGTAAGTGAGGTTGACGAGCGTACAACCGGCATCCTTTGCATGTTTTTACGATGTTCTCGGCGTCTTCTTTGGCGGTAAGCCAGTAGAAACCTTGGCGGAAAGCTTTGGATACAATGGACCTCACGGAAGCATGATGCCCGCAGGTGCCAATATGTATGTCTTTCAGAATTTCCCAGCCTTCTTTTGGCTGTATGCACCACTGATAGATACCGCACGTGCTTCTCTTATACAGCTCGCCTTTTATTATCGTGAATGCCTTGGCTCGCCTTATGATCTGCCTTTTTAGCACCTCATCGTCCTCCGGCAACTTGCTGTCGATTAGAAAATCGAGATATGGGACAGTCCAATCCGGCTGTATCGAGTAGACAGCGAGACTTGCCGCTTCTACCGGTTCTTCTGCATCGGGGTCCATCAAATCGGCGCCTTTAATGGATGGCTTGTGCAAATGTTTCAGGAAAATATCTTTTGGTACCTTTTTGCGTTCTGACCCTAATCTGGCAAGTGTGTGTGCCGCCTCGTTCTCAGCTCTTGGAACATGCCGGACTTCGTAGCCCGCGAAGTTTTTTGCGAGTTCGTCAACTTTGGCTCTGTATGCCGCCATTGTTGCGCTTTTCGCATCCCATGTTCCGCTTACTTGTTGCGCGACCAAATCTGAGTCGCCATAGCAGAGGATTCTTTTGACGCCGAGGTCGTTTGCCACGTGTAATCCATGAAGCAAAGCTTCGTACTCGGCAACGTTGTTGGTTGCTGTGAAGTGGATTTGCAACACGTAGCTAAGCTTGTCACCTTTAGGCGTGCGTAGAATGACTCCAGCCCCCAAGCCTTTGAGCATCTTTGATCCGTCAAAATGCATGACCCAATATTCTGATTCGGGGAGCGTCGTTTCCTCCATGGCTTCTGTCCAGTCGGCGACAAAATCTGCAAGCGCTTGAGACTTAATGGCGGTCCGTGGCTTATAGACTATATCAAAGGCGGCAAGTTCGATGCCCCATTTGGCAACTCGACATGTTGCCTCTGCATTGTTGATTATGTCTCCCAACGGTGCCTTGCTGACTACTTTCACTGTGTGCTCCTGGAAATAATGCCTAAGCTTTCTGGCGGCGAAGAATACACCATAAGTGTAGCGTACCTGCACTTTAAATAAGGCAGATACCTGTGTATAGTGCAAATCCCTGGATCGATTCATTTGCACACACAGTTTACGATGTAATATCACAACAAAGGTCAATTTGATTACATCGATGATCCAGAATTACAAAATATTTGATACAAGTTGCATAGCATAAAGCTAGCATTGAAAAGTACACAGCGGAAATACAATAGCAGTGAGTCTCTATAACTTTCATGCTGCCACAGGCGAAAACATGTTGGTTGTAGACTCGAAACCTTTAACGAAACCTCACTCGTCATCTGATCAAATCTGCAATAAGAAAAATATTGCAACAACGTGGGTCAGATTCCATTAAAAATGGAGTCTGGCAAGTGACACTATGGTGGACACTTATGGAATAACTCTAAAGCCTATATGAATATTTGGCTGGTGGAGCTCAAGGCTAATTTGCATAAAGCCAATTTTTCCTACTCTTTTGAAAACACTTTTCTTGAAATCTCGACGAGTATGGCATGAAAACCATAAATCTCATCTTCCCTTGTTCACCCATCAAGTTTTATTCTGAAGTTGGAATGGTGGAATCCTCCGTTGACGTCCTTGATCAGCTGCTCAAAATTGTCCGTAACCGGGGACACGGCTAAGTACTTAGTTTTACACTCTGCAGAGGTTGTGCACTTTCACCACTGTACCCATTCAACCCAAGGTATCCTTTACACACCATTTGTGATAAGGAAAGGAGAGAATGAGACGAGATCTTTCAGAAGCATTTTCCCTCCCCATACTGGCTTGACCCGTTCCACCTAACATCCCCCTACATCTGCTTGTCAAGCCGGAGAGAGTCCACGCAACATAATTGATCAAGCCAGAGCCCATATGGCAATGGCTGCACTGGAAGCAATCGTCACTTGGAGTTCCTTCAGATTCCTATGTTCCTGGGTGGCCGTTCTCAAGTGTACAGACTCTTTAGGAACCATAGAAATGGACCGAGTAGCCACTCAACATAAACCATCCGACCAATTACCACCCAGGTGTTTCATTAACTTAAGTGGATGTGCACTCTCAGGTAAAAATCACCATGCTCACAGCCCTAAGTAGAATAGAAATTCATCCTAGGCGAAGACAGCCATGAGCACAGTCCTGAGTAGTCACTTAACATTTTGTACAAAATCTTTCATCAATTGCATAGCATCAATATTTCTGCTAAGTATGATATAGGAACCTAGACACAGGAATAAGGGATTCTACGCAGGTTTAGCATAGCAACACATGCATATAAAAATACACTAAGTAATGCATATAAAAATAGGAAGTTTATGAGGTGTGCCACTTGCCTTTGAATGTTGTCGTTGTTCACAACTCTTTTCAACGATACTCGGGACTCTCCGTTCAGTCTAAACAATACAAACAAACAACAATACAACAATCATAAAACAACACAACACTTACAAACAAGTTTCTTAAACTTCTAAGGAAAACATGACATGCATGATATGCAAGTTATTTCTAAGGACTAGAGGTGCAAGCCATGCCATGGAAAATCTTTTAAGTTAATGCAAGGAAAATAGGTGGGTCAAGAATGACTAAGGACTAAGGTCTTAAGTTGGATAAAATACTTTGTTTTATATCCTATTTAAACAAGCACTCTAATGGCTTAGCCATGATGTGCAAGATACTTAGAGAAAAATACTAAGTCATTTGTTCAAGATGATCACAATTATTATCAACTCTTTGTAAATTGGACATTCACTATAGTGAGAGAGACAGACACCCGGCCAGCCACTTGAATTGTGGAACAGGTCTCATGTACGTGGACATGTAAGGTTTGTTTCCAGGCCGCTTCATCCCACTATGCTGCTAGGATCCAACAACTTCAAGATGATAACATCATGATCCAATTTTGTTTAAGTCTAAAAGACAAGATTAGGAAAGAGGGAAAAGATAGAAAGAAAGTTGTAGTTGTCCTCCAGACTTCATCTCCAGACTTGTAACTTTCTTCTGGATGATGTCTTGATTGAAGTTTTGATCTTCAGACTTGGTGGTTCTTGTATCTTCGAGGCTGGTCTTGGATTTCCTTAGTCTTCATGAAGTCTCAGAAGAGAAGAAAGGACAGAGAGAGAGACTTAGAGAATAAAAGGGGTTGGCCTTCTTGAACTTCTTCTCACTTTTCTTCTAAGTGCTTGACATCTTGGGGATGCTTCCAGAGTCTGTTTTCTTCTAAGTCCTTCATGAACTTCTTCTTGATTTTCTTCTAAGTGTTTCCTCCTTGAAGATACTTCTGAAGTCTTGTTTTTGGCTAAGTCCTTCAATGGTCTTCTAGCTCCATCTTGAAAACTACTAAGTGTCTAGTGCATAGCACTTTTCACAAAATACTAAGTTTGAAAATAATCCTAACTTAGAGAAAACTATTGAAGAGGGGTTTTCCTTTGAGAATTATATCTACAATATAAAATATGCAATGAAATCTTAAATCACAAGAAACATAAAAATAACTTTTGTGTTTTATTTATAAATATGCATGAATTTATAAATGCAATTTAATTAATTTCTAATTTTGGAAAATATAATAAAAGGAATAATTATAAGATTAAAGTTTCCTATGACTAAATTTTTATAACAAAACTTTATAATCAGTGTTAATAGACAGAGAGCTTTTAATTAAATCTATAGCAATTGGATTTAATCAAAAATAATGTTTCTATTAAAAGTTATTTCAAAATTAGTCAAACTATTCAAACTAAACAGACAACTATGAAATCATTCAAAAATTACTCAAAAATATTTTATAGCAGTGGCATTAATTTGCACATATTCTAAAGTTTCTAAAACATATTTATTTGCAATTTTTGGATTTATAGATTTAAAGTTATTACAAATATACTCAAATTCACCATTTGAAATTTGAATATTTTATACTAAGTCAAATTTTAATTTTGTCTGATCCAAAATATTCTAAATGTCAAGTTCTTTCCAAATATATAAAAATTATTAAATTTGGAGTTGTGGTTAAAAAGTTGTGAGAGATCTAAGTGACAGGGGTGTTTCTGCAAAACTGCCGATTAAATTTAATTAATAAAATTGTTTTCCACGTGGCAGCTGACTGGGCAGTGACGTGGTGCTGATGTGGCTAGCTGACGTGGATAAGTTATAGATCTGGCCGTCAGATCTGGATCTGACGGTCCAGATCAGATCGTACCGCTTCGTTTTAAAGGATCTATTTACAACCGTACGATGAAGATCGGATGGCTCACCGTGCTCGTCCAGAAGCTGGCGGCGCTTCTCACCGGAGTTAGGAGCTGACGGCGGCGCGGGCTCCGGTGTGGATGTTCCGGTCGTCGCCGTGCCTCCCCGGATGCGTAGAGGCCAGCTCCGGGCATGGCGCAGCACGGCGAAGGCGATGGGGAGGTCGGTTGGTGGCGGGGGAGCTCCGGTGCTCGATTCACTCCTCGCCGGAGTTGCGGTGGCGGCGGCCAGCCCCTGTCGACGACGGGGACGGCGTTCTGGCGCACGAGAGCAACACGACCCAGTTAGAAAAAGATGCGCAGGGGGAAAATAAGGAGAAAGAGAGCAGTGGGAGGGCTCGGGAGGTCTCGTACTCGCCGGAATCTGCAGAGGACGGCGGCGGAGGAGGCGAACTCCGGCGAGCTCGTGCGGCGGCCTGGCGGCGTCCTTGGGCTAGGGTTTTTTGGGCAAAAGATGCGGAGGTGTCCGGGGATTATATAGAGGGCTCCAGAGATCGAATCCCGCACGAATCGGAGAAGATTTGGACTCCGATTCGATCTCCTTTTTCTGCTCTTCGTTCGGTTAGAGGTAGGAGATGATCCGCTGACGTCAGCATGACGTCAGCCAGCATTTTCTTTTCTGATTTTATTTCTTTAATTCATATCTTTTGATTTATAACTCCAAATGATGTCAAATAAATTTCTAAAAATTTGTAAAAATAATATCTTGTTGTTAAACCAGTTGTGGGTATGTTTTGAATATTTTTGAAAATTCATATTTTGAAATATTGCTTAATTACAAATTTGACACTTAAAGTCAAATTTGGATTTCTTTCTTATTTAAATTTTCCTTTGGCTATAATAAATTTGTAAAAATAACCACATTTCAATATGTTTGGATTTAAGTTATTAAACTTATTTTTCTTAAACATACATCTTTATTTTGGTTTAATAGAAGCTAAATATAAATAATTTTTAAAGTAATAGGGAATATAATGGTTTCTAATTAAATTTTATTTTGGGTATCATTATATCTTATTTTTTTTTGATAATTCATTTGAAAACTTCATAACAACTTTGGAAAAGGTTTTTGTTTTAATTCTATTCTTATTTAGAATATATTAATCATTTCATGCTTTGAACATATATGAAATTCATTTGAGCAAAAGAAATGTTTATTTGGTTAATTCATTGATTTAAAAGCTATGAAGTTTTAAAGTTATACACTATAGGCTTATACTTTCCAAACTATATTTTGAACTTAGTTAAAGGAATGAAAACCATTTAGTAATTATATTCTATTTTGAATAATCTTATATTTATGAATAGATATGGCTAAGTGATTTAATTCAAATACAACTATTTACTTAAAATAAAAAGAATTGTAGTTTGTAATATTTTTGTCAAATTATATTTTAAGGTTTTGAATTACATGGAATAATAAAATGTTTTAAACTGTGACATTGGAAATATTAAACTTTGAAGTCTTTTATAGTTGGTTTCCTCATGCATTTAATATTTTATTTTAATAAAAAGAAAAGTTTTAAATTTTAGTGATTTTTGAACATTATAAAATGTTGGGATGTTACAGACTACCACCCTTAAAAGGAATCTCGTCCCCGAGATTCGGAGAAGCTAGAAAAGACAAAGCAATTGTTTGATTGATTCTGATAACTCGAGATGTTTTGGGAAATGAAATTTCGGACATGGAACCTTGGAAACTTGTAGTGAAGGGGTTTTCTGATTGGGAGGATGAAAGAAAGATTGTTTGAGATCTCTGGGTTTAAGCGATTGTGTTTAAATTATCTAGGTAGCTACCACTCTTAAAAGAAAAGTTTTGTTGATAATTCAACATCCTAATGCACAACCATAAATCAAGATAATCCATTACAAACATCATCTAACAAACATCAAGCAACAAGGTTCAAACAAACAAACAAACAATCTAGTATTGTCATATAGCCAAGTTGATATGATCAATACACTAACACGATATCGTCATTCTATTTTTGTTGGTGGTCAAATCTACCTTCTTCATGACTGCTTCAAGTTCTTGTTCAACTTTCTTGGATATCTTAGAAGTGTTGGTCGAATCCTGGTTCTTCAGTGGTCTTTCATACATGCAGAACTTCATGATTAGTCGTAGCTTTTCCATATGAGCCAGCAGAAGCAGACTTCGACTATAAGAACATGGTCATCTAGAAAAAGATAAGAGGTTTTTAGAAGATTGATAGTAGATGAGAATAAGAGAAAGACATAGTGAAAAGATTTGTTTTTAGTAAAGTGAATGAAAATAGATTTTCAATCCTATGGTCAGACCTATTTCTATCCAGACTTAGAGGTTTCGAACCTACAGGCAACACAGTGCTCTGATACCATCTGTAGCGTACCTTCACTTTAAATAAGGCAGATACCTGTGTATAGTGCAAATCCCTGGATCGATTCATTTGCACACACAGTTTACGATGTAATATCACAACAAAGGTCAATTTTATTACATCGATGATCCAGAATTACAAAATATTTGATACAAGTTGCATAGCATAAAGCTAGCATTGAAAAGTACACAGCGGAAATACAATAGCAGTGAGTCTCTATAACTTTCATGCTGCCACAGGAGAAAACATGTTGGTTGTAGACTCGAAACCTTTAACGAAACCTCACTCGTCATCTAATCAAATCTGCAATAAGAAAAATATTGCAACAACGTGGGTCAGATTCCATTAAAAATGGAGTCTGGCAAGTGACACTATGGTGGACACTTATGGAATAACTCTAAAGCCTATATGAATATTTGGCTGGTGGAGCTCAAGGCTAATTTGCATAAAGCCAATTTTTCCTACTCTTTTGAAAACACTTTTCTTGAAATCTCGACGAGTATGGCATGAAAACCATAAATCTCATCTTCCCTTGTTCACCCATCAAGTTTTATTCTGAAGTTGGAATGGTGGAATCCTCCGTTGACGTCCTTGATCAGCTGCTCAAAATTGTCCGTAACCGGGGACACGGCTAAGTACTTAGTTTTACACTCTGCAGAGGTTGTGCACTTTCACCACTGTACCCATTCAACCCAAGGTATCCTTTACACACCATTTGTGATAAGGAAAGGAGAGAATGAGACGAGATCTTTCAGAAGCATTTTCCCTCCCCATACTGGCTTGACCCGTTCCACCTAACATCCCCCTACATCTGCTTGTCAAGCCGGAGAGAGTCCACGCAACATAATTGATCAAGCCAGAGCCCATATGGCAATGGCTGCACTGGAAGCAATCGTCACTTGGAGTTCCTTCAGATTCCTATGTTCCTGGGTGGCCGTTCTCAAGTGTACAGACTCTTTAGGAACCACAGAAATGGACCGAGTAGCCACTCAACATAAACCATCCGACCAATTACCACCCAGGTGTTTCATTAACTTAAGTGGATGTGCACTCTCAGGTAAAAATCACCATGCTCACAGCCCTAAGTAGAATAGAAATTCATCCTAGGCGAAGACAGCCATGAGCACAGTCCTGAGTAGTCACTTAACATTTTGTAAAAAATCTTTCATCAATTGCATAGCATCAATATTTCTGCTAAGTATGATATAGGAACCTAGACACAGGAATAAGGGATTCTACGTAGGTTTAGCATAGCAACACATGCATATAAAAATACACTAAGTAATGCATATAAAAATAGGAAGTTTATGAGGTGTGCCACTTGCCTTTGAATGTTGTCGTTGTTCACAACTCTTTTCAACGATACTCGGGACTCTCCGTTCAGTCTAAACAATACAAACAAACAACAATACAACAATCATAAAACAACACAACACTTACAAACAAGTTTCTTAAACTTCTAAGGAAAACATGACATGCATGATATGCAAGTTATTTCTAAGGACTAGAGGTGCAAGCCATGCCATGGAAAATCTTTTAAGTTAATGCAAGGAAAATAGGTGGGTCAAGAATGACTAAGGACTAAGGTCTTAAGTTGGATAAAATACTTTGTTTTATATCCTATTTAAACAAGCACTCTAATGGCTTAGCCATGATGTGCAAGATACTTAGAGAAAAATACTAAGTCATTTGTTCAAGATGATCACAATTATTATCAACTCTTTGTAAATTGGACATTCACTATAGTGAGAGAGACAGACACCCGGCCAGCCACTTGAATTGTGGAACAGGTCTCATGTACGTGGACATGTAAGGTTTGTTTCCAGGCCGCTTCATCCCACTATGCTGCTAGGATCCAACAACTTCAAGATGATAACATCATGATCCAATTTTGTTTAAGTCTAAAAGACAAGATTAGGAAAGAGGGAAAAGATAGAAAGAAAGTTGTAGTTGTCCTCCAGACTTCATCTCCAGACTTGTAACTTTCTTCTGGATGATGTCTTGATTGAAGTTTTGATCTTCAGACTTGGTGGTTCTTGTATCTTCGAGGCTGGTCTTGGATTTCCTTAGTCTTCATGAAGTCTCAGAAGAGAAGAAAGGACAGAGAGAGAGACTTAGAGAATAAAAGGGGTTGGCCTTCTTGAACTTCTTCTCACTTTTCTTCTAAGTGCTTGACATCTTGGGGATGCTTCCAGAGTCTGTTTTCTTCTAAGTCCTTCATGAACTTCTTCTTGATTTTCTTCTAAGTGTTTCCTCCTTGAAGATACTTCTGAAGTCTTGTTTTTGGCTAAGTCCTTCAATGGTCTTCTAGCTCCATCTTGAAAACTACTAAGTGTCTAGTGCATAGCACTTTTCACAAAATACTAAGTTTGAAAATAATCCTAACTTAGAGAAAACTATTGAAGAGGGGTTTTCCTTTGAGAATTATATCTACAATATAAAATATGCAATGAAATCTTAAATCACAAGAAACATAAAAATAACTTTTGTGTTTTATTTATAAATATGCATGAATTTATAAATGCAATTTAATTAATTTCTAATTTTGGAAAATATAATAAAAGGAATAATTATAAGATTAAAGTTTCCTATGACTAAATTTTTATAACAAAACTTTATAATCAGTGTTAATAGACAGAGAGCTTTTAATTAAATCTATAGCAATTGGATTTAATCAAAAATAATGTTTCTATTAAAAGTTATTTCAAAATTAGTCAAACTATTCAAACTAAACAGACAACTATGAAATCATTCAAAAATTACTCAAAAATATTTTATAGCAGTGGCATTAATTTGCACATATTCTAAAGTTTCTAAAACATATTTATTTGCAATTTTTGGATTTATAGATTTAAAGTTATTACAAATATACTCAAATTCACCATTTGAAATTTGAATATTTTATACTAAGTCAAATTTTAATTTTGTCTGATCCAAAATATTCTAAATGTCAAGTTCTTTCCAAATATATAAAAATTATTAAATTTGGAGTTGTGGTTAAAAAGTTGTGAGAGATCTAAGTGACAGGGGTGTTTCTGCAAAACTGCCGATTAAATTTAATTAATAAAATTGTTTTCCACGTTGCAGCTGACTGGGCAGTGACGTGGTGCTGATGTGGCTAGCTGACGTGGATAAGTTATAGATCTGGCCGTCAGATCTGGATCTGACGGTCCAGATCAGATCGTACTGCTTCGTTTTAAAGGATCTATTTACAACCGTACGATGAAGATCGGATGGCTCACCGTGCTCGTCCAGAAGCTGGCGGCGCTTCTCACCGGAGTTAGGAGCTGACGGCGGCGCGGGCTCCGGTGTGGATGTTCCGGTCGTCGCCGTGCCTCCCCGGATGCGTAGAGGCCAGCTCCGGGCATGGCGCAGCACGGCGAAGGCGATGGGGAGGTCGGTTGGTGGCGGGGGAGCTCCGGTGCTCGATTCACTCCTCGCCGGAGTTGCGGTGGCGGCGGCCAGCCCCTGTCGACGACGGGGACGGCGTTCTGGCGCACGAGAGCAACACGACCCAGTTAGAAAAAGATGCGCAGGGGGAAAATAAGGAGAAAGAGAGCAGTGGGAGGGCTCGGGAGGTCTCGTACTCGCCGGAATCTGCAGAGGACGGCGGCGGAGGAGGCGAACTCCGGCGAGCTCGTGCGGCGGCCTGGCGGCGTCCTTGGGCTAGGGTTTTTTGGGCAAAAGATGCGGAGGTGTCCGGGGATTATATAGAGGGCTCCAGAGATCGAATCCCGCACGAATCGGAGAAGATTTGGACTCCGATTCGATCTCCTTTTTCTGCTCTTCGTTCGGTTAGAGGTAGGAGATGATCCGCTGACGTCAGCATGACGTCAGCCAGCATTTTCTTTTCTGATTTTATTTCTTTAATTCATATCTTTTGATTTATAACTCCAAATGATGTCAAATAAATTTCTAAAAATTTGTAAAAATAATATCTTGTTGTTAAACCAGTTGTGGGTATGTTTTGAATATTTTTGAAAATTCATATTTTGAAATATTGCTTAATTACAAATTTGACACTTAAAGTCAAATTTGGATTTCTTTCTTATTTAAATTTTCCTTTGGCTATAATAAATTTGTAAAAATACCCACATTTCAATATGTTTGGATTTAAGTTATTAAACTTATTTTTCTTAAACATACATCTTTATTTTGGTTTAATAGAAGCTAAATATAAATAATTTTTAAAGTAATAGGGAATATAATGGATTCTAATTAAATTTTATTTTGGGTATCATTATATCTTATTTTTTTTTGATAATTCATTTGAAAATTCATAACAACTTTGGAAAAGGTTTTTGTTTTAATTCTATTCTTATTTAGAATATATTAATAATTTCATGCTTTGAACATATATGAAATTCATTTGAGCAAAAGAAATGTTTATTTGGTTAATTCATTGATTTAAAAGCTATGAAGTTTTAAAGTTATACACTATAGGATTATACTTTCCAAACTATATTTTGAACTTAGTTAAAGGAATGAAAACCATTTAGTAATTATATTCTATTTTGAATAATCTTATATTTATGAATAGATATGGCTAAGTGATTTAATTCAAATACAACTATTTACTTAAAATAAAAAGAATTGTAGTTTGTAATATTTTTGTCAAATTATATTTTAAGGTTTTGAATTACATGGAATAATAAAATGTTTTAAACTGTGACATTGGAAATATTAAACTTTGAAGTCTTTTATAGTTGGTTTCCTCATGCATTTAATATTTTATTTTAATAAAAAGAAAAGTTTTAAATTTTAGTGATTTTTGAACATTATAAAATTTTGGGATGTTACAATAAGCCAGCTTTTGGTAATGCGGATACCTCTGTTTGGAGGCGGAGAATACTTCACTGATGAAGTAGACCGGTCATTGCTCATACGTCGCGGCTTCGTTCTCCTTTCTTTCCACAGCCAAGACAACGCTGTCAACAGCTCCTGTTGCCGCGATGTATAGCAGCATTGGTTCCTGTGATCGGGGTGCTGCCAATATCGGAGCGGATATGAGGGCCTCCTTAAGTTGTTGTAAGGCGGCATCCGCCTCCGCTGTCCACTCAAAGTTGTCGGATTTCTTCAATAGCCGGTAGAGAGGCATTGCCTTTTCCCCTAGGCGGCTTATGAAACGACTGACGGCCGCTGCCGATCCGGCTAGACGTTGCACGTCCTTCAGACAAGTAGGTCTGGATATGTGTTGGATGGCCTTGATCTTCTCCGGATTAACCTCGATCCCTCGTTCTGAGACGATAAACCCGAGCAGTTTGCCGGCTGGAACGCCGAAAACACACTTGGCGGGGTTGAGTTTCATCTGATACCTCCGGAGATTCTGAAAAGTTTCTTTCAAATCCTCTAGGAGATCTGCCTTCTTTTTTGACATCACCGCGATGTCGTCTACGTAAACGTGAACATTGCGGCCGATCTGTTCGTGCAGGCAATTCTGCATACAGCGCTGGTATGTTGCCCCTGCATTCTTCAGGCCAAAAGGCATCGTGATGTAGCAGAAAGTCCCGTATGGAGTGGTGAAAGATGTTTTCAGCTGATATGACTCTCTCATCTTGATTTGATGGTATCCTGAGTAAGCGTCCAAAAAACAAAGCAGCTCGGAGCCTGCTGTGGAGTCTATGACTTGGTCAATTTTGGGCAGGGCAAAGGGGTCCTTTGGGCAGCACTTGTTAACACCGGTATAGTCAATACACATCCTCAGCTCTTTATTCTTCTTTGGAACAAGTACAGGATTTGCCACCCAATCGGTGTGCACAACTTCTTTTATGAAATTGGCGGCTTTCAGCCTATTTATCTCCTTTCCTATAGCCTTGCGTCTCTCATCTCCAAAGCGTCTTGTTGCTTGCTTCACCGGCTTGGATTCTTTTATGACGTTGAGTGAGTGCTCGGCAAGTTCCCTCGGTACACTAGGCATGTCGGAAGGCGACCATGCAAAGATGTCACGATTCTCATGGAGGAACTCGACGAGCGCGCCTTCCTATTTGCTGTCAAGGTTGGAGCCGATGACGACTTGCTTAGACTTGTCGCCTGGGATGAGGTCCGCCTTTTTGGTGTCTTCTGAAGCTTCAAAGGTCTTCTTGACATCAATCTTTGGCTTGGGCATGGAGTTGTCTGAATCCGCCCCAAGTAGTGAGAGTTCTTCCTTGTGGATGACGGCTTCTGCGAAGGCAGCCATACCACGTTCACACTCCTTGGCTTTCTTAAAGTTGCCAGAAACCGTGATGGTTCCGTTTTCCCCCGGCATTTTAAGCTTGCTGTATATGTAGCACGGCCTTGCCATAAATTTGGCGAAAGCCGGTCGTCCGAAGATTGCATGATAGGCGCTTTTGAAGGGGACAACTTCGAACCGGAAGAACTCTGAGCGGTAGTTCTCTTTTGGTCCGAAAGTTACCTTCAGCCTAATGCTCCCCATTGACTTTGCTTGCCTACAGGGCACTATGCCGTGAAAAGTGAGGTTGCTGTGGTCCAGCTGATCCTCTGCCAGGTTCATGCGGCTTAGTGTGTCGTAGTACAGGATGTTGAGGCTGCTGCAGCGATCCATGAGTACCTTTGTGAGTCTGAAGTTGTCGACAATGGGATCGACAACGAGGGCGTACTTGCCTGGGTGAGGAACGTGATCAGGGTGGTCGGACCGGTCCCAAGTGATCGTTGCTTCCGACCAGTTCAAATACCGAGGGACGTCCGGCATTGTCGCGTTGAGTTCGCGCATTTCCGCCTTATCCGCCTTAGCCGAAGGCGTGCCGACAAAGCATACAAGAGATTCTTTGACCTTCGGATATGGCTTCTTTTTCTTGGCGGTCGCGTCATCCTCGCTTCAGACAGACATGTCGTCGTCATCCTCATCCTCCTTGTTGTCTTTCTTGTCGTTCTTCTTTGACTTCCAGCCGACTGTGGGGTCCTTTTTGAAGTCGTCCATGAAACGACATTCGCCAAGCATATGGTTGACCTTGCCGAGTGAGGCGTGGATAGGGCACGGCAAAAGTTTTGCCTGCTCATAAGTGATTCGTGCCGCTTTAGGCCCTGAGCCGACGTCGCGACTATCTTTCTTATTCTTCCACTTCTTTTTGCTGGCATTCCCTTGGAATGCGACGGCTACCTCGTTGGAAGGTCCGGCTTTGTCATCCGCCGCCTGCTTGCGCTTGTTGTTCCGTTTTGGCATGATGTTGACGTCTGGATCATCGTCCCGGGCGTCGTCATCCGCCACCGCGTACTGGGCGGCTAGGTTGAGCATCTCGCCAAGGTCCGTGATTTGCTCGCGGACGAGCCGATGACGGAGCAAGGACTTCTTCTGCAGGCCCGTGTACAAGGCGTGGATAGCCTGTGCGTCCGAAACACCATGACAGTTGGCTTTTTCGGATATCCAACGGCTGAAAAAGTCTGTCATGGTTTCGTCCGGCTTTTGGATACAGCGTTGCAAATCCGTGTAGGTATTTGGACGCTTGTATGTTGGCCGACACCTTCTCATGTTCTTTCTCGATCTTCTTCGCAAGGCTCTCAACGTGCTCCTCTCTTTTTCGTAGGAAGTCAGAGTGCTTAAGCATGTTAATCCTAAGCTCTTCCACTTCGTCGAGTGGGGTGTCTTTATTCACCGGAGTATTCATGATCTCGTCCACTTCTTTGATAAAGGAGAGCAAATCCGTGGGTTTGCTGCTGCCGCCTTTCTCGAGGCCAGTTTTCTTTGCGTCGCCGTGCCTTCCAATCTGCTGCAGCACTACTACCTCTCCTGGAAGTGCTGGGAGAAAACCTTTTCCATGTCGTACCAGCTATGGATAGACTTTTCAGGAAGGTTGTCGATCCAAGCCCTTGCCGTGCCTTCCAACATGAGAGGTAGGTAACGGACGGCAATATAGCTGCTCCCGCCGGCAATTTCTATGGCCATGGCATAGTCGGCTAGCCATGAATCCGGCTTAACGAGGCTGTTGTACCTTGAACAATTTTTTGACTCTGATGTCACGTCCTTAGGGAACGGCTCTCTGCGGATGGCGTCGCCGAAGCACTTTGGTCCAGAATATAGCGGCTCCTTTCCTCTTGCTATGTCTTGTAGGCGGTGTCGTGCGTCTTTTGGATCGAGTTGCCGTGCGCCTCTGTTTGCGTCTGGCTCGTCCTGCGCTGCCCGGCTTATGCTGCGCTTGGGCCCTTCTGCCACCTCTTTCCTCTTGCTGCCAGTGCTATGCTGCGGATACCGACTTCGACCTCTCCTGGGAGGGTCGTTACCGGCATCTTTCCTAGGCGGCAGTCTATTGTTCCGGCTACCGCCATTGTCGCGTCTTGGCTGGGCTGGAGGTGGCAGGTCTCCCCTGCTTCCTGTCCTTGAATTCTCGTCCCGCCTTGGTTTTGGCGGTGGCGTCTTCTTTGAAGGTGGTGTTGCCTTCCTTTTGTCGCCATGGCTACTGGAGCCAGACGGGCCTTCGGGGTCGTCGCCAGGTGCAGCTTTGCACTTTCCTGACTTAGACTCTAGGTCACCCCCGCGAGCATCCGCCATGTGGCCGTAGGAATCAGCGTGAGCTTGTTGTTCAAGGGCCTTGCTCACGAAGTGTCTTGCATTGGCCAGCTTTTCCTCCGCCGTGTAAGTTTTGTCGTCGAGGGTATCTAGCGCAGCAGCCGCGTTGAGGATGGGGGTGCAAAAAACAACATCTCCCCTTCTGTCCACGCGCTGTGGTGCCGTACGCCAGTCAAACCCGAGATCTTGAGCCGCTGTCGTTGCGCGTGTTGGCGGCTCCTTGCCACGGCGGTGTTTTGATGACCTTTTTTCCTCAAAGAGTTGCCGGCTAGTTTTGGCCGACATCTTCTCCTGTTCTTTCTCGGTCTTCTTCCCAAGGCTCTCAATGTGCTCCTCTCTTTTTCGCAGGAAGTCAGAGTGCTTAAGCATGTTAATCCTAAGCTCTTCCACTTCGTCGAGTGGGGTGTCTTTATTCACCGGAGTATTCATGATCTCGTCTACTTCTTTGATAAAGGAGAGCAAATCCGTGGGTTTGCTGCTGCCGCCTTTCTCGAGGCCAGTTTTCTTCTTTGGGCGCACCTTGTCGGAACTTTCAATGAGTTGACCGGCAGTGGTGTCGCCGGCATCTTCCACCGGCTTGTTTTGCGTTTCCGAAGCAACTGGGGTTGTCTCGTGACCGACGACAACCATCATAGCCAGCTTGTCAGGCATGTCAATATCCGTTGTGCCCTCTGAAGGAGCCGGATTACCACTGGAAAAGCGGGTTTTGATCTTCTCTTCGAAGAGACTAGCATCATCATCAGAGTCATAGTCTATGTTGACTTGAACGGTAGATCTGGATCCGGCATCTGACATCGCATCCTCCTGGAGAGCAGGGAGGATTAACTCAGGATCGTTGTTTTCCGGCTGGGAGTCTGATCCCAGTCCGACAACTCCGACGAAGTGGAAATCAGATTCGGCCGACTCCTAGGAGAAGGAGGATTCAGATCCATCTTGTCGATCGACTGCTTGGTCGAAGGGTTGGTGGGTGGTGTTGTAGAAATGCGGTAGGCCGTACGCCTCTGACGTATACCCGATGAAGACGTCGATCCCTCCGATCGGTACGATTGCGCATCCGATAAGGTAGTCGTCCGCCGGGAGCCAGGACTCATCCGAGTTGACGTAGCTGTGGCCGCCATACCTTGTGACGCGACCGACGGCGATCTGCTTGCCCACGCCGCCAAGTGTTCCCGCTTGGAACGTGACGCCAGGAACCTAATGCCCCACGGTGGGCGCCAACTGTCGTGGTATCGGCATAATTGATAGGAGACGGGGGTCCTCTAGCCTACGTATGGATTGTGGGGAAGAAGGTTGGTGTCGTCGAGGACGGGATTGAACACGGCGAGTTTACCCAGCTTCAGATCCCGCAGCGGTGGCGAGATCCTACGTGCTGCTATAATTCACTATGAGGCAATAGCCGTGAACAGGTTACAATGTGTATGATGCGTATTGAAGCGTGCCCTAAAGGCTTCCTGGTGGCCGGCTTATATAGGCGGCCAGACCCCAGGATACAAGGCAAGTACTTGTGCGGCAAGTAATCAGAGTCCTAGACCTAGCCGGCTTAGTTGCCGCCTTCCGTCTTGGGCTTGGTGGCTTAATGGGCTTCGGCCTTCCGCCTTCCTTGGACCGTCCGCCTACTTCCTTATACGTCAGCTATCTGGGCCGCCCGGCAGGCTTCAGCCTTACCACCCTTGGGCCACCCTGGACTAGCCGGATTGATCCATGTTGGTGATACCCCTAGTTGATATATCCCCAACACGCCCCGCTCCGTCGTAGTCCAACGTGCACCCCTCTCTCGCGGGCACGGTCGCAACAAATGCGCCTCTGCCACCCCCGGGGCCTGCACCGGCTGCGGCACAGAGGGCTGCGTCACACGCTACCTCGCCGCGCGATTGCATGATCGTGCAGCGCACCGCACCCGACGCCCGTGTGGGGATGGAGCTCCAGCGAGACCGACAGAACAGGGTCATGGAGGAGCTCGGCCAGCCGGGACAGCAGAACCGCGGCGCGCTTCAGCACGGGGTCGCTACGTACACCTCGGGATGCATGGCGTTTACTCGCTCCCTGCGCCGCGTGGTCTGGCCGCAGAAGTTCAGGCCGGCTCTTCCCAAAGGCTACGACGGCTCCAGCAACCCCGGCGAGTTCCTGCAGCTCTACACCACCTCCATCCAAGCTACGGGGGGAGACGACAAGGTCATGGCCAACTGGTTTTCCCACGCGCTACGTGACTCTGCGCTGTCGTGGCTCCTGAACCTCCCGGAGGACTCTCTGAACTCCTGGGAGCAGCTCTGCAAGCAGTTCGTCTCCAACTTTAAGGGGATGTACGAGCGCGCCCTCACCCACAACGATCTGCGCGCTGTGGTGCAGAGGAAGGACGAAACGCTCCGCAAGTACATCCAGCGCTTCAGCCAAGTGCGCAACAAGATCCCGAACATCCCCGACACTCAAGTCATCGCCGCCTTCCGCGAGGGCGTCACCAACAGCAGGATGCTTGAGAAACTGGGCATCCACGACAAGCTCACCTCTGTGGTCAAGCTGTTCGACATGGCGGACAAGTGCGCCAAGTCTGAAGAGGGACTCCTCTTCGTGAAAATGTCCTCGAGAGGGGACGAACACGCTGAGGGGTCCAAGAGCCAGAAGAAGAAGGAGGAGCCCAAGCGCAAGGCCATCGCAGTTCTCGTGGCAGAGCCGGACACAAAAGGGGCCCGCAGGGACTCCCCCGAGGCTCGAGAAAGAAAAGATGATCACCGCCCCTTCTGCATCTACCACACCAGGCGCGGCCACTCTACGGAGTCTTGCTACAACCTCAAAAGGTTGAGCAAGGAGCGCGAGCAAGCAGAAGACAACGGCGGCCGCGGTCGAGGCCGTGGCTACCGCGGAGGCGGACGCAAGGGCGGCTACCAGAAACCATCTGGAAATCGAGCCAACGCCGCAGAAATGAACGGCAACCTCCCTGACGAGGAAGATGGCGGCTACCAAGCCCCGACGGGCGCCATTGCTTGCATCCTAGGGGGGCGCAGGCGCCGAAGTCGAACAACCAGTTCAAGCAGTTCGCCCGCGAGCTCAACGTCGCCCTCCCAAGCACGGAAACTTCCAGGCCCCTCAAGTGGTCACAGTACACCATCGCCTTCGACGCTCAGGACCACCCCAAGTCCACCAAGACTGTTGGAACCCTCCCGCTAGTCTACACCCCCACCATCGACAATGTGGCTATTTCCAAGACGCTCATCGACGGCGGAGCAGGCCTGAAGTTATCTCCATAGATACGTTCGAAGCGCTTCAAGTGCCCTACGAGAGGCTTATGCCCTCGAGGCCCTTCATGGGGGTCACCAGCGGCTCAATCGAGCCTCTAGGCCAGGTCAGGCTTGCCGTCACTTTCGGGAGCGAGGAAAATTACCGCACCCAGCACATCGACTTCGATGTTGCGCACATCGGCCTGCCGTACAATGCCATCCTCGGCTACCCCGCGCTCGCAAAGTTCATGGCCGTCACGCACCATGCGTACAACATGGTCAAGCTCCCCGGCAGCGCCGACACGATCACCATACGTGGGCATGTCCTGGACGCTACGCGCGTTGTGGAGACGGCCTACAAGACTGCCGCCATGGCCTTCCCCGCAGACGAGGACCAAGAGCCTCTCGAGAGGCCCAAGAAGAAGAAGCAGTTGTTCTCTCAGGAGGCAGCTGCTACCAAGAAGATCTCTCTGAGCTCAGGAGCTCGGGGGCTGAAGGCTCGGGGGCTAGCGTCACCATTGGCGCCGCGCTGCCTCCCAAATAGGAAAGCGCGCTCGTCGCCTTCCTCCAGGCAAACTCTGACATGTTCACGTGGACACTGTCAGATATGTCTGGTGTACCGAGGGAGGTGATCGAGCACCACTTGGCCGTGTGCCCAAACGCGCGCCCCGTCAAGCAAAAAGCAAGCCCCCGAGAAGCAAGCATTCATCGTCAAGGAGGTCGAGAAGCTCAAAGCGGAAAAAGTAGTCCACGAAGTCGCGCACCCCACTTGGATCTACAACGGCGTGGTTGTCCCAAAACCCTCCGGCGGAGGCCGCCTCTGCATCGACTACACCGACGTGAACAAGGCCTGCCCCAAGGACCCTTACCCCGTGCCCAGAATTGACCAGATCGTGGACTCCACGGCAGGCTGCGACCTCCTCTGTTTCCTCGATGCCTTCTCTGGTTATCACCAGATTAAGATGGCTAAAGAGGACGAGGAGAAGACGGATTTCCTCACCCCATGCGGTGTGTATTGCTATGTCTGCGTGCCCTTCGGCCTAAAAAATGCCTGAGCCACTTTCCAGAGGTTAATGAGGATAGCCCTGGGCGGGCAAATGGGGCGAAACGCTGAAGCATATGTCGATGACATCGTCGTGAAGTCACGAGAAGGAAATACTCTGCTCGGCGATCTGGAAGAAACCTTCGCCAGCCTGCGTAAGGTGAACATCAAGCTCAACCCCGCCAAGTGCGTCTTCGGAGTACCTTCGGGCAAATTGCTGGGCTTCCTCCTGTCTCATCGGGGCATAGAGGCAAATCCAGACAAAATCAAGGCCATATAAGGCATGCAACCTCCACGCAGGCTCAAGGACATGCAACGCCTGGCGGGCTGCATGGCCAGCTTGGGTCGATTCATCTCCAAGTTTGGCGAAAGAGCCCTGCCGTTTTTCAAGATCATGAAAAGGACGGGCACCTTCAAGTGGACACCTGAAGCTGAAAAAGCATTTGAGGACTTGAAGAAGTACTTGGCCAGCCCACCTGTAATGGTCGCCCCAAGGCCTGGCGAGCACCTGAAGCTGTACTTGTCAGCCACCCCACAAACAGCCAGTGATATCCTTGTGGTGGAAAGAGAGGAGCCTGTACTTCACAAGAAGAGTGCAACCACTCCAAAGAAAAAGCCTCCTGATAGAGAGCTCGAATAAGGGGCGGTCATCACAAGACCCACGCCAGGCCCAAAGCCTCAAGAGGAGACCGCCCCAAGCCAACTGCTGCAAAAGGCTAACGCACTCGAGGCCCAGGAGGAGCGTTGCGAGGCCACGTCCCTCAAGGACAAGTCCCTCGAGGGCAAGAGCCTCGAGGCCAAGTCCCCCGAGGCCAAGTCCCTCGAGGCCACCTCCCTTGAGGCCAAGTCCCCCGAGGCCAAGTCCCTCGAGGCCAAGTCCCTCGAGGCCACATCCCTCGAGGCCCAGGACAAGCCCCTTGAAGCCAACCCCATCAAGGGTCAAGCTGGGCCAACTCAGGAGAAAGACGCCAAGGAAACAGGAACTACCCTCGTCGAGCACCCAGTTTACTTCGTCAGCACAATACTGCGTGATGCAGCATCGCGGTACCCGATGCAGCAGAAGCTTCTCCTCGCACTCCTCATCGCCTCAAGAAAGCTGCGGCACTACTTCCAGGGGCACCCCATCACGGTGGTAACCTCTTTCCCGCTGGAGCAAATTCTGCGCAAGCCAAATGCAACAGATCGTGTCGCGGGATGGAACATCGAGCTACAGCCATTCAATTTGCGCTTCGATACCACAAGGGTAATCAAAGGAAGAGCGCTGGCAGAGTTCGTCGCCGAATGGACAGATCCAACCCCTGAAGAGCCCAAGCATAATGACACAATCTCGTTCCTATGTGAACTTAGCGCTTCGGCGCCGCTTAGAAAAAAAAAACGTTTTTGGGGGTTTTTTTATTTACGCATTACTATTGTTGAAGTGTGCGCCTATATCTCTCCACATGCGTACCTCGCGAGCGGGGGCTGAGTACGGTGCCAGTGCCTCAAATGACACACCAGCAACACTGCAAAATCCAAGAGTGTGATCTCTGGCTAGAGGGCAATTCCCCACAAACAAGCCATCTCCACAGAGGACCTTGGTACTTACTCTCCTCGCAAGGAACGCCTGAGGGGACCTATAAGCGCGCACGATCTCTTGATTCGTGTTCTAGCGTTTGGGTTCGCCCCTCCAATAGCCGCAGGGAAGATTTCCCCCGCGAGCCTGAAAGGCCTCCACAGGAGCGACCCCTCAAGTGGGCAACCTTGCCAGGCAAAATGCCTCCTCAGGAGCGATCCCTCAAGTGGGCAACCTCACCAGGCAATGTGCCTTCTCAGGAGCGACCCCTCAAGCGGGCAACCTCGCCAGGCAAAAGGCCTCCACAGGAGCAACCCCTCAAGCGGGCAACCTCGCCAGGCAAAAGGCCTCCACAGGAGCAACCCCTCAAGTGGGCAATCTCGCCAAGCGAACAACCTTCGCAGATCAGAAACCTCGAGAAGCTAAGTCTTGCACCCACGCTTTAAGAGCGTTTTTCTCTCCATAGCGCACGTCTCTGCCCCTCGAGCGACTTCGCTTTCCCTTACGCTTCATGGACTACTCGCACGTCTAAGGGGGGGCACTTGAGCATCGTGACTCAAGGATCTTACCTCTCCTAGGCCTAAACTCCTCCTTGGCCTTGCGGAGCCATTGCTCCCGCGGACCGAGGTGGCGGAGTCATGGCATGAAGAGATGGGACCTAACGACGCAGAGAACAAATAGACATGAAGATGAGTCCAAAGAGACCTCAAGAGTGGTAGACGAGCTCGAATTTAATCAGAAATTAAAAGTATAGTATAGGCCAAAAGGTCTTAAGGTGTTTAAAAGCATACAGCTGGTGCAGATACAAACGCTCGCAGGCACAATGGAGGATGGTTCAATGAGAAGCAGCGCCATCTTGGACCTCTTCCGCGGCGGCCTCGTCGGACTCGGCAGAGCAGGCCTCCTCCTCGCTGTCCTTCGGCGTAGCTTCCGCGCGCCTGAAGCGGTTGCAGAAGGCGTCCACCTGCCCGCGGAGGGAACTTGAGACCCGTTGTGCGTCCTCGCCTTGGGCGGCTTCGGTCACAGAACCCAGGTCGAAGCCTGGCGAGAGAAGCTTGAGGTTGGTGAAGATGCGGTCCGCCACCACCCCCAAGAGCTGCCGACTCTCGTCCTCGATCATATCCCGAAGCTCGGCGACGGGACCCTCAAGCGCAACGAAGAGCTTCTCGAAGTAGACCAAGTACATGGCCACGTCGCCGCGGCCCCGGACGTCGGTGTGCGGCGCATCTGGTCCTAGCTGCGAAGCCAGCTCGTTGCCACGAGCAACCAGCGCCTCGAACATACGCTCGCGCTGCTTCGTGAGTCCCCGAGCCGCGTTGGCGGAGTCCGAGGCCTCCGCCGCCCGCTGCATCGCTGGGGCTACCTTCTCCTCCACGTCCTTGGCGAGGGAGTTGAGGTTGTGGACAGCCTTGGTGCGAGCCTCCTCCGCCCGGCGGCGGCCGTCCTTAGCGCGAGTAAGACGGGCCTCCAGCTTGGAGTTGGCTTTCTCGAGCTCGGCGATCTTCCGAGCGTCCGCGGCGTGCTTGGCCTTGAAGCGGTCCTCCTGCGCCTGGGCCATGTCGCGGTACTTTTGGGAAGTGGACCTGCAGAACTGCTTCTCGCGCTCCGCGAGACCGTCTTCGGCCTCCTTTTTCTTCTCGGCGAAGCGTCGCTCGAAGCGCTCATAAGCCACCTTCTGGGCAGCAACGTTGTCCTCGTACTTCTGGGTCGCCTGGGCCAGCTCGCCCTCTCGCTCCTCGAGGGCCTCGCGCTGAGCAGCCAGGTCCTTCTCCGCTTGGAGGCGCTGCTCCTCGCGCTGCTGCAGCTCCTTCTCCTTGAAGACCAGCAGCTGCTCGTGCTCGGCAAAGGCCTTGCGGTCTTTCTCCAGAGCAGCCGATGCGGCCTGATGGGTGGAGAGCAGTTGATCCTCCAGCGGGCCCAGCTCGCGGCGCTTCTGCGCCAACGAGCCCTCCATCGCCTCGCGTTCCGCCCTGACCTCGCGCAGGAGCTTCGCCGCGGTGTCGTGTTCCGCCTGGAGGGGTTGGAGCAGCTCTGCAGCATCGCGGATGGCCGCCTCACGGGTCTCCTTGACGAAGGTGGTGGCTTCCTCGCGGGCGGCCTGCAGCGCCAAGTCTTCCTGCCGGCGCGTCTCGACCGCCGCGTGGATGGACTCCCATGATTTCGCCAGCTCCTTCTGCTGCTGAGCGAGCCATACGCCCCCAAGGGCGAGGTGCGCCTCCAAGCCCTCCAGGGACTCCCTCACGAGACCAAAGGCGCCTCACGACGCCCCGCGCTCCAGTCCCAGCCACGGAGCACCAGGTCTCGGCTCGCAGAAGTGCCAGCCTCGGCGTCGAGTCCGGCAGGACCGACCTCGGGAAGGGCAAGGGGGCTGGCTTGAGTCCCGCCGGAGCCCACGCCCACGCCCCCTTCAGGCCCTGCAGCCGTGAGGCGATCCTTGCCTCCAGCCTGGCGCGGAGAAGAGGAGGAACCGTCCCCGGCAGACGCGCCCGCGCCCGACGGCGCCTCGAAGGCCTCCATCACGGGCTGCGCAGAGGCGTTGGGCGCAAATGAGGCAGCAGGCACGCCCGGAGGCGTCGACATGCGTGGCGGTGTCGGCTCGCGTGGCGGAGTGACCTCGCGCGGCGGCCTCGGCTCGCGTGGCGAAGTGACCTCGCGCGGAGGCGTAGCCGCACGGGGCGGAGTGACCTCGCGCGAAGGCGTAGCCGCGCGAGGCGGAGTGGTGCACTGTAACATCCCAACATTTTATAATATTCAAAAATCACTAAAATTTAAAACTTTTCTTTTTATTAAAATAAAATATTAAATGTATAAGGAAACCAACTATGAAAGACTTCAAACATGAGTTAATATTTCAAATGTCAAAGTTTTAACATTATATTATCCCCTGTATTTCAAAAGACTTTAAAATGTAAATTGACAAATATTTTACAAACTACAATCCATTTTATTTTAAGTAAATAGTTTACTTATAAGAAATTGAATTCAACCACTTTCCAAAGATGTTATATAAGATTTTAAGTAAATAGTTTACTTATATTCTATATAAGGAAATGAATTAAATCTAAAAACCTTTCCAAAGATGTTATGAAGTTTTCAAATGATTTATCATAATGTAAAACTTAATGGTGCACAAAATAAAATTGAATTAAAACTTGAATCCATTATAATTTCTATTACTTTAAAAATATTTATATTATGTTATTCTACTCTTATGCCAAAATAAAGATGAATAATTACAGTAAAATGAGTTTTAATAACTCTATTTCAAACATATTTGAATGTGGGTATTTTACAAATTTTATTTAGCAAAAATAAAATTTAATTAAGTTATAAATTCAAAATTGATATTAAGTATCAATTTTGTATTAAACCAACATTTCAAATTTATTAATTTTAAAAAGTTCTCAAAACATACCCACAACTGGTTTAACAGCAAGAGATTATTTTTACAAATTTTTAGAAATTAATTTGACATCATTTGGACAAATAAATCAAAAGATATTAATAGATTGGAATAAAACAAAAAGAAAATAACAGGATGACGTCAGCGATGACGTCATCGTCTCTCACCTCCGTCCGGGATTTTCTCCCGAGAATTTCATCTCCGATTCGTTCCAAATCCGAGCGATCCGTGCGCGGGTTGTTGCTCCCGGGTGCGTCTACAAGTAGCCCTCCCCCTCCTCCGCATTTCCCCTCTCGCTCCAAACCTAACCGCGCCGCCAGGCCGTTCCAGTCTCTCGCCGGAGTACATCCAGGCCGCCGCCATTTTTCACTGATCTCGCGACAAGGTGAACACTTCCCTGCCCGAGACCGCGCTCCTCGTCTCTCCTTTGTTGTTGCGCACCTCCTCATGCCTTAGGGCTATAATTTTGTGCAGCCGAACGTCCAATCCATGCACGAACCAGAGTGACCGGAGCCACCGCGCCTCCATCCACTCCTCCACGGCGTTCCAAGAAGAGAGACTCACCACCGACCTCTCCATCGCCTCCGCCTTGCCCAGCCGCACCTCTACTCCACCTCCACAAGCCCCGGGAGGAACTGAAACGACTGGAGCGTCCACGCCGAGCCGCCGGCGCCGTCGTCCGCGCCATCTCCGGCGAGCTACGCCGCCCACGGTATGGTCAAACGTTCCCAGCCGTCCAATCCAATCTCAACGTCTTAGATTAGATGTCGCAGACGAATCGGTACGATTTGATCTGGACCGTCAGATCCAGATCTGACGGCCCAGATCTGTTGACTTATCCAGTCAGCGCCTGCGTGGCAGCCACGTCAACGCCACGTCACTGCCCAGTCAGCTGCCACGTGGAAAATGATTTCCTTAATTAAATTTAATTGGCAGTTTTACAGAAACACCCCTGCTACTTAGATCTGTCACAACTTTTTAACCACAACTCCAAATTTAATAATTTATATATATTTGGAAAGCTCTTGACATGTAGAATATTTTGGATCTGACAAAATTCAAATTTGACTTAGTATAGAATATTTAAAATTCAAATGGGGAATTTGAGTATATTTGTAATAACTTTAAATCTATAAATCCAAAAATTGCAAATAAATATGTTTTAGAAACTTTAGAATATTTGTAAAGTAATGCTACTGCTATAAAATATTTTTGAGTAATTTTTGAATGGTTTCATAGTTGTGTGTTTAAATGGAATAGTTTGACTAATTTTGAAATAACTTTTAATAGAAACATTATTTTTGATTAAATCCAATTGCAATAGATTTAATTAAATGCTCTCTGTCTATTAACACTAATTATAAAATTTTGTTATAAAAATTTAGTCATAGGAAACTTTAATCTTATAATTATTCCTTTTATTATATTTTCCAAAATCAGAAATTAATTAAATTGCATTTATAAATTCATGCATATTTATAAAGAAATCACAAAAGTTATTTTTAGGTTTCTTGTGATTTAAAAATTTCTTTTCATTCATAGCATATTTTATTCTCATAGGAAAACCCCTCTTCATTAGTTTTCTCTAAGTTAGGATTATTTTCAAACTTAGTATTTTGGGAAAAGTGCTATACACTTAGACACTTAGTAATCTTCAACATGGAGCTGGAAGACCAATGAAGGACTTAGCCAAAAACAAGACTTCAGAAGTATCTCCAAGAAGTAGAAGCACTTAGAAGAAAAGTGAGAAGAAGTTCAAGAAGGCCAACCTCCCCTTTTATTCTCTAAGTCTTTCTCTCTGTCCTTTCTTCTCCTCTGAGACTTCATGAAGACTAAGTAAATCCAAGACCAGCCTCGAGGATACAAGAACCACCAAGTCTGAAGATCAAAACTTCAATCAAGACATCATCAAGGAGAATATTACAAGTCTGGAGATGAAGCCTGGAGGACAACCACATCTTTCTTTCTATCTTTTCCCTCTTTCCTAATCTTGTCTTTTAGACTTAAACAAATTTTGATCATGATGTTATCATCTTGAAGTTGTTGGATCCTAGCGGCATAGTGGGATGAAGCGGCCTGGAAACAAACCTTACATGTCCACGTACATGAGACCTGTTCCACAATATAAGTGGCTGGCCGGGTGTATGTCTCTCTCACTTTAGCGAATATCCAATTTACAAAGAGTTGATAGTAATTGTTGATCACCTTATAGACTTAGTATTTTTTCTCTAAGTATTTGGCACATCATGGCTAAGCCATTAGAGTGCTTGTTTAAAGATGATATAAAACAAAGTATTTTTATCCAACTTAAGACCTTAGTCCTTAGTCATTCTTGACCCACCTATTTGCCTTGCATTAACTTAAAAGATTTTCATGGCATGAAAAAGTATTTCTAGCCCTTAGGAATATTTTGCACATCATGCATAAACATATTTCCTTAGAAAGTTTTATAAAACTTATTTATTCATCTAGTATGTGTTTGTATGCATTGTGGAGTTGTGCTTGCTGTTGATTGTTGTATTGTTGCTTGTCTATACTGTTAGATTGAACGGAGAGTCCCGAGTATCGTTGAAAAGAGTTGTGAACAACGACAACATTCAAAGGCAAGTGGCACACCTCATAAACTTCCTATTATTTCTATATGCATTACTTAGTGTATTTTTATATGCATGTGTTGCGATGCTAAACCTGTGTAGAATCCCTTATACCTGTGTCTAGGTTCCTATGCAATACTTAGTAGAATTATTGATGCTATGCAAATGTTGTTTTGTGAAAATCTAAATTCTACTAAGTTAAGAATGAAACACCTGGGTGGTAAGTGGTTGCATGGTTTATGTTGAGTGGCTACTCAGGTCCATGTCTATGGTTCCTGGAGTATGTACACTTGTGAATGGCCACCCAGGAACCGAGGAATCTGAAGAACTCCGAGTGACGATTGCTTCCAGTGCAGCCATTGCCATATGGGCTTTGGCTTGATCAATTATGTTGCGTGGACTCTCTCCGGCTTGACAAGCAGATGTTGGGGGATGTTAGGTGGAACGGGTCAAGCCAGAGTGGGAGGGAAAATGCTTCTGAAAGATCTCGTCTCATTCTCTCCTTTCCTTATCACAAATGCTGTGTAAAGGATACCTTGGGTTGAATGGGTACAATGGTGAACGTGCACAACCTCTGCAGAGTGTAAAACTAAGTACTTAGCCGTGTCCCCGGTACGGACAATTTGAGCAGCTGATCACGGACGTCAACGGAGGATTCCACCATTCCAACTTCAGAAATAAAACTTGATGGGTGAACAAGGGAAGAGGAGATTTATGGTTTTCATGCCATACTCGTCTTGTTTTCAAGAAAAGTGTTTTTCAAAAGAGTAGGAAAATTGGCTTTATGCAAATTAGCCTTGAACTCCACCAGCCAAATATGCATATAGGCTTTAGAGTTATTCCATTAAGTGTCCACCATAGTGTCACTTGCCAGACTCCATTTTTAATGGAATCTGACCCACGTTGTTGCAATATTTTTCTTATTGCAGATTTTATCAGATGACGAGTGAGGTTTCGTAAAGGTTTCGAGTCTACAACCAACATGTTTTCGCCTGTGGCAGCATGAAAGTTATAGAGACTCACTGCTATTGTGTTTTCGCTGTGTACTTTTTCAATGCTAGCTTTATGCTATGCAACTTGTATTAAATACTTTGTAATTCTGGATCATCGATGTAATAAAATTGACGCCTTGTTGTGATATTACATCGTAACTGTGTGTGCAAATGAATCGATCCAGGGATTTGCACTATACACAGGTATCTGCCTTATTTAAAGTGCAGGTACGCTACAGATGGTATCAGAGCACTGTGTTGCCTGTAGGTTCGAAACCCTAGGTTTGGATAGAAATAGGTTTGACCATAGGATTGAAAATCTATTTTTCTTCACTTTTCTAAAAACAAATCTTTTCACTATGTCTTTCTCGTATTCTCATCTACTATCAACCTTCTAAAAACCTCTTATCTTTTTCTAGATGACCATGTTCTTATAGTCTAAGTCTGATTCTGCTGCTTCATATGGAAAAGCTACGATGCAACATAATGTTTTACATGCATGAAAGACCACTGAAGAACCAGGATACGACTAACACCTCGAAGATATTCAAGAACCCACGAAGGAAGTAGATTTGACCACCACTTAAATAGAACGACGATATCGTGTTAGTGTATTGATCATATCAATTTAGCTATATGACAATACTAGATTGTTTGTTTGTTGTGAACCTTGTTGCTTGATGGTTGTTAGATGTTGATTGATTATGTTATAGATTGGTTGCCTTGTTTTGTTTTATTGAACTAGGATTCCCCCATAAGTACAAATAATTCAACTCATTGCTTTCTAAACAAAACAGATGTCTCACCCCAATAACAACACCAATGATTTGCATACAACTATGCGACTACTATTAGAGAACCAGAGTCAGTTGTTGAAGACGATCAATGAGCAACTGCCTAAGATTGATCAAAACCATAGTGAATTTGAAGAGGACCTTATGACCAAACCAAAGGCATGCAAAACCTGTGGGGAGATAGGACATACGTCCCAAGAATGCACTGATGAGTGGCCCCATGGTCATACCAGCCATCTAGTTAAAGGATGCCTCACAAGTCAGGTTACTTGCTTCTTGTGTGAAGGAACAAACCATGTCCCAACCCAGTGTCAACTTTATCCCTTGGTGCAACAAGCTACCCAGCAAACCAAGGAAGGAATGCAACAGTCCCTCATGAAGACCCTGGAGGAACAAGGACATTGTCCATCGAACTGCAGAAAGGAGAAGATTGGTGAGGACACTGAACCAAATCATTGTCGAAGGACGATTGAAGCTCCTGTCCAGATGGATAATGAAGTGAGAGTAAAGTCACACCCGATGATATCCAAAAGTAACTCCAAGTGTTGCTTTAAGTGTAAAGGAGATCACCTGGCTCGAAGTTGTCACATCAAACGAGACTGGACTTCTTTAATTGAGATAGAATATGGCAAACAAGATTTGGAAGAACTTTTAGCCCTGGAAACACCTAAGAAGAAGAAGAAGAACTTAAGCGACGTAATTTGCTTCAAATGTAAGGGCAAGGGACATTATGCTGATAAGTGCCCAGAAAAGATGAAGGAGAAATGCCTTACCCGCCCGCACAAGAAAATCATCAGTCCCGTGACATGCCGCAGATGCCCTGAGTGGAAGAAGATTAAATCTCTCCAAGGAGCGAGTGGAAAACGTGAGTGCTAAAATTTCCGTATCCACCACATGCCATTGTATTTTGAATACTTGTACGCTTTACATCAGAGAAATAAACAAGATTACAGAAAATTTCTAGACCGACCACAAAAATTTCTTTTAAGGGTGGTAGCCACCTAGAGAATTCAAACCCAGTCGCTTAAACACAGAGATCTCAATCTATCTTTCTTTTCATCCTTCTAATCAGAAAAATCATTCGCTGCCAAGTTTTCAAGTTTCCATGTCAGAAATTTCATTTCCCAAAACATTCCGAGTTATCAGAATCAATCAAACAATTGCTTTGTCTTTCTAGCCTCTCCGAATCTCGGGGACGAGATTCCTTTTAAGGGTGGTAGTCTGTAACATCCCAACATTTTATAATATTCAAAAATCACTAAAATTTAAAACTTTTCTTTTTATTAAAATAAAATATTAAATGTATAAGGAAACCAACTATGACAGACTTCAAACATGAGTTAATATTTCAAATGTCACAGTTTTAACATTATATTATCCCCTGTATTTCAAAAGACTTTAAAATGTAAATTGACAAATATTTTACAAACTACAATCCATTTTATTTTAAGTAAATAGTTTACTTATAAGAAATTGAATTCAACCACTTAGTCATATTTATTCATAAATTCACAAATTATTGAAAAATGGTGTTAGTTACCAAATGGTTTTCATTCTCTCAACTAAGTTCAAAACATGGTATTAAAATTTCAATGCTGTAGATCATTTATTTTCAAAGCATGAAATGATTAATATATTCTATATAAGGAAATGAATTAAATCTAAAAACCTTTCCAAAGATGTTATGAAGTTTTCAAATGATTTATCATAATGTAAAACTTAATGGTGCACAAAATAAAATTGAATTAAAACTTGAATCCATTATAATTTCTATTACTTTAAAAATATTTATATTATGTTATTCTACTCTTATGCCAAAATAAAGATGAATAATTACAGTAAAATGAGTTTTAATATCTCTATTTCAAACATATTTGAATGTGGGTATTTTACAAATTTTATTTAGCAAAAAGAAAATTTAATTAAGTTATAAATTCAAAAATTGATATTAAGTATCAATTTTGTATTAAACCAACATTTCAAATTTATTAATTTTAAAAAGTTCTCAAAACATACCCACAACTGGTTTAACAGCAAGAGATTATTTTTACAAATTTTTAGAAATTAATTTGACATCATTTGGACAAATAAATCAAAAGATATGAATAAATTGGAATAAAACAAAAAGAAAATAACGGGATGACGTCAGCGATGACGTCATCGTCTCTAACCTCCGTCCGGGATTTTCTCCCGAGAATTTCATCTCCGATTCGTTCCAAATCCGAGCGATCCGTGCGCGGGTTGTTGCTCCCGGGTGCGTCTACAAGTAGCCCTCCCCCTCCTCCGCATTTCCCCTCTCGCTCCAAACCTAACCGCGCCGCCAGACCGTTCCAGTCTCTCGCCGGAGTACATCCAGGCCGCCGCCGTTTTTCACTGATCTCGCAACAAGGTGAGCACTTCCCCGCCCGAGACCGCGCTCCTCGTCTCTCCTTTATTGTTGCGCACCTCCTCATGCCTTAGGGCTATAATTTTGTGCAGCCGAACGTCCAATCCATGCACGAACCAGAGTGACCGGAGCCACCGCGCCTCCATCCACTCCTCCACGGCGTTCCAAGAAGAGAGACTCACCACCGACCTCTCCATCGCCTCCGCCTTGCCCAGCCGCACCTCTACGCCACCTCCACAAGCCCGGGGAGGAACTGAAACGACTGGAGCGTCCACGCCGAGCCGCCGGCGCCGTCGTCCGCGCCATCTCCGGCGAGCTGCGCCGCCCACGGTATGGTCAACCGTTCCCAGCCGTCCGATCCAATCTCAACGGCTTAGATTAGATGTCGCAGACGAATCGGTACGATTTGATCTGGACCGTCAGATCCAGATCTGACGGCCCAGATCTGTTGACTTATCCAGTCATCGCCTGCGTGGCAGCCACGTCAACGCCACGTCACTGCCCAGTCAGCTGCCATGTGGAAAATGATTTCCTTAATTAAATTTAATTGGCAGTTTTACAGAAACACCCCTGCCACTTAGATCTGTCACAACTTTTTAACCACAACTCCCAATTTAATAATTTTTATATATTTGGAAAGCTCTTGACATGTAGAATATTTTGGATCTGACAAAATTCAAATTTGACTTAGTATAAAATATTTAAAATTCAAATGGGGAATTTGAGTATATTTGTAATAACTTTAAATCTATAAATCCAAAAATTGCAAATAAATATGTTTTAGAAACTTTAGCATATTTGTAAAGTAATGCTACTGCTATAAAATATTTTCGAGTTATTTTTGAATGGTTTCATAGTTGTGTGTTTAAATTGAATAGTTTGACTAATTTTGAAATAACTTTTAATAGAAACATTATTTTTGATTAAATCCAATTGCAATAGATTTAATTAAATGCTCTCTGTCTATTAACACTAATTATAAAATTTTGTTATAAAAATTTAGTCATAGGAAACTTTAATCTTATAATTATTCCTTTTATTATATTTTCCAAAATCAGAAATTAATTAAATTGCATTTATAAATTCATGCATATTTATAAAGAAATCACAAAAGTTATTTTTATGTTTCTTGTGATTTAAAAATTTCATTTCATTCATAGCATATTTTATTCTCATAGGAAAACCCCTCTTCATTAGTTTTCTCTAAGTTAGGATTATTTTCAAACTTAGTATTTTGGGAAAAGTGCTATACACTTAGACACTTAGTAATCTTCAACATGGAGCTGGAAGACCAATGAAGGACTTAGCCAAAAACAAGACTTCAGAAGTATCTCCAAGAAGTAGAAGCACTTAGAAGAAAAGTGAGAAGAAGTTCAAGAAGGCCAACCTCCCCTTTTATTCTCTAAGTCTTTCTCTCTGTCCTTTCTTCTCCTCTGAGACTTCATGAAGACTAAGTAAATCCAAGACCAGCCTCGAGGATACAAGAACCACCAAGTCTGAAGATCAAAACTTCAATCAAGACATCATCAAGGAGAATATTACAAGTCTGGAGATGAAGCCTGGAGGACAACCACATCTTTCTTTCTATCTTTTCCCTCTTTCCTAATCTTGTCTTTTAGACTTAAACAAATTTTGATCATGATGTTATCATCTTGAAGTTGTTGGATCCTAGCGGCATAGTGGGATGAAGCGGCCTGGAAACAAACCTTACATGTCCACGTACATGAGACCTGTTCCACAATATAAGTGGCTGGCCGGGTGTATGTCTCTCTCACTTTAGCGAATATCCAATTTACAAAGAGTTGATAGTAATTGTTGATCACCTTATAGACTTAGTATTTTTTCTCTAAGTATTTGGCACATCATGGCTAAGCCATTAGAGTGCTTGTTTAAAGATGATATAAAACAAAGTATTTTTATCCAACTTTAGACCTTAGTCCTTAGTCATTCTTGTCTTTCACATTTGACTTAAAAAATTTTGATCATGATATTATCATCTTGAAGTTGTTGGATCCTAGCGGCATAGTGAGATGAAGCGGCCTGGAAACAAACCTTACATGTCCACGTACATGAGACCTGTTCCACAATTTAAGTGGCTGGTCGGGTGTCTGTCTCTCTCACTTTAGCGAATATACAATTTACAAAGAGTTGATAATAATTGTTGATCACCTCGAAGAATAGAGCTGGTATTTTCTCTAAGTATTTTGCACATCATGGCTAAGCCATTAGAGTGCTTGTTTCAAGAAGATATAAAACAAAGTATGTTTATCCAACTTTAGACCTTAGTCCTTAGTCATTCTTGAACCACCTATTTGCCTTACAATAACTTAAAAGATTTTCATGGCATGAAAAAGTATTTCTAGCCCTTAGGAATATTTTGCACATCATGCATAAACATATTTCCTTAGAAAGTTTTATAAAACTTATTTATTCATCTAGTATGTGTTTGTATGCATTGTGGAGTTGTGCTTGCTGTTGATTGTTGTATTGTTGCTTGTCTATACTGTTAGATTGAACGGAGAGTCCCGAGTATCGTTGAAAAGAGTTGTGAACAACGACAACATTCAAAGGCAAGTGGCACACCTCATAAACTTCTTATTATTTCTATATGCAGTACTTAGTGTATTTTTATATGCATGTGTTGCTATGCTAAACCTGTGTAGAATCCCTTATACCTGTGTCTAGGTTCCTATGCAATACTTAGTAGAATTATTGATGCTATGCAAATGTTGTTTTGTGAAAATCTAAATTCTACTAAGTTAAGAATGAAACACCTGGGTGGTAAGTGGTTGCATGGTTTATGTTGAGTGGCTACTCAGGTCCATGTCTATGGTTCCTGGAGTATGTACACTTGTGAATGGCCACCCAGGAACCGAAGAATCTGAAGAACTCCGAGTGACGATTGCTTCCAGTGCAGCCATTGCCATATGGGCTCTGGCTTGATCAATTATGTTGCGTGGACTCCCTCCGGCTTGACAAGCAGATGTAGGGGGATGTTAGGTGGAACGGGTCAAGCCAGAGTGGGAGGGAAAATGCTTCTGAAAGATCTCGTCTCATTCTCTCCTTTGCTTATCACAAATGGTGTGTAAAGGATACCTTGGGTTGAATGGGTACAATGGTGAACGTGCACAACCTCTGCAGAGTGTAAAACTAAGTACTTAGCCGTGTCCCCGGTACGGACAATTTGAGCAGCTGATCACGGACGTCAACGGAGGATTCCACCATTCCAACTTCAGAAATAAAACTTGATGGGTGAACAAGGGAAGAGGAGATTTATGATTTTCATGCCATACTCGTCTTGTTTTCAAGAAAAGTGTTTTTCAAAAGAGTAGGAAAAATTGGCTTTATGCAAATTAGCCTTGAACTCCACCAGCCAAATATGCATATAGGCTTTAGAGTTATTCCATTAAGTGTCCACCATAGTGTCACTTGCCAGACTCAGTTTTTAATGGAATCTGACCCACGTTGTTGCAATATTTTTCTTATTGCAGATTTTATCAGATGACGAGTGAGGTTTCGTAAAGGTTTCGAGTCTACAACCAACATGTTTTCGCCTGTGGCAGCATGAAAGTTATAGAGACTCACTGCTATTGTGTTTCCGCTGTGTACTTTTTCAATGCTAGCTTTATGCTATGCAACTTGTATTAAATACTTTGTAATTCTGGATCTTCGATGTAATAAAATTGACGCCTTGTTGTGATATTACATCGTAACTGTGTGTGCAAATGAATCGATCCAGGGATTTGCACTATTCACAGGTATCTGCCTTATTTAAAGTGCAGGTACGCTACACGCAGAAGTCCTCGCCTCCGAGCCCTCCACCAACGGAGACTTACGCGGCGCTGCAGGAGCGTCTGGTCCTACGGCGCTCTCCTTCTCAGGTGGACCAGCCGCCCCCGTGAGAGGCGCCGTCGTTTCTACTCGAGGCTCCTCCTCAAGGGGGACCGTTGGCGCTGCCCCCTCAGGCCTCGCGGCCTCGTTAGTCACGGCCCCTGCCGTGGCGGACTTCACCTCGGACGTCTTGCGGAGCCGGCGGCGCTTGGCAGGCGCAGGTCCGCTATCAAGAGTGCAGGGAAAAACTTCAACAAAAGATGAGGTGGAATTAGAAATCAAAAGGGCAAACGACGTCATGCTGACGTCAGCCGACCTTCTTCAACCTCCGGCCGAGATTTCCGCCGCGATTACTTTCCAAAATCCAGCGAGATTAGCGCAAATTCTGTTCCCTCCTCCTGCCCTATAAAGCCCCCAACTCCTGCCGCACCTTTCCCCTCTTTCGCCCTCTCAAAAACGCGCCGCCAGGCCGCTCAAAAAGCTCGCCGGAGCTCCGTACGGAAGGTCGCCGGCGTCCCGTACTCCTCCGTCGGCGAGTCCGCGCCACCAGAGGATACTCCGCGAGACGCCATCGCCTCTGTAGTCTTCGCCGCGCCGAGCCGCACCCCGTGGTGGTCTTTCCCGCGCGAAGGTACCACCGGGACGTCGAGTCCGTCCGAACCCGAGGCCGCGCCGCCGTATTCGTCGCCGCCGGTGACCACTGCGCCGCCACGGTATGGACCAAACTCCCAGCGCCGTCCGATCTAAATTGTTAGGTCCAGATTAGATCCAGCCGTTTTGAATCGGTATGTCTTTAGATCCGTCCGATTTGGATCTGACGATCCAGAATTAAATAAGCCGAGCCGAGCCGAGCCGCGTTTCGGCTAAGCCAAGCCCAAGCCGAGCCCGAGCCATCCAATCCGATCGCGCCACGTGTCTCTGGATTTCTGTCTTATTTTCCGAATAAAATGAAATAGCAATTTTACAGAAAAGCCCCTATAGTTCAAACCTTCATAACTTTTTAACCACAACTCCAAATTTAATAATTTTTATATATTTGGAAAGCCCTTGACATGTAGAATATTTTAGAACTACCAAAATTCAAATTTGACTTAGTTTAAAACACTCAAATTCCAAATGGTGAACTTGAGTATTTTTGTCATAACTTTAAATCTGTAAATTCAAAAATTGCAAATAAAATTGTTTTAGAGGCTTTGGAATATTTCTAAATTAATGCCACTGCTATAAAATATTTTTGAGTAATATTGGAATGAAATAATAGTTATATATTAAATTTGACTAGTTTGAGTTTTTCAACATAACTATTAATAGAAATATTGTTTTTGATTAAATCAAATTGCAATAAATGTAATTAAATGCCCCTGTCTATTAACACTAAATATAAAACTTTGTTATAAAATTTAATCATAGAAAACTTTAATCTTATAATTATTCCTTTTATTCTATTTTCCAAAATAGAAGTTAATTAAATTGCATTTATAAATTCATGCATAGTTATAAAGAAATCACAAAAGTTATTTTGATGTTTCTTGTGATTAAAAATTTCATTTCATTCATAGCATATTTTATTTTGTAGATATAATTCTCATAGGAAAACCCCTCTTCATTGCTTCCTCTAAGTTAGGATTATTTTCAACTTAGCATTTTGGTAAAGTGTTATACACTTAGACACTTAGGATTTTCAAGATGGAGCTAGAAGGCCATTGAAGGACTTAGCCAAAACAAGACTCCAGAAGTATCTTCAAGGAGTAGAAGCACTTAGAAGAAAAGCAAGAAGAAGTTCAAGAAGACAAACCTCCTTTATTTTCTAAGTCTTTCTTGCTCTCTCTCTCTCTCTTCTTCCTTCTTATATGAGACTTCATGAAGACTAATTTAATTCCAAGACCAGCCTCGGTTATACAAGAATCATCAAGTCTGAAGATTCATCAAGACTACCAGGAATTCAATCAAGACATCATCCAGAAGAAGGTTACAAGTCTGGAGATGAAGCCTGGAAGACTAACTACATCTTTATTTCCTTCTTTCCCTCTTTCCTAATCTTGTCTTTTAGACTTAAACAAATTTTGATCATGATGTTATCATCTTTGAAGTTTGTTGGATCCTAGCAGCATTGTGAGATGAAGCGGCCTGGAGACAAACCTTACATGTCCACGTACATGAGACCTGTTCCACAATTTAAGTGGCTGGCCGGGTGTTTGTCTCTCTCACTATAGTGAATGTCCAATTTACAAAGAGTTGATAATAATTGTTGATCATCTTGAAGAAATGAATTAGTATTTTCTCTAAATATTTCTACACATCAAGACTAAGCCATTAGAGGGCTTATTCAAGATGATATAAAACAAAATATTTTATTCAACTTATGACTTTAGTCCTTAGTCATTTTTGACCAACACATTTCCTTGCATTAAGTTAAAAGATTTTCATGGCATGACATGCATCTCTAGTCCTTAAAAATAATTTGCATATCATGCATGACATGTTTTCCTTAGAAGTTATGAAACTTTTTTGTTCATTATGTATGCTTGTATGTGTTGTGTTGTTTTGTTTTATGATTGTTGTATTGTTGTTTGTTTATATTGTTTAGACTGAACGGAGAGTTCCGAGTAGTGTTGAAAAGAGTTTGTGAACAACGACAACATTCAAAGGCAAGTGGCACACCTCATAAACTTCCTATTATTTCTATATGCATTACTTAGTGTATTTTTATATGCATGTGTAGGATAGTATTGCTATGCTAAACCTGTGTAGAATTCCCTTACTCCTGTGTCTAGGTTCCTATATCATACTTAGCAGAAATATTGATGCTATGCAAATGATGAAAAGTTTTACAAAATGTTAAGTGACTACTCAGGGCTGTGCTCATGGTTGTCATCGCCTAGGATGAATTTCTATTCTACTTAGGGCCGTGAGCATGGTGGTTGTCAACCTGGGAGTACACATCCACTAAGTTAATGAAACACCTGGGTGGATTGGTTGAATGGTTTATGTTGAGTGGCTACTCAGGACTGTGCTTGTGGTTGTCTTCGCCTAAGGTAGTTTCTACTATACTTGGGGCCATGAGCATGGGGGTTGTCAACCTGAGAGTGCACTTGTGGATGGCCACCCAGGGAACCGAGGAATCTGAAGAACTCCGAGTGACGATTGCTTCCAGTGCAGCCATTGCCATATGGGCTCTGGCTTGATCAATTATGTTGCGTGGACTCTCTCCGTCTTGACAAGCAGATGTAGGGGGATGTTAGGTGGAACGGGTCAAGCCAGAGTGGGAGGGAAAATGCTTCTGAAAGATCTCGTCTCATTCTTCTCCTTTCCTTATCACTTATGGTGTGTAAAGGATAATTTGGGTTGAATGAGTACAATGGTGAACGTGCACAACCTCTGCAGAGTGTAAAACTAAGTACTTAGCCGTGTCCCCGGTACGGACAATTTGAGCAGCTGATCACGGACGTCAACGGAGGATTCCATCATTCCAACTTCAGAAATAAAACTTGATGGGTGAACAAGGGAAGATGAGATTTATGGTTTTCATGCCATACTCGTCTTGATTTCAAGAAAAGTGTTTTCAAAAGAGTGGGAAAAATTGGCTTTATGCAAATTAGCCTTGAACTCCACCAGCCAAATATGCATATAGGCTTTAGAGTTATTCCATTAAGTGTCCACCATAGTGTCACTTGCCAGACTTCATTTTTAATGGAATCTGACCCACGTTGTTGCAATATTTTTCTTATTGCAGATTGTTCAGATGACGAGTGAGGTTTCGTTTATAGGTTTCGAGTCTACAACCAACATGTTTTCGCCTGTGGCAGCATGAAAGTGATAGAGACTCACTGCTATTGTATTTCCGCTGTGTACTGTTTCAAAGCTTGCTTTATGCTTTGCAACTTGTAATGAATATTTTGTAAGTCTAGATCATCGATGTAATAAAATTGATACTTTGTTGTGATATTACATCGTAAACTGTGTGTGCAAACGAATCGATCCAGGGATTTGCACTATACACAGGTATCTGCCTTATTTAAAGTGCAGGTACGCTACATCAACTCTGTGCTGTAGCATCCGCAGAGGCGCCCAATCAGATCCTGCAGGACTAGATTGAGTCCTTTATCTTTGGAGTCGCTAACCATTTTAATCTCCAGTGGGGCTCTTCTCCACGTCCTGGCTGTGTTGTTTTTATTCCCTGGCAACCTTCTTAAACTTCTTCAGGATGAAACCCTTGACTTGGGGTAGTGGTAACCCTATCTTTTCGCCGATGTCTAGGAGGTAGCATCCAAAACGGGTGTTCTCGAAGTCCTCCGCGGTGGTGAAGTGGAAGCTCGTCATCCTTTAGGTAGAAGAAGAAGAATTTAAAACAGGAAAAGCATAATGTAAGGGGGGACTAGTCATAGTGTGAATTATTTAGAAAATACTGAGTCAAATCTTGAGATGATCAACGGATATTAACAACTCTTGGTAGATTGGATTTTCACTATAGTGAGAGAGACAGACACCCGGCCAGCCACTTATATTGTGGAACAAGTCTCATGTACGCGGACAAGTAAGGTTTGTCCCGGGCCGCTTCATCCCACTATGCCGCTAGAATTCAACATACTTCAAAGATGGTAACATTATGAACAAAAAGGGTTTACCAATCCTAGGGGTTCGAACCTACAGGCAACACTTTGCTCTGATACCATTTTGTAGCGCCCCATCTTTTATATAAAGATGGAACACCTGTGTTATGTGCTAGTCCCTGGATCACTGCTAGCACCACAGTACAAAATATAAAGTATCATTGCATAAGTATTAAATTACTACAACGAGATCCAAAAATAATAGCCAATTATGGCTTTATTACAATTTGCATAGCCATGAAGGTTAGCTAAAGTTCAGAGTTCACAACGAAAACAAATAACAATGAGGCTCATCTTCAAGCATGCGCCACAGGCAGACATGTTGGGTGTAGACTCGAGTCCAAACTCATTCCTCATCAGAATTACCTGCACATTTGAATATGCAGCCCCCAAAGGAGGTCAATACAATGAAGTATTGGCAAGTGACTATGGTGGATAAATTATGGCAAGTCTAATTCTATATGCATATTTGGCTTGGTGGAGTTGTAGGCTATTTTGTAGAAAGCAAGTTTTCTCCCATCTTTTGTAAAACAATTTTGTTTCTCAAGGACTTGGCACCAAGGGATAAAGCCCAAGTGCACCAACAATTCTTTCCTTAGTCAAATTTTACTTTATGAAAACAATGTTGAGATTCTTCCGCCCATCCTTGTCCAGCTGCTCGAAGTAGTCCATTTCCGGGGACACGGCTGAGTACTCAGATTGTCGACTCTGCAGAGGTTGTGCACTTTCACCTTTAGACTCAATTAACCCAAACATCCTATACACGCGGAGTGTATTAACGAAAGGAGAGAATTGAGACAAGAACTTTCAGAAGAAGAATGCAACCATACTAGCAAGACCCGTTCCAACTACCAACTCTACATCTGCTTGTCAAGCTGACAGGTTACACCCTCACAACTTAGTTATTCTAGACAGAGCCCATTGTCAAAAGGCTGCACGGGAAGCTTCTAAACTTGGAGGAACTTGGTAATCTCTTCGTTCCTGGGTGGCCGTCCACAAGTGTACTTCTGGATAACAACCACCATGCTCATGGCCCTAAGTAGAATAGATATTCATCCTAGGCGACGACAACCACAAGCATAGTCCCAAAAGTCACTCAACATAAACCATAACAACCAATTCCACCCAGAAGTGTATTTTAGATTTTTAACACTTAGAAACATTTCTATAACATGGCAAACATTTTAATAGCATAGCTAAGCAACTAATAAAAAATTTCATGGCTGCTTAGGAGAAAGGGTGGCTACACACTACTAGGATATTTGTAAAATACAAACTAACTTAGTATTATAAAATAAATCAAAAATCCCTATCATGCACACTACTCAAAATATACTACATATGCATATAGAAAATATTGGGTAGTATATGAATGTCACTTGCCTTGGTAACAGGAGGAACAAGCACAGCAAGAATAACAATCACAAGCAAGTCCTTCCTCTTCTTCACAATCTAGCACAAGCAATGAATAAAATAAATACTAACACAATATCATCACAACACCAAACATAAACATGTATGCATGAATGATATGCTATGATGATGATAGGTCACCCTTTATTAATAATTTTTATCTTCTGTCATTAAATGAATGAAATATAATTTCTAGGTATTTCTTATTTAATTTATCAATTAAATAATTTTAATAATTTTAATGAATGAAATACAATCCTAAAAATATTAAACTTATTTCTAAATCATTTTTATTATTTAAGTTATTATTTTAATAGCCGAAATACTCCTCTGATAATTATACAAATTATAATTTGTAAAAAGGAAAAACAAATGATGTAGAAATAAACTTCATGAGCAGGGCTATCCGTGGATATAAAGTTTATCAAATTTGAACTTGTAGATCAAAAGTTATGAATTTTCTAAGTTTTGCATATTTTCTGTTTTATTTATAAAAATTCCTGAGAAAAAGAAATAACAGGGGCTACGTGGCGCGATCTTATTGGTCGGTACCGCTTCAACGCGGATTGGCTGCGAGAGCCGTCCTATCTAAATTAAAATGGACGCGCGGGATCTAATCGATCTAGATCCATCGGATCTAGATCCAACGGTCCACGATCCGTTGACCAAAAACGGGCGGCGCAGCCGCCGGAGTTCGCCCGACCGCGGCGGCGCCACGGCCGGCGTTGCTCGTTCTCACGTCCTACGGGACTACGGAACGAACGGGGCTTACCGAGGCGTAGCGGACGTCGGGGCGGAGTCGATGGCGCGGTGGTGGTCGTCGGCGTGGTCTTCTCCTCCTCGTGCAGCTCACCGGAGTTGCTTGCGGCGGCGATCTCCCTCAGGCGTGGACGAATACGACGTTCGGCTGAAAAACAACCCGCGAGACAACGTCAAAAACGTGTGCAACGAGGAGGGGGATCGAGGAGGGGCAAAGGCGAGCTCGGGGGTGGTCGGAGTACTCCGTACGGCGTGCTTTTCGGCGGCGGAGGTCCGAGCTCGCTCGCGAGCTGCCCGGCGGCGGAAGATTTAGGGTTTGGGTGCGGGGAGGTGCGGCGGAGGTGGGGGGTTAAATAGGGTGGCGCGGGGAGCAAGCCTCGCGCTGATTCCGCTCAGGAATCACGGCCGGTCGCCGATTTCGAATCGGGCGCGATCTCCGGCGGGGAGGAAGACGAAGCTGACAGGTGGGTCCCACCTGTCAGCGAGAGAAGGGGGGATTGGGCTGCGTGGGCTGGCTGGGCCACGTTCGGACGCGCGCGCGCGGTAGATAGCTAACAGGCCGGCCCGAAATCCTTTTCCTTTTAATGAAATTAATATCTGCTTTTAAATACTGATTTCAAAAATGATTTTTAAACCTACTCAAAACATTTCAGAAAAATTCATAAAAATATGTTTTGGAAAGGTTATTAAAAATGGAAACTTTTTACATTATACTTGCCCATAAATAAATTGATAAAAATAATATTTATTAAAAGGAGTTTAATAACACTTTATGGAATTGTAGGTTATTTATTCTTAAAATTTGATGTTTTATTTAATATTTTTGTGATGTAGATTTATATCTATTGATGAATGATGCATGGATGCAAAGTTTTAAATTTTGGCAAAATTTGGGATGTTACAGACTAACCCCCTTAAGAGGAAGCTCGCCCTCGAGCTTCGGAAAGGTCAGCAAATAGGTGTGGATGGTCTTCTCGGAGATCATCCTCTCGTTCTCAGGTGGCTTCTTCCTCGGAGTGATGATTCCACTGGACCTTGCAAAATTTGATGGTTTTGGTACGAGTGACTCTTTCTGCGGTCTGCAATATCTTGATGGGTTTCTCTACGTAGGTCGGGTCAATGATGACACTCGCAAGTACTTTCAAACGAAGAAAGGCCTTAGACAGGGTGACCCGTTATCGCCAATTCTATTTAATATAGTGGCTGATATGTTGGCTATCTTGATCGAACGTGCTAAATCTGAGGGTCAATTTGATGGAGTGATTCCACATCTTGTTGATGGTGGTTTATCGATCCTTGAATACGCTGATGATACAATTCTTTTTATGGAACATGACATCGAAAAACCTCGTAACCTAAAACTGATCTTGTCAGCTTTCGAGCTTCTTTCGGGTCTTACGATAAATTTCCATAAAATTGAATTGTTTTGGCGAGGCTCAAGAGGACGCCGCCTTGTACGCTGAACTTTTTGGCTGTCAACAAGGTCAATTTCCTATCAACTATTTGGGTATTCCGATTCATTATCGGAAACTCACAAATGTTGAATGGAAAAAGGTGGAAGAAAGACTTCAACTTCGGTTAAACAGTTGGAAAGGAAAACTCTTATCCCTAGGTGGAAGATTAGTACTCATAAACTCAGTGCTAACAAATAAGGTACTGTATATGATTTCTTTCTTTCAGTTGCCCAAATGAGTCTTGAAAAGGCTGGATTATTTCTGGTCTAGATTCTTTTAGCAAGGGGATTCTGAGAAGAAAAAATATCGTCTGACAAAATGGAGTGTGATTTGTTTCCCTAAAGACCAAGTAGGGCTTGGAATTCATTACCTAGAGGTCAAGAATCTAGCCTTGCTAGGTAAATGGCTCTTCAAACTTCTATAGGAAGATGGAGTTTGGAAACCCTCCTTAGGAGGAAGTATGTGGGAGACCAAGTTGTTTCCCAGATTCAGTGGAAATCGGGTGATTCACACTTCTGGGCTGGTCTTATGGCTACAAAGAAGTATTTTCCCACATGGTTCTTTCTCAATTAGGGATGGATAAAAATTCGGTTCTGGGAGGATAAATGGCTTGGCCATGTTACCCTTAGAGAACAATATCCGGCACTATACTCTATCGTTCAAAACAAAAGCGACACGATCGCCAGGGTGTTGGGTTCTCCCCACCGGATGTTTCGTTCCGACGAAGCTTATTTGGAATGAGACAAGCATCTTGGAATACCTTGCTCATCTGACTGGAGTCAGTCCAATTGTCGGAAGGTCCAGATAAATTTCAATGGAATCTCACCAAGAATCAGTAGTAGAAAACGAGCCTTTGGTTTACCCCTTTAGTCTCGGTTCATTTTTTGAACCGAGACTAAAGGGGTGAGAGCCACATCGCCGGATTTGTGAGGGACCTTTAGTCCCTGTTCGTGTTAAGGTTCACCGCATGCGGCAGCAGAGGCGGGCCCCAGCGTCAGAACCCTTTAGTCCCGGTTCGTAACACAAACCGGGACTAAAGGTCTTGACCTTTATCAACTTCTTCCACCCCTGCTCACTCCATTTTTTCCATCGAGCCCGAGCTCAAAACCATTTCCTCTCCATTTCTTCTCCATTTCCTCTCCCCAAGACTAGATAATCCATAATATTTTACACCATTTGGCAAGATTGAAGGCACCCCACGGTTAGCCTCTTCATCCTCTTTCCGGCATTGCTTATTTAGCTCATTTTGCTCATTTCAATTTTTGTGTGCAAGCAAGGTGTTCGATGTAATGCCTAAGTTATGATCTCATTTGTGTATATGTGCAATTTGTTCTCAAACTAAAATAATGATTTATGTGTTTTAGGGTGGTGAGGAGCCTTATCGACGTCGATCGCCCGCGCCGTCCCGTCACCACCTCGGTGAGCCTCTATATTTTATTTTATTTGATTTTTAAAAACATTGCTTTTATGATTTAGATGCATAGTTACTACTTGTATAATTTTCTAACTTGTATTATATGTATAGTGTCATGGTTCTGATATCCGTCCCCGTCGGTCCTCGTCCGGTCTATGATTCGGATGTGGTATATTTTTCAAAACTATTTATTTCATTCTATGTTTCTGGCAATTATGGCGACCAACTTGACATAGAATTATTTTTATCTAGGAGGTAGTTGAACCAGAAATTGAACCTGACCCTATTGTCGAGTTTTTGGATAAAGAAAACTATGATTTGAAAGAAAAATTGAAAAGAAGTGAAGATCTTTATCTTCAATGCTTAGAAGATAAGATGAAATTAGAGCTCAAACTTGCCGACGTGGTCGATGGTAACGAGATCAAGATGGATGCAATGCGCTTGAACATAAAAAGGATTAGAAAATATGCCATTAATCGGGAGGCTTGGTATCATTATGATGTGGGTTCAGTATTTACCTTAGTTGCGATTTTGATCGCATTTGTTGTTGGATTTAAATTCTTTAGATAATTTTTATATTTGTTTCAGTTAATGTATGTCTTATGAGAACTATGTATTACCAGTTGTCAATACTCTACTCTTATTTTAATGGATGACATTGTATTAATTAATTTGCTCTTACATATTATTTATGACAGTAGTGTAATAATGGGGTTCGATATACTTTTATGTAATACAGATGAACCGACAATGGATGTACGGTGACCGATGTTGTCCTGAGTTCATTGATGGCATGCATAATTTTCTCCATATGGCTGAGGCAAACAAGCCGAAGAACGGTTTTATTCGTTGTCCATGTAGTGCCTGCAAGAATATGAGTGATCACTCTACCTCAAAAGTCATTCACTCACACCTCTTGCATAATGGTTTTATGCCTGGTTATTATTGTTGGACCAAGCACGGAGAAACAGGGATTATCATGGATGAAAATGAAGAAGAGGAGGATAATGACAAGTATCCTTGGTTCAATGATACTACAATGGGAGAAGACGAAACTGAAGAAGATCCCATTATTGATGAGCCTGACGATGATCTTCGTTGGGCCATTCGTGATGCACAAATGGACTGTGGAAGTGAAAACGAAAGGTTGAAGTTGGAGCGTATGTTAGCTGATCACGCCAAATTGTTGTACCCAACTTGTCAAAATGACCAGAAAAAGCTAGGTACCACACTTGAATTGTTGCAATGGAAGGCAGAGATGGAACTTCTAACAAGGGATTTGAAAATTTGTTAAAAATAGTTAAGAAGATACTTCCAAACGATAACGAATTTCCGTCTAGTACGTATGAAGCAAAGAAGGTGGTATGCCCTCTAGGATTAGAGGTGCATAAGATACACGCTTGCATTAATGACTGCATCCTCTACCGTGGTGAGCACGAAAAATTGATGCATGTCCATGGTATACGGTTCAGCTCTGATGTTAGGAGGAGTCTCCGATCCACGGTTCACCCTCTTGGAAGAAGGAATCACTTTGGGCTTGCAGTGTCATTTGATAGATCCACCTTTCGTTTAACTAAAGGCACAGTTGGTCTAGCCTTAGAAGCTTGCCCTGGTGGGTTGTGTGATGATTTGCATGTGAAATACATCAAGGAAAGAGTGTTCAGATTCTCTATTGCGTCCAGGCATGTGGGATTCCTAATCTTGGGCCTCAAGTAGTTCTCATGTGAATCATTTAAATGCTTTTTTCATACATGGGGACACGGAGGACCAAACTGGAGACGAGAATATCGTCTCTGGAAAAAAGAATGCAATAGTGAATGGACAGTCATAAAGGCTGGAAAATCAACTCCCACTGCCTTAAGTGACTTGGAAAAAACACCTGTCAAGTCTATTCTCTCCAAACACACTGCGGCTAGAGAAAATAAAATGATTATCTTTTATACTAAATTTCAATACTTCTTTAGAACTTAGTTTTACCAGTATATTATCTTAAGAAGTAGAATCTTATATTATTATTTCTCTTATTATTATTAGTTTACCTGCCGAGTAGCCGACGGGCAGCATATAGCCCTGCGCGAGCACCGTGTATATGAGCAGTGTCTCGAATATGCACGTCCTGACATTGATGTACTCCCGCCTCCGCATGGACATCACCGGCAGACCGGCTCCAGAGAAAGAATCGGTTTATTTTTTACCGGAAGGGAAACTGGACCAGGATTTAGAAGAAATATAACTTCAGGGGGCGCTCTGTAAATTTGCAGCGGTCAAAACGCTACATAGGCTGGTCAGCTTCCTCAGCTATTAGATAGAAGGTAAATAATTTTGGTAGTTTCAAGTAGTTTTAGTTTAGTAGTTTCAGGTAGCTCTAATTTTATCACTGTTCGATTAGAGCGGATGGACGGTTGTTAAAAATAACAAGTATTATAAAACTTGTATAATAAATAACAATCGTAAATTATGCATTATCTGTATAATTATATAATATATTCATCTTTATGGTATAATTCTATAAAGTGCAAGATCTACACAAATATCAAAATATTGGTGCGTAGGTAAACGTACTTATAGAAACAGCTAGAGTATAAATTGAATCATTGGACGGATTCTTTGATGTTTACCATACTAAAAAAATGAATTCTCACCTAAATTAGGGGTGACAACCCCTTGTTTCCTATCACGAACAACAACCTCAAAGCAGTCGTACAGGTATATGGATGCCTTAGTGTGACATGAGCGCCAAACAACCTTAAACATTTTACAATCTACTGAATAATATAATGTACTCCTACCATGATCTTTTATAATCTGTTCGTTAATTAAGTACTCATAAATCAAAATTTTCTATAATGATAAACCATAACCTTGCCGCTCATATAATACCAATTTTTATTATAAACCACATACTCTATACGTACAAATCACTTACAACCTAGAAATTTCTATCAAATAAAAAAAAAATTTTGTCGTAGGTCTCTGTATACTCAAGAACCATAAAGTTTCTATTCATAGATCCACACTTTTAACTCATAACTCACAACTTTCTTTTTGGAGCCTTCTACCCGTGTATGACATACCTTTCACTTAAGATCTCAAACTTTCTACATAGATATCACAAATTATGGAACTATCTACTCATGACCAAAACCTTCTATTCAAGGAAACGTACCTGTATTATACTTACTTTTACTCGAAGATCACAAACTTCCTAGTTACAAATATCAACTTTCTAATCAGAATCACAAGTTTCAACTCATTACTTACAATATTATTCTATGGAAACTTAACTTTCCACTCGTAGAGTACCGGCGTTTCATTTGCAAACCACAAACTTTCTCTTGATATCAAACCTTCTACTAAAAAAGCACATATGTTGTACCTAAGATTCATAACTCTATAATCATACAACCCAACTTTCTATTCTGAAACACAACCTTCTACTTGAATAGAAGGTAGTGGCCCCTGTTGCAGATTTCCAAACAGAGAAATCAAGAAGATCACCTCGAGCTGGGGCAGCGACGAGGGCACGACCCCAGTGATCTGGTTGTGGTCGACGGAGAGCAAAAGCAGAGACGTGAACCCCGTGAAGTCCGGCAGTGGTCCGATGAACTTGTTGTGGCTGAGTTGGAGCTGCACAACTGAGAATGTGAGGCAGAAGATTCCTCTAGCAATCGCCTTGGCAACATCCCTATGCATGTAATAGTTGAACTCGGATAGTTACCCTGCTGCAGATTTCCAGATAGATAATAACTAGCCAATAGATGTCTTGACATCTTTGGCATGAGTGTCAAACAACCTTAAGCACACATTTCTAGAGATCTATGTTGTTAGGGGGGCACTGCCCCCCCCCCCCCCACACACACACACACATTGGCAGAGTTCACATCAAACTGAAATATTGATAGACAGGAATGACATTCCAAGGTGTGCTAGACGTAGAAGAGTGTGAGTAGAGTTACCACTAGGATGACCAACAAACCAATTGTGCTAGGCACAGAGAGAGGTCGGAGCCGTCGGAGATCTTTAGGTGTGGGTTGCCTTCAATTCATACATCCACATCATCATGGAACTTCGGCATCGTGTCGACCAAGTTATTGGTGGCATCAAGAACGTGTAGGGATGGCATCTACTCCATAAGAGAGGGAATTTCTTCAAGTGACCTCAGCGAGCCAAATGTCAAGTCCATAGTTCCACTGAGGCCCAGGCGGGACATGTTAATCCCGCTGACTCGGCGGCGGTCGTGACACGACGCAGACAATCCACCCAACACACGAATCATTCCTCATCCAGATTGCAGGAAACCACAATGGGCATCCAAATGCCCCAGCTATCAGCAGGCGATACTCAATCTCCGGTTCACACGGTCCATGGTCAAGTCAGCGAGTACGTGTGTGGGATGAGCACAAACTGGAGGAATTTGACCTACGAGCTTTGCTTTTTGTAACCATCAATGATTGGCCTGCTCTAGGCAACATTTCAGGACAGTCAAACAAGGGATACAATGTAGCACCCCCAAGAGCCAGGCTAGACAAATCCGAGACCTTAATCTGAGATAAGCCTAACAAGGATCTCGGAGGCCAACAGTTGAAAATCGGTAGCACAACAGAGACCCTACAACACAAGAAACAATATATTAAGCTCTTAACAGAGCGAAGAAGCAAATATCACGAAAATAAGGTCACTGACCTGTCAAACACCAATACAACGGAAGGCAAATTATGCTATTGGACATAGCAGAACTAGCAAAAGGCTTAAGAGGCCAAAGCATAACGGCGACGTCCCAGTCCATAGATTCCAGGCTGCCGTCTGGGAACCCCAACCTACTCGTCGATGTCGATGTCAAGAAAACACACCTGTCCAAATAATTGCGCAAGGCTGAGTACAGGAGGTACTCAACAAGACTTATTTAACCTGCTACATATCTGCTCGTTCAGAGAGTATTCATGAATGTCTTTTGCATAAAGCCATCTTTGTTTTCAAATCGAGGAAGGAGAGAATCCCGCATCAGTAGACTTTTAAAATGGGGTAAGGGAGTAACACTAGCCTCATCCATATCTTCAGTCTTCACCAGATCATCATGAGTTGTACCACCCACCAGAATCACCCCCTCGGTCAACCCGAGGAAGCGATCCTCCCTTAGTTGGCAAGTTTTATAATTAGATTCTTGTTATCTATGATCATCAGACATAAGGTACCAAGTCGTCCATAACCGTGGACACGGCTTTCCGAAAAGTTTTACCCTGCAGGGGGTGTAATTACCCACACACGCCAACCAACCGATACGCCAGCTATTAGCACTCTTCCGGGGAGTGCCGGCAGGAGGGTTGGCCACGACCTTTCCCAAGCTTCGCCTATGTCCACGAGCCACAGCAGTAGATCTGACCACGCGCAGCGGTCTCTAGTGCGGTTTGCCAAGTCCAAGATCTGTGACCGCAGCCCACTTGAACCTGGCCCTAAATCTCTTCAACTCATTTTACCGCACACGCAAATGGAACACTCGAACTAGTGGCTTCACGTAGTAGGCTAGACAAGTTGGAGTCGAGGGGGAAATGAATACCCTGGGTGGATGTACGAATAGTCTTGGTTCCGAAGACGAGAACTCAGTTCCTAGGTCGGCAAGAATGGAACAACCCACCACAATCCCTATGTGGCCTCCCATCCAAGCCTTTAGCATATTAAACGCATCTCACACCATTCCACGTCATCCTTCACAGCTCTGGTTCATCAACCGGATGGAATAGAGTGAAGATCTAAGCAGGGCTAAGCATAGCAGGCTCTCGTAATGCACCACTCAAGACACTCTAAACCTCAACTCGAAACCACATTTGAATCGCATGCATAATACCAGAATCAAATACTTTGGAAACCATATATGTGCAGATAAGAGGTTATGCTTGCCTTGCTCTTCGATAACAAGATATAACACTTTTGGGAATCTTCGGCTTCACTTGATCGAGATAACCAGAAATAACTCTTCATAGATTCCTGCTTGAGTAGGTCGTCGATGATCCATCAAGCCTTCGGTGTTGTCGAACTCCACTTGGGATTCGCATTCTACCGCGGAAAGCGAAACACCGGAAAAGAAATGGAAAACAACATTCAACCATGGCATAGATGCAATGCGCACAATGCATGACATGACAAGTTAAAGTATTGAAATGTAAATCCTACACATGGAAGATCATTTTAAATGGAGTTGGAATGCCCGAGAGGTGACATTCGACAAATTCCATATTTAAAAGAAAGGGTGTAATTTGTTCCTCTTTTATAAACATGGTTCAAAGTTGTTTAAATATGCATGATTTGGACATAATTAAATAGATCTTATTTTTCTGCAAATTTTGATATAAAAATCACATTTTTCTGATTTAAAATGAATTACTTATGAATTTCCAAAGATTAAACAAGTTTAATTCAATTTAAACCATCTGTTAATTCCATTTTAAATATTTATGAATTTAAATAAATAATATTGGACCCACATGTCAGATATTTAATAATTACAGAAATCATTATTTGGGAATGATTAAAATTATGACAAACAGGGCCCACTTGTCATAAATAAAATAATTACAGAAAAGATTTAAAACAATTTTCAGAAAAGAATATGACTTGATGACGTCGGATGACGTCATCAATGGAGCTGCGGCTCCTGTCGACCACCAATCCGTCGATGGCGAGCGCGAGAGGAGGCGCGGCTACGCGCGTTGGGCGCGCAAGGACGCGGGCGACCGAGGGGTGGCGGCGCCGCTGACAAATGGTCGCCGGAGCTTGTCCGGCGACGAGCTTTTGCGGCGGCCCGAGAGGAGCACGGTGGCCGGAGCAACGAGAGCGAGAGGGAGAAGAGGGAGAGGTCCACGAGTACCGCAAGCTCACCGGGAGCGCGATGGAGAGGTCGGGGAGGCGAGGGGAGGTCCGAGACGGCCGGAATCAAGCTCGCCGGCATCGGACCCGAGCGGAGGAAATCGATTGATTTCTCCGGGCTTCGATCTTCCCAGCACGAACGGATGGAGGAGGAGGGGGAGCAGAGCACGGCGGTCCTCTTGAGCGGCTCACCGGAGTGAGGAGTTGCCGGAATCGGTAGCAGTTCGAGAAACGGCCGAGGCTAGGGTTTCGGCCGGGCGGAGGAGAAGGGAAGGAAGTGAGCGAGCGAGGGAGAGAGATAGGGAAGAAAGGGAGGGATAGGCACGGTGCCTCGTCTCTATCTCCTCGCAGCTCGGCGGCGGCGGGAATCTTAGCGCGGCCGCGGGGGTGGACGGCGGAGGAGAAGACACGGCGGCGGCGTCCTTCTGTCGGGAGGAAGAAGAAGAAAAGAAAAGAGAAACCCTTTATGGAAAACCCCCTGGAGATTTTAATAATTGCTGGATTTCTTCACAAATAGGCCCCTGGTTTGGTAAATAAATCTTTTGAGGGCCTTTTTGTGAACAGAAAATTTATATAAAAATACGTGGAGACTCAGAATTTCACAAGGAAGCCATTGGCAACTTTAGATTTTGAAAATTTGGAAATTCTTTTAACACATTATAAAATAACAAGTGGTTTAGCCACTTAAGTGTTTTCTCTTTTAATTTTTAAACTCAAATTTTGTGCACATTTTAATTAGATGCAAATGATGCTTATGATGCACCAACAAATCCTATTTAACAGTTAGCAAAATTGGGGACGTTACATACAATGAATGCACGCACTGTTTAGCTGAGACTGATAGTATACATTTAGGTAACAAGAATGTGTACCTGGGTCATCGTCGGTTTCTTGTACCCAAGCATCCGTTAAGGAAGAAATGCAAGCATTACAAATGTGAGGCAGATCATCGGCCGAGGCCTACCCGCCCTTCTAGTTCTGCTATACATGATATGGTCAAGGATTAAAATGTAATCTTTGGAAAGGGTCCTGGCGGACTCACTGTTCCGAATGACGCAAACAACCACGTACCCATGTGGAAGAAGAAATATATATTTTGGGAGCTGCCATATTGGATAATGCTAGAGATTCACTCTGCAATCGACGTGATGCACGTGACAAAGAACTTTTGTTGCAATTTGCTAAACTTCTTGGGCGTGTATGGGAAGTCAAAAGATGGGAAGTCAAAAAAAGGGAAGTCAAAAAAAGGTACACCGAAAGGAAGGCAGACCCATCAACGTATGAGCGAAGAGATGCATCGAGACGATACTCATTCAGAGAATCAGCCAGGTCCTGCAAGCTACGCTCTTACTAAAGAAGAGAAGAAAATATTTTTTGAGTGCCTTCGCAGTATGAAGGTTCCATCTGGCTTCTCATCAAATATAAAAGGAATAATAAACATGGCAGAGCAATAATTTCAGAATCTAAAGTCTCATGACTGTCACGTGATTATGACACAATTACTTCCGGTTGCATTGAGAGGGCTTCTACCGGAAAATGTTCGAGAACCCATTGTGAAGCTATGTGCATTTCTCAATGCAATTTCTCAGAAGGTCATCAATCCACTAACTCTAAAAAATTTAGAGAAGGATGTGGTCCAATGTCTTGTCAGCTTCGAGTTGGTGTTCCCACCAACCTTCTTCAATATTATGACGCACCTTGTAGTCCACCTAGTCGAAGAGATTTCTGTTCTCGGTCCTGTATTTTTACACAACATGTTCCCCTTTGAGAGGTTCATGGGAGTCTTAAAAAATATGTGCATAACCGGGCTAGGCCAGAAGGAAGCATCGTCAAGGGTTATGGAACAGAGGAGGTCATTGAGTTTTGTGTAGATTTTATTCCTGATCTGAAGCCGATCGGTGTTCCTGAATCACATCATGAGGGGAGACTGCATGGAAAAGGCACTCTAGGAAAGAAAGCAACAATATGTCAAGACGGGGATTCTTTCACTCAAGCACACGACACCGTTCTACATAATTCCAGTTTGGTGGGTCCGTATGTCGAGGAACACAAGAATGTTTTACGCTCCAAATACCCGGAGAAATCTGAAGATTGTATTGATGGAGAACACATGAAGACTTTCAGCAGTTGGTTAAAAAGACGTCTCATTAATGACACCAATGTTGAAGAACAGCTATACTTGTTGGCCACATCACCAGCTTCAACTATATTGACTTTTCAAGGGTACGAGATAAATGGAAATATATTTTACACAGCCAAACAAGATAAAAAGAGCACCAACCAAAACAGTGGAGTACGCTTTGATGCAACAAACTGCAACGGGACAAAGGACACATATTATGGTTACATAGAGGAGATATGGGAACTTGACTATGGACCTACTTTTAAGGTCCCTTTGTTCAAGTGCAAATGGTTCAACCTACGAGGCGGGGTAGAGGTAGACCCACGATACGGAATGACTACAGTGGATCTCAACAATCTTTCGTACGAGAACGAACCATTCGTCCTAGGCAGTGAAGTTGCTCAGGTTTTCTATGTGAAAGACATGTCTACCCTACCGAAAAAAAGAAAAGATAAGCAAGCGAGTACATCATACGATGAGCCAAAGCGCCACATAGTTCTTTCAGGGAAAAGAGTCCTTGTGGGAGTGGAGGACAAGACAGACATGTCAGAAGATTACGGTAAGTTTCATGACATTCCGCCCTTCAAAGTCAACACTGATCCAAGTATCAAGTTTAATGAAGAAGATTGTCCGTGGTTACGGCGCAATCAGAAGAACAAGTAAACACTAGAGAGGGATATTATTGTTGATGTGTAATATCCGAATGTTTTGTATCAGAAGATCAAGTGAACTGAAGTATTTTGTAGATGCATGGAACAAAACACACGATTTCACCTGCATACAGCCCAACGGTGGCTCGTGAGTGCCTGTATATGAAATGCACCGTTGGGCGTATGCAGGGAATCCGAATGCTTTGTATTCTGTCGATGAAGTAGAATGAGGAGACAATGACTGTTGATGAAATGTGTTAGATATGAAATTGTAATATATGATCCGTATATATATTATGGTGTGTTGGATATGCAAATTGAGATGATTGTAAATGTGTACGAAAAAAGATGATTTTGTGTTAGATATGCACAATTCTAAAATATGATCCATATATATAGTTGTAGCGTACCTGCACTTTAAATAAGGCAGATACCTGTGTATAGTGCAAATCCCTGGATCGATTCATTTGCACACACAGTTTACGATGTAATATCACAACAAAGCGTCAATTTTATTACATCGATGATCCAGAATTACAAAATATTTGATACAAGTTGCATAGCATAAAGCTAGCATTGAAAAAGTACACAGCAGAAACACAATAGCAGTGAGTCTCTATAACTTTCATGCTGCCACAGGCGAAAACATGTTGGTTGTAGACTCAAAACCTTTACGAAACCTCACTCGTCATCTGATCAAATCTACAATAAGAAAAATATTGCAACAACGTGGGTCAGATTCCATTCAAAATGGAGTCTGGCAAGTGACACTATGGTGGACACTTAATGGAATAACTCTAAAGCCTATATGCATATTTGGCTGGTGGAGTTCAAGGATAATTTGCATAAAGCCAATTTTTCCTACTCTTTTGAAAACACTATTCTTGAAATCGACGAGTATGGCATGAAAACCATAAATCTCATCTTCCCTTGTTCACCCATCAAGTTTTACTTCTGAAGTTGGAATGATGGAATCCTCCGTTGACGTCCGTGATCAGCTGCTCAAATTGTCCGTACCGGGGACACGGCTAAGTACTTAGTTTTACACTCTGCAGAGGTTGTGCACGTTCACCATTGTACCCATTCAATCCATATTATCCTTTACACACCATTTGTGATAAGGAAAGGAGAAGAATGAGACGAGATCTTTCAGAAGCATTTTCCCTCCCACTCTGGCTTGACCCGTTCCACCTAACATCCCCCTACATCTGCTTGTCAAGCCGGAGAGAGTCCATGCAACATAATTGATCAAGCCAGAGCCCATATGGCAATGGCTGCACTGGAAGCAATCGTCACTCGGAGTTCTTCAGATTCCTCTGTTCCTGGGTGGCCATTCACAAGTGTACATACTCCAGGAACCATAGACATGGACCTGAGTAGCCACTCAACATAAACCATGCAACCACTTACCACCCAGGTGTTTCATTCTTAACTTAGTAGAATTTAGATTTTCACAAAACAACATTTGCATAGCATCAATAATTCTACTAAGTATTGCATAGGAACCTAGACACAGGAATAAGGAATTCGACACAGGTTTAGCATAGCAATACTATCCTACACATGCATATAAAAATACACTAAGTAATGCATATAGAAATAGGAAGTTTATGAGGTGTGCCACTTGCCTTTGAATGTTGTCGTTGTTCACAACTCTTTTCAACGATACTCGGGACTCTCCGTTCAATCTAACAGTATAGACAAGCAACAATACAACAATCAACAGCAAGCACAACTCCACAATGCATACAAACACATACTAGATGAATAAATAAGTTTTATAAAACTTTCGAAGGAAATATGTTTATGCATGATGTGCAAAATATTCCTAAGGGCTAGAAATACTTTTTCATGCCATGAAAATCTTTTAAGTTATTGTAAGGCAAATAGGTGGTTCAAGAATGACTAAGGACTAAGGTCTAAAGTTGGATAAACATACTTTGTTTTATATCTTCTTGAAACAAGCACTCTAATGGCTTAGCCATGATGTGCAAAATACTTAGAGAAAATACCAGCTCTATTCTTCGAGGTGATCAACAATTATTATCAACTCTTTGTAAATTGTATATTCGCTAAAGTGAGAGAGACAGACACCCGACCAGCCACTTAAATTGTGGAACAGGTCTCATGTACGTGGACATGTAAGGTTTGTTTCCAGGCCGCTTCATCTCACTATGCCGCTAGGATCCAACAACTTCAAGATGATAATATCATGATCAAAATTTTTTAAGTCAAATGTGAAAGACAAGATTAGGAAAGAGGGAAAAGATAGAAGAAAGATGTAGTTGTCCTCCAGGCTCCATCTCCAGACTTGTAATATTCTCCTTGATGATGTCTTGATTGAAGTTCTTTGTAGTCTTGATGAATCTTCAGACTTGATGGTTCTTGTATCCTTGAGGCTGGTCTTGGATTTACTTAGTCTTCATGAAGTCTCAGAGGAGAAGAAAAGACAGAGAGAAAGACTTAGAGAATAAAAGGGAGGTTCGCCTTCTTGAACTTCTTCTCATTTTTCTTCTAAGTGCTTGACATCTTGAGGATGCTTCCAGAGTCTGTTTTCTTCTAAGTGCTTCTACTTGTTGGAGATACTTCTGAAGTCTTGTTTTGGCTAAGTCCTTCAATGGCCTTCTAGCTCCATCTTGGAAATCCTAAGTGTCTAATTGCATAGCACTTTACCAAAACACTAGGTTGAAAATAATCCTAACTTAGGGAAAATAAGGAAGGAGTTTTCCTATAAGGAGTATAACTATACAATAGATATGTCATGCATGCAATGCAATTTATTTCTAAGGACAACACTTAACAAAATAAAACAACTAAGTTTTCTAGATGCTAAAATTTTCTAAGGAAAAGATTTAGCATCTTTAAGACGTTGAAATTTTTCTAAGGAAGAGTGTTGTCGAAAAATATTTATCAATATTTTCTAACAAAGAATTTATTTTGTTTAAAGAGGCAAAATATTTCTAAGTACATTTTAATACCAAAGTGGTTATAATATGACTAAGTACTTTATAATTCGAATAGATGATGAAAATAAATTTTAATAAATTTTTAATCAATTTTAATCATTAAAACAACACTTAAAAGTATTTAATCAATATAAATTATAAAATCATAGAAAATTATTCTACAAAAATTAGTAGAAAAATACTACTGCCAATACTTAGACATTCAAATTTATATCAAAAGAGTTTGACAAGTTTAAATTTCAAATTTGAAGTTATGTTCAATTTACCATTAATGCCACTTTTGAATTTCAACAAATTTTAATTTGACAAAACATAAAAGTAATGATGCCAAAAGTTTCTACGTGTCATAAGCTTTCCAAAAATATTTTATTTGTAAAATTTTACCAAACCAATAAAAAGTAGTGATAGATTTAAAATTTCAGATTTTTCTGCAAAACTGCCGGTCTTCGGTTGACTGTTGACTTTGACTGCTGACGTAGGAATTGACTTGCTGACGTGGCAGGCTGACTGGGATTTGACTACGAATTTGACCAAAAATAAAGTTGCTCGGATAGAAAAACACTCTTAACGAAAGTTGTAGAGAATTACGTGCTCTTTCTAATTATCAGAATTATAACATAAGTGGATGAATAGATTGGTCACAAATCTCAAAATACCTTTCTGGTCCGAAACTTGAAACGCGAATATCTCTCAGCTCGCTGAACCAAAAGAGGTGAGGGTTGGGGCAAAAGAAAGGTCTTGATCAGAGGAACAACTTTCGTATTGTCGTCACAAACTTTTAAGATGGTTTGGTTACTCGAACAACATCAAACACGATCTGTATTATACAGAAAAATACGTACGTTAAAATAAAAAGTTGTCAACAGGAAAGTTGTAGATATAGAGTAGATCTACCTTTTCATCGAAGGAATTTCGATTTGACGCAACGAGAGCGAAGAGATCTGAGAAATATGACTTCAGATCTGATGGATGACGATTCGAAATTCTTCCTCCACGCTTGATGAAAAGAGTTGAGGCTTATTGGGATGGAAAGTTATCGACGAGATCTACAACAATGATTAAGGCCCCGTCGCGATTGGAGATGGTTTTGTTCGTCGAACGAACGAAATACTATTTTGCTGATTAGGTTTTCGGTGGAACGAAAAGAGTAAAATAGATGCCGGCGGCTATAGAAGTTTATATAGGCGGAGGGATGGTGGAATAGATAGGGCTCGGAGTTGTGAACGCGTAGGATCAAAGCGGATCCGGATTTGGAGTTATATTTCTTGAGATATACATGTTTGAATTAAATGTGGTTAGACAAACGAATTTCAGGGTTTGAGTTGGTTCGGTTCGTTCATATGCCGGCCGGCTGGCCCGATTCGTTTTTTTTTCTTAATTCATTCATAACTTTTATTTTAAAACTCCGAAATAAGTGAAATTAATTTCTAAAAATTTCTAAAAATCATATCTTTATTTTAAAACATTTATGGATATGTTTTGACCACTTTTTAAAAATATTAATTTTAAATATTTGATTTAATGCAAATTTGACACTTTTGTCAAATTTGGAAATAGAAATTTAATTAATTTATTTATGGCTACATAAAATTTGGTACCACAATTGTGAACATATGAAAATAATTATTTCTAATAATTAGAATCAAAATATTAAAGTAAAATAAGATAAATAGCATAATCGTTATTTTATTTTTAATATTTTCTCAAATAGGTTTTCAAGTGGAAATAATATTTCAACCATTGTAATTTCAAATATAAATAATGCAAGAAAATGATGAATGCATGCATGAATTTTGTTTTCAAATCGACATACAAATAGTTTTCAAAAAAGTTTTTAATTTTTCTGATTTTTCAGAATTTGAAAAATCCTAGGATGTTACAGACTACCACCCTTAAAAGGAATCTCGTCCCCGAGATTCGGAGAGGCTAGAAAGACAAAGCAAATGCTTGAATGATTATGATACCTCGGGATGTTTTGGGAAATGAAATTTCTGACATGGAAAGTTGAAAACTGGTAGGGGATGATTTTTATGATTAGAAGGATAGAAAGAAGGATGGTTTGAGATCTCTGGGTTTAAGCGACTGGGTTTGAATTATCTAGGTGGCTACCACCCTTAAAAGAAATTTTTGTGGTCAGTCTAGAAACTTTGTGTAATCTTGTTTATTCCTCTGATGTAGAGCGTAGAAGTATTCAAAATACAATGGCATGTGGTGGATACAGAAAGTTTTTACCACTCACACTTTCCACTCGGTCCTTGGAGAGATTTATTCTTCTTCCACTCAGGGCAGCCACTCACATAGTGTCCTGTTGCTCCGCATCTGCGACATGTCACGGGACTGATGATTTTCTTGTGTGAGCGGATAAGGCATTTCTCCTTCATCTTTACTGGGCACTTATCAGCATAATGTCCTTTGCCTTTACATTTGAGCAAATTACGTCACCTAAGTTCCTCTTCTTTCTTGGTGTTTCCAGGGCTAACAGTTCTTCCAAATCTTGTTTGCTATATTCTATCTCAATTAAAGAAGTTCAGTCTCGTTTGATGTGACAATTTCGAGCTAGGTGATCTCCTTCACATTTATAGCAACACTTGGAGGTACTTTTGGTTATCTTCGGAAGTGACCTTACTCTTATTTCATTCTTCACCTTAGTATGACCCACAGTCTCATTTGGATGAATATTTGGTTCAGTATCCTGACCAGTCCTTTTCTCTTTGCAGTCCCATGAATAATGTCCTAGTTCTCCACATGTAAAACATGTTATATGGCTAGTATCTCTTTTGTGTTCCTCCTTGTTTTCTTGTACTTCCACATGCTTCATGAGATTTTGTTGCATCCCCTTTTTGACTTGCTGAGTGACTTCTTGCACCACGGGGTAGAGTTGATATTGAGTTGGAACGTGATTTGTTGCTTCACACAAAAAGCAAGTAATCTGACTTGTGGGGCATTCCCTAACTGGATGTCCGGTATGACCATGGGGCCACTCATCAGGACATTCTTTGGACGTATGTCCTATCTCTCTACAAGTTTTGCATGCCTTTAGTTTGGTCATAAGGTTCTCATCAAAATCACTATGGTTTTGATCAATCTTAGGCAGTTGGTCATTGATCATCTTCAACAGCTGACTCTGGTTCTCTAATAGTAGTCGCATAGTTGTATGCAAATCATTGGTGTTTGTATTGGGGTGAGACATCTGTTTGGTTTAGAAAGCAATGAGTTGAATTATTTGTACTTATGGGGGAATCCTAGTTCAATAAAACAAAACAAGGCAACCAATCTATAACATAATCAATCAACATCTAACAAACATCAAGCAACAAGGTTCACAACAAACAAACAATCTAGTATTGTCATATAGCCAAGTTGATATGATCAATGCACTAACACGATATCGTCATTCTATTATTGGTGGTGGTCAAATCTACCTCCTTCATGACTGCTTCAAGTTCTTGTTCAACTTTCTTGGATATCTTAGAAGTGTTGGTCAAAACCTGGTTCTTCAGTGGTCTTCCATACATGCAGAACTTCATGATTAATCGTAGCTTTTCCATATGAGCCAGCAGAATCAGACTTAGACTATAAGAACATGGTCATCTAGAAAAAGATAAGAGGTTTTTAGAAGGTTGATAGTAGATGAGAATAAGAGAAAGACATAGTGAAAGATTTGTTTTTAGAAAAGTGAAGGAAAATAGATTTTCAATCCTATGGTCAAACCTATTTCTATCCAAACCTAGGGTTTCGAACCTATAGGCAACACAGTGCTCTGATACCATCTGTAGCGTACCTGCACTTTAAATAAGGCAGATACCTGTGTATAGTGCAAATCCCTGGATCGATTCATTTGCACACACAGTTTACGATGTAATATCACAACAAAGCGTCAATTTTATTACATCGATGATCCAGAATTACAAAATATTTGATACAAGTTGCATAGCATAAAGCTAGCATTGAAAAAGTACACAGCGGAAACACAATAGCAGTGAGTCTCTATAACTTTCATGCTGCCACAGGCGAAAATGTTGGTTGTAGACTCGAAACCTTTACGAAACCTCACTAGTCATCTGATCAAATCTGCAATAAGAAAAATATTGCAACAACGTGGGTCAGATTCCATTAAAAATGGAGTCTGGCAAGTGACACTATGGTGGACACTTAATGGAATAACTCTAAAGCCTATATGCATATTTGGCTGGTGGAGTTCAAGGCTAATTTGCATAAAGCCAATTTTTCCTACTCTTTTGAAAACACTATTCTTGAAATCGACGAGTATGGCATGAAAACCATAAATCTCATCTTCCCTTGTTCACCCATCAAGTTTTACTTCTGAAGTTGGAATGATGGAATCCTCCGTTGACGTCCGTGATCAGCTGCTCAAATTGTCCGTACCGGGGACACGGCTAAGTACTTAGTTTTACACTCTGCAGAGGTTGTGCACGTTCACCATTGTACCCATTCAATCCATATTATCCTTTACACACCATTTGTGATAAGGAAAGGAGAAGAATGAGACGAGATCTTTCAGAAGCATTTTCCCTCCCACTCTGGCTTGACCCGTTCCACCTAACATCCCCCTACATCTGCTTGTCAAGCCGGAGAGAGTCCACGCGACATAATTGATCAAGCTAGAGCCCATATGGCAATGGCTGCACTGGAAGCAATCGTCACTCGGAGTTCTTCAGATTCCTCTGTTCCTGGGTGGCCATTCACAAGTGTACATACTCCAGGAACCATAGACATGGACCTGAGTAGCCACTCAACATAAACCATGCAACCACTTACCACCCAGGTGTTTCATTCCTAACTTAGTAGAATTTAGATTTTCACAAAACAACATTTGCATAGCATCAATAATTCTACTAAGTATTGCATAGGAACCTAGACACAGGAATAAGGAATTCTACACAGGTTTAGCATAGCAATACTATCCTTCACATGCATATAAAAATACACTAAGTAATGCATATAGAAATAGGAAGTTTATGAGGTGTGCCACTTACCTTTGAATGTTGTCGTTGTTCACAACTCTTTTCAACGATACTCGGGACTCTCCGTTCAATCTAACAGTATAGACAAGCAACAATACAACAATCAACAGCAAGCACAACTCCACAATGCATACAAACACATACTAGATGAATAAATAAGTTTTATAAAACTTTCTAAGGAAATATGTTTATGCATGATGTGCAAAATATTCCTAAGGGCTAGAAATACTTTTTCATGCCATGAAAATCTTTTAAGTTATTGTAAGGCAAATAGGTGGTTCAAGAATGACTAAGGACTAAGGTCTTAAGTTGTATAAACATACTTTGTTTTATATCTTCTTGAAACAAGCACTCTAATGGCTTAGCCATGATGTGCAAAATACTTAGAGAAAATACTAGCTCTATTCTTCGAGGTGATCAACAATTATTATCTACTCTTTGTAAATTGGATATTCGCTAAAGTGAGAGAGACAGACACCCGGCCAGCCACTTAAATTGTGGAATAGGTCTCATGTACGTGGACATGTAAGGTTTGTTTCCAGGCCGCTTCATCTCACTATGCCGCTAGGATCCAACAACTTCAAGATGATAATATCATGATCAAAATTGTTTAAGTCAAATGTGAAAGACAAGATTAGGAAAGAGGGAAAAGATAGAAGAAAGATGTAGTTGTCCTCCAGGCTTCATCTCCAGACTTGTAATATTCTCCTTGATGATGTCTTGATTGAAGTTCTTTGTAGTCTTGATGAATCTTCAGACTTGATGGTTCTTGTATCCTCGAGGCTGGTCTTGGATTTACTTAGTCTTCATGAAGTCTCAGAGGAGAAGAAAAGACAGAGAGAAAGACTTAGAGAATAAAAGGGAGGTTGGTCTTCTTGAACTTCTTCTCATTTTTCTTCTAAGTGCTTGACATCTTGAGGATGCTTCCAGAGTCTGTTTTCTTCTAAGTGCTTCTACTTCTTGGAGATACTTCTGAAGTCTTGTTTTGGCTAAGTCCTTCAATGGCCTTCTAGCTCCATCTTGGAAATCCTAAGTGTCTAATTGCATAGCACTTTACCAAAACACTAGGTTGAAAATAATCCTAACTTAGGGAAAATAAGGAAGGAGTTTTCCTATAAGGAGTATAACTATACAATAGATATGTCATGCATGCAATGCAATTTATTTCTAAGGACAACACTTAACAAAATAAAACAACTAAGTTTTCTAGATGCTAAAATTTTCTAAGGAAAAGATTTAGCATCTTTAAGACGTTGAAATTTTTCTAAGGAAGAGTGTTGTCGAAAAATATTTATCAATATTTTCTAACAAAGAATTTATTTTGTTTAAAGAGGCAAAATATTTCTAAGTACATTTTAATACCAAAGTGGTTATAATATGACTAAGTACTTTATAATTCGAATAGATGATGAAAATAAATTTTAATAAATTTTTAATCAATTTTAATCATTAAAACAACACTTAAAAGTATTTAATCAATATAAATTATAAAATCATAGAAAATTATTCTACAAAAATTAGTAGAAAAATACTACTGCCAATACTTAGACATTCAAATTTATATCAAAAGAGTTTGACAAGTTTAAATTTCAAATTTGAAGTTATGTTCAATTTACCATTAATGCCACTTTTGAATTTCAACAAATTTTAATTTGACAAAACATAAAAGTAATGATGCCAAAAGTTTCTACGTGTCATAAGCTTTCCAAAAATATTTTATTTGTAAAATTTTACCAAACCAATAAAAAGTAGTGATAGATTTAAAATTTCAGATTTTTCTGCAAAACTGCCGGTCTTCGGTTGACTGTTGACTTTGACTGCTGACGTAGGAATTGACTTGCTGACGTGGCAGGCTGACTGGGATTTGACTACGAATTTGACCAAAAATAAAGTTGCTCGGATAGAAAAACACTCTTAACGAAAGTTGTAGAGAATTACGTGCTCTTTCTAATTATCAGAATTATAACATAAGTGGATGAATAGATTGGTCACAAATCTCAAAATACCTTTCTGGTCCGAAACTTGAAACGCGAATATCTCTCAGCTCGCTGAACCAAAAGAGGTGAGGGTTGGGGCAAAAGAAAGGTCTTGATCAGAGGAACAACTTTCGTATTGTCGTCACAAACTTTTAAGATGGTTTGGTTACTCGAACAACATCAAACACGATCTGTATTATACAGAAAAATACGTACGTTAAAATAAAAAGTTGTCAACAGGAAAGTTGTAGATATAGAGTAGATCTACCTTTTCATCGAAGGAATTTCGATTTGACGCAACGAGAGCGAAGAGATCTGAGAAATATGACTTCAGATCTGATGGATGACGATTCGAAATTCTTCCTCCACGCTTGATGAAAAGAGTTGAGGCTTATTGGGATGGAAAGTTATCGACGAGATCTACAACAATGATTAAGGCCCCGTCGCGATTGGAGATGGTTTTGTTCGTCGAACGAACGAAATACTATTTTGCTGATTAGGTTTTCGGTGGAACGAAAAGAGTAAAATAGATGCCGGCGGCTATAGAAGTTTATATAGGCGGAGGGATGGTGGAATAGATAGGGCTCGGAGTTGTGAACGCGTAGGATCAAAGCGGATCCGGATTTGGAGTTATATTTCTTGAGATATACATGTTTGAATTAAATGTGGTTAGACAAACGAATTTCAGGGTTTGAGTTGGTTCGGTTCGTTCATATGCCGGCCGGCTGGCCCGATTCGTTTTTTTTTTCTTAATTCATTCATAACTTTTATTTTAAAACTCCGAATTAAGTGAAATTAATTTCTAAAAATTTCTAAAAATCATATCTTTATTTTAAAACATTTATGGATATGTTTTGACCACTTTTTAAAAATATTAATTTTAAATATTTGATTTAATGCAAATTTGACACTTTTGTCAAATTTGGAAATAGAAATTTAATTAATTTATTTATGGCTACATAAAATTTGGTACCACAATTGTGAACATATGAAAATAATTATTTCTAATAATTAGAATCAAAATATTAAAGTAAAATAAGATAAATAGCATAATCGTTAGTTTATTTTTAATATTTTCTCAAATAGGTTTTCAAGTGGAAATAATATTTCAACCATTGTAATTTCAAATATAAATAATGCAAGAAAATGATGAATGCATGCATGAATTTTGTTTTCAAATCGACATACAAATAGTTTTCAAAAAAGTTTTTAATTTTTCTGATTTTTCAGAATTTGAAAAATCCTAGGATGTTACAGACTACCACCCTTAAAAGGAATCTCGTCCCCGAGATTCGGAGAGGCTAGAAAGACAAAGCAAATGCTTGAATGATTATGATACCTCGGGATGTTTTGGGAAATGAAATTTCTGACATGGAAAGTTGAAAACTGGTAGGGGATGATTTTTATGATTAGAAGGATAGAAAGAAGGATGGTTTGAGATCTCTGGGTTTAAGCGACTGGGTTTGAATTATCTAGGTGGCTACCACCCTTAAAAGAAATTTTTGTGGTCAGTCTAGAAACTTTGTGTAATCTTGTTTATTCCTCTGATGTAGAGCGTACAAGTATTCAAAATACAATGGCATGTGGTGGATACAGAAAGTTTTTAGCACTCACACTTTCCACTCGGTCCTTGGAGAGATTTATTCTTCTTCCACTCAGGGCAGCCACTCACATAGTGTCCTGTTGCTCCGCATCTGCGACATGTCACGGGACTGATGATTTTCTTGTGTGAGCGGATAAGGCATTTCTCCTTCATCTTTACTGGGCACTTATCAGCATAATGTCCTTTGCCTTTACATTTGAGCAAATTACGTCACCTAAGTTCCTCTTCTTTTTTGGTGTTTCCAGGGCTAACAGTTCTTCCAAATCTTGTTTGCTATATTCTATCTCAATTAAAGAAGTTCAGTCTCGTTTGATGTGACAATTTCGAGCTAGGTGATCTCCTTCACATTTATAGCAACACTTGGAGGTACTTTTGGTTATCTTCGGAAGTGACCTTACTCTTATTTCATTCTTCACCTTAGTATGACCCACAGTCTCATTTGGATGAATATTTGGTTCAGTATCCTGACCAGTCCTTTTCTCTTTGCAGTCCCATGAATAATGTCCTAGTTCTCCACATGTAAAACATGTTATATGGCTAGTATCTCTTTTGTGTTCCTCCTTGTTTTCTTGTACTTCCACATGCTTCATGAGATTTTGTTGCATCCCCTTTTTGACTTGCTGAGTGACTTCTTGCACCACGGGGTAGAGTTGATATTGAGTTGGAACGTGATTTGTTGCTTCACACAAAAAGCAAGTAATCTGACTTGTGGGGCATTCCCTAACTGGATGTCCGGTATGACCATGGGGCCACTCATCAGGACATTCTTTGGACGTATGTCCTATCTCTCTACAAGTTTTGCATGCCTTTAGTTTGGTCATAAGGTTCTCATCAAAATCACTATGGTTTTGATCAATCTTAGGCAGTTGGTCATTGATCATCTTCAACAGCTGACTCTGGTTCTCTAATAGTAGTCGCATAGTTGTATGCAAATCATTGGTGTTTGTATTGGGGTGAGACATCTGTTTGGTTTAGAAAGCAATGAGTTGAATTATTTGTACTTATGGGGGAATCCTAGTTCAATAAAACAAAACAAGGCAACCAATCTATAACATAATCAATCAACATCTAACAAACATCAAGCAACAAGGTTCACAACAAACAAACAATCTAGTATTGTCATATAGCCAAGTTGATATGATCAATGCACTAACACGATATCGTCATTCTATTATTGGTGGTGGTCAAATCTACCTCCTTCATGACTGCTTCAAGTTCTTGTTCAACTTTCTTGGATATCTTAGAAGTGTTGGTCAAAACCTGGTTCTTTAGTGGTCTTCCATTCATGCAGAACTTCATGATTAATCGTAGCTTTTCCATATGAGCCAGCAGAATCAGACTTAGACTATAAGAACATGGTCATCTAGAAAAAGATAAGAGGTTTTTAGAAGGTTGATAGTAGATGAGAATAAGAGAAAGACATAGTGAAAAGATTTGTTTTTAGAAAAGTGAAGGAAAATAGATTTTCAATCCTATGGTCAAACCTATTTCTATCCAAACCTAGGGTTTCGAACCTATAGGCAACACAGTGCTCTGATACCATCTGTAGCGTACCTGCACTTTAAATAAGGCAGATACCTGTGTATAGTGCAAATCCCTGGATCGATTCATTTGCACACACAGTTTACGATGTAATATCACAACAAAGCGTCAATTTTATTACATCGATGATCCAGAATTACAAAATATTTGATACAAGTTGCATAGCATAAAGCTAGCATTGAAAAAGTACACATCGGAAACACAATAGCAGTGAGTCTCTATAACTTTCATGCTGCCACAGGCGAAAATGTTGGTTGTAGACTCGAAACCTTTACGAAACCTCACTAGTCATCTGATCAAATCTGCAATAAGAAAAATATTGCAACAACGTGGGTCAGATTCCATTAAAAATGGAGTCTGGCAAGTGACACTATGGTGGACACTTAATGGAATAACTCTAAAGCCTATATGCATATTTGGCTGGTGGAGTTCAAGGCTAATTTGCATAAAGCCAATTTTTCCTACTCTTTTGAAAACACTATTCTTGAAATCGACGAGTATGGCATGAAAACCATAAATCTCATCTTCCCTTGTTCACCCATCAAGTTTTACTTCTGAAGTTGGAATGATGGAATCCTCCGTTGACGTCCGTGATCAGCTGCTCAAATTGTCCGTACCGGGGACACGGCTAAGTACTTAGTTTTACACTCTGCAGAGGTTGTGCACGTTCACCATTGTACCCATTCAATCCATATTATCCTTTACACACCATTTGTGATAAGGAAAGGAGAAGAATGAGACGAGATCTTTCAGAAGCATTTTCCCTCCCACTCTGGCTTGACCCGTTCCACCTAACATCCCCCTACATCTGCTTGTCAAGCCGGAGAGAGTCCACGCGACATAATATATCAAGCTAGAGCCCATATGGCAATGGCTGCACTGGAAGCAATCGTCACTCGGAGTTCTTCAGATTCCTCTGTTCCTGGGTGGCCATTCACAAGTGTACATACTCCAGGAACCATAGACATGGACATGAGTAGCCACTCAACATAAACCATGCAACCACTTACCACCCAGGTGTTTCATTCCTAACTTAGTAGAATTTAGATTTTCACAAAACAACATTTGCATAGCATCAATAATTCTACTAAGTATTGCATAGGAACCTAGACACAGGAATAAGGAATTCTACACAGGTTTAGCATAGCAATACTATCCTACACATGCATATAAAAATACACTAAGTAATGCATATAGAAATAGGAAGTTTATGAGGTGTGCCACTTACCTTTGAATGTTGTCGTTGTTCACAACTCTTTTCAACGATACTCGGGACTCTCCGTTCAATCTAACAGTATAGACAAGCAACAATACAACAATCAACAGCAAGCACAACTCCACAATGCATACAAACACATACTAGATGAATAAATAAGTTTTATAAAACTTTCTAAGGAAATATGTTTATGCATGATGTGCAAAATATTCCTAAGGGCTAGAAATACTTTTTCATGCCATGAAAATCTTTTAAGTTATTGTAAGGCAAATAGGTGGTTCAAGAATGACTAAGGACTAAGGTCTTAAGTTGGATAAACATACTTTGTTTTATATCTTCTTGAAACAAGCACTCTAATGGCTTAGCCATGATGTGCAAAATACTTAGAGAAAATACTAGCTCTATTCTTCGAGGTGATCAACAATTATTATCTACTCTTTGTAAATTGGATATTCTCTAAAGTGAGAGAGACAGACACCCGGCCAGCCACTTAAATTGTGGAATAGGTCTCATGTACGTGGACATGTAAGGTTTGTTTCCAGGCCGCTTCATCTCACTATGCCGCTAGGATCCAACAACTTCAAGATGATAATATCATGATCAAAATTGTTTAAGTCAAATGTGAAAGACAAGATTAGGAAAGAGGGAAAAGATAGAAGAAAGATGTAGTTGTCCTCCAGGCTTCATCTCCAGACTTGTAATATTCTCCTTGATGATGTCTTGATTGAAGTTCTTTGTAGTCTTGATGAATCTTCAGACTTGATGGTTCTTGTATCCTCGAGGCTGGTCTTGGATTTACTTAGTCTTCATGAAGTCTCAGAGGAGAAGAAAAGACAGAGAGAAAGACTTAGAGAATAAAAGGGAGGTTGGTCTTCTTGAACTTCTTCTCATTTTTCTTCTAAGTGCTTGACATCTTGAGGATGCTTCCAGAGTCTGTTTTCTTCTAAGTGCTTCTACTTCTTGGAGATACTTCTGAAGTCTTGTTTTGGCTAAGTCCTTCAATGGCCTTCTAGCTCCATCTTGGAAATCCTAAGTGTCTAATTGCATAGCACTTTACCAAAACACTAGGTTGAAAATAATCCTAACTTAGGGAAAATAAGGAAGGAGTTTTCCTATAAGGAGTATAACTATACAATAGATATGTCATGCATGCAATGCAATTTATTTCTAAGGACAACACTTAACAAAATAAAACAACTAAGTTTTCTAGATGCTAAAATTTTCTAAGGAAAAGATTTAGCATCTTTAAGACGTTGAAATTTTTCTAAGGAAGAGTGTTGTCGAAAAATATTTATCAATATTTTCTAACAAAGAATTTATTTTGTTTAAAGAGGCAAAATATTTCTAAGTACATTTTAATACCAAAGTGGTTATAATATGACTAAGTACTTTATAATTCGAATAGATGATGAAAATAAATTTTAATAAATTTTTAATCAATTTTAATCATTAAAACAACACTTAAAAGTATTTAATCAATATAAATTATAAAATCATAGAAAATTATTCTACAAAAATTAGTAGAAAAATACTACTGCCAATACTTAGACATTCAAATTTATATCAAAAGAGTTTGACAAGTTTTAAATTTCAAATTTGAAGTTATGTTCAATTTACCATTAATGCCACTTTTGAATTTCAACAAATTTTAATTTGACAAAACATAAAAGTAATGATGCCAAAAGTTTCTACGTGTCATAAGCTTTTCAAAAATATTTTATTTGTAAAATTTGACCGAACCAATAAAAAGTAGTGAAAGATTTAAAATTTAAGATTTTTCTGCAAAACTGCCGGTCTTCGGTTGACTGTTGACTTTGACTGCTGACGTAGGAATTGACTTGCTGACGTAGCAGACTGACTGGGATTTGACTACGAATTTGACCAAAAATAAAGTTGCTCGGATGGAAAAACACTCTTAACGAAAGTTGTAGAGAATTACGTGCTCTTTCTAATTATCAGTATTATAACATAAGTGGATGAATAGATTGGTCACAAATCTCAAAATACCTTTCTGGTCCGAAACTTCAAACGCGCATATCTCTCAGCTCGCTGAACTAAAAGAGGTGAGGGTTGGGGCAAAAGAAAGGTCTTGATCAGAGGAACAACTTTCGTATTGTCGTCACAAACTTTTAAGATGGTTTGGTTACTCGAACAACATCAAACATGATCTGTATTATACAGAAAATTACGTACGTTAAAATAAAAAGTTGTCAACAGAAAAGTTGTAGATATAGAGTAGATCTACCTTTTCATCAAAGGAATTTCGATTTGACGCAACGAGCGCGAAGAGATCTGAGAAATACGACTTCAGATCTGATGGATGACGATTCGAAATTCTTCCTCCACGCTTGATGAAAAGAGTTGAGGCTTATTGGGATGGAAAGGTATCGAAGAGATCTACAACAATGATTAAGGCCCCGTCGCGATTGGAGATGGTTTTGTTCGTCGAACGAACGAAATACTATTTCGCTGATTAGGGTTTCGGTGGAACGAAAATAGTAAAATAGATGCCGGCGGCTACAGGGGTTTATATAGGCGGAGGGATGGTGGAATAGATAGGGCTCGGAGTTGTGAACGCGTAGGATCAAGCGGATCCGGATTTGGAGTTATATTTCTTAAGATATACATGTTTGAATGAAAGGTGGTTTGAAAAACGAATTTCAGGGTTTGAGTTGGTTCGGTTCGTTCATGGGCCGGCCGGCTGGCCCGATTCGTTTTTTTTTCTTAATTCATTCATAACTTTTATTTTAGAATTCCGAATTAAGTGAAATTAATTTCTAAAAATTTCTAAAAATCATATCTTTATTTTAAAACATTTATGGACATGTTTTGACCACTTTTTAAAAATATTAATTTTAAATATTTGATTTAATGCAAATTTGACACTTTTGTCAAATTTGGAAATAGAAATTTAACTAATTTATTTATGGCTAAATAAAATTTGATACCACAATTGTGAACATATGAAAATAATTATTTCTAATAATTACAATCAAAATATTAAAGTAAAATAAGATAAATAGCATAATCGTTATTTTATTTTTAATATTTTCTCAAATAGGTTTTCAAGTGGAAATAATATTTCAACCATTGTAATTTCAAATATAAATAATGCAAGAAAATGATGAATGCATGCATGAATTTTGTTTTCAAATCGACATACAAATAGTTTTCAAAAAAGTTTTTAATTTTTCTGATTTTTCAGAATTTGAAAAATCCTAGGATGTTACAATAGTTTTGTGTTAGGTATGCAAGATGAGCACACACTGTTTTCTTCGCTGCCACCTTGTTGTGCTATATGATCCATACTTGTTGCAATTATTGTACTTGTATATGTTTTTCAGATGAATAAATGTAAACTTGATTATAATGCCCGAGCTATGGATTGCAGGTAGAGCTATGGAGCACTTGCGAGACGAGCAGATAGAAGAAGCACAATTTCAACGAGACGAGGAGATGGAAGACCAAATGGAACAACTTATTTTTAACGATGCCCGAGCTGGAGGAGATGTAGATGATTATGATTTCGAACAATTTTTGAACGACTCTGGTGATGGAATGGAGTCACGAGATGTGGTGATAACAAACTCCGGCGGAGAGGTGTATATGTGTTTATAATAAATATGGCGATATGTTGTTGTTAACTACATGCATTAATTGATTTGTGTTGTATTTATTAACGACTCATTTTTCTTTTAGCCATCCGGATCAAGCAAATCTGCGAAAAAACAGCCACCAGGTGCTCCTCGAGGCAAGGCAAAAAGAATGACGAGCGAGGATCCAAAGTTACCGATTGAGGAAATTGCTGATTCCGGCGAACCGCTCGAACCAAAACAGAACCGCAGCAAATTTATAAGTCAAGCTGGAGTTATTGTTAGGGACATGATCCCAATCAGCATACGCGAATGGAATAAGCCGCCGGTCGCAGATGTGGACGACCCATGTTATGTCCACCAAGTTCTTAAGGATTTGGTCTGTAACACGCTGTTGTCACATTTCACCCTCCCGCCAGATCTCTCTAAAGTGAAGAAGGACAACCTCAAGAAGTGGACTCTTAATAAGATGGCGGAACAATTCCGGAACTGGAAGAAAAAGTTATGGAATCAATATGTAGAAACAAAACAAGTGCCAGATTTCAGTGGAGCACAAGGGAAGAAGATAGAATCTGAATGGGCGGCGTTTAAGGCGTATAGGGAATCACCTATGGCTGTGGCCCGATCGACGATAAATAAATTGAATGCTGGGCTGAAGGAACACCACCATACATTGGGGACAGGTGGCTACAAGAGCGCCATTCCTAAGTGGTTAGCCTATGAAGAAAAACTGCTTCAATCGGGGGTCCGTCCACAGACACTTGACTGGCCCGAGAGGTCGAAATTCTGGTTGTTCGCGCATGGGGCAATGTTGGACCCTAAAACCGGAGAGATTGTTGGAAGAGGAAAATGGAAGGTTCTCGTTAATCGTATAAATAAGAAGCTTGAAGAAGCAATTAATGATGTTCGCAATGGTGTGTTCAAACCCGATAGAGAGGATGAGGAGCTGACACGGGCCCTGGGGAATCCTGAACATGTTGGACGAGCTCGAGGCTTTCCTGGCGGTGCTACGTTTAAGACTGCGTGGCCGGAATCCGCTCACACTTATAGAAGCCGTAGCAGAGGTAAGAAGAAGGAGGCCGACCGGATATTACAATTGGAACGTAAAATGAAGGAGCAACGGGCGGAAATAAAAGCATTGAAGGAGCAAAGAACGGAACCTCAGGAGCGGCACCAATTAGAACATGAAGCACATGCCGCCCCATCTCAGCGTAGAAGCAGCGTTGGTTCCACGCGTCAGGTCGACGTTGGTGCCTACCCAGTGGATGACATCACAGAGCCTACAGGTTGTGAGCTACATATAGCAATGAGAAACATAACTTTGAAGGTGGCGGTGGGGCAAGCTTTAGTAATTGAACCTGGAGAACTCTACCATTGTGGTCAAATTCCAGATGGCTACGCTCGTGTCGGGGTGGACGAAATTATGCCGGGATTTGAAACCTTGGAACTTGAGTTACCTGGAGGTGACGAGGAGAAAACGTTGGCAGACGTCAAGCATGCCTTCGGCCTATGGCCCAAGAAATACATCGTCCTTTCAGAACAAGCAAAGTCCACTCCTCGTTCTAGGAGTCCAGCTCACCAGCCAAGTCCACTCTTCCTCGAGAGGGATCAAAGACGGAGTCCATCTCCACCCCATCAGCAAAGCCCACACCTCCCCGATAGGGACCCCAGCCCGAGTCCATCTCCAGCTCGACAGCAAAGCCAACCGCCCCCCGAGAGGGTTCCTAGCGCGAGGCCATCGCAGTCTGTGCCAGTCCGCCAGAATGTTAAGTCGCTCTCGAGTAGGGGCCAGTCTGGTTCTCCTGTTAGGAAGAAACCTAGAAAGCAGAAAACACCGCCGCCTACTCCAAAGTTACCTTGGGAGAGAACCATCGAGGAAAACGATATCGCATGCAAAGAACATACGGATGCCTGGCTTGCTGGCGTGAAACAGAAAGCGTTAGCGAAACAATTGCCTCCTGCAAAATTTACTGCAGGAATTCCTTAGGAAAAAATTGACCGTTGCATCGATGCCCTATACAACCCCCCACCATCGCCGCCAACAGACTATGATCGCAACATTGGTAAGTCATATGACAAAGAGATGGATGATCGATCGAAAAAAGGGAAACAAGTTGCCCAACTCGGAGAACAAGACGCACAGTCGCCCCCCCCCCCCCCCCCCCGCTCAAGGTGCTTGATGACAGAGTTCTCAAAAATATCAATGTGCGGGAGCTGATATATTCGGGAGATGATATCCCTTTCGCGGATGTTGTTCGTACTTATGTTCACGGGGAGAATTTTGTTGACGTCGACTTACCCACAAGAATGCGTCAATTTCAAGCCTGGTACAAGGATACCGTAAAGGAGACGAATAAGACGCTCTCATGATGGCAGTTAAGGAAGAGCATTATTTCCAAGAATACTCCGTTGTCCTTTACTTCGCCGAAATCTTTCAGTTATACAATCTCCGGGCCCTCGACAAAGGCATCATGAGTTCCTATTGTCTGTAAGTCATCTATTCCTGTAATTTAATGTTTTAATTAGCTCTACTCGTTCATTGTCTGTGATAATCCTCTCTATAATATTTTGTGTGCTTTATTACGTGGAATGAAGATGCTCGAATGCAAGAAGAAGAAAATCAACCACATTGGGTTCATTGACCCCTCTATAATGCATGAAGATAACATAATTGATCCAATACTTAACAAGGATACACCGGGGAATTTCAAGCGACAAGCTTACAAAAAATATATATTATGACCTTACAACTTCAAGTGAGTGTTACTGCTTATTACACATTCTATTTTTCTCACCCGATGTTAAGTTTAATTGATTAGTTATGCATGACTATTTATAAACGTGCGCAGCTACCACTACATTCTTATCGTTATTGACTTGTGGAAAGGAGAAATTGTTGTCCTTGACTCGTTAAGAAGATGCCCTAAACAATACAAGACTTGTTTTGATTTGGTGGCAAGGTACTTTCTTTTCTTATCGCCTCTTTCGTTCATTTCCTAATATCAAGGAATTTATGACTCATTCATTCATTTTCTTGTCATGAAGTGTTTGGAAAATGTTCCTCGCGGAACATCCGAACAGTGGATGGCCAGAGATACTGCGCTGGCGTACTAACGATGTAAGTAGTACTAAACTAGGCCCATGCACCATTATCATACTTTATTATTATTTGATTAAATTTTATTCTTCTATAGACTTGCCTTAAACAGCCAATAGGGACTGATCTATGTGGATTCTTCGTTTGCGAGTACATGCACACTGTGGTCAACGAGAGTTTGAAGAGCAAAAGAAGTATCGACGTACGTAAAGCTCTAGTCACACTGTGATGAGTTTTATTCATTTCATATCTCATGTATTCATTGTGATATCTTTTTTTTACAGTTGGCAAGAAAGCGCAACGAGTTACCAATAAAGACCCGCTTCAGGGCACTTGCAGAGGAGTTGACGGGATTTTACCTCGCCCATGTCATACCGGAGACCGGAGAGTACCACTATGTTACCCCTGGTGGTGCGAACATGTAATATATAATGATCTCCATGTAACAAAACACTTCTAAGTATCTGGAACCGGGAGACGAGATCTTCATGTACCACGCATACTTAAATGTGTATGTGTTATCAACACATGATCTTCATGTAATTGTATATATGCATGATGCAACTTCATCTAGGTTCGTATAATAATTTATATGTGTTTTTCGCCCATCGAAGCCGTAGCATCCGAAACCCCTACCCCCGACGCATCGACATGGTACCATCCGAAACCCCCTACCATCACACATCGACTATAGTATCGACGTGGTACAATCCGAAACCCCCTACCGTCACGCATCGACGTGGTACCATCCGAAACCCCTACCCAGAAAACCGGTAGAAATAAAAAAAAAGTAAACCCTGAAATGAAAAAAAGCAAAACCCTGAAATGTAAAAAAAATTAAAAACCCTAGTCCCGGTTCGTAACACGAACCGGGACTAAAGGGTTCGCCCCCGCACGCCCTGCCACGGCCACGTGCGCTGCGCTCATTGGGGGGGGGGGGGGCTCCGGTATCGGTTCGTATTGAACCGAGACCAAAGGGTCAGGGGGCTCTAGTCCCGGCCTGACAGTCCCGGTTGCTACACCGGGACTGGAGGCTGTCTGGAACCGGGACTAGTGCCCCTTTTTCCACTAGTGAATGGTAAATTCTCAGTTGATTCTATGTATAGAGCACTTATCCTACCCGAAGTCCCAGTCAATACTAAGGATAGTAATAAGATTTGGAAAATGAAAATACCGCTTAAAACTAAAGTGTTTACGTGGTATCTTCGTCAGGGTGTCATCCTTACTGAAGACAACCTTGCAAAGCGTAATTGGCACGGAACTAAAAAATGTGTTTTCCGTCATCATGACGAGACCAGTACACACTTGTTCTTCCAGTGCGAATTCGTGAGGTCTATATGGTCAGCCATCCAGATAGTTTCTACCTTACATCCACCAAATACAGTTGCTAACATTTTTGGCAATTGGCTAAATGGTGTGGCTCCTAGGTTTAAACGTTTTTGTAGGATGGGCGCGATTGCCATTATTTGGTCGTTGTGGCTATGTAGAAATGACAAGGTTTTTAACAATTCAAATGTTACTGTTTTGCAGGTCATATATCGGTGCATGGCTACCTTACGAGCTTGGTCGGCGCTGTAGCGTGTGGAGCACCAGGACCTTTTTCTGGAGGTGGCATCGAGGCTGGAGACCGTGGCCAGGGAGATTCTCTGCCGGCATGGATGGCAACATAGTCTCCGGATAGACCTACCAGTACCTTAGACGGATCTACAATTTCTCATTATGATATGTAATTCGCCTATTTATTTATGTTTGGATTGTCTACTCGTGAACTAGTAGCTGTGTGCATCTTAGTTATGCAGAGGCCGGGTGTAATGCTTAAAACTCTTAAGTAATAAAACTCCCTTTATCTAAAAACAATCCGAATTCCCGAGCTATGAGCAGAAAGGAATCAACTTCCGGATCACAGGGTCCACGGTCAATTCGAAGAATCTCCTAGTAGCAGCCGTCTTGGCAACGTCAGCCTGCACGTCGCTCATGAACTCGGGTAGTGGCCCCCTATAGAAGATTTCGAGACATAGAAACTGAGAAGATCACCTCAAGGTGGGGCAGCGATGTGGGCACGACCCTAGTGATATGGTTATGGTCGACGAAGAGCAAAAGCAGAGACGTGAACCTGGTGAAGTCCGACAGTGGTCCGGTGAACTTGTTGTGGTTGAGTTGGAGCTGCACAACTGAGGATGTGAAGCTGCTGATGAAATTAATCGTTCCCGAAAGTAAGGTTGTTGATGAGATCCAGTCTCCTGATCATACTCCCTCGAATGTCCGGCACTTCTCCATTGAGCTGGTTAGCGGCCATGGAAATCACATCAAGGTTTGGGAACAGAACCCTGCAGTAGTGTTGGTGAAAAGCTCATGCATGGTATTGTCGATTCCGGCGTTGCTGGCATCGAATGAAGTCAGCAGGTTGAGCGAACGGATGTCCTCCGGCAATGTCCATTCAGAGAGTTTCGTGTTGTTGCTGATATTGAATCTGTGAAGTCCTGCTATCCCGACGAAGAATTGTGTTGGCATGGGTGTGAACAAGTTGCTGTCGAGGCTCAGAGTGCGGAGCTTCGAAAGATGCAGGAGCGGAAGCGTGCCGGTGAAGGCGTATCCTCCGAGATGATGCAGCCCCGTCAGGCTTGACAGTGAGCCATTCCTGGGGGTGTTAGTGCCAAGTAGGGGCTTGCCTCGAAGGTTGATGGTCGCCACATTGTCTTCGCTGTTGTAGGTGACCCCTGACCAGCTGTCCTCGTAGGGGGTGGACCCAATGGTCTAATCGAGGGCCTGGCCGGCGCCCGTCGCCACCTCAAAGCGCTACAAATAAACAATGTTACCACCACGAAGCGCTGCAAATGATCTGTACGCCCTCTTCTACCACGACACCATGGCTTGGCGGGAGGGAGAGCAGTGCGGTCCGAAGAAGTTTAGCCAGGGTGAGTTAAAGCAATAAATTAATACCAAACTCTTATACTTTCATATAACTATTTTATTATATTTCAATCTTATAAGTATATCTCTCCATATATAGTTTGCAAAGTTAAACTAAATATAAATTGTAAACAATATTATTAGTATTATGTGTATACCTCTTGTACCTTACTTACATTTTAAAATATAATTACCTTGTGTTGAATATCTAAATATTTTTTAATCAAAACTATATTGGTTTTTGCAGTATACACTTTGGCTAAAGACAACTTATACGTGTGCTTTCCCAGTGGAATTAAGACATAATTGTATATAATATTTTGGGAGACACATCTACTAAGTACATATTCTAAGGGATATCTTAATAGATGTTTTGAGTGTATCACTACATCAGAAAAATTATAGAAACTTCTATAGAACAAATGGAACTACTGCCGTCTTCACATTTTTTTTGTCTATGTGTATATTACAAGTAACATTGTGTTAAATAATGATCGCACAACGCGTGATTCTATGTACTTGATTTTGAAATATATACTTAAAACAATCACTAAAAATCTTATGAAATATTTCTAATTCTAAATTCCTCATTTGTACAGTTTTATGTTTTATGTCAACTTAAATGTGTTTTTTGTTATCTATACACAACTTCTCACATAAGTTTCTCAAATAGAAATATATGTGTAATATTAAATTAAACATTTAGTTATCATAGCTTTAGATCCGTGAAGAATGCCATTTTGTCTGACCTATTGGCCTTTGAGGTGGCCTTGCTGGTGTCACCTCTAGGTGGGAATGAGCGGAAACCACCGCGATAATCATGATTACCAATCATTCTATCACCAGATAACCTGCCGCAAAACCACACATGTGAGTGTGTTGTGTCAGTTTTCCTACATCATCTTTCGCTAGTCATCACGGTCGTGGTACTGACATGCGCATCCTCTTCATAGTGAACCGTTCGAAGGTCATTGAAATGATACTTAGTTTTCTAAGCAATAAACTAGGTTCGTTTGTGGGTTTTGGCTTTCTTTTCTTTTCTCGAATGTATTATATTGGTTTGGGACCTTACAAATCAGAGGCCCAGAGCGGTCACCCCTTTGCCCCACCCTCTAGGCAGGCCCTAAGGGAGCGGAACACGAACATGAGGAGCTTCGCCATGGGGCTTGTACAGTGGTTGCTTTCGGTGATGGGAACTAGCTAGGCATTTCTGGCTGCTGCTGTTGCTACGCAGAAGAAAGCCGTGTCGCTGCTGCGGGGAAGAAGAAAAGGAGGGGAGTGGTAGGAGTGGTTAAGAAGAAAGCCATGCCGAATTGTTTTCAAATGCAGAGACCCCGTCAAGAACATTTGCGGTAATTCTTGACCAGTTGATAAATAACTCACATGTGCTTTACGTTATGTGCAGGTGAACGTGATAAACGCATCAACAGCTTAATATTTGCGGTAATTCTTGACCAGTTGATAAACAACTCACATGTGCTTTAGTTTACTGGATGTGCATGTGAACGTGACAAACACATCAGCGGCTTAGAAGTTAATTAGACTAGATCATGTAGGCGCGCGTTGCCGTCCGTCCGTTAGAAAAATAGATTTATAGGAAGTGAGAGTAGATGGAGATTGATCGCAAAAATGGTACTGAACATCCCAATTAGTTAAAATAATGAAGCTCGCCAATTCTGTAGAAAAAAATCATGAGGCTTGTATGCACCTTTTTCGCCTTGATGAGAATGAATAACCAATAGTTGGACGAGATTTGCAAACTGATTAACAAATTTCCTTGATGTATTAACCGAGTACTATAATGTCGAGGTGTGGGGAGAGGCACCGACACACGCTGGAACGTGGACATCGCCCCCAAGCCAACGTGCGGTTCGATACGATCACGGCCGTCGATGGGAGGATAGGCCAGGCGGAGATCGGCGGGCGGTGCAACGCGGTGGATCGAAGGGAGGGGTCGAGGGGAAGGCGCGACGCGGTGGACCGAGGGACTGTTGACTTTCCATACGGTGCGCTCGGCTCGATGGGGAAAGAAATAGGCTTTTCTTCGCGACGTGTGTGGGCTTTTGGTTAAACGGGCCGGGACGCACCAGAAAACACCGTTTTGATGCCCAGAGCAGCGTCCCTCAGGGACATTTGGCCCATTTAGACTGCACACAGAAATCGAATGGTCAAGATTGTGAGCTGGGGCGAATCCAACGGTCCAAAAGTGAGGTGGCCTGAGGGGCTCGAATTTGACTCAGTTATAATATCCGTAATTACTACATACATCACTGGCTCAGCCTCGAGGGTGACAGAAGAGCCATGAAAGAATACAAAAAAAAAACAAATTTATACATTCACCGTTGGTACCTATGCATTCCTATGTGCTTATTTAAGAAACATACACATAAGAATGGACGTGTTCTCCTACGTAGGAGCATGCTCCCATTCCCCAAAAGCGCATTCTAAAATTATTTAAAAAAAACATTATGTGTCGCGTTTCACAAAAAAAGAGGTCATGTTTATGGTACTGCTCTGTTTTTAAATATAAAATATTTTTGCATTTTTCATATTCACATTTACACAAATGTATTTAGACACGTTTTAATTTAATGTTCACTCATTTTTAGTATGCATCTAGAAAACCTATGTGATAACTAGAACATTTTATATTTAAAAGTGGAGGGAGTATGTGTTAAAAGACAACAAAAAAAATCTCATGAAAACACATTTTCCAGCCCTGAAATTTGTTGTTTTACATTATATGTTTGTAACTATACATTACTTGTATTGATAATAATACGGATACGAGATGACAGAAATACAAAGAATATGAAACAAGGAGAAAACAAGGGATTAAGCTGCTACAAACCGCTATCGCCGCAACTTCCAAGCATCCATGTCTTCCGCCATTGCTGAAGAAGAACACTGACAGTTGGTCCACATCTTGATGTTGAATAAACCCCTTGTCACAAGGCGTTAATGAGCCGCAATAGCCACCACCCAATGTAGACGGGATCTATTCCGATAAGGAACATCGGCTAGAGGAGCCCTCCGAGAGCCTCTTCAACATCGGATCTGAAACCAACGCCACCCCACCCAACAGCAGGCAGCCAAATCTTCCACCATCTTTCGAAGATCCATAACAGTCAGCATCGCCGCAATCCTATACAAGGCACAAAAAATGTTGTTCTATCTTGAAACTTTATGCGTAAGGATAAAATGTCTGATGTACACACATTCTTTTAAAAATGAAGTTTCCATAATGGGAGTATCTATTCATATGAGAAAAAATAAACCTTCACACGCCTATTGCAATTTTACTTCAAAAATATTCTCTTTCCACTGGTGTTCAGCCGGAGAAAAGCCGGTTCAATTTAACAGTTGCACTATGGTATATTGGTCAGAATAGCCCCAAAATACGAACAAATTACTTTGTTCGTATATTAACTAGACACCATTAAATCAAACAACTAACATGATTGAAAGAACGAGCACTAAATAGAACTTTCACTAATTTTAGTGTGCACCTATAAAACATGTGGGACATCTAAAATATATTATATTTAAATACAAAGGGAGTAGTGCTGTATTGGGCATCCTGGTGTTATTATTGGCGATTCATCATTGTAGATGACTTTGCTTGATATCGGAGAACATGACGGTCTTAACTCGGCTTGCTTTTTTTCTGTAAGCCAATTTATCTAGCATGATTGTTTTACATTGTTTATACTACATCTGTTTTTAAATATAAGATGTTTTAGCTACTGCACATGATCTCTAGGTATACACGAAAATGACTGAATATACATTAAAACATGTCTAGATACAAGTTTGGACATGTGAATGTAAAAAAATTGTTAAACATCTTATATTAAAAAAACAGAACTAGTAGTAAGTAAAAATTTATGTATGCGCTCATCGATTGACCCAGATTATTCTCTTTCTTACAACTAGCAAGGTGGCCCTCGCAAATGTGAGGGCATCATCTTCGAGTAATGAATATAGTATTAAATTTGAGCTTTTTATAGATAATGGAAAATACTAAAATCTAAACAAAAATATCTAATGACCGTCAAAATTAATGAAAGAGAAAATCACACACACATGTGATATTTGAATTTATGGAAGGAGATGTTCTAATATATATTTAAAAATCCATGTAACACCTTCTATAAGCTTGGTTACTTTTACTCATAGTAGTGCTATTTTAATACATATTTTTCCTGTCTTCTTGCCATCTAATTCATTTTTACCCTCTCTAAAGGTACAAGTTTTATGACTAACATGGTTCATAGTTTCATGTAACATATTATATTATTTTAAGAGGAGAACTGGATGACATATAGCCAGTCACCAAATTATTGTAAGTCGTCTTGTAAAGAATATTTTTAACTGTAGTTTTAAATGATTTAACTCTCTGCCTGCCAAACCCACTCTTAAACCCTTACTATGTCGCTCACTTGCATAGGCCAGTTCCTGAAACATCACTATGTTGTTATGAAAAACGATGTTCTGGCTTCCTCATTATTTGTACTATTTTCTACAACTTAATTATCAAATCTCAATGATGTATCCTATTATATAAAGAATAAGAGAGGAATTTAAGTTTCTCGCAAAACATTGAGCCTATTATAAAAGTATTTAATCACGCCATAGGAATACCATATGAGGTGGAAGTAAACACATGAAAACTTTTGGTTGTGAAGAGATTAAGTTATATTATTTAGTCTATACACTTTAGGAAGATATGTTAGATGATATAATTAACATGGCACATTAATTGTGATTTTCTTAATGCAACTATGAAAATCCATTAACTTGTGAGTTTTGTCGACAAAATTCTGATAATATGTTTGTTTTCTTGTTATTTAGTCATGAATATATTTTGTGTATGATCTACAAATAAAAAGAAGTTGTGTTAGAATGATGACCGGATGTTTAGTGTTTCTGAAAACTTCTATCTATTTAACTACCATATTGTGGTTATCTAGCATATTTTATTAAACTAAAATATTTTGCGATATGAATAGTTAAAATAATGATGACGCCTTGTAAAGTATATCTCTCTTTAGCTTGCCTCGAATCTCACCTCTGAAATTGTTTTCATTAAAAATAAATGGTTTCAATTTCTATCACGCTCCATTCTCCTAATTATATTTTAGGTATGTTATGTTGTTGTGTTCTTCATGACCATCTCCCTTCAACCCTCTGAGCGAAATGCCATACACAGAATAAAATCCTAGTGCACTAAACATCCACGGTGGTTCCGTTTAATCCTTGTTGTTTCCAAATAGATCAATGCTCATCTAACACTGGTCTGATACCAATTGTTCTTGTGGCTTCTCTTTTTATAACCACATGTCGCCTTTTAGCCATATTTGTATAACTATAGACAATTACATTGTTGATTATGCATCGCTGTTTCTACAAATAGCGAGCCAATAGTGGTAGCTTTTTCAACGGACGGTGTAGTCTAGGTATATCCATAGATCTGGTTGTAGTGTTCTCACTAATATACCTACATGAGACTCAATGTTTCTAAAAATTGTATTTATCTTGTGATTATTAATTCTTCTTAATCATGCACATATATTTATATATACTCCCTTCGTTCGGCAATAGTTAACACAAATATGTCTAATTATGGATGTAGTACTTCCTTATCAATCATGTCGTATACTTTACGTATCATGTTGTTGTGTTCTTCATGAATATGTCACTGGGTGAGATGGTGACATACATAATAGAATACTACTGGATCTCTTCCAAATATATCAACGCTAGACAGTGGTCCGGTACCGATTGTTCTTGTGGCTTTTTATTTTTATTTAATTCTTATAATCAAACATCACCATTTTAGCCATATATGTACGACTCGAGATGATTACATTATTGTTTAAGCATCACTATTCCTGTCGATAGCGAGCCAATAGTGGTAGCTTTTTCAACGGACGTTGTACTATAGGTATCTCCATACGTATGGTTGTATTATGCTCACGAATATATGATGACAATTATTTGTCATCATATACAATTGTTCTTGTGACTTCTCTTTTATGTTAGTTTTATAATCAAACTCCGCCATTTGAGCCTATAATTGTCGATGATTATATTCTCGATTATGATTCGTTGTTTTTATACACTTAGTTAGCTTTTTCAAGGGACAATGTATTATGATTATATGATGTAGTCTTTCCAATCATATACAAATATTTATATATGATCTCTCCGTCCAAAAATAGCTGACATAGATTTGTCTAAATATAAATGTAGTAATCCTTTTGATAAAAAAGGAATGATACAGATTTGTTTCAATACCGTATATAGATATTTTGATGTGTAGATATATCCATATTTAGACAAATTTAGAAATCATAGAGTAAACTGTTATCACTACACTAAAAATATGGCATTCTGTTTTTTATGGGCGTAGAGAGGAAAAGAGTCATGCATTGACAAAATTCAACTGAGTACTATTAAGTCGATCGATCCATTTAATTTTTAAAAAAAAGTCGATCGATCTAACCTTGATCTTTTTTTCCTACAGATTCCTAGCGCATCTTTTTTTTTGCATAGAGATTCCTAGCGCATCTGTCTACTACCCTATCTGGCCTTTATACGATCGCTAGCTGTTACCTTGCTCTATACGATCGCTAGCTTTCCTAATTTAAAAACATGTTGTCACGTATTTAGCTCCTGGGTCTACAATTTTTTTAAGTTGACCGGTCGTTTGCTTTACATAATTAAATATGTGATAACATTTTTTTTTTTCATGAACGTGACAACAAACACATTTTGATAGTTAAAAGGTTACGTTGTTAACGTTATTTTATTAAATCTTAGCCGTACGTATTAGATCTAACCATCGAAATTAATTAAGATGATGTGGATTAACGTGGTGTCTCTATTTTAAACCTCCATATTGTGCTTTTAGTATATAATAGATAGATGATGAAAGGGAAAATTAGTTTGGAGGGAGGGAATAAAAGTGGACTTGCATGATTCATGATCCTCGTTTCTAGTATGGGGTACGAAGAGTAGGAGGCGAGTTGTACTTGTACAGAGGGAGGATCGGGACTAATTATTACTACCTACTAGGTAACCTGGTGCGGCGACACGCTGCATCCGTGTGGCTGTTAATTATATTTATTTTGTATAAGTATAATTAGTAAGCCCAATTATCATTTTGAGAGAACATTAGAGGGGAGATCATGGAGTTATTATGTTGTTAACTATACTATGAGGCTTAACGTTCATACTTCACACGGAGGAACATTCAAAGAAATTATGTATGTGATCAAATTTGAACATGCAATATCTCAGCGAACAAAATACATATAACTAATAGCAACAATGAGGAGATACAATTCTACTTATAATAAAATTAAACATAATAACATATATTCCCGGTATGGCTATTAACATTCCCAATATGGCTATTAACATGATACAGTTACGAAAGCATAATTAGTAATATCAAATTTATCATATCAGGAAAATGCACATAGCGCTCAATGGAAGCTAAGCAAGTCTTTTGTACCTTTTCTATAGAATTATATCAATTACATGCAATGGAAAAAACTATCTAACATTGACAAATGACTTGCGTAATTACCTCATACTGAACAACATAAGAAAGTAAAGATATCGCACTCTTCATTATCTCCTTCCTTTCCTAATACGCAAGGGGGGAATAGATAGTTAGCCATAAGTGTATCTTGAATGAAAACCATCATACATTCGTTGCCCTTGTTGCACTTTTTGGTGCATGGTTCTCTCTTTTAAGTATATTCCTACAAAATAGGGCAAGGAGATGAAAGCGCACACTACAATGGTGAAATCCGGAGAAAAATAATAATTGAGCATAATAGTACACAATCATCAACTCCCTAGTCCTCTTCTTGGTGCATGGCCATCTCTTTTTGAACTGCATACATAATGAAAAAAAAGATGTTGAAAGTAAAATAGTGAACACTAAACCAAACTATCCAAATAATAAGACCAAAAAGAAAAACCAAAGTAAATTTTCCTTTGAGACATCACCTGATGATGTGTCCTTTTTTTGTCCTTAATTGGAAATTCCCAAGTTGCTACAAATTAAAAAAAGGGTAACTATTAGGTATCCATTCCTTGCACAATAATTCATTAAGTTCAAAAGAAAGAATGTTTTTAATTTATCCTAGAGTAGATGCATCACATATTATATATGTATAAGAGGGAATTGTTGAAACAATTTACAGGAGATATAAAAAATTATCCAGCCACTGGTATGCATAAAAGCAGGTTAACATACATAAACATTTTTTTGAGGAATCTAAGAAGACATATCATGGTATTCACTATACAAACAGATTGTTGAGAGTCTACACTAATCAATTTCATGAGCTGCCGAGCAAAAGGAAAATACTTTGGTGACAGAAGCTTGTGCCCTTTGTTTAGACATAAAGCATATATCAGTTGTGAAGCTTTGTTCAAAGCACAATCTAAGAAATTGAAAGAAGATATAAACAATAATCACAAATTTTAGAGGTGTAAGAAGTAAAAAGATGAGCAAAATAGATGTTGAGTTGACCACTAAATCTTCAAGATTAGGACTAAGAGCATTTACTGCGTACTGTAATTTAAGAAGCAATTATCATGCTAGCACTTCTGAGTCAATCTTTCATCATATATCACAATTACTACTATTGTAACCACTGCAAAGTGAACTGAATGACTGAATCCTACTAAGTTCAGTTTACTGTCATTTATTTCTCATATCCCTGTAATATACTGATGAAAATCAAAAAAAAATGTCAGAACACCCAGCTGAGCATATAAGCATGCATATATATGGATCCACTATTGTAAGTTACTAATGAAAGAAATTAAGCAAAAGTTATTTAAACGACTTGTCCATGAGCATACATAATTCAGTAGCACCAACTGAATCGCCCATTTGTTCATTGACTTTCTTGACTGTATACACACTACTGCTAATATGGTACAAATTTTATATTAGTTGCCTCTGGCCTAATATCTGTCAAAATTAATGAAACATAAGCAATGCCATCCTAAAATCATTCCAAGGGGTATAAAATCCATTAACACGAGCAACCTACATCACATATATGTATATCTCAGAGCATTAGCGAAGCATACCTGCAGTACAACCTTGGTGGGCATCCCAATGTATGTTTACTTTGAAAATGGTGTAGACAAAATAAGATGACCCAATGTATCCACCTAACCTGTGCAACAGCTTGCAATACCAATTCATCTTCCTCTCCAACGAAGTGCACATAAGAAATCAACAATTGTAGGTCTGAGCAAAAGTAAGATAAATGAGTATTGTTCTGCTTGAACACCTTAAATTTAGAGACATATTAAAATGAAGAAATTTCTCTCATCGCCACCGAACAAAAATAATTCCTCCCACTGCCCTGAAAGTTAACAATTGGTCCAAATGAGTCCTTTTATCTCTATTGCATACGTTAGTTGAAACAATGTCAACTATATCCAATTAAATAATCACACAATAAGGCAACACAATCCGGAGAAGGCAAGAAACTTTAGTCTTTATTTCTCATTATCAGAAAAAACATTTAGCAAGCAGAGCAAGAAAAGTCAGACGAAACATATACTTATCTGCTCAAATTTGTAGCTGTCGAAGCCCTGCACAGTTTTCCCCAAAGAACACCATCATCATAATCAGTATTCAGTTCACCGTCACAATGGTTGTAGTTTAGCAGAAAGAGAAGTGAATAATTTTGGGGATTCAATAAAAGTTCAGAAACTTCTATTCATGTGCATCAAGAACAGTTGCAGAGTATTTGCAGTTATTATCAAGAGCTGAGCACGGACTAAAATCAAATCCAGGGGGAGAAGCTGGTCCTCACCTTTCTGGAGAGGCAACTGGAAGGAGAGCTTGATGAGCAGGTGCGCCACCAGGGACAACAAAGACACTATGGTTGTAGCGTACCTGCACTTTAAATAAGGCAGATACCTGTGTATAGTGCAAATCCCTGGATCGAATCATTTGCACACACAGTTTACGATGTAATATCACAACAAAGCGTCAATTTTATTACATCGATGATCCAGAATTACAAAATATTTGATACAAGTTGCATAGCATAAAGCTAGCATTGAACAAGTACACAGCGGATATACAATAGCAGTGAGTCTCTATAAGTTTCATGCTGCCACATGCGAAAACATGTTGGTTGTAGACTCGAAACCTTTAACGAAACCTCACTCGTCATTTGAATAACCTGTAACAAATAAAATTTTGCAACAGAGTGGGTCAGATTCCATTAAAAATGGAGTCTAGCAAGTGACACTATGGTGGACACTTAATGGAATAACTCTAAAGCCTATATGCATATTTGGCTGGTGGAGTTCAAGGCTAAATTGCATAAAGCCAATTTTTTCCTACTCTTTTGAAAACACTTTTCTTGAAATCAAGACGAGTATGGCATTAAAACCATAAATCTCATCTTCCCTTGTTCACCCATCAAGTTTTATTTCTGAAGTTGGAATGGTGGAATCCTCCGTTGACGTCCGTGATCAGCTGCTCAAATTGTCCGTACCGGGGACACGACTAAGTACTTAGTTTTACACTCTGCAGAGGTTGTGCACGTTCACCATTGTACCCATTCAACCCGAGGTATCCTTTACACACCATTTGTGATAAGGAAAGGAGAGAATGAGACGAGATCTTTCAGAAGCATTTTCCCTCCCACTCTGGCTTGACCCGTTCCACCTAACATTCCCCTACATCTGCTTGTCAAGCCGGCGAGAGTCCACGCAACATAATTGATCAAGCCAGAGCCCATATGGCAATGGCTGCACTGGAAGCAATCGTCACTCGGAGTTCTTCAGATTCCTCTGTTCCTGGGTGGCCATTCACAAGTGTACATACTCCAGGAACCATAGACATGGACCTGAGTAGCCACTCAACATAAACCATGCAACCACTTACCACCCAGGTGTTTCATTCTTAACTTAGTAGAATTTAGATTTTCACAAAACAACATTTGCATAGCATCAATAATTCTACTAAGTATTGCATAGGAACCTAGACACAGGAATAAGGGATTCTACACAGGTTTAGCATAGCAACACATGCATATAAAATTCACTAAGTAATGCATTAGAAATAATAGGAAGTTTATGAGGTGTGCCACTTGCCTTTGAATGTTGTCGTTGTTCACAACTCTTTTCAACGATACTCGGGACTCTCCGTTCAATCTAACAGTATAGACAAGCAACAATACAACAATCAACAGCAAGCACAACTCCACAATGCATACAAACACATACTAGATGAATAAATAAGTTTTATAAAACTTTTTAAGAAAAATATGGTTATGCATGATGTGCAAAATATTCCTAAGGGCTAGAAATACTTTTTCATGCCATGAAAATCTTTTAAGTTAATGTAAGGCGAATAGGTGGGTCAAGAATGACTAAGGACTAAGGTCTTAGGTTGGATAAAAATACTTTGTTTTAGATCTTCTTGAAACAAGCACTCTAATGGCTTAGTCTTGATGTGCACAATACTTAGAGAAAAATACTAAGTCTATAAGGTGATCAGCAATTACTATCAACTCTTTGTAAATTGGATATTCGCTAAAGTGAGAGAGACAGACACCCGGCCAGCCACTTAAATTGTGGAATAGGTCTCATGTACGTGGACATGTAAGGTTTGTTTCCAGGCCGCTTCATCTCACTATGCCGCTAGGATCCAACAAACTTCAAGTGGGTAATAACATGATCAAAAATTGTTTTAAGTCTTAAGTGAAAGACAAGATTAGGAAAGAGGGAAAAGATAGGAAGAAAATGTGGTTGTCCTCCAGGCTTCATCTCCAGACTTGTAACTTTCTTCTGGATGATGTCTTGATTGAAGTTTTGATAGACTCGATAAATCTTCAGACTTGGTGGTTCTTGTATCTTCGAGGCTGGTCTTGGATTTTGAGTTCTCATAGAAGAAGAAAAGGCAGAGAGAAAGACTTAGAAAATAAAAGGGAGGTTGGCCTTCTTGAACTTCTTCTCACTTTTCTTCTAAGTGCTTGACATCTTGAGGATGATTCCAGAGTCTGTTTTCTTCTAAATGCTTCTACTTCTTGGAGATACTTCTGAAGTCTTTTTTTTGGCTAAGTCCTTCATTGGTCTTCCAGCTCCATGTTGAAAATCCTAAGTGTCTAGTGCATAGCATTTTTCCCAAACTACTAAGTTTGAAAATAATCTTAACTTAGAGAAAACTAATGAAGAGGGGTTTCCCTATGAGAATAAAATAAGCTATGAATGAAATGAAATTTCTAAAACACAAGAAACATAAAAATAACTTTTGTGATTTCTTTATAAATATGCATGAATTTATAAATGCAATTTAATTAATTTCTGATTTTGGAAAATATAATAAAAGGAATAATTATAAGATCAAAGATTCCTATGACTAAATTTTTATAACAAAATTTTATAATTAGTGTTAATAGACAGAGAGCATTTAATTAAATCTATTGCAATTGGATTTAATCAAAAATAATGTTTCTATTAAAAGTTATTTCCAAATTAGTCAAACTATTCAAATTAAACACACAACTATGAAATCATTCAAAATTTACTCAAAATTATTTTATAGCAGTAGCATTAATTTACAAATATTCCAAAGTTTCTAAAACAATTTTATTTGCAATTTTGGGATTTATAGATTTAAAGTTATTACAAATATGCTCAAATTTCCTATTTGAAATTTGAATATTTTATGCTAAGTCACTTTTGAATTTTGACCAATCTAAAATAATCTACATGTCAAGAGCTTTCCAAATATATAAAAATATTTGAATTTGGATAAACAGAGAAAAATATATGATAGTTTGAATAGACATGGGCTTTTCTGCAAAACTGCCAATTAATTAAATTGCGAAATTGATTTTACACGTCAGCGCTGACTGGGCGCTGACTGTGTGCTGACGGGGCATGCCACGTAGGCGCTGACGTGGTTAAGTGATTGAATCTAGATCGTCAGATCTGGATCTGACGGTCCAGATCCGATCTTACCGGTTGACCAAAACTTCTAATCGTGACCGTATATAATAGATCGGACGCTCACCGTGCGATGGAGGGGAGGCGGCGGCGGAAACTCGCCGGAGTTGGAGGAGGTGGCGGCGGTGCTCTCGGGAGAGGACGGCGCCGGGGTTGTAGCTCCTCCCCGGATGAACGGAGGGCAGCCCCGGGCGCGGCGCGTCGCGGGGAGGGCGATGGAGGCGGCGGCGTCTTCCCGTTCTTCCTGAAGCAGCATGGACACGCAGGCGGAGCCACGGGCACTCCGGCGACCTCGGGTCGAGCACGGACTCGTCGTTCTGGCGCCTAACAAATCACGGGAAAATTTCAGTGAGTTGCGCACGGACGAAACAAAGGAGATGGGATAGAGGAGAGAGCACGAGGTGGTCTTCATTCACCGGAACTCGAGGAAAACACCGGCGGCAATGGCGATCTCCGGCGATGCAATCAGACGGCCTGGGGGCGTTCTGAGCTAGGGTTTGAGAGGGGAAAAGTGGCGGAGGAGGAGGGCTACTTATAGGGAAGCTCGGAGGAAACTGAACGCGTCGATTCCGCCCGGATTTTGGAAGAATTTGTTGGAGGATTCGGGGGCGAGATTTCCGGCTGGAGGTTGACGATGATGACGTCAGCGATGACGTCATCCAGGTAATTCTTTTTCTGTTTTTATTTATTTAATTCATATCTTTTGATTTAAATGTCCAAATGATGTCAAATTAATTTCTAAAAATTTGTAAAAATAATATCTTGCTGTTAAACCAGTTGTGGGTATGTTTTGAGGACTTTTTTAAAATTAATAAATTTGAAATGTTGGTTTAATACAAAATTGATACTTAATATCAATTTTGAATTTATAACTTAATTAAATTTTCTTTTTACTAAATAAAATTTGTAAAATACCCACATTCAAATATGTTTGAAATAGAGTTATTAAAACTCATTTTACTGTAATTATTCATCTTTATTTTGGCATAATATTAAAGAACTAAATATTAAAAAAATGTTTAGGAAGTGTGAAATATAAGGTATTCATTTTTAATTGAAAATAATTTGTGCAACATTATATTTTATAATATGATGATGCATTTGAAATTTCATAACAACTTTGGACAAGACCTTTGTTTTAATTTTATTCTTATTTAGAAAATATTACTCATTTCATGCTTTGAAAATAGATGAAATTCATTTAAGCAAATGAAATGTTTATTTGGTTAATTTATTAATTTAAAATCTATGAAGTTTTAAGTTATACACTATAGGCTTATAATTTCCAAAATATATTTTGAACTTAGTTAAAGGAATGAAAATCATTTAGTAATTTATATACTATTTTGAATAATCTTGTATTTATGAATAGATATGACTAAGTGGTTTAATGCAAATACTTATAAAGAAACTAATTTATTTAAAATAAAATGGATTGTAGTTTGTAAAATATTTGTCAAATTATATTTTAAGGCTTTTGAATTACAGTGGATAATAAAATGTTTAAACTGTGACATTTGAAATATTAAACTCTTTCAATAAGTTTTGAAGTCTTTTATAGTTGGTTTCCTTATGCATTTAATATTTTATTTTAATAAAAAGAAAAGTTTTAAATTTTAGTGATTTTTGAACATTATAAAATGTTGGGATGTTACAGACTACCACCCTTAAAAGGAATCTCGTCCCCGAGATTCGGAGAAGCTCGAAAGAAAGCAAATGCTTGAATGATTCTGATAATTCGAGAGGTTTGAGAATGTAACGTTTTGACACGGAAACTTGAGAATTGGTAGCGAATGATTTTTATGATTAGGAGGATGAAATGAAAGATAGTTTGAGATCTCTGGGTTTTAAGCGACTGGGTTTGAATTATCTAGGTGGCTACCACCCTTAAAAGAAATTTTTGTGGTCAGTCAAGAAACTTTGTTTAATCTTGTTTATTTCTCTGATGTAGTGCGTACAAGTATTCAAAATACAATGGCATGTGGTGGATACAGAAAGTTTTTAGCACTCACGCTTTCCACTCGGTCCTTGGAGAGATTTATTCTTCTTCCACTCAGGGCAGCCACTGACATAGTGTCCTGTTGCTCCGCATCTGCGGCATGTCACGGGACTGTTGATTTTCTTGTGCGAGCGGGTAAGGCATTTCTCCTTCATCTTTACTGGGCACTTATCAGCATAATGTCCTTTGCCTTTACATTTGTAGCAAATTACGTCACTTAAGTTCCTCTTCTTCTTTGGTGTTTCCAGGGCTAACAGTTCTTTCAAATCTTGTTTGCTATATTCTATCTCAATTAAAGAAGTCCAGTCTCGTTTGATGTGACAATTTCGAGCTAGGTGATCTCCTTCACATTTATAGCAACACTTGGAGGTACTTTTGGATATCTTCGGAAGTGACCTTTCTCTTATTTCATTCTTCACCTTAGTATGACCCACAGTCTCATTTTGATGAAGATTTGGTTCAGTATCCTGACCAGTCCTTTTCTCTTTGCAGTCCCATGAATAATGTCCTAGTTCTCCACATGTAAAACATGTTATATGGCTAGTATCTCTTTTGTGTTCCTCCTTGTTTTCTTGTACTTCCACATGCTTCATGAGATTTTGTTGCATCCCCTTTTTGACTTGCTGACTGACTTCTTGCACCACGGGGTAGAGTTGATATTGAGTTGGAACGTGATTTGTTGCTTCACACAAAAAGCAAGTAATCTGACTTGTGGGGCATTCCCTAACTGGATGTCCGGTAATACCATGGGGCCACTCATCAGTGCATTCTTGGGACGTATGTCCTATCTCTCCACAGGTTTTGCATGCCTTTAGTTTGGTTATAAGGTTCTTTTCAAAATCACTATGGTTTTGATCAATCTTAGGCAGTTGCTCATTGATCATCTTCAACCGCTGACTCTGGTTCTCTAATAGTAGTCGCATAGTTGTATGCAAATTACTGGTGTTGGTATTGGGGTGAGACATCTGTTTGGTTTAGAAAGCAATGAGTTGAATTATTTGTACTATGGAGGAATCCTAGTTCAAGAAAAGAAAACAAGGCAACCAATCTATAACATAATCAATCAACATCTAACAAACATCAAGCAACAAGGTTCACAACAAACAAACAATCTAGTATTGTCATATAGCCAAGTTGATATGATCAATACACTAACACGATATCGTCATTCTATTTTTGGTGGTGGTCAAATCTACCTCCTTCATGACTGCTTCAAGTTCTTGTTCAACTTTCTTGGATATCATAGAAGTGTTGGTCGAAACCTGGTTCTTCCGTGCATGCAGAACTTCATGATTAATCGTAACTTTTCCATATGAGCCAGCAGAATCAGACTTAGACTATAAGAACATGGTCATCTAGAAAAAGATAAGAGGTTTTTAGAAGGTTGATAGTAGATGAGAATACGAGAAAGACATAGTGAAAAGATTTGTTTGTAGAAAAGTGAAGAAAAATAGATTTTCAATCCTATGGTCAAACCTATTTCTATCCAAACCTAGGGTTTCGAACCTACAGGCAACACAGTGCTCTGAGACCATCTGTAGCGTACCTGCACTTTAAATAAGGCAGATACCTGTGTATAGTGCAAATCCCTGGATCGAATCATTTGCACACACAGTTTACGATGTAATATCACAACAAAGCGTCAATTTTATTACATCGATGATCCAGAATTACAAAATATTTGACACAAGTTGCATAGCATAAAGCTAGCATTGAACAAGTACACATCGGATATACAATAGCAGTGAGTCTCTATAACTTTCATGCTGCCACAGGCGAAAATATGTTGGTTGTAGACTCGAAACCTTTAACGAAACCTCACTCGTCATTTGAATAACCTGTAACAAATAAAATTTTGCAACAGAGTGGGTCAGATTCCATTCAAAATGGAGTCTGGCAAGTGACACTATGGTGGACACTTAATGGAATAACTCTAAAGCCTATATGCATATTTGGCTGGTGGAGTTCAAGGCTAATTTGCATAAAGCCAATTTTTTCATACTCTTTTGAAAACACTTTTCTTGAAATCAAGACGAGTATGGCATGAAAACCATAAATCTCATCTTCCCTTGTTCACCCATCAAGTTTTATTTCTGAAGTTGGAATGGTGGAATCCTCCGTTGACGTCCGTGATCAGCTGCTCAAATTCTCCGTACCGGGGACACGGCTAAGTACTTAGTTTTACACTCTGCAGAGGTTGTGCACGTTCACCATTGTACCCATTCAACCCGAGGTATCCTTTACACACCATTTGTGATAAGGAAAGGAGAGAATGAGACGAGATCTTTCAGAAGCATTTTCCCTCCCACTCTGGCTTGACCCGTTCCACCTAACATCCCCCTACATCTGCTTGTCAAGCCGGAGAGAGTCCACGCAACGTAATTGATCAAGCCAGAGCCCATATGACAATGGCTGCACTGGAAGCAATCGTCACTCGGAGTTCTTCAGATTCCTCTGTTCCTGGGTGGCCATTCACAAGTGTACATACTCCAGGAACCATAGACATGGACCTGAGTAGCCACTCAACATAAACCATGCAACCACTTACCACCCACGTGTTTCATTCTTAACTTAGTAGAATTTAGATTTTCACAAAACAACATTTGCATAGCATCAATAATTCTACTAAGTATTGCATAGGAACCTAGACACAGGAATAATGGATTCTACACAGGTTTAGCATAGCAACACATGCATATAAAATTCACTAAGTGATGCATTAGAAATAATAAGAAGTTTATGAGGTGTGCCACTTGCCTTTGAATGTTGTCGTTGTTCACAACTCTTTTCAACGATACTCGGGACTCTCCGTTCAATCTAACAGTATAGACAAGCAACAATACAACAATCAACAGCAAGCACAACTCCACAATGCATACAAACACATACTAGATGAATAAATAAGTTTTATAAAACTTTTTAAGAAAAATATGGTTATGCATGATGTGCAAAATATTCCTAAGGGCTAGAAATACTTTTTCATGCCATGAAAATCTTTTAAGTTAATGTAAGGCAAATAGGTGGGTCAAGAATGACTAAGGACTAAGGTCTTAGGTTGGATAAAAATACTTTGTTTTAGATCTTCTTGAAACAAGCACTCTAATGGCTTAGTCTTGATGTGCACAATACTTAGAGAAAAATACTAAGTCTATAAGGTGATCAGCAATTACTATCAACTCTTTGTAAATTGGATATTTGCTAAAGTGAGAGAGACAGACACCCGGCCAGCCACTTAAATTGTGGAACATGTCTCATGTACGTGGACATGTAAGGTTTGTTTCCAGGCCGCTTCGTCTCACTATGCCGCTAGGATCCAACAAACTTCAAGTGGGTAATAACATGATCAAAAATTGTTTTAAGTCTTAAGTGAAAGACAAGATTAGGAAAGAGGGAAAAGATAGGAAGAAAATGTGGTTGTCCTCCAGGCTTCATCTCCAGACTTGTAACTTTCTTCTAGATGATGTCTTGATTGAAGTTTTGATAGACTCGATAAATCTTCAGACTTGGTGGTTCTTGTATCTTCGAGGCTGGTCTTGGATTTTGAGTTCTCAGAGAAGAAGAAAAGGCAGAGAGAAAGACTTAGAAAATAAAAGGGAGGTTGGCCTTCTTGAACTTCTTCTCACTTTTCTTCTAAGTGCTTGACATCTTGAGGATGCTTCCAGAGTCTGTTTTCTTCTAAGTGCTTCTATTTCTTGGAGATACTTCTGAAGTCTTGTTTTTGGCTAAGTCCTTCATTGGTCTTCCAGCTCCATGTTGAAAATCCTAAGTGTCTAGTGCATAGCATTTTTCCCAAACTACTAAGTTTGAAAATAATCTTAACTTAGAGAAAACTAATGAAGAGGGGTTTTCCTATGAGAATAAAATAAGCCATGAATGAAATGAAATTTTTAAATCACAAGAAACATAAAAATAACTTTAGTGATTTCTTTATAAATATGCATGAATTTATAAATGTAATTTAATTAATTTCTGATTTTGGAAAATATAATAAAAGGAATAATTATAAGATCAAAGATTCCTATGACTAAAGTTTTATAACAAAATTTTATAATTAGTGTTAATAGACAGAGAGCATTTAATTAAATCTATTGCAATTGGATTTAATCAAAAATAATGTTTCTATTAAAAGTTATTTCCAAATTAGTCAAACTATTCAAATTAAACACACAAAATTATTTTATAGCAGTAGCATTAATTTACAAATATTCCAAAGTTTCTAAAACAATTTTATTTGCAATTTTGGGATTTATAGATTTAAAGTTATTACAAATATGCTCAAATTTCCCATTTGAAATTTGAATATTTTATACTAAGTCACTTTTGAATTTTGACCGATCTAAAATAATCTACATGTCAAGAGCTTTCCAAATATAGAAAAATATTTGAATTTGGATAAACAGAGAAAAAGATATGATAGTTTGAATAGACAGGGGCTTTTCTGCAAAACTGCCAATTAATTAAATTGCGAAATTGATTTTACACGTCAGCGCTGACTGGGCGCTGACTGTGTGCTGACGGGGCATGCCACGTAGGCGCTGACGTGGTTAAGTGATTGAATCTAGATCGTCAGATCTGGATCTGACGGTCCAGATCCGATCTTACCGGTTGACCAAAACTTCTAATCGTGACCGTATATAATAGATCGGACGCTCACCGTGCGATGGAGGGGAGGCGGCGGCGGAAACTCGCCGGAGTTGGAGGAGGTGGCGGCGGTGCTCTCGGGAGAGGACGGCGCCGGGGTTGTAGCTCCTCCCCGGATGAACGGAGGGCAGCCCCGGGCGCGGCGCGTCGCGGGGAGGGCGATGGAGGCGGCAGCGTCTTCCCGTTCTTCCTGAAGCAGCATGGACACGCAGGCGGAGCCACGGGCACTCCGGCGACCTCGGGTCGAGCACGGACTCGTCGTTCTGGCGCCTAACAAATCACGGGAAAATTTCAGTGAGTTGCGCACGGACGAAACAAAGGAGATGGGATAGAGGAGAGAGCACGAGGTGGTCTTCATTCACCGGAACTCGAGGAAAACACCGGCGGCAATGGCGATCTCCGGCGATGCAATCAGACGGCCTGGGGGCGTTCTGAGCTAGGGTTTGAGAGGGGAAAAGTGGCGGAGGAGGAGGGCTACTTATAGGGAAGCTCGGAGGAAACTGAACGCGTCGATTCCGCCCGGATTTTGGAAGAATTTGTTGGAGGATTCGGGGGCGAGATTTCCGGCTGGAGGTTGACGATGATGACGTCAGCGATGACGTCATCCAGGTAATTCTTTTTCTGTTTTTATTTATTTAATTCATATCTTTTGATTTAAATGTCCAAATGATGTCAAATTAATTTCTAAAAATTTGTAAAAATAATATCTTGCTGTTAAACCAGTTGTGGGTATGTTTTGAGGACTTTTTTAAAATTAATAAATTTGAAATGTTGGTTTAATACAAAATTGATACTTAATATCAATTTTGAATTTATAACTTAATTAAATTTTCTTTTTACTAAATAAAATTTGTAAAATACCCACATTCAAATATGTTTGAAATAGAGTTATTAAAACTCATTTTACTGTAATTATTCATCTTTATTTTGGCATAATATTAAAGAACTAAATATAAAAAAAATGTTTAGGAAGTGTGATATATAAGGTATTCATTTTTAATTGGAAATAATTTGTGCAACATTATATTTTATAATATGATGATGCATTTGAAATTTCATAACAACTTTGGACAAGACCTTTGTTTTAATTTTATTCTTATTTAGAAAATATTACTCATTTCATGCTTTGAAAATAGATGAAATTCATTTAAGCAAATGAAATGTTTATTTGGTTAATTCATTAATTTAAAATCTATGAAGTTTTAAGTTATACACTATAGGCTTATAATTTCCAAACTATATTTTGAACTTAGTTAAAGGAATGAAAATCATTTAGTAATTTATATACTATTTTGAATAATCTTGTATTTATAAATAGATATGACTAAGTGGTTTAATGCAAATACTTATAAAGAAACTAATTTATTTAAAATAAAATGGATTGTAGTTTGTAAAATATTTGTCAAATTATATTTTAAGGTTTTTGAATTACAGTGGATAATAAAATGTTTAAACTGTGACATTTGAAAAATTAAACTCTTTCAATAAGTTTTGAAGTCATTTATAGTTGGTTTCCTTATGCATTTAATATTTTATTTTAATAAAAAGAAAAGTTTTAAATTTTAGTGATTTTTGAACATTATAAAATGTTGGGATGTTACAATGGTCATGGAGGGGATGGACGCGGCCGCTAGCCACCATCGTCACCACTGCAATAAGGCAGCAATCAAGGAGAACTAAGCATTGAAGTGCAGTACGGGCGACTAAACAGAAGCGGCACCACTGGAAACAGGTCTCCGGAGATGGCTCGGCGACAATGGACCGCGGAGGCCGACGGCGACCTACACGGGGAGCTCGAATCAGAGCTAGCGGGAGAGGGAGAAGCGAGGTCACCGGGGGCACGAATCCGTCGAGGGTGAGGACGGAAGAGGTCGACCGGAGCGAATCCCGGCGAGACTGGACGCGCACGGATGCAGAGTGCCCGGGAGCGGCGGCGGCGTTGTATTTGGGTCGCCGGTGGCGCGCAGACGCTCCACGTCAGCGGGCGTCTGGCCGGCCGGCGCTACCTCGGCAGCGCAGAGCTCGTGCGGTGCGGGCGCAGGGGTTTGGAGGCGGGGATCCGTCAGAGGAGGCGCGGGCGAGCCGAACGGGCGGCGCGGCCGACCATTTGTTTGCCGGAACCACCCGCGGCGAGCCATTTTCCGGCGGTGGAGGCGGAGGCCAGCGGTGAAGAATCACGGCGATTCTAGCCGACCCGGGACCCGTCCTCCGGCGAGGACGTGGGCGATGCCGCGGCGGAGCTCTTCCTGTGCACGGATTAGAGCGTGGAAGCGCGTGGAGAAGGCGGTGTGCGGCGGCGGCGACTCCCGGGCCGCACGAGAGAGAAGGGGCGCGGGGGGATTGTGCATGTAAATTTTGCAGAAAAGCATCTGAGGTTTCTTGAATTTGCGAAGAGGTCGTCCACTGTTCCGGAACATGGATTGCGGGTTACAGATTGATTTTTTCAGTGACTTTTATGTAAAAAGACACGGTGACCGGTGGAAACCGGAGACGACCGGCCGGCTACCGGGAGACGTGGCTCGATTTGATTGGCTTAGAGCCCCGTGCTACAGTAACTCGCCTTTGGGGAGTGATTATGTGCGCATCCTGGCCGTCGGAGGCGTCGATCGGACGGCCGGCGGCATTAGGGTGACGTGGATAGTAGATTGGGACGCAAAAACGACGCCCTTTCATATATAGAGTACATATATAGAGTATGCGTAGCTAGTAGCAGACTAGTCGTTGCTTGCGTCTAGTTTCCTTGACTCTTCCTTTTTTTTATCTTCTTATTATAATTTAGGACGTTGCTTGTACCACAATGGAACAGAAAGAACATGGAACCATATTTAGCTGTCTTGTACACAGTCATCTCATACAGTACAAGTAGTTAGTTAAGTTTTTATTAGAGGATATACAATTCATCTGGACCGCCCAAATGAATATTCCAGAACAGTTTTTTCGAAAAAAAATCATCTGACAGCAGTGGACAAAGATTACATCCTTTAATTGGTCCGCTCCTAATCGCCAAGAACCACACACCATTTGAGGTGGTCTTGTACGATCCCCTCACGCAGGTCCGACCTCCTCCATCCGCCGCGATCATGCGACGTTGACCTCTTCCCGCAACACTCCACTGCGACGCCCATATCCGCTCCCACGCGTCATGCTCGATCTGCTGTGCCTCTGCTGCATGCCGATCGGATCATACACCCCTTCCTCCCCAGCGCGTGTGACGCACTGCATTCTCTTCCCTTTTACTCGATCCACAATGGTCGATTTTGTTTTTCTTCAGATCGTTTTGGGCATGAGGAACAGAAACACACAATTTCGTTAAAGCACGCAAGCTTAGCATGTCGAACGCAAATAATTAATAAACCAGCACGTGGCCTGCCATCTCTCCTATAACGTCCCTTTCCTACTGGTCCACTCCTTGTTTCTCTAGAAATCAGGCCAAATGCCCAACATTAAATTAATGACGTCAGACCTTTACTTTGTCTTTTTTTTGTTAAAAAATACCTTTCAGTTTGAAAAAATATATATACCTTTAGCTTGTTAAAGAAAAATATATAGTTTATCCACGGCTCCAGTAATTCTTTCCCCATGATATGTCCTCGGATACGTAACGGACGATAAAATAACTTTCAGGTTATAACACTAATCTGAGTATTAGCCGCCACATACTGAAAACACAAAAGTGGGGCCTTGTCCAAAACCGAAAACCTTCGACCAACGCCAGACACCTCCGTAGACCAACATCTTCCACCAAACTTCCCTTGTCAACCCATCCACTCTTGAGTGCTTGAAGGGTTGACGGGTGCCGACTGGGTGGCTAGAATCGGCCTGCTCCATGAAAGGCAGTGTCCCTGACACACCGACGATTGCGTGCATTGAGCCTAGAGCAACGCCACGCACCAGAACAACACCATACCGAACCGACGTGCTCCACAAATCCGAGTCTCTAAAAGTGGTTTGCCATCATACACCCTCAACTTTCTATTCTGAAACCCAACCTTCTACTTGATACAAACCTCTAAGCATACACCATATGACTCTTTTCTCGTAGAGTGCAACTTTCTACCCAAATACTACTACAACCCACAACTCTCTACACATAATAACTATTCATTCACATAATATCGTAATTTTACCCAGAACACTAGAACCTTGTAACTGCTACTACCTCCGGTTGGAAATGATTGTCGTGTAAAACAAACTAAGCTAATACAAATCTCTATACACCTCACGACAGCCTTTACCGATCGGAGGGAGTATATCACAACTTTCCGGACAAAAAGGAACTTTAATGGAGTACCGGATCTCACCGTCATAAGCATCTGAGGGTAGCCAGTAGGGGAGCGTGGACGGAGCTACTATTGGCAGAAATTTTTATACATATAGGCATATGTATGCAAACTACCATTGTACAGGTTGTTTTTCGGGCCAGAATGCAAACAATGATCAGCCCAACAAGCTTTCGAACAGGTCCGTCTGCTCACTGAGAGCAACTAAACCCAAATTGGACGAGATACCAGAGGGCAAGTAGAACAATGAACTTGGTGATTCACACTTCTGGCCGGGCCTCATGGCTATAAAGAAGTTTTTTTTTCCACATGACTCTTTCTCAATTAGGGATGGATTGGAAATTCAATTCTGGGAGGATATTTGACTTGGCCAATGTAGCCTCAAAGAACAATATCTGGCTCTAAATTCTATTGTTAGAAACAAAAGTGACACGATCGCGAAGGTGTTGGAGTCTTCTCCCCCAAATGTTTCGTTCAAAAAAAGTTTACTTAGAACACGACAAGCATCTTAGAATGATTTGCTCATCCGATTGGATTCAATTCATTTGTCAGAAGGTCCAGATAAGTTTCACTGGAATCTCATGAAGAACGGCAAATTCTACCCGAAATTCTACCCGAAATTCCAGTTGATAGTTGTAATAATAACAAACTTTGGAAGATGAAGATACTACTAAATACTAAAGTGTTTGCATGGTATTTACGTCAAGGAGTAATTCTCACCAAAGATAACCTTGTCAAACGCAATTGGCACGGAAGTAAAAAGTGTGTATTTTGTCAACACGACGAGACTATTACACACTTATTTTTCCTGTGCGAGTTCGCTAGATCTATATGGTCAGCCATCCAGATAGGTTCTACCTTACATCCCCTAGTTCCGTTGCTAACATTTTTGGCAACTGGTTAAATGAAGTGGATCCTAGGTTCAAACTATTCAGTAGGGTGAGAGCGATTGCTATTATTTGGTCGTTATGGCTATGTAGAAATGACAAGGTTTTTAATGATTGCTTCTCTTGTGCAGGTTATCTGCCGGTGCACAACGACGCTACGAGCATGGTCATCCCTGTATCGTGTGGAGCACCGAGACTTATTTTTATAGGTGGTGTCGAGACTGGAGGCTGCGGCCAAGGAGTTATTTTCCCGGCATGGGTGCCAACATAGACTCTGGATAGACCTATCAGTTTTGTAGGCGGATCTTCAATTTCTCCTTTTGATATGTAATTCGCTTTTTATCTTTTACCTACAGACTTGCGTAATGGTGAACTGGTGGTTGTCTGCATCTTACCTATGCAGAGACCAGGTGTAATGCTTAAACCTTTTAAATAATAAAAGCCCTTTATCTAAATAAAAAAAGGCAGCGTCAAGGTCCAACGGTGGACGGGTGGCGACGACGGCGGGTATGGGCACAGAGAGCGCGGATGCGGCCGTTGTGCTCGTCGGTGCCGGAGACGATGATGGGGGGGGGGGGCAGACCACAGCATGTGATGTCGATCCCGTCCTCAATCCCTAAGCAGGTTAGCCATTGCCCAAGCCTAAAATTTATTTTTATTTTTTAAATCCCAAGTCGGTAGTTTTGTTTAGTGATTGCCGGCTGATTTTCATTGCGCAAGTAATATTTAACATATGGTATTATGTTGAAATTTAGGTGGTAGTGCAGTCCCAAATCGAGAGGAAGTATGTGGATACGAAAACTCTCTAGAGCAGAGTTGGAAAGAAACCGAATTTATCTAATCAGGTTCAAGAATAAGCAGAGAAGCACGTTCCTTCTAGTCAGAATCAACAGGAAGTTCCTTCCGGTCAGAATCAACACCAATTCCTTCTGTTCATTTTGAGATAATGTTGCTACAATGGCTAATTTATATTTTTACACCCAAAGTTAAATTTCTGGATCCGTCCTTGGTACGGGGGAGAGGCATAGTCCCCCGGGGGATGCCAAAGTTTTGCGATGTTAACATCACCAACAATACCTCACTTGATGGATGGTCTCTATCTAAGGAGCTGTGATACGCTCACCTTCCTTAGCTCCCTCAATGTCAGCCATGTCGGCATCAGGGGTACATTAATTGGATGGTTTTTTCATTGCATCCTCGTTCCCAAACAAGTTCAAGATTTCCCTGGCTGCCAACTGGCTGAGTGGAGGATGTGAACCTTCTTTCCGGCTTGATCAGTTTCATAGACGAAAATGCTTTACTAGCATGTCGACGACGTTCTTTGTCGGGATGGTGAATATTCAGAGAGGAAGCATGGTTGGTGCAAGCAAAATAAAATGATTATCTTTTATACTAAATTTCAATACTTCTTTAGAACTTAGTTTTACCAGTATATTATCTTAAGAAGTAGAATCTTATATTATTATTTCTCTTATTATTATTAGTTTACCTGCCGAGTAGCCGACGGGCAACATATAGCCCTGCGCGAGCACCGTGTATATGAGCAGTGTCTCGAATATGCACGTCCTGACATTGATGTACTCCCGCCTCCGCATGGACATCACCGGCAGACCGGCTCTAGAGAAAGAATCGATTTATTTTTTACCGGAAGAGAAACTGGACCAGGCTTTAGAAGAAATATAACTTTAGGGGGCGCTCTGTAAATTTGCAGCGGTCAAAACGCTACATAGGCTGGTCAGCTTCCTCAGCTATTAGATAAAAGGTAAATAATTTTGGTAGTTTCAGGTAGTTTCAAGTAGTTTTAATTTAGTAGTTTCAGGTAGCTCTAATTTTATCACTGTTCGATTAGAGCGGATGGACGGTTGTTAAAAATACCAAGTATTATAAAACTTGTATAATAAATAACAATCGTAAATTATGCATTATCTGTATAATTATATAATATATTCATATTTATGGTATAATTCTATATAGTGCAAGATCTACACAAATATCAAAATATTGGTGCCTAGGTAAACGTACTTATAGAAACAGCTAGAGTATAAATTGAATCATTGGACGGATTTTTTGATGTTTACCATACTAAAAAAAATGAATTCTCACCTAAAGTAGGGGTGACAACCCCTTGTTTCCTATCACGAACAACAACCTCAAAGCAGTCGTACAGGTATATGGATGCCTTAGTGTGACATGAGCGCCAAACAACCTTAAACATTTTACAATCTACTGAATAATATTATGTACTCCTACCATGATCTTTTATAATCTGTTCGTTAATTAAGTACTCATAAATCAAAATTTTCTATAATGATAAACCATAACCTTGCCGCTCGTATAATACCAATTTTTATTATAAACCACATACTCTATACGTACAAATCACTTACAACCTAGAAATTTCTATCAAATAAAAACAATTTTTTGTCGTAGGTCTCTGTATACTCAAGAACCATAAAGTTTCTATTCATAGATCCACACTTTTAACTCATAACCCACAACTTTCTTTTTGGAGCCTTCTACCCATGTATGACATACCTTTCACTTAAGATCTCAAACTTTCTACATAGATATCACAAATTATGGAACTATCTACTCATGACCAAAACCTTCTATTCAAGGAAACGTACCTGTATTATGCTTACTTTTACTCGAAGATCACAAACTTCCTAGTTACAAATATCAACTTTCTAATCAGAATCACAAGTTTCAACTCATTACTTACAATATTATTCTATGGAAACTTAACTTTCCACTCGTAGAGTACCGGCGTTTCATTTGCAAACCACAAACTTTCTCTTGATATCAAACCTTCTACTAAAAAAGCACATATGTTGTACCTAAGATTCGTAACTCTATAATCATACAACCCAACTTTCTATTCTGAAACACAACCTTCTACTTGAATAGAAGGTAGTGGCCCCTGTTGCAGATTTCCAAACAGAGAAATCGAGAAGATCACCTCGAGCTGGGGCAGCGACGAGGGCACGACCCCAGTGATCTGGTTGTTGTCGACGGAGAGCAAAAGCAGAGACGTGAACCCCGTGAAGTCCGGCAGTGGTCCGATGAACTTGTTCTGGCTGAGTTGGAGCTGCACAACTGAGAATGTGAGGCAGAAGATTCCTCTAGCAACCGCCTTGGCAACATCCCTATGCATGTAATAGTTGAACTCGGATAGTTACCCTGCTGCAGATTTCCAGATAGATAATAACTAGCCAATAGATGTCTTGACATCTTTGGCATGAGTGTCAAACAACCTTAAGCACACATTTCTAGAGATCTATGTTTGTTAGGGGGGCACTGCCCCCCCCCCCCCCCCCCCACACACACACATTGGCAGAGTTCACATCAAACTGAAATATTGATAGACAAGAATGACATTCCAAGGTGTGCTAGACGTAGAAGAGTGTGAGTAGAGTTACCACTAGGATGGCCAACAAACCAATTGTGCTAGGCGCAGAGAGAGGTCGGAGCCGTCGGAGATCTTTAGGTGTGGGTGAAGGGGTTACGGTGCAGAAAACAATAATTTTCTAGCGATCGAAACCCTAACTAGCCAGGATCTATCTATCTAGTACATGCGATAACGGTGGCGGAACGGGTTACATTACCTCCATGTAGACCGATAGCGGGGATTACGCTCCCGCACAAGCGTTGACGATGAAGTCGTACGTAGCCGACCTCGAGGTCGCGGAGAACTTGCCTCGATGTCGGAGTCGATGACGCCGGGGTGTCGACGATGATCTGCGTCGACGGGCGTCGGGCGGAAGAAGGCAGAGCGCCAGCACCGGGGCTGGCGCGCCGGCAGCAGAGGGGGGTGGCGCGGCGGCTGCAGGGGGCGAGACGACGTCGCCCAAACTCCTCAATAGAGTAGCCTCCGAGCACTCGCAAACATACGGAGCCTAGCGACAACTCCCGGTCATTCAGATCCAGCTGAAATCGCAGGAGTAGATCTTATCTGGAATCCCGCAGAGCAACGGCGCTCTGCGGTATGGCTTAGGTGGAGAGAGACCCCCTTCCTCAGCTCGGCGCGGCTCCAACTTGGGAACCACGAGATCGAGAGAGAAATTGGGAATTAATTGAATTTCCTGTGAATTAAATGAATAAATATGCCTTGCTATATAAAGGGGGAAGAGGGTGTGCAAACCCCTTGGCTCCCCCATGTGGGACTAAACAAAGGACATGGGAGGGGGGGTTCGGCCCCCACATGGGCTGGCCGAACCAGCCAATGGGGCCCACCCCCCTTTGAGGTGCGGCTCCCCCTCTTGAGCCCTCTTAGGGCCCATATGGGTGGGAGCCCCCTTTTTTCTTTATTTAATTAATATTAAATTAATATAAAAATCCCATTAATTCATAATTAATATATTTATATATAATTCAATATCCCGTGACTCCAAAAACCCTTTCGGACCGCCCGAACAACTTTCGGACATTCCCGGAACCATTCCAGACCTCTCCGGAACTCCTTCCGGACCACCGGAACTCTTTCCGGATCATTTCTCTCTCTCCAACAAAAACCTATAAAATTCCAGAACCTATCTCCTAGCGTCGCTAAGACCTTAAGTTTGTTACGCTACGGTTCGGGAACACTCCAGACATGGTCGAGACACTCCGCTCACCAATGATCGTCAGGGATACCTGGAAATATATGACGACCCCTGTGCATTCCACGAATATCGTCGTTGAACCATAAGTATGATATTCATTCCCTTTGTCTCTGCGATACTACCTTGTCCGAGATATGATCGTAGACACACCGATGCCTTTGCTGTATCTCGTTACCGACGAAGGTTATTAACTCGTCTGCGATATTACATCTCCATGACCTAGTCATAAGCTGCAGCTATATAGATGCAATATCACCGAGTGGGCCCAGAGTATCTTTCCATTACAAGAATGAACAAATCCCGCTCTTGATCCTTACGTCTCGATGCTCTTTCGGAATACCCAAGATGGACACCGTTATTGTCATGCTATATAAGACACAACGTTTGATGCTCTCAAAGCACTCCTACGAAGCAACAATAAGTACGGTCTCACGGTCTAAGGAATAAGCTATCATACTCTTATCTATTGCAAATGACAAACATCGTAATACGATCTTATTGCAATACTTTGCGTATGTCCACCACCTTATTCAACTAACAAGATGACCCCATTGTCAACCGACGTCATTGCCCTTGATCGGGAATCTCGATCAACTGTTGCCCAATGGACTAGCTCATATAGAGGCTTGCTAGGGACCTGGTTGTCTATGTATCACACGTGTATTAATAATTCCGATTAATACAGTTATAGCATAATACACAAACCTATTATAAACTTATGAGATAATGCAATAAATACTACTTATTTATTTGCCTCTAGGGCATATCTCCTTCAGTGGGTTGCCTTCAATTCATACATCCACATCATCATGGAATTTCGGCATCGTGTCGACCAAGTTATTGGTGGCATCAAGAACGTGTAGGGATGGCATCTACTCCATAAGAGAGCGAATTTCTTCAAGTGACCTCAGTGAGCCAAATGTCAAGTCCATAGTTCCACTTAGGCCCAGGCGGGACATGTTGATCCCGCTGACTCGGCGGCGGTCGTGACACGACGCAGACAATCCACCCAACACACGAATCATTCCCCATCCAGATTGCAGGAAACCACTATGGGCATCCAAATGCCCCAGCTATCAGCAGGCGATACTCAACCTCCGGTTCACACGGTCCATGGTCAAGTCAGCGAGTACGTGTGTGGGATGAGCACAAACTGGAGGAATTTGATCTACGAGCTTTGCTTTTTGTAACCATCAATGATTGGCCTGGTCTAGGCAACATTTCAGGACAGTCAAACAAGGGATACAATGCATGCACGCACTGTTTAGCTGAGACTGATAGTATACATTTAGGTAACAAGAATGTGTACCTGGGTCATCGTCGGTTTCTTGTACCCAAGCATCCGTTAAGGAAGAAAGGCAAGCATTACAAATGTGAGGCAGCTCATCGGCCGAGGCCTACCCGCCCTTCTAGTTCTGCTATACATGATATGGTCAAGGATTTAAATGTAATCTTTGGAAAGGGTCCTGGCGGACTCACTGTTCCGAATGACGCAAACAACCACGTACCCATGTGGAAGAAGAAATATATATTTTGGGAGCTGCCATATTGGATAATGCTAGAGATTCACTCTGCAATCGACGTGATGCACGTGACAAAGAACATTTGTTGCAATTTGCTAAACTTCTTGGGCGTGTATGGGAAGTCAAAAAAAGGGAAGTCAAAAAAAGGTACACCGAAAGGAAGGCAGACCCATCAACGTATGAGCGAAGAGATGCATCGAGACGATACTCATTCAGAGAATCAGCCAGGTCCTGCAAGCTACACTCTTACTAAAGAAGAGAAGAAAATATTTTTTGAGTGCCTTCGCGGTATGAAGGTTCCATCTGGCTTCTCATCAAATATAAAAGGAATAATAAACATGGCAGAGCAAAAATTTCAGAATCTAAAGTCTCATGACTGTCACGTGATTATGACACAATTACTTCCGGTTGCATTGAGAGGGCTTCTACCGGAAAATGTTCGAGAACCCATTGTGAGGCTATGTGCATTTCTCAATGCAATTTCTCAGAAGGTCATCAATCCACTAACTCTAAAAAATTTAGAGAAGGATGTGGTCCAATGTCTTGTCAGCTTCGAGTTGGTGTTCCCACCAACCTTCTTCAATATTATGACGCACCTTGTAGTCCACCTAGTCGAAGAGATTTCTGTTCTCGGTCCTGTATTTTTACACAACATGTTCCCCTTTGAGAGGTTCATGGGAGTCTTAAAAAATATGTGCATAACCGGGCTAGGCCAGAAGGAAGCATCGTTGTCGTGGTGGTGTCACGGCAGATGCCATAGGATGGCTAATTTGTGGGGCCGATGGACGTTGGTGGATCCGGGGAGGGATAGCAAGCTGAAGAGCTCACACGGGGAGGATCCCGGTAAAACCGAGATCTCCCAAGAACAAGGAATAAGATCTAAGTGCAAAGGGGAAGATCTAACAAACACAACCAAATGCACAAAGGCACACAGCACACACACGATATACCCAGGTTCAGGGCCCTCGTGAGGAGGTAACACCCCTACTCCTGCCTTTCCTCTCTATATATGGGTGGTATAAGGATTACAACTTGCTACAAGATCTGTCAAAGGAAGGAGTACAAAGAACTAGATGAACTCAAGGTGAGAAAGAGTAACTGCTCCAAGAGTAAATGTGACTATAGCTTTGGCTCTGAAGTTGGTCTCTCTCTTCTCAGGAGCAGTTATGGCGCCTTTTATAGAGCTCCGGCCAGGAGGGCCGGAAACCCTAACTTGGCTTGGCCCCACCGGACAGGCCTAGCCGGCATGCCGTCACCGGCTAGTGCGACCTAGTCGCCGGGCTATCCGGTGTAGCTCCTTCGTCATCATCTCGTTAAGGACGGCAGGCGCCGTCCTGCATCATCATTGTCCCCTTGTCAGAGACAAGACATGTCTTTGCCCATCCCGGATAGCCTTTTCTGGATTGCCGGGCTAGGCATGTCAGGTCTTGTCGTACCACGATCGTACCGGCTGATGCGCTCCCGTGTCAGGCGGGAGGTGACCATGCCTCCGTGTCAGGCGGGAGGTGACCCTGCCTCCGTGTCAGGCGGAATGGTACTTCCCCCAGCTATAGACGGGAAAGCCTGCTACGGACCGTTGACGGCCTACCGGAAGCCCTTACTCCGGATACCTCCTTGCTTGCCACTGAGCCTCTTCTGCATAAGATCAACACCGAGACATACATTCCGGTTAGTATCCACCGGACAACCTATCCGGTAAAACCGAGTACACCTCCTTCCGGGAGTCTCCTCGGATCACGAGACTCGGGATCCTTTCCGGATACGTCCGAGCTCGTCCCAGGATGAGTATCTCTAGGCCTAGCCTCCCGAAGATGTCTTAGCGTATCCGCAAAGACATCTTCGAGAAGCTAGTTCTTAGAGGAACCACCCGCTCATGCTTGTGCTGCGATTGTGAGGGCCGGGGGTGTCTATTTATAGCTGCCAGAGCTGACCCTTGCGGCTGCCAGGAGGCACTTTGCTCTCTTCCAGTGCCCAAGGGTCAAGCTGCCCTTTCAGCACACCAGGAGGTTCCCTTGCTGTCGCCAAAGGTCAAGTACTGTTGGCACCTTACTATATTATACCGGGATCTGCCCCTACCCGGGGGGCAGCCCCCCGACACTAGTCCCCGAAGCTGGTGCTGCACAGCGACCTCGGATGATGTGCGGGATCAGCTTTAATAACAACCATCTTTCGAGAACACATGACACCGTCCTTTTATTCCATGCCGAGATCGATCCTTCCCGAGATCATCCCACCGAGATTGTCTTAACCGGGAGGCGAAGCCTGCGACCGGGTAGCACCATCTCAGTGAATCTTGACCGTTGGCCTCCCGATGAATTCGAGACAGCGAGCCAGGGCCCACCCGACGTCCCGTCTGAGCAGAGACGCACTCGAGTGCTTCTGCGCACGCACGGCGTCGCTTGGGTTCCCGCGCCGGGGAGCCGTAGCCGATCCGGAATCCAACCGTTGGAGCCGTGTGGCCCCCGGTGTGGCCGGATCGGGCGCTCCGGATAGTGCCACGTGGCTCGCTGCACAAAACAGATCCCACCCACGATCGTGGAGATCGTGGGCGGGAAAATCGGAAACCGCTCCGGAATCCCCCCCATAAATAGGGGACCGGAACGGTCTCCTCCCCTTCTTCTTCGTCTTCGCTCTTCTTCCACTTCTGTCTCGAGCGCATCGCTGCCGCTACGCTTGTCACCGAACGCCGTCGCCGTCGCCGCGCGCCGGAGCTCGAACGTTGCCGTCCGCCTCGCTCGTCACCGATCTCCTCTTTCACCGGTTAGTTCTTCTTCTCCGCTCCGATGCTTTTCCTCGGTAGCGCAACCGTCCGACTCCGGCCGTGCCGTAGCACGAGCGCGGTTGAGCCACCGCCGGTGAGCCCAACTCGAGCGGCGCGCACTAGGCACACGGCGGTGATGTATTGCCGCGGTAGGGCGTAGATTATTCATTTGGACTGCTTCGTAAGAGTTTTAGCCTGCCCCTTTTTTCCTCCCTTTTGTTTTGATTATCTGGCCCACGATAGATCTTGTTCCCCATCAACTCGGTAGTGTTTAGCAGTTTGTGCTCCGACATCCTAGTTTCCGGTAGACTAACTCCGACTAACCACCGCTGCGCCTGCAGAGTAGCTCGGATACCCCTGCGTACTTCTCCGACATGGGCGAAGAACGTACTCGGGGATGCTGGGATGGGTCCGAGACCAAGCAGTCCGATCTGGACTGGCTGTATCGGACTCACCGGATTCCTCCGGAAGTCGAGAGCCGTCTCCCGGAGGGGGAGGTTGCACCGGAACCACAACCCGGGGAATACGTGGTATTCCTCGCGCACTTCGAGCGTGGGTTTGGGCTTCCGGCAAGCCCCTTCTTCCGCGACTTCCTCGACCTCTACGACCTCCAACCTCACCATCTTCCCGCCAACGCCATAATGATGCTCTCGGTCTTCACCACATACGCGGAGGCATACCTCGGCATCTGGCCCTTCTTGGATCTCTGGGCCAAGTATTTCATTCTCCGCCGCCAAGCCATCCCCAATCCGGATAAGAAGATAAAAGACTTAGTCGATTGCGGAGCGGCCACCATCATCCCTCGCGCGGACTCCGGATTCCCTATAGTCAAGGGGCTAGAGTCCTGCCGGAAGTGGCAGCGCAGCTTCTTCTATGTGAAGAACCGGGAGCACTCGGGAGATGGTCCGGGATCCTCGAACCCGGACTTCATTAATCTGCCGGAGTTCGTTATTGGCCCTCCGCGCGAATTCCGTCTCTGGAAGACGCTTCCGGATAACGATGAGGTCAACTGCATGCACGACGTTCTGCACGTGCTAAATCAGAAGATGACCGGGGACGATCTCCTGCGATGCTTCATTGTTCGCCGGGTCTGCCCCCTTCAAAACCGAGTGCACAAGATGTGCCACATGTCTGGGAACTTTGACCCCACTAGGACCAGTATCCTTGGGCTAAACCACGCCGGGGTCGTCCGTCGCGTTCGAGCTATTGCCCGGACGGAGATGACAGAGGACTACTCTTGGGGTGTCATTGGGGGGTCTCGGAAAAAACCCTGTGACCAGGTGCTCATATCTGTCTTTCGTGCATTCGCCTTCGTACATGCGTTCACCTGGACACCGACACGGCCTAATCTGTTTGCGCAGTTGTTCGAGCGTCAACACGAAGAAGACGCTGTCCACGTCAACGGGAATTACGCGCCGGACTTCCCGAGACCGGACGTGATGCCGAGAGAGGATCCCGACGGCGAGGACCATCTCGCTATCCCTTTCGTTAAGGCCCCGGGTAATCCTTCAACTCCAGAGGCAGTTTTCATTTCTTCGGATGATGAGGATGAGATTGACTGCCAGATTCTCGATGTTATTGACGCTCTCCCTCTGAACTGGGCCTCAGCAGTGGTTCCGAAACCGACAACCGGGACCAAACGTGCCGAGAGCCGGAAGCGCGCGGCTTCCGACACCGAGGGGGCCGATAACCCCGGCAACCCCCCCAAGAGGAGCAAACCGAGTAAGCAAACAACCGAGAAGCCTGATCGGCGCCGGCAAAGGGGTCCTCCCCTTGTGGATTCCGGGTACGTCTTCCTTGCCTTATGTTACCTGACTTTGTTTTCTCCATAACTGTTACTAAGACACTTTCTTTCAGGGATGCACTCGAGCTCCCGTCACCTGCTGTTCCTCCTCCTCCCGGGACTCGGACTCCCAGCCCGGCTCGGGCTTCTCCTTTGCCCCCTCGCCCTTCTACCCGAGGAAGTGAGCCCGCGGCTTCCGGTGCCGCACCGGCTACCGTTGCGACCCCGGATGCACATCCGGTGATCGAGGAGACCCCGGTGCAGCCCCGACCACCTCGGGAGAAGTTCTTCTTCCGGAGAGTCCGCGCCGGGTTCCCGGGCTGGAGGCAGAAATCCTTAGCCCTCGCCGGGAACCTGCGGCAAGTGGCGCCTCTCGGCCAGCCGCGACCAAGACCATCCTGGAGAAGCAGCCTACAGCCTCCTCCCGGCCAGCAGATCAACTTCCCAAGTCTCGCGGCAAGATTGCTGGGCAGAAAACACCTTCTGCCCCGCCTGCAGCTGCCCCGACATCCTCGGCCCGCGACTTGGTGCCGCGCACGGGTACGTTTTCACCTTTACCACCGCCTCCCGCCGAGATCCCTACTGCCGCCTTGCGGATGTTGCGAGCAACCGTCAGTTCCTTTGTACCTTCAGGATCCCGGGATGTTGCCGCTACTCGCGCGCCCGGCGGCTCCGGCATACGGGTTGTTGACGAATACAACCATGCCTGGCTCGCCGCCGATGCCTCCGAGATCGCGGGAGACTTGCACGCTGCAGGCCCAAGCCGCAACGCCCAAGCTCAGCACGCTCTCCAAGTGGCCGCACTGGATGTTACTTGGGTGACCGAGGTAAGCTTGTTCTCTTTCTTTTATCAAAAACTACTTGCTCCTTCCACCACCACTAGTTCCCAAGATTGGTGCTTAGTGCTCTAGATTCCACCGAATAGCAGATCACTAGGTTCCAATCTTAGAGAAAAATCCAGGACTCGGACACCGAGTCCCCGAGATCCTCCCAACCGGGTAGGTTGCTTCAAAATTTGCTCCATCACCACTAGTCCCCGAGATTGGTGCTTAGTGCTCTAGATTCCACCGAATAGCAGATCACTAGGCTCCAATCTTAGAGAAAAATCCAGGACTCGGACACCGAGTCCCCGAGATCCTCCCAACCGAGTTCCTTACATCCTTTCCCGACTAACTCCCTCTCTGTTTGATTTTCAGGAGTGCAACCAGAAACGCCGCAACATCTTCAACCGGGTTCTTGCTGATCTCGGTCAGTCCAAGAAATCCGAAGGACGCCTGCGGGAGGAGCGCGACGCCGCGCGCAAGGTCTCGGTTGACCAGAAAACTGCACTTGCCACCGCGCAAGCCGAGATCGCGCGGCTCAACGGCGAGCTCGAAAAGGTCAAAGCTGCTACGTCCGACATGAAGATGCGCTTCATCAAGGCGACCAAGAAGCAGAAAGAGACCCTGGACCAGTCCGAGGAGCGCGCGCACGCTGCCGAGACTGAGCTTGCTCTTCTCCGGTACCGGTCTGATACCTGGCTCTCGGAGCTCACAGTGTTGAACCGGGATCTGAACAGTAAGTGGACCGACATCCCTCTCGCCTTCTCTCTGCTTTCTTTCTTGCTGTTACTCTTATGACTTAGTCGTTTGACAGCTCTTCTTTTTAAAGGAGAGTTCGAGCACTCCCGCGAGGCTGCCGCCAAAGCTGTTGCCGCCTTCCGCGAGAAGCGCGCCGGGAAGGGTCCCATCTCGGATGCCTGGGACATCGAGGATCACCTCGTCGCCCTGAAGGCCCGGATAGTACCCCTCCGGTCTATCGGGACGGATCTGCTCAGCGCTGCGGTCCACGTCCACGGCGCACTGTGGCCGAGTATCCGGGGGACGCTTTCGATTCCCGAGCTCGCGAGCGCACTCCGGGGTGCCGGGAGACGCATCCAGGCCTGGAAGCGTTCCAGTGCGCGGGCTGGCGCCGACCAGGTCTTGACCCAAGTACTCAGCTGGTATGAAGGTCTCGATCTGGGAGCGATCCTGCGCCTGCGGACGGTTTCTCCATGGGTCACCGATCCGGAAAAGGTCCAGCGCCGACAAGAGGTGTCGCACCGCATCGCTACGTGGGCAAGCATCCGCGCCTTCACCCCTAGCGTCATTCCTTCCGACTCGGAATCAGATTACGAGGACGACGAAGAAGATGATGCCGCTTCCGGCGAGGCGGAAGACGAGGCCCCGGAAGGAGATGACGCTGCTTCCGGTGCTGCGCCCGAGAAGGTGGTTCCCCGGGACGCAGCGAATTCGCCAAGACCCGAGGCCCCCGAGACCGAGGTGCGTCCCGAGGCCCAGAGTAGCGCCGCCGGAACCGAAGCCGAAGTTGCTCCCGCTGCTTTTCTTGCTACTCCTGCTGCCACTGCTCCCGAGGCTGCTGCTCCCGAGGCCGCTGCTCCCGAGGTCTCCGTCGAGAAGCCGACTTCCCCTACTGCTTGAAAAACTTAGTAGATTCGTTAAATCCCCGGGATGCCAGGTGCCATGTGTAATATACACTTTATACTATTTTCGCTCCGTACTGAACTACTTACTCGAACCCGTTATGTCAATTTATTCTGCTTTGAGTTCCCGAATTGCCTTTCATGTTTACCGTACTTAGGTAATCTCTGCTCTTGTCTACCATTTCGGCATTCGACAGTCGAGTCACGAAACTCCACATACGGCATACATTACTTAAAACAATCCGAGTTCCTACTAACCGAATTCCCGACATAAAAAACAACTAAGTTAATAAAAAACAGGTATGCCGGACAAGTTCCTGCTCCGAGTCCCCGAGACCATTTTCGTGTTTCCCACCTTCCCTCTCTTTGCTCTTGACTACCATTTTGGTGTTCGTCAGTCGAGTCACAAGATGATTTCAGATGACATACATTACTTTGACTTTGAGAGTCGAACTCGGAACTTTCCCGGCATACAAAAGAAAAGTAGAGAACAGCTATCCGGTAGTCCCCGGGTTCCTTCCCGAGATGCCGGTACAAAATAGTAAATGAACTTGACAAAAATAACAACAAGACAAGCTCATAACCAGGCAGTCCCCGGGTTCATCCCGGGGTGCCTTACTTTCATTAATACTGAAAAATTGAGATACAACATACACTGAACCTTTTACGTGTAAAAGGGGCGAAGTAGAGCTACATTCCATGGACGCTTGGTTTCCTCACCGGATTTGTCCATTACACCTTTCCTAGCCTCCTGTGCATCTACAAGGTAATAAGAATCATTGTGCAATGCCCTGCTTATCACAAAAGGTCCCTCCCATGGAGGTGACAACTTATGCATTCCGGCCGTGCGTTGGATGAGCCTCAGCACCAGATCTCCTTCCCGGAACACCCTCGGGTGCACTTTTCGGCTATGATAGCGACGGAGGTTCTGTTGATAAATTGCCGACCAAGATAGTGCCAACTCTCTTGCATCCTCGAGTAAATCAACATCATCTTCTCGGGCCTCCTTTGCCTCAGTCTCGGTGAACATTGTCACTCTCGGGGAGTCATATTGTATGTCGGTTGGTAGTACTGCCTCAGCCCCGTATACCATGAAGAACGGCGTGTACCCGGTGGATCTATTCGGTGTAGTCCGGAGACCCCATAGTACTGCCGGTAACTCCTCTATCCAGCATCCCGGAGTTCTCAACAGTGGTTCGATCAAGCGAGCTTTGATACCGGCCAAGATTAAGGCATTTGCTCTTTCGACTTGCCCATTTGCTTCCGGGTGTGCAACTGATGCTACATCCAGCCGAATTCCCTTCTCAGCACAAAATCGAGCGAATTCCCCCACAGCAAAGTTGGTTCCGTTATCTGTGATAATGCTGTGTGGGTATCCGTATCTCAAGATGATGTCTTTCAGGAATTGCACAGCGGTGTGTCCATCGCACTTCCGGATTGGCTTGACCTCTATCCACTTAGTGAATTTGTCCACCATCACCAGTATATGTGTCATATTGCCTCTTGCCGTCTTGAATTGCCCGACCATATCCAAACACCATACTGCGAATGGCCAAGTGATGGGAATTGTTTTCAGTGCCGACGCCGGCATGTGTATCCAGTGAGCAAATCTCTGACATCCCCCACACTTCCGGACAATATCTTCTGCTTGCTGCAGCGCAGTGGGCCAGTAGAACCCATGCCGGAACACCTTTGCCACCAGGGCCCGGGATGATGCATGATGTCCACACTCCCCTTGATGAATTTCCACCAGCATCTCTTGTCCTTCTGCCGGTTCCACACATCTCTGGAGTACCTCAGTGACACTTCTCTTGTACAGTTCTTGATTGATGACAGTGTATGCTTTTGATCTTCGCAGTATTTGCCGGGCTTCCACTTCATTCTCCGGGAGAGTTCCCTCCAAGATGTAAGCCATAATGGGCAGTGCCCATCCCGGGACAGGTCTATCCGGGAACATGGGAGCGTCTATGTCCATTGGCTCTGCCGACATCACCTCTATCATCATCTTTCTTTGCCTCTTTGAGCACTGGGACGCAGTCCCCGGGTTCGATGTTATGCTCCCGACATCTACTTCCATGGGTACTGCATCTGCACCAGGCTCCTTGGGGATGAAGATCGAATCTGATTCGGGTGAGGGTTGGATAGATGGCTTCCTCAAATGCTCCAGAGCTATTCCGGGTGGGATTGCATCCCGGGATGATCCTAGCTTGGACAAGACATCCGCTGCTTCGTTTTCTCCTCTGGGTATGTGCTTGAACTCGCATCCTTCAAAAAATCCGGAAATTTTCTGCACACGAAACCTGTATAAGGCCATGTTTGCATCAAAGGCATCCCAATTCCCCGAAGCCTGTTGTACTACGAGATCCGAGTCACCAAAGCATTCTATCCGGCGGATGCCGATCTCCTTGGCGACATTCAGCCCATGAACCAAGGCCTCATACTCTACGACATTGTTGGATGCCCGAAAATGGATCTGCAGCACATACTTCAGTACATCTTGCTTTGGGGAAGTGAGGACCACTCCGGCACCCAATCCGATCTTAGCCTTCGAGCCATCGAAATGCATCCTCCAGAAATTGTAATCCGGCATCGGAGGCTCATACTGCATCTCAGCCCAGTCTACCAAGAAGTCCGGCAGCGCCTGCGACTTGATGGCATCTCGTCTCTCGTATGCCGGAGCGTACGGAGACAACTGGATGGCCCATTTGGCTACCCGGCCGCTAGCATCCTTGCAACCGATGATCTCGGCGAGAGGAGCTTCGCACACCACTGTGATCGGGTGTTCCTGAAAGTAGTGCTTGAGCTTGGTCACTGCCATGTACACCCCATATGCCATCTTCTGGTAGTGCGGGTAGTTCTGCTTGGATTCCGAGATCACCTCACTGAGGTAATACACCGGCCTCTGTATCAGCTTGCCCCCTTGTTCCCTTTCTACTACCATTGCCACACTGACTACCCGGTTGGTTGCAGCAATATACAGCAGCATAGGTTCCTTGGGTAACGGGGATGCCAACACAGGTGCTGTTGAGAGCATTCTCTTCAGATCATTGAACGCTGCATCAGCTTGCGGGGTCCAGACAAATGTCTTGCTCTTCTTCATCAGTTGATACAGAGGCAAGGCCTTCTCCCCAAGTCGGCTCACAAACCGACTTAGGGATGCCAGACACCCGGTAAACTTCTGCACATCCTTAAGGCGTACGGGCAATTTCATGCTCTCAATAGCGCGAATTTTGCCCGGGTTGACCTCGATTCCTCGGCTTGAGATGAGAAAACCGAGTAATTTTCCTGCCGGGACACCAAATGTGCACTTATCCGGGTTCAACCTCATCCGGAATCTTCTTAGGTTCTTAAATGTTTCCCTCAAATCATCTATTAATGAGGCTTTTTCTTTTGTTTTTATGACTATGTCATCGACATAGACCTCGACATTTCGGCCTATCTGGTCATGCAAGCACTTATGCATGCATCTCTGATATGTAGCACCAGCATTCCTCAAACCGAAAGTCATAACACGATAGCAATAAGCCACGTAAGGGGTAATAAAAGCAGTTTTCAATTGATCATCCGGATTCAAAGGTATCTGGTGAAAACCAGAATAAGCATCTAGAAAAGTTAAAAGCTCACTCCCGGCATTGGAGTCTATCACTTGATCTATCCGGGGCAGCGGAAAGGGGTCTTTCGGGCATGCCTTGTTGAGGTTGGTGAAGTCGATGCACATGCGCCACACCTTAAGCAGGAGGGGATCATCTTTCTTCTTCTCCACCAGGACCGGATTCGAAATCCAATCCGGGTGCAGCACCTCCATTATGAATCCGGCGGCCAGCAGTATAGCCAGATGCTCCATGACAGCAGCTCTTCTCTCATCCGAGAGGCGCCTAGTCGGTTGCTTCACCGGCTTCGCATCCGGTCTAACAAACAGAGAGTGCTCAGCCAACTCCCTCGGGACGCCTTGCAGATCGTCACTCGACCACGCAAAGGCATCCCGATTCTCACGGAGGAAGTCGACGAGCTCGCCTTCCTATTTGCTGTCCAGGTTGCTGCCAATGATAACTTGGCGCTCCGGGTTGCTGGGGTCCACACACACCTTCTTGGTCTCCTTGGGGGGCTGAAATGACGCACCCTGCTCCGGGTTCACCATCGCGGGCATTCCGAGTTGGGAGGTCTTGGCCATCGCCACCACCTGCTGGATCCTCTTCTTCTCTTCCGCGATCACCAGAGACTCAGCCAAGCACGATCCCGCCGAGGCACATTCCATGGAGCGCTTATGGTCTCCCGAGATGGTGATTACACCGTTAGGTCCCGGCATCTTCATCTTGAGGTAGCCCACGTGAGTCGAGATCATGAACTTGGCGAGGGCCGGTCTACCGATCAGGGCGTGATACGGGCTCTCGAGGTCCACGACCTCGAACTCCAAGCTCTCGGTTCGGCAGTTCTCCCGAGTTCCGAATAACACCTCCACCCAAATCTTTCCCATGGGCGAGCAAGAGACTCCGGGCACAATGCCGTGGAAGGTGGTCTCGGTAGGCAGCAGGGTGTTCATGGATACTCCTAGCTTCAGCATCGTGTCCTTGTACATGATGTTAATGGCACTGCCATTGTCAATGAGAACCCAGCTGAAGCGGACGTTGAGGTTGGGTCCGACAAAAGTTGGGTCCACCACCAAGGCATACGCTCCCGGCTTGGGCATAACCCGGGGGTGATCCTTCCGGCTCCAGGTGATCTCCATCTCGGACCAGTGCAAGAATTTGGGCACCGCCGGGATCACAGCATTCACCTCCAGGGCACGCTGCCGCACACTCTTTCGGTCAGTGGGCTCGGTCACGAAGACCACATAGCTCTGATGTGCCTCCCGGTAGTTGCTCTGCTGGTGTCGGGCTTGATTACCGTTGTCGTTCCGGGTATGCACCACATTCACTGGGCGAGGTGGAGGTCCTCTCGGAGGAGGGGGAAGTCGCACAGCATTGGCCCCCGATGTCGGAGCAGGGGGTCTCGGGATATTGGGCCGAGATGCCGGAGCACTCTGCCGAATAGCTCCCAAGCTGCCTTCCTGCAACGTGCGCTGATACCAGCTGCACTGCCGAGTAGAGTGGTTTGCGGGCTTGTTGGCCTCCAGAGTGTAGTAGCAGCATGGCTTGTTCAGCATTTCCTCATACGTCAGGAGCTTCTTCTGCTCCACCCAAGTCTTTTGCACCTCCTGAATCTGACCCCAAGCCGGGCCACTTGTCTTTTGACGCTGGCTGTTGCCGGCATCCTCCTGCTCCCGGGTCACTGCTGCGACATGCTGCGCTGCATGGTGGTACTCGGGCTGATTCCTCTTGTGGCCGAACTCCTGGCGATCATGGCTCCTGCTCGGTCCCGAACGCTGAGGTCCCGCATTCCTCCTGTTGGAGTCTCCGACATCCACCAGGGGTTGCATGGGATCTCCAAGCGTGTAGGTATCGGCGATGCGCATGGTTTCTGCCAAAGTCGTTGGCATTTTTCTCTGCAACTTCTGCCACAGCATAGAGCCATGCCGGCATCCTTGCGCAAACCAGGAGATGGCCTGTGCCTCCACAACTCCTTCGCAAGAGTTGCGAATATTGCTCCACCGGGTAAGGTACTCCCGGTCGGTCTCATTGCTCCTCTACCTACAGATGGCGAGCTGCTGAGGCCTGTTGGGCCTCTTGTACGTGCTGGTGAAGTTGCTGATGAACGCCTCTTCAAAGTCCAACCAGCAGTCTATACTGCCAGTTCTCAGATTGTTCAACCAGATCCGGGCTGGTCCTTCCAACATCTGCGGCACATAACGTACCGCCCATCGTCTGTTTCCACCGGCTATGCTTACTGCAGTTACATAGTCGGTTAGCCAGTCCTCCGGCTTCTTGCTGCCGTCATAGGTCTTGGCACCTCGGTTGAGCTGAAAGTTCCGCACAGGAGGTTCCCGCATGATCCGAGGTCCAAAGCAGGCAGGTCCCGGAGGTCCTTGCTCTTCCACCAACTCAGATTGGTGAATCCGGTCGAGCCGGAATCTGGCATCTACCGGGTTCAGCTGCCTGGTTCCTATCCGAGATCCCAAAGGGTTCTCGTCTGGCTGATATCCGAGTTGCTGCAACCTCGAGTTGCCATCGTTGAGCCGGTCTTGCGCAGGGACCAGGGCCTGCTGGGGAACGGAGACGACCTCCCTCTCCGGGTTTCCCTGATCGTGAGGAGGATTCCGGGGTGGATTACCATGGCCAACCGGGTTGTTGTTTCCTACACCCAGGTTACCATCCCCACGGGTACTTCCCGCCTGTCCCGAGTTACGCTGTCCGGCCTGCCCGGCTTGCTGGATACCGGCAAAGGCCGGATCATAGGTTTGCAGCTGCTTATTTTTCCCGGAACCTCGACTCCGGCTTCGGCTCTTGCTCTTGCTCTTGCTTCTGCTTGGATGCGGGGAAGAGGCCTCCCCATCCGATTTCTAGCTGTCGGGTCTGGCTGAGTGCACCTGGGATCCTGCCCCGGGGTTCTTCTTCTTGAAGGCCAGATTCTGACGATTGGCTTCAATCACCAACTCGTTTACCCTCTCATGCTGCTTGCGCAGGGCTTCACCGGATAGCCCCACCAACTCGGCCATGGCGGCTTCGGCGGCCCTAAGGGTTTTCGCCGGTGAGCTGTACACCGGCTTCCCTGCTGAAATCCGACTTCCAGTGTTACTGGTGGTGGCTCCACCGGCCAGCTCCTCATTCACTATTCTTCCTTTCTTGCGCAGATCTGCAATGCGCTTCTCCCGGGAGTCTATCTTAGGGAATCCGTGAGCTGCATTGTACTCCCGGAGGCTAGCGCTGAGCTCGCGGCGGATCTCGGCGATCTCCTGCGCTTCAGCGAGTAGCAACTTCCGCTGCTCCTCTAACTCGACCGAAGTGGCTTGAGCATCTGCTCCGGCAGCTACTGGTACAGCCAACTTAGCCACGAGTCCCGAGAGGGGATCCGGACGGCGTCGCGGATGGGATGACTGCAGATCACCATCTCGGGCCGCAGGCCTCTCCTGCGGGGGTTTGGCCAAACGGGGGTGGCCGTCGGTATCGCCGTCAGCATCTTGATACTCCTCCTCGGTTGTCCCGACCATCATCACTGCGACGGAACTCGGGGGGCGACCGGCACGCAGACCCCGAGCAGCGCAGAGCATGGGAGGGTCCTCAGCCTCCAGGACCACGTCCGGGTAGCTACAGACAACTTCGGTGGCCACGTAGGTGGTGAAACCACCAAAGTCAATGAGACATCCGTTTACCGGAAACGGTTTGTTCCGGAAACACCCTGCGTTGTCGCAGACGAAGTCCATCTCCCCTAGCCTTACGACTAGGCCAGAGAGAACCCGAACGTCGAAATGAACGGGGGAGCCCGTCCGGATGTGTACACCAGCCAACGCCTCTGTCTGCCCCACGGTGGGCGCCAACTGTCGTGGTGGTGTCACGACAGATGCCATAGGATGGCTAATTTGTGGGGCCGATGGACGTTGGTGGATCCGGGTAGGGATAGCGAGCTGAAGAGCTCACACGGGGAGGATCCCGGTAAAACCGAGATCTCCCAAGAACAAGGAATAAGATCTAAGTGCAAAGGGGAAGATCTAACAAACACAAACAAATGCACGAAGGCACACAGCACACACACGATATACCCAGGTTCAGGGCCCTCGTGAGGAGGTAACACCCCTACTCCTGCCTTTCCTCTCTATATATGGGTGGTATAAGGATTACAACTTGCTACAAGATCTGTCAAAGGAAGGAGTACAAAGAACTAGATGAACTCAAGGTGAGAAAGAGTAACTGCTCCAAGAGTAAATGTGACTATAGCTTTGGCTCTGAAGTTGGTCTCTCTCTTCTCAGGAGCAGTTATGGCGCCTTTTATAGAGCTCCGGCCAGGAGGGCCGGAAACCCTAACTTGGCTTGGCCCCACCGGACAGGCCTAGCCGGCATGCCGTCACCGGCTAGTGCGACCTAGTCGCCGGGCTATCCGGTGTAGCTCCTTCGTCATCATCTCGTTAAGGACGGCAGGCGCCGTCCTGCATCATCATTGTCCCCTTGTCAGAGACAAGACATGTCTTTGCCCATCCCGGATAGCCTTTTCCGGATTGCCGGGCTAGGCATGTCAGGTCTTGTCGTACCACGATCGTACCGGCTGATGCGCTCCCGTGTCAGGCGGGAGGTGACCATGCCTCCGTGTCAGGCGGGAGGTGACCCTGCCTCCGTGTCAGGCGGAATGGTACTTCCCCCCGCTATAGACGAGAAAGCCTGCTACAGACCGTTGACGGCCTACCGGAAGCCCTTACTCCGGATACCTCCTTGCTTGCCACTGAGCCTCTTCTGCATAAGATCAACACCGAGACATACATTCCGGTTAGTATCCACCGGACAACCTATCCGGTAAAACCGAGTACACCTCCTTCCGGGAGTCTCCTCGGATCACGAGACTCGGGATCCTTTCCGGATACGTCCGAGCTCGTCCCAGGATGAGTATCTCTAGGCCTAGCCTCCCGAAGATGTCTTAGCGTATCCGCAAAGACATCTTCGAGAAGCTAGTTCTCAGAGGAACCACCCGCTCATGCTTGTGCTGCGATTGTGAGGGCCGGGGGTGTCTATTTATAGCTGCCAGAGCTGACCCTTGCGGCTGCCAGGAGGCACTTTGCTCTCTTCTAGTGCCCAAGGGTCAAGCTGCCCTTTCAGCACACCAGGAGGTGTCCCTTGCTGTCGCCAAAGGTCAAGTATTGTTGGCACCTTACTATATTATACCGGGATCTGCCCCTACCCGGGGGGCAGCCCCCCGACAATCGTCAAGGGTTATGGAACAGAGGAGGTCATTGAGTTTTGTGTAGATTTTATTCCTGATCTGAAGCCGATCGGTGTTCCTGAATCACGTCATGAGGGGAGACTGCATGGAAAAGGCACCCTAGGAAAGAAAGCAACAATATGTCAAGACGGGGATTCTTTCACTCAAGCACATGACACCGTTCTACATAATTCCAGTTTGGTGGGTCCGTATGTCGAGGAACACAAGAATGTTTTACGCTCCAAATACCCGGAGAAATCTGAAGATTGTATTGATGGAGAACACATGAAGACTTTCAGCAGTTGGTTAAAAAGACGTCTCATTAATGACACCAATGTTGAAGAACAGCTATACTTGTTGGCCACATCACCAGCTCAACTATATTGACTTTTCAAGGGTACGAGATAAATGGATATATATTTTACACAGCCAAACAAGATAAAAAGAGCACCAACCAAAACAGTGGAGTACGCTTTGATGCAACAAACTGCAACGGGACAAAGGACACATATTATGGTTACATAGAGGAGATATGGGAACTTGACTATGGACCTACTTTTAAGGTCCCTTTGTTCAACTGCAAATGGTTCAACCTACGAGGCGGGGTAGAGGTAGACCCACGATACGGAATGACTACAGTGGATCTCAACAATCTTTCGTACGAGAACGAACCATTCGTCCTAGGCAGTGAAGTTGCTCAGGTTTTCTATGTGAAAGACATGTCTACCCTACCAAAAAAAAAGAAAAGATAAGCAAGCGAGTACATCATACGATGAGCCAAAGCGCCACATAGTTCTTTGAGGGAAAAGAGTCATTGTGGGAGTGGAGGACAAGACAGACATGTCAGAAGATTACGATAAGTTTCATGACATTCCGCCCTTCAAAGTCAACACTGATCCAAGTATCAAGTTAAATGAAGAAGATTGTCAGTGGTTACGGCGCAATCAGAAGAACAAGTAAACACTAGAGAGGGATATTATTGTTGATGTGTAATATCCGAATGTTTTGTATCAGAAGAACAAGTGAACTGAAGTATTTTGTAGATGCATGGAACAAAACACACGATTTCACCTGCATACAGCCCAACGGTGGCTCGTGAGTGCCTGCATATGAAATGCACCGTTGGGCGTATGCAGGGAATCTGAATGCTTTGTATTCTGTCGATGAAGTAGAATAAGGAGACAATGACTGTCGATGAAATGTGTTAGATATGAAATTGTAATATATGATCCGTATATATATTATGGTGTGTTGGATATGCAAATTGAGATGATTGTAAATGTGTACGAAAAAAGATGATTTTGTGTTAGATATGCACAATTCTAAAATATGATCCATATATATAGTTTTGTGTTAGGTATGCAAGATGAGCACACACTGTTTTCTTCGCTGCCACCTTGTTGTGCTATATGATCCATACTTGTTGCAATTATTGTACTTGTATATGTTTTTCAGATGAATAAATGTAAACTTGATTATAATGCCCGAGCTATGAATTGCAGGTAGAGCTATGGAGCACTTGCGAGACGAGCAGATAGAAGAAGCACAATTTCAACGAGACGAGGAGATGGAAGACCAAATGGAACAACTTATTTTTAACGATGCCCGAGCTGGAGGAGATGTAGATGATTATGATTTCGAACAATTTTTGAACGACTTTGGTGATGGAATGGAGTCACGAGATGTGGTGATAACAAACTCCGGCGGAGAGGTGTATATGTGTTTATAATAAATATGGCGATATGTTGTTGTTAACTACATGCATTAATTGATTTGTGTTGTATTTATTAACGACTCATTTTTCTTTTAGCCATCCGGATCAAGCAAATCTGCGAAAAAACAGCCACCAGGTGCTCCTCGAGGCAAGGCAAAAAGAATGACGAGCGAGGATCCAAAGTTACCGATTGAGGAAATTGCTGATTCCGGCGAACCGCTCGAACCAAAACAGAACCGCAGCAAATTTATAAGTCAAGCTGGAGTTATTGTTAGGGACATGATCCCAATCAGCATACGCGAATGGAATAAGCCGCCGGTCGCAGATGTGGACGACCCATGTTATGTCCACCAAGTTCTTAAGGATTTGGTCTGTAACACGCTGTTGTCACATTTCACCCTCCCGCCAGATCTCTCTAAAGTGAAGAAGGACAACCTCAAGAAGTGGACTCTTAATAAGATGGCGGAACAATTCCGGAACTGGAAGAAAAAGTTATGGAATCAATATGTAGAAACAAAACAAGTGCCAGATTTCAGTGGAGCACAAGGGAAGAAGTTAGAATCTGAATGGGCGGCGTTTAAGGCGTATAGGGAATCACCTATGGCTGTGGCCCGATCGACGATAAATAAATTGAATGCTGGGCTGAAGGAACACCACCATACATTGGGGACAGGTGGCTACAAGAGCGCCATTCCTAAGTGGTTAGCCTATGAAGAAAAACTGCTTCAATCGGGGGTCCGTCCACAGACACTTGACTGGCCCGAGAGGTCGAAATTCTGGTTGTTCGCGCATGGGGCAATGTTGGACCCTAAAACCGGAGAGATTGTTGGAAGAGGAAAATGGAAGGTTCTCGTTAATCGTATAAATAAGAAGCTTGAAGAAGCAATTAATGATGTTCACAATGGTGTGTTCAAACCCGATAGAGAGGATGAGGAGCTGACACGGGCCCTGGGGAATCCTGAACATGTTGGACGAGCTCGAGGCTTTCCTGGCGGTGCTACGTTTAAGACTGCGTGGCCGGAATCCGCTCACACTTATAGAAGCCGTAGCAGAGGTAAGAAGAAGGAGGCCGACCGGATATTACAATTGGAACGTAAAATGAAGGAGCAACGGGCGGAAATAAAAGCATTGAAGGAGCAAAGAACGGAACCTCAGGAGCGGCACCAATTAGAACATGAAGCACATGCCGCCCCATCTCAGCGTAGAAGCAGCGTTGGTTCCACGCGTCAGGTCGACGTTGGTGCCTACCCAGTGGATGACATCACAGAGCCTACAGGTTGTGAGATACATATAGCAATGAGAAACATAACTTTGAAGGTGGCGGTGGGGCAAGCTTTAGTAATTGAACCTGGAGAACTCTACCATTGTGGTCAAATTCCAGATGGCTACGCTCGTGTCGGGGTGGACGAAATTATGCCGGGATTTGAAACCTTGGAACTTGAGTTACCTGGAGGTGACGAGGAGAAAACGTTGGCAGACGTCAAGCATGCCTTCGGCCTATGGCCCAAGAAATACATCGTCCTTTCAGAACAAGCAAAGTCCACTCCTCGTTCTAGGAGTCCAGCTCACCAGCCAAGTCCACTCTTCCTCGAGAGGGATCAAAGACGGAGTCCATCTCCACCCCATCAGCAAAGCCCACACCTCCCCGATAGGGACCCCAGCCCGAGTCCATCTCCAGCTCGACAGCAAAGCCAACCGCCCCCCGAGAGGGTTCCTAGCGCGAGGCCATCGCAGTCTGTGCCAGTCCGCCAGAATGTTAAGTCGCTCTCGAGTAGGGGCCAGTCTGGTTCTCCTGTTAGGAAGAAACCTAGAAAGCAGAAAACACCGCCGCCTACTCCAAAGTTACCTTGGGAGAGAACCATCGAGGAAAACGATATCGCATGCAAAGAACATACGGATGCCTGGCTTACTGGCGTGAAACAGAAAGCGTTAGCGAAACAATTGCCTCCTGCAAAATTTACTGCCGGAATTCCTCAGGAAAAAATTGACCGTTGCAAGTTGCCCAACTCGGAGAACAAGACGCACAGTCGCCCCCCCCCCCCCCCCCCGCTCAAGGTGCTTGATGACAGAGTTCTCAAAAACATCAATGTGCGGGAGCTGGTATATTCGGGAGATGATATCCCCTTCGCGGATGTTGTTCGTACTTATGTTCACGGGGAGAATTTTGTTGACGGCGACTTACCCACAAGAATGCGTCAATTTCAAGCCTGGTACAAGGATACCGTACGTAAAGGAGGCGAATAAAGACGCTCCCATGATGGCAGTTAAGGAAGAGCATTATTTCCAAGAATACTTCGTTGTCCTTTACTTCACCGAAATCTTTAAGTTATACAATCTCCGGGCCCTCGACAAAGGCATCATGAGTTCCTATTTTCTGTAAGTCATCTATTCCTGTATTTAATGTTTTAATTAGCTCTACTCGTTCATTGTCTGTGATAATCCTCTCTATAATATTTTGTGTGCTTTATTACGTGGAATGAAGATGCTCGAATGCAAGAAGAAGAAAATCAACCACATTGGGTTCATTGACCCCTCTATAATGCATGAAGATAACATAATTGATCCAATACTTAACAAGGATACACCGGGGAATTTCAAGCGACAAGCTTACAAAAAATATATATTATGGCCTTACAACTTCAAGTGAGTGTTACTGCTTATTACACATTCTATTTTTCTCACCCGATGTTAAGTTTAATTGATTAGTTATGCATGACTATTTATAAACGTGCGCAGCTACCACTACATTCTTATCGTTATTGACTTGTGGAAAGGAGAAATTGTTGTCCTTGACTCGTTAAGAAGATGCCCTAAACAATACAAGACTTGTTTTGATTTGGTGGCAAGGTACTTTCTTTTCTTATCGCCTCTTTCGTTCATTTCCTAATATCAAGGAATTTATGACTCATTCATTCATTTTCTTGTCATGCAGTGTTTGGAAAATGTTCCTCGCGGAACATCCGAACAGTGGATGGCCAGAGATACTGCGCTGGCGTACTAACGATGTAAGTAGTACTATAACTAGGCCCATGCACCATTATCATACTTTATTATTATTTGATTAAATTTTATTCTTCTATAGACTTGCCTTAAACAGCCAATAGGGACTGATCTATGTGGATTCTTCGTTTGCGAGTACATGCACACTGTGGTCAACGAGAGTTTGAAGAGCAAAAGAAGTATCGACGTACGTAAAGCTCTAGTCACACTGTGATGAGTTTTATTCATTTCATATCTCATGTATTCATTGTGATATCTTTTTTTTACAGTTGGCAAGAAAGCGCAACGAGTTACCAATAAAGACCCGCTTCAGGGCACTTGCAGAGGAGTTGACGGGATTTTACCTCGCCCATGTCATACCGGAGACCGGAGAGTACCACTATGTTACCCCTGGTGGTGCGAACATGTAATATATAATGATCTCCATGTAACAAAACACTTCTAAGTATCTGGAACCGGGAGACGAGATCTTCATGTACCACGCATACTTAAATGTGTATGTGTTATCAACACATGATCTTCATGTAATTGTATATATGCATGATGCAACTTCATCTAGGTTCGTATAATAATTTATACGTGTTTTTCGCCCATCGAAGCCGTAGCATCCGAAACCCCTACCCCCGACGCATCGACATGGTACCATCCGAAACCCCCTACCATCACACATTGACTATAGTATCGACGTGGTACCATCCGAAACCCCCTACCGTCACGCATCGACGTGGTACCATCCGAAACCCCTACCGACAAAACCGGTAGAAATAAAAAAAAGTAAACCCTGAAATGAAAAAAAGCAAAACCCTGAAATGTAAAAAAAATTAAAAACCCTAGTCCCGGTTCGTAACACGAACCGGGACTAAAGGGTTCGCCCCCGCACGCCCTGCCGCGGCCACGTGCGCTGCGCTCATTGAGGGGGGGGGGGGGCTCCGGTCCCGGTTCGTATTGAACCGAGACCAAAGGGTCAGGGGGCTCTAGTCCCGGCCTGACAGTCCCGGTTGCTACACCGGGACTAGAGGCTGTCTGGAACCGGGACTAGTGCCCCTTTTTCCACTAGTGAATGGTAAATTCTCAGTTGATTCTATGTATAGAGCACTTATCCTACCCGAAGTCCCAGTCAATACTAAGGATAGTAATAAGATTTGGAAAATGAAAATACCGCTTAAAACTAAAGTGTTTACGTGGTATCTTCGTCAGGGTGTCATCCTTACTGAAGACAACCTTGCAAAGCGTAATTGGCACAGAACTAAAAAATGTGTTTTCCGTCATCATGACGAGACCAGTACACACTTGTTCTTCCAGTGCGAATTCGTGAGGTCTATATGGTCAGCCATCCAGATAGTTTCTACCTTACATCCACCAAAGACAGTTGCTAACATTTTTGGCAATTGGCTAAATTGTGTGGCTCCTAGGTTTAAACGTTTCTGTAGGATGGGCGCGATTGCCATTATTTGGTCGTTGTGGCTATGTAGAAATGACAAGGTTTTTAACAATTCAAATGTTACTGTTTTGCAGGTCATATATCGGTGCATGGCTACCTTACGAGCTTGGTCGGCGCTGCAGCGTGTGGAGCACCATGACCTTTTTTTGGAAGTGGCATCGAGGCTGGAGACCGTGGCCAGGGAGATTCTCTGCCGGCATGGATGGCAACATAGTCTCTGGATAGACCTACCAGTACCTTAGGCGGATCTACAATTTCTCATTATGATATGTAATTCGCCTATTTATTTATGTTTGGATTGTCTACGCGTGAACTAGTAGCTATGTGCATCTTAGTTATGCAGAGGCCGGGTGTAATGCTTAAAACTCTTAAGTAATAAAACTCCCTTTATCTAAAAACAATCCGAATTCCTGAGCTATGAGCAGAAAGGAATCAACTTCCGGATCACAGGGTCCACGGTCAATTCGAAGAATCTCCTAATAGCAGCCGTCTTGGCAACGTCAGCCTGCACGTCGCTCATGAACTCGGGTAGTGGCCCCCTGTAGAAGATTTCGAGACATAGAAACTGAGAAGATCACCTCAAGGTGGGGCAGCGATGTGGGCACGACCCTAGTGATATGGTTATGGTCGACGAAGAGCAAAAGCAGAGACGTGAACCTGGTGAAGTCCGACAGTGGTCCGGTGAACTTGTTGTGGTTGAGTTGGAGCTGCACAACTGAGGATGTGAAGCCGCTGATGAAATTAATCGTTCCCGAAAGTAAGGTTGTTGATGAGATCCAGTCTCCTGATCATACTCCCTCGAATGTCCGGCACTTCTCCATTGAGCTGGTTAGCGGCCATGGAAATCACATCAAGGTTTGGGAACAGAACCCTGCAGTAGTGTTGTTGAAAAGCTCATGCATGGTATTGTTGATTCCGGCGTTGCTGGCATCGAATGAAGTCAGCAGGTTGAGCGAACGGATGTCCTCCGGCAATGTCCATTCAGAGAGTTTTGTGTTGTTGCTGATATTGAATCTGTGAAGTCCTGCTATCCCGACAAAGAATTGTGTTGGCATGGGTGTGAACAAGTTGTTGTCGAGGCTCAGATGCAGGAGCGGAAGCGTGCCGGTGAAGGCGTATCCTCCGAGATGATGCAGCCCCGTCAGGCTTGACAGTGAGCCATTCCTGGGGGTGTTAGTGCCAAGTAGGGGCTTGCCTCGAAGGTTGATGGTCGCTGTAACGCCCCGGGATTTATCCCAATTTAGATTTATTGTTGTTTTTTCTTTTGCATTATCATATCATCATATCATCATGCATTTGTCAATTCATTTGTTTAATTGCATTTAGATTTAATTCAACTCCATTTAAATTCTTTTCCACTCTAAATCTAATTGCAAATCAAATGAATTTAAATGTGGTATTTAATTTCTTTTTCAAATATTCAAACCAACATATTAAATTGTGTTTTTTGAAATAATAATTATTTGACAAAAGTTATATATCTTTTCTTCTTCTATTTTATTTTTAAAACATAAAACAGATATGAATTAATTAGAAGAAATAAAAACTTCAGAGAAAAGAAAAATACTCCCTGGGCCAAAGCCCACTTCCCTAACCTAGTCTAAGCCCCAGCCCGGCCCACTTCCCCTCACCTTTCCCCTACCTCCGTACGAACCACAGAGGAGAGCACGCTCCTTCTCCCTGCCATGGTGCCCCACCTCCCTCACCTGCTCCCTGCTTTTTCCCCTCCCCTTAAAGCCACTGTGGACCCCCTGGAACCCTAGCCGCACTCCCCCTCCCTGCTCCGCCGCCACTCTCCCCCTCCTCTCTTCCCCATCTCCTGCTCTCCTGTTCTTCTCCACAAACTCACCGGAGACCACCTCACCATGGAGCGGTTGCTCGGGCGCCGTCGAAGGGCCGAGGGGAGGCCCAGGAGTTGTGCCACCTCGTCCAGATCGGCCCCGTCGAAGGAATCGATGCGGAGCGGTCCCGGCGCGACGAGCTCTTCTTCATCTTCCCCAACACCGGCGACGGCCGCCGCTCAAATTCGTCGCCTCCCGACCTCCCCGGCAAGAACAAATACATCGAGCCCCCTCCCGGTGAGGTTCTCTTCCTATTCCCCCTCTCCCCAACTCTTTTTGTCGTCGGATTCCTCGAATTGGTCCACGACTCCCTCCGCCCCCTCCATGGACGAGCAGCCAAGCTCGGCTCCAATTGCAGTGTTGCGCTGATGTCTTGTCCTCGCCTCTACACGCACGCTCGAACCGATCCTGCACCCACCTGCACACGTATGCACGCCCCGCGTCCAGTACAACCGTGGTCGTCGCCGGCGTCCGATCTCCCGCCGCTGCTCACGGTCGCTGGTTCGTCGTCAGGGTCGTCAGTTCGTCAGAGAAAACCGCGCCCTTTTCGTGTTAAAATAACACTGAAGCTAACCTGACAACAACACACTCCCCGCCCTAGTGGCTAGCAGAGCTTCGCTTCTCTGCACTCACGCGCGCGAGTTCGATCCCCCGCCTGGACGAATAAAACGCCCCTTTTTCTTATTTTCCTCACACCCACTGACATGCGGGCCCCGCCTGTCATCGACAGCGGAGGCCAGCGCAGCACGTACCCGCCCGCGTGGCGCCAGGGTCCCACCGGTCAGCCTCATGTGTGGATCCCCGCACGGTGAGAAAAGACCGAGGAGGTTATCTTACGCAGCAGTTTTGCACCGAGCACCCTCTCCTTTCGGGTTTAGTGCTTTAGCCCCTGACAGTAACTTTTCCATCACAGACAAGCCCCTGACTTTTGCAGAAAACACCCTAACCTTAAATTGCTAATAACTTTTATTATATAACTCCAATTAAAATAATCTTTATATGTTTTTATATCAGAAAAATGCAATGAATATTAATATGCCATTTGTATGCCATTTTGCATATTTTATTTTAATTGCTTAGTGTAATTTATTTGTTGCACCTATATAATTAAATATGGAATGTGTTGGGCTTTACTTAATAATTGCCCTATTCCATTTAATTTAATTACATCACCCATGCCATGTGTTGCCATGTTAACCAACATTTAATATTGTTGAGTAAATAAATAACTTGCCCCTAAATATTTATTGCCGGGGTTGCTTTCCCGCTTAATTTGGATTACCTGCATTGTATTGCATCTTGCCATGCCATGCATCATTCTTGTATGATCATGCTGAATCTTTTGCCGTAGTTGTAAAATGCATTTTACGCTTTCCAGTGTTTGTTGCTTCTTCGCGGATAAGACGTTGAGATGTGTGAGCAACAACAAGATCTGCTTCCATGCGGGATTCCAGGCAAGCAAAGTTTGCTTGTTTACCTATACATTGTCTTTCATTCCTGCCGTTGATCTCTGCTACCCTAGTATTCGATTCTTTATCGCGATCCCATCACATGTTATCCTGCAGCCGATATAGCTTTATCCCCACATCCCATCACCTGTTGTATGTTTATCTGTTAGCCTTGCGAGTCGTAGTGCATGCTTAGATTTGGTTGTGCGAGTCGTCAGTTGGTCTTTTATTTCATATGCTTAGCTTGATAGATTATTCTACCTTAACAAAATGTTGTATTATATTGGGGTATTATAATTAAAAGATAAGGCACCGGCGGAAGGCCTTGCGAGGTGCTTTGTTCTGCTAAGTGTCGACCTAGGAACTGAGATTTTGTCCTCGGATCCAATTTTGAGCGCACTAACCACTTGTGGGAGGCCCAATGGAGCCCCCCTCGACTTTGACTAGAACTTCGACTTGTCCGGGAGCCACACCTAGTTCGGGTTTTCCATTTGTCTCATATGCATTGATGATACTGGTGTAGTATTTTACTTTGGCGGTGTGCCTTGTTACATGCATATAGGGCGCGACCTGTTGGTGCGGAGGGGTGTGTCCTGCGGGAGTCCGCACCCTTTTGGCCGGGACCAGCATAGCTCCCGTGGCTCCTGGACTTGTCGCGGTGAAGGAAAAGAGTTGGGTTGAAAGGCCCTAATGTTTTTGACTGGGTTGATCATGCGAGTATGGGTCCAGTAGTGCACCCCTGCAGGGTATAATCTTATCGATGAGCCGTGTCCACGGTTACGGACGTTTTGGTGATGATGCTGGCTAACAAGATCTAGACAACTTACACCTAATCATTGTTAATTAACCTGACTAGTAATATAGAATTACTTTCACCATAAATGGTAATTAAAACTGTTCAACGTGTGAGTTTCCCGAATTGCTTCCTCATACTTGGTTGAGGGGGGTTAATTCGAGAATGGGTTATGTTTGGTGTTAGCAGTAGTTGGTTATCTCATGCGCTCTCTTATCCCTCTCTAATTAGACGGAAGTTGTAGCGTGTCTCTTTAGGTTGCTAGTGCTGCTGCCGCTAAGTCCACCTCCCCTATATTTTGGGAGATGGTGTAGAAAGTAGGCAAGTCGGTTTTGCTTGCCAGGGAGTGCCCTGACCCTCTTTTGGGATGTGCTTTATTTGCAGTCAACAGGTTTGAAGTCTGACGACGTTAGCTTGGGAATCCCTCCGGCTTGGCTGGGCAGGGATATGGCGCCATTGCTTATCTTCATGACTCTTAGTCCAATTTGCATCTTATCCGTAGTCGGATACTACTTTTGCTTCCGCTGTCATTTATATCTTTGTATTGTAACATTTGTATCTTGACTCGTTCGAGTCGTTGTTGTATTTATATCTTCTGTTGTATTTGTGGATGTATCAGAACTGTTGTAATGATATCACAATTCCACCCACATAATGCGCATGTTTCGGCGTGCACATTATGTCTGGTGGGCGACCTAAAATCGTTATTATGCGGATTTCGGCGGGAGCGCTTAAATCTACATAGTACCGATTTTCGGGCGTCACAAAGTGGTATCAGAACCTTGGTTTCGATCTCCTTGTTGTTTCGATACGAATGGTTATCGAAGCAGCGGGTCCGCAAAAGCCTGTAGGATAACCTCGCTAACGGTCGTTGTTTGTAGAGTGTCGAAAACTATTTGACTTAAATTATTTTTGAAAAGTATCTCATTAGGTTTCTATTTACTCCTTACCTTAATTATATTTCTCCTCTTACCTTACTTGTTTTGGAGTCTCTTCTCTTATCCAAACTTTCAAAGGTTTTAGGATCCTACGTGTGGGTGGACGATTTCTTGCCTTTTATCCTATTAGGTTCGATCTTTCGGAGTCGTCTTCGTCATGAGCAACAATCCCTAGTTAGTGGTGTCGAGAATTTCAAGTTGGAGCAACAATCCCTTGTTAGTGGTGTCGAGAAGTTCATCCCGGAGCGTGAAGACTCGATAGTTACCCCTCTCTTCTTGTGGTCTCGGCGTGGATCACGGGACGCGATCCCTTATTAGTGGTGTCGGTTGTAACGCCCCGGGATCTATCCCAATTTAGATTTATTGTTGTTTTTCTTTTGCATTATCATATCATCATATCATCATGCATTTGTCAATTCATTTGTTTAATTGCATTTAGATTTAATTCAACTCCATTTAAATTCTTTTCCACTCTAAATCTAATTGCAAATCAAATGAATTTAAATGTGGTATTTAATTTCTTTTTCAAATATTCAAACCAACATATTAAATTGTGTTTTTTGAAATAATAATTATTTGACAAAAGTTATATATCTTTTCTTCTTCTATTTTATTTTTAAAACATAAAACAGATATGAATTAATTAAAAGAAATAAAAACTTCAGAGAAAAGAAAAATACTCCCTGGGCCAAAGCCCACTTCCCTGACCTAGTCTAAGCCCCAGCCCGGCTCACTTCCCCTCACCTTTCCCCTACCTCCGTACGAACCACAGAGGAGAGCACGCTCCTTCTCCCTGCCATGGTGCCCCACCTCCCTCACCTGCTCCCTGCTTTTTCCCCTCCCCTTAAAGCCACTGAGGACCCCCCTGGAACCCCAGCCGCACTCCCCCTCCCTTCTCCGCCGCCACTCTCCCCCTCCTCTCTTCCCCATCTCCTGCTCTCCTGTTCTTCTCCACAAACTCACCGGAGACCACCTCACCATGGAGCGGTTGCTCGGGCGCCGTCGAAGGGCCGAGGGGAGGCCCAGGAGTTGTGCCACCTCGTCCAGATCGGCCCCGTCGAAGGAATCGATGCGGAGCGGTCCCGGCACGACGAGCTCTTCTTCATCTTCCCCAACACCGGCGACGGCCGCCGCTCAAATTCGTCGCCTCCCGATCTCCCCGGCAAGAACAAATACATCGAGCCCCCTCCCGGTGAGGTTCTCTTCCTATTCCCCCTCTCCCCAACTCTTTTTGTCGTCGGATTCCTCGAATTGGTCCACGACTCCCTCCGCCCCCGCCATGGACGAGCAGCCAAGCTCGGCTCCAATTGCAGTGTTGCGCTGATGTCTTGTCCTCGCCTCTACACGCACGCTCGAACCGATCCCGCACCCACCTGCACACGTATGCACGCCCCGCGTCCAGTACAACCGTGGTCGTCGCCGGCGTCCGATCTCCCGCCGCTGCTCACGGTCGCTGGTTCGTCGTCAGGGTCGTCAGTTCGTCAGAGAAAACCGCGCCCTTTTCGTGTTAAAACAACACTGAACGCTAACCTGACAACAACACACTCCCCGCCCTAGTGGCTAGCAGAGCTTCGCTTCTCTGCACTCACGCGCGCGAGTTCGATCCCCCGCCTGGACGAATAAAACGCCCTTTTTCTTATTTTCCTCACACCCACTGACATGCGGGCCCCGCCTGTCATCGACAGCGGAGGCCAGCGCAGCACGTACCCGCCCGCTTGGCGCCAGGGTCCCACCGGTCAGCCTCATGTGTGGATCCCCGCACGGTGAGAAAAGACCGAGGAGGTTATCTTACGCAGCAGTTTTGCACCGAGCACCCTCTCCTTTCGGGTTTAGTGCTTTAGCCCCTGACAGTAACTTTTCCATCACAGACAAGCCCCTGACTTTTGCAGAAAACACCCTAACCTTAAATTGCTAATAACTTTTATTATATAACTCCAATTAAAATAATCTTTATATGTTTTTATATCAGAAAAATGCAATGAATATTAATATGCCATTTGTATGCCATTTTGCATATTTTATTTTAATTGCTTAGTGTAATTTATTTGTTGCACCTATATAATTAAATATGGAATGTGTTGGGCTTTACTTAATAATTGCCCTATTCCATTTAATTTAATTACATCACCCATGCCATGTGTTGCCATGTTAACCAACATTTAATATTGTTGAGTAAATAAATAACTTGCCCCTAAATATTTATTGCCGGGGTTGCTTTCCCGCTTAATTTCGATTACCTGCATTGTATTGCATCTTGCCATGCCATGCATCATTCTTGTATGATCATGCTGAATCTTTTGCCGTTGTTGTAAAATGCATCTTTTACGCTTTCCAGTGTTTGTTGCTTCTTCGCGGATAAGACGTTGAGATGTGTGAGCAACGACAAGATCTGCTTCCATGCGGGATTCCAGGCAAGCAAAGTTTGCTTGTTTATCTATACATTGTCTTTCATTCCTGCCGTTGATCTCTGCTACCCTAGTATTCGATTCTTTATCGCGATCCCATCACATGTTATCCTGCAGCCGATATAGCTTTATCCCCACATCCCATCACCTGTTGTATGTTTATCTGTTAGCCTTGCGAGTCGTAGTGCATGCTTAGATTTGGTTGTGCGAGTCGTCAGTTGGTCTTTTATTTCATATGCTTAGCTTGATAGATTATTCTACCTTAATAAAATGTTGTATTATATTGGGGTATTATAATTAAAAGATAAGGCACCGGCGGAAGGCCTTGCGAGGTGCTTTGTTCTGCTAAGTGTCGACCTAGGAACTGAGATTTTGTCCTCGGATCCAATTTTGAGCGCACTAACCACTTGTGGGAGGCCCAATGGAGCCCCCCTCGACTTTGACTAGAACTTCGACTTGTCCGGGAGCCACACCTAGTTCGGGTTTTCCATTTGTCTCATATGCATTGATGATACTGGTGTAGTATTTTACTTTGGCGGTGTGCCTTGTTACATGCATATAGGGCGCGGCCTGTTGGTGCGGAGGGGTGTGTCCTGCAGGAGTCCGCACCCTTTTGGCCGGGACCAGCATAGCTCCCGTGGCTCCTGGACTTGTCGCGGTGAAGGAAAAGAGTTGGGTTGAAAGGCCCTAATGTTTTTGACTGGGTTGATCATGCGAGTATGGGTCCAGTAGTGCACCCCTGCAGGGTATAATCTTATCGATGAGCCGTGTCCACGGTTACGGACGTTTTGGTGATGATGCTGGCTAACAAGATCTAGACAACTTACACCTAATCATTGTTAATTAACCTGACTAGTAATATAGAATTACTTTCACCATAAATGGTAATTAAAAACTGTTCAACGTGTGAGTTTCCCGAATTGCTTCCTCATACTTGGTTGAGGGGGGTTAATTCGAGAATGGGTTATGTTTGGTGTTAGCAGTAGTTGGTTATCTCATGCGCTCTCTTATCCCTCTCTAATTAGACGGAAGTTGTAGCGTGTCTCTTTAGGTTGCTAGTGCTGCTGCCGCTAAGTCCACCTCCCCTATATTTTGGGAGATGGTGTAGAAAGTAGGCAAGTCGGTTTTGCTTGCCAGGGAGTGCCCTGACCCTCTTTTGGGATGTGCTTTATGTGCAGTCAACGGGTTTGAAGTCTGACGACGTTAGCTTGGGAATCCCTCCGGCTTGGCTGGGCAGGGATATGGCGCCATTGCTTATCAGGACTCTTAGTCCAATTTGCATCTTATCCGTAGTCGGATACTACTTTTGCTTCCGCTGTCATTTATATCTTTGTATTGTAACATTTGTATCTTGACTCGTTCGAGTCGTTGTTGTATTTATATCTTCTGTTGTATTTGTGGATGTATCGGAACTGTTGTAATGATATCACAATTCCACCCACATAATACGCATGTTTCGGCGTGCACATTATGTCTGGTGGGCGACCTAAAATCGTTATTATGCGGATTTCGGCGGGAGCGCTTAAATCTACATAGTACCGATTTTCGAGCGTCACAGTCGCCACATTGTCTTCGCTGTTGTAGGTGACCCCTGACCAGCTGTCCTCGTAGGGGGTGGACCCAATGGTCTAATCGAGGGCCTGGCCGACGCCCGTCGCCACCTCAAAGCGCTACAAATAAACAATGTTACCACCACGATGCGCTACAAATGATCTGTACGCCCTCTTCTATCACGACACCATGGCTTGGCGGGAGGGAGAGCAGTGCGGTCCGAAGAAGTTTAGCCAGGGTGAGTTAAAGCAATAAATTAATACCAAACTCTTATACTTTCATATAACTATTTTATTATATTTCAATCTTATAAGTATATCTCTCCATATATAGTTTGCAAAGTTAAACTAAATATAAATTGTAAACAATATTATTAGTATTATGTGTATACCTCTTGTACCTTACTTACATTTTAAAATATAATTACCTTGTGTTGAATATCGAAATATTTTTTAATCAAAACTATATTGGTTTTTGCAGTATACACTTTGGCTAAAGACAACTTATACGGGTGCTTTCCCAGTGGAATTAAGACATAATTGTATATAATATTTTGGGAGACACATCTACTAAGTACATATTCTAAGGGATATTTTAATAGATGTTTTGAGTGTATCACTACATCAGAAAAATTATAGAAACTTCTATAGAATAAATGGAACTACTGCCGTCTTCACATTTTTTTGTCTATGTGTATATTACAAGTAACATTGTGTTAAATAATGATCGCACAACGCGTGATTCTATGTACTTGATGTTGAAATATATACTTAAAACAATCACTAAAAATCTTATGAAATATTTCTAATTCTAAAATTCCTCATTTGTACAGTTTTATGTTTTATGTCAACTTAAATGTGTTTTTTGTTATCTATACACAACTTCTCACATAAGTTTCTCAAATAGAAATATATGTGTAATATTAAATTAAACATTTAGTTATCATAGCTTTAGATCCGTGAAGAATGCCATTTTGTCTGACCTATTGGCCTTTGAGGTGGCCTTGCTGGTGTCACCTCTAGGTGGGAATGAGCGGAAACCACCGCGATAATCATGAGTACCAATCATTCTATCACCAGAATACCAGCCGCAAAACCACACATGTGAGTGTGTTGTGTCAGTTTTCCTACATCATCTTTCGCTAGTCATCACGGTCGTGGTACTGACATGCGCATGCTCTTCATAGTGAACCGTTCGAAGGTCATTGAAATGATACTTAGTTTTGTAAGCAATGAACTAGGTTCGTTTGTGGGTTTTGGCTTTCTTTTCTTTTCTCGAATGTATTATATTGGTTTGGGACCTTACAAATCAGAGGCCCAGAGCGGTCACCCCTTTGCCCCACCCTCTAGGCAGGCCCTAAGGGAGCGGAACGCGAACATGAGGAGCTTCGCCATGGGGCTTGTACAGTGGTTGCTTTCGGTGATGGGAACTAGCTAGGCATTTCTGGCTGCTGCTGTTGCTACGCAGAAGAAAGCCGTGTCGCTGCTGCGGGGAAGAAGAAAAGGAGGGGAGTGGTAGGAGTGGTTAAGAAGAAAGCCATGCCGAATTGTTTTCAAATGCAGAGACCCCGTCAAGAACATTTGCGGTAATTCTTGACCAGTTGATAAATAACTCACATGTGCTTTACGTTATGTGCAGGTGAACGTGATAAACGCATCAGCGGCTTAATATTTGCGGTAATTCTTGACCAGTTGATAAACAACTCACATGTGCTTTACTTTACTGGATGTGCATGTGAACGTGACAAACACATCAGCGGCTTAGAAGTTAATTAGACTAGATCATGTAGGCGCGCGTTGCCGCCCGTCCATTAGAAAAATAGATTTATAGGAAGTGAGAGTAGATGGAGATTGATCGCAAAAATGGTACACATCAACTCTGAACATCCCAATTAGTTAAAATAGTGAAGCACGCCAATTCTGTAGAAAAAAATCATGAGGCTTGTATGCACCTTTTTCGCCTTGATGAGAATGAATAACCAATAGTTGGACGAGATTTGCAAACTGATTAACAAATTTCCTTGATGTATTAACCGAGTACTATAATGTCGAGGTGTGGGGAGAGGCACCGACACACGAGATAGTGGACGGGGAGAGGCGCCGCAACACGAGATCATGTTGGGGGGGAGAGGCGTCGCGCCGCCGCCTCATCGCCTGATCCGTCTCCTCCCAATACGCATTGCATCCCCGATCGGATCAGATAGAGGCAGGGGAGAGGTACCGCAGCTGGAACGTGGACATCGCCCCCAAGACAACATGCGGTTCGATACGATTACGTCCGTCGATGGGAGGATAGGCCAGGCGGAGATCGGCGGGCGGCGCAGCGCGGTGGATCAAAGGGAGGGGTCGAGGGGAAGGCGCGACGCGGTGGACCGAGGGACTGTTGACTTTCCATACGGTGCGCTCGGCTCGATGGGGAAAGAAATAGGCTTTTTTTCGCGACGTGTGTGGGCTTTTGGTTAAACGGGCCGGGACGCACCAGAAAACACCGTTTTGATGCCCAGAGCAGCGTCCCTCAGGGACATTTGGCCCATTTAGACTGCACACAGAAATCGAATGGTCAAGATTGTGAGCTGGCGCGAATCCAACGGTCCAAAAGTGAGGTGGCCTGAGGGGGCTCGAATTTGACTCAGTTATAATATCTGTAATTACTACATACATCACTGGCTCAGCCTCGAGGGTGACTGAAGAGCCATGAAAGAATACAGAAAAAAAAAATTTACACATTCACCGTTGGTACCTATACATTCCTATGTGCTTATTTAAGCAACATACACATAAGAATGGACGTGTTCTCCTACGTAGGAGGATGCTCCCATTCCCCAAAAGCGCATTCTAAAATTATTTAAAAAAAACATTATGTGTCGCGTTTCACAAAAAAAGAGGTCATGTTTATGGTACTGCTCTGTTTTTAAATATAAAATATTTTAGCATTTTTCATATTCACATTTATACAAATGTATTTAGACACGTTTTAATTTAATGTTCACTCATTTTTAGTATGCATCTAGAAAACCTATGTGATAACTAGAACATTTTATATTTAAAAGTGGAGGGAGTATGTGTTAAAAGACAACAAAAAAAGTCTCATGAAAACACATTTTCCAGCCCTGAAATTTGTTGTTTTACATTATATGTTTGTATTACTTGTATTGATAATAATACGGATACGAGGTGACACAAATACAAAGAACATGAAACAAGGAGAAAACAAGGGATTAAGCTGCTACAAACCGCTATCGCCGCAACTTCCAAGCATCCATGTCTTCCGCCATTGCTGAAGAAGAACACTGACAGTTGGTTCACATCTTGATGTTGAATAAACCCCTTGTCACAAGGCGTTAATGAGCCGCAATAGCCACCACCCAATGTAGACTGGATCTATTCCGATAAGGAACATCGGCTAGAGGAGCCCTCCGAGAGCCTCTTCAACATCGGATCTGAAACCAACGCCACCCCACCCAACAGCAGGCAGCCAAATCTTCCACCATCTTTCGAAGATCCATAACAGTCAGCATCGCCGCAATCCTATACAAGGCACAAAAAATGTTGTTCTATCTTGAAACTTTATGCGTAAGGATAAAATGTCTGATGTACACACATTCTTTTAAAAATGAAGTTTCCATAATGGGAGTATCTATTCATATGAGAAAAAATAAACCTTCACACGCCTATTGCAATTTTACTTCAAAAATATTCTCTTTCCAGTGGTGTTCAGCCGGAGAAAAGCCGGTTCAATTTAACAGTTGCATTATGGTATATTGGTCAGAATAGCCCCAAAATACGAACAAATTACTTTGTTCGTATATTAACTAGACACCATTAAATCAAACAACTAACATGATTGAAAGAACGAGCACTAAATAGAACTTTCACTAATTTTAGTGTGCACCTATAAAACACGTGGGACATCTAAAATATATTATATTTAAATACAAAGGGAGTAGTGCTGTATTGGGCATCCTGGTGTTATTATTGGCGATTCATCATTGTAGATGACTTTGCTTGATATCGGAGAACATGACGGTCTTAACTCGGCTTGCTTTTTTTCTGTAAGCCAATTTATCTAGCATGATTGTTTTACATTGTTTATACTACATCTGTTTTTAAATATAAGATGTTTTAGCTACTGCACATGATCTCTAGGTATACACGAAAATGACTGAATATACATTAAAACATGTCTAGATACAAGTTTGGACATGTGAATGTAAAAAAATTGTTAAACATCTTATATTAAAAAAACAGAACTAGTAGTAAGTAAAAATTTATGTATGCGCTCATCGATTGACCCAGATTATTATCTTTCTTACAACTAGCAAGGTGGCCCTCGCAAATGTGAGGGCATCATCTTCGAGTAATGAATATAGTATTAAATTTGAGCTTTTTATAGATACTGGAAAATACTAAAATCTAAACAAAAATATCTAATGACCGTCAAAATTAATTAAAGAGAAAATCACACACACATGTGATCTTTGAATTTATGGAAGGAGATGTTCTAATATATATTTAAAAATCCATGTAACACCTTCTATAAGCTTGGTTGCTTTTACTCATAGTAGTGCTATTTTAATCAATGAAAAAAATAGCACGCTATATCGACGTTTATAGCGCGTTATAGCGTTTTTGAGGAGGCTACGCTATATTTAGCCTAAAATACTCGCTACGACGCTACGTGCGCTATATACGCGCTATACCGTGTTATACCATGCTAAATAATATAGCGTATAGCGCGCTACAAAAAACTTGATAACTGGGTCTGGATCCCATTGGCCCAAACAAAAGCCCACCTCCTATCTTCAAAAGTCCAGCTCCCAAACTACTAGGAAGAACATAAAAAAGAAAGAGAGTTACTAGTAAGAGCTCCCAATTTCCCAACCTCCTATGAACATGATGATATACAAGTTGAATGATCAACATCACAAGTAAAGAGAGTTCCTAGGAAGAAGATCCTTCCTGTCTTCGGCGGTAATGATGATGGTGTGCAATCTGGTTGTTCGTCTAGTGAAGAAAAAGATGAGCCCAATAATTCTGATTAATGTTGTACACTACAATCTGGTGGTTCGGTTTTAGATCTTGTTATTTTGTTCATGGATTTGTATCTCCTATTTTATGTTTGTGCCATGAATCTGGTTAAGTGGACTGGTTCTACAAGTATTACTGATTATTTATGCTGGAACTATTTCAAAAATAGCACGCTATAACACGCTATAGCGTTTGTAGCATTTTGAAAAGGGCCACGCTATATTTTGTAGCGCGCTATTTTTTTCATTGATTTTAATACATATTTTTCCTCTCTTCTTGCCATCTAATTCATTTTTACCCTCTCTAAAGGTACAAGTTTTATGACTAACATGGTTCATAGTTTCATGTAACATATTATATTATTTTAAAAGGAGAACTGGATGACATATAGCCGGTCACCAAATTATTGTAAGTCGTCTTGTAAAGAATATTTTAACTGTAGTTTTAAATGCTTTAACTCTCTGCCTGCCAAACCCACTCTTAAACCCTTACTATGTCGCTCACTTGCATAGGCCAGTTCCTGAAACATTACTATGTTGTTATGAAAAACAATGTTCTGGCTTCCTCATTATTTGTACTATTTTCTACAACTTAATTAGCAAATCTCAATGATGTATCCTATTATATAAAGAATAAGAGAGGAATTTAAGTTTCTCGCAAAACATTGAGCCTATTATAAAAGTATTTAATCACGCCATAGGAATACCATATGAGGTGGAAGTAAACACATGAAAACTTTTGGTAGTGAAGAGATTAAGTTATATTATTTAGTCTATACACTTTAGGAAGATATGTTAGATGATATAATTAACATGGCACATTAATTGTGATTTTCTTAATGCAACTATGAAAATCCATTAACTTGTGAGTTTTGTCGACAAAATTCTGATAATATGTTTGTTTTCATGTTATTTAGTCATGAATATATTTTGTGTATGATCTACAAATAAAAAGAAGTTGTGTTAGAATGATGACCGGATGTTTAGTGTTTCTGAAAACTTCTATCTATTTAACTACCATATTGTGGTTATCTAGCATATTTTATTAAACTAAAATATTTTGCGATATGAATAGTTAAAATAATGATGACGCCTTATAAAGTATATGTCTCTTTAGCTTGCCTCGAATCTCACCTCTGAAATTGTTTTCATTAAAAATAAATGGTTTCAATTTCTATCACGCTCCATTCTCCTAATTATATTTTAGGTATGTTATGTTGTTGTGTTCTTCATGACCATCTCCCTTCAACCCTCTGAGCGAAATGCCATACACAGAATAAAATCCTAGGGCACTAAACATACTCGTGGTTCCGTTTAATCCTTGTTGTTTCCAAATAGATCAATGCTCATCTAACACTGGTCTGATACCAATTGTTCTTGTGGCTTCTCTTTTTATAACCACATGTCGCCTTTTAGCCATATTTGTATAACTATAGACAATTACATTGTTGATTATGCATCGCTGTTTCTACAAATAGCGAGCCAATAGTGGTAGCTTTTTCAACGGACGGTGTAGTATAGGTATATCCATAGATCTGGTTGTAGTGTTCTCACTAATATACCTACATGAGACTCAATGTTTCTAAAAATTGTATTTATCTTGTGATTATTAATTCTTCTTAATCATGCACATATATTTATATATACTCCCTTCGTTCGGCAATAGTTAACACGAATATGTCTAATTATGGATGTAGTACTTCCTTATCAATCATGCCGTATACTTTACGTATCATGTTGTTGTGTTCTTCATGAATATGTCATTGGGTTGAGATGGTGACATACATAATAGAATACTACTGGATCTGTCTTCCAAATATATCAACGCTAGACAGTGGTCCGGTACCGATTGTTCTTGTGGCTTTTTATTTTTATTTAATTCTTATAATCAAACATCACCATTTTAGCCATATATGTACGACTCGAGTTGATTACATTATTGTTTAAGCATCAATATTCCTGTCGATAGCGAGCCAATAGTGGTAGCTTTTTCAACGGACGTTGTACTATAGGTATCTCCATACGTATGGTTGTATTATGCTCACGAATATATGATGACAATTATTTGTCATCATATACAATTGTTCTTGTGACTTCTCTTTTATGTTAGTTTTATAATCAAACTCCGCCATTTGAGCCTATAATTGTCGGGGGGCTGCCCCCGGGTAGGGGCAGATCCCGGAATATCTCAATCGGGAGTGTGGGGCAGCCCCCCGACAATCGAGTGTGGGGCCCAGCTCAATCGAGTGCATTTCTGCTCAGACGGGACGTCGTGTGGGGCCCAGCTCGCAATCTCGAGTTCAGCACGAAGCCAACGGTCGAGATTCGCTGAGACTGCAGTATCCGGTTACGGGCTTCATCTCCCGGTTAAAGCAATCTCGGTAGGAAGATCTCGGTAAGAAGATCTCGGGAAGAGCCGAGCTCGGCAGATAGTGAAAGGCTGGTGTCATATGTTCTCGGAAGATGGTTATTATTAAAGCTGATCCCGCACATCATCCGAGGTCGCTGTGCAGCACCAGCTTCGGGGACTAGTGACGGGGGGCTGCCCCCCGGGTAGGGGCAGATCCCGGAATATCTCAGCAATATGCCAACAGTACTTGACCTTTGGCAAGAGCAAGGGGCACCCCCTGGTGTGCGGAAGGGGCAACTTGACCCTTGAGCGCTGGTAGAGTGCAAAGTGCCTCCTGGCAGGCGCAAGGGTCAGCTCTAGCAACTATAAATAGACACCCCCAGCCCTCACAATGGCAGCACAAGCATCAGCGGATGGTTCCTCTAAGAACTAGCTTCTCGAAGATGTCTGTGCTGATAGGCTAAGACATCTTCGGGAGGCTAGGCCTAGAGATGCACATCCACAGGCGAGCTCGAACATCTTCGGAAAGGATCTCGGATCTCGGGATTCGAGGAGACTCCCGGAAGAAGAGGTATTCGGTTTTACCGGATAGATGGTCTGGGTAAGTGCTAACCGGAGTGTCTACCTCGGCCCTGATCTTATGCAGGAGAGGCTCTCGGGGGGCAAGCAAGGAGGTAGCCGGCATGCGGGATCCCGGTAGGCCGTCAACGGTCTGTAGCAGGCTTTCCCGCCTGATGCGGGAGGAAGTACCTTTCCGCCTGACACGGAAGTATGGTCACCTCCCGCCTGACACGGAAGCATGGTCACTTCCCGCCTGACACGGAAGCGCGTCAGCCGGTACGACAACGGTACGACAAGACCTGACATGCCTAGCCCGGCAATCCGGAAAAGGCTATCCGGGATGGGCAAAGACATGTCCTGTCTCTGACAGGGAGACAATGATGATCCAGGACGGCGCCTGCTGTCCTTGGCGAGATGATGACGAAGGGGCTACACCGGATAGCGCGGCGACTAGGTCGCACTAGCCGGTGACGACATGCCGGCTAGGCCTGTCCGTTGGGGCCAAGCCAGTTTAGGGTTACCGGCCCTCCTGGCCGAGACCCTATAAAAGGCGCCATAACTGCTTCAGTGAGAAGAGGACCAACTTGGGAGCCAAAGTTATAGTTGCATTCACTCCTAGAGCTCTTACTTCCTCATACCTTGAGTTCTTCTAGTACTACTTGTTCTTCACTTGGAGAGATTTACGAGCAAGTTGTAGTCTTTGTACCACACTTATATAGAGAGGAAAGGCAGGAGTAGGGGTGTTACTGAAGGAGATATGCCCTAGAGGCAATTAATAAAGTGTATTCTTTATCATATCTCGTTTGTTCATAATAGGTTTTTGTGTCATGCTAGAACCGTATTAAGCGGAAACATTAATGCGGGTGTGATACGTAAACAACCAGGTCCCTAGTAGCCTCTACTAAGACTAGTTTCGTTGCGCGATTGATGATCGAGGTTTCCCGGTCATGGGGCATGGCGCCGGTCGGCAATGAGAGTCATATCGCTGGAGAGTGATGTGATGGACATACCCAGTTTTGGAGAACATAGTCATTACACCTTTGACCGTGAGATCAACTCTTATCGATATTCCCCGAAGATACTTTGATTGCACCAAACGTCGTATCTTATTTAGTATGACAATAACGGTGATACTTTTGGGTATTGGAAAGGAGTATTGAGACGAGGGGTCAAGAGCGGGATTTGCCAGTCCGCGTAGCAGGATAGATACTCTCGGGCCCACTCGGTGAGATCATGTCTAATGAGCTTGCAAGCATGTGACTAGGTCACGGAGACATGAGATCATGAACGAGTAGAAGATAGCATCGTCGGTAACGAGGTCGGGATTAGGTATGGAGATATCTATGGAGCGACACTCGGACGTGCTAAGTATCGCTATGGCAAAAGGTCTAAGACTTCACGTTCAGGTTTGATAGATGAAAGTCATTCGTTATATCTCAGGGATTAATTCAGGGGGTCCAGGCCTACGAGTTAGTCATTGACCATTGAGGAGTCTTGGTCATACCTGATATTATATCGAACCGCTAGGGTAACACACTTAAGGGGTTTCGACAAGACAACCGGAAAGGAAGGAGATCACCGGGACAGTCCCGAGAGAGGTCCGATGGAGATCGGGCAGCGCCGAAAGAGTTTTCGGAGCTAGGAAATATTTTATATATTATGTTTGATATTAATTAGTGTTATTAATATGCAAATATGATTTTATATATTTATTTTCGAATTTATTAAGGCAGATTTCCCTAAATGGGCCTTCCGGACGAAAGAAGGCCCAAGAGGGGGGAAACCCCCTTGGGGAATTCGGTGGGAGCCTAGGGGCCGGCCTAGGTGGGCCACAAGGGGCCCACCAGGGGGCCGGCGCCCCCCCTTGGCCGAACCAGGCTGTGTGGGTTAGTCCCACATTGCCTGGCTGGCAAGGTTGGCTCCCCTTGGGAGCCTATATAAGAAGGGGCACCCCCAGCCTTTTAATTCACCAATTAATTCCTGATTTCTCTCTCGATCTCGTGGTTCCCAAGTTGGAGCCGCGCCGAGAAAGAGGAGTCGGGGATCTCCTCCATCATAGCCCGCTGCCGCGCTGCTGGTGTTCCGGTCCAAGTCTTCCGCTGCTCGTCCTGGACTGGAGCTTCGGAGGCGTCGTCTCCACCGTACGTGTGCGACTCCCTGCGAGGTACTGCGCTAGCGGTACTCGGAGGCCTGCTTCCTCTACACGACCTTGAGGTCGGCTTCGTCGGTCTTCATCGACAACGTTTGTGCGGGAACGTAATCCCCGCTTTCGGTCTACAAGGGTATGTATTCCGATCTCCGTTCGTACTACTATATCTGCATAGAATAGATCTTGGCTAGTTTAAGGATATCGTTGCTAGGAAAATTATTGTTTTCTGCCCACGATCCCCTTCAGTGGTATCAGAGCCGATCTATCGTAAGATATAGTTGTACGCTGTTAGAACCCGTGCTCTGCACGGGGGCACCGTTCCTGTTATTTGCTACCCTCTAGCGTGCACTTGCAAATTCCAGCGGCATTGAGTTGATGAAGCGGCCCGGACCGACTTTACGTGTACGCTTACGCGAGACTGGTTCCACTACTGACATACGGCTTGTACCGTATCTGTGGCTGGCGGGTGACAGTTTCTCTCTCTTTAGTTGGTCTTCGCATTTTCAATGGAGGGCCCGAAAGGGATGCTTAAACATGCAATTATTGGATCGTTGTTGTGGTCATAAGATTCGTAGGTATGAAGCGGTTCTATTTACGAAAGACCCAAGCCACGTAAAATATGCAAAAGATAAAGTAGAAGCGTCTAACTTTATTTTGCAGGGGCTATGTGATATGGTCAAGGTAGGTTTATTAAATTGTTTATAAACTGCGGGCGCCAAGAAGACAATGTCGCGATGGACTATATCACATTGCATTACATTTGATGTTTTGTGTGCATCTTATTTTGTGTGTGATTGTGTGTTACACGGCGGTAGTTGAATAAGATGATCCCTTCAAAATACCACTAGTGTTCTCCCTCCAACGCGCACCACCAATAAAGTTCTACGTTATGAGGCAGGCCGTGATGATCGGGTGTCAGACATATCTTCGTTCGCATACGGTGGGTGTAAGCCATGTTGCACAAGCGTCAGCGTGGAGGTCTTTGGTGGCGAGCCTAGCATACTCAGAGGTATGGCCTCGGAACAGGAAGGCCGAAAGGCCGAGCACGAGTCACAAAATTGGTGTGACGGACGATTTTGTCTACCCTTGAAGTTGTGCCGCCGGCTTTGATGATGAGGGGTGGTGCAATGGATGGGGGTCGTGTAATCGCTTAAACGACCAGGAGGGATGTTCGTTTGAGTGGGAGTTATGATAGTTATTTTCTAAAATACTATAACTCAAAATTATTATGAACAAAAGTCTTATGTTGTTGCAAATTCCATTGTAGATGTCTCACCCCTCCTTTAACCTGAACCTGTTCATTGAGAAAGAGAAGCTTAAGACCGATGGGTCTAACTTCGTGTCCTGGTTCCGCGATCTGAAGTCCATCCTTGAAACCCACAAGGTGGCCTACATCCTTGATTCCCCCTTAGGTGATCTTCCCAGCACTGCCCCGGAAATCGAAAGGATTGTCCATGGGGTGAAAACGGAGATTTCTTCTTATGTCCAGAGTGGCATGCTCTTTGCCATGGAGGCTGACCTGCAAAACCGCTTCATGAACAAGGGTGCTTATGAAATAATCACTGAACTCATGGTTGTTTTTGCACGACAAGTCAAGGCTGAGACGTACGAGGCAACTGTGCTTCTCTTCTCAGCCCAGATGGAAGAGCACGGCAATATCAGTGAGCACTTGGCCAAGTTGTTTGGCTGCGCTCGACTTCTGAGTGATCTGGGAAGTGTGATCCCAGAGGAGTTGGTGATTGATAGGGCGCTGATTTCTCTGCCCCCTAGCTATAAAAACGCCATAGTGGACTACGGCATGAAAGGGACGTCAAAACCCCTGTCGGAAATCCTGAAGATGCTCGAAGTGGCCGAATTAGAAATCAGGCTGAAGAAGATGGAGGTAACCATCGGATCACCTGAGCTCAACTGCCCCAAGTATCTGGAGGATAGGAAGTCTGGCAAGACGGTCGACAAAGAGAAAGGTATATTTGATATACATGTTATAGATGTGTACCTTACATCCGCCCGGAGCAACACGTGGGTATTTGATACTGGTTCTGTTGCTCATATATGTAACTCTCAGGAGGAGTTACGGAATAGAAGGCGGCTGGCGAAGGATGAGGTAACGATGCGCGTTGGCAACGGATCGAGAGTCGACGTGGTGGCTGTCGGCACGCTCCCTCTGCATCTACCATCGGGATTAGTTTTGGTTTTAAATAAGTGTTATTTTGTGCCATCCTTGAGTGTAAACATTATAAGAGGGTCTTGCCTGTTACAAGACGGTTATTCATTTAAATCAGTGTCAAGCAATTGTGCTATTTATATGAATGATATCTTTTATGTTGATGCTCCCGAGAATAACGGTTTATTCTTGTTGAATCTCGATCGTAGTACTCACATCCATAACATAGAGGCCAAACGAATTAAGAGTAGTGACGATACCGCCATGTTTTTGTGGCATTGCCGTCTTGGTCATATTGGTATAAAGCGCATGAAGCGACTCCACTCCGATGGACTCTTGGACTCGTTGGATTTCGGATCCCTCGATACATGTGAACCATGCCTCATGGGCAAAATGACCAGGACACCGTTCAAAGGTTTCGTTGAACGGGCGTCGGATTTGTTGGGGATCATACATACAGACGTATGTGGACCAATGAGCGTTTCGACACGCAATGGTTATCGTTACTTCGTCACCTTCACTGATGACTTGAGTAGATACGGTTATATCTACTTGATGAAACACAAGTCTGAAACGTTTGAAAAGTTCAAAGAATTCCAGAGTGAAGTTGAGAATCAGCTTAATAGGCAAATCAAGCATCTCCGGTCCGATCGCGGTGGAGAGTACTTGAGTTTTGAGTTTGGCACACATCTGAAGAGTTGTGGCATAGTGCCCCAACTTACGCCCGCCGGAACGCCGCAGCGTAACGGTGTGTCCGAGCGACGCAATCGTACTCTACTGGATAGTGTTCGATCTATGATGTCTCTTACCGATCTGCCAGTGTCCTTCTGGGGTTATGCGTTAGAAACAGCCGCATTCATTTTAAATAGGGCTCCGTCCAAGTCCGTTGAAACGACGCCGTATGAATTATGGTATGGCCATAAGCCTAAGTTATCGTTTCTGAAGGTTTGGGGTTGTGAGGCGTACGTTAAGAAACTACAGCCCGACAAACTCGAACCGAAGTCGGAGAAAGTCGTCTTTGTAGGATATCCGCGGGAAACCGTTGGGTACACCTTCTACAACCAAGCTGAGGGCAAAACTTTTGTCGCGAAGACCGGTGCCTTTCTAGAGAAGGAATTTCTCGCGAAAGGAGAAAGTGGGAGGAAGGTAGACCTCGATGAAATCGTTGATCCTGAACTCGAGATTCCGAGTGGCGCAACGGAAGCAATTCCGGAAACGTCCTCCGTGGAAGGAGTGGGAGAAACTGTCGAGGAAGATGGTCTACCTCGTAGGTCTGGTAGATCTCGGATCGCACCAGAATGGTATGGCAATATGGTTTGCACCGTCATGCTAGTCGAGCAAGACGAACCTACGAACTACAAGGAGGCGATGGAGAGTCTAGAGTCCGAGAAATGGCTTGGAGCCATGAAATCCGAAATAGGATCCATGTATGATAACCAAGTGTGGACCTTGGTGGATATTCCCGAAGGGCGCAAGGCCGTCGAGAATAAGTGGATCTTTAAGAAGAAGACTGATGCTGATGGTAATGTGACCGTCTATAAAGCTCGGCTTGTCGCAAAGGGTTTCCGACAAGTTCATGGAATTGACTACGATGAAACTTTTTCACCGGTAGCGATGCTTAAGTCTATTCGGATTTTGTTAGCGGTAGCTGCCTACTATGATTATGAAATCTGGCAGATGGACGTCAAAACGGCCTTCCTGAATGGAAACATTGAGGAAGAGTTGTACATGGTACAGCCGGAAGGTTTTGTCGATCCAGGAAGTGCTAACAAGGTGTGCAAGCTTCAGCGATCCATCTATGGATTGAAGCAGGCATCTCGGAGCTGGAATCTTCGCTTTGATGAGGTAATCAAAGGTTTTGGATTTATCCAGAATGTGGAAGAGACCTGTATTTATAAGAAAATGAGTGGGAGCTCGGTTGTGTTCTTAGCACTGTATGTTGACGACATATTGCTAATAGGGAATGATGTGGAACTTCTGAATAGCGTGAAGGAATATTTAAACAGTAAGTTTTCCATGAAGGACTTAGGAGAAGCTGCGTATGTTTTAGGCATAAAGATCTACCGTGATAGATCAAGGCGCCTATTAGCACTAAGTCAGAGTACTTATCTTGATAAAATATTGAAGCGTTTTCATATGGAGAAGGCAAAGAAGGGTTCTCTGCCGGTTATCAAGAATAAGGTATTGCGTAAGGCGCAGTGTCCGGTAACGGAACTGGGTAAGGCCGAAATGACGAAACATCCTTATGCTTCAGCCATAGGATCGATCATGTATGCAATGTTGAGTACTAGACCAGATGTGGCATTAGCTCTAAGTTTGACAAGCCGGTTCCAGAGTAATCCTGGAATGCCGCATTGGATAGCTGTTAAGAGCATTCTTAAGTATCTCAATAAGACAAAGGAAATGTTCCTTGTGTATGGTGGCTGCGATGAGGAACTTGGCGTAACGGGTTACGTAGATGCAAGTTTCTGCTCAGACCCCGATGACTGTAAGTCACAGACAGGTTACGTGTTCAAGGTGAATGGAGGCGCCGTGTGCTGGAGAAGTGGGAAGCAACCCATAGTCGCACAATCTACAATGGAGTCGGAGTACATTGCTGCCTGCGAGGCCGCGAATGAAGCTGTGTGGCTGAGGAAGTTCGTCATCGAACTTGGAGTGTTCCCGAGCATGCAAGACCCCGTGATCCTCTTCTGCGACAATACGGGTGCCATTGCGAACGCCAAGGAGCCGAGGACTCACTCCACCGCCAAACACATTCTCCGACGCTTCCACGTGATATGTCAATACGTACAGGAAGGCGATGTGAAGATTTGCAAAGTGCATACGGATCTGAATGTGGCAGATCCGCTGACGAAGCCTCTCCCGCTTGATAAGCATGAACAACACCAGTTAGCTATGGGTGTTAGGCTTTTACCAAGTTGTAATCTAGATTAATTTGTACTCTAGTGCAAGTGGGAGACTGAAGGAGATATGCCCTAGAGGCAATTAATAAAGTGTATTCTTTATCATATCTCGTTTGTTCATAATAGGTTTTTGTGTCATGCTAGAACCGTATTAAGCGGAAACATTAATGCGGGTGTGATACGTAAACAACCAGGTCCCTAGTAGCCTCTACTAAGACTAGTTTCGTTGCGCGATTGATGATCGAGGTTTCCCGGTCATGGGGCATGGCGCCGGTCGGCAATGAGAGTCATATCGCTGGAGAGTGATGTGATGGACATACCCAGTTTTGGAGAACATAGTCATTACACCTTTGACCGTGAGATCAACTCTTATCGATATTCCCCGAAGATACTTTGATTGCACCAAACGTCGTATCTTATTTAGTATGACAATACCGGTGATACTTTTGGGTATTGGAAAGGAGTATTGAGACGAGGGGTCAAGAGCGGGATTTGCCAGTCCGCGTAGCAGGATAGATACTCTCGGGCCCACTCGGTGAGATCATGTCTAATGAGCTTGCAAGCATGTGACTAGGTCACGGAGACATGAGATCATGAACGAGTAGAAGATAGCATCGTCGGTAACGAGGTCGGGATTAGGTATGGAGATATCTATGGAGCGACACTCGGACGTGCTAAGTATCGCTATGGCAAAAGGTCTAAGACTTCACGTTCAGGTTTGATAGATGAAAGTCATTCGTTATATCTCAGGGATTAATTCAGGGGGTCCAGGCCTACGAGTTAGTCATTGACCATTGAGGAGTATTGGTCATACCTGATATTATATCGAACCGCTAGGGTAACACACTTAAGGGGTTTCGACAAGACAACCGGAAAGGAAGGAGATCACCGGGACAGTCCCGAGAGAGGTCCGATGGAGATCGGGCAGCGCCGAAAGAGTTTTCGGAGCTAGGAAATATTTTATATATTATGTTTGATATTAATTAGTGTTATTAATATGCAAATATGATTTTATATATTTATTTTCGAATTTATTAAGGCAGATTTCCCTAAATGGGCCTTCCGGACGAAAGAAGGCCCAAGAGGGGGGAAACCCCCTTGGGGAATTCGGTGGGAGCCTAGGGGCCGGCCTAGGTGGGCCACAAGGGGCCCACCAGGGGGCCGTCGCCCCCCCTTGGCCGAACCAGGCTGTGTGGGTTAGTCCCACATTGCCTGGCTGGCAAGGTTGGCTCCCCTTGGGAGTCTATATAAGAAGGGGCACCCCGAGCCTTTTAATTCACCAATTAATTCCTGATTTCTCTCTCGATCTCGTGGTTCCCAAGTTGGAGCCGCGCCGAGCAAGAGGAGTCGGGGATCTCCTCCACCATAGCCCGCTGCCGCGCTGCTGGTGTTCCGGTCCAAGTCTTCCGCTGCTCGTCCTGAACTGGAGCTTCGGAGGCGTCGTCTCCACCGTACGTGTGCGACTCCCTGCGAGGTACTGCGCTAGCGGTACTCGGAGGCCTGCTTCCTCTACACGACCTTGAGGTCGGCTTCGTCGGTCTTCATCGACAACGTTTGTGCGGGAACGTAATCCCCGCTTTCGGTCTACAAGGGTATGTATTCCGATCTCCGTTCGTACTACTATATCTGCATAGAATAGATCTTGGCTAGTTTAAGGATATCGTTGCTAGGAAAATTATTGTTTTCTGCCCACGATCCCCTTCAGTTACCTCCTCACGAGGGCCCTGAACCTGGGTACATCGTGTGTGTGTTGTGTGCCGTCGTGCCTTTGTTGTTGTTTGTTAGATCTTCCTTACATCGTATTGCTGTCATTTCCAGTTCTTAGGAGAACTCGGTTATACCGGGTTCCTCCTCGTGTGGGCTATCCAGCTCGCTATCCCTCCCCTGATCCACCAACGTCCATCGGCCCCACACATTAGCCATCCTATGGCATCTGCCGTGACACCACCACGACAGTTGGCGCCCACCGTGGGGCAGACAGAGGCGTTGGCTGGTGTACACATCCGGACGGGCTCCCCCGTTCATTTCGACATTCGTGTTCTCTCTGGCCTAGTCGTCAGGCTAGGGGAGATGGACTTCGTCTGCGACAACGCAGGATGCTTCCGGAACAGGCCCTTTCCAGTGAACGGATGTCTCATTGACTTTGGTGGTTTCACCACCTACGTCGCCACCGAAGTTATCTGTAGCTACCCGGACGTGGTCCTGGAAGCTGAGGACCCTCCCATTCTCAGCGCTGCTCGGGGTCTGCGTGCCGGTCGCCCCCCGAGTTCCGTCGCGGTGATGATGGTCGGGGCAACAGAGGAGGAGTACCAGGACGCTGACGGCGATACCGGGAGCGGCCACATCCGTTTGGCCAAGCCTCCTCAGGAAAGAGATGCGGCCCGGGATGGCGATCCACAGCCGTCACTGCCGCGACGTCGCCCGGATCCCCTCACGGGCCTGGTGGCCAAGTTAACTGTACCTGTGGCCGCTGAAGCAGATACCCAGGCCACTTCGGCTGAGTTGGAGGAGCAGCGGAGGTTGCTACTCGCTGAAGCGCAGGAGATCGCCGAGATCCGTCGCGAGCTCAATGCCAGCCTCCGGGAGTACAATGCAGCTCACGGATTTCTTAAGATAGACTCCCGGGACAAGCGCATCGCGGATCTGCGCAAGAAAGGAAGAATGGTGAATGAGGAGCTGGCAGGTGGAGCAACAACCAGTCACACGGGAAGCCGGATTTCAGCGGGGAAGCCGGTGTACAGCTCACCGGCAAAAACTCTTAGGGCCGCCGAATCCGCCATGGCCGAGTTGGTGGGGTTATCCGGTGAGGCCCTACGCAAGCAGCAAGAGCGAGTAAACGAGTTGGTGATTGAAGCCAACCGTCAGAATCAGGCCTTCAAGAAGAAGAACCCCGGGGCAGGATCCCAAGTGCGCTCGGCAAGACCCAATAGCCAGAAATCGGACGGAGAGGCCTCTTCCCCGCATCCGAGCAGAAGCAAGAGCAAGAGCAAGAGCCGGAGCCGGAGTCGAGGTTCCGGGAAGAACAAGCAGCTACAAACCTATGACCCGGCCTTCGCTGGTATCCAGCAAGCCGGGCAAGCCGGACAGCGTAACTCGGCGCAGGCGGGAAGTACCCGTGAGGATGGTAACCTGGGTGTAGGAAACAATAACCCGGTCGGCCGTGGTAATCCACCCCGGAACCCTCCTCATGTTCGGGGAAACCCACAGAGGGAGGTCGCCTCCGTTCCCCAGCAGGCCGTGATCCCTGCGCAGAACAGGCTCAACGATGGCAACTCGAGGCTGCAGCAGCTCGGGTATCAGCCAGACGAGAACCCTTTGGGATCTCGAATAGGAACCAGACAGCTGAATCCGGCAGACGCCAGATTCCGGCTCGATCGGATTCATCAATCCGAGCTGGTGGAAGAGCAAGGGCCTCCGGGACCTGCCTGCTTTGGACCTCGGATCATGCGGGAACCACCTGTTCGGAACTTTCAGCTCAACAGGGGTGCCAAGACCTATGACGGCAGCAAGAAGCCGGAGGACTGGCTAACCGACTATGTAACTGCAGTAAGCATAGCAGGTGGAAACAGACGATGGGCGGTACGACACGTACCGCACATGTTGGAAGGACCTGCCCGGATCTGGTTGAACAACCTGAGAGCTGGCAGCATAGACTTCTGGTTAGACTTTGAGGAAGCATTCATCAGCAACTTCACCAGCACGTACAAAAGGCCTAACAGGCCTCAACAGCTCGCCATCTGTAGGCAAAGGAGCAACGAGACCGACCGGGAGTACCTTACCCGGTGGAGCAATATTCGCAACTCTTGCGAAGGAGTGGAAGAGGCACAGGCCATCTCCTGGTTTGCACAAGGATGCCGGCATGGCTCAATGCTGTGGCAGAAGTTGCAAAGAAAGATGCCGGCAACCTTGGCAGAGACCATGCGCATCGCCGATACCTACACGCTTGGAGATCCCATGCAACCCCTGGTGGATGTCGGTGACTCCAACAGGAGGAATGCGGGACCTAAGTGTTCAGGACCGAGCAGGAGCCATGATCGCCAAGATTTTGGCCAGAAGAGGAATCAGCCCGAGTATCATCATGCCGCACAGCACGTCGCAGCAGTGACCCGGGAGCAGGAGGATGCCGGCAACAACCAGCGTCAAAAGACAAGTGGCCCGGCTTGGGGTCAGAGTCAGGAGGTGCAAAAGACCTGGGTGGAACAAAAGAAGCCCCTGACATATGAGGAAATGCTGAACAAGCCATGCTGCTACCATACTCTGGAGGCCAACAAGCCAGCAAACCACTCTACTCGGCAGTGCAGCTGGTATCAGCGCACATTACAGGAAGGCAGCTCGGGAGCTATTCGGCCAGGTGCTCCGACATCTCGGCCCAATATCCCGAGACCCCCTCCTCCGACGTCGGGGGCCAAAGCTGTCCGAATCAACCCGCCTCCGCGAGGACCCCCACCTCGGCCAGTGAATGTGGTGCACACCCGGAACGACCACGGTGCAGGCCCCAGTAACCAAGCCGGACAGCAGCAGAGCAACTACCGGGAGGCACATCAGAGCTATGTGGTCTTCGTGACCGAACCTACGGACCGGAGAAGTGTGCGACATCGTGCCCTGGAGGTGAATGCTGTGATCCCGGCGGTGCCCAAGTTCTTGCACTGGTCCGAGATGGAGATCACGTGGAGCCGGAAGGATCACCCCAGGGTTATGCCTAAGCCAGGGGCGTATGCCTTGGTGGTGGACCCAACTTTTCTCGGACCCAACCTCAATGTCCGCTTCAGCCGGGTTCTGATCGACAATGGCAGTGCCATTAACATCATGTACAAGGACACGATGCTGAAGCTGGGGGTGTCCATGAACACCTTGCTGCCTACCGAGACAACCTTCCACGGCATTGTGCCCGGAGTTTCTTGCTCACCCATGGGAAAAATCTGGGTTGAGGTGCTATTCGGAACTCGGGAGAACTGCCGAACCGAGAGCTTGGAGTTCGAGGTCGTGGACCTCGAAAGCCCATATCACGCACTGATCGGCAGGCCAGCACTGGCCAAGTTCATGATCTCAACTCACATGGGCTACCTCAAGATGAAGATGCCGGGACCTAACGGCATAATCACCATCTCGGGAGACCACAAGCGCTCCATGGAGTGTGCCTCGGCGGGGTCATGCTTAGCTGAGTCCCTGGTGATCGCGGAAGAAAAGAAGAGGATCCAGCAGGTGGTGGCAATGGCCAAGACCTCCCAACTCGGAATGCCCGGGATGGTGAACCCGGAGCAGGGTGCATCATTCCAGCCCCCCAAAGAGACCAAGAAGGTGGGTGTGGACCCCAGCAACCCGGAGCGCCAAGTTATCATTGGCAGAAACCTGGACAGCACATAGGAAGGCGAGCTCGTCGACTTCCTCCGTGATAATCGGGATGCTTTTGCGTGGTCGAGTGACGATCTGCAAGGTGTCCCGAGGGAGTTGGCTGAGCACTCTCTGTTTGTTAGACCGGATGCGAAGCCGGTGAAGCAACCAACTAGGCGCCTTTCGGGTGAAAGAAGAGCTGCCGTCATGGAGCATCTGGCTATACTGTTGGCGGCTGGATTCATAATGGAAGTGCTGCACCCGGATTGGATATCGAATCCGGTCTTGGTGGAGAAGAAGAAGGATGATCCCCTCCTGCTTAAGGTGTGGCGCATGTGCATCGATTTCACCAACCTCAACAAAGCATGCCCGAAGGACCCCTTTCCACTGCCCCGGATAGATCAAGTGATAGATTCCACTGCCGGGAGTGAACTTTTGACTTTTTTAGATGCCTATTCTGGTTTTCACCAGATACCTTTGAACCCGGATGATCAACGGAAAACTGCTTTTATTACTCCTTATGGGGCTTATTGCTATCGTGTCATGACTTTCGGTTTGAGGAATGCTGGTGCTACATAACAGAGGTGCATGCAGAAATGTTTGCATGACCAGATAGGCCGCAATGCCGAGGTCTATGTCGATGACATAGTCATAAAAACAAAAGAAAAAGCCTCACTAATAGATGATCTGAGGGAAACATTTAAGAACTTAAGAAGATTCCGGATGAAGTTGAACCCGGATAAATGCACATTTGGGGTTCCGGCGGGGAAATTACTCGGTTTCCTCATCTCAAGCCGGGGAATCGAGGTCAACCCGGGTAAAATTCGTGCCATCGAAAGCATGAAGTTGCCCGTACGTCTCAAAGACGTGCAGAAGTTTACCGGGTGTCTTGCATCCCTAAGTCGGTTTGTGAGTCGACTTGGGGAGAAGGCCTTGCCCCTGTACCAACTGATGAAGAAGAGCAAAACATTTGTTTGGACCCCGCAAGCTGACGCGGCGTTCAACGATTTGAAGAGCATGCTTTCAACAGCACCTGTGTTGGCATCCCCATTACCCAAGGAGCCTATGTTGCTGTATATTGCTGCAACCAACCGAGTAGTCAGTGTGGCAATGGTGGTAGAAAGGGAAGAAGGGGGCAAGCTGATACAAAGGTCGGTGTATTACCTCAGTGAGGTGATCTCGGAATCCAAACAGAACTACCCGCACTACCACAAAATGGCGTATGGGGTGTACATGGCTGTAACCAAGCTCAAGCAGTACTTTCAGGAACACCCGATTACAGTGGTATGCAAAGCTCCTCTGGCCGAGATCATCGGTTGCAAGGACGCTAGCGGCCGGGTAGCCAAATGGGCCATCCAGTTGTCTCCATACGCTCCGGCGTATGAGAGACGAGATGCCATCAAGTCGCAGGCGCTGTCGGACTTTTTGGTAGACTGGGCCGAGATGCAGTATGAACCTCCGATGCCGGATTACAATTTCTGGAGGATGCATTTCGATGGCTCAAAGGCTAAGATCGGATTGGGTGCCGGGGTGGTCCTCACTTCCCCGAAACAAGATGTACTGAAGTATGTGCTGCAGATACATTTTCGCGCATCCAACAATGTCGCTGAATATGAGGCCTTGGTTCATGGACTGAACGTCGCCAAGGAGATCGGCTTCCGCCGGATAGAGTGCTTTGGTGACTCTGACCTCGTAGTACAACAGGTGTCGGGGAATTGGGATGCCCTCGATGCAAACATGGCCTTATACAGGTTTCATGTGCAGAAAATATCCGGATTTTTTGAAGGATGCGAGTTCAAGCATATACCCAGAGGAGAAAACGAGGCGGCGGATGTCTTGTCCAAGCTAGGGTCATCTCGGGATGCCATCCCACCCGGGATAGCTCTGGAGCATTTGAGGAAGCCATCTATTCAACCTTCACCCGAGTCAGATTCTATCTTCATCCCCAAGGAACCTGGTGCAGATGCAGTACCCATGGAAGTAGATGTCGGGAGCATCACATCAAACCCGGGGACTGCATCACAATGCTCAGAGAGGCAAAGAAAGATGATGATGGAGGTGATGTCGGCAGAGCCAATGGACATAGACGCTCCCGTGTTCCCGGTTCGACCTGTCCCGGAATGGGCACAGCCTATTATGGCTTACGTCTTGGAAGGAACTCTATCGGAAAATGAAGTGGAAGCCCGGCAGATAGTGTGAAGGTCAAAAGCATACACCGTCATCAATCAAGAGTTGTACAAGAGGAGTGCCACTGAGGTACTCCAGAGGTGTGTAGAACCAGCAGAAGGACAAGAGATGCTACTGGAAATACATCAGGGGGAATGTGGACATCATGCATCATCCCGGGCCCTGGTGGCGAAAGTATTCCGGCATGGGTTCTACTGGCCCACTGCATTACAGCAAGCAGAAGATATTGTCCGGAAATGTGGAGGATGCCAGAGGTTTGCTCACCGGATACACATGCCGGCCTCAGCACTGAAGACAATCCCTATCACTTGGCCATTCGCAGTGTGGTGTTTGGATATGGTCGGGCAGTTCAAGCCGGCAAGAGGCAATATGACACACATACTGGTTATGGTGGACAAGTTCACCAAGTGGATAGAGGTTAAGCCAATCCGGAAGTGTGATGGACACACCGCTGTGCAATTCCTGAAAGACATCATCTTGAGATACGGGTACCCGCACAACATTATCACGGATAATGGCACCAATTTTGCTGTGGGGGAATTCGCTCGATTTTGTGCTGAGAAGGGAATCCGGCTGGATGTAGCATCAGTTGCACACCCGGAAGCAAATGGGCAAGTTGAAAGAGCAAATGCCTTGGTTTTGGCCGGCATCAAAGCTCGCCTGATCGAGCCACTGTTGAGAACTCCGGGATGCTGGATAGAGGAGTTACCGGCGGTTTTGTGGGGTCTCCGGACTACACCAAATAGGTCTACCGGGTACACGCCATTTTTCATGGTATACGGTGCCGAGGCAGTACTCCCGACCGACATACAGTATGATTCCCCAAGGGTGACAATGTTCACCGAGACAGAGGCAAAGGAGGCCCGAGAAGATGATGTTGATTTACTCGAAGAGGCAAGAGAATTGGCACTGTCTCGATCTGCAATTTATCAACAAAATCTCCGTCGTTATCATAGCCGGAAAGTGCACCCGAGGGTGTTCCGAGAAGGGGATCTTGTGCTGAGGCTCATCCAACGCACGACCGGAATGCATAAATTGTCACCTCCATGGGAGGGACCTTTTGTGATAAGCAGGGCATTGCACAATGACTCTTATTACCTTGTAGATGCACAGGAGGCTAGGAAAGGTGTAATGGACAAATCCGGTGAGGAAACCAAGCGTCCATGGAATGTAGCTCTACTTCGACCCTTTTACACATAAAGGGCTCAGTGTATGATGTATCTCGGTTTTCAGTGTTAATGGAAGTAAGGCACCCCGGGAGGAACCCGGGGACTGCCTAGTTATGTGCCAATTTTTACTTTTGTTTTGTCAAGTCCATTTATTGTTTTGTACCGGCATCTCGGGAAGGAACCCGGGGACTGCCGGGTTGCTATCTTTTATATTATTTGTATGCCGGGAAAGTTCCGAGTTCGATTCTCAAAGTCAAAGTAATGTATGTCATGTGAAATCATCTTGTGACTCGACTGACGCACGCCGAAATGGTAGTCAAGAGCTAAGAGAGGGAAGGTGGGAAACACGAAAATGGTCTCGGGGACTCGGAGCAGGAACTTATCCGGCATACCTGTTTTTTACTAAGTTATTTTTTATGTCGGGAATTCGGTTAGCCGGAACTCGGATTGTTTTAAGTAATGTATGCCGTATGTGGAGTTTTGTGACTCGACTGTCGAACGCCGAAATGGTAGACAAGAGCAGAAATTACCTAAGTACGGTAAACACGAAAGGCAATTCGGGAACTCATAACAGAATAAATTGACATAAGTTGTTCGAATAGGTAGCTCAGTACGAAACGAAAATAATATAAGTGTATGTTACATCTGGCACCCGGCATCCCGGGGATTTAACGAATCTACTCTTAAGTATTTCAAGTGATAGGGGAAGTCGGCTTCTCGACGGAGACGTCAGCAGAAGCAGCGACCTCGGGAGCAAGAGCAGCAGCTTCGGCTTCAGTTCCGGCGGTGGTACTCGGGGCGTCGGGGCGCACCTCGTCTGGGAGACCTCGGGTCTCGGCGAAGTCGTAGCATCCCGGGGCACCACGGTCTCGGGCGCGGCACCAGAGGCAGCATCGTCTTCCTCTGGAATCTCGTCATCCGCGTCGCCGGTCGCGCCGGTGTCTTCGTCATCCTCATAGTCTGATTCGGAATCAGAAGGAACGGCGCTGGCGGTGAAGGCGCGGATGCTGGCCCATGAGGCGATGCGATGCGCCGCCTCTTGTCGGCGCTGGACCTTTGCCGGATCGCTGCACCACGGCGAAATCGTCCGCAGGCGCTGGATCGCCTCCAGATCAAGACCTTCGTACCAGCTAAGTACTTGGGTCAAGACCTGGTCGGCACCAGGCCGCGCACCGGAGCGCTTCCAGGCGTGGATGCGCCTCCCGGCACACCGGAGTGCGCTCGCGAGTTCGGGGATCGAAAGCATCGCGCGGATACTCGGCCACAGCGCGCCGTGGACGTGGATCGCAGCGCTGAGCAGCTCTGTCCCGATAGACCGGAGAGGCACTATCCGGGCCTTCAGGGCGGTGAGGTGATCCTCGATGTCCCAGGCATCCGAGACAGGGCCCTTCCCGGCGCGCTTCTCTCGGGCGGCAGCAACAGCAAGGGCGGCAGCCTCGCGGGAGTGCTCGAATTCTCCTTTAAAAAGAAGAGCTGTCAAACGGCTAAGTCATAAGAAAAGCAACAACAAAGAAAGAAAGCAACGAGAAGAAAGGGGATGTCGGTCTACTTACTGCTAAGGTCCCGGTTCAGTACAGTTAGCTCAGAGAGCCAACTGTCGGACCGTGACCGGAGAAGAGACAACCCGGTCTCCGCGAGATGCGCGCGCTCCTCGGACCTGTCCAAGGTTTCCCTTTGCTTCTGCGTCGCCTCAACGAAGCGCGTCTTCATCTCGGTCGCAGCAGCCTTAACCTTTTCGAGCTCGCCGTTGAGTCGCGCGATCTCGGCTTGCGCACTAGCAAGGGCGGCCTTCTGGTCTACCGAGACCTTGCGTTCGGCATCTCGCTCCTCCCGGAGGCGCCCCTCGCACTTCTTAGACTGACCGAGGTCAGCAAGAACTCGGTTGAAGATGCTGCAGCGTTTTTTGCTGCACTCCTGAAATCAAGACAAAGGAGTCAGTCTGGGAAAAGATGTAAGGAAATCGGGAGAGTCCGAGATCTATAGCACATAACAAGCTACCCGGTTGGGAGGATCTCGGGGACTCGGTCTCCGAGTCCTGAAGTTTTCTCTAAGATTGGAGCCTAGTGATCTGCTATTCGGTGGAATCTAGAGCACTAAGCACCAATCTCGGGGACTAGTGGTGATGGAGCAAATTTTGAAACAAGCTACCCGGTTGGGAGGATCTCGGGGACTCGGTGTCCGAGTCCTGAAGTTTTCTCTAAGATTGGAGCCTAGTGATCTGCTATACGGTGGAATCTAGAGCACTAAGCACCAATCTCGGGGACTAGTGGTGCTGGAAGGAACAGATATGTTTTGATGAAAGAAAGAGAACAAGCTTACCTCGGTCACCCGAGTAACATCCAGCGCGGCCACCTGGAGAGCGTACAGAGCTTGAGCGTTGCGGCTTGGGCCTGCAGCGTGCAAGTCTCCCGCGGTCTCGGAGGCGTCGGAGGCAAGCCAGGCCTGGTCGTATTCATCAACAACCTGTATGCCAGAGCCGCCGGGCGCGCGGGTAGCAACAGCGTCCCGGGATCCTGAAGGTACAAAGGAGCTGACGGTTGCTCGCAACATCAGCAAGGCAGCAGTAGGGATCTCGGCGGGAGGCGGTGGTAACGATGAAAACGTACCCGTGCGCAGCACCAAGTCTTGGGCCGAGGATGTCGGGGCAGCTGCAGGCTTGGCAGAAGTTGTTTTCTGCTCAGCAACCTTGGCGCGCGACTTCGCGGGAGGTTGATCAGCTGGCCGGGAGGAGGCTGCGGGCCGTTTCTCCGAGACAGTCTTGGTCGCGGCTTGCCGGGAGGGGCCGCTTTCCGCGAGCTGCCGGCGAGGGCTCAGGATCTCTGCCTCAAGCCCGGGCACCCGGCGCGGACTCTCCGGAAGAAGAATATCTCCCGAGGTGGTCGTGGCCTGCACCGGGGTCTCGTCGATCACCGGATGTGCACCCGGAGTCACAACGGTAGCAGGTGCGGCACCAGAGGCAGCACCCTCGTTTCCTCGTGTAGAAGGGCGAGGTGGAGAAGGGGAAGCCCGAGCCGGGCTGGGAGTCCGAGTCCCGGGAGGAGGAGGAACAGCGGGTGACGGGAGGTCGAGTGCATCCCTGAAAGAGAATATCTCAGTAATAATTTGTGGAGAAGACAAGCTCGTATAGCGTAAGGCAAAGTAAATTTACCCGGAATCCACAATGGGAGGACCCCTCTGCCGGCGTCGAGGAGGCTTTTTGGTCGTTTGTTTGTTCGGCTTGCTCCTCTTGGAGGGCTTGCCGGACTCTTCGGCTTGGTCGATGTCGGAAGCCGCACGCTTCCGGCTCTCGGCGCGTTTGGTGACGGCCGTCGGCTTCGGAACCACTGCTGAGGCCCAGTTGAGAGGGAGAGCGTCAATCACATCGAGAATTTGGCAATCAATCTCATCCTCTTCATCCGAAGAAATTGAAATAGCCTCTGAGGTGGAAGGGTTACCCGGGGCAGTAGCCTTGACTAGAGGAATGGCGAGATGGTCCTCGCCGTCAGGATCCTCCCTCGGCATCTCTTCCGGTGCTGGGAAGTTCGGCGCGTAATTCTCGTTGGCGTGGATAGCGTCTTCCTCAATTTGCCGCTCGAATAACTGCGCAAATAAACACCACATGATACCCATGTCGGTTTCCAGCAGAACCCGGGCGCGAAGGGAAGTTTGCGAAAGGCAGATATGAGCACCTGTTTCAAGGGTTTTTTCCGGGATCCCCCAATGGCACCCCAAGAGTAGTCATCTGCCATCTTCGTCCGAGCAATAGCTCGAACACGACGGACGACCGCAGCGTGATCTAGCCCAAAGATACTGGTCCGGGTAGGGTCTAGGTTCCCGGCCATGTGGCACATCTTGTGCACTCGGGTTTGGAGGGGGCAGACGCGGCGAATGATGAAGCAACGCAGGAGATCATCGCCGGTCATCTTGTCGTTCAGCACGTTCAGAACGTCGTGCATGCACTTGACTTCCTCGGTGTCGGGAAGCCGCTTCCAGAGGTTGAATTTGCGCGGAGGACCAATGGCGAACTCCGGTAGATTAATGAAGTCCGGATTCGAGGATCCCGGAGCGTCTCCCGAGCTTTCCCGGTTCTTCACATAGAAGAAGCTGCGCTGCCACTTCCGGCAGGACTCTAGTCCTTTGACTATTGGGAATCCGGAGTCAGCGCGGGGGATGATGGTGGCAGCTCCGCAGTCGACCAAGTCTTTTATCTTCTGATCCGGGTTGGGGATGGCTTGGCGACGAAGAATGAAGTACTTGGCCCAGAGGTCCAAGAATGGCCATACGCCGAGGTAGGCTTTCGAATAGGTGCTGAAGACCGAAAGCATCATGATGGCGTTGGCGGGGAGATGATGGGGTTGGAGGCTGTAAGTGTCGAGGAAGTCGCGGAAGAAGGGGCTAGCCGGAAGCCCAAACCCACGCTCGAAGTGCGTGAGGAATACCACGTGTTCCCCGGGTTGGGGTTCCGGTTGAACCTCATCCTCCGGGAGACGGCTCTCGACTTCCGGAGGAATCCGGTGGGTCCGATACAGCCAATCCAGATCTGACTGCTTGGTCTCGGATCCATCCCAGCACCCCCGGATACCTTCTTCTCCCATGCCGGAGGAGTCCGCAGACGTATCCGGGCTACTCTGCAGGCGCAGTGGCGGTTAGTCGGGGTTAGTCTATCGGGAGCTAGGATGCCGGATCGCAAACTCCTAAACACAACCGAGTTCAGGGCAAGTAAGATCTACCGCATGCTCATAAATCAAAACTAAAGTGAGGAAAATATACTCGGGCTAAACTCGAGCGAGACGCAATGCGAGCGAAAGATCTACATCCTACCGCAACGGTGCATCATCGCCGTGCACCCCGTGCGCGCCGCTCGAGTCGTGCTCACCGGCGGCGGCTCAACCGCGCATGTATTAGGGCACGGCCGAAGGCGAGGTGTTATTCTACTAAAGGAGATCATCGGAGCGGAGAGAGCAACTCACCGGAGAAGAGGAGGTCGGTGACGGCGAGGGCGACGGCGTTCGGGCGACGAATGCAGCGGCGGCGATGCGCTCGAGACAAAGGTGGAGGAGAAGCGAAGGAGAGGAGACCGTTCCGGTCCCCTATTTATGGGGGGATTCCGGAACGGTTTCCAGTTTTCCCGCCCACGATCCCCACGATCGTGGGTGGGATCTGTTTTGCGCAGCGCGCCACGTGGCGCTAGCCGGAGCGCCCGATCCAGCCACACCGAGGGTCACACGGCCCCAACGGTTGGGCTTCGGATCGGCTGCGGCTCCCGGCGCGGGAACCCAAGCGGCAGCATGCTCGGGCAGAAGCACTCTGGTGCATTTCTGCTCAGACGGGACGTCGTGTGGGGCCCAGCTCGCAATCTCGAGTTCAGCACGAAGCCAACGGTCGAGATTCGCTGAGACTGTAGTATCCGGTTACGGGCTTCATCTCCCGGTTAAAGCAATCTCGGTAGGAAGATCTCGGTAAGAAGATCTCGGGAAGAGCCGAGCTCGGCAGATAGTGAAAGGCTGGTGTCATATGTTCTCGGAAGATGGTTATTATTAAAGCTGATCCCGCACATCATCCGAGGTCGCTGTGCAGCACCAGCTTCGGGGACTAGTGTCAGGGGGCTGCACCCCGGGAAGGGGCAGATCCCGGAATATCTCAGCAATATGCCAACAGTACTTGACCTTTGGCAAGAGCAAGGGGCACCCCCTAGTGTGCGGAAGGGGCAACTTGACCCTTGAGCGCTGGTAGAGTGCAAAGTGCCTCCTGGCAGGCGCAAGGGTCAGCTCTAGCAACTATAAATAGACACCCCCAGCCCTCACAATGGCAGCACACGCATCAGCGGATGGTTCCTCTAAGAACAAGCTTCTCGAAGATGTCTTTGCTGATAGGCTAAGACATCTTCGGGAGGCTAGGCCTAGAGATGCACATCCACAGGCGAGCTCGAACATCTTCGGAAAGGATCTCGGATCTCGGGATTCGAGGAGACTCCCGGAAGAAGAGGTATTCGGTTTTACCGGATAGATGGTCCGGGTAAGTGCTAACCGGAGTGTCTACCTCGGCCCTGATCTTATGCAGGAGAGGCTCTCGGGGGGCAAGCAAGGAGGTAGCCGGCATGCGGGATCCCGGTAGGCCGTCAACGGTCTGTAGCAGGCTTTCCCGCCTGATGCGGGAGGAAGTACCTTTCCGCCTGACACGGAAGCATGGTCACCTCCCGCCTGACACGGAAGCATGGTCACTTCCCGCCTGACACGGAAGCGCGTCAGCCGGTACGACAACGGTACGACAAGACCTGACATGCCTAGCCCGGCAATCCGGAAAAGGCTATCCGGGATGGGCAAAGACATGTCCTGTCTCTGACAGGGAGACAATGATGATCCAGGACGGCGCCTGCTGTCCTTGGCGAGATGATGACGAAGGGGCTACACCGGATAGCGCGGCGACTAGGTCGCACTAGCCGGTGACGACATGCCGGCTAGGCCTGTCCGGTGGGGCCAAGCCAGTTTAGCGTTACCGGCCCTCCTGGCCGAGACCCTATAAAAGGCGCCATAACTGCTTCAGTGAGAAGAGGACCAACTTGGGAGACAAATTTAGAGTTGCATTCACTCCTAGAGCTCTTACTTCCTCATACCTTGAGTTCTTCTAGTACTACTTGTTCTTCACTTGGAGAGATTTACGAGCAAGTTGTAGTCTTTGTACCACACTTATATAGAGAGGAAAGGCAGGAGTAGGGGTGTTACCTCCTCACGAGGGCCCTGAACCTGGGTACATCGTGTGTGTGTTGTGTGCCTTCGTGCCTTTGTTGTTGTTTGTTAGATCTTCCTTACATCGTATTGCTGTCATTTCCAGTTCTTAGGAGAACTCGGTTATACCGGGTTCCTCCTCGTGTGGGCTATCCAGCTCGCTATCCCTCCCCGGATCCATCAACGTCCATCGGCCCCACACATTAGCCATCCTATGGCATCTGCCGTGACACCACCACGACAATAATTGTCAATGATTATATTCTCGATTATGATTCGTTGTTTTTATACACTTAGTTAGCTTTTTCAAGGGACAATGTATTATGATTATATGATGTAGTCTTTCCAATCATATACAAATATTTATATATGATCTCTCCGTCCAAAAATAGCTGACATAGATTTGTCTAAATATAAATGTAGTAATCCTTTTGATAAAAAAGGAATGATACAGATTTGTTTAAATACCGTATATAGATATTTTGATAGATATTTTGATGTGTAGATATATCCATATTTAGACAAATTTAGAAATCATAGAGTAAAGTGTTATCACTACACTAAAAATATGGCATTCTGTTTTTTATGGGCGTAGAGAGGAAAAGAGTCATGCATTGACAAAATTGAACTGAGTACTATTAAGTCGATCGATCCATTTAATTTAAAAAAAAAGTCGATCGATCTAACCTTGATCTTTTTTTCCTACAGATTCCTAGCGCATCTTTTTTTTTGCATAGAGATTCCTAGCGCATCTGTCTACTACCCTATCTGGCCTTTATACGATCGCTAGCTGTTACCTTGCTCTATACGATCGCTAGCTTTCCTAATTTAAAAACATGTTGTCACGTATTTAGCTCCTGGGTCTACAATTTTTTTAAGTTGACCGGTCGTTTGCTTTACATAATTAAATACGTGATAACATTTTTTTTTCATGAACGTGACAACAAACACATTTTGATAGTTAAAAGGTTACGTTGTTAACGTTATTTTATTAAATCTTAGCCGTACATATTAGATCTAACCATCGAAATTAATTAAGATGATGTGGATTAACGTGGTGTCTCTATTTAAAACCTTCATATTGTGCTTTTAGTATATAATAGATAGATGATGAAAGCGAATATTAGTTTGGAGGGAGGGAATAAAAGTGGACTTGCATTGATTCATGATCCTCGTTTCTAGTATGGGGTACGAAGAGTAGGAGGCGAGTTGTACTTGTACAGAGGGAGGATCGGGACTAATTATTACTACCTACTAGGTAACCTGGTGCGGCGACACGCCGCATCCGTGTGGCTGTTAATTATATTTATTTTGTATAAGTATAATTAGAAAGCCCAATTATCATTTTGAGAGAACATTAGAGGGGAGATCATGGAGTTATTCTGTTGTTAACTATACTATGAGGCTTAACGTTCATACTTCACACGGAGGAACATTCAAAGAAATTATGTATGTGATCAAATTTGAACATGCAATATCTCAGCGAACAAAATACATATAACTAATAGCAACAATGAGGAGATACAATTCTACTTATAATAAAATTAAACATAATAACATACATTCCCGGTATGGCTATTAACATTCCCAATATGGCTATTAACATGATACAGTTACAGTTACGAAAGCATAATTAGTAATATCAAATTTATCATATCAGGAAAATGCACATAGCGCTCAATGGAAGCTAAGCAAGTCTTTTGTACCTTTTCTATAGAAGTATATCAATTACATGCAATGGCAAAAACTATCTAACATTGACAAATGACTTGCGTAATTACCTCATACTGAACAACATAAGAAAGTAAAGATATCGCACTCTTCATTATCTCCTTCCTTTCCTAATACGCAAGGGGGGAATAGATAGTTAGCCATAAGTGTATCTTGAATGAAAACCATCATACATTCGTTGCCCTTGTTGCACTTTTTGGTGCATGGTTCTCTCTTTTAAGTATATTCCTACAAAATAGGGCAAGGAGATGAAAGCGCACACTACAATGGTGAAATCCGGAGAAAAAAATAATTGAGCATAATAGTACACAATCATCAACTCCCTAGTCCTCTTCTTGGTGCATGGCCATCTCTTTTTGAACTGTATACATAATTAAAAAAAAGATGTTGAAAGTAAAATAGTGAACACTAAACCAGACTATCCAAATAATAAGACCAAAAAGAAAAACCAAAGTAAATTTTCCTTTGAGACATCACCTGATGATGTGTCCTTTTTTTGTCCTTAATTGGAAATTCCCAAGTTGCTACAAATTAAAAAAGGGTAACTATTAGGTATCCATTCCTTGCACAATAATTCATTAAGTTCAAAAGAAAGAATGTTTTTAATTTATCCTAGAGTAGATGCAGCACATATTATATATGTATAAGAGGGAATTGTTGAAACAATTTACAGGAGATATAAAAAATTATCCAGCCACTGGTATGCATAAAAGCAGGTTAACATACATAAACATTTTTTTGAGGAATCTAAGAAGACATATCATGGTATTCACTATACAAACAGATTGTTGAGAGTCTACACTAATCAATTTCATGAGCTGCCGAGCAAAAGGAAAATACCTTGGTGACAGAAGCTTGTGCCCTTTGTTTAGACATAAAGCATATATCAGTTGTGAAGCTTTGTTCAAAGCAAAATCTAAGAAATTGAAAGAAGATATAAACAATAATCACAAATTTTAGAGGTGTAAGAAGTAAAAAAATGAGCAAAATAGATGTTGAGTTGACCACTAAATCTTCAAGATTAGGACTAAGAGCATTTACTGCGTACTGTAATTTAAGAAGCAATTATCATGCTAGCACTTCTGAGTCAATATTTCATCATATATATCACAATTACAACTATTGTAACCACTGCAAAGTGAACTGAATGACTGAATCCTACTAAGTTCAGCTTACTGTCATTTATTTCTCATATCCCTGTAATATACTGATGAAAATCAAAAAAAAAATGTCAGAACACCCAGCTGAGCATATAAGCATGCATATATATGGATCCACTATTGTAAGTTACTAATGAAAGAAATTAAACAAAAGTTATTTAAACGACTTGTCCATGAGCATACATAATTCAGTAGCACCAACTGAATCGCCCATTTGTTCATTGACTTTCTTGACTGTATACACACTACTGCTAATATGGTACAAATTTTATATTAGTTGCCTCTGGCCTAATATCTGTCAAAATTAATGAAACATAAACAATGCCATCCTAAAATCATTCCAAAGGGTATAAAATCCATTAACACGAGCAACCTACATCACATATATGTATATCTCAGAGCATTAGCGAAGCATACCTGCAGTACAACCTTGGTGGGCATCCCAATGTATGTTTACTTTGAAAATGGTGTAGACAAAATAAGATGACCCAATGTATCCACCTAACCTGTGCAACAGCTTGCAATACCAATTCATCTTCCTCTACAACGAAGTGCACATAAGAAATCAACAATTGCAGGTCTGAGCAAAAGTAAGATAAATGAGTATTGTTCTGCTTGAACACCTTAAATTTAGAGACATATTAAAATGAAGCAATTTCTCTCATCGCCACCGAACAAAAATAATTCCTCCCACTGCCCTGAAATTTAACAATTGGTCCAAATGAGTCCTTTTATCTCTATTGCATACGTTATTTGAAACAATGTCAACTATATCCAATTAAATAATCACACAATAAGGCAACACAATCCGGAGAAGGCAAGAAACTTTAGTCTTTATTTCTCATTATCAGAAAAAACATTTAGCAAGCAGAGCAAGAAAAGTCAGACGAAAAATATACTTATCTGCTCAGATTTGTAGCTTTCGACGCCCTGCACAGTTTTCCCCAAAGAACACCATCATCATAATCAGTATTCAGTTCACCGTCACAATGGTTGTAGTTTAGCAGAAAGAGAAGTGAATAATTTTGGGGATTCAATAAAAGTTCAGAAACTTCTATTCATGTGCATCAAGAACAGTTGCAGAGTATTTGTAGTTATTATCAAGAGCTGAGCACGGACTAAAATCAAATCCAGGGGGAGAAGCTGGTCCTCACCTTTCTGGAGAGGCAACTGGAAGGAGAGCTTGATGAGCAGGTGCGCCACCAGGGACAACAAAGACACTATGGTCATGGAGGGGATGGACGCGGCCGCTAGCCACCATCGTCACCACTGCAATAAGGCAGCAATCAAGGAGAACTAAGCATTGAAGTGCAGTACGGGCGACTAAACAGAAGCGGCACCACTGGAAACAGGTCTCCGGAGATGGCTCGGCGACAATGGACCGCGGCGGCCGACGGCGACCTACACGGGGAGCTCGAATCAGAGCTAGCGGGAGAGGGAGAAGCGAGGTCACCGGGGGCACGAATCCGTCGAGGGTGAGGACGGAAGAGGTCGACCGGAGCGAATCCCGGCGATACTGGACGCGCACGGATGCAGAGTACCCGGGAGCGGCGGCGGCGTTGTATTTGGGTCGCCGGTGGCGCGCAGACGCTCCACGTCAGCGGGCGTCTGGCCGGCCGGCGCTACCGCGGCAGCGTAGAGCTCGTGCGGTGCGGGCGCAGGGGTTTGGAAGCGAGGATCCGTCAGAGGAGGCGCGGGCGAGCCGAACGGGCGGCGCGGCCGACCATTTGGTCGCCGGAACCGCCCGCGGCGAGCCATTTTCCGGCGGTGGAGGCGGAGGCCAGCGTTGAAGAATCACGGCGATTCTAGCCGACCCGGGACCCGTCCTCCGGCGAGGACGTGGACGATGACGCGGCGGAGCTCTTCCTGTGCACGGATTTGAGCGTGGAAGCGCGTGGAGAAGGCGGTGCGCGGCGGCGGCGACTCCCGGGCCGCACGAGAGAGAAGGGGCGCGGGGGGATTGTGCGTGTAAATTTTGCAGAAAAGCATCTGAGGTTTCTTGAATTTGCGAAGAGGTCGCCCACTGTTCTGGAACATGGATTGCGGGTTACGGATTGATTTTTTCAGTGACTTTTATGTAAAAAGACACGGTGACCGGTGGAAACCGGAGACGATCGGCCGGCTACCGGGAGACGTGGCATGATTTGATTGGCTTAGAGCCCCGTGCTACAGTAACTCGCATTTGGGGAGTGATTATGTGCACATCCTGGCCGTCGGAGGCGTCGATCGGACGGCCGGCGGCATTCGGGTGACGTGGATAGCAGATTGGGACGCAAAAACGACGCCCTTTCATATATAGAGTACATATATAGAGTATGCGTAGCTAGTAGCAGACTAGTCGTTGCTTGCGTCTAGTTTCCTTGACTCTTCCTTTTTTTTTTATCTTCTTATTATAATTTAGGATGTTGTTTGTACCACAATGGAACAGAAAGAACATGGAACCATATTTAGCTGTCTTGTACACAGTCATCTCATACAGTACAAGTAGTTAGTTAAATTTTTATTAGAGGATATACAATTCATCTGGACCGCCCAAAATAATATTCCAGAACAGTTTTTTCGAAAAAAAATCATCTGACAGCAGTGGACAAAGATTGCATCCTTTAATTGGTCCGCTCCTAATCGCCAAGAACCACACACCATTTGAGGTGGTCTTGTACGATCCCCTCACGCAGGTCCGACCTCCTCCATCCGCCGCGATCATGCGACGTTGACCTCTTCCCGCAGCACTCCACTGCGACGCCCATATCCGCTCCCACGCGTCATGCTCGATCTGCTGTGCCTCTGCTGCATGCCGATCGGATCATACACCCCTTCCTCCCCAGCGCGTGTGACGCACTGCATTCTCTTCCCTTTTACTCGATCCACAACGGTCGGTTTTGTTTTTCTTCAGATCGTTTTGGGCATGAGGAACAGAAACACACAATTTCGTTAAAGCACGCAAGCTTAGCATGTCAAACGCAAATAATTAATAAACCAGCACGTGGCCTGCCATCTCTCCTATAACGCCCCTTGCCTACTGGTCGACTCCTTGTTTCTCTAGAAATCAGGCCAAATGCCCAACATTAAATTAATGACGTCAGACCTTTACTTTGTCTTTTTTTTGTTAAAAAATACCTTTCAGTTTGAAAAAATATATATACCTTTAGCTTGTTAAAGACAAATATATAGTTTATCCACGGCTCCAGTAATTCTTTCCCCATGATATGTCCTCGGATACGTAACGGCCGATAAAATAACTTTCAGGTTATAACACTAATCTGAGTATTAGCCGCCACATACTGAAAACACAAAAGTGGGGCCTTGTCCAAAACCGAAAACCTTCGACCAACGCCAGACACCTCCGTAGACCAACATCTTCCACCAAACTTCCCTTGTCAACCCATCCACTCTTGAGTGCTTGAAGGGTTGACGGGTTCCGACTGGGTGGCTAGACTCGGCCTGCTCCATGAAAGGCATTGTCCCTGACACACCGACGATTGCGTGCATTGAGCCTAGAGCAACGCCACGCACCAGAACAACACCATACCGAACCGACGTGCTCCACAAATCCGAGTCTCTAAAAGTGGTTTGCCATCATACACCCTCAACTTTCTGTTAAGAAACCCAACCTTCTACTTGATTCAAACCTCTAAGCATACACCATATGACTCTTTACTCGTAGAGTGCAACTTTCTACCCAGATACTACTGCAACCCACAACTCTCTACACATAATAACTATTCATTCACATAATATCGTAATTTTACCCAGAACACTAGAACCTTGTAACTGCTACTACCTCCGGTTGGAAATGATTGTCGTGTAAAACAAACTAAGCTAATACAAATCTCTATACACCTCACGACAGCCTTTACCGATCGGAGGGAGTATATCACAACTTTCCGGACAAAAAGGAACTTTAATGGAGTACCGGATCTCACCGTCATAAGCATCTGAGGGTAGCCAGTAGGGGAGCGTGGACGGAGCTACTATTGGCAGAAAGTTTTATACATATAGGCATATGTATGCAAACTACCATTGTACAGGTTGTTTTTCGGGCCAGAATGCAAACAATGATCAGCCCAACAAGCTTTCGAACAGGTTCGTCTGCTCACTGAGAGCAACTAAACCCAAATTGGACGAGATACCAGAGGGCAAGTAGAACAATGAACTTGGTGATTCACACTTCTGGCCGGGCCTCATGGCTACAAAGAAGTTTTTTTTTCCACATGACTCTTTCTCAATTAGGGATGGATCGGAAATTCAATTCTGGGAGGATATTTGACTTGGCCAATGTACCCTCAAAGAACAATATCTGGCTCTAAATTCTATTGTTAGAAACAAAAGTGACACGATCGCGAAGGTGTTGGAGTCTTCTCCCCCAAATGTTTCGTTCAAAAAAAGTTTACTTAGAACACGACAAGCATCTTAGAATGATTTGCTCATCCGATTGGATTCAATTCATTTGTCAGAAGGTCCAGATAAGTTTCACTGGAATCTCATGAAGAACGGCAAATTCTCGGTCGATTCTATGTACAGAGCGTTCATTCTACCCGAAATTCCAGTTGATAGTTCTAATAATAACAAACTTTGGAAGATGAAGATACTACTAAATACTAAAGTGTTTGCATGGTATTTACGTCGAGGAGTAATTCTCACCAAAGATAACCTTGTCAAACGCAATTGGCACGGAAGTAAAAAGTGTGTATTTTGTCAACACGACGAGACTATTACACACTTATTTTTCCTGTGCGAGTTCGCTAGATCTATATGGTCAGCCATCCAGATAGGTTCTACCTTACATCCCCTAGTTCCGTTGCTAACATGTTTGGCAACTGGTTAAATGAAGTGGATCCTAGGTTCAAACTATTCAGTAGGGTGAGAGCGATTGCTATTATTTGGTCGTTATGGCTATGTAGAAATGACAAGGTTTTTAATGATTGCTTCTCTTGTGCAGGTTATCTGCCGGTGCACAACGACGCTACGAGCATGGTCATCCCTGTATCGTGTGGAGCACCGAGACTTATTTTTATAGGTGGTGTCGAGACTGGAGGCTGCGGCCAAGGAGTTATTTTCCCGGCATGGGTGCCAACATAGACTCTGGATAGACCTATCAGTTTTGTAGGCGGATCTACAATTTCTCCTTTTGATATGTAATTCGCTTTTTATCTTTTACCTACAGACTTGCGTAATGGTGAACTGGTGGTTGTCTGCATCTTACCTATGCAAAGACCGGGTGTAATGATTAAACCTTTTAAGTAATAAAAGCCCTTTATCTAAATAAAAAAGGGCAGCGTCAAGGTCCAACGGTGGACGGGTGGCGACGACGGCGGGTATGGGCACAGAGAGCGCGGATGCGGCCGTTGTGCTTGTCGGTGCCGGAGCACCGTGTAGCCTGCCGAGTAGCCGACGGGCAGCATATAGCCCTGCGCGAGCACCGTGTATATGAGCAGTGTCTCGAATATGCACGTCCGGACATTGATGTACTCCCGCCTCCGCATGGACATCACCGGCAGACCGGCTCCAGAGAAAGAATCGATTTATTTTTTACCGGAAGGGAAACTGGACCAGGCTTTAGAAGAAATATAACTTCAGGGGGCGCTCTGTAAATTTGCAGCGGTCAAAACGCTACATAGGCTGGTCAGCTTCCTCAGCTATTAGATAAAAGGTAAATAATTTTGGTAGTTTCAGGTAGTTTCAAGTAGTTTTAATTTAGTAGTTTCAGGTAGCTCTAATTTTATCACTGTTCGATTAGAGCGGATGGACGGTTGTTTAAAATACCAAGTATTATAAAACTTGTATAATAAATAACAATAGTAAATTATGCATTATCTGTATAATTATATAATATATTCATATTTATGGTATAATTCTATAAAGTGCAAGATCTACACAAATATCAAAATATTGGTGCGTAGGTAAACGTACTTATAGAAACAACTAGAGTATAAATTGAATCATTGGACGGATTCTTTGATGTTTACCATACTAAAAAAATGAATTCTCACCTAAAGTAGGGGTGACAACCCCTTGTTTCCTATCACGAACAACAACCTCAAAGCAGTCGTACAGGTATATGGATGCCTTAGTGTGACATGAGCGCCAAACAACCTTAAACATTTTACAATCTACTGAATAATATAATGTACTCCTACCATGATCTTTTATAATCTGTTCGTTAATTAAGTACTCATAAATAAAAAATTTCTATAATGATAAACCATAACCTTGCCGCTCGTATAATACCAATTTTTATTATAAACCACATACTCTACACGTACAAATCACTTACAACCTAGAAATTTCTATCAAATAAAAACAATTTTTTGTCGTAGGTCTCTGTATACTCAAGAACCATAAAGTTTCTATTCATAGATCCACACTTTTAACTCATAACCCACAACTTTCTTTTTGGAGCCTTCTACCCGTGTATGACATACCTTTCACTTAAGATCTCAAACTTTCTACATAGATATCACAAATTATGGAACTATCTACTCATGACCAAAACCTTCTATTCAAGGAAACGTACCTGTATTATACTTACTTTTACTCGAAGATCACAAACTTCCTAGTTACAAATATCAACTTTCTAATCAGAATCACAAGTTTCAACTCATTACTTACAATATTATTCTATGGAAACTTAACTTTCCACTCGTAGAGTACCGGCGTTTCATTTGCAAACCACAAACTTTCTCTTGATATCAAACCTTCTACTAAAAAAGCACATATGTTGTACCTAAGATTCGTAACTCTATAATCATACAACCCAACTTTCTATTCTGAAACACAACCTTCTACTTGAATAGAAGGTAGTGGCCCCTGTTGCAGATTTCCAAACAGAGAAATCGAGAAGATCACCTCGAGCTATGGCAGCGACGAGGGCACGACCCCAGTGATCTGGTTGTTGTCGACGGAGAGCAAAAGCAGAGACGTGAACCCCGTGAAGTCCGGCAGTGGTCCGATGAACTTGTTGTGGCTGAGTTGGAGCTGCACAACTGAGAATGTGAGGCAGAAGATTCCTCTAGCAATCGCCTTGGCAACATCCCTATGCATGTAATAGTTGAACTCGGATAGTTACCCTGCTGCAGATTTCCAGATAGATAATAACTAGCCAATAGATGTCTTGACATCTTTGGCATGAGTGTCAAACAACCTTAAGCACACATTTCTAGAGATCTATGTTTGTTAGGGGGGCACTGCCCCCCCCCCCCCCACACACACACACACACATTGGCAGAGTTCACATCAAACTGAAATATTGATAGACAAGAATGACATTCCAAGGTGTGCTAGACGTAGAAGAGTGTGAGTAGAGTTACCACTAGGATTGTGCTAGGCGCAGAGAGAGGTCGGAGCCGTCGGAGATCTTTAGGTGTGGGTTGCCTTCAATTCATACATCCACATCATCATGGAACTTCGGCATCAAGAACGTGTAGGGATGGCATCTACTCCATAAGAGAGGGAATTTCTTCAAGTGACCTCAGTGAGCCAAATGTCAAGTCCATAGTTCCACTGAGGCCCAGGCGGGACATGTTGATCCCGCTGACTCGGCGACGGTCGTGACACGACGCAGACAATCCACCCAACACACGAATCATTCCTCATCCAGATTGCAGGAAACCACTATGGGCATCCAAATGCCCCAGCTATCAGCAGGCGATACTCAACCTCCGGTTCACACGGTCCATGGTCTAGTCAGCGAGTACGTGTGTGGGATGAGCACAAACTGGAGGAATTTGATCTACGAGCTTTACTTTTTGTAACCATCAATGATTGGCCTGCTCTAGGTAACATTTCAGGACAGTCAAACAAGGGATACAATGCATGCACGCACTGTTTAGCTGAGACTGATAGTATACATTTAGGTAACAAGAATGTGTACCTGGGTCATCGTCGGTTTCTTGTACCCAAGCATCCGTTAAGGAAGAAAGGAAAGCATTACAAATGTGAGGCAGATCATCGGCCGAGTCCTACCCGCCCTTCTAGTTCTGCTATACATGATATGGTCAAGGATTTAAATGTAATCTTTGGAAAGGGTCCTGGCGGACTCACTGTTCCGAATGACGCAAACAACCACGTACCCATGTGGAAGAAGAAATATATATTTTGGGAGCTGCCATATTGGATAATGCTAGAGATTCACTCTGCAATCGACGTGATGCACGTGACAAAGAACATTTGTTGCAATTTGCTAAACTTCTTGGGCGTGTATGGGAAGTCAAAAGATGGGAAGTCAAAAAAAGGGAAGTCAAAAAAAGGTACACCGAAAGGAAGGCAGACCCATCAACGTATGAGCGAAGAGATGCATCGAGACGATACTCAAACAGCCAGGTCCTGCAAGCTACGCTCTTACGAAAGAAGAGAAGAAAATATTTTCTCGCGGTATGAAGGTTCCATCTGGCTTCTCATCAAATTTAAAAGGAATAATAAACATGGCAGAGCAAAAATTTCAGAATCTAAAGTCTCATGACTGTCACGTGATTATGACACAATTACTTCCGGTTGCATTGAGAGGGCTTCTACCGGAAAATGTTCGAGAACCCATTATGAAGCTATGTGCATTTCTCAATGCAATTTCTCAGAAGGTCATCAATCCACTAACTCTAAAAAATTTAGAGAAGGATGTGGTCCAATGTCTTGTCAGCTTCGAGTTGGTGTTCCCACCAACCTTCTTCAATATTATGACGCACCTTGTAGTCCACCTAGTCGAAGAGATTTCTGTTCTCGGTCCTGTATTTTTACACAACATGTTCCCCTTTGAGAGGTTCATGGGAGTCTTAAAAAATATGTGCATAACCGGGCTAGGCCAGAAGGAAGCATCGTTAAGGGTTATGGAACAGAGGAGGTCATTGAGTTTTGTGTAGATTTTATTCCTGATCTGAAGCCGATCGGTGTTCCTGAATCACGTCATGAGGGGAGACTGCATGGAAAAGGCACCCTAGGAAAGAAAGCAACAATATGTCAAGACGGGGATTCTTTCACTCAAGCACATGACACCGTTCTACATAATTCCAGTTTGGTGGGTCCGTATGTCGGGGAACACAAGAATGTTTTACGCTCCAAATACCCGGAGAAATCTGAAGATTGTATTGATGGAGAACACATGAAGACTTTCAGCAGTTGGTTAAAAAGACGTCTCATTAATGACACCAATGTTGAAGAACAGCTATACTTGTTGGCCACATCACCAGCTTCAACTATATTGACTTTTCAAGGGTAGGAGATAAATGGAAATATATTTTACATAGCCAAACAAGATAAAAAGAGCACCAACCAAAACAGTGGAATACGCTTTGATGCAACAAACTGCAACGGGACAAAGGACACATATTATGGTTACATAGAGGAGATATGGGAACTTGACTATGGACCTACTTTTAAGGTCCCTTTGTTCAAGTGCAAATGGTTCAACCTACGAGGCGGGGTAGAGGTAGACCCACGATACGGAATGACTACAGTGGATCTCAACAATCTTTCGTACGAGAACGAACCATTCGTCCTAGGCAGTGAAGTTGCTCAGGTTTTCTATGTGAAAGACATGTCTACCCTACCGAAAAAAAGAAAAGATAAGCAAGCGAGTACATCATACGATGAGCCAAAGCGCCACATAGTTCTTTCAGGGAAAAGAGTCATTGTGGGAGTGGAGGACAAGACAGACATGTCAGAAGATTACGATAAGTTTCATGACATTCCGCCCTTCAAAGTCAACACTGATCCAAGTATCAAGTTAAATGAAGAAGATTGTCAGTGGTTACGGCGCAATCAGAAGAACAAGTAAACACTAGAGAGGGATATTATTGTTGATGTGTAATATCCGAATGTTTTGTATCAGAAGAACAAGTGAACTGAAATATTTTGTAGATGCATGGAACAAAACACACGATTTCACCTGCATACATCCCAACGGTGGCTCGTGAGTGCCTGCATATGAAATGCTATGCAGGGAATCTGAATGCTTTGTATTCTGTCGATGAAGTAGAATGAGGAGACAATGATTGTCGATGAAATGTGTTAGATATGAAATTGTAATATATGATCCGTATATATATTATGGTGTGTTGGATATGCAAATTGAGATGATTGTAAATGTGTACGAAAAAAGATGATTTTGTGTTAGATATGCACAATTCTAAAATATGATCCATATATATAGTTTTGTGTTAGGTATGCAAGATGAGCACACACTGTTTTCTTCGCTGCCACCTTGTTGTGCTATATGATCCATACTTGTTGCAATTATTGTACTTGTATATGTTTTTCAGATGAATAAATGTAAACTTGATTATAATGCCCGAGCTATGGATTGCAGGTAGAGCTATGGAGCACTTGCGAGACGAGCAGATAGAAGAAGCACAATTTCAACGAGACGAGGAGATGGAAGACCAAATGGAACAACTTATTTTTAACGATGCCCGAGCTGGAGGAGATGTAGATGATTATGATTTCGAACAATTTTTGAACGACTTTGGTGATGGAATGGAGTCACGAGATGTGGTGATAACAAACTCCGGCGGAGAGGTGTATATGTGTTTATAATAAATATGGCGATATGTTGTTGTTAACTACATGCATTAATTGATTTGTGTTGTATTTATTAACGACTCATTTTTCTTTTAGCCATCCGGATCAAGCAAATCTGCGAAAAAACAGCCACCAGGTGCTCCTCGAGGCAAGGCAAAAAGAATGACGAGCGAGGATCCAAAGTTACCGATTGAGGAAATTGCTGATTCCGGCGAACCGCTCGAACCAAAACAGAACCGCAGCAAATTTATAAGTCAAGCTGGAGTTATTGTTAGGGACATGATCCCAATCAGCATACGCGAATGGAATAAGCCGGCGGTCGCAGATGTGGACGACCCATGTTGTGTCCACCAAGTTCTTAAGGATTTGGTCTATAACACGTTGTTGTCACATTTCACCCTCCCGGCAGATCTCTCTAAAGTGAAGAAGGACAACCTCAAGAAGTGGACTCTTATTAAGATGGCGGAACAATTCCGAAACTGGAAGAAAAAGTTATGGAATCAATATGTAGAAACAAAAGAAGTGCCAGATTTCAGTGGAGCACAAGGGAAGAAGTTAGAATCTGAATGGGCGGCGTTTAAGGCGTATAGGGAATCACCTATGGCTGTGGCCCGATCGACGATAAATAAATTGAATGCTGGGCTGAAGGAACACCACCATACATTGGGGACAGGTGGCTACAAGAGCGCCATTCCTAAGTGGTTAGCCTATGAAGAAAAACTGCTTCAATCGGGGGTCCGTCCACAGACACTTGACTGGCCCGAGAGGTCGAAATTCTGGTTGTTCGCGCATGGGGCAATGTTGGACCCTAAAACCGGAGAGATTGTTGGAAGAGGAAAATGGAAGGTTCTCGTTAATCGTATAAATAAGAAGCTTGAAGAAGCAATTAATGATGTTCGCAATGGTGTGTTCAAACCCGATAGAGAGGATGAGGAGCTGACACGGGCCCTGGGGAATCCTGAACATGTTGGACGAGCTCGAGGCTTTCCTGGCGGTGCTACGTTTAAGACTGCGTGGCCGGAATCCGCTCACACTTATAGAAGCCGTAGCAGAGGTAAGAAGAAGGAGGCCGACCGGATATTACAATTGGAACGTAAAATGAAGGAGCAACGGGCGGAAATAAAAGCATTGAAGGAGCAAAGAACGGAACCTCAGGAGCGGCACCAATTAGAACATGAAGCACATGCCGCCCCATCTAAGCGTAGAAGCAGCGTTGGTTCCACGCGTCAGGTCGACGTTGGTGCCTACCTAGTGGATGACATCACAGAGCCTACAGGTTGTGAGCTACATATAGCAATGAGAAACATAACTTTGAAGGTGGCGGTGGGGCAAGCTTTAGTAATTGAACCTGGAGAACTCTACCATTGTGGTCAAATTCCAGATGGCTACGCTCGTGTCGGGGTGGACGAAATTATGCCGGGATTTGAAACCTTGGAACTTGAGTTACCTGGAGGTGACGAGGAGAAAACGTTGGCAGACGTCAAGCATGCCTTCGCCCTATGGCCCAAGAAATACATCGTCCTTTCAGAACAAGCAAAGTCCACTCCTCGTTCTAGGAGTCCAGCTCACCAGCCAAGTCCACTCTTCCTCGAGAGGGATCAAGGACGGAGTCCATCTCCACCCCATCAGCAAAGCCCACACCTCCCCGATAGGGACCCCAGCCCGAGTCCATCTCCATCTCAACAGCAAAGCCAACCGCCCCCCGAGAGGGTTCCTAGCGCGAGGCCATCGTAGTCTGTGCCAGTCCGCCAGAATGTTAAGTCGCTCTCGAGTAGGCGCCAGTCTGGTTCTCCTGTTAGGAAGAAACGTAGAAAGCAGAAAACACCGCCGCCTACTCCAAAGTTACCTTGGGAGAGAACCATCGAGGAAAACGATATCGCATGCAAAGAACATACGGATGCCTGGCTTGCTGGCGTGAAACAGAAAGCGTTAGCGAAACAATTGCCTCCTGCAAAATTTACTGCCGGCATTCCTCAGGAAAAAATTGACCGTTGCAAGTTGCCCAACTCGGAGAACAAGACGCACAGTCGCCCCCCCCCCCCCCCCCCCCCCCGCTCAAGGTGCTTGATGACAGAGTTCTCAAAAACATCAATGTGCGGGAGCTGGTATATTCGGGAGATGATATCCCCTTCGCGGATGTTGTTCGTACTTATGTTCACGGGGAGAATTTTGTTGACGGCGACTTACCCACAAGAATGCGTCAATTTCAAGCCTGGTACAAGGATACCGTAAAGGAGACGAATAAATACGCTCTCATGATGGCAGTTAAGGAAGAGCATTATTTCCAAGAATACTCCGTTGTCCTTTATTTCGCTGAAATCTTTCAGTTATACAATCTCCGGGCCCTCGACAAAGGCATCATGAGTTCCTATTGTATGTAAGTCATCTATTCCTGTAATTTAATGTTTTAATTAGCTCTACTCGTTCATTGTCTGTGATAATCCTCTCTATAATATTTTGTGTGCTTTATTACGTGGAATGAAGATGCTCGAATGCAAGAAGAAGAAAATCAACCACATTGGGTTCATTGACCCCTCTATAATGCATGAAGATAACATAATTGATCCAATACTTAACAAGGATACACCGTGGAATTTCAAGCGACAAGCTTACGAAAAATATATATTATGGCCTTACAACTTCAAGTGAGTGTTACTGCTTATTACACATTCTATTTTTCTCACCTGATGTTAAGTTTAATTGATTAGTTATGCATGACTATTTATAAACGTGCGCAGCTACCACTACATTCTTATCGTTATTGACTTGTGGAAAGGAGAAATTGTTGTCCTTGACTCGTTAAGAAGATGCCCTAAACAATACAAGACCTGTTTTGATTTGGTGGCAAGGTACTTTCTTTTCTTATCGCCTCTTTCGTTCATTTCCTAATATTGAGGAATTTATGACTCATTCATTCATTTTCTTGTCATGCAGTGTTTGGAAAATGTTCCTCGCGGAACATCCGAACAGTGGATGGCCAGAGATACTGCGCTGGCGTACTAACGATGTAAGTAGTACTATAACTAGGCGCATGCACCATTATCATACTTTATTATTATTTGATTATATTTTATTCTTCTATAGACTTGCCTTAAACAGCCAATAGGGACTGATCTATGTGGATTCTTCGTTTGCGAGTACATGCACACTGTGGTCAACGAGAGTTTGAAGAGCAAAAGAAGTATCGACGTACGTAAAGCTCTAGTCACACTGTGATGAGTTTTATTCATTTCATATCTCATGTATTCATTGTGATATCTTATTTTACAGTTGGCAAGAAAGGGCAACGAGTTACCAATAAAGACCCGCTTCAGGGCACTTGCAGAGGAGTTGACGGGATTTTACCTCGCCCATGTCATACCGGAGACCGGAGAGTACCACTATGTTACCCCTGGTGGTGCGAACATGTAATATATAATGATCTCCATGTAACAAAACACTTCTAAGTATCTGGAACCGGGAGACGAGATCTTCATGTACCACGCATACTTAAATGTGTATGTGTTATCAACACATGATCTTCATGTAATTGTATATATGCATGATGCAACTTCATCTAGGTTCGTATAATAATTTATACGTGTTTTTCGCCCATCGAAGCCGTAGCATCCGAAACCCCTACCCGCGACGCATCGACATGGTACCATCCAAAACCCCCTACCATCACACATCGACTATAGTATCGACGTGGTACCATCCGAAACCCCCTACTGTCACGCATCGACGTGGTACCATCCGAAACCCCTACCCAGAAAATCGGTAGAAATAAAAAAAAGTAAACACTGAAATGAAAAAAAGCAAAACCCTGAAATGTAAAAAAAATTAAAAACCCTAGTCCCGGTTCGTAACACGAACCGGGACTAAAGGGTTCGCCCCCGGACGCCCTGCCGCGGCCACGTGCGCTGCGCTCATTGAGGGGGGGGGGGGCTCCGGTCCCGGTTCGTATTGAACCGAGACCAAAGGGTCAGGGGGCTCTAGTCCCGGCCTGACAGTCCCGGTTGCTACACCGGGACTAGAGGCTGTCTGGAACCGGGACTAGTGCCCCTTTTTCCACTAGTGAATGGTAAATTCTCAGTTGATTCTATGTATAGAGCACTTATCCTACCCGAAGTCCCAGTCAATACTAAGAATAGTAATAAGATTTGGAAAATGAAAATACCGCTTAAAACTAAAGTGTTTACTATCTTCGTCAGGGTGTCATCCTTACTGAAGACAACCTTGCAAAGCGTAATTGGCACAAAACTAAAAAATGTGTTTTCCGTCATCATGACGAGACCAGTACACACTTGTTCTTCCAGTGCGAATTCGTGAGGTCTATATGGTCAGCCATCCAGATAGTTTCTACCTTACATCCACCAAATACAGTTGCTAACATTTTTGGCAATTGGCTAAATGGTGTGGCTCCTAGGTTTAAACGTTTCAGTAGGATGGGCGCGATTGCCATTATTTGGTCGTTGTGGCTATGTAGAAATGACAAGGTTTTTAACAATTCAAATGTTACTGTTTTGCAGGTCATATATCGGTGCATGGCTACCTTACGAGCTTGGTCGGCGCTGCAGCATGTGGAGCACCAGGACCTTTTTTTGGAGGTGGCATCGAGGCTGGAGACCGTGGCCAGGGAGATTCTCTGCCGGCATGGATGGCAACATAGTCTCCGGATAGACCTACCAGTACCTTAGGCGGATCTACAATTTCTCATTATGATATGTAATTCGCCTATTTATTTATGTTTGGATTGTCTACTCGTGAACTAGTAGCTGTGTGCATCTTAGTTATGCAGAGGCCGGGTGTAATGCTTAAAACTCTTAAGTAATAAAACTCCCTTTATCTAAAAACAATCCGAATTCCCGAGCTATGAGCAGAAAGGAATCAACTTCCGGATCACAGGGTCCACGGTCAATTCGAAGAATCTCCTAGTAGCAGCCGTCTTGGCAACGTCAGCCTGCACGTCGCTCATGAACTCGGGTAGTGGCCCCCTGTAGAAGATTTCGAGACATAGAAACTGATAAGATCACCTCAAGGTGGGGCAGCGATGTGGGCACGACCCTAGTGATATGGTTATGGTCGACGAAGAGCAAAAGCAGAGACGTGAACCTGGTGAAGTCTGACAGTGGTCCGGTGAACTTGTTGTGGTTGAGTTGGAGCTGCACAACTGAGGATGTGAAGCCGTTGATGAAATTAATTGTTCTCGAAAGTAAGGTTGTTGATGAGATCCAGTCTCCTGATCATACTCCCTCGAATGTCCGGCACTTCTCCATTGAGCTGGTTAGCGGCCATGGAAATCACATCAAGGTTTGGGAACATAACCCTGCAGTAGTGTTGGTGAAAAGCTCATGCATGGTATTGTCGATTCCTGCGTTGCTGGCATCGAATGAAGTCAGCAGGTTGAGCGAACGGATGTCCTCCGGCAATGTCCATTCAGAGAGTTTCGTGTTGTTGCTGATATTGAATCTGTGAAGTCCTGCTATCCCGACGAAGAATTGTGTTGGCATGGGTGTGAACAAGTTGCTGTCGAGGCTCAGAGTGTGGAGCTTCGAAAGATGCAGGAGCGGAAGCGTGCCGGTGAAGGCGTTGCCTCCGAGATGATGCAGCCCCGTCAGGCTTGACAGTGAGCCATTCCTGGGGGTGTTAGTGCCAAGTAGGGGCTTGCCTCGAAGGTTGATGGTCGCCACATTGTCTTCGTTGTTGTAGGTGACCCCTGACCAGCTGTCCTCGTCGGGGGTGGACCCAATGGTCTAATCGAGGGCCTGGCCGGCTACCGTCGCCACCTCAAAGAGCTACAAATAAACAATGTTACCACCACGAAGCGCTGCAAATGATCTGTACGCCCTCTTCTACCACAACACCATGGCTTGGCGGGAGGGAGAGTAGTGCGGTCCGAAGAAGTTTAGCCAGGGTGAGTTAAAGCAATAAATTAATACCAAACTCTTATACTTTCATATAACTAATTTATTATATTTCAATCTTATAAGTATATCTCTCCATATATAGTTTGCAAAGTTAAACTAAATATAAATTGTAAACAATATTATTAGTATTATGTGTATACCTCTTGTACCTTACTTACATTTTAAAATATAATTACCTTGTGTTGAATATCTAAATATTTTTTAATCAAAACTATATTGGTTTTTGCAGTATACACTTTGGCTAAAGACAACTTATACGTGTGCTTTCCCAGTGGAATTAAGACATAATTGTATATAATATTTTGGGAGACACATCTACTAAGTACATATTCTAAGGGATATCTTAATAGATGTTTTGAGTGTATCACTACATCAGAAAAATTATAGAAACTTCTATAGAATAAATGGAACTACTGCCGTCTTCACATTTTTTTTGTCTATGTGTATATTACAAGTAACATTGTGTTAAATAATGATCGCACAACGCGTGATTCTATGTACTTGATGTTGAAATATATACTTAAAACAATCACTAAAAATCTTATGAAATATTTCTAATTCTAAAATTCCTCATTTGTACTGTTTTATGTTTTATGTCAACTTAAATGTGTTTCTTGTTATCTATACACAACTTCTCACATAAGTTTCTCAAATAGAAATATATGTGTAATATTAAATTAAACATTTAGTTATCATTGCTTTAGATCCGTGAAGAATGTCATTTTGTCTGACCTATTGGCCTTTGAGGTGGCCTTGCTGGTGTCACCTCTAGGTGGGAATGAGCGGAAACCATCGCGATAATCATGAGTACCAATCATTCTATCACCAGAATACCAGCCGCAAAACCACACATGTGAGTGTGTATTGTCAGTTTTCCTACATCATCTTTCGCTAGTCATCACGGTCATGGTACTGACATGCGCATGCTCTTCATAGTGAACCGTTCGAAGGTCATTGAAATGATACTTAGTTTTCTAAGCAATGAACTAGGTTCGTTTGTGGGTTTTGGCTTTCTTTTCTTTTCTCGAATGTAGTATATTGGTTTGGGACCTTACAAATCAGAGGCCCAGAGCGGTCACCCCTTTGCCCCACCCTCTAGGCAGGCCCTAAGGGAGCGGAACGCGAACATGAGGAGCTTCGCCATGGGGCTTGTACAGTGGTTGCTTTCGGTGATGGGAACTAGCTAGGCATTTCTGGTTGCTGCTGTTGCTACGCAGAAGAAAGCCGTGTCGCTGCTGCGGGGAAGAAGAAAAGGAGGGGAGTGGTAGGAGTGGTTAAGAAGAAAGCCATGCCGAATTGTTTTCAAATGCAGAGACCCCGTCAAGAACATTTGCGGTAATTTTTGACCAGTTGATAAATAACTCACATGTGCTTTACGTTATGTGCAGGTGAACGTGATAAACGCATCACCGGCTTAATATTTGAGGTAATTCTTGACCAGTTGATAAACAACTCACATGTGCTTTACTTTACTGGATGTGCATGTGAACGTGACAAACACATCAGCGGCTTAGAAGTTAATTAGACTAGATCATGTAGGCGCGCGTTGCCGCCCGTCCATTAGAAAAATAGATTTATAGGAAGTGAGAGTAGATGGAGATTGATCGCAAAAATGGTACACATCAACTCTGAACATCCCAATTAGTTAAAATAGTGAAGCACGCCAATTCTGTAGAAAAAAATCATGAGGCTTGTATGCACCTTTTTCGCCTTGATGAGAATGAATAACCAATAGTTGGACGAGATTTGCAAACTGATTAACAAATTTCCTTGATGTATTAACCGAGTACTATAATGTCGAGGTGTGGGGAGAGGCACCGACACACGAGATAGTGGACGGGGAGAGGCGCCGCAACACGAGATCATGTTGGGGGGGAGAGGCGTCGCGCCGCCGCCTCATCGCCTGATCCGTCTCCTCCCAATACGCATTGCATCCCCGATCGGATCAGATAGAGGCAGGGGAGAGGCACCGCAGCTGGAACGTGGACATCGCCCCCAAGCCAACGTGCGGTTCGATACGATCATGACCGTCGATGGGAGGATAGGCCAGGCGGAGATCGCGGGCGGCGCAGCGCGGTGGATCGAAGGGAGGGGTCGAGGGGAAGGCGCGACGCGGTGGACCGAGGGACTGTTGACTTTCCATACGGTGCGCTCGGCTCGATGGGGAAAGAAATAGGCTTTTTTTCGCGACGTGTGTGGGCTTTTGGTTAAACGGGCCGGGACGCAGCAGAAAACACCGTTTTGATGCCAGGACATTTGGCCCATTTAGACTGGACACAGAAATCGAATGGTCAAGATTGTGAGCTGGGGCGAATCCAACGGTCCAAAAGTGAGGTGGCCTGAGGGGGCTCGAATTTGACTCAGTTATAATATCCGTAATTACTACATACATCACTGGCTCAGCCTCGGGGGTGACTGAAGAGCCATGAAAGAATACAGAAAAAAACAAATTTATACATTCACCGTTGGTACCTATACATTCCTATGTGCTTATTTAAGCAACATACACATAAGAATGGACGTGTTCTCCTACGTAGGAGCATGCTCCCATTCCCCAAAAGCGCATTCTAAAATTATTTAAAAAAAACATTATGTGTCGCGTTTCACAAAAAAAGAGGTCATGTTTATGGTACTGCTCTGTTTTTAAATATAAAATATTTTAGCATTTTTCATATTCACATTTACACAAATGTATTTAGACACGTTTTAATTTAATGTTCACTCATTTTTAGTATGCATCTAGAAAACCTATGTGATAACTAGAACATTTTATATTTATAAGTGGAGGGAATATGTGTTAAAAGACAACAAAAAAAGTCTCATGAAAACACATTTTCCAGCCCTGAAATTTGTTGCTTTACATTATATGTTTGTAACTATACATTACTTGTATTGATAATAATACGGATACGAGATGACACAAATACAAAGAACATGAAACAAGGAGAAAACAAGGGATTAAGCTGCTACAAACCGCTATCGCCGCAACTTCCAAGCATCCATGTCTTCCGCCATTGCTGAAGAAGAACACTGACAGTTGGTCCACATCTTGATGTTGAATAAACCCCTTGTCACAAGGCGTTAATGAGCCGCAATAGCCACCACCCAATGTAGACTGGATCTATTCCGATAAGGAACATCGGCTAGAGGAGCCCTCCGAGAGCCTCTTCAACATCGGATCTGAAACCAACGCCACCCCACCCAACAGCAGGCAGCCAAATCTTCCACCATCTTTCGAAGATCCATAACAGTCAGCATCGCCGCAATCCTATACAAGGCACAAAAAATGTTGTTCTATCTTGAAACTTTATGCGTAAGGATAAAATGTCTGATGTACACACATTCTTTTAAAAATGAAGTTTCCATAATGGGAGTATCTATTCATATGAGAAAAAATAAACCTTCACACGCCTATTGCAATTTTACTTCAAAAATATTCTCTTTCCAGTGGTGTTCAGCTGGAGAAAAGCCGGTTCAATTTAACAGTTGCACTATGGTATATTGGTCAGAATAGCCCCAAAATACGAACAAATTACTTTGTTCGTATATTAATTAGACACCATTAAATCAAACAACTAACATGATTGAAAGAACGAGCACTAAATAGAACTTTCACTAATTTTAGTGTGCACCTATAAAACATGTGGGACATCTAAAATATATTATATTTAAATACAAAGGGAGTAGTGCTGTATTGGGCATCCTGGTGTTATTATTGGCGATTCATCATTGTAGATGACTTTGCTTGATATCGGAGAACATGACGGTCTTAACTCGGCTTGCGTTTTTTCTGTAAGCCAATTTATCTAGCATGATTGTTTTACATTGTTTATACTACATCTGTTTTTTAAATATAAGATGTTTTAGCTACTGCACATGATCTCTAGGTATACACGAAAATGACTGAATATACATTAAAACATGTCTAGATACAAATTTGGACATGTGAATGTAAAAAAATTGTTAAACATCTTATATTAAAAAAACAGAACTAGTAGTAAGTAAAAATTTATGTATGCGCTCATCGATTGACCCAGATTATTCTCTTTCTTACAACTAGCAAGGTGGCCCTCGCAAATGTGAGGGCATCATCTTCGAGTAATGAATATAGTATTAAATTTTTGCTTTTTATAGATACTGGAAAATACTAAAATCTAAACAAAAATATCTAATGACCGTCAAAATTAATTAAAGAGAAAATCACACACACATGTGATCTTTGAATTTATGGAAGGAGATGTTCTAATATATATTTAAAAATCCATGTAACACCTTCTATAAGCTTGGTTACTTTTACTCATAGTAGTGCTATTTTAATCAATGAAAAAAATAGCACGCTATATCGACGTTTATAGCGCGTTATAGCGTTTTTGAGGAGGCTACGCTATATTTAGCCTAAAATACTCGCTACGACGCTACGTGCGCTATATTCGCGCTATACCGTGTTATACCATGCTAAATAATATAGCGTATAGCGCGCTACAAAAAACTTGATAACTGGGTCTGGATCCCATTGGCCCAAACAAAAGCCCACCTCCTATCTTCAAAAGTCCAGCTCCCAAACTACTAGGAAGAACATAAAAAGAAAGAGAGTTACTAGTAAGAGCTCCCAATTTCCCAACCTCCTATGAACATGACGATATACAAGTTGAATGATCAACATCACAAGTAAAGAGAGTTCCTAGGAAGAAGATCCTTCCTGTCTTCGGTGGTAATGATGATGGTGTGCAATCTGGTTGTTCGTCTAGTGAAGAAAAAGATGAGCCCAATAATTCTGATTAATGTTGTACACTACAATCTGGTGGTTCGGTTTTAGATCTTGTTATTTTGTTCATGGATTTGTATCTCCTATTTTATGTTTGTGCCATGAATCTGGTTAAGTGGACTGGTTCTACAAGTATTACTGATTATTTATGCTGGAAAAATACTTAATATTCACTTATTCAGATATTCATTTTTTTTGTCAAATGCTATTTCAAAAATAGCACGCTATAACACGCTATAGCGTTTGTAGCATTTTGAAAAGGGCCACTCTATATTTTGTAGCGCGCTATTTTTTTCATTGATTTTAATACATATTTTTCCTCTCTTCTTGCCATCTAATTCATTTTTACCCTCTCTAAAGGTACAAGTTTTATGACTAACATGGTTCATAGTTTCATGTAACATATTATATTATTTTAAAAGGAGAACTGGATGACATATAGCCGGTCACCAAATTATTGTAAGTCGTCTTGTAAAGAATATTTTAACTGTAGTTTTAAATGATTTAACTCTCTGCCTGCCAAACCCACTCTTAAACCCTTACTATGTCGCTCACTTGCATAGGCCAGTTCCTGAAACATCACTATGTTGTTATGAAAAACAATGTTCTGTCTTCCTCATTATTTGTACTATTTTCTACAACTTAATTAGCAAATCTCAATGATGTATCCTATTATATAAAGAATAAGAGAGGAATTTAAGTTTCTCGCAAAACATTGAGCCTATTATAAAAGTATTTAATCACGCCATAGGAATACCATATGAGGTGGAAGTAAACACATGAAAACTTTTGGTTGTGAAGAGATTAAGTTATATTATTTAGTCTATACACTTTAGGAAGATATGTTAGATGATATAATTAACATGGCACATTAATTGTGATTTTCTTAATGCAACTATGAAAATCCATTAACTTGTGAGTTTTGTCGACAAAATTCTGATAATATGTTTGTTTTCATGTTATTTAGTCATGAATATATTTTGTGTATGATCTACAAATAAAAAGAAGTTGTGTTAGAATGATGACCGGATGTTTAGTGTTTCTGAAAACTTCTATCTATTTAACTACCATATTGTGGTTATCTAGCATATTTTATTAAACTAAAATATTTTGCGATATGAATAGTTAAAATAATGATGACGCCTTACAAAGTATATGTCTCTTTAGCTTGCCTCGAATCTCACCTCTGAAATTGTTTTCATTAAAAATAAATGGTTTCAATTTCTATCATGCTCCATTCTCCTAATTATATTTTAGGTATGTTATGTTGTTGTGTTCTTCATGACCATCTCCCTTCAACCCTCTGAGCGAAATGCCATACACAGAATAAAATCCTAGTGCACTAAACATCCACGGTGGTTCCGTTTAATCCTTGTTGTTTCCAAATAGATCAATGCTCATCTAACACTGGTCTGATACCAATTGTTCTTGTGGCTTCTCTTTTTATAACCACATGTCGCCTTTTAGCCATATTTGTATAACTATAGACAATTACATTGTTGATTATGCATCGATGTTTCTACAAATAGCGAGCCAATAGTGGTAGCTTTTTCAACGGACGGTGTAGTATAGGTATATCCATAGATCTGGTTGTAGTGTTCTCACTAATATACCTACATGAGACTCAATGTTTCTAAAAATTGTATTTATCTTGTGATTATTGATTCTTCTTAATCATGCACATATATTTATATATACTCCCTTCGTTCGGCAATAGTTAACACAAATATGTCTAATTATGGATGTAGTACTTCCTTATCAATCATGCCGTATACTTTACGTATCATGTTGTTGTGTTCTTCATGAATATTTCATTGGGTTGAGATGGTGACATACATAATAGAATACTACTGGATCTGTCTTCCAAATATATCAACGCTAGACAGTGGTCCGGTACCGATTGTTCTTGTGGCTTTTTATTTTTATTTAACTCTTATAATCAAACATCACCATTTTAGCCATATATGTACGACTCGAGATGATTACATTATTGTTTAAGCATCACTATTCCTAGCCTTCAATCATGAAAACTTCTTCATCCACTTCTTCTTCAACGTCTTCAATCTCATAGCCTTCTCGGGTTAGCATGTTTCTGAGGTCTGTCACTTCCTTTTCCAACTCTAGGTTCTGATCTTGGAGGTACTTCTTCTCAGAACGAAGACGCTTGATCAAGTCGCTATCAGCTTCGAGCTCAACCTCATTGGTGGAAAGTTCTACCTTCAACTCCCTTATTTGCTTATTTCTTTGCTTGACCCTCTTTTCTTGACTCATAAATTTCTTCTCTTGTAGCTGGAATTTCTCCTCTAGTTCCTTGGCCTTCTCTTCGTGTTCCTTCATCTTTTCTTCATTCTCTTTGACTTGGGCGCACATCTCATCATTTTTGTAGAGCTCTTCAAAGGAATCAAAATAGAGTTCATAGACTAAGAGTTCTAAGCCTTGGAGGTAATCGCTCACGAACTCATCCTTGCCCATGTCCTCGGTGCCACAGCAGCAAGGGTATCCATCTTCATTACGTCTTCCAAAAGGGAGGGAGTAGTGTCCTTCCAGTTCCTTGAAGTAGCGTCCACAAAGGCGACCTATTGTGTATTGCATGACGACGTCTATTCCTCTCTCTATGGAGACTCCCATTATTCTTGTGTCAATGGGCGCTTCGCCTTCACGTCCTTGTTGACAAATGTTGATTCCCCAAAGGTCTTCTCTCTTGAACTTCTTTAGTATGCATCCCTTGATCCTGGGTGTTGGTAGCTTCAGATGCTTGAGTATGTCGAACAAGATGCTGCTAAAACGAGACACCGGGTAGTCTTCCTCGCAGGTGTACTCGAATCTCTTCATCCTTAAGGTATGAAGGAAAGATATGAGATAAAAAAAATAAGGGAACAGAAAAGTACCAGAAGGAAAGCAAGAATATTTTATATAGGTTTTATACTTGGTAAAATTAAGTTTTTGGCCAACCTAATTCTAACCAAACCTAGGGTTCGATCCTACAGGCAACACAAAGCTCTGATACCATCTGTAATGTACCTGCACTTAATAAAAATGGCAGGTACCTGTGTATAGTGCAAACCCCTGGATCGAATCATTTGCACACACAGTTTACGATGAATATCACAACCTTGTATCAATATTACACGAATAAACCAGACTTAGTAAAATAAATAGTTCGATACATCTTTGCATAGCATAAAGCTAGCTCAAACAGTAAAGCAGCGGAAATAAACTTCAATGAGCCTCCATCTTCATGACACGCCACAGGCGATAACATGTTGGTGCAGACTCGAACCCAAAACGAAATCCTTACTCTTCGTCAGAAACTTCTGCAATAAATAATAATTTGCAACAGAGTGGGTCAGATTCCATATAAAATGGAGTCCGGCAAGTGACACTATGGTGGACACTTTGGAATAACTCTATAGCCTATATGCATATTTGGCTGGTGGAGTTTAAGGCTAATTTGCATAAAGCCAATTTTTCCTACTCTTTTGAAAACATTTTATTGATTTCAAGACAAGTATGGCATGAAAACCATAATCTCATCTTCCCTTGTTCACCCATAAACTTTTAACTTAGAAATTGGAATGTTGGGAGCCTCCGTTGAATCCTTGATCAGCTGCTCAAAATTGTCCGAAACCGAGGACACGGCTAAGTACTTAGTTTTAACTCTGCAGAGGTTGTGCACTTTCACCATTAGACCCAACAAACCCAAACTATCCTCAAGCACACCATTTGTGCTAAGGAAAAGGAGAGAGTTGAGACGAGACTTTTCAGAAGCATTTTCCCGCCCATGCAGACTTGACGCGCTCCAAGCTAACCATCTACCACCACCTGTCAAGTCGGCCGAGTCCACGCAGCTTACTCCATCTAGCCAGAGCCCATTGACTAATGGTTGCACGAGAAGCAATCTTCACTTAGAGAAAACATTGGTCCCTTTATTACCCTGGGTGGCCATCCACAAGTGACTATTCCTTAGAGGTCACCCCTAAGGAATAACACTCAACACAAACCAATCAACACCAAAATCCACCCAGGTGTTACATTAACTTAGTAAAATTTACTTTTCCATAAAGCAACTTGTGCATAGCTTCAATAATTCTACCAAGTCATTATATAGGTTCCTAGACTCAAGGGGTGGAGAGTTCTATGGTTTTTGCATAGCAACTACTAAGTCCCACACATGCATATAGAAAATACTCTAGGTAATGCATAGAAAATACTTAGGAAATTTATGGGGTGTGCCACTTGCCTTGGCAACAAGCAGAACAGCAACAACAACTGCAGTCCTCGTTCCTCTCCGAAGATTCTATCACAACAAACAGTACAACATAAACAAACAAGTTTTTTTAAAAACACTAAGGAAGATATGCCAAGTATGATGAGCAAAATATTTCTAAGGACTAGATGCATGCCATGGGATGAAATATGTAAGTTAATGTGAGGCAAGTTTTGGGGTCACAACATTTTTCTAAGGATTTAGGAGTTTCCAATAATTTTCTAAGGACAACACTTAGAGAAAAATTAGTACCTCTTACCAAATAAACTCTCATTTAATTCCTAAGTAATTTTAGGTGGTAAAGGTTCTATAATACAATATAAACCTTTATATTTCGAAAACATGAAGAAAACAATCTTTATATTTAATTTTATTTTTTATGTTATATGTAAAAGCTTTTAATCACAATATTTACACAAAAGCTCATAAAATATTCTAATAAAATTATTGGAAACATTTCTGCAGTAGTACTTGGCCTTACAAATTCATAGCAAAATAGTTTGATGCAAAATAAATTTTATATTTGTAGTTATGCTTTATTTACCATTAATGCCACTTCTGTTTTTAAATAAAATTTATTCGATAAAATACAAATGTAATGATGCCAAAAGTTTGTATACTTCATAAGCTTTCCAAAACAATTTTTGTTATAATTTTTGGATAAGGGAGTGAAAATTAGTGATAGAAACAATTTGCAGGGACTGATCGGTGATAAACAGCAAGGAAATCTTCGCGCAGAGGCCCTCGATGACGTGGCGGCTTCTGGTTGGTGCGTACCCCTTCGCGAAGTGATTTAATCGGGAGCGTTGGTGGAAGATCTAACGGTTCAACCAACGCGGGGCGGCGCCTCCGCCGGAACTCCACCGGAGAAGAACAAATTGCGGCGGCGGGCATGACCGGAAAAACGTTCTACGCGATACAGAGGGAATTTGGACAGGGGAAGCATACCCGGAGGAAGACGAGGTCGTGGCGATCCTGGTGGCGAGATCAAAGACCCTGGCGTATCTTCCTTGGCTCCCAGTTGCTCGCCGGAGTTAGGGCTTGCGGCGGCCGTCGTCGGTCGTCGATCGTTCTCTCGTTCTGGCACGAAATCGAACGCGGGAGCATGTCAAAAAGATGCGCGAGACCAAAGCCGGGAGGTTTGGAGGGATAGGAGGGCTCGGGGTCGCGTGAGCTTACCGGACGCGGGGAGTTTTGCCGGCGGCAAGTCGACGGAGTTCGAGCTCGATCTCGGGCACGTGGAGGCGGGTTTAGCTAGGGTTCGGGCGCGGAGAAACGGGGGCGGGGTTGGGATATATATAGGGGCGGGGAAGAGATAGAAATTCTTTCGAAAACGTCACGGGATCGAACTCCGGATCGGTGGAGGATTCTAACCGAAGTTCGTTCGGAGGTTGACGATGATACGATCTGTCAGAGGTGGGACCCGGGGGTCAGTGGGAGGAGAGGTGGGCTGGGCCGTGCCGTGCGGTGGAAAGGAGGAGGGTGGACTGGGCCGTGCGCGCGCGGGAGGGAAGAAAACGGGCCGAAGCAGGCCGGCTCGGTGAAGTCTCCTTTTTTTTGTTCTTTTTTTTTCTGGAATTTCATAAACTTTGATTCATAACTCCAAATGGATTCAAATTAATTTGTAAAAATTTGTAGAACTAAACTTTACCAAGCTAAATATTTTGAACGCATTTTGTAACATTTTTATAAATCATAGTTTTTGATTCATTCAATATTTAGCACAATGATGCAAATGAAAAATGCAATTATATGATGCATGCTATGGATGCATAAATGAAAGTTTTAAATTTTTTTGGAAATTTGGGATGTTACAGACTAACCCCCTTAAGATGAATCTCGCCCTCGAGATTCGGATTGGCTAGCAAATAGGTGAGGATGTTCTTCCTTGAGATCATCTTGTCTTTCCCAAGTCGCCTCTTCTTCTGAATGGTGATTCCATTGTACTTTGCAAAACTTGATGGTCTTAGTTCTAGTAACTCTCTCTGCTGTCTCCAAAATTTTTATGGGTTTTTCCTCATAGGTGAGATCGCTTTCAAGCTGAACTTCTTCTAGTGGCACTGTATCCCTCAGCGGAGTTTCTGCCATCCCCGGGTGACACTTTTTCAGCTGACTAACGTGAAAAACATTGTGAACTGCGGAAAGTGCTTCTGGTAGTTCCAACTCATATGCCACTTCTCCTTTACGTGACAAAACTTTATAGGGTCCAATAAATCTTGGTGACAGTTTTCCCTTGATTCCAAACCTCTTCACTCCACGCAGGGGTGAGACTCTAAGATAGGCTCTATCTTCAATATCGAAGGTGACTTCTCTTCGTTTGGAATCGGCATAACTTTTCTGTCGGGATTGAGCTGTCTTCAGTCTGTCTTTAATCAACCTGACCTTTTCTTCAGCTTCTTCAATTATATCCGGACCAAACAGACTCCTCTCCCCTACTCCACTCCACAAAAGTGGGGTAGTACACTTTCTTCCATACAATGCTTCAAATGGTGCCATTTCTATGCTGACTTGATAACTATTATTATAGGAGAACTCAGCATAGGGAAGATTGTCATCCCAACTAGACTTATAGTCTAAGGCACATGCTCTCAACATGTCCTCCAAAATTTGATTTACTCTTTCAGTCTGCCCATCCGTTTGTGGGTGAAAAGCTGTGCTGAACTCGAGCCTAGTTCCCAGGACTTCATGCAGCTGCTTCCAGAAATGAGAAGTGAATTGAGTGCCCCTATCTGACACAATCTTCTTAGGGACTCCATGCAAACATACTATTCTCTTCATGTAAATATCTGCTAGCTTGGCACTGGTGTAAGTCGTCTTTACCGGCACGAAATGAGCTACCTTGGTCAAACGATCAACAATAACCCATATGGAATCATAACCAGACTTGGTTCTAGGTAGACCTGTGATGAAGTCCATCCCAATCTGATCCCATTTCCAGTCGGGTACTGGTAGAGGTTGAAGTAAACCTGCTGGCTTCTGATGTTCAGCCTTCACACGGCTACACACATCACATTTAGCAATATACTCTGCGATATCCCTTTTCAAATAGTTCCACCAGAACCTTTCCCTCACATCCATATACATCTTAGTATTACCCGGGTGTATGGAGTAGGGTGAGTCATGAGCCTCCTGGAGTATCAACTTTCTGAGATCAGCATCTTCTGGAACGCAAATTCGTTCCTTGAACCACACTGTGCCTCTTTCATCCAATCGAAAACCTTTGGCTTTGCCTTCACTTAAGTTTTTCCTGATTTCTTCCATCGTTTTGTCTTTCTTCTGACCTTCTTTGATTTTGTCCATCAAAAGAGGTTGCACTTCAAGAGAGGCCACAAAACCTTCCGGTACTATCTCTAGTCTCAGATCCTTGAGTCCTTTGCATAGGTCTTCTGGCAATTCCCCTGCCGTAAGTCCGTTAACATAAGTTTTACGGCTCAGAGCATCTGCTACCACATTAGCCTTTCCTGGATGATACTGTAAACTTAAGTCGTAGTCCTTAATCAATTCCAGCCATCTCCTTTGACGCATGTTCATTTCCTTCTGCGTGAAAAAGTATTTAAGGCTTTTGTGATCTGTGAAAACTTCACAACGTTTTCCCCAAAGATATGGTCTCCAAGTCTTCAGTGCATGTACTACAGCTGCTAATTCTAAGTCATGTGTGGGGTAGTTCATTTCATGCTTCTTAAGTTGCCTTGAGGCATATGACACCACTTTGCCTTCTTGCATCAACACACCTCCGAGTCCCCGATGCGAGGCATCGTAGTAAACTTGGAAATCCTTCTCTAGATCAGGCAAACGTAAAACAGGTGCTGATACTAAGCGTTTCTTCAACTCTTGAAAACTAGTTTCACACTCTTCAGTCCACACAAACTTCTTATCCTTTTGTAGCAATTCTGTTAAGGCCTTAGCAATCTTGGAGAAATTTTCAATGAATCTCCTATAATATCCTGCTAGTCCCAGAAAACTACGAATTTCTCCCACATTCTTGGGTGACTCCCAGTTGGTGACCGCTGAAACCTTTTCTGGGTCTACTGCTATTCCATCCTTAGATACGATGTGTCCTAAGAATCCCACTTGATCCAACCAAAACTCACATTTGCTGAACTTGCCATATAACTTGTGCTCTCTAAGCCTTTGCAAAATTTGATGTAGATGTTCCTTATGTTCATCATGGCTTTTGGAGTAGATTAAGATGTCATCGATGAATACAACGACAAACTTATCTAAGAAATCCATGAACACTTTATTCATCATATTCATGAAGTATGCTGGCGCATTGGTTAAGCCAAAGGGCAAAACTGTGTACTCGTAAAGACCGTAACGGGTGGTGAAAGCAGTTTTTGGTATGTCCAACTCCCTAACCTTCATCTGGAAGTATCCAGATCTGAGATCAATTTTTGAGAACACACATGCTCCCTTCAGTTGGTCGAAGAGGTCATTGATTCTAGGAAGTGGGTATTTATTCTTGATGGTTACTTCGTTCAAGGCTCTATAGTCTGTGACTAGCCTCTGAGTACTATCTTTCTTCTGAACAAACAAGATTGGTGCTCCCCAAGGTGAAGAACTTGGGCGGATGAATCCTTTCTCCAACTGTTCTTCTAACTGTTTCTTGAGTTCCTTCAGTTCATCTGTTGCCATTGGGTATGGCCTCTTAGCTATGGGCCCTGTACCCGGTTTAAGCTCAATAAGAAACTCAACATCTCTATCGGGTGGCATTTCCGGTAGTTCTTCAGGAAACACATCTGGGTAATCTCTTACTATGAGTACATCACCAAGGCTAACCCCCTTAAGAGAATTAAGCCTAACTTTCTTCATTTCAAACTTCGACTTGAATCTGATCTTCTTGTTTCCTGGAGTGGTGAGGGTGATTGCTCTGTTTGCACAGTCTATGATTCCTTCAAATTGAGTCATCCAATCCATCCCTAGAATGACATCCAGACCTTGGGTTTCCAGGATGATTAAGTTCGCTGGAAACTCATGCTTTCCAATCTCAAGGCTAAGTTGTCTACACCCAGATGATACTAACATTTCTCCTCCCGGGGAACTGACTCTAATAGGACACCCCAAATTTTTGGTTGCTAGCCCATGTTTGTTAACAAATGATCTTGATATGAATGAATGAGATGCTCCAGTATCAAATAAAACTAATGCTGGAAAAGAATTGATTAGGAACGTACCAATCACAGCATCAGGTTCATCAAGGACTTCTTCAACATTAATGTGGTTCACATGTCCCTTGTTGAAAGGGTTGGGCTTGGTAGGAGTGTCCACTCTCTTCTCAGGACATTCATTAGCATAATGTCCCTTGTTGTTGCACTTGTAGCATAGCACTTGACTGAGATCCTTCTTTTCAAAATTTGGGCGTGGCTGACCGTTGTTTTGATTATTTCCAGCATTTCCATTCCCTTTGTGCCCTCCATTGGATCCTCCATTGTTTCCCTTGAATCCTCCATTATGATTGTGTCCATGTTTGTGGAAGTTACCCCCAGTGTGGTTTCCATGTTTGAAACCTTGGTTCCCCTCATGAAAGTGTTTCTTGAATGAAGGTTCGGAGGAATGCTTGTTCATCTTCCTTTTTCTGTTTACAGCTTTCTTTATGCTATCCTCAAGGGTGATAGCTTGATCAAGGAGTATCTGATAGTTTGGGGCATAAGCAACAGTCAGAGGTATCTTCAGCTCGTCACTAAGTCCTTTGAGAAATTTTGCCTTCCTCTTTGCATCTGTGTCAATGTCCTCAGGAGCATATCGTGACAAGGAATGAAAGTCATCCATATACTCCTTAAGGCTTCTGTTTCCCTGACGCAGATTGCGAAACTCTTCCTGCTTCAGATTCATAATGCCCGTGGAAATATGAGCATTACGGAAGCCATCTTTGAAGTCCTCCCAGGTTAAGGTATGCAGTGGGTGGGTAACCTGATACGTCTCCCACCATTGTGCAGCAGGTCCTTCTAACAGATGTGCGGTGAACCTCACCTTCTCAGCATCATTACATTCAGATGTCACCAGATCCTTTTGCACCGAACGCAGCCAGTCATCAGCCACCAGTGGCTCAGTTGAACTTGAAAACTTATTTGGCCTAAGTCTAAGGAACCTGGCAAGTCTATCCACTGGAGGAGGGGGTGGTGGTGGATTGTTGTTGTTATTGTTGTTGTTGGTTGCTGCAATGAATTGAGTCATCATGGTCATTAGTTGGGCTTGGGCGGCCATCAACTGCTGCATAGCATCATTGTTGTTGTTGTTTTCGGGAGCTCGACGGGAAGGCATCTGTTGTTTAAGCATAGATGAGTAAAGATAGAAAGATCTAAGGGAAATAATTCTACCCATGCAAACACAACAATCAAGCAACAAATGGCAAACAATTCAAACTTTTACTACTCTTGGTCCAATAACAAGAAGCAAAACGAGATAGTTCTCTTACTACACAATTGGTAAATCCTAAGCAAAAAAAAAATCGAAATTCTAAAAGCGTGTAAAGGAAAATGGTAGTCTCTCTAACTATCCTAGCCTTCAATCATGAAAACTTCTTCATCCACTTCTTCTTCAACGTCTTCAATCTCATAGCCTTCTCGGGTTAGCATGTTTCTGAGGTCTGTCACTTCCTTTTCCAACTCTAGGTTCTGATCTTGGAGGTACTTCTTCTCAGAACGAAGACGCTTGATCAAGTCGCTATCAGCTTCGAGCTCAACCTCATTGGTGGAAAGTTCTACCTTCAACTCCCTTATTTGCTTATTTCTTTGCTTGACCCTCTTTTCTTGACTCATAAATTTCTTCTCTTGTAGCTGGAATTTCTCCTCTAGTTCCTTGGCCTTCTCTTCGTGTTCCTTCATCTTTTCTTCATTCTCTTTGACTTGGGCGCACATCTCATCATTTTTGTAGAGCTCTTCAAAGGAATCAAAATAGAGTTCATAGACTAAGAGTTCTAAGCCTTGGAGGTAATCGCTCACGAACTCATCCTTGCCCATGTCCTCGGTGCCATAGCAGCAAGGGTATCCATCTTCATTACGTCTTCCAAAAGGGAGGGAGTAGTGTCCTTCCAGTTCCTTGAAGTAGCGTCCACAAAGGCGACCTATTGTGTATTGCATGACGACGTCTATTCCTCTCTCTATGGAGACTCCCATTATTCTTGTGTCAATGGGCGCTTCGCCTTCACGTCCTTGTTGACAAATGTTGATTCCCCAAAGGTCTTCTCTCTTGAACTTCTTTAGTATGCATCCCTTGATCCTGGGTGTTGGTAGCTTCAGATGCTTGAGTATGTCGAACAAGATGCTGCTAAAACGAGACACCGGGTAGTCTTCCTCGCAGGTGTACTCGAATCTCTTCATCCTTAAGGTATGAAGGAAAGATATGAGATAAAAAAAATAAGGGAACAGAAAAGTACCAGAAGGAAAGCAAGAATATTTTATATAGGTTTTATACTTGGTAAAATTAAGTTTTTGGCCAACCTAATTCTAACCAAACCTAGGGTTCGATCCTACAGGCAACACAAAGCTCTGATACCATCTGTAATGTACCTGCACTTAATAAAAATGGCAGGTACCTGTGTATAGTGCAAACCCCTGGATCGAATCATTTGCACACACAGTTTACGATGAATATCACAACCTTGTATCAATATTACACGAATAAACCAGACTTAGTAAAATAAATAGTTCGATACATCTTTGCATAGCATAAAGCTAGCTCAAACAGTAAAGCAGCGGAAATAAACTTCAATGAGCCTCCATCTTCATGACACGCCACAGGCGATAACATGTTGGTGCAGACTCGAACCCAAAACGAAATCCTTACTCTTCGTCAGAAACTTCTGCAACAAATAATAATTTGCAACAGAGTGGGTCAGATTCCATATAAAATGGAGTCTGGCAAGTGACACTATGGTGGACACTTTGGAATAACTCTATAGCCTATATGCATATTTGGCTGGTGGAGTTTAAGGCTAATTTGCATAAAGCCAATTTTTCCTACTCTTTTGAAAACATTTTGTTGATTTCAAGACAAGTATGGCATGAAAACCATAATCTCATCTTCCCTTGTTCACCCATCAACTTTTAACTTAGAAATTGGAATGTTGGGAGGCTCCGTTGAATCCTTGATCAGCTGCTCAAAATTGTCCGAAACCGAGGACACGGCTAAGTACTTAGTTTTAACTCTGCAGAGGTTGTGCACTTTCACCATTAGACCCAACAAACCCAAACTATCCTCAAGCACACCATTTGTGCTAAGGAAAAGGAGAGAGTTGAGACGAGACTTTTCAGAAGCATTTTCCCGCCCATGCAGACTTGACGCGCTCCAAGCTAACCATCTACCACCACCTGTCAAGTCGGCCGAGTCCACGCAGCTTACTCCATCTAGCCAGAGCCCATTGACTAATGGTTGCACGAGAAGCAATCTTCACTTAGAGAAAACATTGGTCCCTTTATTACCCTGGGTGGCCATCCACAAGTGACTATTCCTTAGAGGTCACCCCTAAGGAATAACACTCAACACAAACCAATCAACACCAAAATCCACCCAGGTGTTACATTAACTTAGTAAAATTTACTTTTCCATAAAGCAACTTGTGCATAGCTTCAATAATTCTACCAAGTCATTATATAGGTTCCTAGACTCAAGGGGTGGAGAGTTCTATGGTTTTTGCATAGCAACTACTAAGTCCCACACATGCATATAGAAAATACTCTAGGTAATGCATAGAAAATACTTAGGAAATTTATGGGGTGTGCCACTTGCCTTGGCAACAAGCAGAACAGCAACAACAACTGCAGTCCTCGTTCCTCTCCGAAGATTCTATCACAACAAACAGTACAACATAAACAAACAAGTTTTTTAAAAAACACTAAGGAAGATGAGCAAAATATTTCTAAGGACTAGATGCATGCCATGCGATGAAATATGTAAGTTAATGTGAGGCAAGTTTTGGGGTCACAACATTTTACTAAGGATTTAGGAGTTTCCAATAATTTTCTAAGGACAACACTTAGAGAAAAATTAGTACCTCTTACCAAATAAACTCTCATTTAATTTCTAAGTAATTTTAGGTGGTAAAGGTTCTATAATACAATATAAACCTTTATATTTCGAAAACATGAAGAAAACAATCTTTATATTTAATTTTATTTTTTATGTTATATCTAAAAGCTTTTAATCACAATATTTACACAAAAGCTCATAAAATATTCTAACAAAATTATTGGAAACATTTCTGCAGTAGTACTTGGCCTTACAAATTCATAGCAAAATAGTTTGATGCAAAATTAATTTTATATTTGTAGTTATGCTTTATTTACCATTAATGCCACTTCTGTTTTTAAATAAAATTTATTCGATAAAATACAAATGTAATGATGCCAAAAGTTTCTATACTTCATAAGCTTTCCAAAACAATTTTTGTTATAATTTTTGGATAAGGGAGTGAAAATTAGTGATAGAAACAATTTGCAGGGACTGATCGGTGATAAACAGCAAGGAAATCTTCGCGCAGAGGCCCTCGATGACGTGGCGGCTTCTGGTTGGTGCGTACCCCTTCGCGAAGTGATTTAATCGGGAGCGTTGGTGGAAGATCTAACGGTTCAACCAACGCGGGGCGGCGCCTCCGCCGGAACTCCACCGGAGAAGAACAAATTGCGGCGGCGGGCATGACCGGAAAAACGTTCTACGCGATACAGAGGGAATTTGGACAGGGGAAGCATACCCGGAGGAAGACGAGGTCGTGGCGATCCTGGTGGCGAGATCGAAGACCCTGGCGTATCTTCCTTGGCTCCCAGTTGCTCGCTGGAGTTAGGGCTTGCGGCGGCCGTCGTCGGTCGTCGATCGTTCTTTCGTTCTGGCACGAAATCGAACGCGGGAGCATGTCAAAAAGATGCGCGAGACCAAAGCCGGGAGGTTTGGAGGGATAGGAGGGCTCGGGGTCACGTGAGCTTACCGGACGCGGGGAGTTTTGCCGGCGGCAAGTCGACGGAGTTCGAGCTCGATCTCGGGCACGTGGAGGCGGGTTTAGCTAGGGTTCGGGCGCGGAGAAACGGGGGCGGGGTTGGGATATATATAGGGGCGGGGAAGAGATAGAAATTCTTTCGAAAACGTCACGGGATCGAACTCCGGATCGGTGGAGGATTCTAACCGAAGTTCGTTCGGAGGTTGACGATGATACGATCTGTCAGAGGTGGGACCCGGGGGTCAGTGGGAGGAGAGGTGGGATGGGCCGTGCCGTGCGGTGGAAAGGAGGAGGGTGGACTGGGCCGTGCGCGCGCGGGAGGGAAGAAAACGGGCCGAAGCAGGCCGGCTCGGTGAAGTCTCCTTTTTTTTTCTGGAATTTCATAAACTTTGATTCATAACTCCAAATGGATTCAAATTAATTTGTAAAAAAATTTAGAACTAAACTTTACCAAGCTAAATATTTTGAACGCATTTTGTAACATTTTTATAAATCATAGTTTTTGATTCATTCAATATTTAGCACAATGATGCAAATGAAAAATGCAATTATATGATGCATGCTATGGATGCATAAATGAAAGTTTTAAAAAAATGGATTCTTTTTTTTTGCATAGAGATTCCTAGCGCATCTGTCTACTACCCTATCTGGCCTTTATACGATCGCTAGCTGTTACCTTGCTCTATACGATCGCTAGGTTTCCTAATTTAAAAACATGTTGTCACGTATTTAGCTCCTGGGTCTACAATTTTTTTAAGTTGACCAGTCGTTTGCTTTACATAATTAAATACGTGATAACATTTTTTTTTCATGAACGTGACAACAAACACATTTTGATAGTTAAAAGGTTACGTTGTTAACGTTATTTTATTAAATCTTAGCCGTACATATTAGATCTAACCATCGAAATTAATTAAGATGATGTGGATTAACGTGGTATCTCTATTTTAAACCTTCATATTGTGCTTTTAGTATATAATAGATAGATGATGAAAGCGAATATTAGTTTGGAGGGAGGGAATAAAAGTGGACTTGCATGAATCATGATCCTCATTTCTAGTATGGGGTACGAAAAGTAGGAGGCGAGTTGTACTTGTACAGAGGGAGGATCGGGACTAATTATTACTACCTACTAGGTAACCTGGTGCGGCGACACGCCGCATCTGTGTGGCTGTTAATTATATTTATTTTGTATAAGTATAATTAGTAAGCCCAATTATCATTTTGAGAGAACATTAGAGGGGAGATCATGGAGTTATTCTGTTGTTAACTATACTATGAGGCTTAACGTTCATACTTCACACGGAGGAACATTCAAAGAAATTATGTATGTGATCAAATTTGAACATGCAATATCTCAGCGAACAAAATACATATAACTAATAGCAACAATGAGGAGATACAATTCTACTTATAATAAAATTAAACATAATAACATATATTCCCGGTATGGCTATTAACATTCCCAATATGGCTATTAACATGATACAGTTACGAAAGCATAATTAGTAATATCAAATTTATCATATCAGGAAAATGCACATAGCGCTCAATGGAAGCTAAGCAAGTCTTTTGTGCCTTTTCTATAGAATTATATCAATTACATGCAATGGCAAAAACTATCTAACATTGACAAATGACTTGCGTAATTACCTCATACTGAACAACATAAGAAATTAAAGATATCGCACTCTTCATTATCTCCTTCCTTTCCTAATACGCAAGGGGGGAATAGATAGTTAGCCATAAGTGTATCTTGAATGAAAACCATCATACATTCGTTGCCCTTGTTGCACTTTTTGGTGCATGGTTCTCTCTTTTAAGTATATTCCTACAAAATAGGGTAAGGAGATGAAAGCGCACACTACAATGGTGAAATCCAGAGAAAAAAATAATTGAGCATAATAGTACACAATCATCAACTCCCTAGTCCTCTTCTTGGTGCATGGCCATCTCTTTTTGAACTGTATACATAATTAAAAAAAAGATGTTGAAAGTAAAATAGTGAACACTAAACCAGACTATCCAAATAATAAGACCAAAAAGAAAAACCAAAGTAAATTTTCCTTTGAGACATCACCTGATGATGTGTCCTTTTTTTGTCCTTAATTGGAAATTCCCAAGTTGCTACAAATTAAAAAAGGGTAACTATTAGGTATCCATTCCTTGCACAATAATTCATTAAGTTCAAAAGAAAGAATGTTTTTAATTTATCCTAGAGTAGATGCAGCACATATTATATATGTATAAGAGGGAATTGTTGAAACAATTTACAGGAGATATAAAAAATTATCCAGCCACTGGTATGCATAAAAGCAGGTTAACATACATAAACATTTTTTTGAGGAATCTAAGAAGACATATCATGGTATTCACTATACAAACAGATTGTTGAGAGTCTACACTAATCAATTTCATGAGCTGCCGAGCAAAAGGAAAATACTTTGGTGACAGAAGCTTGTGCCCTTTGTTTAGACATAAAGCATATATCAGTTGTGAAGCTTTGTTCAAAGCACAATCTAAGAAATTGAAAGAAGATATAAACAATAATCACAAATTTTAGAGGTGTAAGAAGTAAAAAGATGAGCAAAATAGATGTTGAGTTGACCACTAAATCTTCAAGATTAGGACTAAGAGCATTTACTGCGTACTCTAATTTTAGAAGCAATTATCATGCTAGCACTTCTGAGTCAATCTTTCATCATATATATATCACAATTACTACTATTGTAACCACTGCAAAGTGAACTGAATGACTGAATCCTACTAAGTTCAGCTTACTGTCATTTATTTCTCATATCCCTGTAATATACTGATGAAAATCAAAAAAAAATGTCAGAACACCCAGCTGAGCATATAAGCATGCATATATATGGATCCACTATTGTAAGTTACTAATGAAAGAAATTAAGCAAAAGTTATTTAAACGACTTGTCCATGAGCATACATAATTCAGTAGCACCAACTGAATCGCCCATTTGTTCATTGACTTTCTTGACTGTATACACACTACTGCTAATATGGTACAAATTTTATATTAGTTGCCTCTGGCCTAATATCTGTCAAAATTAATGAAACATAAGCAATGCCATCCTAAAATCATTCCAAGGGGTATAAAATCCATTAACACGAGCAACCTACATCACATATATGTATATCTCAGAGCATTAGCGAAGCATACCTGCAGTACAACCTTGGTGGGCATCCCAATGTATGTTTACTTTGAAAATGGTGTAGACAAAATAAGATGACCCAATGTATCCACCTAACCTGTGCAACAGCTTGCAATATCAATTCATCTTGCTCTCCAACGAAGTGCACATAAGAAATCAACAATTGCAGGTCTAAGCAAAAGTAAGATAAATGAGTATTGTTCTGCTTGAACACCTTAAATTTAGAGACATATTAAAATGAAGGAATTTCTCTCATCGCCACCGAACAAAAATAATTCCTCCCACTGCCCTGAAATTTAACAATTGGTCCAAATGAGTCCTTTTATCTCTATTGCATACGTTATTTGAAACAATGTCAACTATATCCAATTAAATAATCACACAATAAGGCAACACAATCCGGAGAAGGCAAGAAACTTTAGTCTTTATTTCTCATTATCAGAAAAAACATTGCAGTTATTATCAGAAAGAGAAGTGAATAATTTTGGGGATTCAATAAAAGTTCAGAAACTTCTATTCATGTGCATCAAGAACAGTTGCAGAGTATTTGCAGTTATTATCAAGAGCTGAGCACGGACTAAAATATAATCCAGGGGGAGAAGCTGGTCCTCACATTTCTGGAGAGGCAACTGGAAGGAGAGCTTGATGAGCAGGTGCGGCACCAGGGACAACAAAGACACTATGGTCATGGAGGGGATGGACGCGGCCGCTAGCCACCATCGTCACCACTGCAATAAGGCAGCAATCAAGGAGAACTAAGCATTGAAGTGCAGTACGGGCGACTAAACAGAAGCGGCACCACTGGAAACAGGTCTCCGGAGATGGCTCGGCGACAATGGACCGCGGCGGCCGACGGCGACCTACACGGGGAGCTCGAATCAGAGCTAGCGGGAGAGGGAGAAGCGAGGTCACCGGGGGCACGAATCCGTCGAGGGTGAGGACGGAAGAGGTCGACCGGAGCGAATCCCGGCGAGACTGGACGCGCACGGATGCAGAGTGCCCGGGAGCGGCGGCGGCGATGTATTTGGGTCGCCGGTGGCGCGTAGACACTCCACGTCAGCGGGCGTCTGGCCGGCCGGCGCTACCGTGGCAGCGCAGAGCTCGTGCGGTGCGAGCGCAGGGGTTTGGAGGCGGGGATCCGTCAGAGGAGGCGCGGGCGAGCCGAACGGGCGGCGCGGCCGACCATTTGGTCGCCGGAACCGCCCGCGGCGAGCCATTTTCCGGCGGTGGAGACGGAGGCCAGCGGTGAAGAATCACGGCGATTCTAGCCGACCCGGGACCCGTCCTCCGGCGAGGACGTGGACGATGCCGCGGCGGAGCTCTTCCTGTGCACGGATTTGAGCGTGGAAGCGCGTGGAGAAGGCGGTGCGCGGCGGCGGCGACTCCCGGGCCGCACGAGAGAGAAGGGGCGCGGGGGGATTGTGCGTGTAAATTTTGCAGAAAAGCATCTGAGGTTTCTTGAATTTGCGAAGAGGTCGTCCACTGTTCTGGAACATGGATTGCGGGTTACGGATTGATTTTTTCAGTGACTTTTATGTAAAAAGACACGGTGACCGGTGGAAACCGGAGACGATCGGCCGGCTACCGGGAGACGTGGCACGATTTGATTGGCTTAGAGCCCCGTGCTACAGTAACTCGCATTTGGGGAGTGATTATGTGCGCATCCTGGCCGTCGGAGGCGTCGATCGGACGGCCGGCGGCATTCGGGTGACGTGGATAGCAGATTGGGACGCAAAAACGACGACCTTTCATATATAGAGTACATATATAGAGTATGCGTAGCTAGTAGCAGACTAGTCGTTGCTTGCGTCTAGTTTCCTTGACTCTTCCTTTTTTTTATCTTCTTATTATAATTTAGGACGTTGCTTGTACCACAATGGAACAGAAAGAACATGGAACCATATTTAGCTGTCTTGTACACAGTCATCTCATACAGTACAAGTAGTTAGTTAAATTTTTATTAGAGGATATACAATTCATCTGGACCGCCCAAAATAATATTCCAGAACAGTTTTTTTGAAAAAAAATCATCTGACAGCAGTGGACAAAGATTGCATCCTTTAATTGGTCCGCTCCTAATCGCCAAGAACCACACACCATTTGAGGTGGTCTTGTACGATCTCCTCACGCAGGTCCGACCTCCTCCATCCGCCGCGATCATGCGACGTTGACCTCTTCCCGCAACACTCCACTGCGACGCCCATATCCGCTCCCACGCGTCATGCTCGATCTGATGTGCCTCTGCTGCGTCCCGATCGGATCATACACCCCTTCCTCCCCAGCGCGTGTGACGCACTGCATTCTCTTCCCTTTTACTCGATCCACAACGGTCGATTTTGTTTTTCTTCAGATCGTTTTGGGCATGAGGAACATAAACACACAATTTCGTTAAACCACGCAAGCTTAGCATGTCGAACGCAAATAATTAATAAACCAGCACGTGGCCTGCCATCTCTCCTATAACGTCCCTTGCCTACTGGTCGACTCCTTGTTTCTCTAGAAATCAGGCCGAATGCCCAACATTAAATTAATGACGTCAGACCTTTACTTTGTCTTTTTTTTGTTAAAAAATACCTTTCAGTTTGAAAAAATATATATACCTTTAGCTTGTTAAAAAATATATAGTTTATCCACGGCTCCAGTAATTCTTTCCCCATGATATGTCCTCGGATACGTAACGGACGATAAAATAACTTTCAGGTTATAACACTAATCTGAGTATTAGCCGCCACATACTGAAAACACAAAAGTGGGGCCTTGTCCAAAACCGAAAACCTTCGACCAACGCCAGACACCTCCGTAGACCAACATCTTCCACCAAACTTCCCTTGTCAACCCATCCACTCTTGAGTGCTTGAAGGGTTGACGGGTGCCGACTAGGTGGCTAGACTCGGCCTGCTCCATGAAAGGCATTGTCCCTGACACACCGACGATTGCGTGCATTGAGCCTAGAGCAACGCCACGCACCAGAACAACACCATACCGAACCGACGTGCTCCACCAATCCGAGTCTCTAAAAGTGTTTGCCATCATACACCCTCAACTTTCTGTTCTGAAACCCAACCTTCTACTTGATACAAACCTCTAAGCATACACCATATGACTCTTTACTCGTAGAGTGCAACTTTCTACCCAGATACTACTGCAACCCACAACTCTCTACACATAATAACTATTCATTCACATAATATCGTAATTTTACCCAGAACACTAGAACCTTGTAACTGCTACTACCTCCGGTTGGAAATGATTGTCGTGTAAAACAAACTAAGCTAGTACAAATCCCTATACACCTCACGAGAGCCTTTATCGATCGGAGGGAGTATATCACAACTTTCCGGACAAAAAGGAACTTTAATGGAGTGCTGGATCTCACCGTCATAAGCATCTGAGGGTAGCCAGTAGATGAGCGTGGACGGAGCTACTATTGGCAGAAATTTTTATACATATAGGCATATGTATGCAAACTACCATTGTACAGGTTGTTTTTCGGGCCAGAATGCAAACAATGATCAGCCCAACAAGCTTTCGAACAGGTCCGTCTGCTCAGTGAGAGAAACTAAACCCAAATTGGACGAGATACCAGAGGGCAAGTAGAACAATGAACTTGGTGATTCACACTTCTGGCCGGGCCTCATGGCTACAAAGAAGTTTTTTTTTCCACATGACTCTTTCTCAATTAGGGATGGATCGGAAATTCAATTCTGGGAGGATATTTGACTTGGCCAATGTACCCTCAAAGAACAATATCTGGCTCTAAATTCTATTGTTAGAAACAAAAGTGACACGATCGCGAAGGTGTTGGAGTCTTCTCCCCCAAATGTTTCGTTCAAAAAAAGTTTACTTAGAACACGACAAGCATCTTAGAATGATTTGCTCATCCGGTTGGATTCAATTCATTTGTCAGAAGGTCCAGATAAGTTTCACTGGAATCTCATGAAGAACGGCAAATTCTCGGTCGATTCTATGTACAGAGCGTTCATTCTACCCGAAATTCCAGTTGATAGTTCTAATAATAACAAACTTTGGAAGATGAAGATACTACTAAATACTAAAGTGTTTGCATGGTATTTACGCCGAGGAGTAATTCTCACCAAAGATAACCTTGTCAAACGCAATTGGCACGGAAGTAAAAAGTGTGTATTTTGTCAACACGACGAGACTATTACACACTTATTTTTCCTGTGCGAGTTCGCTAGATCTATATGGTCAGCCATCCAGATAGGTTCTACCTTACATCCCCTAGTTCCGTTGCTAACATTTTTGGCAACTGGTTAAATGAAGTGGATCCTAGGTTCAAACTATTCAGTAGGGTGAGAGCGATTGCTATTATTTGGTCGTTATGGCTATGTAGAAATGACAAGGTTTTTAATGATTGCTTCTCTTGTGCAGCTTATCTGCCGGTGCACAACGACGCTACGAGCATGGTCATCCCTGTATCGTGTGGAGCACCGAGACTTATTTTTATAGGTGGTGTCGAGACTGGAGGCTGCGGCCAAGGAGTTATTTTCCCGGCATGGGTGCCAACATAGACTCTGGATAGACCTATCAGTTTTGTAGGCGGATCTACAATTTCTCCTTTTGATATGTAATTCGCTTTTTATCTTTTACCTACAGACTTGCGTAATGGTGAACTGGTGGTTGTCTGCATCTTACCTATGCAGAGACCGGGTGTAATGCTTAAACCTTTTAAGTAATAAAAGCCCTTTATCTAAATAAAAAAGGGCAGCGTCAAGGTCCAACGGTGGACGGGTGGCGACGATGGCGGGTATGGGCACAGAGAGCGCGGATGCGGCCGTTGTGCTCGTCGGTGCCGGAGACGATGAGGGGGGGGCAGACCACAGCATATGATGTCGATCCCGTCCTCAATCCCTAAGCAGGTTAGCCATTGCCCAAGCCTAAAATTTATTTTTATTTTTTAAATCCCAAGTCGGTAGTTTTGTTTAGTGATTGCCGGCTGATTTTCATTGTGCAAGTAATATTTAACATATGGTATTATGTTGAAATTTAGGTGGTAGTGCAGTCCCAAATCGAGAGGAAGTATGTGGATACGAAAACTCTCTAGAGCAGAGTTGGAAAGAAACCGAATTTATCTAATCAGGTTCAAGAATAAGAAGAGTGGCACGTTCCTTCTAGTCAGAATCAACAGGAAGTTCCTTCCGGTCAGAATCAACACCAGTTCCTTCTGTTCATTTTGAGATAATGTTGCTACAATGGCTAATTTATATTTTTACACCCAAAGTTAAATTTCTGGATCCGTCCTTGGTACGGGGGAGAGGCATAGTCCCCCGGGGGATGCCAAAGTTTTGCGATGTTAACATCACCAACAATACCTCACTTGATGGATGGTCTCTATCTAAAGAGCTGCGATACGCTCACCTTCCTTAGCTCCCTCAATGTCAGCCATGTCGGCATCAGGGGTACATTAATTGGACGGTTTTTTCATTGCATCCTCGTTCCCAAACATGTTCAAGATTTCCCTGGCTGCCAACTGGCTGAGTGGAGGATGTGAACCTTCTTTCCGGCTTGATCAGTTTCATAGACGAAAATGCTTTATTAGCATGTCGACGACGTTCTTTGTCGGGATGGTGAATATTCAGAGAGGAAGCATGGTTGGTGCAAGCAAAATAAAATGATTATCTTTTATACTAAATTTCAATACTTCTTTAGAACTTAGTTTTACCAGTATATTATCTTAAGAAGTAGAATCTTATATTATTATTTCTCTTATTATTATTAGTTTACCTGCCGAGTAGCCGACGGGCAGCATATAGCCCTGCGCGAGCACCGTGTATATGAGCAGTGTCTCGAATATGCACGTCCGGACATTGATGTACTCCCGCCTCCGCATGGACATCACCGGCAGACCGGCTCCAGAGAAAGAATCGATTTATTTTTTACCGGAAGGGAAACTGGACCAGGCTTAAGAAGAAATATAACTTCAGGGGGCGCTCTGTAAATTTGCAGCGGTCAAAACGCTACATAGGCTGGTCAGCTTCCTCAGCTATTAGATAAAAGGTAAATAATTTTGGTAGTTTCAGGTAGTTCAAGTAGTTTTAATTTAGTAGTTTCAGGTAGCTCTAATTTTATCACTGTTCGATTAGAGCGGATGGACGGTTGTTAAAAATACCAAGTATTATAAAACTTGTATAATAAATAACAATCATAAATTATGCATTATCTGTATAATTATATAATATATTCATATTTATGGTATAATTCTATAAAGTGCAAGATCTACATAAATATCAAAATATTGGTGCGTAGGTAAACGTACTTATAGAAACAGCTAGAGTATAAATTGAATCATTGGACGGATTCTTTGATGTTTACCATACTAAAAAAATGAATTCTCACCTAAAGTAGGGGTGACAACCCCTTGTTTCCTATCACGAACAACAACCTAAAAGCAGTCGTACAGGTATATGGATGCCTTCATGTGACATGAGCGCCAAACAACCTTAAACATTTTACAATCTACTGAATAATATAATGTACTCCTACCATGATCTTTTATAATCTGTTCGTTAAGTAAGTACTCATAAATCAAAATTTTCTATAATGATAAACCATAACCTTGCCGCTCGTATAATACCAATTTTTATTATAAACCACATACTCTACACGTACAAATCACTTACAACCTAGAAATTTCTATCAAATAAAAACAATTTTTTGTCGTAGGTCTCTGTATACTGAAGAACCATAAAGTTTCTATTCATAGATCCACACTTTTAACTCATAACCCACAACTTTCTTTTTGGAGCCTTCTACCCGTGTATGACATACCTTTCACTTAAGATCTCAAACTTTCTACATAGATATCACAAATTATGGAACTATCTACTCATGACCAAAACCTTCTATTCAAGGAAACGTACCTGTATTATACTTACTTTTACTCGAAGATCAAAAACTTCCTAGTTACAAATATCAACTTTCTAATCAGAATCACAAGTTTCAACTCATTACTTACAATATTATTCTATGGAAACTTAACTTTCCACTCGTAGAGTACCGGCGTTTCATTTGCAAACCACAAACTTTCTCTTGATATCAAACCTTCTACTAAAAAAGCACATATGTTGTACCTAAGATTCGTAACTCTATAATCATACAACCCAACTTTCTATTCTGAAACACAACCTTCTACTTGAATAGAAGGTAGTGGCCCCTGTTGCAGATTTCCAAACAGAGAAATCGAGAAGATCACCTCGAGCTGGGGCAGCGACGAGGGCACGACCCCAGTGATCTGGTTGTTGTCGACGGAGAGCAAAAGCAGAGACGTGAACCCCGTGAAGTCCGGAAGTGGTCCGATGAACTTGTTGTGGCTGAGTTGAAGCTGCACAACTAAGAATGTGAGGCAGAAGATTCCTCTAGCAATCGCCTTGGCAACATCCCTATGCATGTAATAGTTGAACTCGGATAGTTACCCTGCTGCAGATTTCCAGATAGATAATAACTAGCCAATAGATGTCTTGACATCTTTGGCATGAGTGTCAAACAACCTTAAGCACACATTTCTAGAGATCTATGTTTGTTAGGGGGGCACTACCCCCCCCCCCCCCCCCACACACACACACACACACATTGGCAGAGTTCACATCAAACCGAAATATTGATAGACAGGATTGACATTCCAAGGTGTGCTAGACGTAGAAGAGTGTGAGTAGAGTTACCACTAGGATGACGAACAAACCAATTGTGCTAGGCACAGAGAGAGGTCGGAGCCGTCGGAGATCTTTAGGTGTGGGTTGCCTTCAATTCATACATCCACATCATCATGGAACTTCGGCATCGTGTCGACCAAGTTATTGGTGGCATCAAGAACGTGTAGGGATGGCATCTACTCCATAAGAGAGGGAATTTCTTCAAGTGACCTCAGTGAGCCAAATGTCAAGTCCATAGTTCCACTGAGGCCCATGCGGGACATGTTGATCAAGCTGACTCGGCGGCGGTCGTGACACGACGCAGACAATCCACCCAACACACGAATCATTCCTCATCCAGATTGCAGGAAACCACTATGGGCATCCAAATGCCCCAGCTATCAGCAGGCGATACTCAACCTCCGGTTCACACGGTCCATGGTCAAGTTAGCGAGTACGTGTGTGGGATGAGCACAAACTGGAGGAATTTGATCTACGAGCTTTGCTTTTTGTAACCATCAATGATTGGCCTGGTCTAGGCAACATTTCAGGACAGTCAAACAAGGGATACAATGCATGCACGCACTGTTTAGCTGAGACTGATAGTATACATTTAGGTAACAAGAATGTGTACCTGGGTCATCGTCGGTTTCTTGTACCCAAGCATCCGTTAAGGAAGAAAGGCAAGCATTAAAATTGTGAGGCAGATCATCGGCCGAGGCCTACCCGCCCTTCTAGTTCTGCTATACATGATATGGTCAAGGATTTAAATGTAATCTTTGGAAAGGGTCCTGGCGGACTCACTGTTCCGAATGACGCAAACAACCACGTACCCATGTGGAAGAAGAAATATATATTTTGGGAGCTGCCATATTGGATAATGCTAGAGATTCACTCTGCAATCGACGTGATGCACGTGACAAAGAACATTTGTTGCAATTTGCTAAACTTCTTGGGCGTGTATGGGAAGTCAAAAGATGGGAAGTCAAAAAAAGGGAAGTCAAAAAAAGGTACACCGAAAGGAAGGCAGACCCATCAACGTATGAGCGAAGATATGCATCGAGACGATACTCATTCAGAGAATCAGCCAGGTCCTGCAAGCTACGCTCTTACTAAAGAAGAGAAGAAAATATTCTTTGAGTGCCTTCGCGGTATGAAGGTTCCATCTGGCTTCTCATCAAATATAAAAGGAATAATAAACATGGCAGAGCAAAAATTTCAGAATCTAAAGTCTCATGACTGTCACGTGATTATGACACAATTACTTCCGGTTGTATTGAGAGGGCTTCTACCGGAAAATGTTCGAGAACCCATTGTGAAGCTATGTGCATTTCTCAATGCAATTTCTCAGAAGGTCATCAATCCACTAACTTTAAAAAATTTAGAGAAGGATGTGGTCCAATGTCTTGTCAGCTTCGAGTTGGTATTCCCACCAACCTTCTTCAATATTATGACACACCTTGTAGTCCACCTAGTCGAAAAGATTTCTGTTCTCGGTCCTGTATTTTTACACAACATGTTCCCCTTTGAGAGGTTCATGGGAGTCTTAAAAAATATGTGCATAACCGGGCTAGGCCAGAAGGAAGCATCGTCAAGGGTTATGGAACAGAGGAGGTCATTGAGTTTTGTGTAGATTTTATTCCTGATCTGAAGCCGATCGGTGTTCCTGAATCACGTCATGAGGGGAGACTGCATGGAAAAGGCACCCTAGGAAAGAAAGCAACAATATGTCAAGACGGGGATTCTTTCACTCAAGCACACGACACCGTTCTACATAATTCCAGTTTGGTGGGTCCGTATGTCGAGGAACACAAGAATGTTTTACGCTCCAAATACCCGGAGAAATCTGAAGATTGTATTGATGGAGAACACATGAAGACTTTCAGCAGTTGGTTAAAAAGACGTCTCATTAATGACACCAATGTTGAAGAACAGCTATACTTGTTGTCCACATCACCAGCTTCAACTATATTGACTTTTCAAGGGTACGAGATAAATGGAAATATATTTTACACAGCCAAACAAGATAAAAAGAGCACCAACCAAAACAGTGGAGTACGCTTTGATGCAACAAACTGCAACGGGACAAAAGACACATATTATGGTTACATAGAGGAGATATGGGAACTTGACTATGGACCTACTTTTAAGGTCCCTTTGTTCAAGTGCAAATGGTTCAACCTACGAGGCGGGGTAGAGGTAGACCCACGATACGGAATGACTACAGTGGATCTCAACAATCTTTCGTACGAGAACGAACCATTCGTCCTAGGCAGTGAAGTTGCTCAGGTTTTCTATGTGAAAGACATGTCTACCCTACCGAAAAAAAGAAAAGATAAGCAAGCGAGTACATCATACGATGAGCCAAAGCGCCACATAGTTCTTTCAGGGAAAAGAGTCATTGTGGGAGTGGAGGACAAGACAGACATGTCAGAAGATTACGATAAGTTTCATGACATTCCGCCCTTCAAAGTCAACACTGATCCAAGTATCAAGTTAAATGAAGAAGATTGTCCGTGGTTACGGCGCAATCAGAAGAACAAGTAAACACTAGAGAGGGATATTATTGTTGATGTGTAATATCCGAATGTTTTGTATCAGAAGAACAAGTGAACTGAAGTATTTTGTAGATGCATGGAACAAAACACACGATTTCACCTGCATACAGCCCAACGGTGGCTCGTGAGTGCCTGCATATGAAATGCACCGTTGGGGCGTATGCAGGGAATCCGAATGCTTTGTATTCTGTCGATGAAGTAGAATGAGGAGACAATGAATGTCGATGAAATGTGTTAGATATGAAATTGTAATATATGATCCGTATATATATTATGGTGTGTTGGATATGCAAATTGAGATGATTGTAAATGTGTACGAAAAAAGATGATTTTGTGTTAGATATGCACAATTCTAAAATATGATCCATATATATAGTTTTGTGTTAGGTATGCAAGATGAGCACACACTGTTTTCTTCGCTGCCACCTTGTTGTGATATATGATCCATACTTGTTGCAATTATTGTACTTGTATATGTTTTTCAGATGAATAAATGTAAACTTGATTATAATGCCCGAGCTATGGATTGCAGGTAGAGCTATGGAGCACTTGCGAGACGAGCAGATAGAAGAAGCACAATTTCAACGAGACGAGGAGATGGAAGACCAAATGGAACAACTTATTTTTAACGATGCCCGAGCTGGAGGAGATGTAGATGATTATGATTTCGAACAATTTTTGAACGACTTTGGTGATGGAATGGAGTCACGAGATGTGGTGATAACAAACTCCGGCGGAGAGGTGTATATGTGTTTATAATAAATATGGCGATATGTTGTTGTTAACTACATGCATTAATTGATTTGTGTTGTATTTATTAACGACTCATTTTTCTTTTAGCCATCCGGATCAAGCAAATCTGCGAAAAAACAGCCACCAGGTGCTCCTCGAGGCAAGGCAAAAAGAATGACGAGCGAGGATCCAAAGTTACCGATTGAGGAAATTGCTGATTCCGGCGAACCGCTCGAACCAAAACAGAACCGCAGCAAATTTATAAGTCAAGCTGGAGTTATTGTTAGGGACATGATCCCAATCAGCATACGCGAATGGAATAAGCCGGCGGTCGCAGATGTGGACGACCCATGTTATGTCCACCAAGTTCTTAAGGATTTGGTCTATAACACGTTGTTGTCACATTTCACCCTCCCGCCAGATCTCTCTAAAGTGAAGAAGGACAACCTCAAGAAGTGGACTCTTATTAAGATGGCGGAACAATTCCGGAACTGGAGGAAAAAGTTATGGAATCAATATGTAGAAACAAAAGAAGTGCCAGATTTCAGTGGAGCACAAGGGAAGAAGTTAGAATCTGAATGGACGGCGTTTAAGGCGTATAGGGAATCACCTATGGTTGTGGCCCGATCGACGATAAATAAATTGAATGCTGGGCTGAAGGAACACCACCATACATTGGGGACAGGTGGCTACAAGAGCGCCATTCCTAAGTGGTTAGCCTATGAAGAAAAACTGCTTCAATCGGGGGTCCGTCCACAGACACTTGACTAGCCCGAGAGGTCGAAATTCTGGTTGTTCGCGCATGGGGCAATGTTGGACCCTAAAACCGGAGAGATTGTTGGAAGAGGAAAATGGAAGGTTCTCGTTAATCGTATAAAAAAGAAGCTTGAAGAAGCAATTAATGATGTTCACAATGGTGTGTTCAAACCCGATAGAGAGGATGACGAGCTGACACGGGCCCTGGGGAATCCTGAACATGTTGGACGAGCTCGAGGCTTTCCTGGCGGTGCTACGTTTAAGACTGCGTGGCCGGAATCCGCTCATACTTATAGAAGCCGTAGCAGAGGTAAGAAGAAGGAGGCCGACCGGATATTACAATTGGAACGTAAAATGAAGGAGCAACGGGCGGAAATAAAAGCATTGAAGGAGCAAAGAACGGAACCTCAGGAGCGGCACCAATTAGAACATGAAGCACATGCCGCCCCATCTCAGCGTAGAAGCAGCGTTGGTTCCACGCGTCAGGTCGACGTTGGTGCCTACCCAGTGGATGACATCACAGAGCCTACAGGTTGTGAGCTACATATAGCAATGAGAAACGTAACTTTGAAGGTGGCGGTGGGGCAAGCTTTAGTAACTGAACCTGGAGAACTCTACCATTGTGGTCAAATTCCAGATGGCTACGCTTGTGTCGGGGTGGACGAAATTATGCCGGGATTTGAAACCTTCGAACTTGAGTTACCTGGAGGTGACGAGGAGAAAACGTTGGCAGACGTCAAGCATGCCTTCGCCCTATGGCCCAAGAAATACATCGTCCTTTCAGAACAAGCAAAGTCCACTCCTCGTTCTAGGAGTCCAGCTCACCAGCCAAGTCCACTCTTCCTCGAGAGGGATCAAAGACGGAGTCCATCTCCACCCCATCAGCAAAGCCCACACCTCCCCGATAGGGACCCCAGCTCGAGTCCATCTCCAGCTCAACAGCAAAGCCAACCGCCCCCCGAGAGGGTTCCTAGCGCGAGGCCATCGCAGTCTGTGCCAGTCCGCCAGAATGTTAAGTCGCTCTCGAGTAGGCGCCAGTCTGGTTCTCCTGTTAGGAAGAAACCTAGAAAGCAGAAAACACCGCCACCTTGGGAGAGAACCATCGAGGAAAACGATATCGCATGCAAAGAACATACGGATGCCTAGCTTGCTGGCGTGAAACAGAAAGCGTTAGCGAAACAATTGCCTCCTGCAAAATTTACTGCCGGAATTCCTCAGGAAAAAATTGACCGTTGCAAGTTGCCCAACTCGGAGAACAAGACGCACAGTCCCCCCCCCCCCCCCCCCCCCCCCCCGCTCAAGGTGCTTGATGACAGAGTTCTCAAAAACATCAATGTGCGGGAGCTGGTATATTCGGGAGATGATATCCCCTTCGCGGATGTTCTTCGTACTTATGTTCACGGGGAGAATTTTGTTGACGGGGACTTACCCACAAGAATGTGTCAATTTCAAGCCTGGTACAAGGATACCGTAAAGGAGACGAATAAAGACGCTCTCATGATGGCAGTTAAGGAAGAGCATTATTTCCAAGAATACTCCGTTGTCCTTTACTTTGCCGAAATCTTTCAGTTATACAATCTCCGGGCCCTCGACAAAGGCATCATGAGTTCCTATTGTCTGTAAGTCATCTATTCCTGTAATTTAATGTTTTAATTAGCTCTACTCGTTCATTGTCTGTGATAATCCTCTCTATAATATTTTGTGTGCTTTATTACGTGGAATGAAGATGCTCGAATGCAAGAAGAAGAAAATCAACCACATTGGGTTCATTGACCCCTCTATAATGCATGAAGATAACATAATTGATCCAATACTTAACAAGGATACACCGGGGAATTTCAAGCGACAAGCTTACAAAAAATATATATTATGGCCTTACAACTTCAAGTGAGTGTTACTGCTTATTACACATTCTATTTTTCTCAACCGATGTTAAGTTTAATTGATTAGTTATGCATGACTATTTATAAACGTGCGCAGCTACCACTACATTCTTATCGTTATTGACTTGTGGAAAGGAGAAATTGTTGTCCTTGACTCGTTAAGAAGATGCCCTAAACAATACAAGACCTGTTTTGATTTGGTGGCAAGGTACTTTCTTTTCTTATCGCCTCTTTCGTTCATTTCCTAATATCAAGGAATTTATGACTCATTCATTCATTTTCTTGTCATGCAGTGTTTGGAAAATGTTCCTCACGGAACATCCGAACAGTGGATGGCCAGAGATACTGCGCTGGCGTACTAACGATGTAAGTAGTACTATAACTAGGCTCATGCACCATTATCATACTTTATTATTATTTGATTAAATTTTATTCTTCTATAGACTTGCCTTAAACAGCCAATAGGGACTGATCTATGTGGATTCTTCGTTTGCGAGTACATGCACACTGTGGTCAACGAGAGTTTGAAGAGCAAAAAAAGTATCGACGTACGTAAAGCTCTAGTCACACTGTGATGAGTTTTATTCATTTCATATCTCATGTATTCATTGTGATATCTTTTTTTTACAGTTGGCAAGAAAGCGCAACGAGTTACCAATAAAGACCCGCTTCAGGGCACTTGCAGAGGAGTTGACGGGATTTTACCTCGCCCATGTCATACCGGAGTCCGGAGAGTACAACTATGTTACCCCTGGTGGTGCGAACATGTAATATATAATGATCTCCATGTAACAAAACACTTCTAAGTATCTGGAACCGGGAGACGAGATCTTCATGTACCACGCATACTCAAATGTGTATGTGTTATCAACACATGATCTTCATGTAATTGTATATATGCATGATGCAACTTCATCTAGGTTCGTATAATAATTTATACGTGTTTTTCGCCCATCGAAGCCGTAGCATCCGAAACCCCTACCCCCGACGCATCGACATGGTACCATCTGAAACCCCCTACCATCACACATCGACTATAGTATCGACGTGGTACCATCCGAAACCCCCTACCATCACGCATCGACGTGGTACCATCCGAAACCCCTACCCAGAAAACTGGTGGAAATAAAAAAAAGTAAACCCTGAAATGAAAAAAAGCAAAACCCTGAAATGTAAAAAAAATTAAAAACCCTAGTCCCGGTTCGTAACACGAACCGGGACTAAAGGGTTCGCCCCCGCACGCCCTGCCGCGGCCACGTGCGCTGCGCTCATTGTGGGGGGGCTCCGGTCCCGGTTCGTATTGAACCGAGGCCAAAGGGTCAGGGGGCTCTAGTCCCGGCCTGACAGTCCCGGTTACTACACCGGGACTAGAGGCTGTCTGGAACCGGGACTAGTGCCCCTTTTTCCACTAGTGAATGGTAAATTCTCAGTTGATTCTATGTATAGAGCACTTATCCTACCCGAAGTCCCAGTCAATACTAAGGATAGTAATAAGATTTGGAAAATGAAAATACCGCTTAAAACTAAAGTGTTTACGTGGTATCTTCGTCAGGGTGTCATCCTTACTGAAGACAACCTTGCAAAGCGTATTTGGCACGGAACTAAAAAATGTGTTTTCCGTCATCATGACGAGACCAGTACACACTTGTTCTTCCAGTGCGAATTCGTGAGGTCTATATGGTCAGCCATCCAGATAGTTTCTACCTTACATCCACCAAATACAGTTGCTAACATTTTTGGCAATTGGCTAAATGGTGTGGCTCCTAGGTTTAAACGTTTCTGTAGGATGGGCGCGATTGCCATTATTTGGTCGTTGTGGCTATGTAGACATGACAAGGTTTTTAACAATTCAAATGTTACTGTTTTGCAGGTCATATATCGGTGCATGGCTACCTTACGAGCTTGGTCGGCGCTGCAGCGTGTGGAGCACCAGGACCTTTTTTTGGAGGTGGCATCGAGGCTGGAGACCGTGGCCAGGGAGATTCTCTGCCGGCATGGGATGCAACATAGTCTCCGGATAGACCTACCAGTACCTTAGGCGGATCTACAATTTCTCATTATGATATGTAATTCGCCTATTTATTTATGTTTGGATTGTCTACTCGTGAACTAGTAGCTGTGTGCATCTTAGTTATGCAGAGGCCGGGTGTAATGCTTAAAACTCTTAAGTAATAAAACTCCCTTTATCTAATAACAATCCGAATTCCCGAGCTATGAGCAGAAAGGAATCAACTTCCGGATCACAGGGTCCACGGTCAATTCGAAGAATCTCCTAGTAGCAGCCGTCTTGGCAACGTCAGCCTGCACGTTGACGTGGGGCTGCCTTGCGGGTAGCCCACGATGATGCTACCTGGGCCGCGCCAACGATGGAAAGGCCCGCAGAAGGCCCACTCGGGGTACCTCGTATCCTAGTCCAACTCGGTTAGGTCTTGTGACCTACCGTATCTGTACCAACCACCCGAGACCTGGCTGCCTATAAAGCCAGGAGGGTTGCCCGTCCTAGAGGACACGCTCATAACCACCACGACGAACCCTAGCGAGATCGCAATCTCGCCATTGTAATCGCTACTTGCATCAATAACCAGACAAGCAGGAGTAGGGTGTTATCCTCCGGGAGCCTGAACCTGGGTAAACCTCGCTTGTCAGCCGTCGTGATCACCTTGCACTCATCTCTCTCCCCATCAATCAACCCGGGGTGCACAACCCTGGGACTTGTCGAGTTAGCACCTCGTCAATTGGCGCCGTCTGTGGGAAGTTCAACAAGTGCTAGGATCATGGTCGCACCGGCTCCATCCGCAATGAAGATCGGCGCATCCGCCGTCAGGGAGTCGATCCGATTCGGCTCATTTGAGTATGTCATCCACTCGCCAACACATCGATCGGTGTACGCCGATCTGGACAAAGGTATACACATCACCTTCGGCTCCATATTCTGATGCATAGATAGTCGTGGCATGCTCAGGTCTACGACTACTGCGCTACGTGCGACGGCGTCATCAAAATCACCGACCATCGCGCCCGCTGAAGCCGCCGAGATCGCATCTGCCGCACCCGCGGATATCGCGACCGCCGGACCCGCTAAGATCGCATCTACTACACCCGCGGAGATCGCGACCGCCGAACCCGCGAAGATCGCATTTGTCTCACCCGCAGAGGTCGCGCCAGCTGCACCCGCAATGAGGACATCTACATCGACAATCTCGGCAACGGCCGCGCAAATCGAGTCTGCTACCCCAACCTCGGTCGTGCGGTCGATCAAGTCAAGATCCACCTCCGCCATCGCACCCGCACGGGAGACCAGGGGCCCGCGGCCGACAGCCATGTCCCGCACGCCCTCGCCTTCGTGGAGATCTCAAGTCTACCCCAAGCCAATTGCACTCGCCCCGGCGAGTGTGAGCACATGGACAATCGCAAAGAGACGCGACAGCGGGTGCGCCGCGCGCCACGTTGCGGCAATTTTCGACCCCGAGCAAGAAGCGGGCGACAGAAGCAGCAGTGGCAGCACCAACTCTCCAATTCGAGTCTACCCCAAGCAAGTCTTCATGGCCGGCACAGCACCGCATGACGACGAAGACGAACCCGCATACCCACTGGAGGTGGACATGCCGGACCAGACGAAACTTGTCATCACGCGGGACATGGCGATCCAAGCCATGAAGCATGTGGATGAAGGCACGTTCCCGCCACCCAACGCACCTCGAGAAGATCACCTGGCGGTCCAGTACTTGCTACGCAAGGAAGGCGAACGAATTCACGCCGAAAAAGCCGAACTTCTCAGGCGCAAAAGGGACGCGGATGCATCGAGTGCCAGGCGAGCCGCCCTCTCCTTCACATCCTCCACAGAGGTGAACCAGGGAGCACGGCGAACCAGATCCCGTGTCCCCCACATGGCAGAAGCTGATCGAACAAGGCTCACCCGCAACCTCGACTCGTCCTTCATCACCGAAGATGAAAACGGGATACCCGTCCCAAAGACGGCAAATGCTGCCCTGATCGCAGTCGAGACATACCTCCGGCTCACGCAGCCACCGGAGGGGGACGCGCGCTCCCTTCTCCATAAGCAACAAATTGCCTCCATAAGGGCAATCGAAGAAGCTCTGGCGGCCAAGGGGCCAAGCAACCGAGCGAATGAACCAACGACATCGGGCGTCCCAGCGGCGCAGGGACAGCCAGTCAAGGACCTCCGTGACGTCCTGACACAGAAGACGGTGGACCGCAGCCGCTAGGAGCGTTCGGCTAGCGTGGCACACGCGAATGACAACGCCGACCGCGACTTCGAGCCGTGCGGCGCAGCATGCTTTAGCTTCAACATCCGCGACACCCGCATGCCTAAAGGCTTCAAGTTGACGGCTGGCACACCAAAATACGACGGGAAGCAAGACCCAAAGCTATGGCTCGAGGATTACCTCATCGCTTGCACCTGTCAAGGAGGAACGTCGACTACAGCAATGCAGTACATCCAGTTCATGCTGACAGATTCGGCACGCGGGTGGCTCACAAGCCAACCCAAAGACTCTTTCCGAACATGGGAAGAATTCCAGGATAACTTCATCAAAAGTTTCTCGGGAACATTCGCCAGGCCAACGACCTACATCGAGTTGCAGGCCTGCAAGCAAGCGAAGGATGAGTCGCTCCGCTCTTACATCCAGAGGTGGACGCTCCTCCGCAATACCATGGAACCCGTATCAGAGGATCGAGTGATGGACGCCTTCATGCATGGCGTCACTCGCCGCGACTTCCGGGAGGAATTCGGTAGGCTCCAGCCGAAGACCACAATAGAACTCATGAAGACAGCCAACCAGTGGGCCGAAGGAGAGGACTACGTCCGCGAAACTTCTCCCAAAAAGGAAGGCGAAACAAGCAACTGGCGCGAGGCACGTCAAAAGAAGAAGGCACGTTACGCCCATGATTCAATCGAATTAGTAGCGGTAGGGTACGAAACCCCCCGCGAGGACAAGCGTGACAGCAGCCGACAATACGAACAAAGTCGACAGCCCAGCTCCAGTCAGTACAACCGTGGCAGCAGCAGCATCGACCACAATGACGGAAGTCAGAAGCGCGAGTGGAAACGCCCGTTGACCCCAGCAGAGGAACTGATGCAACCCTGTAAGCATCACTCGTTCCGCAACCCGGCAACAGGAAAGTGGGGTTCAAACCACCTGTTGAAGGATTGCCGCAAAGCAAGAAAGATCTACCATGCCATGCAGCAAATCATCGCCCCGGTGCAGGCCATACAAGCGGCACCACAGCTAGCCATCCAGGCAGCACCCGCAAACAACAATCAAGTGCAGGCGGCAGGAGCGTTCCCCCAGCCGCAGCAGCAGCAACAAGGTCCATCGGCAGCAGCCGACACGTACCCAGCCGCACGGGGACAGCTTAACATGATCCAGAAGGGACCCCCGTCGAACAGGAGGCAGAAAATCATCACACGCCAAGTACTTCAAGCCATCAACAGCCCGCGCACGGTACCAGACTACCTGCGCGGGTCGGAGACACCAATCACATTTTCCAGGGCAGATCACCCAGCGGAGGTAGTCCGACCCGGGCACGCCGCACTCGTGATTGAGGCCTTGATCGGCGACTACAGCCTGAAGAAGGTATTCCTGGACGGAGGCAGCGGCATCAACATCATATTCGCCGATACACTCAGACGAATGAACAGGTCGACAGAGAAGTTGCCGGAATCGGAAACCACCTTCCACGGCATAGTACCAGGGCAAGCAATCACGCCCATGGGAACAATCACACTCGACGTCATCCTCGGTACACCCGAGCACTTCAGGAAGGAGTCGATAGACTTTGAGGTCGTCGACTGGAAGTCACAATACCACGCCATCCTCGGACGCCCAAGCTTTGCCAGGTTCATGGCAGTACCCCATTACGCCTACCTGATGATAAAGTTACCCGGGCCGAAAGGAGTGATCACCGTCCGCGGCGACTTCGGGCTCTCCAACAGCTGCGACCGCGAGTTCGCCAAGATCTCTGAGTTCTTCGGCGTCGAAGAGCACTTCAAGGCCATATCAGCCGACAACGACAAGACCATCTTCCCGGCTCGCAAGAAGCCTGCCAAAGACGCAGCGTTCAACACGAATGACGACACTGTCACCCACCAAGTCCATCCGACTGACAGTGGAAAGACGGTCAAGGTCTCATCGAGTCTGACCCCCGCATAGGAAGGCGCGCTCGTCGAGTTCCTACGTGAGAACTGGAAAATCTTTGCATGGCAACCCTCTGACATGCCAGGGATACCCAGGGAACTCGCCGAGCACTCTCTAAAAGTCCACAAGGACGCAAGACCAGTCAAGCAATCCATGCGACGCTTCTCGGGACCCAAACAAGACGCGATCACCATGGAGGTCGACAGATTACTACACGCCAAGTTCATCCGAGAGATCAAGGACTCGGACTGGGTCGCCAACCCGGTTCTAGTTGAGAAAAAGAATACGAAGAAACTGCGCATGTGCGTTGACTTCACTGCAGTCAACATATGCTGCCCCAAGGACCACTTCCCGCTCCCGCGGATAGACCAGATCATCGACTCGACTGCAGGTTGCGAACGCCTATCCTTTCTGGATGCCTACTCAGGTTACCAGCAGATCAGGCTGAAAGTCGAGGACAAAGAGAAGACAGCCTTCATCACACCCGACGGCGTTTTTTGCTACCAGACGATGCCGTTCGGGTTAAAGAACGCAGGGGCCACGTATCAGCGGACAATGCAAGCATGCCTCAAGGGGCTAATCGGGCAAATCGTCCAAGTCTATGTCGATGACATCGTCGTCACTACCCGAAAGGAGGATACCCTAGTCGACGACCTCCGCAGGGTCTTCGCCGCACTGGACGTATATCAGATCAAGCTCAATCCAGAAAAGTGCGTGTTCGGCGTACCAGCCGGAGAGCTACTAGGGTACCTTGTATCCGCAAGAGGAATCAAAGCAAACCCCGAGAAGGTGCAGAACATACTCACAATGCCAGCACCAACCAAGCTCAGGGAGGTGCAACGATTAGCTGGCCGAGTCGCAGCTCTCAGCCGGTTCATTAGTAAGTTGGGAGAGAAAGCCTTACCTTTCTACCAGCTGATGAAGAAGGCGGACAAGTTCGAGTGGACACAAGAGGCGCAGGACGCGTTCGACCATCTCAAGAAAACACTGACAACTTCTCTAGTCCTCGTGGCACCACTGGAAAATGAGCCGCTATACCTATACGTCTCAGCAACGAACAGGGTGGTAAGCACGGTGCTCGTAGTCGAACGCGAAGAAGAAGGGCACAGTCACCCGGTGCAGAGGCCCGTCTACTACCTCAGCGAAGTACTCACCCTGTCCAAGCAGAACTACCCTCATTACCAGAAGCTGGCATACGGAGTCTTCATGACCTCCAGGAAGGTCGTCCACTACTTCTCCGAGCACCCGATCACGGTGGTAAGCTCCTCTGGACTAGCAGACATTCTCACAAACCAGCGAGCGACAGGACGAGTCGCCAAGTGGGTTGTCGAACTAGGACCATGGGGGCTGAAGTATGCTCACCCGAAGTCCATCAAGGCCCAAGTTCTCCCAGAATTCACCACCGAGTGGATAGAGGCCCAGCTACCAAGTGTCCCCGACCTGTCCAACGCGTGGACAATGTACTTTGATGGCTCGAAGAAATTCAAGTCAGCCGGGGCAGGAGTCGTGCTCATCTCCCCCAAAGGCGACAAGCTCAAGTATGTCCTACAGATGGACTTTCCGACGCCGTCTAACAACGAAGCCGAGTACGAGGCCCTGATCCACGGCATGCGGATGGCCAAGAACTGCGGCGCCACGCACCTCATGATCTACGGCGACTCCTACCTGGTGGTACAGCAAACCATGAAGTCCTGCGACGCCATCGCTGACAACATGATCGCCTACAGAGACCTCTACAACCAGTGGGAAGGCAACTTCGACGGCTGCGAGCTGCGCCACATTGGCCGTGAGAGCAACGAGGAAGCCGACGTCCTAGCTAACATGGGCTCAGACAGGGTGCCAGTCCCACCCGACGTCTTCCTCGAGTGCATCACGCAGAGATCCATCAAGACTCAGAGTACAGCAAGCACTGCAACAACAAAAGGCGATGTCAACCCGCCAAGCCAAGACAAGGTCCCCATGGAAGTCATGCTAGTCGAAGCCACATGGACAGGACCGTACCTGACATACATACTACATCAGAAGCTGCCAGCCGACCCAGTCGAAGCAAAGCGCATCATCAGACGCTCCAAAAGTTTCACCGTCATCAACGGAGAACTCTACAAAAGAAGCATCTCAGGAATCCTGCAAAGGTGCGTAGATCCAGGCGACGGCCAAGCCATCTTACTCGACATCCACGCGGGTATCTGCGGGCATCACGCCAGCAGTCGGGCACTGGTGGCCAAGGCGCTACGAGCCGGGTTCTACTGGCTGACAGCCATGCAGGACGCCGAGGAGCTGGTGAAGAAATGCACAGGGTGCCAGGAATTTGCCAACAAGCCGCACGCCCCAGCGTCGGAACTCAAGACAATCCCATTAGCCTGGCCCTTTGCCCAATGGGGCCTGGACATGGTGGGACCGCTGAAGAAATCCTCACCCGGAGGTCACACTCACCTCCTGGTTGCAGTCGATAAGTTCACAAAGTGGATCGAAGTCGTGCCCATTACAAGTTCGACTGCGTCTACAGCGGTCAACTTCATCAGGTCAATCATCTTCAGATTCGGGGTACCGAACGGGATCATCACCGACAACGGCTCGAACTTCACAGCCGAAGAATTCAAGGATTTTTGCTCAGAGCAGGGGATCAAACTCAACTACGCGTTTGTCTCGCACCCGCAGTCCAACGGACAAGTGGAGAAAGCCAACGGCCTCGTCTGCAGCGGCATCAAGAAACGACTGCGCGTGCCCCTAAGACGCGCAGCGGGCGCATGGGTGGAAGAACTGCCATCAGTCCTCTGGAGCCTGCGAACAACGCCAAATAGATCCACCCAGTACACTCCATTCTTCATGGTGTACGGCGCAGAAGCGGTCCTCCCCTGCGACATCAAGTTCGACGCACCGAGAGTAGTCGCCTACGACGAGTCGAAAGCAGAGGAGGCACTCGAAGATAGCAGAGACACCCTGGATGAAGTGCGCGACATCTCCCTGGCACGGTCAGCCGTGTATCAGCAGGACCTGCGCAATTATCACACTCGGAGGCTGCGACCAAGAGCGTTCGTGGCAGGCGACCTGGTTCTTCGACTCAAGCAAAAGAAGGAGCACAAGCTCGCTTCCCCATGGGAGGGCCCGTACATCGTAACAGAAGCAATAGGCAACGGAGCCTACCGCCTAAAGGACTCAAAGACAGGAGCAGACTGCAGCAACCCGTGGAACGTAGCACAACTCCGCCGGTTCTACGCCTAGTTCAAAACTACCATTGTACAAGAAAAATCAGCGCGGCAGGTTTCAGACGCACTCTTTCCCTTACCAGGGTACCCGAGGGGACTGGAAGGGTTTTAATGAGGCGGCATGTTCGCAAGAATCAATAAAGTGATTTGAAGAAAATATGTCTCCTTTACCTATCACCCAGAGGAAGATGAAAAATCCTAGGCCGCCACTCGAACCACTCGGGGGCTGCGCCACACAGGTTGAAATAAAAGCTTAGGCCTCTACTCGAACCATGTCGGGGGGCTGCCCCCCGGGTAGGGGCAGATCCCGGTATAATCCGGTAAATATCAACAGTACCTGACCTTTGGCGACAGCAAGGGACACCTCTTGGTGTGCTGAAAGGGCAGCTTGACCCTTGGGCACTGGAAGAGAGCAAAGTGCCTCCTGGCAACCGCAAGGGTCAGCTCTGGCAGCTATAAATAGACACCCCCGGCCCTCACAATCGCAGCACAAGCGTGAGCGGGTGGTTCCTCTAAGAACTAGCTTCTTGAAGATGTCTTTGCTGATAGGCTAAGACATCTTCGGGAGGCTAGGCCTAGAGATACTCATCCTGAGACGAGCTCGGACGTCTCCGGGAAGGATCCCGGATCTAGGACTCCGGGGAGACTCTCGGGTGGAGATGTACTCATCTTTACCAAATAGGTATTCCGGATAAGTACTAACCGGAGCGAATCTCTCGGTGTTGATCTTATGCAGAAGAAGATCAGTGGCAAGCAAGGAGGTATCCGGAGTAAGGGCTTCCGGTAGGCCGTCAATGGTCCGTAGCAGGCTTTCCCGTGTATAGCGGGGGGAAGTACCATTCCGCTTGACACGGAAGCATGGTCACCTCCCGCCTGACACGGAAGCATGGTCACCTCCCACCTGACACGGGAGCGCGTCAGCCGGTACGAGCGTGGTACGACAAGACCTGACATGCCTAGCCCGGCAATCCGGAAAAGGCTATCCGGGATGGGCAAAGACATGTCTTGTCTCTGACAAGGGGACAATGATGATGTAGGACGGCGCCTGCCGTCCTTAACGAGATGATGACGAAGGGGCTACACCGGATAGTCCGGCGACTAGGTCGCACTAGCCGGTGACGACATCCCGGCTAGGCCTGTCCGGTGGGGCCAAGCCAAATTAGGGTTTCCGGCCCTCCTGGCCGGACCTCTATAAAAGGCGCCATAACTGCTCCTGGGAGCAGGAGACCAACTTCAGAGCCAAGTCTATAGTCGCATTTACTCTTAGAGCAGTTACTCCTCTTCACCTTGAGTTCATCTAGTTCTTTGTTCTTCATCCTTTGACAGATCTTGTAGCAAGTTGTAGTCTTTATACCACCAATATATAGAGAGGAAAGGCAGGAGTAGGGGTGCTACCTCCTCACGAGGGCCCTGAACCTGGGTATATCGCGTGTGTGCTTCGTGCCTTTGTGCATTTGTTTGTATTTGTTAGATCTTCATTATTACACTTTGTTCTTATTTCCTGTTCTTGGGAGATCTCGGTTTTACCGGGATCCTCCCCGCGTGAGCTCTTCAGCTCGCTATCCCTCCCCGGATCCACCAACGTCCATCGGCCCCACAAATTAGCCATCCTATGGCATCTGCCGTGACACCACCACGACAAACCACTCGGGGGCTGCGCCATACAAGCATGGTCAAAATCCTAGGTCGCCACCCGAACCACTCGGGGGCTGCGCCACACAGGTTGAAATAAAAGCTTAGGCCGCCACCCAACTCACTCGGGGGCTGCGCCATACAAGCACAGTAAAAAAAAATCCTAGGCCACCACCCGACCGACTCGGGGGCTGCGCCATACAGGTCAAGTTCAAAATCCTAGGGCGCCGTCCGCCACACACGGGGGCTGCGCCACACAGGTCACACTTGTAACCCTAGGCTACCACTCGACTTACTCGGGGGCTACGCCAAACAGGCCTTCTCAGAAAAATCCTCAGCCGCCACTCGAACCCACTCGGGGGCTGCGCTGCACAGGTCAAGTTCCAAATCCTAGGTCACCACCCGACGTACTCGGGGGCTACGCCAAACAGGTAATACTTGCAATCCTAGGCCGCCACTCGACCTACTCGGGGGCTGCGCTAGACAGGTCTTCGCCAAAATCCGAGGCCACCACTCGAGCGACTCGGGGGCTGCGCCATACAGGTCAAGTTACAGAAATCCTAAGTCGCCACCTGATATAATCAGTGACTGCGGCATACAGGTCACACTTGAGAAACCTAGGTCGCCAGCTGCGAGGCGCGCTCCTTCACGCCACTCAGCGACGCGGTCCGGCCATCGGGTTTGCGAGGAAAACCGCTGACGACCTTCTCGAAGTCACCTGGAACTTGGTGGCCTAATAGGAGCTGGAATGTGAGCTCGGAGCCGCGTACCGTCTGCGACCGCGTGAAGTCGGCGATGGTGGTCGCGTCCTCAAACGGTGCAGCCAGGGCGTCCCAGTCGCCGGCGGCTGGTCACCCGGGAAGATGCTCTGATGCACCACGGCCAGAGCTCCAGTCGACTTCTGCAACGCGGCTGAAGACTTCTTCAGCGCGTCCGAAGCATAGGCGCATACCCGGTCGAGGAAGCCAACAGCGGTCGCCAGGTCAACCGTGTCACTCGACGCATCTTCTGGAGGAGCTCCACCGCAAGTCTCTGCGCAAAAATTCAAAGTCAGGATAAGAAAAAGAACAAAGACTCAGTAGGCGTCAAGCCGAAACTTACCCCCAAGTACACCGGCGAGCGAAAGGAGACGACCAACTTGAGTTTTCTCCTGAGCGACCCGCGCCAGCTCCCGCTCTCGAGACTCGTGAAGAGCCTTCTCAAGCTCATCAACCCGCCCAGTAGCCTGGTCCAGCGAGGCACGCAATTGGTCCCTCTCCTTCTACAGGCGATCGTAAGACGCGGCTGCGTCGAGCTGTTGGCGATAGAACGACTGAAGCAAAAACAAGATGTCAATAAAGTTGTGGGCGACTATACTAGTCACCCACACCTTCGGGGGCTACTCCCATCGGGAGCGCTGATCGCGCACCCGATGAAAAATCAAGAATGCAAGAAAGAGCAGGAAAGACTTACATGGTCCAGGAGCTCAAGGTCCTCTGCAGTCGAAGAAGGCACGCGGCTAGACGACGCAATGCCGACAGCCTCAGCACGCACCTTCTCCACCACCACCGGCGTCCCCAACCCAGTCGAAGGGGCAGATGTGAGCTCCACATCCCGAAGGGGGGAGCTAACATTGTCAGAACGGTGGCTGCAGCAAAAACAAGAACACCTGTCAAACCAAAACGTCGAAACTACAAAGTACAACTCGAAGGACACATTACAAAGATGCTCACCTGGGGGTGCCGGCGTCGTCGTAGCTCTCCAAGGAAGGCGAAGGCATCCGCGCGAACGAGCGTGGCGCTGCGGAGCTGACTGGAGGAACGTTCAGAGGTTCCTCCCAGCCACCCGAAGACCGCGCACCCGGAGACGTAGCGACGGCCTCCTCCTGAGCAACGTCCACATCCCGGGCAGGTGACGACGCAGTGGCAGACTCGCCGCGACTCGGAAGCTTCCGCTTCTTCCTCGCGGGTTCCTCCACCTCTTCTTCCTCCTCCACCTCGTCGCGGGGAGAATGCGTGGAAGGAATCTCTTCATCCTCGTCATCCTCTTCGACAAACCTCGACTCATCGTCGGGTCCGTTCTCGGGGAGGGGAGGAAAGCTGATGAACAGAGCTCGACCCTGAAGCAAGTAGATACAAGTCGAATCAAAAAGAAGGGTAGACTCAAGTCGAACAAGCACAGAAAGAAGACAAGACAAGACTCACCTCAGGCACGGGGTTCGAGGCCCCGTAAGGAGATATTGGGCACTTGACGTTGCACGTGTCCGCGGCTCGGAGGTTGGTGATGGACCTGACGCTGGCTTCCACCTCCTCGTCATCCAGCGGCATGGCGCTGACGCCTTCAGCGGCCCACATCGGGTGAGGCCGGGCGCTGAGCGGCTGCACCCGAAGACGGAAGAAGGTGGCCATCAAAAAGACGCCACCCGCCTCGCGCCCAAGGATGTTGGTCAAGTCGCGCAGCAGGCCCAGCAGGAGCCGCACGGCCTCCTTCTCCAAGGCGGACAGCGGGTGCGCCCAGGCGCCGGTCTTCCGCAGTCTGCGCCCGCTGTCGAACGCGTCCAGTCCGTCTTGGTTCGACCACTGGACGTAGAACCATCTCCTGCGCCATCCTTGGACGGAGTCGGACTTCTTCATCTGAAAGTACGCGGTGTCACCGCGTACCTGGATTCCGAAGCCGCCCACGGGGAAGGTCAACCCGCTCTTCCCTACGTTCTTGCGAACGAGGAAGAGCGACTTCCACAACGCCCAGTGGGGCGCGACGCCCAAGAAGCACTCGCAGAGCACGATAAAGCCCGCGATGCTCAAGACGCCATTGGGGGTCAGATCGTGGATCTGAACTCCATAGGCAAACAGGAGACCGCGCACGAAATCGTGCATGGGGAACCCGAAGCCGCGCGGAAGGAAGTCCGCGAAGCAAACGCGTTCCCCATCGCGCGGAGTGGGGAAGACTTCCTTGCCAGGGACGCGTACCTGGACCTGGTCGGCAGGTGGCAGCAGACCCTGCGCGCGGAACAGCTCCACGTCGGTCTTCTTCATCGAAGACCTCTGCCAGTCGCCCTCCGGTTTCTTCATCACCCCGGCGTCATCGGCGGCGGCGGAGGAGCCAACGGCGCTCTTCGGCTTGCCCATTGTCAAGGTCGCAAGGTGTGTGGACGGATTGCTCGGAGCTCGGGATGGCGGCGGAAATGGTAGAGCGCAAGAGGAAAGAAGGCAAGAATCGATTGGAGAAGATGACATCCCAAACGCCAAGACACAGCACTTATGCCTCGAAGATCGGCATCTCAACCGTCCATCGAACAATGGCTCCGAGCGGGAACATCCAGCCGTCCACATGTCGCACGGAGAAACCAATCGTCACCGCCAACTTCCTCCACTACGCACGAAAACCGAGGCGTCGTCATCGTGCCGGGCAAATTCCGCGCCCACTTCGGAGACGTGACAACTGTGGACCGTGGTCAGCTCTGACAGCGGGGCCCACCATGTCACGTCCCATCGGGCGTAGAGGTGTGCAACAGATCGTCATCAATGACGTTATCAAGCCAACGGCTCCAAAATCAACTGAAGCAACTAGAAAGAGTTATTCGAGTGGTAAGCTTCACAGCTGAAATCAACAAGGTAGGATCAGCCAATGATCCGAGCACCCAAAGAAACCATTCGAGTGGCAACGCAGTAAGCTCGAGCAGCCGAATCCATCCAACAAGTAAGCCAAAACAGGCTGAGTAGAAGCAAAGCTTCACAAGTAGATGAAGGCAAAGTAATTCGACTGCACAGATTACTCCCATCGGGAGTGGCTGGTTCGACTGAAGAAATTCGAGTTCAAGCTCAAGATCAAGCAATCCAACGGCGCGTCCAGGAGGAAGGAGTCCTTTGTCCGACTCTACGCTTCGACCAAGCACTCGGGGGATACTGACGTGGGGCTGCCTTGCGGGTAGCCCACGATTATGCTACCTGGGCCGCGCCAAGGATGGAAAGGCCCGCAGAAGGCCCACTCGGGGTACCTCGTATCCTAGTCCAACTCGGTTAGGTCTTGTGACCTACCGTATCTGTACCAACCACCCGAGACCTGGCTGCCTATAAAGCCAGGAGGGTTGCCCGTCCTAGAGGACACGCTCATAACCACCACGACGAACCCTAGCGAGATCGCAATCTCGCCATTGTAATCTCTACTTGCATCAATAACCAGACAAGCAGGAGTAGGGTGTTATCCTCCGGGAGCCTGAACCTGGATAAACCTCGCTTGTCAGCCGTCGTGATCACCTTGCACTCATCTCTCTCCCCATCAATCAACCCGGGGTGCACAACCCTGGGACTTGTCAAGTTAGCACCTCGTCACACGTCGCTCATGAACTCGGGTAGTGGCCCCCTGTAGAAGATTTCGAGACATAGAAACTGAGAAGATCACCTCAAGGTGGGGCAGCGATGTGGGCACGACCCTAGTGATATGGTTATGGTCGACGAAGAGCAAAAGCAGATACGTGAACCTGGTGAAGTCCGACAGTGGTCCGGTGAACTTGTTGTGGTTGAGTTGGAGCTGCACAACTGAGGATGTGAAGCCGCTGATGAAATTAATCGTTCCCGAAAGTAAGGTTGTTGATGAGATCCAGTCTCCTGATCATACTCCCTCGAATGTCCGGCACTTCTCCATTGAGCTGGTTAGCGGCCATGGAAATCACATCAAGGTTTGGGAACATAACCCTGCAGTAGTGTTGGTGAAAAGCTCATGCATGGTATTGTCGATTCCGGCGTTGCTGGCATCGAATGAAGTCAGCAGGTTGAGCGAACGGATGTCCTCCGGCAATGTCCATTCAGAGAGTTTCGTGTTGTTGCTGATGTTGAATCTGTGAAGTCCTGCTATCCCGACGAAGAATTGTGTTGGCATGGGTGTGAACAAGTTGCTGTCGAGGCTCAGAGTGTGGAGCTTCGAAAGATGCAGGAGCGGAAGCGTGCCGGTGAAGGCGTTGCCTCCGAGATGATGCAGCCCCGTCAGGCTTGACAGTGAGCCATTCCTGGGGGTGTTAGTGCCAAGTAGGGGCTTGCCTCGAAGGTTGATGGTCGCCACATTGTCTTCGCTGTTGTAGGTGACCCCTGAACAGCTGTCCTCGTAGGGGGTGGACCCAATGGTCTAATCGAGGGCCTGGCCGGCGCCCGTCGCCACCTCAAAGCGCTACAAATAAACAATGTTACCACCATGAAGCGCTGCAAATGATCTGTACGCCCTCTTCTACCACGACACCATGGCTTGGCGGGAGGGAGAGCAGTGCGGTCCGAAGAAGTTTAGCCAGGGTGAGTTAAAGCAATAAATTAATACCAAACTCTTATACTTTCATATAACTATTTTATTATATTTCAATCTTATAAGTATATCTCTCCATATATAGTTTGCAAAGTTAAACTAAATATAAATTGTAAACAATATTATTAGTATTATGTGTATACCTCTTGTACCTTACTTACATTTTAAAATATAATTACCTTGTGTTGAATATCTAAATATTTTATAATCAAAACTATATTGGTTTTTGCAGTATGCACTTTGGCTAAAGACAACTTATACGTGTGCTTTCCCAGTGGAATTAAGACATAATTGTATATAATATTTTGGGAGACACATCTACTAAGTACATATTCTAAGGGATATCTTAATAGATGTTTTGAGTGTATCACTACATCAGAAAAATTATAGAAACTTCTATAGAATAAATGGAACTACTGCCGTCTTCACATTTTTTTTGTCTATGTGTATATAACAAGTAACATTGTGTTAAATAATGATCGCACAACGCGTGATTCTATGTACTTGATGTTGAAATATATACTTAAAACAATCACTAAAAATCTTATGAAATATTTCTAATTCTAAAATTCCTCATTTGTACAGTTTTATGTTTTATGTCAACTTAAATGTGTTTTTTGTTATCTATACACAACTTCTCACATAAGTTTCTCAAATAGAAATATATGTGTAATATTAAATTAAACATTTAGTTATCATAGCTTTAGATCCGTGAAGAATGCCATTTTGTCTGACCTATTGGCCTTTGAGGTGGCCTTGCTGGTGTCACCTCTAGGTGGGAATGAGCGTAAACCACCGCGATAATCATGAGTACCAATCATTCTATCACCAGAATACCAGCCGCAAAACCACACATGTGAGTGTGTTGTGTCAGTTTTCCTACATCATCTTTCGCTAGTCATCACGGTCGTGGTACTGACATGCGCATGCTCTTCATAGTGAACCGTTCGAAGGTCTTAGTTTTCTAAGCAATGAACTAGGTTCGTTTGTGGGTTTTGGCTTTCTTTTCTTTTCTCGAATGTATTATATTGGTTTGGGACCTTACAAATCAGAGGCCCAGAGCGGTCACCCCTTTGCCCCACCCTCTAGGCAGGCCCTAAGGGAGCGGAACGCGAACATGAGGAGCTTCGCCATGGGGCTTGTACAGTGGTTGCTTTCGGTGATGGGAACTAGCTAGGCATTTCTGGCTGCTGCTGTTGCTACGCAGAAGAAAGCCGTGTCGCTGCTGCGGGGAAGAAGAAAAGGAGGGGAGTGGTAGGAGTGGTTAAGAAGAAAGCCATGCCGAATTGTTTTCAAATGCAGAGACCCCGTCAAGAACATTTGCGGTAATTCTTGACCAGTTGATAAATAACTCACATGTGATTTACGTTATGTGCAGGTGAACGTGATAAACGCATCAGCGGCTTAATATTTGCGGTAATTCTTGACCAGTTGATAAACAACTCACATGTGCTTTACTTTACTGGATGTGCATGTGAACGTGACAAACACATCAGCGGCTTAGAAGTTAATTAGACTAGATCATGTAGGCGCGCGTTGCCGCCCGTCCATTAGAAAAATAGATTTATAGGAAGTGAGAGTAGATGGAGATTGATCGCAAAAATGGTACACATCAACTCTGAACATCCCAATTAGTTAAAATAGTGAAGCTCACCAATTCTGTAGAAAAAAATCATGAGGCTTGTATGCACCTTTTTCGCCTTGATGAGAATGAATAACCAGTAGTTGGACGAGATTTGCAAACCGATTAACAAATTTCCTTGATGTATTAACCGAGTACTATAATGTCGAGGTGTGGGGAGAGGCACCGACACACGAGATAGTGGACGGGGAGAGGCGCCGCAACACGAGATCATGTTGGGGGGGAGAGGCGTCGCGCCGCCGCCTCATCGCCTGATCCGTCTCCTCCCAATACGCATTGCATCCCCGATCGGATCATATAGAGGCAGGGGAGAGGCACCGCAGCTGGAACGTGGACATCGCCCCCAAGCCAACGTGCGGTTCGATACGATCACGGCCGTCGATGGGAGGATAGGCCAGGCGGAGATCGGCGGGCGGCGCAGCGCGGTGGATCGAAGGGAGGGGTCGAGGGGAAGGCGCGACGCGGTGGATCGAGAGACTGTTGACTTTCCATACGGTGCGCTCGGCTCGATGGGGAAAGGAATAGGCTTTTTTCGCGACGTGTGTGGGCTTTTGGTTAAACGGGCCGGGATACACCAGAATACACCATTTTGATGCCCAGAGCAGCGTCCCTCAGGGACATTTGGCCCATTTAGACTCCACACAGAAATCGAATGGTCAAGATTGTGAGCTGGGGCGAATCCAACGGTCCAAAAGTGAGGTGGCCTGAGGGGGCTCGAATTTGACTCAGTTATATTATCCGTAATTACTACATACATCACTGGCTCAGCCTCGAGGGTGACAGAAGAGCCATGAAAGAATACAGAAAAAAAACAAATTTATACATTCACCGTTGGTACCTATACATTCCTATGTGCTTATTTAAGCAACATACACATAAGAATGGACGTGTTCTCCTACCTAGGAGCATGCTCCCATTCCCCAAAAGCGCATTCTAAAATTATTTAAAAAAAACATTATGTGTCGCGTTTCACAAAAAAAGAGGTAATGTTTATGGTACTGCTCTGTTTTTAAATATAAAATATTTTAGCATTTTTCATATTCACATTTACACAAATGTATTTAGACACGTTTTAATTTAATGTTCACTCATTTTTAGTATGCATCTAGAAAACCTATGTGATAACTAGAACATTTAATATTTAAAAGTGGAGGGAGTATGTGTTAAAAGACAACAAAAAAGTCTCATGAAAACACATTTTCCAGCCCTGAAATTTGTTATTTTACATTATATGTTTGTAACTATACATTACTTGTATTGATAATAATACGGATACGAGATGACACAAATACAAAGAACATGAAACAAGGAGAAAACAAGGGATTAAGCTGCTACAAACCGCTATCGCCGCAACTTCCAAGCATCCATGTCTTCCGCCATTGCTGAAGAAGAACACTGACAGTTGGTCCACATCTTGATGTTGAATAAACCCCTTGTCACAAGGCGTTAATGAGCCCCAATAGCCACCACCCAATGTAGATTGGATCTATTCCGATAAGGAACATCGGCTAGAGGAGCCCTCCGAGAGCCTCTTCAACATCGGATCTGAAACCAACGCCACCCCACCCAACAGCAGGCAGCCAAATCTTCCACCATCTTTCGAAGATCCATAACAGTCAGCATCGCCGCAATCCTATACAAGGCACAAAAAATGTTGTTCTATCTTGAAACTTTATGCGTAAGGATAAAATGTCTGATGTACACACATTCTTTTAAAATGAAGTTTCCATAATGGGAGTATCTATTCATATGAGAAAAAATAAACCTTCACACGCCTATTGCAATTTTACTTCAAAAATATTCTCTTTCCAGTGGTGTTCAGCCGGAGAAAAGCCGGTTCAATTTAACAGTTGCACTATGGTATATTGGTTAGAATAGCCCCAAAATACGAACAAATTACTTTGTCCGTATATTAACTAGACACCATTAAATCAAACAACTAACATGATTGAAAGAACGAGCACTAAATAGAACTTTCACTAATTTTAGTGTGCACCTATAAAACATGTGGGACATCTAAAATATATTATATTTAAATACAAAGGGAGTAGTGCTGTATTGGGCATCCTGGTATTATTATTGGCGATTCATCATTGTAGATGACTTTGCTTGATATCGGAGAACATGACGGTCTTAACTCGGCTTGCTTTTTTTCTGTAAGCCAATTTATCTAGCATGATTGTTTTACATTGTTTATACTACATCTGTTTTTAAATATAAGATGTTTTATCTACTGCACATGTCAGAACACCCAGCTGAGCATATAAGCATGCATATATATGGATCCACTATTGTAAGTTACTAATGAAAGAAATTAAGCAAAAATTATTTAAACGACTTGTTCATGAGCATACATAATTCAGTAGCACCAACTGAATCGCCCATTTGTTCATTGACTTTCTTGACTGTATACACACTACTGCTAATATGGTACAAATTTTATATTAGTTGCCTCTGGCCTAATATATGTCAAAATTAATGAAACATAAGCAATGTCATCCTAAAATCATTCCAAGGGGTATAAAATCCATTAACACGAGCAACCTACATCACATATATGTATATCTCAGAGCATTAGCGAAGCATACCTGCAGTACAACCTTGGTGGGCATCCCAATGTATGTTTACTTTGAAAATGGTGTAGACAAAATAAGATGACCCAATGTATCCACCTAACCTGTGCAACAGCTTGCAATACCAATTCATCTTCCTCTCCAACGAAGTGCACATAAGAAATCAACAATTGCAGGTCTGAGCAAAAGTAAGATAAATGAGTATTGTTCTGCTTGAACACCTTAAATTTGGAGACATATTAAAATGAAGGAATTTCTCTCATCGCCACCGAACAAAAAATAATTCCTCCCACTGCCCTGAAATTTAACAATTGGTCCAAATGAGTCCTTTTATCTCTATTGCATACGTTATTTGAAACAATGTCAACTATATCCAATTAAATAATCACACAATAAGGCAACACAATCCGGAGAAGGCAAGAAACTTTAGTCTTTATTTCTCATTATCAGAAAAAACATTGCAGTTATTATCAGAAAGAGAAGTGAATAATTTTGGGGATTCAATAAAAGTTCAGAAACTTCTATTCATGTGCATCAAGAACAGTTGCAGAGTATTTGCAGTTATTATCAAGAGCTGAGCACGAACTAAAATATAATCCAGGGGGAGAAGCTGGTACTCACATTTCTGGAGAGACAACTGGAAGGAGAGCTTGATGAGCAGGTGCGCCACCAGGGACAACAAAGACACTATGGTCATGGAGGGGATGGACGCGGCCGCTAGCCACCATCGTCACAACTGCAATAAGGCAGCAATCAAGGAGAACTAAGCATTGAAGTGCAGTACGGGCGACTAAACAGAAGCGGCACCACTGGAAACAGGTCTCCGGAGATGGCTCGGCGACAATGGACCGCGGCGGCCGACGGCGACCTACACGGGGAGCTCGAATCAGAGCTAGCGGGAGAGGGAGAAGCGAGGTCACCGGGGGCACGAATCCGTCGAGGGTGAGGACGGAAGAGGTCGACCGGAGCGAATCCCGGCGAGACTGGACGCGCACGGATGCAGAGTGCCCGGGAGCGGCGGCGGCGAGGTATTTGGGTCGCCGGTGGCGCGTAGACGCTCCACGTCAGCGGGCGTCTGGCCGGCCGGCGCTACCGCGGCAGCGCAGAGCTCGTGCGGTGCGAGCGCAGGGGTTTGGAGGCGGGGATCCGTCAGAGGAGGCGCGGGCGAGCCGAACGGGCGGCACGGCCGACCATTTGGTCGCCGGAACCGCCCGCGGCGAGCCATTTTCCGGCGGTGGAGGCGGAGGCCAGCGGTGAAGAATCACGGTGATTCTAGCCGACCCGGGACCCGTCCTCCGGCGAGGACGTGGACGATGCCGCGGCGGAGCTCTTCCTGTGCACGGATTTGAGCGTGGAAGCGCGTGGAGAAGGCGGTGCGCGGCGGCGGCGATCCCGGGCCGCACGAGAGAGAAGGGGCGCGGGGGGATTGTGCGTGTAAATTTTGCAGAAAAGCATCTGAGGTTTCTTGAATTTGCGAAGAGGTCGTCCACTGTTCTGGAACATGGATTGCGGGTTACGGACTGATTTTTTCAGTGACTTTTATGTAAAAAGACACGGTGACCGGTGGAAACCGGAGACGATCGGACGGCTACCGGGAGACGTGGCACGATTTGATTGGCTTAGAGCCCCGTGCTACAGTAACTCGCATTTGGGGAGTGATTATGTGCGCATTCTGGCCGTCGGAGGCGTCGATCGGACGGCCGGCGGCATTCGGGTGACGTGGATAGCATATTGGGATGCAAAAACGACGCCCTTTCATATATAGAGTACATATATAGAGTATGCGTAGCTAGTAGCAGACTAGTCGTTGCTTGCGTCTAGTTTCATTGACTCTTCCTTTTTTTATCTTCTTATTATAATTTAGGACGTTGCTTGTACCACAATGGAACAGAAAGAACATGGAACCATATTTAGCTGTCTTGTACACAGTCATCTCATACAGTACAACTAGTTAGTTAAATTTTTATTAGAGGATATACAATTCATCTGGACCGTCCAAAATAATATTCCAGAACAGTTTTTTCGAAAAAAAATCATCTGACAGCAGTGGACAAAGATTGCATCCTTTAATTGGTCCGCTCCTAATCGCCAAGAACCACACATCATTTGAGGTGGTCTTGTACGATCCCCTCACGCAGGTCCGACCTCCTCCATCCGCCGCGATCATGCGACGTTGACCTCTTCCCGCAGCACTCCACTACGACGCCCATATCCACTCCCACGCGTCATGCTCGATCTGTTGTGCCTCTGCTGCGTGCCAATTGGATCATACACCCCTTCCTCCCCAGCGCGTGTGACGCACTGCATTCTCTTCCCTTTTACTCAATCCACAACGGTCGATTTTGTTTTTCTTCAGATCGTTTTGGGCATGAGGAACAGAAACACACAATTTCGTTAAAGCACGCAAGGTTAGCATGTCGAACGCAAATAATTAATAAACCAGCACGTGGCCTGCCATCTCTCCTATTACGTCCCTTGCCTACTGGTCGACTCCTTGTTTCTCTAGAAATCAGGCCAAATGCCCAACATTAAATTAATGACGTCAGACCTTTACTTTGTCTTTTTTTTGTTAAAAAATACCTTTCAGTTTGAAAAAATATATATACCTTTAGCTTGTTAAAAAATATATAGTTTATCCACGGCTCCGGTAATTCTTTCCCCATGATATGTCCTCGGATACGTAACGGACGATAAAATAACTTTCAGGTTATAACACTAATTAATCTGAGTATTAGCCGCCACATACTGAAAACATAAAAGTGGGGCCTTGTCCAAAACCGAAAACCTTCGACCAACGCCAGACACCTCCGTAGACCAACATCTTCCACCAAACTTCCCTTGTCAACCCATCCACTCTTGAGTGCTTGAAGGGTTGACGGGTGCCGACTGGGTGGCTAGACTCGGCCTGCTCCATGAAAGGCATTGTCCCTGACACACCGACGATTGCGTGCATTGAGCCTAGAGCAACGCCACGCACCAGAACAACACCATACCGAACCGACGTGCTCCACCAATCCGAGTCTCTAAAAGTGTTTGCCATCATACACCCTCAACTTTCTGTTCTGAAACCCAACCTTCTACTTGATACAAACTTCTAAGCATACACCATATGACTCTTTACTCGTAGAGTGCAACTTTCTACCCAGATACTACTGCAACCCACAACTCTCTACACATAATAACTATTCATTCACATAATATCGTAATTTTACCCAGAACACTAGAACCTTGTAACTGAGTATATCACAACTTTCCGGACAAAAAGGAACTTTAATGGAGTATCGGATCTCACCGTCATAAGCATCTGAGGGTAGCCAGTAGGGGAGCGTGGACGGAGCTACTATTGGCAGAATTTTTTATACATATAGGCATATGTATGCAAACTACCATTGTACAGGTTGTTTTTCGGGCCAGAATGCAAACAATGATCAGCCCAACAAGCTTTCGAACAGGTCCGTCTGCTCACTGAGAGCAACTAAACCCAAATTGGACGAGATACCAGAGGGCAAGTAGAACAATGAACTTGGTGATTCACACTTCTGGCCGGGCCTCATGGCTACAAAGAAGTTTTTTTTTCCACATGACTCTTTCTCAATTAGGGATGGATCGGAAATTCAATTCTGGGAGGATATTTGACTTGGCCAATGTACCCTCAAAGAACAATATCTGGCTCTAAATTCTATTGTTAGAAACAAAAGTGACACGATCGCGAAGGTGTTGGAGTCTTCTCCCCCAAATGTTTCGTTCAAAAAAAGTTTACTTAGAACACGACAAGCATCTTAGAATGATTTGCTCATCCGATTGGATTCAATTCATTTGTCAGAAGGTTCAGATAAGTTTCACTGGAATCTCATGAAGAACGGCAAATTCTCGGTCGATTCTATGCACAGAGCGTTCATTCTACCCGAAATTCCAGTTGATAGTTCTAATAATAACAAACTTTGGAAGATGAAGATACTACTAAATACTAAAGTGTTTACATGGTATTTACGTCGAGGAGTAATTCTCACCAAAGATAACCTTGTCAAACGCAATTGGCACGAAAGTAAAAAGTGTGTATTTTGCCAACACGACGAGACTATTACACACTTATTTTTCCTGTGCGAGTTCGCTAGATCTATATGGTCAGCCATCCAGATAGGTTCTACCTTACATCCCCTAGTTCCGTTGCTAACATTTTTGGCAACTGGTTAAATGAAGTGGATCCTAGGTTCAAACTATTCAGTAGGGTGAGAGCGATTGCTATTATTTGATCGTTATGGCTATGTAGAAATGACAAGGTTTTTAATGATTGCTTCTCTTGTGCAGGTTATCTGCCGGTGCACAACGACGCTACAAGCATGGTCATCCCTGTATCGTGTGGAGCACCGAGACTTATTTTTATAGGTGGTGTCGAGACTGCAGGCTGCGGCCAAGGAGTTATTTTCCCGGCATGGGTGCCAACATAGACTCTGGATAGACCTATCAGTTTTGTAGGCGGATCTACAATTTCTCCTTTTGATATGTAATTCGCTTTTTATCTTTTACCTACATACTTGCGTAATGGTGAACTGGTGGTTGTCTGCATCTTACCTATGCAGAGACCGGGTGTAATGCTTAAACCTTTTAAGTAATAAAAGCCCTTTATCTAAATAAAAAAGGGCAGCGTCAAGGTCCAACGGTGGACGGGTGGCGACGACGGTGGGTATGGGCACAGAGAGCGCGGATGCGGCCGTTTTGCTCGTCGGTGCCGGAGACGATGAGGAGGGGGGGGGGGGCAGACCACAGCATGTGATGTCGATCCCGTCCTCAATCCCTAAGCAGGTTAGCCATTGCCCAAGCCTAAAATTTATTTTTATTTTTTAAATCCCAAGTCGGTAGTTTTGTTTAGTGATTGCCGGCTGATTTTCATTGTGCAAGTAATATTTAACATATGGTATTCTGTTGAAATTTAGGTGGTACTGCAGTCCCAAATCGAGAGGAAGTATGTGGATACGAAAACTCTCTAGAGCAGAGTTGGAAAGAAACCGAATTTATCTAATCAGGTTCAAGAACAAGCAGAGCAGCACGTTCCTTCTAGTCAGAATCAACAGGAAGTTCCTTCCGGTCAGAATCAACACCAGTTCCTTCTGTTCATTTTGAGATAATGTTGCTACAATGGCTAATTTATATTTTTACACCCAAAGTTAAATTTCTGGATCCGTCCTTGGTACGGGGGAGAGGCATAGTCCCCCGGGGGATGCCAAAGTTTTGCGATGTTAACATCACCAACAATACCTCACTTGATGGATGGTCTCTATCTAAAGAGCTGCGATACGCTCACCTTCCTTAGCTCCCTCAATGTCAGCCATGTCGGCATCAGGGGTACATTAATTGGACGGTTTTTTCATTGCATCCTCGTTCCCAAACATGTTCAAGATTTCCCTGGCTGCCAACTGGCTGAGTGGAGGATGTGAACCTTCTTTCCGGCTTGATCAGTTTCATAGACGAAAATGCTTTACTAGCATGTCGACGACGTTCTTTGTCGGGATGGTGAATATTCAGAGAGGAAGCATGGTTGGTGCAAGAAAAATAAAATGATTATCTTTTATACTAAATTTCAATACTTCTTTAGAACTTAGTTTTACCAGTATATTATCTTAAGAAGAAGAATCTTATATTATTATTTCTCTTATTATTATTAGTTTACCTGCCGAGTAGCCGACGGGCAGCATATAGCCCTGCGCGAGCACCGTGTATATGAGCAGTGTCTCGAATATGCACGTCCTGACATTGATGTACTCCCGCCTCCGCATGGACATCACCGGCAGACCGGCTCCAGAGAAAGAATCGATTTATATTTTACCGGAAGGGAAACTGGACCAGGCTTTAGAAGAAATATAACTTCAGGGGGCGCTCTGTAAATTTGCAGCGGTCAAAACGCTACATAGGCTGGTCAGCTTCCTCAGCTATTAGATAAAAGGTAAATAATTTTGGTAGTTTCAGGTAGTTTCAAGTAGTTTTAATTTAGTAGTTTCAGGTAGCTCTAATTTTATCACTGTTCGATTAGAGCGGATGGACGGTTGTTAAAAATACCAAGTATTATAAAACTTGTATAATAAATAACAATCGTAAATTATGCATTATCTGTATAATTATATAATATATTCATATTTATGGTATAATTCTATAAAGTGCAAGATCTACACAAATATCAAAATATTGGTGCGTAGGTAAACGTACTTATAGAAACAGCTAGAGTATAAATTGAATCATTGGACGAATTCTTTGATGTTTACCATACTAAAAAAATGAATTCTCACCTAAAGTAGGGGTGACAACCCCTTGTTTCCTATCACGAACAACAACGTCAAAGTAGTCGTACAGGTATATGGATGCCTTAGTGTGACATGAGCGCCAAACAACCTTAAACATTTTACAATCTACTGAATAATATAATGTACTCCTACCATGATCTTTTATAATCTGTTCGTTAATTAAGTACTCATAAATCAAAATTTTCTATAATGATAAACCATAACCTTGCCGCTCGTATAAAACCACATACACATACAAATCACTTACAACCTAGAAATTTCTATCAAATAAAAACAATTTTTTGTCGTAGGTCTCTGTATACTCAAGAACCATAAAGTTTCTATTCATAGATCCACACTTTTAACTCATAACCCACAACTTTTTTTTTGGAGCCTTCTACCCGTGTATGACATACCTTTCACTTAAGATCTCAAACTTTCTACATAGATATCACAAATTATGGAACTATCTACTCATGACCAAAACCTTCTATTCAAGGAAACGTACCTGTATTATACTTACTTTTACTCGAAGATCACAAACTTCCTAGTTACAAATATCAACTTTCTAATCAGAATCACAAGTTTCAACTCATTACTTACAATATTATTCTATGGAAACTTAACTTTCCACTCGTAGAGTACCGGTGTTTCATTTGCAAACCACAAACTTTCTCTTGATATCAAACCTTCTACTAAAAAAGCACATATGTTGTACCTAAGATTCGTAACTCTATAATCATACAACCCAACTTTCTATTCTGAAACACAACCTTGTACTTGAATAGAAGGTAGTGGCCCCTGTTGCAGATTTCCAAACAGAGAAATCGAGAAGATCACCTCGAGCTGGGGCAGCGACGAGGGCACGACCCCAGTGATCTGGTTGTGGTCGACGGAGAGCAAAAGCAGAGACGTGAACCCCGTGAAGTCCGGCAGTGGTCCGATGAACTTGTTGTGGCTGAGTTGGAGCTGCACAACTGAGAATGTGAGGCGGAAGATTCCTCTAGCAATCGCCTTGGCAACATCCCTATGCATGTAATAGTTGAACTCGGATAGTTACCCTGCTGCAGATTTCCAGATAAATAATAACTAGCCAATAGATGTCTTGACATCTTTGGCATGAGTGTCAAACAACCTTAAGCACACATTTCTAGAGATCTATGTTTGTTAGGGGGGCACTGCCCCCCCCCCCCCCCCCCACACACACACACACACATTGGCAGAGTTCACATCAAACTGAAATATTGATAGACAAGAATGGCATTCCAAGGTGTGCTAGACGTAGAAGAGTGTGAGTAGAGTTACCACTAGGATGACCAACAAACCAATTGTGCTAGGCACAGAGAGAGGTCGGAGCCGTCGGAGATCTTTAGGTGTGGGTTGCCTTCAATTCATACATCCACATCATCATGGAACTTCGGCATCGTGTCGACCAAGTTATTGGTGGCATCAAGAACGTGTAGGGATGGCATCTACTCCATAAGAGAGGGAATTTCTTCAAGTGACCTCAGCGAGCCAAATGTCAAGTCCATAGTTCCACTGAGGCCCAGGCGGGACATGTTGATCCCGCTGACTCGGCGGCGGTCGTGACACGACGCAGACAATCCACCCAACACACGAATCATTCCTCATCCAGATTGCAGGAAACCACTATGGGCATCCAAATGCCCCAGCTATCAGCAGGGGATACTCAACCTCGGGTTCACACGGTCCATGGTCAAGTCAGCAATAGATCCCTCTAGCGGTCGTCTTGGCAACATATTTATGCACGTAATAGCTGAACTATAATTGTTGCAGATTACCGGATAGATAATAACAAGCTGATAGAAGTATTGACATCAACCTTGAACAAACTGATGCCAGGGGGGCATAACCCCCCCCCCCCCCCCCCCCACCCCCCACCCCCTCGCAGACTTTGGTTAAATGGTGAAGGAGTTTTCTGTAATGACTTTGATGCGAAAAGGGGGGTTTTTCTCGCAACCATTTTTTCTATTTTGACCCTCAAACTTTGTCGGCAAGCTCTGTCACTAGCCCACTACGTAAACACCTTTCAAATACTTGAATAATGTAGTTATATTTACTAGTACCATGAGTTTTCTTCCAAGGTACCATGATCTTCCTAGGAAGAAATAATTACAACATATTCGCTAACAACGTATACTCATAAAGCAGTTTTGTACATAAATCCTCGTATAACACCTATTTTTAATTTAAAACCCCAAATTCTCTACATAGAAACCAGAACATGCTACTCATAATCCCGGTGTTTCTACTCTAGGAAACACAACTTTAGTACTTGTGTGGTGTTATCTTTTACACAAAACCATAAACTTTCTATTTATATGCCCACATTTTCAACTCAGTTTTATAAGGACTTTTTATTAAATCATAATTCACAACTTTTTTTTTGAGAAACACAGTATAACGCAAGCGCTCATATACACGCGCACACACTCACCCCTATGAACGCACGCACGCACACCCTACCTCTATGAGCACCTCCGAGAGACTGAGCCGGCGGGTCTTGAGATTGACGAAGTCACCACATGCGCCTCGCTGTCGACGGGAACGTCGCTTCCCACTGAAAGAATATTCCGCCTAAATGAGAAACACCAGCGTCAAACCTGGGGTTTGAACTCTGGTGGGCTGGGGATACAACCATCTCCTAACCATCTTGTCTTAGGCAAGTTCTTTTCAATAAGGGTGATAATAATTTTCTACCCGTACGTATAATACTGGCCTTTACTCGAGGACCGCAAAATTTCTACAAAGATATCACAACTTACACAACTATCTACTCGTAATCCAAAATTTTCTACTCAAAGATACATATCATTATACCGATTTTTACTCATAATATCACAAACCTTCAAGTTAGAAACATCAACTTTCTATCCATAATCAAAAGTTTCAAGTCATAACTTACAATTTTCTACTATGGAAACATAACTTTCCACTCGTATAGTTCCAACTTTGACTCAAAACCACAAACTTTATGCTTGATATCAAAACTTTCTACTCAGAAATCCAGCTTTGTCCAAAGATTCATAACTCTCTAATCATACACCACAACTTCCAATTCCGAAATCCAACCTTCTACTTGAAACCCACAAATCTTTACGCATACACCATAAGTCTCTATACGTAGAGTACAACTTTCTACTCGGCAATCCTACTTGGTACATGTAACTTGTTTGCACGCTGATAATGATTTTCATTCTCAGAAGTCACGGGCGACAAAAAAGGAAAGAGGAAATCGCTCAGAGGGCAGCCGGAAGCCGAGGGCGCCCCGCGCATATATAGAACTATTGTGCAAGTTATTTGGCACGCTAGTTATGATATTCGTTCTCAAGCTTCTTGAAAAATGAACAGTGATGAGCAATTGTATTGTTGCCCTAGTGGGAGGGACATCTCAAATTCAATGTGTGCCTAGATTTTTATATTCAAGAATGCTTATGGACATTACTTGGACGAGAAATGCTCCGGTACTTTTTAGAAAAACATTTTGCACGAATTTTAAAGAAAATCAATGGTATTCATTAGGGGTAGGGATTGAGGATGATAATATCACATGGTTAGTAGTTCTCTTAGATCACTTGTGAATCTAATCATAGCCGCCGATCTGCTTTAAAATTCGTGCAGAAAAACTTCTTAAAATACACTGGAGCACTTCTTTGCTTGGTCATCTCCGGTGCGCAAATCTGTCACCGGTGAAAAGTGTGTCAAACCGGTAGGTGTATGTAGTTCATTTCCTTTCACAAAGTTAATCTCCACTATGACTTTTGCAAAAAAAAATGAACTAACTTGAAACCAGTCAAACGGGCAAACCGTTTTTGCCCACCATTTCAGACACTCTTTCCCTGATTAGGCAAGCGGGTGGACCCCAGCAGGCAAGCGGGTCGCGGCACCGGACACCACTCAGTGCATGCCTGATGTCTCCACCAAGGCACCACCGTCGTCCATCGCAGCAATCACACGTATACGCGTCATGTCGACGGCACGACGACGGGAGCATCAGAATGGAGAGGGACGACGGTAGGGAGCAGCTCAGTATTCTTCAGGGTCGCCTCAAGCTCAACCACCTTGTTCTTCAGGTACGTGATTATCCGTTGATCATTTGTACTACGTGGAGGAGCCGGCGCCGCCCCACGACGGCGAGCACCCGAAGAAGAAGCCTCGCCACTCGGCTCAGTCGTAGGAGAAGAAGAAGCACCACCGCGCACGACAGTCTGCCACGAATACGCAGAGTCAATACAATCATACGACTGTGAAGCAAAGATAAACTTGGCAGAAAGAAATTCAGTTCTAGCCAAAGCATTGTTGAAGGCCAAAAGACCCGGCAGGAAAATATTCATTACAGGGCTAAAAGTTTAAAGGTACAGACCACGGCGACTGCCAAATTCCTATGCTACATCTACTCTAAGGCTGCAGACTGCGACCGGGAACGGTTCTTCTGAGTAGCAGCCGCCTCAGTGGCCTTAGCAAGGGCCCTCTCGAAGAGTGCCACAAGCTGCACAGCCAGCTGTGTAGCACGCTCCTTCACACCACCCAGCGACGCGATTCGGCCATCGGGTCTTCGAGGAAAGCCGCTGACAACCTTATCAAAGTCACCCGGAACCTGATGTCCTAAGAGGAGCTGGAAGGTGAGCTCGGAGCCGCGTACCGTCTGCGACCGTGTGAAGTCGGCGATGGTGGTCGCGTCCTCAAACGGCGCAGCAAGGGCGTCCACAGCTGCCGGCGGCTGGTCGCTCGGGAAGATGCTCCGGTGCACCACAGTAAGAGCTCCAGTCGACTTCTTCAGCGCGGCTGTGGACTTCTTCAGCGCGTCGGATGCATAGGCGCAGACCTGGTCGAGGAAGCCGACAACAGTCGCCAAATCAACCGCGTCACTCGACGTGTCTTCCGGAGGAGCTCCACCGCAAATCTCTGCGCAAGGGATTCAAGGTCAGACAAAGAAAAGATCAAGACACAGTAGGCATTAAGCCGAAACTTACCCCCAAGAACACCGGCGAGTGAGAGGAGACGGTCGACTTGAGTCTTTTCTTGGGCGACCCGCGCCAGCTCCCGCTCTCGAGACTCATGCAGAGCCTTCTAAAGCTCAGTAACCCGCCCGGTAGCCTGGTCCAGAGAAGCACGCAGCTGGTCCCTCTCCTTCTCCAGGCGAACATAGGCCACGGCTGCGTCAAGCTGCTGGCGGTAGTACGGCTGAAACAAAAGCAAGATGTTAATAAAGTTGCGGGCGACTATACTAGTCACCCACACCTTCGGGGGCTACTCCCATCGGGAGCACTGATCGGGCACTCGATGAAAACTCAAGAGTACAAGTACAAGCGTAAAGGTCTTACATGGTCCAGGAGGTCACGGTCCTCTGAAGCCGAAGGAGGAACGCGACTCGACGACGCAATGCCAGCAGGCTGTGCGCGCACCTCCTCCACCACAGCCTCAGTCACCAATTCAGTCGAAGGGGCGGATGTATGCTCCACGTCTCGAAGGGGGGAGCTAACATCGCCAGAACGATGGCTGCAGCGAAGACGAGCACACTGGTCAGCTCAAAGGTTGCAGCTACAAAACACAACTCGAAGAAAACAAATCATCAAGAAGCTCACCTGGTGGTTTCAAGGTCGTCGTAACTCTCCAGGGAGGGCGACGCCATCCGCGCAAACGAACGAGGAGCCGCGGAGCTGACTGGAGGAACATTCAAGGGCTCATTCCAGCCACCCGAGGACCGCGCACCCGACGACGTCGCGATGGCCTCCTCCAGAGTAACGTCGGCATCCTTAGCGGGTGACGACGCAGTAGCAGAATCGCCACGGCTCGGGAGCTTCCGCTTCTTCCGTACGGGTTCCTCTTCTTCATCTTCGTCCTCCACCTCTTCGTGGGGAGAATGCGCGGAAGGAATCTCTTCGTCGTCGTCCTCCTCCTCGACAAACTTCGACTCGTCGTCGGGTCCGTTCTCGGCAAGAGGAGGAAGGCTGATCAGCAGGGACCGACCCTGAAGCAAGTAGACGCAAGTCGAATCAAGAAGCAAGTAGACGCAAGTCGAGGCAAGACAAAAGGAAAACAAGTCAAGAACTCACCTCAGGAACGGGGTTCGATGCCCCGTAAGCAGCTACCGGGCACTTGACGTTGCATGTATCCGCGACTCGGAGGTTGGTGATGGATCTTACTTTGGTTTCCACCTCCTCATCGTCAAGTGGCTCGGTGCTGACGCCCTCGACGGCCCACATCGGGTGGGGCCGAGCGCTGAGCGGCTGCACCCGAAGACGGAAGAAGGTGGCCATCAGGAAGACGCCACCCGCCTCGCGCCCAAGGGTTTTGGTCAGATCGCGCAGCAGGCCCAGCAGAGGCCGCACGACTTCCTTCTCCCCAGCAGTCAGCGGGTGCGTCCAGGCTTGCGTCTTCCGCAGCCCACGTCCGCTGTCGAATGCACCCAGGTCGTCATGGTTCGACTGGACGTAGAACCATCTCTTGCGCCACATCTGGACGGAGTCCGACTTCTTCATCTGGAAGTACGCGGTGTCACCGCGCACTTGGATTCCGAAGCCGCCCACGGGGAAGGGCAACCCGCTCTTTCCAACGTTCTTGCGAACGAGGAAGAGCGACTTCCACAATGCCCAGTGGGGCGCGACACCCAGAAAGCACTCGCAGAGCACGATGAAGCCCGCGATGCTCAAGACGCCATTGGGGGTCAGATCGTGGATCTGAACCCCATAGGCATACAGGAGACCGCGCACAAAATCGTGCATGAGGAACCCGAAGCCCCGCGGAAGGAAATCCACGAAGCAAACGCGTTCCCCATCCCGGGGTGTGGGGAAAACCTCTTTGCCAGGAGCGCGTACCTGGACTTGATCAGCAGGTGGAAGAAGACCTTGAGCGCGGAGGAGTTCGACCTCTGCCTTCTTCACCGACGATCTCTGCCAGTCGCCGTCGGGCTTCTTCATCAGCCCGGCTTCGTCGGTGGCGGCGGAGGAGCCAACGGCGCTCTTCGGCTTGCCCATGGCGCCGCGAGGCAGCGCAAGCTGCACGGACAGAAAGCACGGAGCTCTGGATGGCGGCGAAAATGGTAGAGCGCAGAGGAAAAGGAGGCCAGAACGATTGGAGAAGATGAAGGCCCTCGCATCAAAACGCAGTACTTATGCCTCGGAAAAGTTTCATCTCAACCGTCCACAGAACAAGGGCTCCAAGCAGACACATCCGGCCGTCCACGTGTCGCACGAAGAAACCAACCGTCGCCGCCCACTTCGTCCACTATGCACGAAAACCGAGGCGTCATCATCATGTCGCGCAAATTTCGCGCCCAGTTCGGAGACGTGACAACTGCTGACCGCGGTCAGCTCTGACAGCGGGGCCCGCCACGTCACCTCCCACCGGGCGCACAGGCGTGCAATGGATCGTCACCAGTGACGTCATCAAGCCAACGACTCCAAAAACAACTGAAACAGCTCGACAGAGTGATTCGAGTAGTAAGCTTCTTAGCTGAAACCAACAAAGTAGGATCGACTGATGATCCGAGAACCCGAAGAAATCATTCGGGTGGCAAAGAAAAATCGAGTAAGCTCGAGCAGCCGAATCCATCCACAAGTAGGCCCACAGGCCGAATAGAAGCAAGCTTCACAAGAAGACAAAGGCAAGGTAATTCGACTGCAAAGGTTACTCCCATCGGGAGCGACCGGTTCGACTGAAGAAATCGAGTTCAACCTCAAGATCAAGCAATCCAATGGCGCGTCCAGGAGGAAGAAGTCCTTTGCTCGACTCTACGCTTCGACCAAGCACTCGGGGGCTACTGACGTGGGGCTGCCTTTCGGGTAGCCCACGATAAGGCTACCTGGGCCGCGCCAACGACATGGAGGCCCATAGAAGGCCCACGCAGGGTACCATGTAACCTAGTCCAAGTCGGTTAGGAAGCATAACCTGCCATATCTGTAGTTGCCATCGGCATCGACCACCCGAGACCTGGCTACCTATAAAGCCAGGAGGGTTGCTCGTCCAAAAAGACACGCTCATAGCCACCGCCACAAACCCTAGCGAGATCGCAATCTCGCCATTGTAATCGCTACTCGCATCAATAACCAGACAAGCAGGAGTAGGGTGTTATCCTCCGGGAGCCTGAACCTGGGTAAATCCTTACTTGTCAGCCGTCGTGACCACCAGCACTCATCTCTCTCCTCATCAATCAACCCGGGGTGCACAACCCTGGGACTTGTCGAGTTAACACCTCGTCACCGAGCCCCATGGCCTCCGCCATGTCCACCTCCTCCACGCCGGGCGGCAGCGTCCAGTCGAAGTGGTACATGAGCTGCAGCAGTGTCAGCTCCATCCCGGCGAGCCTGTAGTTGTACCCGGGGCACATCCTTCTGCCAGCCCGGAACGGCATGAACTCAAAGTGGAGGCCGTGGAAGTCGACGGTGCCGTCCTCCTCGAACCTCTCCAGTACCGTGGGTCCCTCGAGATCACCCACGCGTTCACCACCATCCGCGACTTGGCCGGCACCACGGACCCGCCGAACTCCGACGTCTCAATGCTCTCTTGGTTCATAATATTTGAAAACCTTTTGGCTACTTGCAGACTATTATGAACCATATCTACATCTGGGAAATTTTCGTGCTTTTGGAAACTAAATAATGGCAATTTTGATTTTTTTAAAAAAAATATAGGCACCCTGTTGCCCTCTATCTTAGGTTTTGTAAACCATAACCTTTGTATTCATATCGTACCAATTTTTATTTAAAATTAAAAACTCTATGTTCTACTTATAATCTAGAAATTTCTACACAGAGAGAAACAACTTTTTCTCGTATGGTGTTACTTTATATTCAAAAAATAAATATTTTATTCATGTAGCCACACTTTCAAGTCATAACCCACAACTTCCTTTTTGGAGATAATAACTTTCTACCAATGTAAGACCGACCTTTCACTCGAAGACCTCAAACTTTCTACATAGATATCGCAACTTACGCAACTATCTACTCAAGGAAATATATATCTATACTTGTATTTATTTTACACCTTTTATCTACGGATGTATTTTCTTACCCCTTTATACTTGTATCCTACTAAGTTTTACTCAAAGAGCACAAACTTTCTAGTTCGAAATATCAAATTTCTATCGAGAATCACAATTTTCAACTCGTACCCGACAACTTTCTAGTATGGAAATGTAACGTTCTTGTTGTCTAGTACCGAATTTTCACTGAGTGTCACAAACTTTATACTTGATAGCACAACTTTCTACTGAGAAACCCAACTTTCTACTTGACATCCACAACTCTCTACTTGCACACTGTAACTTTCTATTCTGAAACCAACTTTCTACCTTGAAACCCACAAATCTCTACGCATACCCCGTGATTGTATTCATATAATAGCGTACAACTCTCTACTCTTAAACCGAACTCCCTACTTGCAACCCACGACTCTCTAATTGTAATAACTCTTCATCCACATAATATCGTATTTCTACACAAGCACTAGAACCTTCCAACTCCTAAATCACAAACTTTGTAGTTGTAAACCAAAATGCTTCAACCAAAATAATTGATGATTTCAACTCGTGAACCACGAGCATAATATAGATAAAACTTTATTGAAAACACCAAAATGTATATATGTAACAACAGTAAGTGAGAATAATCACAAAAATAATTTAAATCAACATTTCAGGAAATTCTCATATTACACGTAAGCACGCTAAAAGCCTAAAACCTCTCACATGCACTCTGCAATGTGCATGCACCCACGGCATGGTAACCGGGAGAAATAGCTGACCATGTGATGTGTAGATGTGGACGGGTCTGGCTTGTTCTCTGGAGAGGAAATACTAGTACAGGTACCTTGGGGTGAGATGTCACTGCTCGCTGGAGCTACTCGAAATGGAAAGGGCAAGCTGCAAAGTAAAGTGTGTGGAGTCAAAAGAACAACTCTGTATTCTACAACCGACGCCATGCCGGTTATGATTTTCGTTAGTGAAACGTATTGACAAATGAAAGGTGAGGAACAATTCTTGTGTCAGGGGACGGACGTCTCCGGTTTTTATGTTGGAGAAGAATGCTTTGCTAGCTTATAAACGGATAGTCTCTGGTTCAAGATCATCCTCGTTTCGTTTGGAGACAGTCTTTCTTTCGATGACCTTATCTCGATCACTCCAGTGGTGAATCTCGATAGAATTCCATACAATAAACTAAAAAAGAGAGCCCATATATACACACTGCACACAAATTAAGGTTTTACTAGTTCTAAGTTGACTGAGAACGAGTTCTCAGTCGCCTCCAGCACAGTTCGACTGTGCGCGTGCATTTTTATTTTCTTTTTTTTATTTGCGCTTTTTCCAGTTACATGCGACTTGTAACCAAGATTTTTCTAATTGTAACCGGATGTCAGCTGAATTTTTTTCCAGTAGCAGGTAGATCGCAACTGAATTTTATTGATGTTTTGATTTTTTTTATAAAAAAATTGAGTTACAAGTGGGTTGTACGCGACTCCCAAGTAATTTTTTTTCAGTTACAAGTGAATTGCAAGTGGCCTTAAGTGAATTTTTCCAGAGTAAAATATTCATGGAAACCTCATGCTGACATCACGCGACTGAGAACTCAGTAGGCATAGCAAGCGGAATTTTTCCAGAGTAAAATAAATTTCATGTAAACCATGCTGACATCACGCGACTGAGAACTCAGTAGGCATAGCAAGCGTATGTGTCGCAGTACTATTGAATGTTACTCACTGCATGCCACTAGCTAGTCCGACACCACCGTCGTCCATCGCAACAACCACGTAGGCGTCATGTCGACGACGTCGTCAGGATCCGCAGCAGCAGCAGCAGCATGGGAAGGGACGACGTAGGGAGTGGCGCAGAGTATCAACGGGTTCTTCCTGCGCACGCCGAGCCCCATGGCCTCTGCCATGTCCACCTGCTCCACGCCGGACGGCAGCGTCCAGTCGAAGTGGTACATGAGATGCAGCAGCGTCAACTCCATGCCGGCGAGCCCGTAGTTGTACCCGGGGCACATCCTCCTGCCGGCACCGAACGGCGTGAACTCGAAGTGGAGGCCGTGGAAGTCCATGGCGCCGTCCTCCTCGAACCTCTCCGGCACGAACTCCTTGGGGTCCTTCCAGTACCGCGGGTCCTAGAGATCGCCCACACGTTCACCACCATCCGCGACTTGGCCGGCACCACGTACCCGCCGAGCTCCGTCTTGTCGATGCTCTCTCGGGGGACGAGGAGCGGCGCCGCCGGGTGCAGCCGGATCGCCTCCTTCATCGTGTGCTTCAGGTACTTGCCGGTGTTGCCGCGGAGCTCCGTCTCGCTGATGGTTTGTTTGTCGTGGAACGCGCGCCGAACCTCGCTCCGGAGCTTCCTCATCACGCGCGGGGTGCGCATGATCTCCGACATCGCCCACTCGGTTGACGAGCCGGACGTCCCCGTGCCGCCCGCGAACATGTCCTGCATCGAATCAAGGCATGCATGAACTTTGTGGTCACTGGTTAACATGCATGCCATGCATGCATGGATGGTTGGAAATTTTACGTGGCAACACTACACACCAACCCCGGCGTTGTGCATGAATTTGTGGTCAACATGCCATGCATGGATACTTTTGCAAGCACGCAACACGTAAACCCAAGTTGCTCAACTTACCAGCACGACGGCTTTGATGGTGTCGTCCGTGACAGGAAACCCCCAGGGGTTGTCGCCCTTCTGCAGGGTGAGCATGACATCCACGACGTTCTCGTCGACGACATCCTTGCCGGCGTCGACCCTGTCGGCGCGCACCTTCCGTCTCTCCTCGATGATGTCCACGAGTATGTCGTCGAACGTCCGGTGGATCTCCCGGAGCTTCCGTTTCATCCCGGTGGCCTCGCCGAGCACCTCCCTGAGCCGCGGGAAGAGGTCCGGCACGTTGAACCCACTCGACAGCCCGACCACCCGCTTGATGGCGTGCTGGAACACGGGCATGTCCGGCCGCACCTCCCCGAACGCCGACCTGGAGATGGTCCGGCTGCTGATGTCGTACACCATCCTCGTCACGTCCACCGGCGTGCCGGGCGCGGCGGCGCGGATGAGCTCCACCTGCCTCTGCACCTCCTCCTCGCGAATGAACTGGAACTGGAGCACCCGCTTGGGGCTCAGGATCTCGTGGATGCAGAGCCGCAGATGCCGCCGACGAGGAGCCTGGGACGGTTCGCGAAGTTGGGGTCCTGCACCTTGAGCACCTCCCGCGCCAGCTCCCGCGACGTCACCACCACCTGCGGCATCGGCCCGATCTTGAGCATCATGATGGGGCCGTGCGCACCGGCAAGGTCACGGAGCCGGCGGTGCACCAGCGTTTTCACGAAGTGGTGCACGCTCCCGATGATCGGCAGGGTGCGAGGGCCCGGAGGGCGGCGGGCCGACGTTGGCTTGAAGAAGTAGATCATGGACACCGCTAGGAGGGCCAGGAGGATGGTGTTGTACGTGGCGTCGTCCATGGCCGGCGATCGACGTACGAGGCCAAGCTTTGATAGCTTGGCGCGCGACCACGTCTAGCTAAATAATGGTGAATTGATGAGTGAGATGACCTAGCTCGAAAGCTTGCACTTATCTTAGTGGTGGAGATACCAGCTGTATTTATAGTGGATTCGATCGCAAGTGCGTCCACGCGGGAACATGCACGGATTGACTCCGCTGACTCTTCGGTCTGAACGATTCCATCGAATCGAACGTAGAATCAGCTGTAGCATAGATACCGCTTGTACTAGTAGTAATTTGAAACGAACATTAGCTCGATCGAGCAAGGATAACTAACGTTGACACCGTCGAAAAGACTAAGTATTAGGCATTGTGACGAGTGTCTCAGACTTGACGAAACGTACGTGGGCCTTAACGAAACTACCATGCATCGATCAGTGTCACAATTATCGCTCTGGATCGGAAATCACTATGTCTCGACAAGGAGAAAAATTACCATGAAAATTTACAATTGGTAGAAGCTAGAGCTACTAGTGGCGATGGTTATTCTGTCCACATCACACGACGCCATGGTGACATGGTTACGTACGCCAACCTGCAAAATAGCACGCTGCCTCCCGCTATAGGTTGAAAAAAAGAAGGATTGGAGAAAAATGATCGCCATTTCCAAATAATGTTAAGAGGAAGATTAAAGGAATAATCATTTTTCATCTACAGCGTCTGGCTACATCTAAGCCGATTGTGTCTAAGTCCATTCTAAAAATGCAACTACATTAGGTTATGAAAGAAGTCTAAATTAGATTATTGGGTATCCACGTTGTCGGATCAAACCCTTAAGGCTAGATCATGGGTGTCAACCCTAAAGATTGTAGGTCTTTAGGTTCAAGCAAATCCAATTAATGGCCTCAACAGTGAATGTGCTAGGACAACGACATTGCTAAAAGGTATGGTCCAATAAAGACGATGTCATTAGAGAAAAACAATAAGCTTATGTAAGCATGTTATAAAGGATAAAATAAATTTTTCTTTGATGCCATGGAAGAGAAGAGAAGTGGGGTCTTATACAAGAGCCAACTCTAACTCGTGCTCCTAGACACTTCGTAAGAGTGAGAGATGGATCATATCTTAATAAAGTAACACATTTTCATAGCTAAAAACTAAATATATACTGTATGTTAGCTTAGCTATATGGTTAACGTTACATAATGTGGTAATGCCTTATAGCCACCAGGTTGCTCCACTATTGAACTTACTATGATCCTAATGTAGATATTGCAACACGATTGATAATCATGTTCTCAATAAAAAAAAGGATAAACAAGCTACCTGCCACGATAGTATAGGGTAGGAATTTCAAAGCCAAACTAAACACAAAATTTACAGGGCGTGCGATAAGATTCTTATCATGAGGCAGCTGAAACCAAAGCAAGTCGACTACTACGGGGGCCCAGTGCTGCGATCTGCCCCATCACATTTTTGTTAGGAATAAATTAACTGCCGCATGGCAGCAGTTACTGTTGCCCAAAGCGCCAGCGCCGTAGGGACGCATGTGTCCGTACGGACGCATCCCTTCCTTTTTACTGTAGTCGCATCCTTTGCGAACAGTCGCACCATTTGTATCTCCGTGTATAAATAACCTCCGGACCCAATCAATAAAACAAGGATTTCATTCCATTCACAACACGTTATCATGCACTAGATTCTACCGAGAGCAATCGCCGGAGAGAAATCTTCGGAAGAAAGGAAGGAAAGTACAGGTAAGAAAATGGCAGGCACGCCCTGGCTTCCTCCTTTGCTCGCTTCCTTCGTCGCGAGTGTCGTCGTCCGTGCTTCGCCGATCGCCGTTGTCGCTTCGGCCGTCCGGGTGGTTACCGCAGCCATGGTCCCTGGGCCAGCTTCCGTCGCCAAGGTCCGGCGGCCGGTTTCCGCCGCCATGGTGGCCTTCGCCATCGCGCTGGACCGGGTGGCCACCGCCGCCTCCACGGCAACCACCGCTTCCACGGCAACCGTCGCTTCCGTGGCAACCGTCGCTTCCGCGGCAACCGCCTCCGCGGCAACCGCACTGGACGCGGTACGCCGGCCATAGCTATGAACGGCTATGGCCTTCAGGCTGCCCAAGCGGCACCACCAAGCCCGCCCGCTCCTCTGCAACCGGCGTTCCAAATACCGCCGATGGACTGGCTCCTCGGCGGGCCAGCGGCTCCGTTCCTTGGGGAAGAGGACGGACTTGGCGCTGCCTACGCGCCACCACCGTTCCCGGCGTACTTCCCCGGCGCGGTCTTCAACCCGCCGTCTCCAACACCGTCCACCGACCTCCCGGAGTACGTCTTCTTGCCGGAGTACGGCCCCGAGCCGGACACGTACTGGACCTCCTGACGTCGACGCCGGCGCTAAGCGATGAAAATCCAGAGCACTTCATGCCGCCGGGATACGGCCCGGTCCCTGGTCTGGAAGCGCCGCCACAGGACGAGGAGATTGGCGCTCCCCTCGCTGCAGAGCCGCTCCCCTTCGACCTCAACGTCGAGTTGCAGCCCGAAGACGAGGAGACCGGCGCTCCCTCCGCTGCAGCGCCTCTGCCTTCGACCTCAACATCAAGGTCGAGCCCGAGGATGAGGAGCCGTTGGCTGCGGCTCCGGCTTCGCCTCCGGCTCCGGCACCGCAGCCGGCCAGGCCTCCAACGCCGCCACCCGAGGCTCGCCGCATCCTGCGCCGATTCGCGGCGGCCATGGCCGTCCGCCAGCCCGGCGTCCGCCTGGGCACTTGGAATCCTGCCTCCCTTGGCTTGTCCGGCATGGATGAGAGCGGCGAGAGCTCCTCCCGCCGCTGGTGATGCGGCCAAGCGGCCATGGGGCCTCCGCCTGTGCTGGTTCAAAGGATTGGGAATTGAGTGTTTGAGACGATGAGTCGCTCCTGCGCTCTCCTTATCCAACCAACCGGCCAGGATGGTCATTTCTATACTAGTAGTACTAGTAGTACTAGGCCCATCCACTTGCGTTGAGGCCAGCGACAAGTTATTTGTTTAATCGTTATTCTAATCGATCACTCGTAAGATTATTAGTACATTAGAGCTTGCCAATTTAGCTCCTGATTTCATATAGACGTTCGAGTATCAGTACAGTTTTAGTACACTTGTCATGTTTTTAGATCATGCAACTCTGTGTATATCTACATAATGTACTGAGTTATTGTGTATATTGATGATTAGACCAAATGTGTCTATAAATGATTATATGTTCAATGTGTTTGCATTTTGCAATCCCTATAACATATACAAATGGTACAATAATATTATTTTGTAATTGTGAAGTGACATCTCAAACACGAGATGGTGATATCTCGCAAGCGAGACGGACACCATATAAATGGTGATATCTCATAAAGAGACGAACACCGTATAAATGGTGATATCTCATAAAGAGACGGACACCGTATAAATGGCGATATCTCACAAAGAGACGGACACCTATAAATGGTGATATCTCGCAAACGAGACGGACACCATATAAAGGGTGATATCTCATAAGAGAGACAGACTACACAAATTTGCAAATTATATTACAACATAACCATGTCGATTTCAATTTACCTACTAGTAAATTTACAAATCTGTGGTTCTCATTGATGTAGGATAAAATGACCGTCAAAGAGTTTGAAGAGCTTGCGCTCGACGGACACAACTACCCTACATGGGCTATGGATGTTAAAGTTAGTCTTTCATCTCGTGGAATTGCAGCAGCACTCATACCACCTGAGGACCCTGCTCAACAGGGAGTTGCACAAATAAACATGCAACAAAAATATGGTGCATTATACATTATAAGAAACCATATTCACGCAGATCTTAAATCTGAATATCTAATGTAGGAATCTCCAAGCAATATGTGGCAATCACTCAAAACTAGATATGAACAACAAAAGGCAGTTATACTACCTGAAGCTAGTCATGAGTGGACCCATTTAAGACTCCAGGATTTCAAATCCGTCGGAGCTTTTAATCATGAGGTTCATAAGATTTGTTCGAAGTTACGGTTTTGCGAGAAGGAACCTTCAGAACTAGAGAAGATAGAAAAGACTCTATCAACTATGCTCCCAGCTGATAGGATCCTACAACAACAATATTGTGCAAGGGATTACCAAGTTTATTCTGAACTTATACATGTGCTCCTTCAGGCAGAAAAACATGATGAACTTCTTTTAAAGAATAGTCATCAACGCCCGGTTGGGGCTGCCTCTCTACCTGAGGTACATGCAAATTTTCAGAAAAACAATAAGTTCAATGGCTCTTTCAAAGGTCGTAACAAGAACTTTAAAGGTAATCACAATCGCAACAACAAGAACAAGCCACATTATTCAGACAAGGGAAAGGGCATAGCAAAGAACAAGTTTGATAAAACTAATCTTTGCCAGAAATGTGGATGCTACAAGCATGTCACCAAAAAATGCCGCACACCAAAACATCTGGTAAACCTCTACCTGCAATCCATGGGACGTAACAAACCTGCCCAAGGAGCAAGATATGAAGCACACTTCAATCTTCAACCTGAAAACAAAATGGAAGTTGGTTGTTCGCGAGATGTTCAAAGAGCACCAAGCAACACCGAAGAATTCCATCTACCACAGGACTCCATGGACAAGGAGAATATGATGATCGAATACGCCTCCAACGACGTGTTCGGAGACTTTGACTAGTCGATCAACTCCATTATATAGAATAATTGTTTACATCCATTTGATTGGTGTAATAAGAACATAGTATTATTGTTGTTGTCGTCACCCTATATTGTAAAGCACAATATATATTGTATCAGCACTTTGATATCAATAAAGTTGTATATATTCTATATATCCAATAAGTATTTTCATTGATGAAAATTCTACATTTTAATATATAGATTTCTACGGGAGTCAATCCAAATGGAGTAGGAAATGTGTCTTGTGGACAGTGGTACCAAAAACTCTATACTTAGGGAAATAAAGTATTTCCAAACTCTTACAAAGATGAAAGGAGATATTTTAACAATCGCTGGGCGCGATGCGGTAATTGTTGGCACAGGACGCGCCATATTTACCCTCCCTATGGGTACACAAATTATAATTAAGGACGCTTTATTGTATCCTGATTCAACCCGTACCCTCATAGGATATAGAGATATCCGTAAAAATGGTTTTCACATCGAAACCCATGAAGACAACAAGGAGGAGTATCTCCTCTTTACCAAAGACAACGGATATGGCAAACAAATATTTGAGAAAATTCCCTCTTTATCATCAGGATTGTACTATACATACATAAAACCCGTAGCACATGTTGCGTATAAGGTAATTTTTCAGAATGTCAATGCATTTCAAACTTGGCATGATCGCCTTGGTCATCCCGGTATTGGGATGATGAGGAAAATTATCGGCAATTCCAATGGTCACAACTTAAATGAAGCTAAATTCCCACAATCTTCGGATTTTATGTGCACCGCATGTGCTACCGGGAAACTCATTTTGCGACCCTCTTATCTAAAAATTCAAGCGGAACCACTCCAATTCCTTGAACGAATTCAAGGTGATATTTGTGGTCCTATCCAACCATTATCTGGACCTTTTAGGTATTTCATGGTTCTAATTGATGCATCTACACGATGGTCTCACGTGTGTCTATTATCCACACGAAACCATGCATTTGCCAAAATAATGAGACAAATTATTAAATTACAAGCTCATTATCCGGAGAATCAAATTAAATCAATTCGAATGGACAACGCTGCTGAATTTTCCTCGCGTGCCTTCAATGATTATTGCATGGCATTAGGAATTGAAGTTCAACACTCGGTCCCATATGTCCACACACAAAATGGATTGGCTGAATCCCTAATTAAGAGAATTAAGCTCATTGCACGACCATTATTAATGAATTGCAAATTACCAACTTCATGTTGGGGTCACGCAGTTTTACACGCTGCTGACTTAATTCAATTGCAACCAACTGCATATCACAACACTTCCCCTCTGCAATTAGTACGTGGAAATCTACTAAATATTTCCCATCTGCGTAAATTCGGATGCGCCACATACGTGCCGATCTCACCACCGCAGCGTACATCCATGGGCCCACATAGAAAATTGGGGATCTATGTGGGGTACAAATCACCGTCAATAATCAAGTACCTTGAACCCCTCACAGGGGATTTATTCACAGCCCATCAGGCTGATTGCATCTTCAATGAGGATCATTTCCCGGCATTAGGGGGAGACATCAAGTACCAAATAGAATGCTCGGAAATCGATTGGAATGCGCAAGGCATTTCCTCCTCTGATCCACGTACCCAAGAAACTGAACTCCAAGTTCGGAAAATAATTGATTTGCAACACATTGCAAATAACCTGCCAGATTCATTTACTGATTACAAAGGTGTCACAAAATCCTACAATCCTGCCAAAAATGCGCCTGAAAGAGTGGAGGTACCAACAAAAACCACTCAACCCCTTGTTCAAAAGAAGAGGGGGGAGAAGAACGGCCACAATGCAGGATTCAGCTCCTCGCAAGCAACAAAGGAAACAGAGGAACAAACCCTCTAAACAAGTAAATGAAAATCAACCTCAAGTTGATAATAGTCAAATGGGTAATGAAAAACCAGTGGAAGGTCAACCTCCACAACCCAGCTCAGTTGTGCATTCAATGACTGGGACATCGGAAAACCCGGACTCAATCGTATTGGGAAATCACGACCAGTCAACAAGGGTAAATGAAATTTCCACAAACTATATAGATTCTGGAGAATCTTACAATCGTAAGTCTACAATTGTCGACATATATTTCTCAAATACTATTGCAAACAACCTTCTAAATGATCATGATCCAAAGACCATGGCAGAGTGTGAGAAACGCTCCGACTGGCCTAAATGGAAGGATGCAATCCAAGTTGAATTAGCCTCGCTCAATAACAGAAAGGTATTCACCGAAGCAATACCTACACCTCCCAGAGTTTTCCCTGTGGGATTCAAATGGGTTTTCGTCCGTAAGAGGAACGAGAACCATGAGGTGGTGAGATATAAAGCAAGGCTTGTAGCCCAAGGTTTCACGCAGAGACCAGGCATTGATTTCAATGAAACATATTCTCCAGTAATGAGTGGTATCACTTTCCGATATCTTATTTCAATGGCAATACAAAATCGTCTATCTATGCAGTTGATGGACGTAGTGACCGCTTACCTTTACGGCTCACTCGATTCGGACATATACATGAAAGTTCCTGATGGAGTTTCAGTCCCGAACCCAAACGCAAAACGCAACACATATTGTGTAAAATTAAATAAGTCTTTATATGGCTTAAAACAGTCGGGACGAATGCGGTACAACCGACTTAGTGAGTTCCTTTTGAAAAAGGGGTACTCCAATAATAATGATTGCCCATGTGTTTTTATCAAAAAATCTGTAAGTGGATTTTGCATTATTTCAGTGTATGTCGATGATCTTAACATCATTGGCAACACACAAGATATTGATGAAGCACGCGATCACCTCAAGACGGAATTTGAGATGAAGGATTTGGGTAAAACCAAATTTTGCTTGGGATTACAACCCGAGCACCTTCCCTCAGGTATTTTGGTTCATCAAACCGCCTATATCCAGAAAATATTGGAGAAATTCAATATGGACAAATCCTATCCATCCAAAACTCCCATGGTTGTTCGATCTCTAGACGTAGAGAAAGATCAATTTAGACCAAGGGAAGATGGAGAAGAGATATTGGGACCGGAATTTCCATATCTCAGTGTTGTCGGAGCGCTTATGTATCTTGCAAATTGCACCAGGCCTGACATTGCATTTGCAGTGAATTTACTAGCTAGACATAGTGCAGCTCCCACCAAACGCCATTGGGCAGGAGTTAAGAATATCTTTCGATATGCAAACGGGTTACATAAAGAGCAATATCACTAAACATATTGCACCTAAATTGTTTTATCCTCATGAATTACAGAAGAGTGGGGATATAAACATCTTGCAAGTTAATCATGCGATAATCTCGCTGACCTGTTCACAAAGTCTCTACCAGCTTCCACATTTGAAAAATTTGTTCATGGAATTGGTATGCGACGACTTCGTGATCTGCAAGGACCAGGGGGAGTATCTCTCTGACCTATAACCCATTCAAACATTATATTATACTCTTTTTTCCTTTATGAGTTTACTCACATGGTTCTCATCAAGGTTTTTAATGAGATAATATCAACACAAGAATGTATGTCATACCTCCTATTTTCCCCACCGGGGTTTTTAACGGATGTATACAAGACATATTAATTGTCATCTAAACTTAACAATGAGTTTTATCCTTTTAAGGTTTTCTCATATAAGTTATAAAGAGACAATGACCATTATATGTTGTATCATTTCTCCTTACTTTTCCCACTGGGTTTTAAAGGAGTTTTTCACAACATATCAAATATTACTCTACTCATATTTTTCCCACAGGGTTTTTAGAGGAGTTATTCAACATAATAGACGTTTATGATCGAAGGCAAATTATGTCAAGATTATACATGGAATACAAGACATACAAGAAAAAGCTTTGTTCAAGGGGGAGTGTTAGGAATAGATTAACTGCCGCATGGCAGTTACTGTTGCTCAAAGCGCCGTAGGGACGCATGTGTTTGTACGGACGCATCCCTTCCTTTTTCTTGTAGTCGCATCCTTTGCGAACAGTCGCACCCTTTGTATCTCCGTGTATAAATAGCATCCGGGCCCAATCAATAAAGCAAGGATTTCATTCCATTCACAGCAATTTTCAAGCCCTTGCATCATATACGAGTGGGCGAGTGGCACTGTGGCAGTGTTTCCTGCTGATGAGCTCCGATCCTGGGCTACCTGCTCACACGGTCCCACCATAACGTGAGCAAACTACTACTTTCTTTTTTGGGGCGACCGCTCTGCTTCCTTCTTTGCTTTCCTGCTGGAAGTTGGACGAAATTGCAGGTCCTTCGTTTCTTTCTTTGCGAACGAAATGGTTTCGCTGATCCTAGGTCGCTTGAGAATAATTTTGTTGTCTGGGTATAAATAAGTACAACTTTAATTTAGTGCAATTCTCATAGAATTGATTTTGCACCCTCGGTAATCGACTTTGAAATTAAAAAAAATCATGCTCAAATTAGTTATAGATGGATAAACATTGTCGTTTGAAAAGGGATAAATATTGGTCGTTTGATTCTCTATCCAACAAAAAATAGTGGAGTATTAGCCTACCATTTAGAACTTGTGTGTAACTTTAATATAACTATATAAGAACTAAGGATACCAACATATTCCTATGCATAAAGTGGCACATAAAGATGGCACGATGGGAGTTCTTGCCCGTTATATTCAGGCCTTTGAATTGTTACTACTATGTTGCTTGTTCCTTCGAATTTGTAACAATATTGAGTCAATTCTCTAACTCCACGTCTATGGCAATCTCGACTTCTTCACTGTAAATTCACAGCTAATGGCACGTCCTCCACTTACAAGATCAAGTTTGAGGGTATCACTGCCTTTGCCATGAAGTCTCCCAAACATTTGTGGTGTCTCATACATACACATTTTTTGATTGGCTCCTCTGAAAAAAAAAACCGAATATAGACGGTTGATCTCGACTAGAGCGGTAAATTGTTTGTGTATGTCTGTTACGCAAGCGAGAGGTAGCTTCAACCACGCTCCTCCTCTTCAAAGAATCGTTATCTCTACTATATAATATTGCTTGGGAACTCCGATCATACGTCATTTTTTTCCGATTCTACCCCTGTGATTTCTGAAATTTTACCCACCACTGCCACCGGTAAGTGGAAAAAACGGTTCGGGTTTTTCCCCCCCTCAGCGATCGTCGCGCACCTCCCGCACTGCTGGAAACCATAGCGCTAAAGAAACCGGTACGTCGCCCGCCCGCTCCGCAGGAAAAACCCGGAGAAGATAAACACGGCCCCGTCTCCCACAACAACCTCGATGCCCTGTCTCAGCCTGTCGTGATGAGGAACCGCCGCCCCGACTGCCGCGCACTGCAGGCGCCATTCCCTACCTAACACCCCGCCGAGATCCGCACGGGAGAGAGCAGCCGTCCCCGCCTCGACCTTCGCTCCAGCCTCCGAGCACCTCACACGTCCGTCGCTCTATACACGAACGCCGATGAGTTGGGGATCGGGGCATCAGTTTTGTGTGCCGCTGACGGTGACGGAGAAGGGCCTCGGGCATCAGGCCGGCTCTCTGACGGCGGCTTCGCCATTGCTGACGCCAACGGCCACCAACAGCGTTGTCCTGGGTTAAGGGATGCATCTTCATCATGTGGTGGTTAAAACGTCTTCAGCATGCACCACTGCCGTGTGATCCTCAACGCTGCCGGCCAGCCCCTCCTCTCCATGCAAGGAGAAAATTCCAAAAAAACACCAAAATTCAACGGGAAGTCTAAAAATCCACCAGTTCTCTGTAAGTTTGTAAAAATCCACCACAGTTGTGTTGGTTTGTTGCAATGTCCACTAATTCTAGAATTTGAGGGCGTTAACACAATTTCTGGCAAGCCGGACCCACTGCCAGTGCTGACCTGGCATGACCGTTACAGCCAGGGATGACGATTAGTAGAAATATCTAAATTTTGGGTTTTTTTTGTAAATTTTCTGGGGACCCACTATTCAGCTCCTCTCCCTTGCATTCTTATTTCTTTTTTACCTTGATTTGTTAATACTTAATTTCCAAATCCCCACCCTCATCCCCAATCGCCTCCGTTCTGGGTGCCGGCGGCGCCACTCCTACCTCCGTGTCCGGCCGGCGGCGCCGACACTCCCTCCAGCTCGAACCATGCTCCTCGGCGGTGGCCGAATCGACGACACATATGTGTCGTTCGGCACGCTATCCAATTTCTCGCTGGATGAGCTGGGGGAGCTCGCCGGCGGCCTCAACCTCTCGGCCAAGAATATCGTGTGGGTCATCAGCAGTGCTTGCACGGACGCCCCCGCGCCAGAGTGGATGCCGTAAGGCTTCGCCGAGTTGCTGACGCGAGGAGAGCACGGCCTCGTCATCCATGGCTGGGCGCCGCATGTGCTCATCCTGAACCACTCGGCTGTCGGTGGGTTCGTGACGCAAGCGACGTGACCGTGACGTGACCCTGAACCACACAGAAACAAAGTCATGCGTCGCCGGAGGATGGGAAGGGGAGAGCTTGTCACCGGAACGGAGGAAGACAACGGCCGGAGCCCGGAGCGGAGCAGAGGAACACATCTAGGCCATCGTGCACACCGCGCCACTGTTCGCCTCCCTGGAGCTTGAACGCATCTACCGGGCATCTGGCCGTTGACGAACGCCACGCTCGCAGGCTCCCTCCATCTCCGGCATGCCCTCCAGGTTGGCGAGCTCGAAGCGCACCAGCCGTGCGCTCTTACCAGCAGCACCGCGAGCTCGAGGACCTGCGCGTGGCCTCCGTGGTGGCCGAGAGGGAGGTGGAGCGGGAGGTGGCAGCCGTGGTAATCGCTGGCGGGACCGAGGGCAGGGCGAGCAGCAGCCATGGCCAAAGGGGGGGATGGGCGACGCCGGTGGCCGGGAAGGTAGGTGAAGAGCGGGGGCGGCGGAGGTCGGTGGGGAGCAGCAGCCATGGTGGGGGATTTTTTTTGGTCTAAAGAGTAAATAAAATATACTCGACAATTTATAAAAAGCCCCTCGAGCTTAGACATTTGTATCTATAGTCGTCCCTGGCTGTTATTGTCAGTGGGTCCCGCTTGTCAGAAACTTCGTTAGCGCTCTCAAATTTAAGAATCAGTGCATATCGGAACGAACCAGCGCAATGTTGGTGGATTTTTACAAACTTACAGAGAACTGGTGGATTTTTAGACTTCCCGTTGAACTGTGGTGGTTTTTTGGAATTTTCTCCCATGCAAGAGAAGATAATTTCAGCCATTACGATTCCACTGCATTGAAATATCTAAGATGAAAATCATTTGTGCCTTAAGCATATCTGTCATTCATAAACTATTTTGGAATTAGCATGATAAGTTCCTAGATAAATAATTTGATATTGCATCGATATAAACTGCAGCTCTGCCCTTTTTATTGGAGTCCCTCTAGCTCCAGCAGCTCAAATGAATAGACAACTATTTGTAGAAATAGTTACAAAAGTCGTCTGGGTGCCTTTCACTTACTCATGAGATGCATTGCTTTTTTTACCTGTCATAATCAGACCGACGATGTCTAGGGCCGTCTCCCTTGCGCCGAAGCCTGGGGAAGAAAGCTGCAGGTTAACACTGCTCCCCACGCGGTGATGTCCTCTGTCGAGGAGCTACTAAGTGGTATCTATGTGTCACTAAAGGAGAAAGAAGAGTGGTGGAGCGGCGAACATGATTGAGGATGGAGGTTTGTGTCCCGCGGCGTTGTTGGCCCGACGTCAGCCATAAAGAATTGTGTATCTATTTTGTTCTTATTCTTCAAAAAATGATCAATATGAATGTTACTTGTGATGAGCCTTATGGCATCTTCTACTATCTAATGAACCAGATAGTTCTATTTTTTTTTTCATTTCGATGTATACCGTGTCATACTTAACAATATTTCCTTTTGACAATTTTTGCACCAGGCAATTGATTTTGATAATATGATAACTTAGTTCAATGCTATGCAAAGAGACTTTTAAGTGCCGTAGCAACACACGGGCATTCAACTATATACTTATATTATGTGTGTTGACACGACGAAAACTTACCTTGGCTTGTTAGATCTTCACCTCGAGTCTCATCCTCCGTCGATGACCATCAAATCACGGTAGCTCCATATCTCTTCTACATGCAGATCGTGAAGAACAAGAGCTCTTTTTGTAGCCCTGTTGTTTCTTTGAATTGGGATGAATAAAATGCGAGGTTCTTCAAAGATACTGTATACTGCATCTTCTCTACGCCAGGAGTTAAGTACTCTAGAAGTGTAGAACGTGTGTGTACACGCGGAAATGTAAAACAAACCGGGACATCCTACGTACGTGACTACGTGGAGCACTCCGCCCAGACGGTGGGCTCCCACGCCACGTCATCCTACCGTGCTCTTCCTGCCGCGGAAGAAGACGACGCACGGAAGCTGCCTGCGCCGCCGGTCATCCCCTTCGCCGCGCCCCCAGCCTCACATCCCGATCGTCCTCTCCTCCTCTCAAAATAATATCGTCCCGCTCCTCCTCCTCCTCTCCAGCCCACTCGGCGTCGTCACCCGCCATGGCCGCCGCCGCAGCCTCCCTCCTCGAACCCGCCCGCTTCCTCTCCCTGCCCGTCCCGCGCTCGCTCCCGCCCCGCCGCGGCCTGCACCTCCTCCGCCCCTCGCCCCTCCGTGCCCCGCGCCTCCGTTGCCAGGCAACAACCCCCCACCTCCCGCCCCCATCCTCCTCACCGCCTCGGCCGCCCCACGCCCTCCTCGACGCGCTCAAGCGGTCCCTCCTCGACTCCCTCGCGGCGCTCAAGAAGCCCGCTTTGGCCCTCCTCCTCGCCGGCGCCCTGCTCGCGGCCGCCGCGGGGCCGCACCACGACGCGGCGCTGGCCGCCTCCGGCGGCCGCGTCGGCGGGTCCGCCTTCTCCTCCCGCTCCTCGTCGTCATCGCGGTCCTCCTACGGCTACTCCGCGCCGTCGCCCAGGGGAGGCTACTCCTCCGCGCCCTTCTACTCCCCCTCCCCCTTCGTGTCCGTCGGCCCCGCCTTCGGCATCGGCTTTGGCGGCTCCGGCTTCCTCCTGACCCTCGTCGGCTTCGCGGCGTTCCTGTACCTTGGGGGTTTCCTCACCGACTCGTCCGGCGGCGGGAGCGTGCTCACCGACACGCAGAAGACCACAGTCCTCAAGCTGCAGGTTTGTTCTACCCGTTTCTTCTTGATCTTCGTGTCCTCTGGTGTCTGAACTGGTTTCTTGCCTGAGTAACTAGTAGTTCACATTAGTATAGATCAACACTTCATACTTGACTAAGTTTGCGGAGTCAGGAATAATGTGCAAATGAATTGATGATAGATTATGTACTCTAAAATGTTAAACCATTTCTTGATTTGGCACCCCATTCCTATGTGTTGGCATAAACCTTTGCTTGAGCATGTCAATGTAAATTGATCATGGTCAGGTTCACCAATACACTAGAAGTCTTGCTTGATATTGATATATGTGGCTATATTTGGTTTGTAACTTGTTCTGACTGTTCCACCTGATAACTTATTGGGTTTAGGATCCATCAAAGCTAAAGAGGCGTAGAAGCTGTATGAAAAATAAAACTTAGCTTTTAGTACGTATATATCTTGATAGAAATTGAATTTTTTTGAACTCCTGATGTATGTTGGTGGCCGTACTGTGATACAACCGAGGATGTAGCTATGCAAATGAGACAATGTCAAATTCATTGCGTCATATAATTTAACCTTTTGTTGACTAATATTCTTAGAGTTAAATAAATTGTTTGGACGAAATGGTGGCCTTAGACCACAAATCTTCCTTCCAAACATATAGACTAGACTGCATAAGATTAGCTGGTGAGGCTACACAGTACACATATTGACATATCATAGAGGATTAATTTGAAAGAGCTATGGTAAAACGAGATACCATTGCCAGACTTGGTTTTTTTTCATTGTGCACTGGCTGTTGATGGATGAATGACATATTTATCTTCTCAAACATGACGATGTAATGTTGCTTAACCGTTATAAATGTTGCTCACACAATGTTTTGTATCAGATGTACATGGATTGGTAATTGCCAAAACAGACTGCTTGGTAGAATTAATTTCTTAACTAATTGTGATGATGTAACTCGTATGTACGTTAATGTACAACAACTGCGCAAACACTTGATCCATATAGATAGTCAATTACTTATGTATGGGAGGAATCCATTTTAATTTCCTAGTCTATATGTTGACATGTGTTCCTAGGTTGGCTTGCTAGGCTTGGCCCGGTCATTTCAGAAGGAACTTGATCAAATAGCCGAGAAGGCAGATACATCAACCCCAGCTGGGTTGAGCTATGTACTAACAGGTAAAATCAAATGATGTACTATGTTGCTTCGTTATACTACTTCACACTTATCGTGGTACGTGGTATAAATATTTGGTAACAGAGAAATTACCCCATAATGATTTAGTAACGGCATTATTTATTGGTTATGACACGTGACTCCTGACGTAAAATGCACGTAGTTTAGTGATGATAAACCACATTAAACTGTGTATCAGAACTCCTTTCTGAACCATTTTGTAAAGATTTGTTCCTTTTGTAGGTTTTAACAATCTCTCTACTACGTTGAGTCTATCTAACTATTTGGTTATTGATATGATATTTTTCAGAGACAACATTGGCATTACTTCGGCATCCAGATTGCTGTATCTCAGCTTACTCAACAGTAAGCACACAATGTCCTTAGTTTATTATTACTTTCTAGAGCAGAACTGCAGTTATTTTCTTTCCTTCTTTTCATATATATGATTAGCTTTACTATTCCCTCCACACAATTAAAAGCTCGGTTTTAGTTTTTTTTCAGCTCACCAGTAATTGAGACAATCGTAAGGTTGTCAATATCTCATCGCCAAAACACGATATAAAAAATGCTGAATGAGAAACTACCCATCAGTTTGTAGGTGTAGAACGTTCACGCATGAGCACTATATCATGTAAACCGAGGAGATCTTATACATTTGAAATTCTGTAAATTTCTTGTTGGATATCATTTTTTTCATCTGTGTGGTTCTCTTTTTCTGAAGGTGGATGTGAAACGAAGCATGGATGATGGGGAGAAACGCTTCAATCAACTTTCAATTGAGGAACGAGGCAAGTTTGATGAAGAGACACTTGTGAATGTGAACAGTATCAAGAGGCAAAAGGCAGGCAGTCAAAGATCGAGTGGTTTCAGCAATGAGTACATTGTGGTATGTTTCCAAAAAAAGGGTCTTGATTTAATATATCTGATAAGCGTGTGCTATGTGTAGAAGTTACTATTAAGTATTCACTTACTTTTAGTTATTTCTGCCTGTACATAATTCACGGCTGTGGGAATACTCTCTCTATCTCTCACCCTGTTAGAATTTTTATGAACCATACTCTCTTCTTACTGACAAACCATTCCTGATCACCTGTGTGTTGCTAGTTGTAACGATCATATGATATTTAAGCTTCTAATTTTTTGTAGATTACCATATTGGTTGCTGCTGAGGGAGTATACAAGCTACCTACTATAAATAGCAGCTCTGACTTGAAGACAGCTCTACAAACTCTTGGTGGTGTACCGTCAAGCAAAATATTGGTATTCCCTGCTTGTTTCTCTTATCTCTTAGTTCTACTCTCAAATGCACTATGCTGGAGTTAAATAATATGCACCAGCAGCAGCCTGGTTACAGTAACTAAAACTAACGATTCTTCGAAATAGAGCTGGAATATTTCTTTCTACTCAGTTTGCACTTAATTATGTACTCTACTAGTTCTAAAGAATCTGACAGATCTCTACTCAGCAAATGAAAATTGTCGTGAATTAGTAACCATTATTACACCTTGTAGACTCAGTGGGTACTTTTTGATATAAAATGCAGGCTGTTATCCACTTTCAGTTAATATGCTTAGGCAGCAATATTGATGTTTGACATTGTCTTGACGTTTTTTCTATTACAGGCGGTTGAGGTCTTATGGACTCCACAAAATGAGAACGACACATTGTCGGAGCGGGAACTCCTTGAAGATTACCCACTTTTGAGGCCCCTATAGAAGGATTAAGATGTATACTTACTGCCCTTATATGCTATCAGGTCGTGGATTCATTTTTGACAGTCCAGTTTATTAACTATAGCTCAGATTTTGTGTAAAAATATGGTTGTAATTGAAGATACTCTCAGCAGCTACATGAAAAGTTTGCTCAATGTAACCGTGCTGCATTTGACATAGCATGTTAATCTTGTTCAGTCTTTATGACAGAGCTCAAGTTTGTAAATAAATTTCATCTGCAAGAACATATTACTTGTACCCAATTTGTCACTTGCATTTTAGGACAGAGTTTTGTTAAGATGCACAGATAAAGAAAAGGGAATAAAAGAACTGCCAACAAATGTGCATTTTGTGAGAATGGATGGTTTCACACCATTAGTACAGCAACGAGTAACAACCCCAGAGCAAGAAACACTAACCAGCAGCAGGTGCATTTCGGCGCTGAAAGCGGAACGACCATGCAAAGGATATTCCAGCTCAGGTTGTGATGTTACGCAGTGGACTAGGCACGTACATAATCAGAGGCGTTTCAGTCTGTAATGTGTTACGAGTCTAAACAGAGGATTTAGAACTAGAGGACAATACTTGTGATTTAGTACGTCACAATTCACTCAAATTGTCAACATCAACAATAGTGCAACCATAATAAGCAGCAACAATACATTGCTGCAAGACATGAGCATAAACAGAATAACCGGGTGTACAGCATTTGAGCAAGAAACTGTGAAACATGTATCGATAAAAAGGGACATAAAACAGACTAGTAAATGTCTGGAAGAATTTGCAACACAGTTCTCAAATCCAAACATATTGCAATCGATTACATTGTGACAGTACTAGGAAACAATTAATAGGAAGGTTCAGCCTCCAGCCCAATGAGACCACCGACAGGGCCGATCACCTCAGGCGGTGGCGGTCACTGTTGGTGTTGCGGTTGCAGCTTCAGATGGAGGGCTGTCATCTACGATTTCACGCCTTGGATAAGGCCTGGCACCATCCTTGTCCACGATCTTGATTGCAAAATTCTGGGGCGCAACGACCAATCGGAGTCTGATCTCCTTGATACACTTGTCAACAAGGTCTACTGCCTCCTCAACAGTCATGTCAGGACGGTACAGCTTGTCCATCAGCGACAAACAGAAGTATGAACCGTACCCAAATGCACCCTTATCAATTTTGTGCATTGTTGCGATGTAGTCGATGTAATACATTGACGGACCAACATCTTTATCAAACCCTGCAAGGATGATGTTCACAGAGTAGGGATTCTGAAGAAGAAAAAAAAGATAAGATGTCAGGGAATGAAAACCAACATATATAACAACACTGACTAAACTACCAGAGAAAAAGAAAAGTTGAGTAATGTAGCTAACAAATTTAGACAGTACTGCTGTTGATTTCAGCTACAGTAGTAAAACTAGCACTACTCAGGAATTAAGGCAATAGGGGAAGGCAGCATGGTGTACACTACTTAGCAGCCAAAAGGAAATTTAACGTACAAATATAATTAGGTAGTACTTTACTGACGTGATTTCTCATTTCTAAAAAACCTTCAACCAAGAGACAAACAAAAACCACAAGAAAATAGACAGAGCCCTGTAGTTTTTTCGTTACAGTGAATGTGATAATCTGAAAATGTCAAGTTAAAATATCTCAATTCAAATGTTCCTAGTTCGCATACAGGATTTCCCAGTATTGAATAAACAAAATTTGCCAATGAATTAATATGCTGGCAGATACAACTTTGCCCAAGATCTATCAAAACCAGCTTAAGTTTCATCCGGACATAACGCAAACAACTTGGTTCAATCTGAATGTAGAGTGAAGCAGCATTTAAGACGGTAAGAATCTGTTACATACACCATTCCAATATCTCATTGATATACACCAAATGAGTGCCATGTCAACATTCATACATAGCATGTACAAACAGCCAATGAGAGAAGAAAAAAAAATCACAAGGTGTAATATCATAGATGATGGTCATATCTACCTACACATTTCCTAGGTGTTCTGCAACATCATTGGTAATGGTTATATTCTCTTCATTAGCTTGAACTAGCCTAAAAAGTAGAAACATATACTCTACTATCAGTAGAGCATCGAAACAGTTTTCTAGAAATGACGGCAAATAAATAACAGAGTATCACATATCCAATATCACTGGCTTTACTAAATGAGAGCCAACCCTACCAATCCAGTATCACTGGCTTTACTAGGAAATCCTGAATCACACACCCAGTATCACAGGCTTTACTAAACGAGAGTTAAGCCTACCAATCCAACAACATGTCTACACGAAACCTAGCAGCCAGAACAGAACACGGCAGGTATCTAGAAGTTCCTGTCGAATCGAAACCCTAAGAAACCCAAACATGCCATCAAACCTAGTCCATCCCTGCGACACCGATGCCTAATCCAAAGAAGAATACAGCGGGGCAGAGAAATTAGGTCGTGTTGGGTACCTTCCGCAGTGCGGTGGCGAGCTCGCCGCGGGTGAAGTTAGCGGTGGCGGCGGTGCTGAGCGGCATGTTGTTGCGGAACTGGTAGAGGTGGAGGTTCTTCTGGATGAACTCGGTGAACTGCACGCTGTTCCCTCGCACCAAAACCAGGCCAGATCGGGTCAGATCGAGAGCGCAAAACCCCCCCACCCCCCAAAAAAAACTCGGCAGAGGACAGATGAATCGACGGGCGGCGGTCGACTTACCGGTCGCCCGGCTCCCCGGAGGCGCCCATGAGCTTGTGGGAGTCGAGGGCCATGATCTTGTCCTCGTCCGTCTTGTGGACGAGGATGCTCTGCACGGCGGAGGTGTCCGCCGCCACCACCGCGAAGTCGCGGCCCACCACGCCGATGACGCACTCCATCGCCTCCGCCTACCGCCGGTTCGACTGGGGATTTGTGGGGGAACGGAGAGAGATTTGGGGAGGAGGGTAGATGGCGAGAGAGAGAGAGAGGTATTTGGGGACTGGGCAGGACGAGTCAGGAGTCGAGTTCGGCTTCGGTTCCAAGAAAGAACGAAGCTCAGACTCAGAGGGACGACGACTTTGGGCCTCGGTGGGCTGCCCTGCGGTGAGGCCTGTGGGCTGTGCATGATGCAGTTTCTGGCGTTCATTTTTTTTTTCTGTGCGTACGCTCGTTTTTTTTGTTTTTGTTTTTTTGCCCTGCGCCCCAATTCGAACAGGCTTCACAGTTGACCGAGCGGATGGAATTTGTCTGGTCAAGGATGTGAAATTACCTCGATGCTTTTCATCCTGTAAAGAAAAACCTCAATGTGCTTCAGATCTTTCATTTTTTGTGGGGGCATGTGCTTCAGATCTTGCCGGCAACTCTTGGCAATTACAAGTCTGAGGAGTGATCGATGCACGCACGCAACTAGAGACTTCAGAACAACATCCATGCAGAAACGAAACAAAACGAAAATATCTGTGCTGATCAACTGATCAAACTTCACATCCATTCTAATGGAGACTGGTACGAAAGGTCAACGCATACGATCGACCAAACCCCGGACGTTTCTCGGAGTCTCTGGCAATGAGATGGAATTTACGCGGGTCAACATGCAGAAAGCAAAGGTGCAGCTGCAGTTTCCTTTAATGAATTCCTCATGGTATACATGGATGATGATGGATATGACCCATCATGAGTGAGTGTGAGTCTATATAAACATTTCTACGAGCACCAAACTTACAATCACCTAATTAGTCACCAACACATGGGGTGGTCCTCTTGTTGCACCAACCTGGAAGAATCCACTCCATGTTTCCTCCGTTGTCGGTTCGGTGCTGCTCGGTTCGTGTACCTCTCCAGGTCTGAACATGCCCCCCACATGCAGTGCAAGGTTAACTGTTTGCTATCAAAACTTATCTTGATACCTGTTGTGCTATGTATTTACTACTCCTCGGTCATCAGACTGTCAAGAAGAGGACGCTGTAGATGGGTGTTGCCCCCGAGCGTTTTGCCGTTCAGGTGAGCTCTGCAGGACGAAATAGTTTCAATGGCATCAACAAACTGTGGTACTACCCATCGAAACGACATCATCAACCTACTCAATGCTAAAATGCTTCTTAAACAAGCAACAGTGAATCCAGCGTGGCATAAGATCTACACAAGGGCTATTTACTGTTTCAGATGCAATATTGAGAGTCACAATTCACAAACTTCAGTTCAGTGCCCATAGCAGTGAATAAATGAAAACTCAAACTTAAAGCAAGTGCAATTAGACTTGTGGCAATAGACAAGCTTGCAAGATGTATATAATATAGACCTTACAGTAGTCGACTGGAGCTCTGTTATCACAGTATCGCCATCCTCCTGTAATCGAAACAATAGCACTGAGAAGTCAGATGGGTGAGCCAGCGAAATATTATTTCTTAACATATGCGCAATACATCAGCATTGATCGTGCGGCTTATCACCTCAAGTAATAGATCTTTTCTTGTTATCAACCCTACGACACGAGAAGGCCGAGGTACAACAAATATGTGCCTCAATCCTAGTTGGCGGAAGAGATTGTACACCTAAAAATCATTGCAAAGATCATCTCATATCCAACTCAGTGAAATAATGAGTGTATAGTACAAAGGAACGCGAGCTTTACCTTTGCCAAAGACATGTCCTCTGGCACTACGTAAGGAGAAGGATTTAGAAATGGGGCAAGATCCAAATACAATCCAAGCTCATCATCCGTCAGATGAATATCATCAATTGACTTGCCTTTACTTGATGCTGGTTTAACAAAGTCGCTGAAATTGTGCCTGTGAAACAGCAAAAACAATCCATTATTACTAGTCGATACGATAGTATACTAACCTATTGGTTTCTACTTAAATAGAAAAACATAAACCTGTTCAGTACGCCTGGCCCGCAAGGGAAAGGAGTATTCTGAAAATCTAATTTAGATTGCAAAAGCACCAATAAGTGACTGCAAGAAGAAGATGAATGGGTTAGTGAACAAGGTAAACCAAGAAAGCAGCAGCACGAGGTATGGTATCTTACCTACGAAGTATGAGACCTATGACAAGTGACTCGCCGTTCTGCCCATGATCAACAATCTAACCAACAAAAGAAAATTTGTTACTAAAACCCCACAGAAGCAGCAGTGTCTAGAAACTCACATCTACTTACAGGGAAACCATTGTGATTGTTGCTTTGCAGAACAGAAACAATATCGACGACTCTTGAAACACGAGGAAGGCACACAACCTAACACAAAGGCCCAGAACCATGGACGTGTTAGAATTTGGAGCTATACTGACACAAGATATAGTTCTTGCTTCCACTTAAACGGAACAAAAATCTTCAGAACCTTTTGATTCTTGCAAGCATCCTTTGCATTCATGTTTCTCATCACTTGTTTAGGCCTGGAGTCAAGTAGAGGAATGCCCTTTAATCGAGCCTGCTCTTCATATAGCCCCTCGTTAAAAAAATCACCAACAGCCTACATGAACAGAAGTCAGAAGGAACAATCAAATGCATCGTGCTGAACAAGGCATCAACATATGCAGAGTTTGAGCCAACGGTTGCAAAATGTGTACCTTTGATATTAGAAGAACTAGCATAATTAATGGCAAGAGTTGCAAGTTGTTTGTAATCTCCACCATAATAACACATAAAGAGACAGTCATTCTCATCGAACCACCAAGAAATGAAGCAGCACCAAGTAGAGCATACCTATAACAATATTGAATGACCAGAGGAGAAAAGAAGAATTAATTTAACAAGCTATCGATGCAAAACTAAGAATCCTGATAGAGTGGTATTAAAAAAACATGCAAAATGGGTTGCATTGAAGAGATTGTGAGAACTCACGTGCCCTCGTCAACATTTAGTTTCTTATAGAACTTAACAACGGACATTCCAACAAGCCGACCATAAGTAGATCCAATCATTATTCCTGGAACAAATTGACCAGCTGGAACAGCAGTTCCAAATGTTACAACAGCTAAGGAGTAAAACATGACCTGAGCGAAGCAAGAAAAAAGGGAGAGTTAAGTATATGAAAAAAAAGGTTCTTGATATCTCAACACCCATCCAAATGGTGGTAAATGGGATGATGAGAAAGAGTTTGCTACAGCATACGAATATATAGAGGAGCTGACAGCCCATCATCTTTTATTATACGGCATGTGCTACTATGACAAGAAAAAACAATAAAACTTCGACAAGACTATTCATCATTTGAACCATTTTTTGGATCATGGTTATTATGAACTCAATAGGTAGCTTTTCCTAACTCATCATATTATTTAGAGTGCACTAGTCCAACAGCTCAGGATGAAATCCTAGTAGAGTTAGAAAGATAATGTGAGGTTTATTATTTCATAAATCAAACAGACAGAGAAGGTACCAGGAAAGTGATAAGACTTTGTGCGCTGTACTCATGGAATGTTTTTGCACTGAACAGATTACGTATCGCATCATCCTGCAAAAGAATGTGGTTGAATATTGTCCAGGTAGAATATGGAATATCAAAGGAAACGCTCTCAGAATATATTCTAACCTGAGAATTGAAGAAAATAGTAGCTAGATCGTTGTATTCATTGTCTTTTGAGCAGTAAAACTGTAATACACAAGCAGAAGATTAAGAGAAAAACAACCAATATCACTATAGCTGGAGAACACATGTAATTCAAGTTGAAAATCCTCAAAGTAGACCCACATTAACAAAATTCCCATCTGTTCCAGGCGGATGAGGGCATTGGATACCAGAATTAGTTTCTAATTCGGGACATGGGCTGCATTTCCTCAGCATTGGCAACACAAAGGAAACAGTGGATGTTATCAAAGATATGAGGCAAGCTTCAAAGATCTGCAAATTTTAACCTGGGTATCAGGTATAGAACTACAAGAGGGACTCTGCCTTTATGACCACGAATATATATCATATCTTCAGCGTACCTGTACTCGTTTTCCTTTCTTATGAAGATATGTCCGCCGCCATCTAGTTATATACAGGGTGAGTTGATTAAATAGCGCTCCTGAAGAAACACCAGATGAATTGATTGAGAAAAATATCAAATGAGATACAAATATAGCAGGAGACGCAGGGCTGTTTTTTTTACCTATAGTGCGTTTGTGGCCAAGTTTTCTCATGATTGTGGTGCATAACTAAATAAACTTTATAATTTCCATACTTGACCCAATTAACTACAGGGGATTTTTTTGTAAGACAACTGCGGCTGAAACTTGGTACAGTGCAGAGACTGAGGGATTATGAATGTAGGCTAGCTAGGTGCAACTTTCCTTCTGTAGCACTTGCCATCTGAAGGAGTTCTGGTTAAGTACAACATATGACTATGGCATTTCTAGACATACTTCATAAACTTTTCAAATTATTACTTACCAAGAAGTCCACCAATAACACCAATGATAGCCACCGGCAGAAGTTCCTGGTAAGAGTAATCTTCTTGACCTCTTTAAGCACAGTGAATAATCAGGACTTCCATATAAGTAAAAGGTATTAAGCATTTCCTTCTAACTGGGAAAAGTAATCTTACCCAGATATATCCCAGATTATGAAACCCCCGGCCCCAAAATGGCCACACTTTCCGCTGTTGCACCAATTCATCGCTGATCGCACCACAACAGCCACAACAGCAGATGTAAAGAATACTCTCCACATAAGATGACTTCTCCACCTTCAGCGATACAATGATAAAATTATCAATCATATCACATTATATGAGTGTGCAAGATACCACAAGAGACAACTAGCTACAATCAAACCACACAGTAAAATCATCAAACCTATATAGACATGTATCACTATGACATCTAAAGTAAGTTTCATCCGAAGCACGAGATCCAAATTTTGATGCAACATGACTAGTGGTTACACATAATATGGAAGTGCAAAACAAAACTACCAATTAATTTTCTTGGCGCAAAATTTTATACACTATAATAACATTGTTCCTCATAAAGGATATTTTAAGATGTGCATTGTTATATACAAATCAGAGAGGCCAGAATGAACAAAAGACTGCTGGTGATGCATTTCAACATTTTAGTCGTTTCACTTATTTTGGTAACTTACTACTCAATCATGGAGTGGAACACATTGGTACTGAAGTTATTTGTGTAGTAATCACTCCATAACGATATATAAGACATTCAGTGAAAGTAGTTTAGCATATCCCAACGTCTTATACAAAGATACAGAGGAAGTAACTAAGAAATAAATAACTAAGCCAGAAAAGAACATATATAAGCTGTAAACAACTGTATATCAAAGTTACTGAATTAAGAAAACCCACAATATTAGTACTGCCTACCGTAAAGTATATGAACATTCTGTGCCTGAAATAGTTGTCTACTAGGGGAAGACTAAAATTGTATCTTGAAAGCTGGACAAATTACCATCAGTCATGACTAATGTCATAATTACTGTGTCCCGTTTATCTATAAAAACGAAAGAAGGAAGACAGAACATCCTTACCAGGATGTAACTTCCTCCAGGGCGAATAGTACCCCACCAACCGGAGCTCTGAAAGCAGCAGCAACTCCAGCTGCACATCCACATGTCACCTTTTGAAACATTAATATAGCTTGAGATCATTGATAAGAAAACTCACCCATTCAAACACAGGCTTAATACTACAGAGAAACGTAGAAAAGAATGTACTCGACATGACGACAAAACAACATAGTAAGCCCCTAAATTACTGTTTCTTGGTATTCTACCTCATCATGCTCTTAGTGCTAGAAATGTGCCAGAGCATGCATATCAAAAGTTCAAAAAAAAACAGTATTACCTTTTCGTACTCAATTCAATATACATGCACGATCAAATACAGTATATTTTAACACCCTCTAAACTTAATTTACCTACTCAACCTTTACCAGTTGAAACATTCGAGTGTACATGTAGCGGATTGAAGCAAAAATAAATATTATAGTTCGCTTTTAAAAAGCTATTTTGACCATTAGATGTCTCAGCAAATCCAGTTAACCTTGAAGTGTCAGACTGGTGCTGCATGACATGGAGGGTCACGGCTGGACCCAGCCTACGAGGGGTTATGTTGGCCTTCCGAGTTCCGAAGGATGAGCAGCAAGTTATTATTTGGTTAGATATATCCTGATTCTCAAGTTAGCCTGTTTCCTATGTTGTTTTTGGTTTAGCCCCAAAATTGATCTCCTAAGAACATAACACAGGCTATATAATAATATAAATATATAAGGCCTCTCACACTCAATAAAGCAAGCAAAAATTGTCAACCTCCCTATGCTGACAGCCACCTCGCTGCCACACCCTCATGGCAGGAAGGCGGCGAGGCTCCTGTTGAGCACCCCTACAACCTAAGGTCCAAACAAGGCCCCTTTTAGCTCCCCAGGACGTGACAGGTGCTTCCAATAAATCCCATATTTTAAACACAGAAGAGACCGCTGGCATGAAGTGTTGGCCTTAAGCTAAAGTTATCAAGTTTTAAATTAGAAACATAGTTTTGATGTTTCAAACCAGAACTATTTCAATCTTAAATTCTCAATGGCATGACCTCAGTTAATATTTAATCATATTATATCAAAAATGCCACGACCCACAGTAGATCTCAATACAATGTTCTATACTCTACCAGTCTACCCAAATAAGCAACCAGGATATGCTTTTTTCTTCTGTTGACTAGCTGTGGACAGGAAGTGGCACTAGTCACACTACAAGTAGTTCAATCCAATAAAATGGTTCAGTTCGAACTTTAATAAGAAAACAGAAAGCAAGAGATCAAACTAATCTAAAGATGGGACTTTAAAAAGATAAATAGATAGCCATTGCATGGTAAAAAAATGACTTACAAGATCTCGCCGATCTCGATCACTTTCAAATATCTGTACCCACCTAGAATTCAAGTGGTACTTCGCAGATCCACCCTATGTAGATGCACAGAGTAAGTAGTTGACAATCTTTACGTGCCCGGAATAATCATAAATTAATTAAGGATGGAAATTAGGTAGAACGAAAAAGAAAAAACTGCTGGCAAGTCCTTACGTACTGGGTTGGGACAAACATTGGTGGACTTTTACAACATGTAAATATCACAACTGCCGACATCTAAAAATTTTCTTGAGATGTATCTCAACTTTTAATTCACCTATAAGAACATCAATGCTAGCATGCTTTATGTGGTTGATGAGGTGGTTGATCATTGTATCAGATTATCAGTCTACAAAGGTACAAAATCATACAAAGTACCAGCCATATTCGTCATCATATACTCTCACATTTTATCATGATGAACAGTCAAATTCTTGAGAGGGTTTCCATGAGTCTTTCCTAAATTGATGGTGGTGAAAAACTGACAAATCTCTTTTGGCATAGAAACTAGAAGCTTGATATTTTTAGTCAGTAGAAGCTGAGAATAACTTCTGCATATTTCGCATTATATTTATGCTGATCAAAGGACAAACGATAAACATGATAGAAGGAAATCATATGTCTACATTTTATGTTTAACTGAGATAAATGTTGGATGGGACGAAATTCATTATCGTCAAAATAACCTACTTGTCCAAGAAGAGAAGCAATACATGCCCCAGTGTGAACAAGAGGGCCTTCTTTTCCTAGAGCCAATCCACCTCCAACCGATCCAATGCTTCCGAAAATCTATTACTCAAAGCAGCAGTATTTGAGCATGGCATGACATATCACCATAGCTGAAGAAAACAATGTAAACTCACCTTCCCGACTAATGTCCTAAAAAGGAGGATTCCATGTGTGTCAACTCCTACATAAATATATCAAATTATGTTCGGGACTCTATGCAATACCAATATCAAGAATTCAAGTGGTTAAACCTTACCGTTTAAGTAACCTTTGATCTCCGGAATACCAGATCCAGCAGCTGCTGGTGCAAAGTGTGTGACTATGTATACAGAAGAGAAGACGAGGGCTAGGTTGAGAAGTATGTACACCAAGAACCCCACAAAATATGAGTGTTGTATTATAGCAAAAGTCATAGTAAATTTCCATCCAGAAAAGTTCTCAACAGCCAAGTTTATGAATATAGCAGCCAATCCAGTACCTGAAAATATGCAAGATTGCATCATTTACCAAAACAAAAATCCATGAAGAACTGGATCATGGGAACAAAAAAGGGCAGGGGAAAATATTTGAGTATATAAGATATTTCCATTGCACGTGTACTGTATTATGCTTGGACTTCATATTTGTCCTATCAATTGAACTACATTTGTAAGTAATAGACAATTTGGAGCAATACAGAGAGGCTCACATTGCTAAAATCGTCATTGAACCCTACAAAAGCAAGAGTTAATTTACATAACTATTCATGAATTTCTAAAGTTTTAAGTTTTTAACTTTGGGGTTAACTGAACCCTAGATGTGGGATGGGTCTATATGTTCTCACTCATGTCTCACTGCCATTTTCCCCACCCTGTGGCTGCCCACCCCTAACCACACCAATGCGACGAAATTATATAAGATGCATCGGATGAACAGAGTTCCTCATCAGATATAAACTATTGCCTTATGGGCTTATTTCTTAATTAACTGCTAAAATGCCATTTCTAATGAAGCATATAAATAGGAGGTGGGATTAGATAATTGGAATAGGAATTCAAGCATTACAGTGTACGCGAGGACATGAACAGGCTAAAACTATTTGAAGTGAGTTCAACTAGGGCAGAGATTTTTAAGAGGCAGAGGTAAAGAATTCACAATTGTGCAAATGCCACTAAATAGCACCTAAACAGTTCAGATGCTAACAGCTTGTTTAAACCTTAACCGTACATATAGTTTTGGCATCTTGTGGAGTTGTGGTCAATGCTGGCTTCCTTTACTCAACTTGTCACATTTTAGCCGTTAATACGACCTAACCAACCAATATAAGGCGTAACCAATTGACTATGTGATAACCTGGAATTCTTTTTATATGGCTCATATCATGGAACATTGCAGCTTCCATCAGTTAGATCAATATCCTTGAATTCATGTTCAAGTCGACTACTGGAGAATTTCCGGGTTTGCGGTGTAAATGGATCGCCTACGGCAACTTTTACATCGAGTATTCTAAATAATATTAGTATGTCAACATTCCTCGTGCTCATCGTGCTTAGCTGCATCGGAGATAGAAAATGTTATCTCCCTCAGATGATACAAAACAACTTAACAGCTAACTCGTACTAAGTAATGCACATCTTACTTCCACACCTTAGAAATCTATACTTGATAGACTAAGATTATAATCTCTTACTACAATCTACAAATGACGAATTCAACTAAAAAACACAGGACGAACAAGTCGTCAGAGGGAGCTCTCACCGACGCCGATCAGCAGAGCGAAGAACCACTTGAGCATGATGTAGTAGGGCACCCAGAACTTGCTCCGCTGCGCCTGCAAGCACCAAACAGAAAGCTCACCTAACGGGGAACCTCGAGCAGGAAGAGGAGGGCAGGGCACGGCAGTGGCAGTGTACGTACCTGCTCCTCCCGGTAGGCGTAGTTCTCGATGACCTCGTAGTCGAGGCTCTCGACGGCGCCGACGAATAGCTCGTCCTGGTTCGCGGAGGTGGAGCCGCCGGGGGACCCGTCCGGCAGGTGCGCCGCCGCGCCTTCGGCGGTGGGGAGGCGCGTCCAGGCCAGGCGCGCCATCCCGATGCCGTCGGGGAGGTCCTGGTCGACGGAGAGCATCGGATCGTGGCCGGGGGTCGCGCCGGATCCCGCCCGAGGCGAGCGATTCGAACGGCTCCGCTAGCTCGAGGTATGGGGTGGGGGGAGTTTTTACTGGACGGAAGCTCTGGAGCTGTAGGACTTGGCTGGAAAGCCTGGAATCATGTGGTTTGTTCTGCGGCGTACGGGGTTTGGTGCTGTCGCGCACGTGTCTTGGCGCGGTCGGTGGCGGCCTGGCCACGGTGGCGCGGTCGTCGCGGCTTGGCTTGGCGCGGCGCTGGAATCGATGGCGCCGCCGCGCCCGGGGGAAGAATGGACGGGAGGGAGGGAGCGGCGGGGAAGCCGGAGCACGTGGTGGGAGCTGCAGTGGGAGAAGTGGCCGTCGTACTCGCTCGCGGTGGAATCGTGACCCAATCTTGGAAAACCCTCTTCGAAGGATATGTAAACAGTTAAACACATGTCTACAAAAACATTACGGCACTTTTGTTCAAGGATTTCAAAAGGAATTTTATAGGTCTACTATTTGGTTTAAATGAATGAATCCTCCCAAAAAATATGGATTGCTTTACTACACTACAATTCTATAGGATTTTTGCGAAGAGCTGAGACCTATTGAAAAAATGTTGATCGCCTTATTTGGCAAACTATATCTATTGTGTTCAGCTTCATATGTGGCTTAGATCCAAAATGTAGTATTGTTTCATGTTGTGATATGTGTTCTTGTGGAGACTGTTAAATTCCAATCTAAAGGAAATCCATATGCAGTCATATGCATGGCATAATCAACACGATGAAAGCACAAAGGGATGACGGGACATATTGTGGAATTACGAGTTTCAAACGGCAATAAAAGAGTACCTGGAAAAAAGGGAGACCAGGGAAGTGGTAGACATAGAAGAGGACAAAGGCTTTCAAAGAAGGTTACGATAGAATAAGATAAGTTGAACGTTCTTAGCGGTTCGAATATTGCATGCTATACTTTTATTATGAAATGAATGTGGGCTCTCATTATTTTTTAGGGTAAAAGCGAGTATGGGCGTAGGTATCATCAGAATGAGTTCTTTTCCAGAAGAGAAGGAGGTTGGAACTAGATGGTTCCCTTGGTCGTTAAACGAAACCGTTCCTGTTTTGACAGCACTTTTGTTAGAGAAGAACCAAAGCAAAGTGTTTTTATGCAGTAGCCCACATTTCGGCTATAAAGAGAATGGATTCTACATTCTTGGTGCCTTGCTAGTTTGTATTTGTGAAGGATCTGTTAAACTGGGTCAAAGATACTTGTTCTCGATGGGTGAAGGTTATGATATTACGCCTCAAATGGAGCATTACGAGTGCATGATTGAGTTGGAAAATCGACTTGAGAAGACTTAATTCAAGATCAACAAGTGAAACAATGGACAATAAAGTATAAGATAAAGTCCCAACAGAAATAAACCCAATATTTTAGGGTTGGGCAAACATTCCATCACACACTATGGATCACACCTTCTTCGTAATTCACCATATACTAGTGGACCACAAATGAACACTCCTACCCCACATGGGACCTAAAATTGCATACTTGGTCATTTGGTAAGACTCCCTAACCTATATATTGCTCTCCATGGGTTTGTAAGTTGTAACCATTCACTCTCACTTGATTAATATTGTACTAAGGGACGAGGCTAGAACCCTATCGCTAAGGTCGAGATGACTCTTGTGTGATCCGAGAAGCCTTTACGACTGGACCCAACTTTGGAGGAGATGTTCCTACATGTAACATTTTAGAAATTAGGACAACTGAAGATTCATTTTTTGGTTCTTTCTTATGACACTCTCTCTCACATAGAACCATGTTGCGCTCCGATGAGCCAACTCGACGTATTTAACAAACATTGCATTGCCGGTTGTCTATTTGTGAATGGAGATCTTCACTCATAAGGCTTGCTTACACGCTCATATTAAATGTTATGTCCTCCACAACCACATTGCTCGATGCACCTCATAATCTCTCTTTTTCGATTACAACAACTTATATAACTGTCAAAATGGCATTGTTCTTAAGCATAAAAGTTTTCAGATGCTTGCAAGTCATTGAACTCATATGTGGTGCTTAATGTAAGGGGCAAATGCGCGTATCCAGGTGCAACCTTTTGAAATTCATAGCTCAGATTTTGTTAATCAGTGCGGTTGTGGGATTAGAAATAAGATCGATGTTACAAGAGTTGTAATTATTTTTGTTACATTTGGTTGGATTTGGCCTTGTCTCTTATGCTTAGTTATTTGTTGAGTTTCTAGTTGAACTTGATTCTACAAAAAAAAATTGTATTCTTAATTCACTGCATAGGCCAAGTTCACCTTTAAGAAAATACATATAGCAGCTCCATCAGCTGCCAATGAAAAGATCATCACTAACTTTGAGTCACAGTAGGAGTACAAAACCACAATAAAATGGTAAAAATGAAAGTGCAAAACCAAGAATTATGAAAACATGTGAATTTCTACTAAACTTGGTGAATACAAGAATCTAAAAGGTATAACAAATCAAGGGTAAAAAATAACATTGGAACATTAAAATTCCTACAATCCAAAGAGCAAAGAGGCCCTTACTGTACAAACTTCAGAGCGTAACATTTAATACTCGTAGCATAAACTTGTCTGACGGAACGTGGAGGGAGAAGATGAACATCTTTTGTTTATTCTTTCAGATCAGATCTGCGTTTACTTGGCTGCAAAGATTGGACACGTAGCGCTCTGATACGCCGTGCGTCAGCGTTCGCGAAAGCACCGCAGACAGATTGCTCTCACGAGTCAAACCGCGAAGATCTACAACTACTGTACGACAATGGCGAATCGGAGTACAGTACACACACGCCCTCGAGCCCGAGCTCTCGCCGTCGACGGCCTTCACCTTAACTTCCAAGCAACGCATTAACCGATCTCCTTGTCCTTGCAAGCTACGCGCAAAGCCCCACCACCAACCACCTCCCCCAATGGCGAAGACGCAACCCGCGGGGGAGCCGCTGCTCCCCTCCGCCTGCCCGCCGCCGCCCTACCTCGGCCGCCACTACTCGCCGGACGAAGACGCGGACTCCTACGTCCTCCTCGTCCCCATCCGCCGCCGCCTGCGCCGGGGCTGCAGCTGCCGCTGCGTCGCGCCCCTCCTCGCCGCCCTCGCGCTCCTCGCCCTGGCGTTCCTCCTCTGGCCCTCCGACCCGCAGGTCAGCGTCGCGCGCCTCAGCCTCTCACACATATCCGTCGTGGCCCGCCCCGCCGTCGCCGTCAACATCTCCGCCGCGCTCAAGGTCCGCGTCCGCAACCCGGACCTCTTCGCGCTCGACTACAGCCGCCTCGACGTCGACATCGGATACCGCGGCAGGCCGCTCGGCCGCGGCAGCTCCGGCGGCGGCGCCGTCCGCGCGCGGGCCACGTCGTACGTCGACGCCGACCTCGAGCTCAACGGAATACAGGTCGTCGAGGACGCCATCTACCTGCTCGAGGACCTCGTAAGGGGATCCATACCCTTCGACGCCGTCGTCGAGGTCGAGGGCCACCTCCACTTCTTCTTCTTCACCATCCCGGTCCAGGTGCGTGCCGGCCGGAACCCTAATTGTCGATTGTTGAATGCACGCATAGGGGATTGTATCACGACTTGTATCTGGTAGTTCGGTGCCATTGTTGCAATGTGCTTTCTCCTTAACATTGGAATTTTTTCTATCTATTAAAATCGTTTGGAGAATAATGCTGAAACAATTTTGGGTACTTTTGACCTTGGGCCATTGTCTATCTGATTCAGTTTTTGTTGTGCATCTAATGCCCAATGCCTAATGCACCTTCGAAACAAACAGAATTAAGGTCAGTGAAAAACAAAACTATATATAAAAACAAGTTTCAATATATCTTAGAAAAAAGGGAAACAGCTTTACAACACCTTACAGCTCTGGATTGCGATAACTTTGACCAGCCAAACATTTGTCGGTTAGCGCTTTCGTTTAGGGACTAAGTTGTCATACTGTTATGAGAAATATGCTTGAAATTCACATAGTCACGATTTAGTAAACAATACCAGTCTTTTATTTTATGATTTTTTACCAGTTACATATTGCATATTATTCAGATTCCTATAATTCTTTGTTAGGGGTGCAAGTCAATAGGTACATTAAGAAATGATATGACAATCATGTTTTGCTTTTATTATGAACCCACAACACTATAACAGACTATTACGCACCAAGTATTTTGAGGCTTTTTTGTATCACCTTCGTGTATGATGATTCGCTAGCTGAGGAGGCTGTGGATAATAAGAATTTTGTTCACAAAGAAACGGGAATAAAAGGAATAGGTGTGGAGTCATACATGGAGAAGAAGGTCAACCAAATTATTCATGACTTAAATGTTTCTAACTGGTTAACACTTTCAGTAGGACATAAATAATGTACACAGCCAATACACAGCTTCGAAAAATTTAGAGTTTAACACTTCTATATCATTTGCTAATTGTTATAGTTGTAGGTATCCTTTACTCTATCTCTATCCACTCTATTCACTCTATTTTGATCTTGATCTTTAATTATTTCTGAAACTGGTATGTCATTTTCTTTTGCTGATCTGCATGTTTGGATCAAAGCGTTTGTCTCAGAAAGAAGTGAAAGATCTGAATTTACTACCTGGACCTTTCTCATTTTTACCTCCCTACACAAAAACATGATAGTCTTGAAATTATTAAAATTGTGTAAGTAACAAATAAATCATTATGTCATTCATATTATTTTTGCAATTATGGTGGCATGGAACAATAGGGAAGTTCGTAAACCCCAAGACTTGCAGATGAGCTCCCAAGTATGCATATGGGGTGATTGGTACAGTTTTTCCTAATGGCCAAAGGATGTACTAATAAAATATTTCAAAACATTTATGAATTTGTATCAGCTCTGCTGCCATGGAGAGTACACTACAGAGTCTTGACCTTGCAGCAGGCCTTGCACTTTAAAGTTTAAATGAGATCTAACTAGCATATAGGATCAAATAAATTACCATCTCTTTACCACTTAACTGTTACAATACTACGAATCCACGAGTCAGGCGTATCTAATGGACAAATTATGCCCAACTCATTTCCTACTCAGGGTAATTTTCAGGGGCACCAAATCTTTGGGTTCATTTTGAGCCGCAAAGGTTATCTATTGCCCTGCAAGGCTGCAACAATGATTGTGTACGTGTTACTTGGCTACCAATAGGGGAAAAAATACTCAATATAGAACTTATTGGCACCAGGACGGAAAAGTTGAATAATTCGAATCTTCTGAAAGCGATATGCAAAACAGTGCAGATGAACTAGACATTAAAATGTAGATGAAACATGGTGGTTTTATTAAAAACACAAATATGATCTGCTCTGTCTGTGGTTGCCGAACTGTGCTGCGCTCTGATATTTATAATCTGCAGTTAAAAATTACCCATGAAAGCAGGCGGTGCAAGCATGATTACGATAGTCCACTGCAATCCCTAAGGCAGCCATAAGGCATATTTGGCTCCTAGCAAGATTTTACCACATAATTTTTACCAAGTTGTGTCAAGCCACAAAACGTGTGGTGAAGAAATTGGATGCCACAAGTGTGGCAAGTTTTGGTAAAACAACGTGTCTATGACAGATGGGATATGCTGCTAACAAAGTGTGGCATGACACAGTTGTGGCAGTGAAACAAACAATAGCCACAAGCTGCCACACTTGTTTAACAATATGTGGCTATGAACCAAACATGCCCTTAGACTTTTAGAGTTCTCAGCACTTATTGCGCGGCAGCAACTGGCTGGTTACTGACAATAAATTTTACCTTTGCCTTTACAAGCTTACGTTGTCATTTTCACTGTCCTAAGCTTCAACATTTTACAGCCACTTATCCTTGTTGATGCACACAAAGAGTAGTTTGCTGCTTGTGAACGATATTCGTTACATGTGTAGGTTGCATTGGTTAGGAGCAGCTGGGGCCTGGTTATCTAAATTAAGAGTATAGTAGCCACATTTCTTATTTGAGTAAATATGGACCAATTCTCCAAGTTTCTCAAATCATATCTTAAGCAACATTGGTAGATTAAACACAGCTTGAATCTCAGTTTTGCTCGCAGTTCTGAGTTATTACCAAATGAGTTGTCTTGGCACTAATGCTATAGTGATAGGCTCATAGTGTTAAGGAACTGTTTGAAATTTCACTTGTTGATTCCAATATATTGTGGTAATTACTGTTTTGGATTTAATTATGTTTTTAATTAATTGAAGTGTCTAATGCATTATCGAGTTATGTTGGGTCCATTGATTGATTTGATCTTTGTTTGGATATTCTCCTATGACTCATCCTAATCTTTTTTGTGAACTGATGATATCATTGTTCCATACCGACAACACGTAACAAGAAGCCATGTTGTCTCAGGCCCGGACTATTTTGTGCTTCTCGTTTCGTTCACCATTAATCGAAGAACATGACATACTGATATGCCTGCAGGGTGTTTCCTTTCAGCATAAATATAATATTTTACCTCATGTATTACCAGGCAATAGTCGTTTTCTATTCCAGATACCAGAAAGACCTTCCTAAAATAAGAAAAATTGCGGAAAAATTGGGGCAGCAGTTTATTAATGGTTTCCGTAGGCAGTCACGACCGACTATTAAGATCCTCGTGACTGTATGCTCATAAGTACTGAAGCTCTCGTATATGGTTGTTGCAGGGGAAAATAGCTTGCGTGGTTCATGTGAATCCACACGATCAGACCATAGTACACCAGGACTGCTATCCAAAGGTAAAGAACTTTGAACTCATTTTACCCTTTCGAAGTTGGTTGCAAACTTTCCAGAATCTGACCTGCTCATATTTTCTACCAGTGAGTTCCTGACGGCGTCGAAGCTATCTTCACCTGTGAATTGATTATTTCGAACCTCGCTGGGAGTGCTGACTCTGCTGTTGGTTGTTGTAAACTTAATCCACTGTCTATGGATGTGCACGTTATGACATTTCTCTTGTACTCTAATATACTGGCAGATGGGCCGTCTGTAAATCTGTTGGCATGCCCAGACACCGGTGCAAATCCATGTTAATATTAATCAGTTCCGTTACGACAAGAGTTGACAGTGTTTTACATTGGCATCTTCGATGCTGGTTTGTCTTGCTGCGTTCACGGGAACTGGGATTTCATAATGTTGACAGGGTTTGTTCAACGGCTACTAGTTTTTTTGTTTCATATAGTGTAAAAGTATAGTCGAAATACTTTGATTTTTGTTCCACATGTTGTAGAATTCGCTTCCAAGTAGTCGCAAACTTTTGTTACATGTGGATTAAAATTTTGTTTTGCTCAGTTTCAAACATAGTTCCCGATGACCAGTTAAAATAGAGCCATCGGTCCAGATTGCGTGAGATGTAGAGTGAGGATGGCCTAAATTCACATAGATTAGAGGAGACAGAATAATCGTATTCTTTTTTCCCTATGGATTGGTCATTCAGGTGTGGGTGGGTCTTAAACTTTGTATGCTATGGTTGACGGCTAGTTTACTCTATATGTCACGAATTACCTTGATACGAACACCCCTTAGATCTGATTATCTTCGATATCTAAACATAATTCTACCAACTGTACATAAGTATTTCCGGTAGGTTACGGTGAAGAAGATTTACATATACTAGTAAAATGACCGTGCGTTGCTACGGGCTATGATTTTTCCACACAATTTTTTTCTCAATCTCTCGGCATCAAGTTTCGAGAGTATATTTTGTTATTCCCTCAAAGATAAAACAAGTTAAGAGAGAACCCTTGTATTGCGTTTCAAGGGTGTTTATTTAATTCCTATAAGGATTTCAATTGCATGGTAATATTATACACTATTTGGGGCAAGAACTAACACATGTTCATGTTTGACACAAACATGAATATGAATACTAGTAAAATGCCCATGCGTTGCTACGGACAGAATAAACAACTATTTATATATAAAAAGGTCAGCACAAGTTAACCTTTATTAAAAACTTGATCATATTGAGATATAGCGACATGTTCGTGCATTGAAACGTGAAAAAAATCCGATTTTAAACTTCAATAATAATAATAATTTCAATACCCGTTGCTTGATACATGAATGAAGTAATAACTATTTCCTAATTTAATTAGGACATTGTCTACTTCCTATAATAAATAATTCAAATATGTTTGTATCCATTACATTTTGTAAGATATAACAATCATCAAGGAATATGCTCAAATCAGGTCTACCGAATTCAAATGGTAAGGTCTTCCTCGTAAACATAAAGGAATATGCTCACTGAAGGAGATATGCCTTAGAGGCAAATAAATAAGTAGTATTTATTGCATTATCTCATAAGTTTATAAGGGTTTGTGTATTATGCTATAACTGTATTAATCGGAATTATTAATACACGTGTGATACATAGACAACCAGGTCCCTAGCAAGCCTCTATATGAGCTAGTCCATTGGGCAACAGTTGATCGAGATTCCCGATCAAGGACAATGACGTCGGTTGACAATGGGGTCATCTTGTTAGTTGAATAAGGTGGTGGACATACGCAAAGTATTGCAATAAGATCGTATTACGATGTTTGTCATTTGCAATAGATAAGAGTATGATAGCTTATTTCTTAGACCGTGAGACCGTACTTATTAATGCTTCGTAGGGATGCTTTGAGAGCATCAAACGTTGTGTCTTATATAGCATGACAATAACGGTGTCCATCTTGGGTATTCCGAAAGAGCATCAAGACGTAAGGATCAAGAGCGGGATTTTGTTCATCCTTGTAATGGAAAGATACTCTGGGCCCACTCGGTGATATTGCATTTATATAGCTGCGCAACTTATGACTAGGTCATGGAGATGTAATATCGCAGACGAGTTAATAACCTTCGTCGGTAACGATATACAACAAAGGCATCGGTGTGTCTACGATCATATCTCGGACAAGGTAGTATCGCAGAGACAAAGGGAATGAATGTCATATTTATGGTTCAACGACGATATTCGTGGAATGCACAGGGGTCGTCATATATTTCCAGGTATCCCCGACGATCATTGGTGAGCGGAGTGTCTCGACCATGTCTGGAGTGTTCTCGAACCGTAGCGTAACAAACTTAAGGTCTTAGCAACGCTAGGAGATAGGTTCTGGAATTTTATAGGAGTTTGTTGGAGAGAGAGAAATGATCCGGAAAGAGTTCCGGGGAGGTATGGAATGGTTCCGGGAATGTCCGAAAGTTGTTCGGGTGGTTCCGAAATAGTTTCGGAGTCATGGGATATTGAATTATATATAAATATATTAATTATGAATTAATGGGATTTTTATATTAATTTAATATTAATTAAATAAAGGAAAAAGGGGGCTCCTACCTACATGGGCCCTAAGAGGGCCCAAGAGGGGGGAGCCGCACCCCACAAGGGGGGTGGGCCCCATGGGAGGTTCGGCCGGCCCATGGTGGGGCGCACCACCCCCCTCTCCTCCTTTAGTCCCACATGGGAGAGCCAAGGGGTTTGCACACCCCCTTCCCCCTTTATATACCAAGGCATATTAATTGATTTAATTCATAGGAAAATCCAATTAATTCCCAATTTCTCTCTCGATCTCGTGGTTCCCAATTTGGAGCCGCGCCGAGCTGAGGAAGGGGGTCTCTCTCCACCTAAGCCATACCGCAGAGCGTCGTTGCTCTGCGGGATTCCAGATAAGATCTACTCCTGCGATTTCAGCTGGATCTGAATGACCGGGAGTTGTCGCTAAGCTCCGTATGTTTGTGAGTGCTCGGAGGCATCTCTTTTGAGGAGCATGGGCGACGTCGTCTCGCCCCCTGCAGCCGCCGCGCCTCCCCCCCTCTGCTGCCGGCGCACCAGCCCTGGTGCTGGCGCTCTGCCTTCTTCCGCCCGACGCCCGTCGACGCAGATCATCATCGACACCCCGGCGTCATCGGCTTCGACATCGCGGCAAGTTCTCCGCAACCTCGAGGTCGGCTACGTACGACTTCATCGTCAACGCTTGTGCGGGAGCGTAATCCCCGCAATCGGTCTACATGGAGGTAATGTAACCCGTTCCGCCACCGTTATCGCATGTACTAGATAGATAGATCCTGGCTCGTTAGGGTTCCGTTCGCTAGAAAAATTATTGTTTTCTGCACCGTAACCCCTTCAGTGGTATCAGAGCCGATCTATGCGTAGTACTGCTGGTACGGTTAGAACTCATGTTGAATGAGGGCGTCTTTCTTATATTTGCTACCCTCTAGCGTGCACTTGCGATGCCTTCGGTATTGAGTTGATGAAGCGGCCCGGACCGACTTTACGTGTAAGCTTACGCGAGACTGGTTCCACTACTGACATACGGCTTGCACCGTATCTGTGGCTGGCGGGTGTCTGTCTCTCTCTCTCTAGTCGGCAAAGCATTTTCAATGGAGGGCCCGAAAGGGATGCTTAAACATGCAATTATACGATCGACGTTGTGGTACAAAGTTTGTAGGTAGGAAAGCGATTCTCTTGCGAATAAGCCTATATGCCACGTAAAACTTGCAAAACTAAATAAAGCTACATGCGTCTAACTTTGTTTTGCAGAGGCGTTATTTTATGTGACATGGTTACGGTAAGTTTTGATATTACTCGTACTGTCGGAGGCAATGGAGGGCTCTGTAGACTCGGAGCCATGCCGGGGCGCCGGGGGCCAGGCACATGGCGCCATGAAGGTCCAGGCGCATCGACCATGTCACATCGCACTTCATTGCATCATTATTGTGTGCTGTTGTGTGTGCATCATATTGATTGCTTATATGCTAGATATACAACGGTAGCATCATAAATAGGATGATCCCTAACAAATACCAAAATTGTGTTCTCCCTCGTTGCGCACCAGCAAGAAAGTTCTACGTTATGAGGCAGGCCGTGATGATCGGGTGTCACACATCTCGTCGTTCGCATACAGTGGGTGTAAGCCATGTTGCACGCGTAGGGTCTTCGAGGTTTGATTGGCGAGCCTAGCATACTCAGAGGTATGGCCTCGGAACACGGGAAGATCGAAAGATCGAGCACGAGTCACAGAGTTGTTGTGATCGACATGTTATGTTCACCTTTGAAGCAGTGCTGCCGGCCGTGATGATCGGGGGGTAGTGTGGTGGATGAGGGTCGTGTAATCGCCATTACTATTTTTAGGGATAATAATCTTGGTGTGGTGTGTTTTTGATAATGAGATTATAGAACTAAAACTCACCTATATATTATAAAATTATCTTACCTCTTTTGCGATCACATCTGGAGACTACGGAACTACGCTTCGGTTACTTCTTCAAGAGCTCGGATTCTACCTTGGAAGCCGACGGGTCCAACTTCATCAGATGGTACAAGGTTTTTTTTTTAACATTCTCCAAACACAACAAACATCCTATATGTCCTAGAACATTAGTTAGAAGTTAGACCAGATGATTCTGATAGCAAGGAGGAAGATGATGAGTTCCGTAAGCATCATGACATGTTCATGGAAGTGACGATCGTCATGAGCGTATGCCTAGCACCTGAGTTGAAAGTTGTTTCAACATATGGAGCCATAAGTCGTGATTGATGCGATCAGAGGTCACTTCAAAGATGAATTGAGTCTTGAGCAGTTCAGACAACTTAGAAAGTTCCGGACCATTCACATGGGGAGCATACCTGTCTGGAGACTCAGTTGAAGAAGTTGTGTGACATCTACTTCAGGCTTGCGAATATCTACGATTTCTAGATAGCAAACTCCAGTGCAATAGAGATTGTGCTTTACCTCCTAGCTGTGAATAGCATGTGCGTGAATATGCTATAGAGACACGGTGAGCTTCTTCACATTTGTGAACAAGTTCAAATCTCTAAAAGTTGATTCCATCGAAGAAGAGTTCTTTGACGCTACGAGTATATTTGATATACGAAGATATAACTGTATTCTTCTCATACTTGATAAAAAGTATTTGATACATGTTCTGTTTGTGAAACAGTCCCTGATTATCACAAGTATGTGGCGAAGGGTGACGTGACAGTGCACAAGTGATGGCAAGTTAATGGCCAGTAGTGCTCACGCCCTCGAGATATCATATTAGTTATCATCAATAGTTTTTGATAAGACATTTTGTAATAGTGAGAATGTGATCTAGTTTGGTGTCTTGAATGTTACAAGACATAATTATTCATATAGAACACATCAGTTGTTTTATGTTATGAAACAAAACAGTTGTTTCATGTTATGAGTAATTTGCATCACATCTCAGTTACATTATGCGTATGATATACATTTATAATAGCGGGAATAATAAAATTATGTGTCCAAAGAGCAAACACCGTCGAGTTTAGTCATAAAAGCAATGAAAGAAGTAATGGATGTTTTGGTCCATTTAAGTATTTCGAGTGCTGAGTTGATTAAGCTTGAAATCAAGTATTGAAGTTGCAATACTAGCGGAAATTAATTGGGTGTCATTTTTAATGATTAATTAATGGTGTTTACTACTTGATCCGAATTCTTCCATGATTTTGGTAAATAGGAGTATTTTCCCGATAAATTATGGAGTCTGAAATTAATTTGATAATAGATCAAATGGGGTTTTTCAGAAGAAAGATTAGTGAACATTGTATTCACAAGATTCGATCAAAGGACAATATTTTTGAATTATGGTTTCAACACAAAAGACTTGTGGAAATTCGTTTCACAAAATTATAATGTCATATATAGTGATATGTGGGGAATTATAATCATGCTCTATTTTAAATAAAGTGCGGTCTGTCAGAATCAGTCTTAGAATCTCCTAATATGTTCGAAACATTATAGTCGATGTCCACTTTAGAAAATAGATATTTTTCTCAACAAGAATTCGTAGGATCGACAGTAGTGTCGACATGTATATGATTATGCGATAATTCGGAATATACATGAGTGGTTCTTTGTAGATTGCTCGCATTGGATGAGAGTGTATTCCAAAACCAAATAGAAACAAAACTTAGGTTGTTGTCTATATAACTCCGAGGAAAATATGATTTTTCGAATTATGGTTTATGGATTGGAATTAGAAAGTTTGGAATAAAGTGTCAGACCTATGTTGGAAAGTGTTCCAAAGAGTATATGCCTGCTAATGAAAGTTTAGTGATTAAGAGTGAGGGAGACTAGAAAATTGTTTTCTGCTTGCAATCCTCTTCATAAAGATCATAATATTTTCATGAAAGAAACTTCTAAATAAAGTGCTGTTATATTTAATATTGCTGTCAGGTCACAACACTATATTAAGTATTTCAGATCTTGTTGACAGATCAAGGTACACTTTATGAATACAAAGAAAGTTGAGAAAATATCGGAATACGAACAAAGGCTTTTGAGCCTGGAAATACAAAGTTGCATTTGAAAGGATTAAGAGAGTAATTGTTGCTGCAATTCTTATTAGAGGAATAAGATTGTTTAATCGTCATATAAGGTGTTATATGAGAAATGTGACTATAAGAAAGACGCGGTAGCATGTCTTGTCAAGAAATGTGTCTTGGACAAGATCAAATTTGTTGACTACATTTATGTAGACATGCTTGAAGTCTGAGGGATTTGTATTAATGTAATACTGGAGTTTGTATTGAATTCGAATTGATAATAGATCAATAATTATGGTTAGACCAAAAATGTCGATTTAAGTGGGAGTCAAAGTTAGTTTACTCAGGTGGAATATGTAAAGAACATATTTTGAGTGGGAGCTCAGGAACTCAGATATGTGGATGACACGTTTTTGAGTGGGAGCCCGTGTTGTCAAATATGTGGAGACATAATTTGAGTGGGAGTCGAATTCATTTTGTGTAGTTAACACATTGTGAAACTGTACCAATAGAATAGGATGAAGTTGTGAAACTATTTAAAAGTTAGTGTCTATTTTGAAATAGAACAGGAATTTTAAATAGTTAGTCGAGTTGTGTTGGATTATATCTGAGGAGTCAGAATAGGTTTGTGTATTATGTAATAACTGTATTAATCGGAATTATTAATACACGTGTGATACATAGACAACCAGGTCCCTAGCAAGCCTCTATATGAGCTAGTCCATTGGGCAACAGTTGATCGAGATTCCCGATCAAGGACAATGACGTCGGTTGACAATGGGGTCATCTTGTTAGTTGAATAAGGTGGTGGACATACGCAAAGTATTGCAATAAGATCGTATTACGATGTTTGTCATTTGCAATAGATAAGAGTATGATAGCTTATTCCTTAGATCGTGAGACCGTACTTATTAATGCTTCGTAGGGATGCTTTGAGAGCATCAAACGTTGTGTCTTATATAGCATGACAATAACGGTGTCCATCTTGGGTATTCCGAAAGAGCATCAAGACGTAAGGATCAATAGCGGGATTTTGTTCATCCTTGTAATGGAAAGATACTCTGGGCCCACTCGGTGATATTGCATTTATATAGCTGCGCAGCTTATGACTAGGTCATGGAGATGTAATATCGCAGACGAGTTAATAACCTTCGTCGGTAACGAGATACAACAAAGGCATCGGTGTGTCTACGATCATATCTCGGACAAGGTAGTATCGCAGAGACAAAGGGAATGAATGTCATATTTATGGTTCAACGACGATATTCGTGGAATGCACAGGGGTCGTCATATATTTCCAGGTATCCCTGACGATCATTGGTGAGCGGAGTGTCTCGACCATGTCTGGAGTGTTCTCGAACCGTAGCGTAACAAACTTAAGGTCTTAGCGACGCTAGGAGATAGGTTCTGGAATTTTATAGGAGTTTGTTGGAGAGAGAGAAATGATCCGGAAAGAGTTCTGGTGGTCCGGAAGGAGTTCCGGGGAGGTATGGAATGGTTCCGGGAATGTCCGAAAGTTGTTCGGGTGGTTCCGAAATAGTTTCGGAGTCATGGGATATTGAATTATATATAAATATATTAATTATGAATTAATGGGATTTTTATATTAATTTAATATTAATTAAATAAAGGAAAAAGGGGGCTCCTACCTACATGGGCCCTAAGAGGGCCCAAGAGGGGGGAGACGCACCCCACATGGGGGGTGGGCCCCATGGGAGGTTCGGCCGGCCCATGGTGGGGCGCACCACCCCCCTCTCCTCCTTTAGTCCCACATGGGGGAGCCAAGGGGTTTGCACACCCCCTTCCCCCTTTATATACCAAGGCATATTAATTGATTTAATTCATAGGAAAATCCAATTAATTCCCAATTTCTCTCTCGATCTCGTGGTTCCCAATTTGGAGCCGCGCCGAGCTGAGGAAGGGGGTCTCTCTCCACCTAAGCCATACCGCAGAGCGTCGTTGCTCTGCGGGATTCCAGATAAGATCTACTCTTGCGATTTCAGCTGGATCTGAATGACCGGGAGTTGTCGCTAAGCTCCGTATGTTTGTGAGTGCTCGGAGGCATCTCTTTTGAGGAGCTTGGGCGACGTCGTCTCGCCCCCTGCAGCCGCCACGCCTCCCCCCTCTGCTGCCGGCGCACCAGCCCTGGTGCTGGCGCTCTGCCTTCTTCCGCCCGACGCCCGTCGACGCAGATCATCATCGACACCCCGACGTCATCGTCTTCGACATCGCGGCAAGTTCTCCGCGACCTCGAGGTCGGCTACGTACGACTTCATCGTCAACGCTTGTGCGGGAGCGTAATCCCCGCTATCGGTCTACATGGAGGTAATGTAACCCGTTCCGCCACCGTTATCGCATGTACTAGATAGATAGATCCTGACTAGTTAGGGTTCCGTTCGCTAGAAAAATTATTGTTTTCTGCACCGTAACCCCTTCACTCACATCTAGTCTGGCGAATTCAAATGATAAGGACTTCCTTATATACTATGTTCTTTGTGGTTTTTACTAAGGACTCAGTTATTTTTCTCTTCTTTGAATTCTTGCTTACGTCCTTTCCTTTGACCTTGATGGCGATAACTTTGATGTTTCTTTTCGTGATGACTCTACACAACACAATGTATAGCTGACCATCAATGAATACCAGCTGCAGTACGTACGTACACGTCTACAATCGGGGAGGGAGCGTGGGGGGGGGGGGGGGGTTGTGCCTTGTTGATCTTCACGGTAAATCTAAGCCTGATTGTGAACGGCTTCCTCTTAAATCTGAATGGGAACATGTCACGGGGAGAAAAACCATTTGTTGAGCATGGTGTCCCACCACGATCTCCGTATCGATTGCATTCATTTGGAACCCACGGATCACAAACCTTGTGGTGTTGCACGACCCATTAGTTGGGTCAATGTTTCTTAGAAGTATAACGTGGGCAGTTTATCTTCAGTTTAAGAGCGTGCAGGGACATCCCAGTAGGAGTCAACGAGTTAAGTAACTTTTGAACATAGTAGCCATGCGGATCGTCCTCCGTGCTATCGAAGCTATGGTAAGATCATCTCCTATCCATGTGTGCATGTTTATTCCATCGACATTGTCGTTCTTTGTGGAGAGTATCGTTCGAGAAGTCATCTAATCCGGATTGTCCATGTTTTGGTCTATGGCAAGAAATACATGGCCGATCAACTTCTATGTCAGCCAGGTCGCCCATAGGTGGCACACCGATATCTTCTAGAAGCTTTATGTTTCCTTCCTCGTCAGTTTCCTTGATTTCATCTCATAGTCATCCTCAGGAGCTTCTCTGTCTCACTTTGGTTAGTGAAGCTACATAATGCTCCTTCTTCAAGGTTTAGTGGGGTCTTGAACCTCGAGTGGGTTGTCCGGCCTCCAGGCATGATTGAAGTGGCCACACCTGAAAGGGCATGTGCCCTCATGTATGGTTTTGGTAATTAATGACAATCCCCAAGGACTAATGTGTGTTTTGAGCATATTGCAAGTATGGCTTGAAGTTGTCAAGGCATCACCTATATGAAGAAAGATGGTATCTTACATGGGCTTGCAACAAGAAGATCAATTAATTTAGCTCATGGAGGATGATGTCATGCCATGATCGTCATCATGGTTGACAAGTGCAAGACCAAGGGAAGCATGTCGGAGACATGAAGACGAAAGGTGGTCCACTTGAAGATATGTGCTAGCAAGCGCGAGGAGTCTTCATGAAGCATGTGCTAGCAAGCGCAATCAAGAAAGGTGGTCCACTTGAAGATATCAAGATCGTCATCATCTAGCTCAAGTGGAATGCTCAAGGCAAAGGTATGATCTTGATAGGGCTATAGGATAGATAGGCGTACTATCAAGAGGGGCGCTCGAGTGAGTAACTTGATCGAATCTTTTTGGAGAGCTCAAACCTTTGCATACTTAGCATATCATCTTTCTTGTTTCTTATTTGGCTTTTCTCCTTGTGAGGTTTTGGAGCTTGTTGTGATCTTCATAACAAGCTCAAGTTCATCAAAAACAAAGTTCGTTTGAAAAGCTTCTTGGTTTTTGATGTTGGAGGTTTTACCGGTTGTTCCTTTTTCAAGAGGTTTTATGTTTCCCCATTTGGTTTTAACCTCCCATCTTGGACTATGATGTTTCTCTTCATTATCTTGTAGAGTTCTTCGTTGTGATTACAACGAGCCAAAAATCATCGAAAACGGAGTTCGGATGGTCAAGATATTGTCGTTTTCGTGTTGGTATTTCTGCAGTTTTCGGGTACTCGGAAATCTCCGAACCGGGCTCGGAGATTTCCGAATCGGGCGGATTTCAGTACTGATGTCGCCCAGAAAACTTCGGAGATCTTTCCGGAAATCTCCGGGGGTCGGAAATCTCCGGCCCTAGACCTGAAATCTCCGGCCCTAGACCTGAAATCTCCGGTCTGAGCTGCTGTAACGGCTAGATTTGTGGGAGGGGTATAAATACCCCTCCCCTTCTTCTTCCTTGAGTGAGCACGACTTTCCCCTCTCTCTCTTGCCATTGTTGACCTTGGGAAAGCTTGCCCCCTCTCAAATCCTCCCATGATTTTTGCATATCTTTGAGGGAAAAGTGAGAGGAAATCTAGATCTACAATTCTACCAATCCATCTCTCCTCTAAGTGAGGGGAACATAGTGGATCTAGATCTTTGACTTCCTTTGTGGTTCTCCCCCTTTGTTCTTGCTCTCTCTTATCCCCCCCATAAGCATTAGTTGCTTGTGGTGGGATTTGGGAGTGTAGGATTTTTCTCCTTTGTGGTTTCTTGGTTCTTCCTCTCTTATTCCCCCATAAGCATTTGTTGCTTTGTTGGAATTTGAGAGTGAAGGACTTGAGCACTTTGTGTGTTCTTGCCATTGCATCTTGCATCGGTTTGAGCCCTCCATGAGGATTTGTGGTGGTAAAATTCGTGAGCTTGTTACTCTTGGGTCTTGGACCCTAGACGCCTTAGTGGCCGCCTTTGTGGCATAGGACCTTTTATGGTCAAGGCCTTTGTGGCTAGTTGGGACCTTTGTGTTCAAGACCTCTTGTGGTCATTTGGGAGCACCCAATTCGGTTGTGGGTGTGTGCCCCAAGGTTGTTGTACGGGAATGTTTCTCCGCCCCAAAGGAGTTCATAGTGGAAGGTGGACTCGGACCTTTGTGGTCGAGTTCATCGGAGAAGAAGGTGAAGCCTTTGTGGCGTTGAGCAAACCTGTTGTGGTTGCTCACACCTCTCCAACGAGACGTACACCTTTTATGGTGGAACTCGGGAATACATCCTTGTCTCCGCGTGCCTCGGTTATCCCCTATACCCGACCTCTTTACTTATGCACTTTACTTTGTGATAGCTATCGTGCTTGAAGTAATTTACCTTGATATCCCTTTGTTGTTTGTCTTGCATAGCATAAGTTATTGGTGCACATAGGCGAACCTAGTATATTTAGGTTGTGTCATTGATAAGTTTTATTTCGCATTTATCAAGCCAAAATTGTAAAAAGTGTTCCTCGCCTATTCACCCCCCCCCTCTAGGCGACGTCTTTCCTTTCAATTGGTATCAGAGCCCAGGTTATCTCATAATTAGGCTTTACCGCCTAGAGATAAAGATGTCGTTTAGAGAATTAGTGCACAATCCCACTTATATATTCGATGGCACTAATTATGATGTTTGGAAAATTCGCATGCTTAATCTTTTTAGAGACATGGGTTCAAATTTAGAGAGTATTGTAGATATGGGTTTTTCTCCTCCAAAGGATTCACAAGAGTTATCTTTAGAGGATGAGAAAAACTCTTATCTCGATACTCTAGCATCTAATGGTCTTATATGTGCTTTGAGCGATGTAGTCCTTGCGTCGATCATGCCATTTCGGAGCGCTCATGAATTATGGACAAAACTTCAAGATATATATGAGGTGTCCAACATTTCCAAGGATGATTGTCCTCCTTCCACATCCGTTCATGATGAGCTCACGGCTTCCTCCACTTCACCTACATGTGGTTTGCCACAAGGTAATGATATGGTGAGTGGTGATGAAAATTGCAATCTTGATGGTGAATCCACTATTGACTATACTTCACACCTATCTTATTGCAATGCTCTATCTTTCGACTTAAACACCTCTAGCACTACAAATTTCATACATACTAGTGTTGATAGTCCTTGCATATCATGTAGTAGTTGCTTAACTAAATCTCATGATGATATGCTTTCCTTGTCTTGTTGCCATGATCAAAATGTTTCTATTTCCTATAGTACTTGTTTGGCTAACAATGTAGAGGAATCCCAACAATTATTGGAACAAGACTTGGACCTCAATGGTGCTTCAAGTTTCTCTTCATCGTCTTCATCCACTACTCACATTTGCCTAATGGCTAAGGAGTATAAGGTATCTCCTACCGTGCACTACAATATATCTCATGATGATGATGATGATGATGATCTAATTAAGGAGAAGTTTGATATTGTCTCTCATGCTCTCTTAAATAATAAAAATGCTCATGAGAACTTCTTAGAAATCATGTCTACCCTTTTTGAGCTCAAGGAGACCTTTGAGTCCATGGAGACCCGATGCCATGAAGGGTGGGGTCTTGCTCGTGATTCCGCGGGTGAGGTCCACAATCTTGAGAATGCTCTTGAGGAAGAGCAAGAAACTCGGGTTGCTCTCGAGGAGAGATTAGAATCTAGTGAGGAGTTAAATAATGAAGTAATTGCTAAACTCACTAAAGAACTTTACCATGCTATTGCTAAATGTAATGTGCTTAGTAAAGAGAATGCTAAGCTAAATAATGAGCTTCTCATGTTGTCTCCTTCCACTTCTAATGATAATGATGCTTGTGCTACTAACTCCACTTTGTGTGAAGCATCTATTTTGAAGGAGAATGTTGAGCTAAGGGCTCAACTTTATTTGCTAACTAGTAAGTATGGGAAGTTGGAAGAAACTCATGAAAAGCTTTTTAGCTCTAATGAGGATCTTCTAGCATCCTATGGTATGCTAAAGTTAGCTCATGAGGCGGTCACTACGAAGGTAACATCTTGTGAGCCTCGTGTGGTCACTAGCACAAACTCTACTTCTAATGCTTTATTGCCATGTGCTAGTTCTAGTAATTCATCCACTCATAAAATTGCTACATCTTGTGATGAATTACTTTCCTTGCCTTGTTGCTCTAACAATGTAGCTACTACTTCGTCTAGTACTTGTGTTGAAACTAACCATGTAGAGGTACTTAAAGAGCTCAAGGCACAAGTCACTTCTTTGAAGAAAGACTTGAAGAAGTGTCATGTAGGAAAGTCCACCCTCGACAACATGTTGAGAGTGCAACAACTTCCTCATGATAAGAGTGGACTTGGATTCAACTCCAATAACAAGAACAAGTTCAATGTCAAGAAGAAGCACAAGATCATCAAGAAGAAGGGCCAAGAACAAGTTATTGATTCGGCCAAGATTGTGTGCTTCAAGTGCAAGGTTGAAGGGCACCATGTTAGATCTTGCCCTTTTAAGAAGAAGCCTCTTAGTGAGAAGCAACAAGGGAAGCAACCTCAAGTTCAAACTCAAGCTTCCCAAGTTGAAGAACTTCCCCTTCCCAAGAAGAAAGGTAAAAATCGACTTTGCTACAAATGTCGTGGGAAGGATCACTATGCTTATTCATGCACTCATGGTAACTTATCCAACCCCACTACAATTGATAATATTCATTCTCTCCGGAACGATAAGGTTGGCAATGTGTTTGCCCAAGTTATTGGTACTCAAAGTGGTGTCAAGAAAAGACCCATTTGGGTTGCCAAGCCTATTGTGACTAACCTCTTAGGACCCAACTTGGTTGGGGACCAACAAGTTAAAACTTGATCAATAGGTGTAAGTGGAGGACATTGGAGACTTGACAACATCATGAAGAATTAAGGGATCTTCATCATTCATATTCTCTCAAGTCAAGTCAATTGGATTATATTTTCTTAGGATATATCCAATGCTCCTCCTTGCGGTAACTTGTATTTAATTCATATGTACTCATTGAAAGTTACTTGCACCCTTTCATGTGTTTGGTTTTGTACCTTACAAGTGTTTATATGTGTTGTGCACTCTACTTACTTATGTTGAGTAATCAAGCTTGTGTATGTTGGTTTGCACACCATGTATGTTTTGAGCCTCTTGCCTATGTGCTTTCATCTTAATTGGCTCTTATAAGGATATTAATGGACTATCCCATTTTGGGGGAGTGATGTGCTTTTTGGTAACACACTATCGTAAAATGTGTATTCATGAGGACTACCACTTAGTGGTGATATATCAATGTTATCTACTCTCTTTGTGGTATGTCTTACTCATGAGAAATTCAAATTCTAATGTCCATTAATCATCTCTTGGATTTCTTTTGCCTCTTGTTAAAAAGAATGGCTTATCACATTATGGGGGAGTAATAAGCTATGTGCGTATTACAAGCCTAGAAAATGTGAACATGTGAGGTAGTGTCACCTAGAGTTGATATTGTTGATTATCTTGTTCCTAGGTGGCATGGTACTCAAACAAGTTCCATATTTGCTTAAATTCTTTTTGTTCACCCATCTTTTGGTATCTTGTTTGTGAGAGAGTTTCTTGATGCTTAGTATGATCATCGATTATTTGAAGCCATCAAGAATCTCTAGATAAGCATGGTTTTCAATTCTTTTATTTCGCCACATGCTTATGTTTTGTGAATATGATCTTGAATACATATATGTCATGTACCACCGAGAAATGTCTCCATAAAATCATTGTCTTTGACAAGTGATAATTATATTTGTGGTAAATTTATTGATCATATTCACATTGGCTATTGTTCTTAAGTTGTATTTTTCTATCGCCAAGTTTGTTTTGGTTTAACCATCCTTTTGTCTTCTTTGCTTCATTTGGATCCTTTTGTTGCTCTACTCATAATTTGTGTTGAACTTTCTTGAGTTAGGAAAAGCAAGGATCCCATTGTTGTGCATTTACATTCGAAGACTTAATTCTAAGTAACGCACTATTCCTGGGGGAGCTATCTTACTTTGAGTAGAACATCATCCTTTTTAATTGTTATCGGGTCTTATTTACTTTCTTGAACTTTGTGTTCAAAAAGATATATGGAGGGTAATGATCCCACTTGTGTGCATTTTGTATTTACATACAAGGTCTTAAAAATGCACTAATCATGGGGAAGCTACTCTATACTCTTTAGAACACTATTCTTTAAAATTGGTTTGGTATCTTATTGCTCTTCTTGAACATGACTAATGTTTTAACAATGTATATGGAGAGTGATGATCTCATTCGTGTGCATTTTGTATTCATATACAAGATCATAAAGAATGCACAAATCTTGGGGGAGCAATCCTATATGGTATTGAACATTAGTTCTCTTCAATTGGTATTTGATCCCGATGACATGTATCATTGAAAGACAAACATTTTTCGTCTTGGTACTTTGTGCCATCATGAAAATTGTAGAGGGCTTGGTTTATTTGTTGGAATCTTACTCCTCTTTGTGGAGTTGGCTATCTCATCCCACGGTTCTTAGTGTACCTTCTTGGATAAGATGAAACCTTCGAGCATGTTTGCTTGTTTTATTTCTTATGCTCATTGGTTTAGCCTTGACCTTGTTTTCATTTGATATATTTTCATATTGGTTTCTCGAATCATATGTTGGTTTGAGTCTTTGATACAATGAGGACAAATCCTTCTCTTGCCACACTTTTGTGTAGCTTCTTGATTTAATTGGTGTTTTGTCCAAATTGTATCTAGTTTGGTTCTTGAAAGTTTTGTGCATGCATATTTACTATATGTATATCTTATGGCATGTTTACTTTCGTTGATCCAATATACAGGATAAACTCCATCAAATCCTAAATGGCTAAGATGTGCATGAAATTCTATTTCATATCAATATGCACATATTTATGTGGAGTTTGTCCTATGTATTGAAGTTGGTCTAACTACTTTGGACCCAATTAGTTTGGGTACCATTGTGTACTTGATTTGTTTTAGGTACATGAGATATGCATTGAAAGCTTGCCTTTTTTAATGAAGATGTCTTCACCATGTGCTTCTTGGAGTCAAGATTGGATGATTGTGAACTCTCATCTTCTACACCGTCAATGTTGTCTCGGTAAAAAGTATCTATCTCATGCATACTCTTCTAGCCCTCAACCTTGTGTAGGTTGTTTCTTGGCATGAGTCTCTCGAGTTGCTTTTGATATGGTTTTTGCAAAGTTCCCTTCAAATCGACTTTATTACAAATATGAGCAAGCCGGGATGATTACATAGTAAAGGGAACATACTTGATCGTGTTCATGATTCATCAATTCCAACTATGTTAATCTAGCAATTCTTCTTATTTTGTCTCATATGCAATATGGATGAATTTTCAAAATCATTTGCCGCTTGAGAGAGTGTTTACCATTCTCAAAGCATCTCAAATATCACTTATTATTTTGGGTATTTGAGATATTTTGAAGAGTGTGTGTTGGAAGTCTTCCTAGCTTTGTGCTATGGGTGTAGGCAAAGTTCTTATTGGTTTATTTAGACTTCCAAGCGAATATCATGTTCTTTATCTAGTACCTATTTTGTGTGTGCATGTTTCTTTGTGAACTTAGTGCCTACTTAGAAACTTATATACATGAGATTAGGTACATCTTTAATTGATATTTAAAATCTTTTTTGATCACCTTTATTGCTCTCTTGATCCTTTTGTGATCTCTAAAAGGCATAAGCTTTGCATTTGATTTGGTATCCTCTTGCCTCTTAATAAGCTTGTGAATCTATTTGATGTGTTCTCGTTGGTGTGCTTGTATGCGAAATACATGATATGCACTATGTGCCACTTACCTTGAAAGACTATGGGAATGTCTAGGCTCATCCCTCGTAGTCTCCTAACATGTGTTTCCATATTACATCCATCCTTTCTCGTTTGAGCAAGTCTTTGATTGTCTCGTTTCTTTTCGTTTGCTCAACATTTGTTTGTTGCAAAGTGCATTCTTTCTTTTTCCGTCTTTGCACTCTTGCACTTATTGTTCAAATTAATCTAGAAAGGAACGAGGATTCCATGTTGCGCAACCTTTATTGAATTACAAATTCTTCATTGTGCATGTACCTTGGGGTGTTCCATCTTGATTCATTTGAACACTTGATTGCTTTTATCATAACATGTTCTTGTGTCCAATTGGTTTTTGGATCCTTTGATTGCATCTTTCGAGTTGCAATTGGTATCTTTCTTTATTATTTTTTTATTGATATCTTTTCTTTTGCATTTCTTGAATCCTGAATATAATTTGATCCCCTCCATGTATTCGTTATTGGATATATGCATTTGATTTCACTCATATCATGAGAAATGCATAATTTATGGGGAAGCTCTTATTATATTGGCCTTCTAGATTTTTCTCCCATTCCGGCAATGGAAGCCAATGGGGGAGAGATTTCGAGGGTTTTAAGGGATTTAGTTCTTTTCTCTTGCAACCCTGCTTTGCTTAGTGTGTTGCATGGTTGTTTTTAATTCCTTATATAAACCCTCGTAAAAGGGATAGTCATCAATTACCAAAATGGGGGAGATTGAAAGGGCATGTGCCCTCATGTATGGTTTTGGTAATTAATGACAATCCCCAAGGACTAATGTGTGTTTTGAGCATATTGCAAGTATGGCTTGAAGTTGTCAAGGCATCACCTATATGAACAAAGATGGTATCTTCCATGGGCTTGCAACAAGAAGATCAATTAATTTAGCTCATGGAGGATGATGTCATGCCATGATCGTCATCATGGTTGACAAGTGCAAGACCAAGGGAAGCATGTCGGAGACATGAAGACGAAGCTAAGCGAGACTCTCCCATAATGGAGTATGGGGGAGTATATGGAGGAGTCTTCATGTGTAACATCCCAATTTTGCTAAAATTTAAAACTTTGCATTCATACATCATTCATCATATAGGATTAACTTTTAATCACATAAATACTAATTAAAAATTCAATTATGAGTTTAAATATTATTTAATCCCATTAAGTGTTTATTTAAACTTACTTAATAAATATAATTTTCCCAAATTATATAATGGGTAAGTGTATTATTAAAAATTGCTAATTTAAATAACCTTTCCAAAATATATTTTTATGAATTTTTCTGAAAAGTTTTGAATAGGTTTAAAAATCATTTAGTAAATCAGATTTGAAAAACGGTTTTTATTTAATTTTAAAAAATTGTTTCCGGGCCGGCCCAGACGCTATCCACCGCGCGCGCGTTCGATAACGGCCCATCGGCCCGCTCCCGCGCGCGCGTCGCTCCCCTCTCGCTGACAGGTGGGCCCCACCTGTCAGCCGTCTTCCACCTCCGTCCGGAGATCACGCCGGAGATGGAGACCGAGTCCGAGCCGTTTCCGGCCGTTTCCCGCCGCGTCTAGCGCCCCTGCCCCCTCCTATTTATACCCCTCGAGGCCGCCTCCGAACCCCCCCCCCCCCCCCCAAAACCCTACCTCTCCGCCGTCGGGCTGCTCGGAATCGAGATCATCCGAGGAGTAATTCGTCTATTAAATCCATAACTTAAATAATAAAAATGTTTTACAAATAAACTCAATTGTTTTAGGTTTAGGTTAACAACATCTGCCCAGGAATATTAATATATGTCTTATTTGAAAACTTTCTTAGAACAATAAAAGTTGTAATGTTATAATCTAAGTTTTGGTTATTTTGTTTTCAATTAATAAATTGTTAAGTGAATTGAGAAATTCCTAGAAATTGCATCTCATGCATTTAATGACAGAGAATATAAATCATGGATAAGTGTGTCTAATTCTACACATGGCATACCATGCATGCATACATCTTTTATTTGGTGTGTGAGATTTTTTGTGGATATTTATTTGTATGTATTGCTTGTGCTAGATTGTGAAGGAAAGGAAGGACCTGCTTGTGATTGCTATTCTTGTTGTGCCTGGCCCTCCTGTTGCCAAGGCAAGTGACTTCATAAAACACCTACTATTTTATTCTATTTCATATCTAGTGTTTTCAAACAGTATTTGCAAAAGTAGTATGCATGATAGGTTTTGGGAGATTGTAGTATGCTATGCAAACCTCTTAGGTTTCCCCTTAGAAATTCCAGATTAGACCCCTATTATAATTTAGTGGAAGCACCTGCTGCAAAAATGATTGTTTTATGGTTGTTGTGATAAATGAAAATTTCCACTAAATTAATTTAACGCCTGGGTGGATTGGGTCGATCGAGGAGGTTTCAAGTTGAGTGGCTTCTCAGGGCCAAGTTTCATGGTTGTCTTCGCTCAGGATAGTTTCTACTTACTTGGGGCCATGATATGCGGTGTTAACCTGAGTTGCTCACTTGTGGTAGGCCACCCAGGGCTATGAGATTTAAGTCTACACTGAGTCTAGTTGCTTATCGTGCAACCATTGGTCAATATGGGCTCTGTCTTGATGGAGTAAGTTGTTGTGGACCTGGGTCAAGAGATTGATGGTGGTAGAGTTGATAGGATGGTGGTAATCTCTTAGTATGATCATGGGAAAGCAACTTCTGAAAAGTCTCGTCTTGATCTTCTCCTTTTCCTTCTCACTAAAGGAGTGTAGAGGATAGTTTGGGTTGATTGAGTCTAATGGTGAAAGTGCACACCCTCTCGAGAGTTAAAACCTAAGATCTTAACCGTGTCCCCGGCATCGGACAATTTGAGTAACTACACAAGGCTGTGTTCTGAAAATCTCCTCATCTCAAATTTCTTAATAAAACTTTGTTGGATGAACATGGGTAGGAGACATGGACTTGTCTCGAGAATTTGTCTCTGAAGGAGAAGATTTTGATTTAAGAAAATTGTTTATCAAAAGTAGGAGAAAATTTGCTTTGCGCAATAGCCTTGAGCTCCACCAGCCAAAATAAGCATATAGTTATAGCTTAATAGAACATTAGGAATTAAAGTCACTTGCCACCACAATTCAATTGTGCTGACCCTTTATAGCTGGGCTGTAACTAAACCTTGCAGAATGTCCGAATGAGGAGTAAGGGGGTCGTCTTCGAGCTACAACCAACATGATTTGCCAGTGGCTTCATGGAGAAGATGTATCTCCATGCTACCTTTAGGATTGCGTTTGAACTCTGAAATAAAGTGTGAACTATTTATTCAGCTAGCATTTCCGCTATGCTAAGTTGTAAGGATATTTGTTTTTGGATCATTCGTCTCGTTCTGTAATAAATTATGACATTGTACTGTGATATTACATCTTATTTGGAGAATATGAGACTTATGTGATCCAAGTCTTTACATTATTCATTGTGCCATTGCTTTCATAAGCATGGGCACTACATCATGAAGCATGTGCTAGCAAGCGCGAGGAGTCTTCATGAAGCATGTGCTAGCAAGCGCAATCAAGAAAGGTGGTCCACTTGAAGATATCAAGATCGTCATCATCTAGCTCAAGTGGAATGCTCAAGGCAAAGGTATGATCTTGATAGGGCTATAGGATAGATAGGCGTACTATCAAGAGGGGCGCTCGAGTGAGTAACTTGATCGAATCTTTTTGGAGAGCTCAAACCTTTGCATACTTAGCATATCATCTTTCTTGTTTCTTATTTGGCTTTTCTCCTTGTGAGGTTTTGGAGCTTGTTGTGATCTTCATAACAAGCTCAAGTTCATCAAAAACAAAGTTCGTTTGAAAAGCTTCTTGGTTTTTGATGTTGGAGGTTTTACCGGTTGTTCCTTTTTCAAGAGGTTTTATGTTTCCCCATTTGGTTTTAACCTCCCATCTTGGACTATGATGTTTCTCTTCATTATCTTGTAGAGTTCTTCGTTGTGATTACAACGAGCCAAAAATCATCGAAAACGGAGTTCGGATGGTCAAGATATTGTCGTTTTCGTGTTGGTATTTCTGCAGTTTTCAGGTACTCAGAAAACTTCGGAGATCTTTCCGGAAATCTTCGGGGGTCGGAAATCTCCGGCCCTAGACCTGAAATCTCCGGTCTGAGCTGCTGTAACGGCTAGATTTGTGGGAGGGGTATAAATACCCCTCCCCTTCTTCTTCCTTGAGTGAGCACGACTTTCCCCTCTCTCTCTTGCCATTGTTGACCTTGGGAAAGCTTGCCCCCTCTCAAATCGTTCCATGATTCTTGCATATCTTTGAGGGAAAAGTGAGAGGAGATCTAGATCTACAATTCTACCAATCCATCTCTCCTCTAAGTGAGGGGAACATAGTGGATCTAGATCTTTGAGTTCCTTTGTGGTTCTCCCCCTTTGTTCTTGCTCTCTCTTATCCCCCCATAAGCATTAGTTGCTTGTGGTGGGATTTGGGAGTGTAGGATTTGTCTCCTTTGTGGTTTCTTGGTTCTTCCTCTCTTATTCCCCCATAAGCATTTGTTGCTTTGTTGGAATTTGAGAGTGGAGGACTTGAGCACTTCTATGAAGAGATCAAGCCCAACTCCGTCTTTCGACACTTTGCCAGGAGGGATAGCATTGGACAACCCGTTCAACCCTCACTTAGGGGTATGAACGAGAAGCATCATGGAGACCTTGGAGCTCATTGCCATAATTTGGATATACTTCTGGGACAAGAGATCTTCTACAGGGCAGATTTAAGGCGCGTCCACCGTCACGTTAAGGAAAGCTTAGAAGAAGAGAAGGATATTCTTCGTGTAGAAGTTCAGGTGCTAACGAAGGAGAACAAGGAACTGGAAAACAAGATTTACCTGCAAGATGATAGGATTGCGCAGAAGGATGCCCACATTTTGGCATTGCAGGCTCAGTGTGCTCATTTGTGTGAACAACTAAGCCAAATGGAACTTCAGGCAGAGAAGAATCATTTCCCTGACGCCCCAGAGCCCCTAGTGTTAACCTACCCCGATGAGGACACTCCCAAGGAAGCCACAGGTGTCAAGAAGCGCAAGTGTGGGAACACCGGCAAATACATAAAGAGTTTTAAAATTTGATTAGTAAGACCACCAGTTATCCTTACCTTACGAGTATTTCTCCTTACCCCATCGAAGTTGTATTGACCCACCAATTTGCGGTGAGGCAGTACCCTGAAAACCATGTCCTAGCTTGGTTTGCAAGTCTCTAAAATATCGAATTTATAAAAAACATCGGGTGTGCCTGTTTACTTGTTGTTTGTTATGTTTCTGTGAAGTGTGTTGATGTGCATGGGTAGATTTTTTTCCTTTGTAGTCTCTTTCTATCACTACTTACCTATGCCCACACCATACAGATGCCTCCACGTCGTGATCCTGACAACAACAATGCCAACGAAATGATGCAACAAATGATGGCAGCCTAGACACAGTTGATGACCATGGTGGCTCAGTTCATGGCAAACCAAAACAATCCACCACCCCCTCCACCGCCGCCACCACCACCCCCACCCCAAGTTGACCGCCTTGCTAGGTTCTTGAGGCTCCGACCCAACAAATTCTCCACAGCTTCTGAACCAATCGTAGCCGATGATTGGCTACGCTATGTGAACAAGGATCTGGTTACTTGCGAGTGTACGGAATTGGAGAAAATAAGGTTCACTTCCCATCTACTGGAGGGACCAGCGGCACAATGGTGGGAAACATATCAGATCACTCACCCACTTGAAGGACTTACCTGGGAAATCTTTAAAGAAGGTTTCCGCAATGCACACATCTCTTCTGGGATCATGAATCTGAAAAGGGACGAGTTCCGCACTGTGAGACAGGGAAATCGTGCTCTGAGGGAGTACATGGAGGACTTCAATTCCCTCTCACGCTATGCCCCAGAGGATGTAGACACCGATGCAAAGAGGAAGTACAAGTTTCTGAATGGACTCAATGGTGAGCTGAAAATACCATTGTCTGTAGCCTATGCTCCCAATTATCAGGACCTTCTTGATCAGGCCATTACTCTGGACAGCAACATGAAGAAGGAGGAGAATAGAAAGAGGAAGTTCAGCGCCAATAAGTACAACACTAATCTGATGCAGAAGAAACCATACGTACCTGAGAACAGTGGAGGTCACCATAGTCACAAGAGTGGTAGTGGACACAACCACCCGTTCAATGGGAACAATAGTGGAAAAGAGCAACACCGCCACAACAATGAACCAAAACGAGATATAAGTCAAGTGACTTGCTACAAGTGTGGGAACAAGGGACATTACTCAACAGACTGCCTAGAGAAGAAGAAGGCGCCGGAAGCATCAAAGCCTAATCCTTTCCAGAAGGCACAGGTGAATCATCTTGATGTGGAAGAAGTGCAGAATGAACCGGATGCAGTGATTGGTACGTTCCTACTACATACCTTTCCAGCATTAGTCTTGTTCGATACTGGAGCATCCCACTCATTCATCTCAAGAGCTTTTGTTAATAAAAACAAACTGACTACTACAAGCCTGCTAAATCCGGTTAGGGTGAGTTCCCCAGGGGGGGAAATGCTCGCACAAACCGATTGTCAAAACTTGAGTTTAGAAATTGGTAAACACTCCTTTCCGGTAAACCTGATAATATTAGAGACCCAGGGTCTGGATGTTATACTCGGTATGGATTGGTTGGCCAAGTTTGAAGGAGTTTTGGTTTGTGCGAATAGATCCATTACACTCACCACTCCCGAGAATAAGAAGATCAGATACAAATCCAAATTTGAATTTAAGAAAGTTAAGCTAAATTCTCTTAAGGGGGTTAGCCTGGGAGACGTTCGTGTGGTAAGAGATTACCCTGATGTTTTCCCCGAAGAACTACCGGGAATGCCGCCCGATAGGGATGTGGAATTTCTCATAGATTTGGTTCCCGGAACGGGACCCATAGGCAAGAGGCCATATCCAATGGTCGTAGCTGAATTGAAAGAACTCAAGAAGCAGTTAGAGGAGCAACTGCAGAAAGGATTCATCCGCCCAAGTTCATCACCTTGGGGAGCACCCATTCTGTTCGTAGAGAAAAAGGATAGTACTCAAAGGCTAGTCACGGATTATCGAGCAATCAACGAGGTGACGATCAAGAACAAGTACCCGCTACCAAAAATTAACGAGCTTTTCGACCAACTAGAGGGTGCTTCGGTATTCTCTAAGATCGATTTGCGATCAGGATACTTTCAAATGAAAGTAAGAGAACTAGATATACCAAAAACTGCCTTCACTACTAGATATGGATTATATGAGTACACCGTAATGCCGTTTGGTTTAACCAATGCACCGGCATACTTCATGAACATGATGAACAAAGTGTTTATGGACTTTTTGGATAAGTTCGTTGTGGTGTTCATTGATGACATCCTGATTTACTCCAAAAGTCAGGAGGAACATGAAGAACACTTGCACATGATATTACAGAGACTTAGAGAACATAAGCTGTATGCCAAATTTAGCAAGTGTGAATTCTGGCTAGAAGAAGTTGGTTTTCTAGGACACGTTGTGTCGAAAAATGGAATAACAGTAGACCCAGAAAAGGTGTCAGCAGTGAAAAAATGGGAAGTACCCAAGAATGTGGCAGACATCCGTAGTTTCCTTGGACTGGCAGGTTATTATAGAAGATTTATTGAGAACTTCTCCAAACTTGCCAAACCATTGACTTCACTACTGAAAAAGGAAGTCAAATTCAAGTGGACTGAAGAATGTGAAATAAGTTTGCAGGAACTGAAACGACTGGTGTCCGCACCTGTTTTATGTTTGCCAGATATAGAGAAGGAATTCCAAGTATATTGTGATGCCTCGCACCATGGACTAGGAAGTGTCCTAATGCAAGAAGGGAAAGTGGTTTCATATGCTTCTAGACAGCTTAAGAAACATGAGGTCAACTATCCCACTCATGATCTGGAGTTAGCATCAGTAGTGCATGCGTTAAAGACGTGGAGACCCTATCTTTTGGGAAAGCGTTGTGAAGTATTCATGGATCACAAGAGCCTGAAATATATTTTCACCCAGAAGGAATTGAATATGAGGCAAAGAAGATGGCTGGAACTCATTAAGGACTATGATATGAGTTTGCAATATCACCCAGGAAAGGCTAATGTGGTGGCTGACGCTTTGAGCCGTAAGGTCCATGTAAATGGACTGACAGCGGGAGAATTGACCGAGGATTTAAGTAGAGCATTTAAGGACCTCAGATTAGAGGTAGTACCCGAAGGATTCCTCGCAACACTGGACGTACAACCGTTGTTAATAGATAAGATTCGGGAAGGCCAGAAGGGAGACAAAATAATGGATGAAATCAAGGTCAACCTGAGCGAAGGAAAGGCCAAGGGTTTTCGAATGGATGAGCAAGGCACCTTGTGGTTTGAGAAACGCATCTGCGTGCCGCAAGATGAGGATCTTAGAAAGTTGATTCTGCAAGAAGCACATAACTCGCCTTATTCCATACACCCGGGAAACACCAAGATGTACATGGATGTAAAGGAAAGATTTTGGTGGAATAACCTGAAGAGAGACATCGCGGAATTTATAGCTAAGTGCGATGTATGTAGTCGAGTAAAGGCGGAGCATCAGAAGCCAGCAGGATTGTTGCAACCTTTACCTATACCGGATTGGAAATGGGAACAGATAGGTATGGATTTCATTACTGGGTTACCGCGTACCAGATCGGGATATGATTCGATCTGGGTAATAGTGGATCGTTTGACAAAGGTGGCCCATTTTGTGCCAGTAAAGACTACCTACTCAAGTGCTAAGTTGGCAGAGATTTACATGAGGATAATTGTATGCCTTCATGGTATTCCCCAGAGGATTGTGTCTGACAGAGGTACCCAGTTTACCTCGCATTTCTGGAAACAATTACATGAATCATTGGGTACGAGATTAGAGTTCAGTACAGCATTTCATCCACAAACGGATGGACAGACGGAAAGAGTAAACCAAATTTTAGAAGATATGCTGAGGGCATGTGCCTTGGACTACAAGTCTAGTTGGGATGATAATTTGCCATACGCAGAATTTTCCTATAACAACAGCTACCAAGCAAGTATAGAGATGTCGCCGTTTGAGGCACTTTATGGTAGGAAATGCACCACACCACTACTCTGGAACGGTGTGGGAGAGCGAAGTTTATTTGGACCTGATATAATCCAGGAAGCTGAAGAGAAGGTTCGAATAATCAAGGACAGATTGAAGATCGCGCAGTCCAGCCAGAAAAGCTATGCAGATTCCAAAAGGAGAGAAATCACATATGAGATAGGTGACAGGGCTTATTTAAGAGTGTCACCAATGCGTGGTGTGAAGAGGTTCGGGATCAAGGGTAAACTTGCACCTCGATTCATCGGCCCCTTTAAGATTCTTTCCCGCAAGGGAGAAGTAGCATATGAGTTAGAATTACCGGAAGTTCTGTCAGCAGTTCACAATGTCTTCCATGTGAGCCAATTGAAGAAGTGTCACCCAGAGATGACAGAAACCCCACTACGGGATGCAGTGCCATTAGAAGAAGTTCAGTTGGAAAGTGACCTGACGTATGAAGAGAAGCCAATCAAAATCTCGGAGATGGCAGAAAGGATCACACGAACCAAGACTATTAAATTTTGTAAGGTCCAGTGGAACCACCATACCGAAGAAGAAGCGACTTGGGAACGGGAGGATGATCTTCGGGAAGAACACCCACATCTTTTTGAAGGCCAAACCGAATCTCGAGGACGAGATTCATCTTAAGGGGGTTAGGTTTGTAACATCCCAATTTTGCTAAAATTTAAAACTTTGCATTCATACATCATTCATCATATAGGATTAACTTTTAATCACATAAATACTAAATAAAAATTCAATTATGAGTTTAAATATTATTTAATCCCATTAAGTGTTTATTAAACTTACTTAATAAATATAATTTTTCCAAATTATATAATGGGTAAGTGTATTATTAAAAATTGCTAATTTAAATAACCTTTCCAAAATATATTTTTGTGAATTTTTCTGAAAAGTTTTGAATAGGTTTAAAAATCATTTAGTAAATCAGATTTGAAAAACGGTTTTTATTTAATTTATAAAAATTGTTTCCGGGCCGGCCCAGACGCTATCCACCGCGCGCGCGTTCGATAACAGCCCATCGGCCCGCTCCCGCGCGCGCGTCGCTCCCCTCTCGCTGACAGGTGGGCCCCACCTGTCAGCCGTCTTCCACCTCCGTCCGGAGATCACGCCGGAGATGGAGACCGAGTCCGAGCCGTTTCCGGCCGTTTCCCGCCGCGTCTAGCGCCCCTGCCCCCTCCTATTTATACCCCTCGAGGCCGCCTCCGAACCCCCCCCCCCCCCAAAACCCTACCTCTCCGCCGTCGGGCTGCTCGGAATCGAGCTCGCCGTCGCCGCCATTGCCGCCGGACTTTTTCGCGAGTGCGGTAAGCTCCGAGCTCCTCGAGCGCCACCGAGGCTCCCCCTCGCTTCCCCATTCCCTTGCGCACCCGTTGAGCCCCCTCGCTCGTTCTATTTCGCAGCCGAACACCGAAACCGTCTTCGACCCGAGGCCGTCGCCGCCGTCCTCGACTCCGACGAGGAAAGGAGAGGTTTTCGGACGCCGCCGTCGCGCCATCGACCTCGCCATCTCCTCTGCATCATTTTGGTAAGACCCACTCTTCTCGGGGCCTCGTTTTAACGCCGGAAACGTCGAGGCCGACGCGCCGCCGCCGCGGACGCCATCGCCGGCGAGCATTTCCGGCGACCCGCGCGCCGCTCGGTCCGGCCGGACGTCCCACGCCGTTGGATCTAGATTCAAACGATCCCGTGCGTCCGATCTCATTTAAATCGGACGGCTCTCGTCCAAGATCCGCGCGAACCGTTTTCGTCCAATAGGATCGCGCCACGTAGCCCCCTGATTTTCTTTTTCGCAGGAATTTTATAAATAAAACAGAAAAATATGCAAAACTTAGAAAATTCATAACCTATGTTCTGTAAGTCCAAATTCAATGAACTTTATATCCACGGATAGCCCTGCTAGAGTAGTTTAATGCTACATCATTTGTTTTTGCTTTTGTTAAATAATAATTCATGAGATCATCCGAGGAGTAATTCGTCTATTAAATCCATAACTTAAATAATAAAAATGTTTTACAAATAAACTCAATTGTTTTAGGTTTAGGTTAAAAACATCTGCCCAGGAATATTAATATATGTCTTATTTGAAAACTTTCTTAGAACAATAAAAGTTGTAATGTTATAATCTAAGTTTTGGTTATTTTGTTTTCAATTAATAAATTGTTAAGTGAATTGAGAAATTCCTAGAAATTGCATCTCATGCATTTAATGACAGAGAATATAAATCATGGATAAGTGTGTCTAATTCTACACATGGCATACCATGCATGCATACATCTTTTATTTGGTGTGTGAGATTTTTTGTGGATATTTATTTGTATGTATTGCTTGTGCTAGATTGTGAAGGAGAGGAAGGACCTGCTTGTGATTGCTATTCTTGTTGTGCCTGGCCCTCCTGTTGCCAAGGCAAGTGACTTCATAAAACACCTACTATTTTATTCTATTTCATATCTAGTGTTTTCAAACAGTATTTGCAAAAGTAGTATGCATGATAGGTTTTGGGAGATTATAGTATGTTATGCAAACCTCTTAGGTTTCCCCTTAGAAATTCCAGATTAGACCCCTATTATAATTTAGTGGAAGCACCTGCTGCAAAAATGATTGTTTTATGGTTGTTGTGATAAATGAAAATTTCCACTAAATTAATTTAACGCCTGGGTGGATTGGGTCGATCGAGGAGGTTTCAAGTTGAGTGGCTTCTCAGGGCCAAGTTTCATGGTTGTCTTCGCTCGGGATAGTTTCTACTTACTTGGGGCCATGATATGCGGTGTTAACCTGAGTTGCTCACTTGTGGTAGGCCACCCAGGGCTATGAGATTTAAGTCTACACTGAGTCTAGTTGCTTATCGTGCAACCATTGGTCAATATGGGCTCTGTCTTGATGGAGTAAGTTGTTGTGGACCTGGGTCAAGAGATTGATGGTGGTAGAGTTGATAGGATGGTGGTAATCTCTTAGTATGATCATGGGAAAGCAACTTCTGAAAAGTCTCGTCTTGATCTTCTCCTTTTCCTTCTCACTAAAGGAGTGTAGAGGATAGTTTGGGTTGATTGAGTCTAATGGTGAAAGTGCACACCCTCTCGAGAGTTAAAACCTAAGATCTTAGCCGTGCCCCCGGCATCGGACAATTTGAGTAACTACACAAGGCTGTGTTCTGAAAATCTCCTCATCTCAAATTTCTTAATAAAACTTTGTTGGATGAACATGGGTAGGAGACATGGACTTGTCTCGAGAATTTGTCTCTGAAGGAGAAGATTTTGATTTAAGAAAATTGTTTATCAAAAGTAGGAGAAAATTTGCTTTGCGCAATAGCCTTGAGCTCCACCAGCCAAAATAAGCATATAGTTATAGCTTAATAGAACATTAGGAATTAAAGTCACTTGCCACCACAATTCAATTGTGCTGACCCTTTATAGCTGGGCTGTAACTAAACCTTGCAGAATGTCCGAATGAGGAGTAAGGGGGTCGTCTTCGAGCTACAACCAACATGATTTGCCAGTGGCTTCATGGAGAAGATGTAGCTCCATGCTACCTTTAGGATTGCGTTTGAACTCTGAAATAAAGTGTGAACTATTTATTCAGCTAGCATTTCCGCTATGCTAAGTTGTAAGGATATTTGTTTTTGGATCATTCGTATCGTTCTGTAATAAATTATGACATTGTACTGTGATATTACATCTTATTTGGAGAATGTGAGACTTATGTGATCCAAGTCTTTACATTATTCATTGTGTCATTGCTTTCATAAGCATGGGCACTACATCATGAAGCATGTGCTAGCAAGCGCGAGGAGTCTTCATGAAGCATGTGCTAGCAAGCGCAATCAAGAAAGGTGGTCCACTTGAAGATATCAAGATCGTCATCATCTAGCTCAAGTGGAATGCTCAAGGCAAAGGTATGATCTTGATAGGGCTATAGGATAGATAGGCGTACTATCAAGAGGGGCGCTCGAGTGAGTAACTTGATCGAATCTTTTTGGAGAGCTCAAACCTTTGCATACTTAGCATATCATCTTTCTTGTTTCTTATTTGGCTTTTCTCCTTGTGAGGTTTTGGAGCTTGTTGTGATCTTCATAACAAGCTCAAGTTCATCAAAAACAAAGTTCGTTTGAAAAGCTTCTTGGTTTTTGATGTTGGAGGTTTTACCGGTTGTTCCTTTTTCAAGAGGTTTTATGTTTCCCCATTTGGTTTTAACCTCCCATCTTGGACTATGATGTTTCTCTTCATTATCTTGTAGAGTTCTTCGTTGTGATTACAACGAGCCAAAAATCATCAAAAACGGAGTTCGGATGTTCAAGATATTGTCGTTTTCGTGTTGGTATTTCTGCAGTTTTCGGGTACTCGGAAATCTCCGAACCGGGCTCGGAGATTTCCGAATCGGGCGGATTTCAGTACAGATGTCGCCCAGAAAACTTCGGAGATCTTTCCGGAAATCTTCGGGGGTCGGAAATCTCCGGCCCTAGACCTGAAATCTCCGGTCTGAGCTGCTGTAACGGCTAGATTTGTGGGAGGGGTATAAATACCCCTCCCCTTCTTCTTCCTTGAGTGAGCACGACTTTCCCCTCTCTCTCTTGCCATTGTTGACCTTGGGAAAGCTTGCCCCCTCTCAAATCCTTCCATGATTCTTGCATATCTTTGAGGGAAAAGTGAGAGGAGATCTAGATCTACAATTCTACCAATCCATCTCTCCTCTAAGTGAGGGGAACATAGTGGATCTAGATCTTTGAGTTCCTTTGTGGTTCTCCCCCTTTGTTCTTGCTCTCTCTTATCCCCCCATAAGCATTAGTTGCTTGTGGTGGGATTTGGGAGTGTAGGATTTGTCTCCTTTGTGGTTTCTTGGTTCTTTCTCTCTTATTCCCCCTTAAGCATTTGTTGCTTTGTTGGAATTTGAGAGTGAAGGACTTGAGCACTTTGTGTGTTCTTGCCATTGCATCTTGCATCGGTTTGAGCCCTCCACGAGGATTTGTGGTGGTAAAATTCGTGAGCTTGTTACTCTTGGGTCTTGGACCCTAGACGCCTTAGTGGCCGCCTTTGTGGCATAGGACCTTTTGTGGTCAAGGCCTTTGTGGCTAGTTGGGACCTTTGTGGTCAAGACCTCTTGTGGTCATTTGGGAGCACCCAATTCGGTTGTGGGTGTGTGCCCCAAGGTTGTTGTACGGGATTGTTCTCCGCCCCAAAGGAGTTCATAGTGGAAGGTGGACTCGGACCTTTGTGGTCGAGTTCATCGGAGAAGAAGGTGAAGCCTTTGTGGCGTTGAGCAAACCTGTTGTGGTTGCTCACACCTCTCCAACGAGACGTACACCTTTTGTGGTGGAACTCGGGAATACATCCTCGTCTCCGCGTGCCTCGGTTATCCTTATACCCGACCTCTTTACTTATGCACTTTATTTTGTGATAGCCATCGTGCTTGAAGTCATTTACCTTGATATCCCTTTGTTGTTTGTCTTGCATAGCATAAGTTGTTGGTGCACATAGGCGAACCTAGTATATTTAGGTTGTGTCATTGATAAGTTTTATTTCGCATTTATCAAGCCTAAATTGTAAAAAGTGTTCCTCTCCTATTCACCCCCCCCCCTCTAGGCGACGTCTTTCCTTTCAACACCGGACATCGTTGTGGCCACCGCTATATTTCCCTCTCCAAGAACTTTATCGAGAAGTATCCTAAAGGTATGTCTATCCAGTGCCTCCTGGACCATGAACAAAAAATACACCCCATCATCGCCATCCACTGCCCGTGCTCCGCTCTGGAGAAAATGAAAGCAAAGTCGAAGTAGAAAACCACAACCCTTTAAACAAAAATAAATAATTTTAAAATGTTATACAGGAAAACAATAGGTGAACACTTCTAGACCACGGGTAATGAATAAGAGGAACAAAAGGGTAGAGGGCAATCCGGTAAGGTTCATCACTCATGGTAATATCGGAACAAACTGACATAAACTTGCGTTTCTACGGACATAGCAAAACCATATATGGTAAATATTGCAGGATAATAGACCTTGTAAAAAGGTATATATGAAAAATATTTCTTTAATAAGGTACTGCAAGGAGTAACTAAACGATATAATGAATCAGACGGTCCTTATAAAAACACACAATATTAACTACTGATTATAAGAAAAACAACGAAAGAAATGTATGTACTGCTTGTCCAATGGTAATCAACCAACTAATGATTACTACTTAGAGTTGTAGCAGGCAAATGTGCTAACAAAAATGGAAGCAATATTTAGTTGTTAATATCTAAACTTAAAGAATAAGGGCTTCCAATTTCTAAAGCAAAACGATGCATACCAATAAATAACAAAAGTTAAATGGTAAAAAAATGCGAAAATGTAGCGTTTTGATATTTTGTGGTTCATATGACAATAAGAAAATAAGGTTGGATGAATCAACTCAATTTTTTTTGACATAATCACCTTCATTATGGTTCAAAAGAGAGAAAGAAAGTACAATGCGTTCAAGCGAAATTGCTAGTCAGCAACCATAGCTCATATTTCAGAAATTCTACAGCCCAACGGCAGTGATGCCATCATCCGCCCCATCGACAAGCGGCCGCTACCTCCATCTAAACTACAGCACCAGTAATTTGAGATCCATATATCTCTACTATATGTATCATCATCAACAACAATTTTAGACAGTTTAGATTCTGCAGGGAACCACACATCCATGTCCGTAATCTGCTCTGTCAAATACTTTCCCAAGACTGAACTGCGGTAGTGCACACCTAAAAAACTTGGCATGTAACGGATCATCTGAGATGATTATCTCAGTTCCATCATGTCCTTGAAGTACATGAAGCAACTGCAGGTCACACCACACCCGTTTGTATCACTGGATCATAAAAATTGGCACTAACATTGTGTAACCAGACAGGGAAGAAAAACAATTGTCCTCTGAAGAGAAATCAATTGCAAGAGGGCCAAGATATAGACAATGAGTGGATCTTTACATTTGTAATGCCCTTTTCCATGGCAGTGCTAGCCTGGATACCACCATGAAAACTGCAAAACAGAACAATCTCCAAATCAGCATTCCCACCATATCTAACAATTAAGAAATCCTGCTGCGTATTAGATACCAAATTAAGAGCAATTGATGTTCATGTGATCGGAAGATGCACAGAAACAGGATATGGCCACTATGCATGTGATGCGTCTCCTTGTGGGGCCCGAGCACGCACCTGACACAGACACACCACACGAGGATGCAGGTGACGGGCGTGGCACTGCAGTACCGGCGCGAGGATGCAAGGGAGTGGTATGGCGTTGTGAGGCGTCCGCCTCCTGATTGAAGCACATCATGCGCCGGCCGGAAGCTCCGGAGTGCTCGCCGGACTCCCTCTTCATGCGACCCTCCCGAGTTTGCTGGAAGGTTAGCGAGGTTGAGACAGTGGATTGGAGGGGTGCGCCGACGAGATCGAGGCCTTGGGGAATGCATAGGTCGTGGTCTACGAGTAGGCGGCGTCCCGGAGTGCGGCGCTAGGGACGTTCCGTACTATCGGTGTGCCATGGTCGGATTGGGAGCGGAGGCGGGTGGTGGAACCCTAGCTCGGAGCCATGGCCCATGGGCGGTGCTCAGGATCGATGGGCTGTATTGTTCGGACGAAGTGGTATGCGGGGGTGAAAATGCAAAATAACTGAAGGACGAGACGAAGTGAACTGCGGGTTGATTTCAGGAATGCTAAGGGACCTTTCAGCAAAACAACCACGACGTACATCGCCTCACACAAAGCCGTATTATATAGTAGAGTTTGATTTAAAACTTAGTTGGCTCCGTACAAAAGTGTAAATACATTATCATCTGATGTAGCAAAAAAAAAAATTCTCAAACATTTCTCGAATGTGGTTAACCAAGTCATTTAATAATATATTCTCAGTACTTTGGTGAAATTGGGAAGACCATGCGACAATACAACGGTCAACACTTCCAGAATATATAGCAGAGAGCCAAATCTATTAATCATCTACAAATGCAATGATGCATACAAAACGTAGAAGTCTACCGCTGACACAAACCTGAACAGAGCTGGACGAGATTGAAGTATAGTAATTTTGCAACTTTCGATCTGATGAAGTGCACCAATCAGCGGCGTTGTCTTGACTCTAGTACATGGTAGAGGCATGAAGTAGATGCAAATTCTCCAAGTCACAAACGACCTGAACCTTCAGTAAGGAACCTCTTGTCCGCTGATGATTTCTTCTATGATCAACCCATTTGTCCAGTGAACTCGTTCTTTCAGTGTCTCTCTCGCATTCTAAACTCGCATCAGAAGCAATATAACAAGAAAATAACTTCACGTGTGTCTTACTGAGGTGAGGCCGACCCCATCTAGGGGCATTCATTTGAACACCCCTTGACCATGAGTAGGTCAGAATGACGAAGTTCAATCAAGCATACTTGATAACTTTTGGTATCAATACAATAATAGAAGAGAAGACAAAGGCTATATGCTGTCTATTCTGAATAGCCTAGCAGAATATTTCAATATGATGAATAAGAAAGGTTCAATATCAGCAAATATTGATATCCAAGAAATAAAACCACTTTATGTCCTATTTGATGGGACAAACCCAGGCATATACATGACCTTTGAAGAAATAATAAAGGAAAAGATGGTCGCAAGAAAGAAAAAAGAAGATATAACATGGAAGAAGTATATTGATATTAATGAAGCCTTGAAACAAGCAAGGAGCATTATTGGTGAAAATTACTATATAGAACCAAAAGCAAAGGAATACATTCAAAAGTGTAAGGGAATAGATAAGAATATCCCTGCATCGTCAACTCAAAAGGGGGAAGCATCAAACTCTAAGAGAATTAAAGAAGAAGATTCCCCAAAATATCAAACATATAAAGATTGTCTAGTGAAGGGTGTGGACCCACTAGATATCGAATATGTAAACATTAAGATAGTTCTTTCCGCTATATTGCTTCAGGAGTAGCTAAGTTTCTTTCCCTGGATATATTTAGACAAGTTGATATGGGGTGTTTTCTTATCGTCATCCCAGGCAGTTCCACCCAGAGGGAACACTTCTCTACGGCTACCAGGTTCTCATTTCAACGCCACACGGCTTAACAGAGAACTACACGCAGAGGTTTCTCCTATAGGATCCCTAGCATAAGAACCCAACCCGTATAAACACGCTAAACAGACCAAGGGAAAAACAGAACTACTTCATTTCCACAATATAACATCCATTACGGTTTTCCCTTTCGGGAACCCCCGAAGGGTTTACACACAGAGAGGGGAGATTACCTGCCTACGGCCTTCCCTCTTACACTCCTTAATTTACACTGGAATTTTATTACACTGGAGGAAGAACTACTACTACTACTGAGCAGCGAGTAAGCTGGAACACTACGCTCTCTGCTCGGGATGGAATGCTGGTGCTGGTGTTGCTTGTGTCTTGCTTCGCTGCGTGAGGCTCTTATTTATAGCCAAAGGAGCAGCCCTTCACGAGAGCTCCTCAATAATTCTCCTCTTCTTTCTCCATACTAATCATGCGCCTATGTTGTAGGCTTTATAGGCTTGTAGTCTATGTAGGCTTCCTTTATAGCTTCATAGCTTCATGATCATCTTCCTTTATAGCTTCATAGCTTCATGATCATCTTCCTTTATAGCTTCATAGCTTCATGATCATATGTTGGAAGGCATTATTGATGCAGCCTTCACGTTGCTTCTCTGGTGACATGCATGGCTTCATCTTATCTTCACCATAGCCATCTTGTCCTACACCATGATTGTGTCTTGGACCTTATTTCCAGAGTAGAAATATGTGGCCTACTCTTCTCATATGTCTGGCTTCTTCATGCTTGCCTACTGCGTACCAAAGAAATGGAACCATTGGCTGCACGCATGCATATTGGTTATTGACATTTTTTGTTATATGTTTTTCATTTTTTTTTTTTTTTTAAATATATATGTCCTCCGCGCCCAAATTATTGATAGCAATATCAATATTATGGATATATGTCCTCCGCGCCCAAATTATTGATAGTAATATCAATTTTACTGCAGTACTATTTGTATTCAAATCATCATGGCTTATTCTGGTTTCTGCCCATGTCCTGCAATGTCCATATGATCATCATCTGAAAGATTAAAATCATATTTTGTCAAATATTCCTTCTTTATTTCTTCAAATTTTTCATCAAATTCTGCTCGCAATTCTTTTAAAATTTCTTCTTTTAGTGATTTCTTAGAGTCTTCGAACTTCTCTTCTATCTTAATGTTTACATATTCGATATCTAGTGGGTCCACACCCTTCACTAGACAATCTTTATATGTTTGATATTTTGGGGAATCTTCTTCTTTAATTCTCTTAGAGTTTGATGCTTCCCCCTTTTGAGTTGACGATGCAGGGATATTCTTATCTATTCCCTTACACTTTTGAATGTATTCCTTTGCTTTTGGTTCTATATAGTAATTTTCACCAATAATGCTCCTTGCTTGTTTCAAGGCTTCATTAATATCAATATACTTCTTCCATGTTATATCTTCTTTTTTCTTTCTTGCGACCATCTTTTCCTTTATTATTTCTTCAAAGGTCATGTATATGCCTGGGTTTGTCCCATCAAATAGGACATAAAGTGGTTTTATTTCTTGGATATCAATATTTGCTGATATTGAACCTTTCTTATTCATCATATTGAAATATTCTGCTAGGCTATTCAGAATAGACAGCATATAGCCTTTGTCTTCTCTTCTATTATTGTATTGATACCAAAAGTTATCAAGTATGCTTGATTGAACTTCGTCAAGAATGATATGATTCTTAGGCTTGAAGTTGAATGTATTCGGTGGGAATATTTTTAAGCTATTCTCGATCCCGAAGGTGAACACTTCCGATCCATTTGGAAGCAACCCCTTCTTCATTCCTGCAAAATTGTCGAACGAGAGAATATGTCAGGTAAACAATTATCTTTTCCTTTGATATGCTCAAAGATAACTTTATATCCATTTCCTGTTATAATATCTTCAAATAAGACCCATCTTCTAGTAGAACTTTTCTTACTATTTATTTGATTATAGTATCTGCATATTGCTTCGCAATCTGTTCGTACTGTGAATTCCTTAAATCCCAAATATAGCCTAAATGCATTTATTGCATGAACTACTGCGAGAATTTCTCTATCAATATTATTCACTGTTTTCAATTTATAGCTTCCTGAGGCATATCTGCATATTTTCTCTTCTGCTTTAGCAGAGTACTTATTTGGTTTTTGTTTTAATATAGCTCCCCATCCAACTTTGGATGCATCTGTTTCAATTATAAAATAATGATCTTCTAATGGTAATTCTAAGGGTTTCAAGCTTTTAACCTTATCTTTAATAGCCTGAACTAATTTTATATCTTCAGAATTAAAATATTTTTGACCATTCTTTCTTAGTTTTGCATATAAAGGTCCAGCTAGTTTCGCTAGGTTATCTATATAATTTCTTGCATAATTTACAATTCCTAAGAATTGTTGTAAGACCTTTTTATCATTCATAGTGTCAGGAAATTGTAGTATTTTCTTAGCAATATGCTCTTGTAGATAAATTTTTCCTTCTCCAATTTCATGTCCTAGAAAATTAATTTTCTCTTTGCATATTTCCATTTTCTTTTTAGATAATATTAACCCATTCTGTTCTACCTTTCTAAAGAAAACTTCAAGGTGAGCAATGTGTTCTTTGTAAGATTTTGAAAATACTAATAAATCATCTACATAAACTAATATGAATGCTTGATTCTCATTAAATATATTTTGCATTTTCCTTTGAAATAGTGCAGGGGCATTTTTTAATCCTAATGGCATTACAAGCCATTCATAGTGACCTTGTGGACACGTAAAAGCTGTCCATGGAATTGATTCTTCTGCCATTTTTACTTGCCAAAACCCTGCTTTTAAGTCGAATTTAGAAAAGATTTTACTTCCTTGTATTCTATTGATCCACTCTTGTTTATTGGGTATATTGTATGCATCATCTACCGTATTATCATTAAGTCTTTTATAGTTAATAACCATTCTAGATTTTCCTCTTACTTCTTCGGCATGATTTCTAACTATAAATGCTGCAGATCTGTGGGGGCTTCTACTTTCTCTAATTGCTTTTAATTTTAATAACTCTTCAATATGCATTTTAAATTCTTCTATATCCTTGGGAGTAGCTTCTATCGGTCCTGACTTAATTATATAATCAGGGTTTATAATATTTATTTTGCATACTATGGAATTCTTATCCCAATGTTTCATTGGTATTTCCCCAATGATTTGTAAATCTTCTAATCTTTGTACAATCTTGTCTATATCTTTCTTAGATTTTATATCTCTATACCAGTTTGGAGAGAATGATTGTAATCCTATACATTCTATGCATGTATTCTCTATATGATATTCTTCTATGGTGTCACTTGGTTCTTCTTCTATGCAGGTTTCAGAAATTTCTGCGCGTGGCAAATATTCACTGTCTAAATTAGATATTTCTACATTTTGCAAAGATTTTCTTTGCTTTCTGATCTCAGATATGTATGGTACACTATCTTGATATGGGATGAATGTAACACCTTCTTCATGTATAATTGTTGTTTGTAACGATTGTTGTAAAAATCTTAATCCCAATATCATGTCGTCATTGATTAACGATAAATCTCTTACTGTAATTTCGTCTATTATATATTTAGTGCCATTTATATATGCTGCAATGTTATATGCCAATTGTTTATGGATTTTCTTTATTCCTGACATGTCTGTAGACACTTCAGCTTTACTATCGTCTATAGTCGTAACTATTTCAGGACATCTCATAAAATATTTATCGTGAATGATATTTTTTGTGCAACCTGTATCTAATAGTGCCAATATTTTGAACGAAATATTTGGCTTTAAAACTATTTTAACTGGGATTCTTATTCCATAAACTTCCTTAAATGGTAATTTAACTACGTATTTATTTCCAAAACTAGTAATTGCATCTTTTAATTGGATTAACCTGTCCCCTTTGTTTTCTCTTGCTGTTACCATTTGATCTTTAAGTTCAGTGTTTTGGGTGGTATTATCTCTTTGTTCTATTGTACTATTATTATCTTTTTCTACCTTATATTTTAGCTCTTCTAATTCTGCTTCTAATTTATTTATTCTATTTTCTAAATTCCTAACCCTACTTGATAATATGTTATCTTCAGGTTCATACTCTATTTCTTGTCTCCAATTCTGATTACGAGCCTTTAAACAAGAAGCACATGCTTGTCTTAAACATAAGCTACATGTAGATCTATTTTCTTGACTTGGGTAGTATATACAGAAAGCACATTTAATGTTATAATCTCCTTTTCCTCTAACCCAATCATGTTCACAATCTACTTGATTCATCATTTCAACTTTTAATCCTGCTAAATGATCTATTAAATCTATCTCATCTTCGCTTGACTCATATTCTGGGGTCTCATTTTCTACTTCATCTGTTTCTATGATTGAATATATTGACTCATCATCTTTTATTTCATCATCACAAACTAATATATTCTCATTAACACTATCAATGATTAACACCCTTTCTTGCTCTTCGTATTTACTAGAATACCTCTTTTGGTCCTTATTAGGGCAAGTTTTACTTAGATGATCGGGTGAATTACATATAAAACACCTACAAGTTTTATCATAAGATTTTCTTGGGTTATATCTTCTAACATTTCGCTTGTGTAAAAATGGGGCTCTATTATCCGACCTTCTTAGAAAATATCTTTTCTTTGTTCTATAATTCTTATTTTCTCTTCTCTGAGGCTTATAATATTTTTTGTTTCTATACCTATCTTCTCCATATGTTAATGGTATTTGTACTATGTTATTGCAGAAATTATAATCTGATTTCTTCATAGACCTTTGTGCTTGTATGCTAGTACATACCTTTCTTAAATGTTTAAACACAAATGTTATAGCTTGGGAAATATTTACTACACGCCCTACTGATTCTTTCTTGTATTCCTCATATATTATAGATCCTAGAGGGTCTGGTAATTTGTTAAAATATCTTTCCACTACTCCTACATTATATCCTTGCTTTGCAGTGGTGGCATTATATAAATAATGTTGAGAAAATTCTTTTATACCTTTCCAACTAGTTAATGTTAATTTTTCTATTTCTCTCAACCTTTCATTTTGTAAAACTGTATTTCCTAATTCTGGATCTTCAGCTATAACCATATTTGATATGACATTTGCAAAATTATTAGGATTACTTCCGGCTCTTTTTAGTTCTTCATAAAGATTAGGATAATTTTCGACCCATTCTTCCCATAAAACTTTAACAGATTCTCCTAGAAATGTCTCGAGGTATGTTAGCATATCTTCTACCTTGTTGCCTATGCTATACTGATTTTGTATATATTTCTGGACTATTAAGCCTTTCCATATGCTAAGTATATTTGGCCAATCTACAGGGTCATGAGCTGCTAAGTTTAGAATTGCGCCATCATTCCTAGTATTTTGAAATTGTACTGGTTTTTCAAAGTCTCTTCTTTTGCTACCCATGTGTCTGTATTGTCCCGAAATATATGTGGGTTGGAAATCTTCTTTTTCCGGAGGCCATTGTCCAGCTGCCCTGGTTGGTCTTTCTCTTTCTCCTTCTCTTTTTACTGAGCTTTCACCAAATACTCTTTTTCTTTTACTGCTTTCCATTTCCATGGCTTCCATTGCATTATCTAAATTTTGCAATCCTATCTCATCTAGTGAATTTAGAAAATAACTATTTTCTTCAGAGTTATCACAGGCTTCATTTTCTGACCAAAATTCTTTCATTAATACTTCTTCTTCTTCATAACTTTCTGTTAGTATTTTGTTATTTATATCCCATTGCTCTTCTTCGCATAATTCTTTATTTTTACTGCTCTGAGCAGCATCATTGTTTTTATTCTTATCAATATCTTTTGTCGCTATGTTATTATTTACCATATTTGAACTACTAGTAACTGATTTTTTCTCGTTTTTTAATTTCTTTAACCTTGCAATCTCTCTAATAAAAAACAATTGCCTTTCTCTAATCTTAGGCCAATCTTTTATCATGGAATTATTATATTCCCACTCTATATGTTTTAACTTCATTTCCCAATGATTTATATCTTCATCTAAATCGGATTTCTCCATGCATTCAGTTGTGCCCTTATTCTTGTTATCATTATATTCTGAATCTGAGGCGAAAGATTCTACATCGTCTACAGTTGCAGCTTTGTAATCTGTGAACCTTATGCTACTGCTTCCTTCACAGTTTTGATAGCTTATGTAGTTATTGGGTTGTTTTAATTCTTTCTTCTCTATTAGTTCACTTATATTCCATTCCTCTCCTGCTCTTTCTTCAGAACTAATTTTAAGAGGACTCATAAATCTTATACCTTTCGATTGCATGCTTTCAATTACGTCATCTACATTTACTCTATATCTAGAGCTACTTTTGTTGGACAATCTTCCTATAAATTCTATGCTTACCAGCAAATTTGTTCCCTTAAAATCTTCATATCCCTTAGACTGGAACCCAAAGCTCATTTTCTCAATAAATTCCTTTACAGGCATCATTAGGTCTGGGGCTATGTAGGTTATAAGTCTATTTTCATTCATATCTCCTTCCATGAATCCTAATGCTGCTTTATCTATTGATCCCCATCTTTTGTCTAGTAATGTTATTAATACCTTTGCTCCTAATTTCTTTCTTGTCATTCCTTTTACTCCTATGATGTACATACCTTGGTGGATATATTTATACCCGCAATATTTGAGATCATTTTCTATGTTCTTGCTCACAATTCTTAATTCTACAGGATGTGTTAACACACTTAATTCTACTTCTCTAGATATTCTATATAGACCACTTCGGCTTTCAAACATTCCCATATGGTATACATGTTGCGGTTTTATTTTTCTTAGCGTATCTTTTTGATATCTTTCTAAATCACTTTGCAAATCTATGACTTCTTCTAAACTATCAATGTCATCTGACTTGCTGCATGACATTCTATGCATCATTGTTAGAGGTCTTGAATCTTGCCTAATTAATTGGAGGGTTTTGTCTCTTCTATTTTTAGATATGTCCATTTTTCAGAATTGATATTCCTTGGTGAAGCTAATATTCCGGACGAAGCTAAAACGATTTCCTTGTTGCTTTGCACACCTTTTAGCTTTTCTAAAATCTGAACTAATAATTGCAGGATTGTGTTATTTTGTCTTATTAATATATTGGAATCTTCTTTTGGCGAGTTGTGACTAGAAAATCCTACTGCAGGTGTTAAATATTTTTCTACTTCTTTTAATGCTTGATTATATTCGGACATAAAATTATGAGAGTATCAAGGTTTTTACCTCTTGAACCAACGCTTTGATTTCGAGTATATCTTGCCTTGTTTGTGGGCTTGGTAGAGGATCTTTGCTTTTATTTCTTCCGATTGATAGCACCTCTTCCTTAATGTAGTCGTTATTCTTGCAAATTGTATTCTGTCTTGATTTTGCTTCCTCTAATTTATGCAAAATTAAATCGACTTTATTATTCAGCAAAGTATACTTTTCTATGTGTTTTTGATATTCTCGAAATAAACTTTCAAATTTTTGATCCAAAATGTCTTGTCTTTTCCCCCAAGATATAAAGGAGTTATATATTAGATCAACTATAATATTCAACTGGCTATGCGTAGTATGCCAAGTATGTTCTTCAGAAGGATTTATTCTGCACCTTATATTAGTATGATCCTTGGTTTTTATTACTTTACCTTCGCTAACTTCTAAATTTAAGTACTTTAACCTTTCAATGATTAAACACTAGCTCTGATACCAACAATATAATATTAACAATTTTTTAAAATATGCACTAGAAATATTCAGATGATACGATAGATATGCGTATACGCTAATTTAAATTTTGAATATTACTGTTTAAATATTAATATTAATATTTTTCTTTTTGCAGGATCTTTTTTGGGCTGGCGAGGCCAACAAGCTATCGGTGTGTTTGTGCGGATGTAAAAGTCCTACTCGGTACTCACCGTTCTTTCCGCTATATTGCTTCAGGAGTAGCTAAGTTTCTTTCCCTAGATATATTTAGACAAGTTGATATGGGGTGTTTTCTTATCGTCATCCCAGGCAGTTCCACCCAGAGGGAACACTTCTCTACGGCTACCAGGTTCTCATTTCAACGCCACACGGCTTAACAGAGAACTACACGCAGAGGTTTCTCCTATAGGATCCCTAGCATAAGAACCCAACCCGTATAAACACGCTAAACAGACCAAGGGAAAAACAGAACTACTTCATTTCCACAATATAACATCCATTACGGTTTTCCCTTTCGGGAACCCCCGAAGGGTTTACACACAGAGAGGGGAGATTACCTGCCTACGGCCTTCCCTCTTACACTCCTTAATTTACACTGGAATTTTATTACACTGGAGGAAGAACTACTACTACTACTGAGCAGCGAGTAAGCTGGAACACTACGCTCTCTGCTCGGGATGGAATGCTGGTGCTGGTGTTGCTTGTGTCTTGCTTCGCTGCGTGAGGCTCTTATTTATAGCCAAAGGAGCAGCCCTTCACGAGAGCTCCTCAATAATTCTCCTCTTCTTTCTCCATACTAATCATGCGCCTATGTTGTAGGCTTTATAGGCTTGTAGTCTATGTAGGCTTCCTTTATAGCTTCATAGCTTCATGATCATCTTCCTTTATAGCTTCATAGCTTCATGATCATCTTCCTTTATAGCTTCATAGCTTCATGATCATATGTTGGAAGGCATTATTGATGCAGCCTTCACGTTGCTTCTCTGGTGACATGCATGGCTTCATCTTATCTTCACCATAGCCATCTTGTCCTACACCATGATTGTGTCTTGGACCTTATTTCCAGAGTAGAAATATGTGGCCTACTCTTCTCATATGTCTGGCTTCTTCATGCTTGCCTACTGCGTACCAAAGAAATGGAACCATTGGCTGCACGCATGCATATTGGTTATTGACATTTTTTGTTATATGTTTTTCATTTTTTTTTTTTTTTTTTTTTTTAAATATATATGTCCTCCGCGCCCAAATTATTGATAGCAATATCAATATTATGGATATATGTCCTCCGCGCCGATGATACGATAGATATGCGTATACGCTAATTTAAATTTTGAATATTACTGTTTAAATATTAATATTAATATTTTTCTTTTTGCAGGATCTTTTTTGGGCTGGCGAGGCCAACAAGCTATCGGTGTGTTTGTGCGGATGTAAAAGTCCTACTCGGTACTCACCGTTCTTTCCGCTATATTGCTTCAGGAGTAGCTAAGTTTCTTTCCCTAGATATATTTAGACAAGTTGATATGGGGTGTTTTCTTATCGTCATCCCAGGCAGTTCCACCCAGAGGGAACACTTCTCTACGGCTACCAGGTTCTCATTTCAACGCCACACGGCTTAACAGAGAACTACACGCAGAGGTTTCTCCTATAGGATCCCTAGCATAAGAACCCAACCCGTATAAACACGCTAAACAGACCAAGGGAAAAACAGAACTACTTCATTTCCACAATATAACATCCATTACGGTTTTCCCTTTCGGGAACCCCCGAAGGGTTTACACACAGAGAGGGGAGATTACCTGCCTACGGCCTTCCCTCTTACACTCCTTAATTTACACTGGAATTTTATTACACTGGAGGAAGAACTACTACTACTACTGAGCAGCGAGTAAGCTGGAACACTACGCTCTCTGCTCGGGATGGAATGCTGGTGCTGGTGTTGCTTGTGTCTTGCTTCGCTGCGTGAGGCTCTTATTTATAGCCAAAGGAGCAGCCCTTCACGAGAGCTCCTCAATAATTCTCCTCTTCTTTCTCCATACTAATCATGCGCCTATGTTGTAGGCTTTATAGGCTTGTAGTCTATGTAGGCTTCCTTTATAGCTTCATAGCTTCATGATCATCTTCCTTTATAGCTTCATAGCTTCATGATCATCTTCCTTTATAGCTTCATAGCTTCATGATCATATGTTGGAAGGCATTATTGATGCAGCCTTCACGTTGCTTCTCTGGTGACATGCATGGCTTCATCTTATCTTCACCATAGCCATCTTGTCCTACACCATGATTGTGTCTTGGACCTTATTTCCAGAGTAGAAATATGTGGCCTACTCTTCTCATATGTCTGGCTTCTTCATGCTTGCCTACTGCGTACCAAAGAAATGGAACCATTGGCTGCACGCATGCATATTGGTTATTGACATTTTTTGTTATATGTTTTTCATTTTTTTTTTTTTTTTTAAATATATATGTCCTCCGCGCCCAAATTATTGATAGCAATATCAATATTATGGATATATGTCCTCCGCGCCCAAATTATTGATAGTAATATCAATTTTACTGCAGTACTATTTGTATTCAAATCATCATGGCTTATTCTGGTTTCTGCCCATGTCCTGCAATGTCCATATGATCATCATCTGAAAGATTAAAATCATATTTTGTCAAATATTCCTTCTTTATTTCTTCAAATTTTTCATCAAATTCTGCTCGCAATTCTTTTAAAATTTCTTCTTTTAGTGATTTCTTAGAGTCTTCGAACTTCTCTTCTATCTTAATGTTTACATATTCGATATCTAGTGGGTCCACACCCTTCACTAGACAATCTTTATATGTTTGATATTTTGGGGAATCTTCTTCTTTAATTCTCTTAGAGTTTGATGCTTCCCCCTTTTGAGTTGACGATGCAGGGATATTCTTATCTATTCCCTTACACTTTTGAATGTATTCCTTTGCTTTTGGTTCTATATAGTAATTTTCACCAATAATGCTCCTTGCTTGTTTCAAGGCTTCATTAATATCAATATACTTCTTCCATGTTATATCTTCTTTTTTCTTTCTTGCGACCATCTTTTCCTTTATTATTTCTTCAAAGGTCATGTATATGCCTGGGTTTGTCCCATCAAATAGGACATAAAGTGGTTTTATTTCTTGGATATCAATATTTGCTGATATTGAACCTTTCTTATTCATCATATTGAAATATTCTGCTAGGCTATTCAGAATAGACAGCATATAGCCTTTGTCTTCTCTTCTATTATTGTATTGATACCAAAAGTTATCAAGTATGCTTGATTGAACTTCGTCAAGAATGATATGATTCTTAGGCTTGAAGTTGAATGTATTCGGTGGGAATATTTTTAAGCTATTCTCGATCCCGAAGGTGAACACTTCCGATCCATTTGGAAGCAACCCCTTCTTCATTCCTGCAAAATTGTCGAACGAGAGAATATGTCAGGTAAACAATTATCTTTTCCTTTGATATGCTCAAAGATAACTTTATATCCATTTCCTGTTATAATATCTTCAAATAAGACCCATCTTCTAGTAGAACTTTTCTTACTATTTATTTGATTATAGTATCTGCATATTGCTTCGCAATCTGTTCGTACTGTGAATTCCTTAAATCCCAAATATAGCCTAAATGCATTTATTGCATGAACTACTGCGAGAATTTCTCTATCAATATTATTCACTGTTTTCAATTTATAGCTTCCTGAGGCATATCTGCATATTTTCTCTTCTGCTTTAGCAGAGTACTTATTTGGTTTTTGTTTTAATATAGCTCCCCATCCAACTTTGGATGCATCTGTTTCAATTATAAAATAATGATCTTCTAATGGTAATTCTAAGGGTTTCAAGCTTTTAACCTTATCTTTAATAGCCTGAACTAATTTTATATCTTCAGAATTAAAATATTTTTGACCATTCTTTCTTAGTTTTGCATATAAAGGTCCAGCTAGTTTCGCTAGGTTATCTATATAATTTCTTGCATAATTTACAATTCCTAAGAATTGTTGTAAGACCTTTTTATCATTCATAGTGTCAGGAAATTGTAGTATTTTCTTAGCAATATGCTCTTGTAGATAAATTTTTCCTTCTCCAATTTCATGTCCTAGAAAATTAATTTTCTCTTTGCATATTTCCATTTTCTTTTTAGATAATATTAACCCATTCTGTTCTACCTTTCTAAAGAAAACTTCAAGGTGAGCAATGTGTTCTTTGTAAGATTTTGAAAATACTAATAAATCATCTACATAAACTAATATGAATGCTTGATTCTCATTAAATATATTTTGCATTTTCCTTTGAAATAGTGCAGGGGCATTTTTTAATCCTAATGGCATTACAAGCCATTCATAGTGACCTTGTGGACACGTAAAAGCTGTCCATGGAATTGATTCTTCTGCCATTTTTACTTGCCAAAACCCTGCTTTTAAGTCGAATTTAGAAAAGATTTTACTTCCTTGTATTCTATTGATCCACTCTTGTTTATTGGGTATATTGTATGCATCATCTACCGTATTATCATTAAGTCTTTTATAGTTAATAACCATTCTAGATTTTCCTCTTACTTCTTCGGCATGATTTCTAACTATAAATGCTGCAGATCTGTGGGGGCTTCTACTTTCTCTAATTGCTTTTAATTTTAATAACTCTTCAATATGCATTTTAAATTCTTCTATATCCTTGGGAGTAGCTTCTATCGGTCCTGACTTAATTATATAATCAGGGTTTATAATATTTATTTTGCATACTATGGAATTCTTATCCCAATGTTTCATTGGTATTTCCCCAATGATTTGTAAATCTTCTAATCTTTGTACAATCTTGTCTATATCTTTCTTAGATTTTATATCTCTATACCAGTTTGGAGAGAATGATTGTAATCCTATACATTCTATGCATGTATTCTCTATATGATATTCTTCTATGGTGTCACTTGGTTCTTCTTCTATGCAGGTTTCAGAAATTTCTGCGCGTGGCAAATATTCACTGTCTAAATTAGATATTTCTACATTTTGCAAAGATTTTCTTTGCTTTCTGATCTCAGATATGTATGGTACACTATCTTGATATGGGATGAATGTAACACCTTCTTCATGTATAATTGTTGTTTGTAACGATTGTTGTAAAAATCTTAATCCCAATATCATGTCGTCATTGATTAACGATAAATCTCTTACTGTAATTTCGTCTATTATATATTTAGTGCCATTTATATATGCTGCAATGTTATATGCCAATTGTTTATGGATTTTCTTTATTCCTGACATGTCTGTAGACACTTCAGCTTTACTATCGTCTATAGTCGTAACTATTTCAGGACATCTCATAAAATATTTATCGTGAATGATATTTTTTGTGCAACCTGTATCTAATAGTGCCAATATTTTGAACGAAATATTTGGCTTTAAAACTATTTTAACTGGGATTCTTATTCCATAAACTTCCTTAAATGGTAATTTAACTACGTATTTATTTCCAAAACTAGTAATTGCATCTTTTAATTGGATTAACCTGTCCCCTTTGTTTTCTCTTGCTGTTACCATTTGATCTTTAAGTTCAGTGTTTTGGGTGGTATTATCTCTTTGTTCTATTGTACTATTATTATCTTTTTCTACCTTATATTTTAGCTCTTCTAATTCTGCTTCTAATTTATTTATTCTATTTTCTAAATTCCTAACCCTACTTGATAATATGTTATCTTCAGGTTCATACTCTATTTCTTGTCTCCAATTCTGATTACGAGCCTTTAAACAAGAAGCACATGCTTGTCTTAAACATAAGCTACATGTAGATCTATTTTCTTGACTTGGGTAGTATATACAGAAAGCACATTTAATGTTATAATCTCCTTTTCCTCTAACCCAATCATGTTCACAATCTACTTGATTCATCATTTCAACTTTTAATCCTGCTAAATGATCTATTAAATCTATCTCATCTTCGCTTGACTCATATTCTGGGGTCTCATTTTCTACTTCATCTGTTTCTATGATTGAATATATTGACTCATCATCTTTTATTTCATCATCACAAACTAATATATTCTCATTAACACTATCAATGATTAACACCCTTTCTTGCTCTTCGTATTTACTAGAATACCTCTTTTGGTCCTTATTAGGGCAAGTTTTACTTAGATGATCGGGTGAATTACATATAAAACACCTACAAGTTTTATCATAAGATTTTCTTGGGTTATATCTTCTAACATTTCGCTTGTGTAAAAATGGGGCTCTATTATCCGACCTTCTTAGAAAATATCTTTTCTTTGTTCTATAATTCTTATTTTCTCTTCTCTGAGGCTTATAATATTTTTTGTTTCTATACCTATCTTCTCCATATGTTAATGGTATTTGTACTATGTTATTGCAGAAATTATAATCTGATTTCTTCATAGACCTTTGTGCTTGTATGCTAGTACATACCTTTCTTAAATGTTTAAACACAAATGTTATAGCTTGGGAAATATTTACTACACGCCCTACTGATTCTTTCTTGTATTCCTCATATATTATAGATCCTAGAGGGTCTGGTAATTTGTTAAAATATCTTTCCACTACTCCTACATTATATCCTTGCTTTGCAGTGGTGGCATTATATAAATAATGTTGAGAAAATTCTTTTATACCTTTCCAACTAGTTAATGTTAATTTTTCTATTTCTCTCAACCTTTCATTTTGTAAAACTGTATTTCCTAATTCTGGATCTTCAGCTATAACCATATTTGATATGACATTTGCAAAATTATTAGGATTACTTCCGGCTCTTTTTAGTTCTTCATAAAGATTAGGATAATTTTCGACCCATTCTTCCCATAAAACTTTAACAGATTCTCCTAGAAATGTCTCGAGGTATGTTAGCATATCTTCTACCTTGTTGCCTATGCTATACTGATTTTGTATATATTTCTGGACTATTAAGCCTTTCCATATGCTAAGTATATTTGGCCAATCTACAGGGTCATGAGCTGCTAAGTTTAGAATTGCGCCATCATTCCTAGTATTTTGAAATTGTACTGGTTTTTCAAAGTCTCTTCTTTTGCTACCCATGTGTCTGTATTGTCCCGAAATATATGTGGGTTGGAAATCTTCTTTTTCCGGAGGCCATTGTCCAGCTGCCCTGGTTGGTCTTTCTCTTTCTCCTTCTCTTTTTACTGAGCTTTCACCAAATACTCTTTTTCTTTTACTGCTTTCCATTTCCATGGCTTCCATTGCATTATCTAAATTTTGCAATCCTATCTCATCTAGTGAATTTAGAAAATAACTATTTTCTTCAGAGTTATCACAGGCTTCATTTTCTGACCAAAATTCTTTCATTAATACTTCTTCTTCTTCATAACTTTCTGTTAGTATTTTGTTATTTATATCCCATTGCTCTTCTTCGCATAATTCTTTATTTTTACTGCTCTGAGCAGCATCATTGTTTTTATTCTTATCAATATCTTTTGTCGCTATGTTATTATTTACCATATTTGAACTACTAGTAACTGATTTTTTCTCGTTTTTTAATTTCTTTAACCTTGCAATCTCTCTAATAAAAAACAATTGCCTTTCTCTAATCTTAGGCCAATCTTTTATCATGGAATTATTATATTCCCACTCTATATGTTTTAACTTCATTTCCCAATGATTTATATCTTCATCTAAATCGGATTTCTCCATGCATTCAGTTGTGCCCTTATTCTTGTTATCATTATATTCTGAATCTGAGGCGAAAGATTCTACATCGTCTACAGTTGCAGCTTTGTAATCTGTGAACCTTATGCTACTGCTTCCTTCACAGTTTTGATAGCTTATGTAGTTATTGGGTTGTTTTAATTCTTTCTTCTCTATTAGTTCACTTATATTCCATTCCTCTCCTGCTCTTTCTTCAGAACTAATTTTAAGAGGACTCATAAATCTTATACCTTTCGATTGCATGCTTTCAATTACGTCATCTACATTTACTCTATATCTAGAGCTACTTTTGTTGGACAATCTTCCTATAAATTCTATGCTTACCAGCAAATTTGTTCCCTTAAAATCTTCATATCCCTTAGACTGGAACCCAAAGCTCATTTTCTCAATAAATTCCTTTACAGGCATCATTAGGTCTGGGGCTATGTAGGTTATAAGTCTATTTTCATTCATATCTCCTTCCATGAATCCTAATGCTGCTTTATCTATTGATCCCCATCTTTTGTCTAGTAATGTTATTAATACCTTTGCTCCTAATTTCTTTCTTGTCATTCCTTTTACTCCTATGATGTACATACCTTGGTGGATATATTTATACCCGCAATATTTGAGATCATTTTCTATGTTCTTGCTCACAATTCTTAATTCTACAGGATGTGTTAACACACTTAATTCTACTTCTCTAGATATTCTATATAGACCACTTCGGCTTTCAAACATTCCCATATGGTATACATGTTGCGGTTTTATTTTTCTTAGCGTATCTTTTTGATATCTTTCTAAATCACTTTGCAAATCTATGACTTCTTCTAAACTATCAATGTCATCTGACTTGCTGCATGACATTCTATGCATCATTGTTAGAGGTCTTGAATCTTGCCTAATTAATTGGAGGGTTTTGTCTCTTCTATTTTTAGATATGTCCATTTTTCAGAATTGATATTCCTTGGTGAAGCTAATATTCCGGACGAAGCTAAAACGATTTCCTTGTTGCTTTGCACACCTTTTAGCTTTTCTAAAATCTGAACTAATAATTGCAGGATTGTGTTATTTTGTCTTATTAATATATTGGAATCTTCTTTTGGCGAGTTGTGACTAGAAAATCCTACTGCAGGTGTTAAATATTTTTCTACTTCTTTTAATGCTTGATTATATTCGGACATAAAATTATGAGAGTATCAAGGTTTTTACCTCTTGAACCAACGCTTTGATTTCGAGTATATCTTGCCTTGTTTGTGGGCTTGGTAGAGGATCTTTGCTTTTATTTCTTCCGATTGATAGCACCTCTTCCTTAATGTAGTCGTTATTCTTGCAAATTGTATTCTGTCTTGATTTTGCTTCCTCTAATTTATGCAAAATTAAATCGACTTTATTATTCAGCAAAGTATACTTTTCTATGTGTTTTTGATATTCTCGAAATAAACTTTCAAATTTTTGATCCAAAATGTCTTGTCTTTTCCCCCAAGATATAAAGGAGTTATATATTAGATCAACTATAATATTCAACTGGCTATGCGTAGTATGCCAAGTATGTTCTTCAGAAGGATTTATTCTGCACCTTATATTAGTATGATCCTTGGTTTTTATTACTTTACCTTCGCTAACTTCTAAATTTAAGTACTTTAACCTTTCAATGATTAAACACTAGCTCTGATACCAACAATATAATATTAACAATTTTTTAAAATATGCACTAGAAATATTCAGATGATACGATAGATATGCGTATACGCTAATTTAAATTTTGAATATTACTGTTTAAATATTAATATTAATATTTTTCTTTTTGCAGGATCTTTTTTGGGCTGGCGAGGCCAACAAGCTATCGGTGTGTTTGTGCGGATGTAAAAGTCCTACTCGGTACTCACCGTTCTTTCCGCTATATTGCTTCAGGAGTAGCTAAGTTTCTTTCCCTAGATATATTTAGACAAGTTGATATGGGGTGTTTTCTTATCGTCATCCCAGGCAGTTCCACCCAGAGGGAACACTTCTCTACGGCTACCAGGTTCTCATTTCAACGCCACACGGCTTAACAGAGAACTACACGCAGAGGTTTCTCCTATAGGATCCCTAGCATAAGAACCCAACCCGTATAAACACGCTAAACAGACCAAGGGAAAAACAGAACTACTTCATTTCCACAATATAACATCCATTACGGTTTTCCCTTTCGGGAACCCCCGAAGGGTTTACACACAGAGAGGGGAGATTACCTGCCTACGGCCTTCCCTCTTACACTCCTTAATTTACACTGGAATTTTATTACACTGGAGGAAGAACTACTACTACTACTGAGCAGCGAGTAAGCTGGAACACTACGCTCTCTGCTCGGGATGGAATGCTGGTGCTGGTGTTGCTTGTGTCTTGCTTCGCTGCGTGAGGCTCTTATTTATAGCCAAAGGAGCAGCCCTTCACGAGAGCTCCTCAATAATTCTCCTCTTCTTTCTCCATACTAATCATGCGCCTATGTTGTAGGCTTTATAGGCTTGTAGTCTATGTAGGCTTCCTTTATAGCTTCATAGCTTCATGATCATCTTCCTTTATAGCTTCATAGCTTCATGATCATCTTCCTTTATAGCTTCATAGCTTCATGATCATATGTTGGAAGGCATTATTGATGCAGCCTTCACGTTGCTTCTCTGGTGACATGCATGGCTTCATCTTATCTTCACCATAGCAGGATCTTTTTTGGGCTGGCGAGGCCAACAAGCTATCGGTGTGTTTGTGCGGATGTAAAAGTCCTACTCGGTACTCACCGTTCTTTCCGCTATATTGCTTCAGGAGTAGCTAAGTTTCTTTCCCTAGATATATTTAGACAAGTTGATATGGGGTGTTTTCTTATCGTCATCCCAGGCAGTTCCACCCAGAGGGAACACTTCTCTACGGCTACCAGGTTCTCATTTCAACGCCACACGGCTTAACAGAGAACTACACGCAGAGGTTTCTCCTATAGGATCCCTAGCATAAGAACCCAACCCGTATAAACACGCTAAACAGACCAAGGGAAAAACAGAACTACTTCATTTCCACAATATAACATCCATTACGGTTTTCCCTTTCGGGAACCCCCGAAGGGTTTACACACAGAGAGGGGAGATTACCTGCCTACGGCCTTCCCTCTTACACTCCTTAATTTACACTGGAATTTTATTACACTGGAGGAAGAACTACTACTACTACTGAGCAGCGAGTAAGCTGGAACACTACGCTCTCTGCTCGGGATGGAATGCTGGTGCTGGTGTTGCTTGTGTCTTGCTTCGCTGCGTGAGGCTCTTATTTATAGCCAAAGGAGCAGCCCTTCACGAGAGCTCCTCAATAATTCTCCTCTTCTTTCTCCATACTAATCATGCGCCTATGTTGTAGGCTTTATAGGCTTGTAGTCTATGTAGGCTTCCTTTATAGCTTCATAGCTTCATGATCATCTTCCTTTATAGCTTCATAGCTTCATGATCATCTTCCTTTATAGCTTCATAGCTTCATGATCATATGTTGGAAGGCATTATTGATGCAGCCTTCACGTTGCTTCTCTGGTGACATGCATGGCTTCATCTTATCTTCACCATAGCCATCTTGTCCTACACCATGATTGTGTCTTGGACCTTATTTCCAGAGTAGAAATATGTGGCCTACTCTTCTCATATGTCTGGCTTCTTCATGCTTGCCTACTGCGTACCAAAGAAATGGAACCATTGGCTGCACGCATGCATATTGGTTATTGACATTTTTTGTTATATGTTTTTCATTTTTTTTTTTTTTTTTTAAATATATATGTCCTCCGCGCCCAAATTATTGATAGCAATATCAATATTATGGATATATGTCCTCCGCGCCCAAATTATTGATAGTAATATCAATTTTACTGCAGTACTATTTGTATTCAAATCATCATGGCTTATTCTGGTTTCTGCCCATGTCCTGCAATGTCCATATGATCATCATCTGAAAGATTAAAATCATATTTTGTCAAATATTCCTTCTTTATTTCTTCAAATTTTTCATCAAATTCTGCTCGCAATTCTTTTAAAATTTCTTCTTTTAGTGATTTCTTAGAGTCTTCGAACTTCTCTTCTATCTTAATGTTTACATATTCGATATCTAGTGGGTCCACACCCTTCACTAGACAATCTTTATATGTTTGATATTTTGGGGAATCTTCTTCTTTAATTCTCTTAGAGTTTGATGCTTCCCCCTTTTGAGTTGACGATGCAGGGATATTCTTATCTATTCCCTTACACTTTTGAATGTATTCCTTTGCTTTTGGTTCTATATAGTAATTTTCACCAATAATGCTCCTTGCTTGTTTCAAGGCTTCATTAATATCAATATACTTCTTCCATGTTATATCTTCTTTTTTCTTTCTTGCGACCATCTTTTCCTTTATTATTTCTTCAAAGGTCATGTATATGCCTGGGTTTGTCCCATCAAATAGGACATAAAGTGGTTTTATTTCTTGGATATCAATATTTGCTGATATTGAACCTTTCTTATTCATCATATTGAAATATTCTGCTAGGCTATTCAGAATAGACAGCATATAGCCTTTGTCTTCTCTTCTATTATTGTATTGATACCAAAAGTTATCAAGTATGCTTGATTGAACTTCGTCAAGAATGATATGATTCTTAGGCTTGAAGTTGAATGTATTCGGTGGGAATATTTTTAAGCTATTCTCGATCCCGAAGGTGAACACTTCCGATCCATTTGGAAGCAACCCCTTCTTCATTCCTGCAAAATTGTCGAACGAGAGAATATGTCAGGTAAACAATTATCTTTTCCTTTGATATGCTCAAAGATAACTTTATATCCATTTCCTGTTATAATATCTTCAAATAAGACCCATCTTCTAGTAGAACTTTTCTTACTATTTATTTGATTATAGTATCTGCATATTGCTTCGCAATCTGTTCGTACTGTGAATTCCTTAAATCCCAAATATAGCCTAAATGCATTTATTGCATGAACTACTGCGAGAATTTCTCTATCAATATTATTCACTGTTTTCAATTTATAGCTTCCTGAGGCATATCTGCATATTTTCTCTTCTGCTTTAGCAGAGTACTTATTTGGTTTTTGTTTTAATATAGCTCCCCATCCAACTTTGGATGCATCTGTTTCAATTATAAAATAATGATCTTCTAATGGTAATTCTAAGGGTTTCAAGCTTTTAACCTTATCTTTAATAGCCTGAACTAATTTTATATCTTCAGAATTAAAATATTTTTGACCATTCTTTCTTAGTTTTGCATATAAAGGTCCAGCTAGTTTCGCTAGGTTATCTATATAATTTCTTGCATAATTTACAATTCCTAAGAATTGTTGTAAGACCTTTTTATCATTCATAGTGTCAGGAAATTGTAGTATTTTCTTAGCAATATGCTCTTGTAGATAAATTTTTCCTTCTCCAATTTCATGTCCTAGAAAATTAATTTTCTCTTTGCATATTTCCATTTTCTTTTTAGATAATATTAACCCATTCTGTTCTACCTTTCTAAAGAAAACTTCAAGGTGAGCAATGTGTTCTTTGTAAGATTTTGAAAATACTAATAAATCATCTACATAAACTAATATGAATGCTTGATTCTCATTAAATATATTTTGCATTTTCCTTTGAAATAGTGCAGGGGCATTTTTTAATCCTAATGGCATTACAAGCCATTCATAGTGACCTTGTGGACACGTAAAAGCTGTCCATGGAATTGATTCTTCTGCCATTTTTACTTGCCAAAACCCTGCTTTTAAGTCGAATTTAGAAAAGATTTTACTTCCTTGTATTCTATTGATCCACTCTTGTTTATTGGGTATATTGTATGCATCATCTACCGTATTATCATTAAGTCTTTTATAGTTAATAACCATTCTAGATTTTCCTCTTACTTCTTCGGCATGATTTCTAACTATAAATGCTGCAGATCTGTGGGGGCTTCTACTTTCTCTAATTGCTTTTAATTTTAATAACTCTTCAATATGCATTTTAAATTCTTCTATATCCTTGGGAGTAGCTTCTATCGGTCCTGACTTAATTATATAATCAGGGTTTATAATATTTATTTTGCATACTATGGAATTCTTATCCCAATGTTTCATTGGTATTTCCCCAATGATTTGTAAATCTTCTAATCTTTGTACAATCTTGTCTATATCTTTCTTAGATTTTATATCTCTATACCAGTTTGGAGAGAATGATTGTAATCCTATACATTCTATGCATGTATTCTCTATATGATATTCTTCTATGGTGTCACTTGGTTCTTCTTCTATGCAGGTTTCAGAAATTTCTGCGCGTGGCAAATATTCACTGTCTAAATTAGATATTTCTACATTTTGCAAAGATTTTCTTTGCTTTCTGATCTCAGATATGTATGGTACACTATCTTGATATGGGATGAATGTAACACCTTCTTCATGTATAATTGTTGTTTGTAACGATTGTTGTAAAAATCTTAATCCCAATATCATGTCGTCATTGATTAACGATAAATCTCTTACTGTAATTTCGTCTATTATATATTTAGTGCCATTTATATATGCTGCAATGTTATATGCCAATTGTTTATGGATTTTCTTTATTCCTGACATGTCTGTAGACACTTCAGCTTTACTATCGTCTATAGTCGTAACTATTTCAGGACATCTCATAAAATATTTATCGTGAATGATATTTTTTGTGCAACCTGTATCTAATAGTGCCAATATTTTGAACGAAATATTTGGCTTTAAAACTATTTTAACTGGGATTCTTATTCCATAAACTTCCTTAAATGGTAATTTAACTACGTATTTATTTCCAAAACTAGTAATTGCATCTTTTAATTGGATTAACCTGTCCCCTTTGTTTTCTCTTGCTGTTACCATTTGATCTTTAAGTTCAGTGTTTTGGGTGGTATTATCTCTTTGTTCTATTGTACTATTATTATCTTTTTCTACCTTATATTTTAGCTCTTCTAATTCTGCTTCTAATTTATTTATTCTATTTTCTAAATTCCTAACCCTACTTGATAATATGTTATCTTCAGGTTCATACTCTATTTCTTGTCTCCAATTCTGATTACGAGCCTTTAAACAAGAAGCACATGCTTGTCTTAAACATAAGCTACATGTAGATCTATTTTCTTGACTTGGGTAGTATATACAGAAAGCACATTTAATGTTATAATCTCCTTTTCCTCTAACCCAATCATGTTCACAATCTACTTGATTCATCATTTCAACTTTTAATCCTGCTAAATGATCTATTAAATCTATCTCATCTTCGCTTGACTCATATTCTGGGGTCTCATTTTCTACTTCATCTGTTTCTATGATTGAATATATTGACTCATCATCTTTTATTTCATCATCACAAACTAATATATTCTCATTAACACTATCAATGATTAACACCCTTTCTTGCTCTTCGTATTTACTAGAATACCTCTTTTGGTCCTTATTAGGGCAAGTTTTACTTAGATGATCGGGTGAATTACATATAAAACACCTACAAGTTTTATCATAAGATTTTCTTGGGTTATATCTTCTAACATTTCGCTTGTGTAAAAATGGGGCTCTATTATCCGACCTTCTTAGAAAATATCTTTTCTTTGTTCTATAATTCTTATTTTCTCTTCTCTGAGGCTTATAATATTTTTTGTTTCTATACCTATCTTCTCCATATGTTAATGGTATTTGTACTATGTTATTGCAGAAATTATAATCTGATTTCTTCATAGACCTTTGTGCTTGTATGCTAGTACATACCTTTCTTAAATGTTTAAACACAAATGTTATAGCTTGGGAAATATTTACTACACGCCCTACTGATTCTTTCTTGTATTCCTCATATATTATAGATCCTAGAGGGTCTGGTAATTTGTTAAAATATCTTTCCACTACTCCTACATTATATCCTTGCTTTGCAGTGGTGGCATTATATAAATAATGTTGAGAAAATTCTTTTATACCTTTCCAACTAGTTAATGTTAATTTTTCTATTTCTCTCAACCTTTCATTTTGTAAAACTGTATTTCCTAATTCTGGATCTTCAGCTATAACCATATTTGATATGACATTTGCAAAATTATTAGGATTACTTCCGGCTCTTTTTAGTTCTTCATAAAGATTAGGATAATTTTCGACCCATTCTTCCCATAAAACTTTAACAGATTCTCCTAGAAATGTCTCGAGGTATGTTAGCATATCTTCTACCTTGTTGCCTATGCTATACTGATTTTGTATATATTTCTGGACTATTAAGCCTTTCCATATGCTAAGTATATTTGGCCAATCTACAGGGTCATGAGCTGCTAAGTTTAGAATTGCGCCATCATTCCTAGTATTTTGAAATTGTACTGGTTTTTCAAAGTCTCTTCTTTTGCTACCCATGTGTCTGTATTGTCCCGAAATATATGTGGGTTGGAAATCTTCTTTTTCCGGAGGCCATTGTCCAGCTGCCCTGGTTGGTCTTTCTCTTTCTCCTTCTCTTTTTACTGAGCTTTCACCAAATACTCTTTTTCTTTTACTGCTTTCCATTTCCATGGCTTCCATTGCATTATCTAAATTTTGCAATCCTATCTCATCTAGTGAATTTAGAAAATAACTATTTTCTTCAGAGTTATCACAGGCTTCATTTTCTGACCAAAATTCTTTCATTAATACTTCTTCTTCTTCATAACTTTCTGTTAGTATTTTGTTATTTATATCCCATTGCTCTTCTTCGCATAATTCTTTATTTTTACTGCTCTGAGCAGCATCATTGTTTTTATTCTTATCAATATCTTTTGTCGCTATGTTATTATTTACCATATTTGAACTACTAGTAACTGATTTTTTCTCGTTTTTTAATTTCTTTAACCTTGCAATCTCTCTAATAAAAAACAATTGCCTTTCTCTAATCTTAGGCCAATCTTTTATCATGGAATTATTATATTCCCACTCTATATGTTTTAACTTCATTTCCCAATGATTTATATCTTCATCTAAATCGGATTTCTCCATGCATTCAGTTGTGCCCTTATTCTTGTTATCATTATATTCTGAATCTGAGGCGAAAGATTCTACATCGTCTACAGTTGCAGCTTTGTAATCTGTGAACCTTATGCTACTGCTTCCTTCACAGTTTTGATAGCTTATGTAGTTATTGGGTTGTTTTAATTCTTTCTTCTCTATTAGTTCACTTATATTCCATTCCTCTCCTGCTCTTTCTTCAGAACTAATTTTAAGAGGACTCATAAATCTTATACCTTTCGATTGCATGCTTTCAATTACGTCATCTACATTTACTCTATATCTAGAGCTACTTTTGTTGGACAATCTTCCTATAAATTCTATGCTTACCAGCAAATTTGTTCCCTTAAAATCTTCATATCCCTTAGACTGGAACCCAAAGCTCATTTTCTCAATAAATTCCTTTACAGGCATCATTAGGTCTGGGGCTATGTAGGTTATAAGTCTATTTTCATTCATATCTCCTTCCATGAATCCTAATGCTGCTTTATCTATTGATCCCCATCTTTTGTCTAGTAATGTTATTAATACCTTTGCTCCTAATTTCTTTCTTGTCATTCCTTTTACTCCTATGATGTACATACCTTGGTGGATATATTTATACCCGCAATATTTGAGATCATTTTCTATGTTCTTGCTCACAATTCTTAATTCTACAGGATGTGTTAACACACTTAATTCTACTTCTCTAGATATTCTATATAGACCACTTCGGCTTTCAAACATTCCCATATGGTATACATGTTGCGGTTTTATTTTTCTTAGCGTATCTTTTTGATATCTTTCTAAATCACTTTGCAAATCTATGACTTCTTCTAAACTATCAATGTCATCTGACTTGCTGCATGACATTCTATGCATCATTGTTAGAGGTCTTGAATCTTGCCTAATTAATTGGAGGGTTTTGTCTCTTCTATTTTTAGATATGTCCATTTTTCAGAATTGATATTCCTTGGTGAAGCTAATATTCCGGACGAAGCTAAAACGATTTCCTTGTTGCTTTGCACACCTTTTAGCTTTTCTAAAATCTGAACTAATAATTGCAGGATTGTGTTATTTTGTCTTATTAATATATTGGAATCTTCTTTTGGCGAGTTGTGACTAGAAAATCCTACTGCAGGTGTTAAATATTTTTCTACTTCTTTTAATGCTTGATTATATTCGGACATAAAATTATGAGAGTATCAAGGTTTTTACCTCTTGAACCAACGCTTTGATTTCGAGTATATCTTGCCTTGTTTGTGGGCTTGGTAGAGGATCTTTGCTTTTATTTCTTCCGATTGATAGCACCTCTTCCTTAATGTAGTCGTTATTCTTGCAAATTGTATTCTGTCTTGATTTTGCTTCCTCTAATTTATGCAAAATTAAATCGACTTTATTATTCAGCAAAGTATACTTTTCTATGTGTTTTTGATATTCTCGAAATAAACTTTCAAATTTTTGATCCAAAATGTCTTGTCTTTTCCCCCAAGATATAAAGGAGTTATATATTAGATCAACTATAATATTCAACTGGCTATGCGTAGTATGCCAAGTATGTTCTTCAGAAGGATTTATTCTGCACCTTATATTAGTATGATCCTTGGTTTTTATTACTTTACCTTCGCTAACTTCTAAATTTAAGTACTTTAACCTTTCAATGATTAAACACTAGCTCTGATACCAACAATATAATATTAACAATTTTTTAAAATATGCACTAGAAATATTCAGATGATACGATAGATATGCGTATACGCTAATTTAAATTTTGAATATTACTGTTTAAATATTAATATTAATATTTTTCTTTTTGCAGGATCTTTTTTGGGCTGGCGAGGCCAACAAGCTATCGGTGTGTTTGTGCGGATGTAAAAGTCCTACTCGGTACTCACCGTTCTTTCCGCTATATTGCTTCAGGAGTAGCTAAGTTTCTTTCCCTAGATATATTTAGACAAGTTGATATGGGGTGTTTTCTTATCGTCATCCCAGGCAGTTCCACCCAGAGGGAACACTTCTCTACGGCTACCAGGTTCTCATTTCAACGCCACACGGCTTAACAGAGAACTACACGCAGAGGTTTCTCCTATAGGATCCCTAGCATAAGAACCCAACCCGTATAAACACGCTAAACAGACCAAGGGAAAAACAGAACTACTTCATTTCCACAATATAACATCCATTACGGTTTTCCCTTTCGGGAACCCCCGAAGGGTTTACACACAGAGAGGGGAGATTACCTGCCTACGGCCTTCCCTCTTACACTCCTTAATTTACACTGGAATTTTATTACACTGGAGGAAGAACTACTACTACTACTGAGCAGCGAGTAAGCTGGAACACTACGCTCTCTGCTCGGGATGGAATGCTGGTGCTGGTGTTGCTTGTGTCTTGCTTCGCTGCGTGAGGCTCTTATTTATAGCCAAAGGAGCAGCCCTTCACGAGAGCTCCTCAATAATTCTCCTCTTCTTTCTCCATACTAATCATGCGCCTATGTTGTAGGCTTTATAGGCTTGTAGTCTATGTAGGCTTCCTTTATAGCTTCATAGCTTCATGATCATCTTCCTTTATAGCTTCATAGCTTCATGATCATCTTCCTTTATAGCTTCATAGCTTCATGATCATATGTTGGAAGGCATTATTGATGCAGCCTTCACGTTGCTTCTCTGGTGACATGCATGGCTTCATCTTATCTTCACCATAGCCATCTTGTCCTACACCATGATTGTGTCTTGGACCTTATTTCCAGAGTAGAAATATGTGGCCTACTCTTCTCATATGTCTGGCTTCTTCATGCTTGCCTACTGCGTACCAAAGAAATGGAACCATTGGCTGCACGCATGCATATTGGTTATTGACATTTTTTGTTATATGTTTTTCATTTTTTTTTTTTTTTTTTTAAATATATATGTCCTCCGCGCCCAAATTATTGATAGCAATATCAATATTATGGATATATATATTTAAAAAAAAAAAAAATATGCACTAGAAATATTCGTATACTACAAATATGCACTAAAAATATGCACAACAATATAATATTAACAATTTTTTAAAATATGCACTAGAAATATTCAGATGATACGATAGATATGCGTATACGCTAATTTAAATTTTGAATATTACTGTTTAAATATTAATATTAATATTTTTCTTTTTGCAGGATCTTTTTTGGGCTGGCGAGGCCAACAAGCTATCGGTGTGTTTGTGCGGATGTAAAAGTCCTACTCGGTACTCACCGTTCTTTCCGCTATATTGCTTCAGGAGTAGCTAAGTTTCTTTCCCTAGATATATTTAGACAAGTTGATATGGGGTGTTTTCTTATCGTCATCCCAGGCAGTTCCACCCAGAGGGAACACTTCTCTACGGCTACCAGGTTCTCATTTCAACGCCACACGGCTTAACAGAGAACTACACGCAGAGGTTTCTCCTATAGGATCCCTAGCATAAGAACCCAACCCGTATAAACACGCTAAACAGACCAAGGGAAAAACAGAACTACTTCATTTCCACAATATAACATCCATTACGGTTTTCCCTTTCGGGAACCCCCGAAGGGTTTACACACAGAGAGGGGAGATTACCTGCCTACGGCCTTCCCTCTTACACTCCTTAATTTACACTGGAATTTTATTACACTGGAGGAAGAACTACTACTACTACTGAGCAGCGAGTAAGCTGGAACACTACGCTCTCTGCTCGGGATGGAATGCTGGTGCTGGTGTTGCTTGTGTCCTGCTTCGCTGCGTGAGGCTCTTATTTATAGCCAAAGGAGCAGCCCTTCACGAGAGCTCCTCAATAATTCTCCTCTTCTTTCTCCATACTAATCATGCGCCTATGTTGTAGGCTTTATAGGCTTGTAGTCTATGTAGGCTTCCTTTATAGCTTCATAGCTTCATGATCATCTTCCTTTATAGCTTCATAGCTTCATGATCATCTTCCTTTATAGCTTCATAGCTTCATGATCATATGTTGGAAGGCATTATTGATGCAGCCTTCACGTTGCTTCTCTGGTGACATGCATGGCTTCATCTTATCTTCACCATAGCCATCTTGTCCTACACCATGATTGTGTCTTGGACCTTATTTCCAGAGTAGAAATATGTGGCCTACTCTTCTCATATGTCTGGCTTCTTCATGCTTGCCTACTGCGTACCAAAGAAATGGAACCATTGGCTGCACGCATGCATATTGGTTATTGACATTTTTTGTTATATGTTTTTCATTTTTTTTTTTTTTTTTTAAATATATATGTCCTCCGCGCCCAAATTATTGATAGCAATATCAATATTATGGATATATGTCCTCCGCGCCCAAATTATTGATAGTAATATCAATTTTACTGCAGTACTATTTGTATTCAAATCATCATGGCTTATTCTGGTTTCTGCCCATGTCCTGCAATGTCCATATGATCATCATCTGAAAGATTAAAATCATATTTTGTCAAATATTCCTTCTTTATTTCTTCAAATTTTTCATCAAATTCTGCTCGCAATTCTTTTAAAATTTCTTCTTTTAGTGATTTCTTAGAGTCTTCGAACTTCTCTTCTATCTTAATGTTTACATATTCGATATCTAGTGGGTCCACACCCTTCACTAGACAATCTTTATATGTTTGATATTTTGGGGAATCTTCTTCTTTAATTCTCTTAGAGTTTGATGCTTCCCCCTTTTGAGTTGACGATGCAGGGATATTCTTATCTATTCCCTTACACTTTTGAATGTATTCCTTTGCTTTTGGTTCTATATAGTAATTTTCACCAATAATGCTCCTTGCTTGTTTCAAGGCTTCATTAATATCAATATACTTCTTCCATGTTATATCTTCTTTTTTCTTTCTTGCGACCATCTTTTCCTTTATTATTTCTTCAAAGGTCATGTATATGCCTGGGTTTGTCCCATCAAATAGGACATAAAGTGGTTTTATTTCTTGGATATCAATATTTGCTGATATTGAACCTTTCTTATTCATCATATTGAAATATTCTGCTAGGCTATTCAGAATAGACAGCATATAGCCTTTGTCTTCTCTTCTATTATTGTATTGATACCAAAAGTTATCAAGTATGCTTGATTGAACTTCGTCAAGAATGATATGATTCTTAGGCTTGAAGTTGAATGTATTCAGTGGGAATATTTTTAAGCTATTCTCGATCCCGAAGGTGAACACTTCCGATCCATTTGGAAGCAACCCCTTCTTCATTCCTGCAAAATTGTCGAACGAGAGAATATGTCAGGTAAACAATTATCTTTTCCTTTGATATGCTCAAAGATAACTTTATATCCATTTCCTGTTATAATATCTTCAAATAAGACCCATCTTCTAGTAGAACTTTTCTTACTATTTATTTGATTATAGTATCTGCATATTGCTTCGCAATCTGTTCGTACTGTGAATTCCTTAAATCCCAAATATAGCCTAAATGCATTTATTGCATGAACTACTGCGAGAATTTCTCTATCAATATTATTCACTGTTTTCAATTTATAGCTTCCTGAGGCATATCTGCATATTTTCTCTTCTGCTTTAGCAGAGTACTTATTTGGTTTTTGTTTTAATATAGCTCCCCATCCAACTTTGGATGCATCTGTTTCAATTATAAAATAATGATCTTCTAATGGTAATTCTAAGGGTTTCAAGCTTTTAACCTTATCTTTAATAGCCTGAACTAATTTTATATCTTCAGAATTAAAATATTTTTGACCATTCTTTCTTAGTTTTGCATATAAAGGTCCAGCTAGTTTCGCTAGGTTATCTATATAATTTCTTGCATAATTTACAATTCCTAAGAATTGTTGTAAGACCTTTTTATCATTCATAGTGTCAGGAAATTGTAGTATTTTCTTAGCAATATGCTCTTGTAGATAAATTTTTCCTTCTCCAATTTCATGTCCTAGAAAATTAATTTTCTCTTTGCATATTTCCATTTTCTTTTTAGATAATATTAACCCATTCTGTTCTACCTTTCTAAAGAAAACTTCAAGGTGAGCAATGTGTTCTTTGTAAGATTTTGAAAATACTAATAAATCATCTACATAAACTAATATGAATGCTTGATTCTCATTAAATATATTTTGCATTTTCCTTTGAAATAGTGCAGGGGCATTTTTTAATCCTAATGGCATTACAAGCCATTCATAGTGACCTTGTGGACACGTAAAAGCTGTCCATGGAATTGATTCTTCTGCCATTTTTACTTGCCAAAACCCTGCTTTTAAGTCGAATTTAGAAAAGATTTTACTTCCTTGTATTCTATTGATCCACTCTTGTTTATTGGGTATATTGTATGCATCATCTACCGTATTATCATTAAGTCTTTTATAGTTAATAACCATTCTAGATTTTCCTCTTACTTCTTCGGCATGATTTCTAACTATAAATGCTGCAGATCTGTGGGGGCTTCTACTTTCTCTAATTGCTTTTAATTTTAATAACTCTTCAATATGCATTTTAAATTCTTCTATATCCTTGGGAGTAGCTTCTATCGGTCCTGACTTAATTATATAATCAGGGTTTATAATATTTATTTTGCATACTATGGAATTCTTATCCCAATGTTTCATTGGTATTTCCCCAATGATTTGTAAATCTTCTAATCTTTGTACAATCTTGTCTATATCTTTCTTAGATTTTATATCTCTATACCAGTTTGGAGAGAATGATTGTAATCCTATACATTCTATGCATGTATTCTCTATATGATATTCTTCTATGGTGTCACTTGGTTCTTCTTCTATGCAGGTTTCAGAAATTTCTGCGCGTGGCAAATATTCACTGTCTAAATTAGATATTTCTACATTTTGCAAAGATTTTCTTTGCTTTCTGATCTCAGATATGTATGGTACACTATCTTGATATGGGATGAATGTAACACCTTCTTCATGTATAATTGTTGTTTGTAACGATTGTTGTAAAAATCTTAATCCCAATATCATGTCGTCATTGATTAACGATAAATCTCTTACTGTAATTTCGTCTATTATATATTTAGTGCCATTTATATATGCTGCAATGTTATATGCCAATTGTTTATGGATTTTCTTTATTCCTGACATGTCTGTAGACACTTCAGCTTTACTATCGTCTATAGTCGTAACTATTTCAGGACATCTCATAAAATATTTATCGTGAATGATATTTTTTGTGCAACCTGTATCTAATAGTGCCAATATTTTGAACGAAATATTTGGCTTTAAAACTATTTTAACTGGGATTCTTATTCCATAAACTTCCTTAAATGGTAATTTAACTACGTATTTATTTCCAAAACTAGTAATTGCATCTTTTAATTGGATTAACCTGTCCCCTTTGTTTTCTCTTGCTGTTACCATTTGATCTTTAAGTTCAGTGTTTTGGGTGGTATTATCTCTTTGTTCTATTGTACTATTATTATCTTTTTCTACCTTATATTTTAGCTCTTCTAATTCTGCTTCTAATTTATTTATTCTATTTTCTAAATTCCTAACCCTACTTGATAATATGTTATCTTCAGGTTCATACTCTATTTCTTGTCTCCAATTCTGATTACGAGCCTTTAAACAAGAAGCACATGCTTGTCTTAAACATAAGCTACATGTAGATCTATTTTCTTGACTTGGGTAGTATATACAGAAAGCACATTTAATGTTATAATCTCCTTTTCCTCTAACCCAATCATGTTCACAATCTACTTGATTCATCATTTCAACTTTTAATCCTGCTAAATGATCTATTAAATCTATCTCATCTTCGCTTGACTCATATTCTGGGGTCTCATTTTCTACTTCATCTGTTTCTATGATTGAATATATTGACTCATCATCTTTTATTTCATCATCACAAACTAATATATTCTCATTAACACTATCAATGATTAACACCCTTTCTTGCTCTTCGTATTTACTAGAATACCTCTTTTGGTCCTTATTAGGGCAAGTTTTACTTAGATGATCGGGTGAATTACATATAAAACACCTACAAGTTTTATTATAAGATTTTCTTGGGTTATATCTTCTAACATTTCGCTTGTGTAAAAATGGGGCTCTATTATCCGACCTTCTTAGAAAATATCTTTTCTTTGTTCTATAATTCTTATTTTCTCTTCTCTGAGGCTTATAATATTTTTTGTTTCTATACCTATCTTCTCCATATGTTAATGGTATTTGTACTATGTTATTGCAGAAATTATAATCTGATTTCTTCATAGACCTTTGTGCTTGTATGCTAGTACATACCTTTCTTAAATGTTTAAACACAAATGTTATAGCTTGGGAAATATTTACTACACGCCCTACTGATTCTTTCTTGTATTCCTCATATATTATAGATCCTAGAGGGTCTGGTAATTTGTTAAAATATCTTTCCACTACTCCTACATTATATCCTTGCTTTGCAGTGGTGGCATTATATAAATAATGTTGAGAAAATTCTTTTATACCTTTCCAACTAGTTAATGTTAATTTTTCTATTTCTCTCAACCTTTCATTTTGTAAAACTGTATTTCCTAATTCTGGATCTTCAGCTATAACCATATTTGATATGACATTTGCAAAATTATTAGGATTACTTCCGGCTCTTTTTAGTTCTTCATAAAGATTAGGATAATTTTCGACCCATTCTTCCCATAAAACTTTAACAGATTCTCCTAGAAATGTCTCGAGGTATGTTAGCATATCTTCTACCTTGTTGCCTATGCTATACTGATTTTGTATATATTTCTGGACTATTAAGCCTTTCCATATGCTAAGTATATTTGGCCAATCTACAGGGTCATGAGCTGCTAAGTTTAGAATTGCGCCATCATTCCTAGTATTTTGAAATTGTACTGGTTTTTCAAAGTCTCTTCTTTTGCTACCCATGTGTCTGTATTGTCCCGAAATATATGTGGGTTGGAAATCTTCTTTTTCCGGAGGCCATTGTCCAGCTGCCCTGGTTGGTCTTTCTCTTTCTCCTTCTCTTTTTACTGAGCTTTCACCAAATACTCTTTTTCTTTTACTGCTTTCCATTTCCATGGCTTCCATTGCATTATCTAAATTTTGCAATCCTATCTCATCTAGTGAATTTAGAAAATAACTATTTTCTTCAGAGTTATCACAGGCTTCATTTTCTGACCAAAATTCTTTCATTAATACTTCTTCTTCTTCATAACTTTCTGTTAGTATTTTGTTATTTATATCCCATTGCTCTTCTTCGCATAATTCTTTATTTTTACTGCTCTGAGCAGCATCATTGTTTTTATTCTTATCAATATCTTTTGTCGCTATGTTATTATTTACCATATTTGAACTACTAGTAACTGATTTTTTCTCGTTTTTTAATTTCTTTAACCTTGCAATCTCTCTAATAAAAAACAATTGCCTTTCTCTAATCTTAGGCCAATCTTTTATCATGGAATTATTATATTCCCACTCTATATGTTTTAACTTCATTTCCCAATGATTTATATCTTCATCTAAATCGGATTTCTCCATGCATTCAGTTGTGCCCTTATTCTTGTTATCATTATATTCTGAATCTGAGGCGAAAGATTCTACATCGTCTACAGTTGCAGCTTTGTAATCTGTGAACCTTATGCTACTGCTTCCTTCACAGTTTTGATAGCTTATGTAGTTATTGGGTTGTTTTAATTCTTTCTTCTCTATTAGTTCACTTATATTCCATTCCTCTCCTGCTCTTTCTTCAGAACTAATTTTAAGAGGACTCATAAATCTTATACCTTTCGATTGCATGCTTTCAATTACGTCATCTACATTTACTCTATATCTAGAGCTACTTTTGTTGGACAATCTTCCTATAAATTCTATGCTTACCAGCAAATTTGTTCCCTTAAAATCTTCATATCCCTTAGACTGGAACCCAAAGCTCATTTTCTCAATAAATTCCTTTACAGGCATCATTAGGTCTGGGGCTATGTAGGTTATAAGTCTATTTTCATTCATATCTCCTTCCATGAATCCTAATGCTGCTTTATCTATTGATCCCCATCTTTTGTCTAGTAATGTTATTAATACCTTTGCTCCTAATTTCTTTCTTGTCATTCCTTTTACTCCTATGATGTACATACCTTGGTGGATATATTTATACCCGCAATATTTGAGATCATTTTCTATGTTCTTGCTCACAATTCTTAATTCTACAGGATGTGTTAACACACTTAATTCTACTTCTCTAGATATTCTATATAGACCACTTCGGCTTTCAAACATTCCCATATGGTATACATGTTGCGGTTTTATTTTTCTTAGCGTATCTTTTTGATATCTTTCTAAATCACTTTGCAAATCTATGACTTCTTCTAAACTATCAATGTCATCTGACTTGCTGCATGACATTCTATGCATCATTGTTAGAGGTCTTGAATCTTGCCTAATTAATTGGAGGGTTTTGTCTCTTCTATTTTTAGATATGTCCATTTTTCAGAATTGATATTCCTTGGTGAAGCTAATATTCCGGACGAAGCTAAAACGATTTCCTTGTTGCTTTGCACACCTTTTAGCTTTTCTAAAATCTGAACTAATAATTGCAGGATTGTGTTATTTTGTCTTATTAATATATTGGAATCTTCTTTTGGCGAGTTGTGACTAGAAAATCCTACTGCAGGTGTTAAATATTTTTCTACTTCTTTTAATGCTTGATTATATTCGGACATAAAATTATGAGAGTATCAAGGTTTTTACCTCTTGAACCAACGCTTTGATTTCGAGTATATCTTGCCTTGTTTGTGGGCTTGGTAGAGGATCTTTGCTTTTATTTCTTCCGATTGATAGCACCTCTTCCTTAATGTAGTCGTTATTCTTGCAAATTGTATTCTGTCTTGATTTTGCTTCCTCTAATTTATGCAAAATTAAATCGACTTTATTATTCAGCAAAGTATACTTTTCTATGTGTTTTTGATATTCTCGAAATAAACTTTCAAATTTTTGATCCAAAATGTCTTGTCTTTTCCCCCAAGATATAAAGGAGTTATATATTAGATCAACTATAATATTCAACTGGCTATGCGTAGTATGCCAAGTATGTTCTTCAGAAGGATTTATTCTGCACCTTATATTAGTATGATCCTTGGTTTTTATTACTTTACCTTCGCTAACTTCTAAATTTAAGTACTTTAACCTTTCAATGATTAAACACTAGCTCTGATACCAACAATATAATATTAACAATTTTTTAAAATATGCACTAGAAATATTCAGATGATACGATAGATATGCGTATACGCTAATTTAAATTTTGAATATTACTGTTTAAATATTAATATTAATATTTTTCTTTTTGCAGGATCTTTTTTGGGCTGGCGAGGCCAACAAGCTATCGGTGTGTTTGTGCGGATGTAAAAGTCCTACTCGGTACTCACCGTTCTTTCCGCTATATTGCTTCAGGAGTAGCTAAGTTTCTTTCCCTAGATATATTTAGACAAGTTGATATGGGGTGTTTTCTTATCGTCATCCCAGGCAGTTCCACCCAGAGGGAACACTTCTCTACGGCTACCAGGTTCTCATTTCAACGCCACACGGCTTAACAGAGAACTACACGCAGAGGTTTCTCCTATAGGATCCCTAGCATAAGAACCCAACCCGTATAAACACGCTAAACAGACCAAGGGAAAAACAGAACTACTTCATTTCCACAATATAACATCCATTACGGTTTTCCCTTTCGGGAACCCCCGAAGGGTTTACACACAGAGAGGGGAGATTACCTGCCTACGGCCTTCCCTCTTACACTCCTTAATTTACACTGGAATTTTATTACACTGGAGGAAGAACTACTACTACTACTGAGCAGCGAGTAAGCTGGAACACTACGCTCTCTGCTCGGGATGGAATGCGGAGGACATATATCCATAATATTGATATTGCTATCAATAATTTGGGCGCGGAGGACATATATCCATAATATTGATATTGCTATCAATAATTTGGGCGCGGAGGACATATATATTTAAAAAAAAAAAAAAAAATGAAAAACATATAACAAAAAATGTCAATAACCAATATGCATGCGTGCAGCCAATGGTTCCATTTCTTTGGTACGCAGTAGGCAAGCATGAAGAAGCCAGACATATGAGAAGAGTAGGCCACATATTTCTACTCTGGAAATAAGGTCCAAGACACAATCATGGTGTAGGACAAGATGGCTATGGTGAAGATAAGATGAAGCCATGCATGTCACCAGAGAAGCAACGTGAAGGCTGCATCAATAATGCCTTCCAACATATGATCATGAAGCTATGAAGCTATAAAGGAAGATGATCATGAAGCTATGAAGCTATAAAGGAAGATGATCATGAAGCTATGAAGCTATAAAGGAAGCCTACATAGACTACAAGCCTATAAAGCCTACAACATAGGCGCATGATTAGTATGGAGAAAGAAGAGGAGAATTATTGAGGAGCTCTCGTGAAGGGCTGCTCCTTTGGCTATAAATAAGAGCCTCACGCAGCGAAGCAAGACACAAGCAACACCAGCACCAGCATTCCATCCCGAGCAGAGAGCGTAGTGTTCCAGCTTACTCGCTGCTCAGTAGTAGTAGTAGTTCTTCCTCCAGTGTAATAAAATTCCAGTGTAAATTAAGGAGTGTAAGAGGGAAGGCCGTAGGCAGGTAATCTCCCCTCTCTGTGTGTAAACCCTTCGGGGGTTCCCGAAAGGGAAAACCGTAATGGATGTTATATTGTGGAAATGAAGTAGTTCTGTTTTTCCCTTGGTCTGTTTAGCGTGTTTATACGGGTTGGGTTCTTATGCTAGGGATCCTATAGGAGAAACCTCTGCGTGTAGTTCTCTGTTAAGCCGTGTGGCGTTGAAATGAGAACCTGGTAGCCGTAGAGAAGTGTTCCCTCTGGGTGGAACTGCCTGGGATGACGATAAGAAAACACCCCATATCAACTTGTCTAAATATATCTAGGGAAAGAAACTTAGCTACTCCTGAAGCAATATAGCGGAAAGAACGGTGAGTACCGAGTAGGACTTTTACATCCGCACAAACACACCGATAGCTTGTTGGCCTCGCCAGCCCAAAAAAGATCCTGCAAAAAGAAAAATATTAATATTAATATTTAAACAGTAATATTCAAAATTTAAATTAGCGTATACGCATATCTATCGTATCATCTGAATATTTCTAGTGCATATTTTAAAAAATTGTTAATATTATATTGTTGGTATCAGAGCTAGTGTTTAATCATTGAAAGGTTAAAGTACTTAAATTTAGAAGTTAGCGAAGGTAAAGTAATAAAAACCAAGGATCATACTAATATAAGGTGCAGAATAAATCCTTCTGAAGAACATACTTGGCATACTACGCATAGCCAGTTGAATATTATAGTTGATCTAATATATAACTCCTTTATATCTTGGGGGAAAAGACAAGACATTTTGGATCAAAAATTTGAAAGTTTATTTCGAGAATATCAAAAACACATAGAAAAGTATACTTTGCTGAATAATAAAGTCGATTTAATTTTGCATAAATTAGAGGAAGCAAAATCAAGACAGAATACAATTTGCAAGAATAACGACTACATTAAGGAAGAGGTGCTATCAATCGGAAGAAATAAAAGCAAAGATCCTCTACCAAGCCCACAAACAAGGCAAGATATACTCGAAATCAAAGCGTTGGTTCAAGAGGTAAAAACCTTGATACTCTCATAATTTTATGTCCGAATATAATCAAGCATTAAAAGAAGTAGAAAAATATTTAACACCTGCAGTAGGATTTTCTAGTCACAACTCGCCAAAAGAAGATTCCAATATATTAATAAGACAAAATAACACAATCCTGCAATTATTAGTTCAGATTTTAGAAAAGCTAAAAGGTGTGCAAAGCAACAAGGAAATCGTTTTAGCTTCGTCCGGAATATTAGCTTCACCAAGGAATATCAATTCTGAAAAATGGACATATCTAAAAATAGAAGAGACAAAACCCTCCAATTAATTAGGCAAGATTCAAGACCTCTAACAATGATGCATAGAATGTCATGCAGCAAGTCAGATGACATTGATAGTTTAGAAGAAGTCATAGATTTGCAAAGTGATTTAGAAAGATATCAAAAAGATACGCTAAGAAAAATAAAACCGCAACATGTATACCATATGGGAATGTTTGAAAGCCGAAGTGGTCTATATAGAATATCTAGAGAAGTAGAATTAAGTGTGTTAACACATCCTGTAGAATTAAGAATTGTGAGCAAGAACATAGAAAATGATCTCAAATATTGCGGGTATAAATATATCCACCAAGGTATGTACATCATAGGAGTAAAAGGAATGACAAGAAAGAAATTAGGAGCAAAGGTATTAATAACATTACTAGACAAAAGATGGGGATCAATAGATAAAGCAGCATTAGGATTCATGGAAGGAGATATGAATGAAAATAGACTTATAACCTACATAGCCCCAGACCTAATGATGCCTGTAAAGGAATTTATTGAGAAAATGAGCTTTGGGTTCCAGTCTAAGGGATATGAAGATTTTAAGGGAACAAATTTGCTGGTAAGCATAGAATTTATAGGAAGATTGTCCAACAAAAGTAGCTCTAGATATAGAGTAAATGTAGATGACGTAATTGAAAGCATGCAATCGAAAGGTATAAGATTTATGAGTCCTCTTAAAATTAGTTCTGAAGAAAGAGCAGGAGAGGAATGGAATATAAGTGAACTAATAGAGAAGAAAGAATTAAAACAACCCAATAACTACATAAGCTATCAAAACTGTGAAGGAAGCAGTAGCATAAGGTTCACAGATTACAAAGCTGCAACTGTAGACGATGTAGAATCTTTCGCCTCAGATTCAGAATATAATGATAACAAGAATAAGGGCACAACTGAATGCATGGAGAAATCCGATTTAGATGAAGATATAAATCATTGGGAAATGAAGTTAAAACATATAGAGTGGGAATATAATAATTCCATGATAAAAGATTGGCCTAAGATTAGAGAAAGGCAATTGTTTTTTATTAGAGAGATTGCAAGGTTAAAGAAATTAAAAAACGAGAAAAAATCAGTTACTAGTAGTTCAAATATGGTAAATAATAACATAGCGACAAAAGATATTGATAAGAATAAAAACAATGATGCTGCTCAGAGCAGTAAAAATAAAGAATTATGCGAAGAAGAGCAATGGGATATAAATAACAAAATACTAACAGAAAGTTATGAAGAAGAAGAAGTATTAATGAAAGAATTTTGGTCAGAAAATGAAGCCTGTGATAACTCTGAAGAAAATAGTTATTTTCTAAATTCACTAGATGAGATAGGATTGCAAAATTTAGATAATGCAATGGAAGCCATGGAAATGGAAAGCAGTAAAAGAAAAAGAGTATTTGGTGAAAGCTCAGTAAAAAGAGAAGGAGAAAGAGAAAGACCAACCAGGGCAGCTGGACAATGGCCTCCGGAAAAAGAAGATTTCCAACCCACATATATTTCGGGACAATACAGACACATGGGTAGCAAAAGAAGAGACTTTGAAAAACCAGTACAATTTCAAAATACTAGGAATGATGGCGCAATTCTAAACTTAGCAGCTCATGACCCTGTAGATTGGCCAAATATACTTAGCATATGGAAAGGCTTAATAGTCCAGAAATATATACAAAATCAGTATAGCATAGGCAACAAGGTAGAAGATATGCTAACATACCTCGAGACATTTCTAGGAGAATCTGTTAAAGTTTTATGGGAAGAATGGGTCGAAAATTATCCTAATCTTTATGAAGAACTAAAAAGAGCCGGAAGTAATCCTAATAATTTTGCAAATGTCATATCAAATATGGTTATAGCTGAAGATCCAGAATTAGGAAATACAGTTTTACAAAATGAAAGGTTGAGAGAAATAGAAAAATTAACATTAACTAGTTGGAAAGGTATAAAAGAATTTTCTCAACATTATTTATATAATGCCACCACTGCAAAGCAAGGATATAATGTAGGAGTAGTGGAAAGATATTTTAACAAATTACCAGACCCTCTAGGATCTATAATATATGAGGAATACAAGAAAGAATCAGTAGGGCGTGTAGTAAATATTTCCCAAGCTATAACATTTGTGTTTAAACATTTAAGAAAGGTATGTACTAGCATACAAGCACAAAGGTCTATGAAGAAATCAGATTATAATTTCTGCAATAACATAGTACAAATACCATTAACATATGGAGAAGATAGGTATAGAAACAAAAAATATTATAAGCCTCAGAGAAGAGAAAATAAGAATTATAGAACAAAGAAAAGATATTTTCTAAGAAGGTCGGATAATAGAGCCCCATTTTTACACAAGCGAAATGTTAGAAGATATAACCCAAGAAAATCTTATGATAAAACTTGTAGGTGTTTTATATGTAATTCACCCGATCATCTAAGTAAAACTTGCCCTAATAAGGACCAAAAGAGGTATTCTAGTAAATACGAAGAGCAAGAAAGGGTGTTAATCATTGATAGTGTTAATGAGAATATATTAGTTTGTGATGATGAAATAAAAGATGATGAGTCAATATATTCAATCATAGAAACAGATGAAGTAGAAAATGAGACCCCAGAATATGAGTCAAGCGAAGATGAGATAGATTTAATAGATCATTTAGCAGGATTAAAAGTTGAAATGATGAATCAAGTAGATTGTGAACATGATTGGGTTAGAGGAAAAGGAGATTATAACATTAAATGTGCTTTCTGTATATACTACCCAAGTCAAGAAAATAGATCTACATGTAGCTTATGTTTAAGACAAGCATGTGCTTCTTGTTTAAAGGCTCGTAATCAGAATTGGAGACAAGAAATAGAGTATGAACCTGAAGATAACATATTATCAAGTAGGGTTAGGAATTTAGAAAATAGAATAAATAAATTAGAAGCAGAATTAGAAGAGCTAAAATATAAGGTAGAAAAAGATAATAATAGTACAATAGAACAAAGAGATAATACCACCCAAAACACTGAACTTAAAGATCAAATGGTAACAGCAAGAGAAAACAAAGGGGACAGGTTAATCCAATTAAAAGATGCAATTACTAGTTTTGGAAATAAATACGTAGTTAAATTACCATTTAAGGAAGTTTATGGAATAAGAATCCCAGTTAAAATAGTTTTAAAGCCAAATATTTCGTTCAAAATATTGGCACTATTAGATACAGGTTGCACAAAAAATATCATTCACGATAAATATTTTATGAGATGTCCTGAAATAGTTACGACTATAGACGATAGTAAAGCTGAAGTGTCTACAGACATGTCAGGAATAAAGAAAATCCATAAACAATTGGCATATAACATTGCAGCATATATAAATGGCACTAAATATATAATAGACGAAATTACAGTAAGAGATTTATCGTTAATCAATGACGACATGATATTGGGATTAAGATTTTTACAACAATCGTTACAAACAACAATTATACATGAAGAAGGTGTTACATTCATCCCATATCAAGATAGTGTACCATACATATCTGAGATCAGAAAGCAAAGAAAATCTTTGCAAAATGTAGAAATATCTAATTTAGACAGTGAATATTTGCCACGCGCAGAAATTTCTGAAACCTGCATAGAAGAAGAACCAAGTGACACCATAGAAGAATATCATATAGAGAATACATGCATAGAATGTATAGGATTACAATCATTCTCTCCAAACTGGTATAGAGATATAAAATCTAAGAAAGATATAGACAAGATTGTACAAAGATTAGAAGATTTACAAATCATTGGGGAAATACCAATGAAACATTGGGATAAGAATTCCATAGTATGCAAAATAAATATTATAAACCCTGATTATATAATTAAGTCAGGACCGATAGAAGCTACTCCCAAGGATATAGAAGAATTTAAAATGCATATTGAAGAGTTATTAAAATTAAAAGCAATTAGAGAAAGTAGAAGCCCCCACAGATCTGCAGCATTTATAGTTAGAAATCATGCCGAAGAAGTAAGAGGAAAATCTAGAATGGTTATTAACTATAAAAGACTTAATGATAATACGGTAGATGATGCATACAATATACCCAATAAACAAGAGTGGATCAATAGAATACAAGGAAGTAAAATCTTTTCTAAATTCGACTTAAAAGCAGGGTTTTGGCAAGTAAAAATGGCAGAAGAATCAATTCCATGGACAGCTTTTACGTGTCCACAAGGTCACTATGAATGGCTTGTAATGCCATTAGGATTAAAAAATGCCCCTGCACTATTTCAAAGGAAAATGCAAAATATATTTAATGAGAATCAAGCATTCATATTAGTTTATGTAGATGATTTATTAGTATTTTCAAAATCTTACAAAGAACACATTGCTCACCTTGAAGTTTTCTTTAGAAAGGTAGAACAGAATGGGTTAATATTATCTAAAAAGAAAATGGAAATATGCAAAGAGAAAATTAATTTTCTAGGACATGAAATTGGAGAAGGAAAAATTTATCTACAAGAGCATATTGCTAAGAAAATACTACAATTTCCTGACACTATGAATGATAAAAAGGTCTTACAACAATTCTTAGGAATTGTAAATTATGCAAGAAATTATATAGATAACCTAGCGAAACTAGCTGGACCTTTATATGCAAAACTAAGAAAGAATGGTCAAAAATATTTTAATTCTGAAGATATAAAATTAGTTCAGGCTATTAAAGATAAGGTTAAAAGCTTGAAACCCTTAGAATTACCATTAGAAGATCATTATTTTATAATTGAAACAGATGCATCCAAAGTTGGATGGGGAGCTATATTAAAACAAAAACCAAATAAGTACTCTGCTAAAGCAGAAGAGAAAATATGCAGATATGCCTCAGGAAGCTATAAATTGAAAACAGTGAATAATATTGATAGAGAAATTCTCGCAGTAGTTCATGCAATAAATGCATTTAGGCTATATTTGGGATTTAAGGAATTCACAGTACGAACAGATTGCGAAGCAATATGCAGATACTATAATCAAATAAATAGTAAGAAAAGTTCTACTAGAAGATGGGTCTTATTTGAAGATATTATAACAGGAAATGGATATAAAGTTATCTTTGAGCATATCAAAGGAAAAGATAATTGTTTACCTGACATATTCTCTCGTTCGACAATTTTGCAGGAATGAAGAAGGGGTTGCTTCCAAATGGATCGGAAGTGTTCACCTTCGGGATCGAGAATAGCTTAAAAATATTCCCACCGAATACATTCAACTTCAAGCCTAAGAATCATATCATTCTTGACGAAGTTCAATCAAGCATACTTGATAACTTTTGGTATCAATACAATAATAGAAGAGAAGACAAAGGCTATATGCTGTCTATTCTGAATAGCCTAGCAGAATATTTCAATATGATGAATAAGAAAGGTTCAATATCAGCAAATATTGATATCCAAGAAATAAAACCACTTTATGTCCTATTTGATGGGACAAACCCAGGCATATACATGACCTTTGAAGAAATAATAAAGGAAAAGATGGTCGCAAGAAAGAAAAAAGAAGATATAACATGGAAGAAGTATATTGATATTAATGAAGCCTTGAAACAAGCAAGGAGCATTATTGGTGAAAATTACTATATAGAACCAAAAGCAAAGGAATACATTCAAAAGTGTAAGGGAATAGATAAGAATATCCCTGCATCGTCAACTCAAAAGGGGGAAGCATCAAACTCTAAGAGAATTAAAGAAGAAGATTCCCCAAAATATCAAACATATAAAGATTGTCTAGTGAAGGGTGTGGACCCACTAGATATCGAATATGTAAACATTAAGATAGAAGAGAAGTTCGAAGACTCTAAGAAATCACTAAAAGAAGAAATTTTAAAAGAATTGCGAGCAGAATTTGATGAAAAATTTGAAGAAATAAAGAAGGAATATTTGACAAAATATGATTTTAATCTTTCAGATGATGATCATATGGACATTGCAGGACATGGGCAGAAACCAGAATAAGCCATGATGATTTGAATACAAATAGTACTGCAGTAAAATTGATATTACTATCAATAATTTGGGCGCGGAGGACATATATCCATAATATTGATATTGCTATCAATAATTTGGGCGCGGAGGACATATATATTTAAAAAAAAAAAAAAAAAAAATGAAAAACATATAACAAAAAATGTCAATAACCAATATGCATGCGTGCAGCCAATGGTTCCATTTCTTTGGTACGCAGTAGGCAAGCATGAAGAAGCCAGACATATGAGAAGAGTAGGCCACATATTTCTACTCTGGAAATAAGGTCCAAGACACAATCATGGTGTAGGACAAGATGGCTATGGTGAAGATAAGATGAAGCCATGCATGTCACCAGAGAAGCAACGTGAAGGCTGCATCAATAATGCCTTCCAACATATGATCATGAAGCTATGAAGCTATAAAGGAAGATGATCATGAAGCTATGAAGCTATAAAGGAAGATGATCATGAAGCTATGAAGCTATAAAGGAAGCCTACATAGACTACAAGCCTATAAAGCCTACAACATAGGCGCATGATTAGTATGGAGAAAGAAGAGGAGAATTATTGAGGAGCTCTCGTGAAGGGCTGCTCCTTTGGCTATAAATAAGAGCCTCACGCAGCGAAGCAAGACACAAGCAACACCAGCACCAGCATTCCATCCCGAGCAGAGAGCGTAGTGTTCCAGCTTACTCGCTGCTCAGTAGTAGTAGTAGTTCTTCCTCCAGTGTAATAAAATTCCAGTGTAAATTAAGGAGTGTAAGAGGGAAGGCCGTAGGCAGGTAATCTCCCCTCTCTGTGTGTAAACCCTTCGGGGGTTCCCGAAAGGGAAAACCGTAATGGATGTTATATTGTGGAAATGAAGTAGTTCTGTTTTTCCCTTGGTCTGTTTAGCGTGTTTATACGGGTTGGGTTCTTATGCTAGGGATCCTATAGGAGAAACCTCTGCGTGTAGTTCTCTGTTAAGCCGTGTGGCGTTGAAATGAGAACCTGGTAGCCGTAGAGAAGTGTTCCCTCTGGGTGGAACTGCCTGGGATGACGATAAGAAAACACCCCATATCAACTTGTCTAAATATATCTAGGGAAAGAAACTTAGCTACTCCTGAAGCAATATAGCGGAAAGAACGGTGAGTACCGAGTAGGACTTTTACATCCGCACAAACACACCGATAGCTTGTTGGCCTCGCCAGCCCAAAAAAGATCCTGCAAAAAGAAAAATATTAATATTAATATTTAAACAGTAATATTCAAAATTTAAATTAGCGTATACGCATATCTATCGTATCATCTGAATATTTCTAGTGCATATTTTAAAAAATTGTTAATATTATATTGTTGGTATCAGAGCTTGTTGGCCTCGCCAGCCCAAAAAAGATCCTGCAAAAAGAAAAATATTAATATTAATATTTAAACAGTAATATTCAAAATTTAAATTAGCGTATACGCATATCTATCGTATCATCTGAATATTTCTAGTGCATATTTTAAAAAATTGTTAATATTATATTGTTGGTATCAGAGCTAGTGTTTAATCATTGAAAGGTTAAAGTACTTAAATTTAGAAGTTAGCGAAGGTAAAGTAATAAAAACCAAGGATCATACTAATATAAGGTGCAGAATAAATCCTTCTGAAGAACATACTTGGCATACTACGCATAGCCAGTTGAATATTATAGTTGATCTAATATATAACTCCTTTATATCTTGGGGGAAAAGACAAGACATTTTGGATCAAAAATTTGAAAGTTTATTTCGAGAATATCAAAAACACATAGAAAAGTATACTTTGCTGAATAATAAAGTCGATTTAATTTTGCATAAATTAGAGGAAGCAAAATCAAGACAGAATACAATTTGCAAGAATAACGACTACATTAAGGAAGAGGTGCTATCAATCGGAAGAAATAAAAGCAAAGATCCTCTACCAAGCCCACAAACAAGGCAAGATATACTCGAAATCAAAGCGTTGGTTCAAGAGGTAAAAACCTTGATACTCTCATAATTTTATGTCCGAATATAATCAAGCATTAAAAGAAGTAGAAAAATATTTAACACCTGCAGTAGGATTTTCTAGTCACAACTCGCCAAAAGAAGATTCCAATATATTAATAAGACAAAATAACACAATCCTGCAATTATTAGTTCAGATTTTAGAAAAGCTAAAAGGTGTGCAAAGCAACAAGGAAATCGTTTTAGCTTCGTCCGGAATATTAGCTTCACCAAGGAATATCAATTCTGAAAAATGGACATATCTAAAAATAGAAGAGACAAAACCCTCCAATTAATTAGGCAAGATTCAAGACCTCTAACAATGATGCATAGAATGTCATGCAGCAAGTCAGATGACATTGATAGTTTAGAAGAAGTCATAGATTTGCAAAGTGATTTAGAAAGATATCAAAAAGATACGCTAAGAAAAATAAAACCGCAACATGTATACCATATGGGAATGTTTGAAAGCCGAAGTGGTCTATATAGAATATCTAGAGAAGTAGAATTAAGTGTGTTAACACATCCTGTAGAATTAAGAATTGTGAGCAAGAACATAGAAAATGATCTCAAATATTGCGGGTATAAATATATCCACCAAGGTATGTACATCATAGGAGTAAAAGGAATGACAAGAAAGAAATTAGGAGCAAAGGTATTAATAACATTACTAGACAAAAGATGGGGATCAATAGATAAAGCAGCATTAGGATTCATGGAAGGAGATATGAATGAAAATAGACTTATAACCTACATAGCCCCAGACCTAATGATGCCTGTAAAGGAATTTATTGAGAAAATGAGCTTTGGGTTCCAGTCTAAGGGATATGAAGATTTTAAGGGAACAAATTTGCTGGTAAGCATAGAATTTATAGGAAGATTGTCCAACAAAAGTAGCTCTAGATATAGAGTAAATGTAGATGACGTAATTGAAAGCATGCAATCGAAAGGTATAAGATTTATGAGTCCTCTTAAAATTAGTTCTGAAGAAAGAGCAGGAGAGGAATGGAATATAAGTGAACTAATAGAGAAGAAAGAATTAAAACAACCCAATAACTACATAAGCTATCAAAACTGTGAAGGAAGCAGTAGCATAAGGTTCACAGATTACAAAGCTGCAACTGTAGACGATGTAGAATCTTTCGCCTCAGATTCAGAATATAATGATAACAAGAATAAGGGCACAACTGAATGCATGGAGAAATCCGATTTAGATGAAGATATAAATCATTGGGAAATGAAGTTAAAACATATAGAGTGGGAATATAATAATTCCATGATAAAAGATTGGCCTAAGATTAGAGAAAGGCAATTGTTTTTTATTAGAGAGATTGCAAGGTTAAAGAAATTAAAAAACGAGAAAAAATCAGTTACTAGTAGTTCAAATATGGTAAATAATAACATAGCGACAAAAGATATTGATAAGAATAAAAACAATGATGCTGCTCAGAGCAGTAAAAATAAAGAATTATGCGAAGAAGAGCAATGGGATATAAATAACAAAATACTAACAGAAAGTTATGAAGAAGAAGAAGTATTAATGAAAGAATTTTGGTCAGAAAATGAAGCCTGTGATAACTCTGAAGAAAATAGTTATTTTCTAAATTCACTAGATGAGATAGGATTGCAAAATTTAGATAATGCAATGGAAGCCATGGAAATGGAAAGCAGTAAAAGAAAAAGAGTATTTGGTGAAAGCTCAGTAAAAAGAGAAGGAGAAAGAGAAAGACCAACCAGGGCAGCTGGACAATGGCCTCCGGAAAAAGAAGATTTCCAACCCACATATATTTCGGGACAATACAGACACATGGGTAGCAAAAGAAGAGACTTTGAAAAACCAGTACAATTTCAAAATACTAGGAATGATGGCGCAATTCTAAACTTAGCAGCTCATGACCCTGTAGATTGGCCAAATATACTTAGCATATGGAAAGGCTTAATAGTCCAGAAATATATACAAAATCAGTATAGCATAGGCAACAAGGTAGAAGATATGCTAACATACCTCGAGACATTTCTAGGAGAATCTGTTAAAGTTTTATGGGAAGAATGGGTCGAAAATTATCCTAATCTTTATGAAGAACTAAAAAGAGCCGGAAGTAATCCTAATAATTTTGCAAATGTCATATCAAATATGGTTATAGCTGAAGATCCAGAATTAGGAAATACAGTTTTACAAAATGAAAGGTTGAGAGAAATAGAAAAATTAACATTAACTAGTTGGAAAGGTATAAAAGAATTTTCTCAACATTATTTATATAATGCCACCACTGCAAAGCAAGGATATAATGTAGGAGTAGTGGAAAGATATTTTAACAAATTACCAGACCCTCTAGGATCTATAATATATGAGGAATACAAGAAAGAATCAGTAGGGCGTGTAGTAAATATTTCCCAAGCTATAACATTTGTGTTTAAACATTTAAGAAAGGTATGTACTAGCATACAAGCACAAAGGTCTATGAAGAAATCAGATTATAATTTCTGCAATAACATAGTACAAATACCATTAACATATGGAGAAGATAGGTATAGAAACAAAAAATATTATAAGCCTCAGAGAAGAGAAAATAAGAATTATAGAACAAAGAAAAGATATTTTCTAAGAAGGTCGGATAATAGAGCCCCATTTTTACACAAGCGAAATGTTAGAAGATATAACCCAAGAAAATCTTATGATAAAACTTGTAGGTGTTTTATATGTAATTCACCCGATCATCTAAGTAAAACTTGCCCTAATAAGGACCAAAAGAGGTATTCTAGTAAATACGAAGAGCAAGAAAGGGTGTTAATCATTGATAGTGTTAATGAGAATATATTAGTTTGTGATGATGAAATAAAAGATGATGAGTCAATATATTCAATCATAGAAACAGATGAAGTAGAAAATGAGACCCCAGAATATGAGTCAAGCGAAGATGAGATAGATTTAATAGATCATTTAGCAGGATTAAAAGTTGAAATGATGAATCAAGTAGATTGTGAACATGATTGGGTTAGAGGAAAAGGAGATTATAACATTAAATGTGCTTTCTGTATATACTACCCAAGTCAAGAAAATAGATCTACATGTAGCTTATGTTTAAGACAAGCATGTGCTTCTTGTTTAAAGGCTCGTAATCAGAATTGGAGACAAGAAATAGAGTATGAACCTGAAGATAACATATTATCAAGTAGGGTTAGGAATTTAGAAAATAGAATAAATAAATTAGAAGCAGAATTAGAAGAGCTAAAATATAAGGTAGAAAAAGATAATAATAGTACAATAGAACAAAGAGATAATACCACCCAAAACACTGAACTTAAAGATCAAATGGTAACAGCAAGAGAAAACAAAGGGGACAGGTTAATCCAATTAAAAGATGCAATTACTAGTTTTGGAAATAAATACGTAGTTAAATTACCATTTAAGGAAGTTTATGGAATAAGAATCCCAGTTAAAATAGTTTTAAAGCCAAATATTTCGTTCAAAATATTGGCACTATTAGATACAGGTTGCACAAAAAATATCATTCACGATAAATATTTTATGAGATGTCCTGAAATAGTTACGACTATAGACGATAGTAAAGCTGAAGTGTCTACAGACATGTCAGGAATAAAGAAAATCCATAAACAATTGGCATATAACATTGCAGCATATATAAATGGCACTAAATATATAATAGACGAAATTACAGTAAGAGATTTATCGTTAATCAATGACGACATGATATTGGGATTAAGATTTTTACAACAATCGTTACAAACAACAATTATACATGAAGAAGGTGTTACATTCATCCCATATCAAGATAGTGTACCATACATATCTGAGATCAGAAAGCAAAGAAAATCTTTGCAAAATGTAGAAATATCTAATTTAGACAGTGAATATTTGCCACGCGCAGAAATTTCTGAAACCTGCATAGAAGAAGAACCAAGTGACACCATAGAAGAATATCATATAGAGAATACATGCATAGAATGTATAGGATTACAATCATTCTCTCCAAACTGGTATAGAGATATAAAATCTAAGAAAGATATAGACAAGATTGTACAAAGATTAGAAGATTTACAAATCATTGGGGAAATACCAATGAAACATTGGGATAAGAATTCCATAGTATGCAAAATAAATATTATAAACCCTGATTATATAATTAAGTCAGGACCGATAGAAGCTACTCCCAAGGATATAGAAGAATTTAAAATGCATATTGAAGAGTTATTAAAATTAAAAGCAATTAGAGAAAGTAGAAGCCCCCACAGATCTGCAGCATTTATAGTTAGAAATCATGCCGAAGAAGTAAGAGGAAAATCTAGAATGGTTATTAACTATAAAAGACTTAATGATAATACGGTAGATGATGCATACAATATACCCAATAAACAAGAGTGGATCAATAGAATACAAGGAAGTAAAATCTTTTCTAAATTCGACTTAAAAGCAGGGTTTTGGCAAGTAAAAATGGCAGAAGAATCAATTCCATGGACAGCTTTTACGTGTCCACAAGGTCACTATGAATGGCTTGTAATGCCATTAGGATTAAAAAATGCCCCTGCACTATTTCAAAGGAAAATGCAAAATATATTTAATGAGAATCAAGCATTCATATTAGTTTATGTAGATGATTTATTAGTATTTTCAAAATCTTACAAAGAACACATTGCTCACCTTGAAGTTTTCTTTAGAAAGGTAGAACAGAATGGGTTAATATTATCTAAAAAGAAAATGGAAATATGCAAAGAGAAAATTAATTTTCTAGGACATGAAATTGGAGAAGGAAAAATTTATCTACAAGAGCATATTGCTAAGAAAATACTACAATTTCCTGACACTATGAATGATAAAAAGGTCTTACAACAATTCTTAGGAATTGTAAATTATGCAAGAAATTATATAGATAACCTAGCGAAACTAGCTGGACCTTTATATGCAAAACTAAGAAAGAATGGTCAAAAATATTTTAATTCTGAAGATATAAAATTAGTTCAGGCTATTAAAGATAAGGTTAAAAGCTTGAAACCCTTAGAATTACCATTAGAAGATCATTATTTTATAATTGAAACAGATGCATCCAAAGTTGGATGGGGAGCTATATTAAAACAAAAACCAAATAAGTACTCTGCTAAAGCAGAAGAGAAAATATGCAGATATGCCTCAGGAAGCTATAAATTGAAAACAGTGAATAATATTGATAGAGAAATTCTCGCAGTAGTTCATGCAATAAATGCATTTAGGCTATATTTGGGATTTAAGGAATTCACAGTACGAACAGATTGCGAAGCAATATGCAGATACTATAATCAAATAAATAGTAAGAAAAGTTCTACTAGAAGATGGGTCTTATTTGAAGATATTATAACAGGAAATGGATATAAAGTTATCTTTGAGCATATCAAAGGAAAAGATAATTGTTTACCTGACATATTCTCTCGTTCGACAATTTTGCAGGAATGAAGAAGGGGTTGCTTCCAAATGGATCGGAAGTGTTCACCTTCGGGATCGAGAATAGCTTAAAAATATTCCCACCGAATACATTCAACTTCAAGCCTAAGAATCATATCATTCTTGACGAAGTTCAATCAAGCATACTTGATAACTTTTGGTATCAATACAATAATAGAAGAGAAGACAAAGGCTATATGCTGTCTATTCTGAATAGCCTAGCAGAATATTTCAATATGATGAATAAGAAAGGTTCAATATCAGCAAATATTGATATCCAAGAAATAAAACCACTTTATGTCCTATTTGATGGGACAAACCCAGGCATATACATGACCTTTGAAGAAATAATAAAGGAAAAGATGGTCGCAAGAAAGAAAAAAGAAGATATAACATGGAAGAAGTATATTGATATTAATGAAGCCTTGAAACAAGCAAGGAGCATTATTGGTGAAAATTACTATATAGAACCAAAAGCAAAGGAATACATTCAAAAGTGTAAGGGAATAGATAAGAATATCCCTGCATCGTCAACTCAAAAGGGGGAAGCATCAAACTCTAAGAGAATTAAAGAAGAAGATTCCCCAAAATATCAAACATATAAAGATTGTCTAGTGAAGGGTGTGGACCCACTAGATATCGAATATGTAAACATTAAGATAGAAGAGAAGTTCGAAGACTCTAAGAAATCACTAAAAGAAGAAATTTTAAAAGAATTGCGAGCAGAATTTGATGAAAAATTTGAAGAAATAAAGAAGGAATATTTGACAAAATATGATTTTAATCTTTCAGATGATGATCATATGGACATTGCAGGACATGGGCAGAAACCAGAATAAGCCATGATGATTTGAATACAAATAGTACTGCAGTAAAATTGATATTACTATCAATAATTTGGGCGCGGAGGACATATATCCATAATATTGATATTGCTATCAATAATTTGGGCGCGGAGGACATATATATTTAAAAAAAAAAAAAAAAAAAATGAAAAACATATAACAAAAAATGTCAATAACCAATATGCATGCGTGCAGCCAATGGTTCCATTTCTTTGGTACGCAGTAGGCAAGCATGAAGAAGCCAGACATATGAGAAGAGTAGGCCACATATTTCTACTCTGGAAATAAGGTCCAAGACACAATCATGGTGTAGGACAAGATGGCTATGGTGAAGATAAGATGAAGCCATGCATGTCACCAGAGAAGCAACGTGAAGGCTGCATCAATAATGCCTTCCAACATATGATCATGAAGCTATGAAGCTATAAAGGAAGATGATCATGAAGCTATGAAGCTATAAAGGAAGATGATCATGAAGCTATGAAGCTATAAAGGAAGCCTACATAGACTACAAGCCTATAAAGCCTACAACATAGGCGCATGATTAGTATGGAGAAAGAAGAGGAGAATTATTGAGGAGCTCTCGTGAAGGGCTGCTCCTTTGGCTATAAATAAGAGCCTCACGCAGCGAAGCAAGACACAAGCAACACCAGCACCAGCATTCCATCCCGAGCAGAGAGCGTAGTGTTCCAGCTTACTCGCTGCTCAGTAGTAGTAGTAGTTCTTCCTCCAGTGTAATAAAATTCCAGTGTAAATTAAGGAGTGTAAGAGGGAAGGCCGTAGGCAGGTAATCTCCCCTCTCTGTGTGTAAACCCTTCGGGGGTTCCCGAAAGGGAAAACCGTAATGGATGTTATATTGTGGAAATGAAGTAGTTCTGTTTTTCCCTTGGTCTGTTTAGCGTGTTTATACGGGTTGGGTTCTTATGCTAGGGATCCTATAGGAGAAACCTCTGCGTGTAGTTCTCTGTTAAGCCGTGTGGCGTTGAAATGAGAACCTGGTAGCCGTAGAGAAGTGTTCCCTCTGGGTGGAACTGCCTGGGATGACGATAAGAAAACACCCCATATCAACTTGTCTAAATATATCTAGGGAAAGAAACTTAGCTACTCCTGAAGCAATATAGCGGAAAGAACGGTGAGTACCGAGTAGGACTTTTACATCCGCACAAACACACCGATAGCTTGTTGGCCTCGCCAGCCCAAAAAAGATCCTGCAAAAAGAAAAATATTAATATTAATATTTAAACAGTAATATTCAAAATTTAAATTAGCGTATACGCATATCTATCGTATCATCTGAATATTTCTAGTGCATATTTTAAAAAATTGTTAATATGACACAATCATGGTGTAGGACAAGATGGCTATGGTGAAGATAAGATGAAGCCATGCATGTCACCAGAGAAGCAACGTGAAGGCTGCATCAATAATGCCTTCCAACATATGATCATGAAGCTATGAAGCTATAAAGGAAGATGATCATGAAGCTATGAAGCTATAAAGGAAGATGATCATGAAGCTATGAAGCTATAAAGGAAGCCTACATAGACTACAAGCCTATAAAGCCTACAACATAGGCGCATGATTAGTATGGAGAAAGAAGAGGAGAATTATTGAGGAGCTCTCGTGAAGGGCTGCTCCTTTGGCTATAAATAAGAGCCTCACGCAGCGAAGCAAGACACAAGCAACACCAGCACCAGCATTCCATCCCGAGCAGAGAGCGTAGTGTTCCAGCTTACTCGCTGCTCAGTAGTAGTAGTAGTTCTTCCTCCAGTGTAATAAAATTCCAGTGTAAATTAAGGAGTGTAAGAGGGAAGGCCGTAGGCAGGTAATCTCCCCTCTCTGTGTGTAAACCCTTCGGGGGTTCCCGAAAGGGAAAACCGTAATGGATGTTATATTGTGGAAATGAAGTAGTTCTGTTTTTCCCTTGGTCTGTTTAGCGTGTTTATACGGGTTGGGTTCTTATGCTAGGGATCCTATAGGAGAAACCTCTGCGTGTAGTTCTCTGTTAAGCCGTGTGGCGTTGAAATGAGAACCTGGTAGCCGTAGAGAAGTGTTCCCTCTGGGTGGAACTGCCTGGGATGACGATAAGAAAACACCCCATATCAACTTGTCTAAATATATCTAGGGAAAGAAACTTAGCTACTCCTGAAGCAATATAGCGGAAAGAACGGTGAGTACCGAGTAGGACTTTTACATCCGCACAAACACACCGATAGCTTGTTGGCCTCGCCAGCCCAAAAAAGATCCTGCAAAAAGAAAAATATTAATATTAATATTTAAACAGTAATATTCAAAATTTAAATTAGCGTATACGCATATCTATCGTATCATCTGAATATTTCTAGTGCATATTTTAAAAAATTGTTAATATTATATTGTTGGTATCAGAGCTAGTGTTTAATCATTGAAAGGTTAAAGTACTTAAATTTAGAAGTTAGCGAAGGTAAAGTAATAAAAACCAAGGATCATACTAATATAAGGTGCAGAATAAATCCTTCTGAAGAACATACTTGGCATACTACGCATAGCCAGTTGAATATTATAGTTGATCTAATATATAACTCCTTTATATCTTGGGGGAAAAGACAAGACATTTTGGATCAAAAATTTGAAAGTTTATTTCGAGAATATCAAAAACACATAGAAAAGTATACTTTGCTGAATAATAAAGTCGATTTAATTTTGCATAAATTAGAGGAAGCAAAATCAAGACAGAATACAATTTGCAAGAATAACGACTACATTAAGGAAGAGGTGCTATCAATCGGAAGAAATAAAAGCAAAGATCCTCTACCAAGCCCACAAACAAGGCAAGATATACTCGAAATCAAAGCGTTGGTTCAAGAGGTAAAAACCTTGATACTCTCATAATTTTATGTCCGAATATAATCAAGCATTAAAAGAAGTAGAAAAATATTTAACACCTGCAGTAGGATTTTCTAGTCACAACTCGCCAAAAGAAGATTCCAATATATTAATAAGACAAAATAACACAATCCTGCAATTATTAGTTCAGATTTTAGAAAAGCTAAAAGGTGTGCAAAGCAACAAGGAAATCGTTTTAGCTTCGTCCGGAATATTAGCTTCACCAAGGAATATCAATTCTGAAAAATGGACATATCTAAAAATAGAAGAGACAAAACCCTCCAATTAATTAGGCAAGATTCAAGACCTCTAACAATGATGCATAGAATGTCATGCAGCAAGTCAGATGACATTGATAGTTTAGAAGAAGTCATAGATTTGCAAAGTGATTTAGAAAGATATCAAAAAGATACGCTAAGAAAAATAAAACCGCAACATGTATACCATATGGGAATGTTTGAAAGCCGAAGTGGTCTATATAGAATATCTAGAGAAGTAGAATTAAGTGTGTTAACACATCCTGTAGAATTAAGAATTGTGAGCAAGAACATAGAAAATGATCTCAAATATTGCGGGTATAAATATATCCACCAAGGTATGTACATCATAGGAGTAAAAGGAATGACAAGAAAGAAATTAGGAGCAAAGGTATTAATAACATTACTAGACAAAAGATGGGGATCAATAGATAAAGCAGCATTAGGATTCATGGAAGGAGATATGAATGAAAATAGACTTATAACCTACATAGCCCCAGACCTAATGATGCCTGTAAAGGAATTTATTGAGAAAATGAGCTTTGGGTTCCAGTCTAAGGGATATGAAGATTTTAAGGGAACAAATTTGCTGGTAAGCATAGAATTTATAGGAAGATTGTCCAACAAAAGTAGCTCTAGATATAGAGTAAATGTAGATGACGTAATTGAAAGCATGCAATCGAAAGGTATAAGATTTATGAGTCCTCTTAAAATTAGTTCTGAAGAAAGAGCAGGAGAGGAATGGAATATAAGTGAACTAATAGAGAAGAAAGAATTAAAACAACCCAATAACTACATAAGCTATCAAAACTGTGAAGGAAGCAGTAGCATAAGGTTCACAGATTACAAAGCTGCAACTGTAGACGATGTAGAATCTTTCGCCTCAGATTCAGAATATAATGATAACAAGAATAAGGGCACAACTGAATGCATGGAGAAATCCGATTTAGATGAAGATATAAATCATTGGGAAATGAAGTTAAAACATATAGAGTGGGAATATAATAATTCCATGATAAAAGATTGGCCTAAGATTAGAGAAAGGCAATTGTTTTTTATTAGAGAGATTGCAAGGTTAAAGAAATTAAAAAACGAGAAAAAATCAGTTACTAGTAGTTCAAATATGGTAAATAATAACATAGCGACAAAAGATATTGATAAGAATAAAAACAATGATGCTGCTCAGAGCAGTAAAAATAAAGAATTATGCGAAGAAGAGCAATGGGATATAAATAACAAAATACTAACAGAAAGTTATGAAGAAGAAGAAGTATTAATGAAAGAATTTTGGTCAGAAAATGAAGCCTGTGATAACTCTGAAGAAAATAGTTATTTTCTAAATTCACTAGATGAGATAGGATTGCAAAATTTAGATAATGCAATGGAAGCCATGGAAATGGAAAGCAGTAAAAGAAAAAGAGTATTTGGTGAAAGCTCAGTAAAAAGAGAAGGAGAAAGAGAAAGACCAACCAGGGCAGCTGGACAATGGCCTCCGGAAAAAGAAGATTTCCAACCCACATATATTTCGGGACAATACAGACACATGGGTAGCAAAAGAAGAGACTTTGAAAAACCAGTACAATTTCAAAATACTAGGAATGATGGCGCAATTCTAAACTTAGCAGCTCATGACCCTGTAGATTGGCCAAATATACTTAGCATATGGAAAGGCTTAATAGTCCAGAAATATATACAAAATCAGTATAGCATAGGCAACAAGGTAGAAGATATGCTAACATACCTCGAGACATTTCTAGGAGAATCTGTTAAAGTTTTATGGGAAGAATGGGTCGAAAATTATCCTAATCTTTATGAAGAACTAAAAAGAGCCGGAAGTAATCCTAATAATTTTGCAAATGTCATATCAAATATGGTTATAGCTGAAGATCCAGAATTAGGAAATACAGTTTTACAAAATGAAAGGTTGAGAGAAATAGAAAAATTAACATTAACTAGTTGGAAAGGTATAAAAGAATTTTCTCAACATTATTTATATAATGCCACCACTGCAAAGCAAGGATATAATGTAGGAGTAGTGGAAAGATATTTTAACAAATTACCAGACCCTCTAGGATCTATAATATATGAGGAATACAAGAAAGAATCAGTAGGGCGTGTAGTAAATATTTGCCAAGCTATAACATTTGTGTTTAAACATTTAAGAAAGGTATGTACTAGCATACAAGCACAAAGGTCTATGAAGAAATCAGATTATAATTTCTGCAATAACATAGTACAAATACCATTAACATATGGAGAAGATAGGTATAGAAACAAAAAATATTATAAGCCTCAGAGAAGAGAAAATAAGAATTATAGAACAAAGAAAAGATATTTTCTAAGAAGGTCGGATAATAGAGCCCCATTTTTACACAAGCGAAATGTTAGAAGATATAACCCAAGAAAATCTTATGATAAAACTTGTAGGTGTTTTATATGTAATTCACCCGATCATCTAAGTAAAACTTGCCCTAATAAGGACCAAAAGAGGTATTCTAGTAAATACGAAGAGCAAGAAAGGGTGTTAATCATTGATAGTGTTAATGAGAATATATTAGTTTGTGATGATGAAATAAAAGATGATGAGTCAATATATTCAATCATAGAAACAGATGAAGTAGAAAATGAGACCCCAGAATATGAGTCAAGCGAAGATGAGATAGATTTAATAGATCATTTAGCAGGATTAAAAGTTGAAATGATGAATCAAGTAGATTGTGAACATGATTGGGTTAGAGGAAAAGGAGATTATAACATTAAATGTGCTTTCTGTATATACTACCCAAGTCAAGAAAATAGATCTACATGTAGCTTATGTTTAAGACAAGCATGTGCTTCTTGTTTAAAGGCTCGTAATCAGAATTGGAGACAAGAAATAGAGTATGAACCTGAAGATAACATATTATCAAGTAGGGTTAGGAATTTAGAAAATAGAATAAATAAATTAGAAGCAGAATTAGAAGAGCTAAAATATAAGGTAGAAAAAGATAATAATAGTACAATAGAACAAAGAGATAATACCACCCAAAACACTGAACTTAAAGATCAAATGGTAACAGCAAGAGAAAACAAAGGGGACAGGTTAATCCAATTAAAAGATGCAATTACTAGTTTTGGAAATAAATACGTAGTTAAATTACCATTTAAGGAAGTTTATGGAATAAGAATCCCAGTTAAAATAGTTTTAAAGCCAAATATTTCGTTCAAAATATTGGCACTATTAGATACAGGTTGCACAAAAAATATCATTCACGATAAATATTTTATGAGATGTCCTGAAATAGTTACGACTATAGACGATAGTAAAGCTGAAGTGTCTACAGACATGTCAGGAATAAAGAAAATCCATAAACAATTGGCATATAACATTGCAGCATATATAAATGGCACTAAATATATAATAGACGAAATTACAGTAAGAGATTTATCGTTAATCAATGACGACATGATATTGGGATTAAGATTTTTACAACAATCGTTACAAACAACAATTATACATGAAGAAGGTGTTACATTCATCCCATATCAAGATAGTGTACCATACATATCTGAGATCAGAAAGCAAAGAAAATCTTTGCAAAATGTAGAAATATCTAATTTAGACAGTGAATATTTGCCACGCGCAGAAATTTCTGAAACCTGCATAGAAGAAGAACCAAGTGACACCATAGAAGAATATCATATAGAGAATACATGCATAGAATGTATAGGATTACAATCATTCTCTCCAAACTGGTATAGAGATATAAAATCTAAGAAAGATATAGACAAGATTGTACAAAGATTAGAAGATTTACAAATCATTGGGGAAATACCAATGAAACATTGGGATAAGAATTCCATAGTATGCAAAATAAATATTATAAACCCTGATTATATAATTAAGTCAGGACCGATAGAAGCTACTCCCAAGGATATAGAAGAATTTAAAATGCATATTGAAGAGTTATTAAAATTAAAAGCAATTAGAGAAAGTAGAAGCCCCCACAGATCTGCAGCATTTATAGTTAGAAATCATGCCGAAGAAGTAAGAGGAAAATCTAGAATGGTTATTAACTATAAAAGACTTAATGATAATACGGTAGATGATGCATACAATATACCCAATAAACAAGAGTGGATCAATAGAATACAAGGAAGTAAAATCTTTTCTAAATTCGACTTAAAAGCAGGGTTTTGGCAAGTAAAAATGGCAGAAGAATCAATTCCATGGACAGCTTTTACGTGTCCACAAGGTCACTATGAATGGCTTGTAATGCCATTAGGATTAAAAAATGCCCCTGCACTATTTCAAAGGAAAATGCAAAATATATTTAATGAGAATCAAGCATTCATATTAGTTTATGTAGATGATTTATTAGTATTTTCAAAATCTTACAAAGAACACATTGCTCACCTTGAAGTTTTCTTTAGAAAGGTAGAACAGAATGGGTTAATATTATCTAAAAAGAAAATGGAAATATGCAAAGAGAAAATTAATTTTCTAGGACATGAAATTGGAGAAGGAAAAATTTATCTACAAGAGCATATTGCTAAGAAAATACTACAATTTCCTGACACTATGAATGATAAAAAGGTCTTACAACAATTCTTAGGAATTGTAAATTATGCAAGAAATTATATAGATAACCTAGCGAAACTAGCTGGACCTTTATATGCAAAACTAAGAAAGAATGGTCAAAAATATTTTAATTCTGAAGATATAAAATTAGTTCAGGCTATTAAAGATAAGGTTAAAAGCTTGAAACCCTTAGAATTACCATTAGAAGATCATTATTTTATAATTGAAACAGATGCATCCAAAGTTGGATGGGGAGCTATATTAAAACAAAAACCAAATAAGTACTCTGCTAAAGCAGAAGAGAAAATATGCAGATATGCCTCAGGAAGCTATAAATTGAAAACAGTGAATAATATTGATAGAGAAATTCTCGCAGTAGTTCATGCAATAAATGCATTTAGGCTATATTTGGGATTTAAGGAATTCACAGTACGAACAGATTGCGAAGCAATATGCAGATACTATAATCAAATAAATAGTAAGAAAAGTTCTACTAGAAGATGGGTCTTATTTGAAGATATTATAACAGGAAATGGATATAAAGTTATCTTTGAGCATATCAAAGGAAAAGATAATTGTTTACCTGACATATTCTCTCGTTCGACAATTTTGCAGGAATGAAGAAGGGGTTGCTTCCAAATGGATCGGAAGTGTTCACCTTCGGGATCGAGAATAGCTTAAAAATATTCCCACCGAATACATTCAACTTCAAGCCTAAGAATCATATCATTCTTGACGAAGTTCAATCAAGCATACTTGATAACTTTTGGTATCAATACAATAATAGAAGAGAAGACAAAGGCTATATGCTGTCTATTCTGAATAGCCTAGCAGAATATTTCAATATGATGAATAAGAAAGGTTCAATATCAGCAAATATTGATATCCAAGAAATAAAACCACTTTATGTCCTATTTGATGGGACAAACCCAGGCATATACATGACCTTTGAAGAAATAATAAAGGAAAAGATGGTCGCAAGAAAGAAAAAAGAAGATATAACATGGAAGAAGTATATTGATATTAATGAAGCCTTGAAACAAGCAAGGAGCATTATTGGTGAAAATTACTATATAGAACCAAAAGCAAAGGAATACATTCAAAAGTGTAAGGGAATAGATAAGAATATCCCTGCATCGTCAACTCAAAAGGGGGAAGCATCAAACTCTAAGAGAATTAAAGAAGAAGATTCCCCAAAATATCAAACATATAAAGATTGTCTAGTGAAGGGTGTGGACCCACTAGATATCGAATATGTAAACATTAAGATAGAAGAGAAGTTCGAAGACTCTAAGAAATCACTAAAAGAAGAAATTTTAAAAGAATTGCGAGCAGAATTTGATGAAAAATTTGAAGAAATAAAGAAGGAATATTTGACAAAATATGATTTTAATCTTTCAGATGATGATCATATGGACATTGCAGGACATGGGCAGAAACCAGAATAAGCCATGATGATTTGAATACAAATAGTACTGCAGTAAAATTGATATTACTATCAATAATTTGGGCGCGGAGGACATATATCCATAATATTGATATTGCTATCAATAATTTGGGCGCGGAGGACATATATATTTAAAAAAAAAAAAAAAATGAAAAACATATAACAAAAAATGTCAATAACCAATATGCATGCGTGCAGCCAATGGTTCCATTTCTTTGGTACGCAGTAGGCAAGCATGAAGAAGCCAGACATATGAGAAGAGTAGGCCACATATTTCTACTCTGGAAATAAGGTCCAAGACACAATCATGGTGTAGGACAAGATGGCTATGGTGAAGATAAGATGAAGCCATGCATGTCACCAGAGAAGCAACGTGAAGGCTGCATCAATAATGCCTTCCAACATATGATCATGAAGCTATGAAGCTATAAAGGAAGATGATCATGAAGCTATGAAGCTATAAAGGAAGATGATCATGAAGCTATGAAGCTATAAAGGAAGCCTACATAGACTACAAGCCTATAAAGCCTACAACATAGGCGCATGATTAGTATGGAGAAAGAAGAGGAGAATTATTGAGGAGCTCTCGTGAAGGGCTGCTCCTTTGGCTATAAATAAGAGCCTCACGCAGCGAAGCAAGACACAAGCAACACCAGCACCAGCATTCCATCCCGAGCAGAGAGCGTAGTGTTCCAGCTTACTCGCTGCTCAGTAGTAGTAGTAGTTCTTCCTCCAGTGTAATAAAATTCCAGTGTAAATTAAGGAGTGTAAGAGGGAAGGCCGTAGGCAGGTAATCTCCCCTCTCTGTGTGTAAACCCTTCGGGGGTTCCCGAAAGGGAAAACCGTAATGGATGTTATATTGTGGAAATGAAGTAGTTCTGTTTTTCCCTTGGTCTGTTTAGCGTGTTTATACGGGTTGGGTTCTTATGCTAGGGATCCTATAGGAGAAACCTCTGCGTGTAGTTCTCTGTTAAGCCGTGTGGCGTTGAAATGAGAACCTGGTAGCCGTAGAGAAGTGTTCCCTCTGGGTGGAACTGCCTGGGATGACGATAAGAAAACACCCCATATCAACTTGTCTAAATATATCTAGGGAAAGAAACTTAGCTACTCCTGAAGCAATATAGCGGAAAGAACGGTGAGTACCGAGTAGGACTTTTACATCCGCACAAACACACCGATAGCTTGTTGGCCTCGCCAGCCCAAAAAAGATCCTGCAAAAAGAAAAATATTAATATTAATATTTAAACAGTAATATTCAAAATTTAAATTAGCGTATACGCATATCTATCGTATCATCTGAATATTTCTAGTGCATATTTTAAAAAATTGTTAATATTATATTGTTGGTACCAACAATATAATATTAACAATTTTTTAAAATATGCACTAGAAATATTCAGATGATACGATAGATATGCGTATACGCTAATTTAAATTTTGAATATTACTGTTTAAATATTAATATTAATATTTTTCTTTTTGCAGGATCTTTTTTGGGCTGGCGAGGCCAACAAGCTATCGGTGTGTTTGTGCGGATGTAAAAGTCCTACTCGGTACTCACCGTTCTTTCCGCTATATTGCTTCAGGAGTAGCTAAGTTTCTTTCCCTAGATATATTTAGACAAGTTGATATGGGGTGTTTTCTTATCGTCATCCCAGGCAGTTCCACCCAGAGGGAACACTTCTCTACGGCTACCAGGTTCTCATTTCAACGCCACACGGCTTAACAGAGAACTACACGCAGAGGTTTCTCCTATAGGATCCCTAGCATAAGAACCCAACCCGTATAAACACGCTAAACAGACCAAGGGAAAAACAGAACTACTTCATTTCCACAATATAACATCCATTACGGTTTTCCCTTTCGGGAACCCCCGAAGGGTTTACACACAGAGAGGGGAGATTACCTGCCTACGGCCTTCCCTCTTACACTCCTTAATTTACACTGGAATTTTATTACACTGGAGGAAGAACTACTACTACTACTGAGCAGCGAGTAAGCTGGAACACTACGCTCTCTGCTCGGGATGGAATGCTGGTGCTGGTGTTGCTTGTGTCTTGCTTCGCTGCGTGAGGCTCTTATTTATAGCCAAAGGAGCAGCCCTTCACGAGAGCTCCTCAATAATTCTCCTCTTCTTTCTCCATACTAATCATGCGCCTATGTTGTAGGCTTTATAGGCTTGTAGTCTATGTAGGCTTCCTTTATAGCTTCATAGCTTCATGATCATCTTCCTTTATAGCTTCATAGCTTCATGATCATCTTCCTTTATAGCTTCATAGCTTCATGATCATATGTTGGAAGGCATTATTGATGCAGCCTTCACGTTGCTTCTCTGGTGACATGCATGGCTTCATCTTATCTTCACCATAGCCATCTTGTCCTACACCATGATTGTGTCTTGGACCTTATTTCCAGAGTAGAAATATGTGGCCTACTCTTCTCATATGTCTGGCTTCTTCATGCTTGCCTACTGCGTACCAAAGAAATGGAACCATTGGCTGCACGCATGCATATTGGTTATTGACATTTTTTGTTATATGTTTTTCATTTTTTTTTTTTTTTTTAAATATATATGTCCTCCGCGCCCAAATTATTGATAGCAATATCAATATTATGGATATATGTCCTCCGCGCCCAAATTATTGATAGTAATATCAATTTTACTGCAGTACTATTTGTATTCAAATCATCATGGCTTATTCTGGTTTCTGCCCATGTCCTGCAATGTCCATATGATCATCATCTGAAAGATTAAAATCATATTTTGTCAAATATTCCTTCTTTATTTCTTCAAATTTTTCATCAAATTCTGCTCGCAATTCTTTTAAAATTTCTTCTTTTAGTGATTTCTTAGAGTCTTCGAACTTCTCTTCTATCTTAATGTTTACATATTCGATATCTAGTGGGTCCACACCCTTCACTAGACAATCTTTATATGTTTGATATTTTGGGGAATCTTCTTCTTTAATTCTCTTAGAGTTTGATGCTTCCCCCTTTTGAGTTGACGATGCAGGGATATTCTTATCTATTCCCTTACACTTTTGAATGTATTCCTTTGCTTTTGGTTCTATATAGTAATTTTCACCAATAATGCTCCTTGCTTGTTTCAAGGCTTCATTAATATCAATATACTTCTTCCATGTTATATCTTCTTTTTTCTTTCTTGCGACCATCTTTTCCTTTATTATTTCTTCAAAGGTCATGTATATGCCTGGGTTTGTCCCATCAAATAGGACATAAAGTGGTTTTATTTCTTGGATATCAATATTTGCTGATATTGAACCTTTCTTATTCATCATATTGAAATATTCTGCTAGGCTATTCAGAATAGACAGCATATAGCCTTTGTCTTCTCTTCTATTATTGTATTGATACCAAAAGTTATCAAGTATGCTTGATTGAACTTCGTCAAGAATGATATGATTCTTAGGCTTGAAGTTGAATGTATTCGGTGGGAATATTTTTAAGCTATTCTCGATCCCGAAGGTGAACACTTCCGATCCATTTGGAAGCAACCCCTTCTTCATTCCTGCAAAATTGTCGAACGAGAGAATATGTCAGGTAAACAATTATCTTTTCCTTTGATATGCTCAAAGATAACTTTATATCCATTTCCTGTTATAATATCTTCAAATAAGACCCATCTTCTAGTAGAACTTTTCTTACTATTTATTTGATTATAGTATCTGCATATTGCTTCGCAATCTGTTCGTACTGTGAATTCCTTAAATCCCAAATATAGCCTAAATGCATTTATTGCATGAACTACTGCGAGAATTTCTCTATCAATATTATTCACTGTTTTCAATTTATAGCTTCCTGAGGCATATCTGCATATTTTCTCTTCTGCTTTAGCAGAGTACTTATTTGGTTTTTGTTTTAATATAGCTCCCCATCCAACTTTGGATGCATCTGTTTCAATTATAAAATAATGATCTTCTAATGGTAATTCTAAGGGTTTCAAGCTTTTAACCTTATCTTTAATAGCCTGAACTAATTTTATATCTTCAGAATTAAAATATTTTTGACCATTCTTTCTTAGTTTTGCATATAAAGGTCCAGCTAGTTTCGCTAGGTTATCTATATAATTTCTTGCATAATTTACAATTCCTAAGAATTGTTGTAAGACCTTTTTATCATTCATAGTGTCAGGAAATTGTAGTATTTTCTTAGCAATATGCTCTTGTAGATAAATTTTTCCTTCTCCAATTTCATGTCCTAGAAAATTAATTTTCTCTTTGCATATTTCCATTTTCTTTTTAGATAATATTAACCCATTCTGTTCTACCTTTCTAAAGAAAACTTCAAGGTGAGCAATGTGTTCTTTGTAAGATTTTGAAAATACTAATAAATCATCTACATAAACTAATATGAATGCTTGATTCTCATTAAATATATTTTGCATTTTCCTTTGAAATAGTGCAGGGGCATTTTTTAATCCTAATGGCATTACAAGCCATTCATAGTGACCTTGTGGACACGTAAAAGCTGTCCATGGAATTGATTCTTCTGCCATTTTTACTTGCCAAAACCCTGCTTTTAAGTCGAATTTAGAAAAGATTTTACTTCCTTGTATTCTATTGATCCACTCTTGTTTATTGGGTATATTGTATGCATCATCTACCGTATTATCATTAAGTCTTTTATAGTTAATAACCATTCTAGATTTTCCTCTTACTTCTTCGGCATGATTTCTAACTATAAATGCTGCAGATCTGTGGGGGCTTCTACTTTCTCTAATTGCTTTTAATTTTAATAACTCTTCAATATGCATTTTAAATTCTTCTATATCCTTGGGAGTAGCTTCTATCGGTCCTGACTTAATTATATAATCAGGGTTTATAATATTTATTTTGCATACTATGGAATTCTTATCCCAATGTTTCATTGGTATTTCCCCAATGATTTGTAAATCTTCTAATCTTTGTACAATCTTGTCTATATCTTTCTTAGATTTTATATCTCTATACCAGTTTGGAGAGAATGATTGTAATCCTATACATTCTATGCATGTATTCTCTATATGATATTCTTCTATGGTGTCACTTGGTTCTTCTTCTATGCAGGTTTCAGAAATTTCTGCGCGTGGCAAATATTCACTGTCTAAATTAGATATTTCTATATTTTGCAAAGATTTTCTTTGCTTTCTGATCTCAGATATGTATGGTACACTATCTTGATATGGGATGAATGTAACACCTTCTTCATGTATAATTGTTGTTTGTAACGATTGTTGTAAAAATCTTAATCCCAATATCATGTCGTCATTGATTAACGATAAATCTCTTACTGTAATTTCGTCTATTATATATTTAGTGCCATTTATATATGCTGCAATGTTATATGCCAATTGTTTATGGATTTTCTTTATTCCTGACATGTCTGTAGACACTTCAGCTTTACTATCGTCTATAGTCGTAACTATTTCAGGACATCTCATAAAATATTTATCGTGAATGATATTTTTTGTGCAACCTGTATCTAATAGTGCCAATATTTTGAACGAAATATTTGGCTTTAAAACTATTTTAACTGGGATTCTTATTCCATAAACTTCCTTAAATGGTAATTTAACTACGTATTTATTTCCAAAACTAGTAATTGCATCTTTTAATTGGATTAACCTGTCCCCTTTGTTTTCTCTTGCTGTTACCATTTGATCTTTAAGTTCAGTGTTTTGGGTGGTATTATCTCTTTGTTCTATTGTACTATTATTATCTTTTTCTACCTTATATTTTAGCTCTTCTAATTCTGCTTCTAATTTATTTATTCTATTTTCTAAATTCCTAACCCTACTTGATAATATGTTATCTTCAGGTTCATACTCTATTTCTTGTCTCCAATTCTGATTACGAGCCTTTAAACAAGAAGCACATGCTTGTCTTAAACATAAGCTACATGTAGATCTATTTTCTTGACTTGGGTAGTATATACAGAAAGCACATTTAATGTTATAATCTCCTTTTCCTCTAACCCAATCATGTTCACAATCTACTTGATTCATCATTTCAACTTTTAATCCTGCTAAATGATCTATTAAATCTATCTCATCTTCGCTTGACTCATATTCTGGGGTCTCATTTTCTACTTCATCTGTTTCTATGATTGAATATATTGACTCATCATCTTTTATTTCATCATCACAAACTAATATATTCTCATTAACACTATCAATGATTAACACCCTTTCTTGCTCTTCGTATTTACTAGAATACCTCTTTTGGTCCTTATTAGGGCAAGTTTTACTTAGATGATCGGGTGAATTACATATAAAACACCTACAAGTTTTATCATAAGATTTTCTTGGGTTATATCTTCTAACATTTCGCTTGTGTAAAAATGGGGCTCTATTATCCGACCTTCTTAGAAAATATCTTTTCTTTGTTCTATAATTCTTATTTTCTCTTCTCTGAGGCTTATAATATTTTTTGTTTCTATACCTATCTTCTCCATATGTTAATGGTATTTGTACTATGTTATTGCAGAAATTATAATCTGATTTCTTCATAGACCTTTGTGCTTGTATGCTAGTACATACCTTTCTTAAATGTTTAAACACAAATGTTATAGCTTGGGAAATATTTACTACACGCCCTACTGATTCTTTCTTGTATTCCTCATATATTATAGATCCTAGAGGGTCTGGTAATTTGTTAAAATATCTTTCCACTACTCCTACATTATATCCTTGCTTTGCAGTGGTGGCATTATATAAATAATGTTGAGAAAATTCTTTTATACCTTTCCAACTAGTTAATGTTAATTTTTCTATTTCTCTCAACCTTTCATTTTGTAAAACTGTATTTCCTAATTCTGGATCTTCAGCTATAACCATATTTGATATGACATTTGCAAAATTATTAGGATTACTTCCGGCTCTTTTTAGTTCTTCATAAAGATTAGGATAATTTTCGACCCATTCTTCCCATAAAACTTTAACAGATTCTCCTAGAAATGTCTCGAGGTATGTTAGCATATCTTCTACCTTGTTGCCTATGCTATACTGATTTTGTATATATTTCTGGACTATTAAGCCTTTCCATATGCTAAGTATATTTGGCCAATCTACAGGGTCATGAGCTGCTAAGTTTAGAATTGCGCCATCATTCCTAGTATTTTGAAATTGTACTGGTTTTTCAAAGTCTCTTCTTTTGCTACCCATGTGTCTGTATTGTCCCGAAATATATGTGGGTTGGAAATCTTCTTTTTCCGGAGGCCATTGTCCAGCTGCCCTGGTTGGTCTTTCTCTTTCTCCTTCTCTTTTTACTGAGCTTTCACCAAATACTCTTTTTCTTTTACTGCTTTCCATTTCCATGGCTTCCATTGCATTATCTAAATTTTGCAATCCTATCTCATCTAGTGAATTTAGAAAATAACTATTTTCTTCAGAGTTATCACAGGCTTCATTTTCTGACCAAAATTCTTTCATTAATACTTCTTCTTCTTCATAACTTTCTGTTAGTATTTTGTTATTTATATCCCATTGCTCTTCTTCGCATAATTCTTTATTTTTACTGCTCTGAGCAGCATCATTGTTTTTATTCTTATCAATATCTTTTGTCGCTATGTTATTATTTACCATATTTGAACTACTAGTAACTGATTTTTTCTCGTTTTTTAATTTCTTTAACCTTGCAATCTCTCTAATAAAAAACAATTGCCTTTCTCTAATCTTAGGCCAATCTTTTATCATGGAATTATTATATTCCCACTCTATATGTTTTAACTTCATTTCCCAATGATTTATATCTTCATCTAAATCGGATTTCTCCATGCATTCAGTTGTGCCCTTATTCTTGTTATCATTATATTCTGAATCTGAGGCGAAAGATTCTACATCGTCTACAGTTGCAGCTTTGTAATCTGTGAACCTTATGCTACTGCTTCCTTCACAGTTTTGATAGCTTATGTAGTTATTGGGTTGTTTTAATTCTTTCTTCTCTATTAGTTCACTTATATTCCATTCCTCTCCTGCTCTTTCTTCAGAACTAATTTTAAGAGGACTCATAAATCTTATACCTTTCGATTGCATGCTTTCAATTACGTCATCTACATTTACTCTATATCTAGAGCTACTTTTGTTGGACAATCTTCCTATAAATTCTATGCTTACCAGCAAATTTGTTCCCTTAAAATCTTCATATCCCTTAGACTGGAACCCAAAGCTCATTTTCTCAATAAATTCCTTTACAGGCATCATTAGGTCTGGGGCTATGTAGGTTATAAGTCTATTTTCATTCATATCTCCTTCCATGAATCCTAATGCTGCTTTATCTATTGATCCCCATCTTTTGTCTAGTAATGTTATTAATACCTTTGCTCCTAATTTCTTTCTTGTCATTCCTTTTACTCCTATGATGTACATACCTTGGTGGATATATTTATACCCGCAATATTTGAGATCATTTTCTATGTTCTTGCTCACAATTCTTAATTCTACAGGATGTGTTAACACACTTAATTCTACTTCTCTAGATATTCTATATAGACCACTTCGGCTTTCAAACATTCCCATATGGTATACATGTTGCGGTTTTATTTTTCTTAGCGTATCTTTTTGATATCTTTCTAAATCACTTTGCAAATCTATGACTTCTTCTAAACTATCAATGTCATCTGACTTGCTGCATGACATTCTATGCATCATTGTTAGAGGTCTTGAATCTTGCCTAATTAATTGGAGGGTTTTGTCTCTTCTATTTTTAGATATGTCCATTTTTCAGAATTGATATTCCTTGGTGAAGCTAATATTCCGGACGAAGCTAAAACGATTTCCTTGTTGCTTTGCACACCTTTTAGCTTTTCTAAAATCTGAACTAATAATTGCAGGATTGTGTTATTTTGTCTTATTAATATATTGGAATCTTCTTTTGGCGAGTTGTGACTAGAAAATCCTACTGCAGGTGTTAAATATTTTTCTACTTCTTTTAATGCTTGATTATATTCGGACATAAAATTATGAGAGTATCAAGGTTTTTACCTCTTGAACCAACGCTTTGATTTCGAGTATATCTTGCCTTGTTTGTGGGCTTGGTAGAGGATCTTTGCTTTTATTTCTTCCGATTGATAGCACCTCTTCCTTAATGTAGTCGTTATTCTTGCAAATTGTATTCTGTCTTGATTTTGCTTCCTCTAATTTATGCAAAATTAAATCGACTTTATTATTCAGCAAAGTATACTTTTCTATGTGTTTTTGATATTCTCGAAATAAACTTTCAAATTTTTGATCCAAAATGTCTTGTCTTTTCCCCCAAGATATAAAGGAGTTATATATTAGATCAACTATAATATTCAACTGGCTATGCGTAGTATGCCAAGTATGTTCTTCAGAAGGATTTATTCTGCACCTTATATTAGTATGATCCTTGGTTTTTATTACTTTACCTTCGCTAACTTCTAAATTTAAGTACTTTAACCTTTCAATGATTAAACACTAGCTCTGATACCAACAATATAATATTAACAATTTTTTAAAATATGCACTAGAAATATTCAGATGATACGATAGATATGCGTATACGCTAATTTAAATTTTGAATATTACTGTTTAAATATTAATATTAATATTTTTCTTTTTGCAGGATCTTTTTTGGGCTGGCGAGGCCAACAAGCTATCGGTGTGTTTGTGCGGATGTAAAAGTCCTACTCGGTACTCACCGTTCTTTCCGCTATATTGCTTCAGGAGTAGCTAAGTTTCTTTCCCTAGATATATTTAGACAAGTTGATATGGGGTGTTTTCTTATCGTCATCCCAGGCAGTTCCACCCAGAGGGAACACTTCTCTACGGCTACCAGGTTCTCATTTCAACGCCACACGGCTTAACAGAGAACTACACGCAGAGGTTTCTCCTATAGGATCCCTAGCATAAGAACCCAACCCGTATAAACACGCTAAACAGACCAAGGGAAAAACAGAACTACTTCATTTCCACAATATAACATCCATTACGGTTTTCCCTTTCGGGAACCCCCGAAGGGTTTACACACAGAGAGGGGAGATTACCTGCCTACGGCCTTCCCTCTTACACTCCTTAATTTACACTGGAATTTTATTACACTGGAGGAAGAACTACTACTACTACTGAGCAGCGAGTAAGCTGGAACACTACGCTCTCTGCTCGGGATGGAATGCTGGTGCTGGTGTTGCTTGTGTCTTGCTTCGCTGCGTGAGGCTCTTATTTATAGCCAAAGGAGCAGCCCTTCACGAGAGCTCCTCAATAATTCTCCTCTTCTTTCTCCATACTAATCATGCGCCTATGTTGTAGGCTTTATAGGCTTGTAGTCTATGTAGGCTTCCTTTATAGCTTCATAGCTTCATGATCATCTTCCTTTATAGCTTCATAGCTTCATGATCATCTTCCTTTATAGCTTCATAGCTTCATGATCATATGTTGGAAGGCATTATTGATGCAGCCTTCACGTTGCTTCTCTGGTGACATGCATGGCTTCATCTTATCTTCACCATAGCCATCTTGTCCTACACCATGATTGTGTCTTGGACCTTATTTCCAGAGTAGAAATATGTGGCCTACTCTTCTCATATGTCTGGCTTCTTCATGCTTGCCTACTGCGTACCAAAGAAATGGAACCATTGGCTGCACGCATGCATATTGGTTATTGACATTTTTTGTTATATGTTTTTCATTTTTTTTTTTTTTAAATATATATGTCCTCCGCGCCCAAATTATTGATAGCAATATCAATATTATGGATATATGTCCTCCGCGCCCAAATTATTGATAGCAATATCAACAATTTTAACAACACACGGCTTAACAGAGAACTACACCAGCACCAGCATTCCATCCCGAGCAGAGAGCGTAGTGTTCCAGCTTACTCGCTGCTCAGTAGTAGTAGTAGTTCTTCCTCCAGTGTAATAAAATTCCAGTGTAAATTAAGGAGTGTAAGAGGGAAGGCCGTAGGCAGGTAATCTCCCCTCTCTGTGTGTAAACCCTTCGGGGGTTCCCGAAAGGGAAAACCGTAATGGATGTTATATTGTGGAAATGAAGTAGTTCTGTTTTTCCCTTGGTCTGTTTAGCGTGTTTATACGGGTTGGGTTCTTATGCTAGGGATCCTATAGGAGAAACCTCTGCGTGTAGTTCTCTGTTAAGCCGTGTGGCGTTGAAATGAGAACCTGGTAGCCGTAGAGAAGTGTTCCCTCTGGGTGGAACTGCCTGGGATGACGATAAGAAAACACCCCATATCAACTTGTCTAAATATATCTAGGGAAAGAAACTTAGCTACTCCTGAAGCAATATAGCGGAAAGAACGGTGAGTACCGAGTAGGACTTTTACATCCGCACAAACACACCGATAGCTTGTTGGCCTCGCCAGCCCAAAAAAGATCCTGCAAAAAGAAAAATATTAATATTAATATTTAAACAGTAATATTCAAAATTTAAATTAACGTATACGCATATCTATCGTATCATCTGAATATTTCTAGTGCATATACTTGGCTCTGATACCAACAATATAATATTAACAATTTTTTAAAATATGCACTAGAAATATTCAGATGATACGATAGATATGCGTATACGCTAATTTAAATTTTGAATATTACTGTTTAAATATTAATATTAATATTTTTCTTTTTGCAGGATCTTTTTTGGGCTGGCGAGGCCAACAAGCTATCGGTGTGTTTGTGCGGATGTAAAAGTCCTACTCGGTACTCACCGTTCTTTCCGCTATATTGCTTCAGGAGTAGCTAAGTTTCTTTCCCTAGATATATTTAGACAAGTTGATATGGGGTGTTTTCTTATCGTCATCCCAGGCAGTTCCACCCAGAGGGAACACTTCTCTACGGCTACCAGGTTCTCATTTCAACGCCACACGGCTTAACAGAGAACTACACGCAGAGGTTTCTCCTATAGGATCCCTAGCATAAGAACCCAACCCGTATAAACACGCTAAACAGACCAAGGGAAAAACAGAACTACTTCATTTCCACAATATAACATCCATTACGGTTTTCCCTTTCGGGAACCCCCGAAGGGTTTACACACAGAGAGGGGAGATTACCTGCCTACGGCCTTCCCTCTTACACTCCTTAATTTACACTGGAATTTTATTACACTGGAGGAAGAACTACTACTACTACTGAGCAGCGAGTAAGCTGGAACACTACGCTCTCTGCTCGGGATGGAATGCTGGTGCTGGTGTTGCTTGTGTCTTGCTTCGCTGCGTGAGGCTCTTATTTATAGCCAAAGGAGCAGCCCTTCACGAGAGCTCCTCAATAATTCTCCTCTTCTTTCTCCATACTAATCATGCGCCTATGTTGTAGGCTTTATAGGCTTGTAGTCTATGTAGGCTTCCTTTATAGCTTCATAGCTTCATGATCATCTTCCTTTATAGCTTCATAGCTTCATGATCATCTTCCTTTATAGCTTCATAGCTTCATGATCATATGTTGGAAGGCATTATTGATGCAGCCTTCACGTTGCTTCTCTGGTGACATGCATGGCTTCATCTTATCTTCACCATAGCCATCTTGTCCTACACCATGATTGTGTCTTGGACCTTATTTCCAGAGTAGAAATATGTGGCCTACTCTTCTCATATGTCTGGCTTCTTCATGCTTGCCTACTGCGTACCAAAGAAATGGAACCATTGGCTGCACGCATGCATATTGGTTATTGACATTTTTTGTTATATGTTTTTCATTTTTTTTTTTTTTTTTTAAATATATATGTCCTCCGCGCCCAAATTATTGATAGCAATATCAATATTATGGATATATGTCCTCCGCGCCCAAATTATTGATAGTAATATCAATTTTACTGCAGTACTATTTGTATTCAAATCATCATGGCTTATTCTGGTTTCTGCCCATGTCCTGCAATGTCCATATGATCATCATCTGAAAGATTAAAATCATATTTTGTCAAATATTCCTTCTTTATTTCTTCAAATTTTTCATCAAATTCTGCTCGCAATTCTTTTAAAATTTCTTCTTTTAGTGATTTCTTAGAGTCTTCGAACTTCTCTTCTATCTTAATGTTTACATATTCGATATCTAGTGGGTCCACACCCTTCACTAGACAATCTTTATATGTTTGATATTTTGGGGAATCTTCTTCTTTAATTCTCTTAGAGTTTGATGCTTCCCCCTTTTGAGTTGACGATGCAGGGATATTCTTATCTATTCCCTTACACTTTTGAATGTATTCCTTTGCTTTTGGTTCTATATAGTAATTTTCACCAATAATGCTCCTTGCTTGTTTCAAGGCTTCATTAATATCAATATACTTCTTCCATGTTATATCTTCTTTTTTCTTTCTTGCGACCATCTTTTCCTTTATTATTTCTTCAAAGGTCATGTATATGCCTGGGTTTGTCCCATCAAATAGGACATAAAGTGGTTTTATTTCTTGGATATCAATATTTGCTGATATTGAACCTTTCTTATTCATCATATTGAAATATTCTGCTAGGCTATTCAGAATAGACAGCATATAGCCTTTGTCTTCTCTTCTATTATTGTATTGATACCAAAAGTTATCAAGTATGCTTGATTGAACTTCGTCAAGAATGATATGATTCTTAGGCTTGAAGTTGAATGTATTCGGTGGGAATATTTTTAAGCTATTCTCGATCCCGAAGGTGAACACTTCCGATCCATTTGGAAGCAACCCCTTCTTCATTCCTGCAAAATTGTCGAACGAGAGAATATGTCAGGTAAACAATTATCTTTTCCTTTGATATGCTCAAAGATAACTTTATATCCATTTCCTGTTATAATATCTTCAAATAAGACCCATCTTCTAGTAGAACTTTTCTTACTATTTATTTGATTATAGTATCTGCATATTGCTTCGCAATCTGTTCGTACTGTGAATTCCTTAAATCCCAAATATAGCCTAAATGCATTTATTGCATGAACTACTGCGAGAATTTCTCTATCAATATTATTCACTGTTTTCAATTTATAGCTTCCTGAGGCATATCTGCATATTTTCTCTTCTGCTTTAGCAGAGTACTTATTTGGTTTTTGTTTTAATATAGCTCCCCATCCAACTTTGGATGCATCTGTTTCAATTATAAAATAATGATCTTCTAATGGTAATTCTAAGGGTTTCAAGCTTTTAACCTTATCTTTAATAGCCTGAACTAATTTTATATCTTCAGAATTAAAATATTTTTGACCATTCTTTCTTAGTTTTGCATATAAAGGTCCAGCTAGTTTCGCTAGGTTATCTATATAATTTCTTGCATAATTTACAATTCCTAAGAATTGTTGTAAGACCTTTTTATCATTCATAGTGTCAGGAAATTGTAGTATTTTCTTAGCAATATGCTCTTGTAGATAAATTTTTCCTTCTCCAATTTCATGTCCTAGAAAATTAATTTTCTCTTTGCATATTTCCATTTTCTTTTTAGATAATATTAACCCATTCTGTTCTACCTTTCTAAAGAAAACTTCAAGGTGAGCAATGTGTTCTTTGTAAGATTTTGAAAATACTAATAAATCATCTACATAAACTAATATGAATGCTTGATTCTCATTAAATATATTTTGCATTTTCCTTTGAAATAGTGCAGGGGCATTTTTTAATCCTAATGGCATTACAAGCCATTCATAGTGACCTTGTGGACACGTAAAAGCTGTCCATGGAATTGATTCTTCTGCCATTTTTACTTGCCAAAACCCTGCTTTTAAGTCGAATTTAGAAAAGATTTTACTTCCTTGTATTCTATTGATCCACTCTTGTTTATTGGGTATATTGTATGCATCATCTACCGTATTATCATTAAGTCTTTTATAGTTAATAACCATTCTAGATTTTCCTCTTACTTCTTCGGCATGATTTCTAACTATAAATGCTGCAGATCTGTGGGGGCTTCTACTTTCTCTAATTGCTTTTAATTTTAATAACTCTTCAATATGCATTTTAAATTCTTCTATATCCTTGGGAGTAGCTTCTATCGGTCCTGACTTAATTATATAATCAGGGTTTATAATATTTATTTTGCATACTATGGAATTCTTATCCCAATGTTTCATTGGTATTTCCCCAATGATTTGTAAATCTTCTAATCTTTGTACAATCTTGTCTATATCTTTCTTAGATTTTATATCTCTATACCAGTTTGGAGAGAATGATTGTAATCCTATACATTCTATGCATGTATTCTCTATATGATATTCTTCTATGGTGTCACTTGGTTCTTCTTCTATGCAGGTTTCAGAAATTTCTGCGCGTGGCAAATATTCACTGTCTAAATTAGATATTTCTACATTTTGCAAAGATTTTCTTTGCTTTCTGATCTCAGATATGTATGGTACACTATCTTGATATGGGATGAATGTAACACCTTCTTCATGTATAATTGTTGTTTGTAACGATTGTTGTAAAAATCTTAATCCCAATATCATGTCGTCATTGATTAACGATAAATCTCTTACTGTAATTTCGTCTATTATATATTTAGTGCCATTTATATATGCTGCAATGTTATATGCCAATTGTTTATGGATTTTCTTTATTCCTGACATGTCTGTAGACACTTCAGCTTTACTATCGTCTATAGTCGTAACTATTTCAGGACATCTCATAAAATATTTATCGTGAATGATATTTTTTGTGCAACCTGTATCTAATAGTGCCAATATTTTGAACGAAATATTTGGCTTTAAAACTATTTTAACTGGGATTCTTATTCCATAAACTTCCTTAAATGGTAATTTAACTACGTATTTATTTCCAAAACTAGTAATTGCATCTTTTAATTGGATTAACCTGTCCCCTTTGTTTTCTCTTGCTGTTACCATTTGATCTTTAAGTTCAGTGTTTTGGGTGGTATTATCTCTTTGTTCTATTGTACTATTATTATCTTTTTCTACCTTATATTTTAGCTCTTCTAATTCTGCTTCTAATTTATTTATTCTATTTTCTAAATTCCTAACCCTACTTGATAATATGTTATCTTCAGGTTCATACTCTATTTCTTGTCTCCAATTCTGATTACGAGCCTTTAAACAAGAAGCACATGCTTGTCTTAAACATAAGCTACATGTAGATCTATTTTCTTGACTTGGGTAGTATATACAGAAAGCACATTTAATGTTATAATCTCCTTTTCCTCTAACCCAATCATGTTCACAATCTACTTGATTCATCATTTCAACTTTTAATCCTGCTAAATGATCTATTAAATCTATCTCATCTTCGCTTGACTCATATTCTGGGGTCTCATTTTCTACTTCATCTGTTTCTATGATTGAATATATTGACTCATCATCTTTTATTTCATCATCACAAACTAATATATTCTCATTAACACTATCAATGATTAACACCCTTTCTTGCTCTTCGTATTTACTAGAATACCTCTTTTGGTCCTTATTAGGGCAAGTTTTACTTAGATGATCGGGTGAATTACATATAAAACACCTACAAGTTTTATCATAAGATTTTCTTGGGTTATATCTTCTAACATTTCGCTTGTGTAAAAATGGGGCTCTATTATCCGACCTTCTTAGAAAATATCTTTTCTTTGTTCTATAATTCTTATTTTCTCTTCTCTGAGGCTTATAATATTTTTTGTTTCTATACCTATCTTCTCCATATGTTAATGGTATTTGTACTATGTTATTGCAGAAATTATAATCTGATTTCTTCATAGACCTTTGTGCTTGTATGCTAGTACATACCTTTCTTAAATGTTTAAACACAAATGTTATAGCTTGGGAAATATTTACTACACGCCCTACTGATTCTTTCTTGTATTCCTCATATATTATAGATCCTAGAGGGTCTGGTAATTTGTTAAAATATCTTTCCACTACTCCTACATTATATCCTTGCTTTGCAGTGGTGGCATTATATAAATAATGTTGAGAAAATTCTTTTATACCTTTCCAACTAGTTAATGTTAATTTTTCTATTTCTCTCAACCTTTCATTTTGTAAAACTGTATTTCCTAATTCTGGATCTTCAGCTATAACCATATTTGATATGACATTTGCAAAATTATTAGGATTACTTCCGGCTCTTTTTAGTTCTTCATAAAGATTAGGATAATTTTCGACCCATTCTTCCCATAAAACTTTAACAGATTCTCCTAGAAATGTCTCGAGGTATGTTAGCATATCTTCTACCTTGTTGCCTATGCTATACTGATTTTGTATATATTTCTGGACTATTAAGCCTTTCCATATGCTAAGTATATTTGGCCAATCTACAGGGTCATGAGCTGCTAAGTTTAGAATTGCGCCATCATTCCTAGTATTTTGAAATTGTACTGGTTTTTCAAAGTCTCTTCTTTTGCTACCCATGTGTCTGTATTGTCCCGAAATATATGTGGGTTGGAAATCTTCTTTTTCCGGAGGCCATTGTCCAGCTGCCCTGGTTGGTCTTTCTCTTTCTCCTTCTCTTTTTACTGAGCTTTCACCAAATACTCTTTTTCTTTTACTGCTTTCCATTTCCATGGCTTCCATTGCATTATCTAAATTTTGCAATCCTATCTCATCTAGTGAATTTAGAAAATAACTATTTTCTTCAGAGTTATCACAGGCTTCATTTTCTGACCAAAATTCTTTCATTAATACTTCTTCTTCTTCATAACTTTCTGTTAGTATTTTGTTATTTATATCCCATTGCTCTTCTTCGCATAATTCTTTATTTTTACTGCTCTGAGCAGCATCATTGTTTTTATTCTTATCAATATCTTTTGTCGCTATGTTATTATTTACCATATTTGAACTACTAGTAACTGATTTTTTCTCGTTTTTTAATTTCTTTAACCTTGCAATCTCTCTAATAAAAAACAATTGCCTTTCTCTAATCTTAGGCCAATCTTTTATCATGGAATTATTATATTCCCACTCTATATGTTTTAACTTCATTTCCCAATGATTTATATCTTCATCTAAATCGGATTTCTCCATGCATTCAGTTGTGCCCTTATTCTTGTTATCATTATATTCTGAATCTGAGGCGAAAGATTCTACATCGTCTACAGTTGCAGCTTTGTAATCTGTGAACCTTATGCTACTGCTTCCTTCACAGTTTTGATAGCTTATGTAGTTATTGGGTTGTTTTAATTCTTTCTTCTCTATTAGTTCACTTATATTCCATTCCTCTCCTGCTCTTTCTTCAGAACTAATTTTAAGAGGACTCATAAATCTTATACCTTTCGATTGCATGCTTTCAATTACGTCATCTACATTTACTCTATATCTAGAGCTACTTTTGTTGGACAATCTTCCTATAAATTCTATGCTTACCAGCAAATTTGTTCCCTTAAAATCTTCATATCCCTTAGACTGGAACCCAAAGCTCATTTTCTCAATAAATTCCTTTACAGGCATCATTAGGTCTGGGGCTATGTAGGTTATAAGTCTATTTTCATTCATATCTCCTTCCATGAATCCTAATGCTGCTTTATCTATTGATCCCCATCTTTTGTCTAGTAATGTTATTAATACCTTTGCTCCTAATTTCTTTCTTGTCATTCCTTTTACTCCTATGATGTACATACCTTGGTGGATATATTTATACCCGCAATATTTGAGATCATTTTCTATGTTCTTGCTCACAATTCTTAATTCTACAGGATGTGTTAACACACTTAATTCTACTTCTCTAGATATTCTATATAGACCACTTCGGCTTTCAAACATTCCCATATGGTATACATGTTGCGGTTTTATTTTTCTTAGCGTATCTTTTTGATATCTTTCTAAATCACTTTGCAAATCTATGACTTCTTCTAAACTATCAATGTCATCTGACTTGCTGCATGACATTCTATGCATCATTGTTAGAGGTCTTGAATCTTGCCTAATTAATTGGAGGGTTTTGTCTCTTCTATTTTTAGATATGTCCATTTTTCAGAATTGATATTCCTTGGTGAAGCTAATATTCCGGACGAAGCTAAAACGATTTCCTTGTTGCTTTGCACACCTTTTAGCTTTTCTAAAATCTGAACTAATAATTGCAGGATTGTGTTATTTTGTCTTATTAATATATTGGAATCTTCTTTTGGCGAGTTGTGACTAGAAAATCCTACTGCAGGTGTTAAATATTTTTCTACTTCTTTTAATGCTTGATTATATTCGGACATAAAATTATGAGAGTATCAAGGTTTTTACCTCTTGAACCAACGCTTTGATTTCGAGTATATCTTGCCTTGTTTGTGGGCTTGGTAGAGGATCTTTGCTTTTATTTCTTCCGATTGATAGCACCTCTTCCTTAATGTAGTCGTTATTCTTGCAAATTGTATTCTGTCTTGATTTTGCTTCCTCTAATTTATGCAAAATTAAATCGACTTTATTATTCAGCAAAGTATACTTTTCTATGTGTTTTTGATATTCTCGAAATAAACTTTCAAATTTTTGATCCAAAATGTCTTGTCTTTTCCCCCAAGATATAAAGGAGTTATATATTAGATCAACTATAATATTCAACTGGCTATGCGTAGTATGCCAAGTATGTTCTTCAGAAGGATTTATTCTGCACCTTATATTAGTATGATCCTTGGTTTTTATTACTTTACCTTCGCTAACTTCTAAATTTAAGTACTTTAACCTTTCAATGATTAAACACTAGCTCTGATACCAACAATATAATATTAACAATTTTTTAAAATATGCACTAGAAATATTCAGATGATACGATAGATATGCGTATACGCTAATTTAAATTTTGAATATTACTGTTTAAATATTAATATTAATATTTTTCTTTTTGCAGGATCTTTTTTGGGCTGGCGAGGCCAACAAGCTATCGGTGTGTTTGTGCGGATGTAAAAGTCCTACTCGGTACTCACCGTTCTTTCCGCTATATTGCTTCAGGAGTAGCTAGGTTTCTTTCCCTAGATATATTTAGACAAGTTGATATGGGGTGTTTTCTTATCGTCATCCCAGGCAGTTCCACCCAGAGGGAACACTTCTCTACGGCTACCAGGTTCTCATTTCAACGCCACACGGCTTAACAGAGAACTACACGCAGAGGTTTCTCCTATAGGATCCCTAGCATAAGAACCCAACCCGTATAAACACGCTAAACAGACCAAGGGAAAAACAGAACTACTTCATTTCCACAATATAACATCCATTACGGTTTTCCCTTTCGGGAACCCCCGAAGGGTTTACACACAGAGAGGGGAGATTACCTGCCTACGGCCTTCCCTCTTACACTCCTTAATTTACACTGGAATTTTATTACACTGGAGGAAGAACTACTACTACTACTGAGCAGCGAGTAAGCTGGAACACTACGCTCTCTGCTCGGGATGGAATGCTGGTGCTGGTGTTGCTTGTGTCTTGCTTCGCTGCGTGAGGCTCTTATTTATAGCCAAAGGAGCAGCCCTTCACGAGAGCTCCTCAATAATTCTCCTCTTCTTTCTCCATACTAATCATGCGCCTATGTTGTAGGCTTTATAGGCTTGTAGTCTATGTAGGCTTCCTTTATAGCTTCATAGCTTCATGATCATCTTCCTTTATAGCTTCATAGCTTCATGATCATCTTCCTTTATAGCTTCATAGCTTCATGATCATATGTTGGAAGGCATTATTGATGCAGCCTTCACGTTGCTTCTCTGGTGACATGCATGGCTTCATCTTATCTTCACCATAGCCATCTTGTCCTACACCATGATTGTGTCTTGGACCTTATTTCCAGAGTAGAAATATGTGGCCTACTCTTCTCATATGTCTGGCTTCTTCATGCTTGCCTACTGCGTACCAAAGAAATGGAACCATTGGCTGCACGCATGCATATTGGTTATTGACATTTTTTGTTATATGTTTTTCATTTTTTTTTTTTTTTTAAATATATATGTCCTCCGCGCCCAAATTATTGATAGCAATATCAATATTATGGATATATGTCCTCCGCGCCCAAATTATTGATAGTAATATCAATTTTACTGCAGTACTATTTGTATTCAAATCATCATGGCTTATTCTGGTTTCTGCCCATATTTGGATATTACTATCAATAATTTGGGCGCGGAGGACATATATCCATAATATTGATATTGCTATCAATAATTTGGGCGCGGAGGACATATATATTTAAAAAAAAAAAAAAAATGAAAAACATATAACAAAAAATGTCAATAACCAATATGCATGCGTGCAGCCAATGGTTCCATTTCTTTGGTACGCAGTAGGCAAGCATGAAGAAGCCAGACATATGAGAAGAGTAGGCCACATATTTCTACTCTGGAAATAAGGTCCAAGACACAATCATGGTGTAGGACAAGATGGCTATGGTGAAGATAAGATGAAGCCATGCATGTCACCAGAGAAGCAACGTGAAGGCTGCATCAATAATGCCTTCCAACATATGATCATGAAGCTATGAAGCTATAAAGGAAGATGATCATGAAGCTATGAAGCTATAAAGGAAGATGATCATGAAGCTATGAAGCTATAAAGGAAGCCTACATAGACTACAAGCCTATAAAGCCTACAACATAGGCGCATGATTAGTATGGAGAAAGAAGAGGAGAATTATTGAGGAGCTCTCGTGAAGGGCTGCTCCTTTGGCTATAAATAAGAGCCTCACGCAGCGAAGCAAGACACAAGCAACACCAGCACCAGCATTCCATCCCGAGCAGAGAGCGTAGTGTTCCAGCTTACTCGCTGCTCAGTAGTAGTAGTAGTTCTTCCTCCAGTGTAATAAAATTCCAGTGTAAATTAAGGAGTGTAAGAGGGAAGGCCGTAGGCAGGTAATCTCCCCTCTCTGTGTGTAAACCCTTCGGGGGTTCCCGAAAGGGAAAACCGTAATGGATGTTATATTGTGGAAATGAAGTAGTTCTGTTTTTCCCTTGGTCTGTTTAGCGTGTTTATACGGGTTGGGTTCTTATGCTAGGGATCCTATAGGAGAAACCTCTGCGTGTAGTTCTCTGTTAAGCCGTGTGGCGTTGAAATGAGAACCTGGTAGCCGTAGAGAAGTGTTCCCTCTGGGTGGAACTGCCTGGGATGACGATAAGAAAACACCCCATATCAACTTGTCTAAATATATCTAGGGAAAGAAACTTAGCTACTCCTGAAGCAATATAGCGGAAAGAACGGTGAGTACCGAGTAGGACTTTTACATCCGCACAAACACACCGATAGCTTGTTGGCCTCGCCAGCCCAAAAAAGATCCTGCAAAAAGAAAAATATTAATATTAATATTTAAACAGTAATATTCAAAATTTAAATTAGCGTATACGCATATCTATCGTATCATCTGAATATTTCTAGTGCATATTTTAAAAAATTGTTAATATTATATTGTTGGTATCAGAGCTAGTGTTTAATCATTGAAAGGTTAAAGTACTTAAATTTAGAAGTTAGCGAAGGTAAAGTAATAAAAACCAAGGATCATACTAATATAAGGTGCAGAATAAATCCTTCTGAAGAACATACTTGGCATACTACGCATAGCCAGTTGAATATTATAGTTGATCTAATATATAACTCCTTTATATCTTGGGGGAAAAGACAAGACATTTTGGATCAAAAATTTGAAAGTTTATTTCGAGAATATCAAAAACACATAGAAAAGTATACTTTGCTGAATAATAAAGTCGATTTAATTTTGCATAAATTAGAGGAAGCAAAATCAAGACAGAATACAATTTGCAAGAATAACGACTACATTAAGGAAGAGGTGCTATCAATCGGAAGAAATAAAAGCAAAGATCCTCTACCAAGCCCACAAACAAGGCAAGATATACTCGAAATCAAAGCGTTGGTTCAAGAGGTAAAAACCTTGATACTCTCATAATTTTATGTCCGAATATAATCAAGCATTAAAAGAAGTAGAAAAATATTTAACACCTGCAGTAGGATTTTCTAGTCACAACTCGCCAAAAGAAGATTCCAATATATTAATAAGACAAAATAACACAATCCTGCAATTATTAGTTCAGATTTTAGAAAAGCTAAAAGGTGTGCAAAGCAACAAGGAAATCGTTTTAGCTTCGTCCGGAATATTAGCTTCACCAAGGAATATCAATTCTGAAAAATGGACATATCTAAAAATAGAAGAGACAAAACCCTCCAATTAATTAGGCAAGATTCAAGACCTCTAACAATGATGCATAGAATGTCATGCAGCAAGTCAGATGACATTGATAGTTTAGAAGAAGTCATAGATTTGCAAAGTGATTTAGAAAGATATCAAAAAGATACGCTAAGAAAAATAAAACCGCAACATGTATACCATATGGGAATGTTTGAAAGCCGAAGTGGTCTATATAGAATATCTAGAGAAGTAGAATTAAGTGTGTTAACACATCCTGTAGAATTAAGAATTGTGAGCAAGAACATAGAAAATGATCTCAAATATTGCGGGTATAAATATATCCACCAAGGTATGTACATCATAGGAGTAAAAGGAATGACAAGAAAGAAATTAGGAGCAAAGGTATTAATAACATTACTAGACAAAAGATGGGGATCAATAGATAAAGCAGCATTAGGATTCATGGAAGGAGATATGAATGAAAATAGACTTATAACCTACATAGCCCCAGACCTAATGATGCCTGTAAAGGAATTTATTGAGAAAATGAGCTTTGGGTTCCAGTCTAAGGGATATGAAGATTTTAAGGGAACAAATTTGCTGGTAAGCATAGAATTTATAGGAAGATTGTCCAACAAAAGTAGCTCTAGATATAGAGTAAATGTAGATGACGTAATTGAAAGCATGCAATCGAAAGGTATAAGATTTATGAGTCCTCTTAAAATTAGTTCTGAAGAAAGAGCAGGAGAGGAATGGAATATAAGTGAACTAATAGAGAAGAAAGAATTAAAACAACCCAATAACTACATAAGCTATCAAAACTGTGAAGGAAGCAGTAGCATAAGGTTCACAGATTACAAAGCTGCAACTGTAGACGATGTAGAATCTTTCGCCTCAGATTCAGAATATAATGATAACAAGAATAAGGGCACAACTGAATGCATGGAGAAATCCGATTTAGATGAAGATATAAATCATTGGGAAATGAAGTTAAAACATATAGAGTGGGAATATAATAATTCCATGATAAAAGATTGGCCTAAGATTAGAGAAAGGCAATTGTTTTTTATTAGAGAGATTGCAAGGTTAAAGAAATTAAAAAACGAGAAAAAATCAGTTACTAGTAGTTCAAATATGGTAAATAATAACATAGCGACAAAAGATATTGATAAGAATAAAAACAATGATGCTGCTCAGAGCAGTAAAAATAAAGAATTATGCGAAGAAGAGCAATGGGATATAAATAACAAAATACTAACAGAAAGTTATGAAGAAGAAGAAGTATTAATGAAAGAATTTTGGTCAGAAAATGAAGCCTGTGATAACTCTGAAGAAAATAGTTATTTTCTAAATTCACTAGATGAGATAGGATTGCAAAATTTAGATAATGCAATGGAAGCCATGGAAATGGAAAGCAGTAAAAGAAAAAGAGTATTTGGTGAAAGCTCAGTAAAAAGAGAAGGAGAAAGAGAAAGACCAACCAGGGCAGCTGGACAATGGCCTCCGGAAAAAGAAGATTTCCAACCCACATATATTTCGGGACAATACAGACACATGGGTAGCAAAAGAAGAGACTTTGAAAAACCAGTACAATTTCAAAATACTAGGAATGATGGCGCAATTCTAAACTTAGCAGCTCATGACCCTGTAGATTGGCCAAATATACTTAGCATATGGAAAGGCTTAATAGTCCAGAAATATATACAAAATCAGTATAGCATAGGCAACAAGGTAGAAGATATGCTAACATACCTCGAGACATTTCTAGGAGAATCTGTTAAAGTTTTATGGGAAGAATGGGTCGAAAATTATCCTAATCTTTATGAAGAACTAAAAAGAGCCGGAAGTAATCCTAATAATTTTGCAAATGTCATATCAAATATGGTTATAGCTGAAGATCCAGAATTAGGAAATACAGTTTTACAAAATGAAAGGTTGAGAGAAATAGAAAAATTAACATTAACTAGTTGGAAAGGTATAAAAGAATTTTCTCAACATTATTTATATAATGCCACCACTGCAAAGCAAGGATATAATGTAGGAGTAGTGGAAAGATATTTTAACAAATTACCAGACCCTCTAGGATCTATAATATATGAGGAATACAAGAAAGAATCAGTAGGGCGTGTAGTAAATATTTCCCAAGCTATAACATTTGTGTTTAAACATTTAAGAAAGGTATGTACTAGCATACAAGCACAAAGGTCTATGAAGAAATCAGATTATAATTTCTGCAATAACATAGTACAAATACCATTAACATATGGAGAAGATAGGTATAGAAACAAAAAATATTATAAGCCTCAGAGAAGAGAAAATAAGAATTATAGAACAAAGAAAAGATATTTTCTAAGAAGGTCGGATAATAGAGCCCCATTTTTACACAAGCGAAATGTTAGAAGATATAACCCAAGAAAATCTTATGATAAAACTTGTAGGTGTTTTATATGTAATTCACCCGATCATCTAAGTAAAACTTGCCCTAATAAGGACCAAAAGAGGTATTCTAGTAAATACGAAGAGCAAGAAAGGGTGTTAATCATTGATAGTGTTAATGAGAATATATTAGTTTGTGATGATGAAATAAAAGATGATGAGTCAATATATTCAATCATAGAAACAGATGAAGTAGAAAATGAGACCCCAGAATATGAGTCAAGCGAAGATGAGATAGATTTAATAGATCATTTAGCAGGATTAAAAGTTGAAATGATGAATCAAGTAGATTGTGAACATGATTGGGTTAGAGGAAAAGGAGATTATAACATTAAATGTGCTTTCTGTATATACTACCCAAGTCAAGAAAATAGATCTACATGTAGCTTATGTTTAAGACAAGCATGTGCTTCTTGTTTAAAGGCTCGTAATCAGAATTGGAGACAAGAAATAGAGTATGAACCTGAAGATAACATATTATCAAGTAGGGTTAGGAATTTAGAAAATAGAATAAATAAATTAGAAGCAGAATTAGAAGAGCTAAAATATAAGGTAGAAAAAGATAATAATAGTACAATAGAACAAAGAGATAATACCACCCAAAACACTGAACTTAAAGATCAAATGGTAACAGCAAGAGAAAACAAAGGGGACAGGTTAATCCAATTAAAAGATGCAATTACTAGTTTTGGAAATAAATACGTAGTTAAATTACCATTTAAGGAAGTTTATGGAATAAGAATCCCAGTTAAAATAGTTTTAAAGCCAAATATTTCGTTCAAAATATTGGCACTATTAGATACAGGTTGCACAAAAAATATCATTCACGATAAATATTTTATGAGATGTCCTGAAATAGTTACGACTATAGACGATAGTAAAGCTGAAGTGTCTACAGACATGTCAGGAATAAAGAAAATCCATAAACAATTGGCATATAACATTGCAGCATATATAAATGGCACTAAATATATAATAGACGAAATTACAGTAAGAGATTTATCGTTAATCAATGACGACATGATATTGGGATTAAGATTTTTACAACAATCGTTACAAACAACAATTATACATGAAGAAGGTGTTACATTCATCCCATATCAAGATAGTGTACCATACATATCTGAGATCAGAAAGCAAAGAAAATCTTTGCAAAATGTAGAAATATCTAATTTAGACAGTGAATATTTGCCACGCGCAGAAATTTCTGAAACCTGCATAGAAGAAGAACCAAGTGACACCATAGAAGAATATCATATAGAGAATACATGCATAGAATGTATAGGATTACAATCATTCTCTCCAAACTGGTATAGAGATATAAAATCTAAGAAAGATATAGACAAGATTGTACAAAGATTAGAAGATTTACAAATCATTGGGGAAATACCAATGAAACATTGGGATAAGAATTCCATAGTATGCAAAATAAATATTATAAACCCTGATTATATAATTAAGTCAGGACCGATAGAAGCTACTCCCAAGGATATAGAAGAATTTAAAATGCATATTGAAGAGTTATTAAAATTAAAAGCAATTAGAGAAAGTAGAAGCCCCCACAGATCTGCAGCATTTATAGTTAGAAATCATGCCGAAGAAGTAAGAGGAAAATCTAGAATGGTTATTAACTATAAAAGACTTAATGATAATACGGTAGATGATGCATACAATATACCCAATAAACAAGAGTGGATCAATAGAATACAAGGAAGTAAAATCTTTTCTAAATTCGACTTAAAAGCAGGGTTTTGGCAAGTAAAAATGGCAGAAGAATCAATTCCATGGACAGCTTTTACGTGTCCACAAGGTCACTATGAATGGCTTGTAATGCCATTAGGATTAAAAAATGCCCCTGCACTATTTCAAAGGAAAATGCAAAATATATTTAATGAGAATCAAGCATTCATATTAGTTTATGTAGATGATTTATTAGTATTTTCAAAATCTTACAAAGAACACATTGCTCACCTTGAAGTTTTCTTTAGAAAGGTAGAACAGAATGGGTTAATATTATCTAAAAAGAAAATGGAAATATGCAAAGAGAAAATTAATTTTCTAGGACATGAAATTGGAGAAGGAAAAATTTATCTACAAGAGCATATTGCTAAGAAAATACTACAATTTCCTGACACTATGAATGATAAAAAGGTCTTACAACAATTCTTAGGAATTGTAAATTATGCAAGAAATTATATAGATAACCTAGCGAAACTAGCTGGACCTTTATATGCAAAACTAAGAAAGAATGGTCAAAAATATTTTAATTCTGAAGATATAAAATTAGTTCAGGCTATTAAAGATAAGGTTAAAAGCTTGAAACCCTTAGAATTACCATTAGAAGATCATTATTTTATAATTGAAACAGATGCATCCAAAGTTGGATGGGGAGCTATATTAAAACAAAAACCAAATAAGTACTCTGCTAAAGCAGAAGAGAAAATATGCAGATATGCCTCAGGAAGCTATAAATTGAAAACAGTGAATAATATTGATAGAGAAATTCTCGCAGTAGTTCATGCAATAAATGCATTTAGGCTATATTTGGGATTTAAGGAATTCACAGTACGAACAGATTGCGAAGCAATATGCAGATACTATAATCAAATAAATAGTAAGAAAAGTTCTACTAGAAGATGGGTCTTATTTGAAGATATTATAACAGGAAATGGATATAAAGTTATCTTTGAGCATATCAAAGGAAAAGATAATTGTTTACCTGACATATTCTCTCGTTCGACAATTTTGCAGGAATGAAGAAGGGGTTGCTTCCAAATGGATCGGAAGTGTTCACCTTCGGGATCGAGAATAGCTTAAAAATATTCCCACCGAATACATTCAACTTCAAGCCTAAGAATCATATCATTCTTGACGAAGTTCAATCAAGCATACTTGATAACTTTTGGTATCAATACAATAATAGAAGAGAAGACAAAGGCTATATGCTGTCTATTCTGAATAGCCTAGCAGAATATTTCAATATGATGAATAAGAAAGGTTCAATATCAGCAAATATTGATATCCAAGAAATAAAACCACTTTATGTCCTATTTGATGGGACAAACCCAGGCATATACATGACCTTTGAAGAAATAATAAAGGAAAAGATGGTCGCAAGAAAGAAAAAAGAAGATATAACATGGAAGAAGTATATTGATATTAATGAAGCCTTGAAACAAGCAAGGAGCATTATTGGTGAAAATTACTATATAGAACCAAAAGCAAAGGAATACATTCAAAAGTGTAAGGGAATAGATAAGAATATCCCTGCATCGTCAACTCAAAAGGGGGAAGCATCAAACTCTAAGAGAATTAAAGAAGAAGATTCCCCAAAATATCAAACATATAAAGATTGTCTAGTGAAGGGTGTGGACCCACTAGATATCGAATATGTAAACATTAAGATAGAAGAGAAGTTCGAAGACTCTAAGAAATCACTAAAAGAAGAAATTTTAAAAGAATTGCGAGCAGAATTTGATGAAAAATTTGAAGAAATAAAGAAGGAATATTTGACAAAATATGATTTTAATCTTTCAGATGATGATCATATGGACATTGCAGGACATGGGCAGAAACCAGAATAAGCCATGATGATTTGAATACAAATAGTACTGCAGTAAAATTGATATTGCTATCAATAATTTGGGCGCGGAGGACATATATCCATAATATTGATATTGCTATCAATAATTTGGGCGCGGAGGACATATATATTTAAAAAAAAAAAAAAAATGAAAAACATATAACAAAAAATGTCAATAACCAATATGCATGCGTGCAGCCAATGGTTCCATTTCTTTGGTACGCAGTAGGCAAGCATGAAGAAGCCAGACATATGAGAAGAGTAGGCCACATATTTCTACTCTGGAAATAAGGTCCAAGACACAATCATGGTGTAGGACAAGATGGCTATGGTGAAGATAAGATGAAGCCATGCATGTCACCAGAGAAGCAACGTGAAGGCTGCATCAATAATGCCTTCCAACATATGATCATGAAGCTATGAAGCTATAAAGGAAGATGATCATGAAGCTATGAAGCTATAAAGGAAGATGATCATGAAGCTATGAAGCTATAAAGGAAGCCTACATAGACTACAAGCCTATAAAGCCTACAACATAGGCGCATGATTAGTATGGAGAAAGAAGAGGAGAATTATTGAGGAGCTCTCGTGAAGGGCTGCTCCTTTGGCTATAAATAAGAGCCTCACGCAGCGAAGCAAGACACAAGCAACACCAGCACCAGCATTCCATCCCGAGCAGAGAGCGTAGTGTTCCAGCTTACTCGCTGCTCAGTAGTAGTAGTAGTTCTTCCTCCAGTGTAATAAAATTCCAGTGTAAATTAAGGAGTGTAAGAGGGAAGGCCGTAGGCAGGTAATCTCCCCTCTCTGTGTGTAAACCCTTCGGGGGTTCCCGAAAGGGAAAACCGTAATGGATGTTATATTGTGGAAATGAAGTAGTTCTGTTTTTCCCTTGGTCTGTTTAGCGTGTTTATACGGGTTGGGTTCTTATGCTAGGGATCCTATAGGAGAAACCTCTGCGTGTAGTTCTCTGTTAAGCCGTGTGGCGTTGAAATGAGAACCTGGTAGCCGTAGAGAAGTGTTCCCTCTGGGTGGAACTGCCTGGGATGACGATAAGAAAACACCCCATATCAACTTGTCTAAATATATCTAGGGAAAGAAACTTAGCTACTCCTGAAGCAATATAGCGGAAAGAACGGTGAGTACCGAGTAGGACTTTTACATCCGCACAAACACACCGATAGCTTGTTGGCCTCGCCAGCCCAAAAAAGATCCTGCAAAAAGAAAAATATTAATATTAATATTTAAACAGTAATATTCAAAATTTAAATTAGCGTATACGCATATCTATCGTATCATCTGAATATTTCTAGTGCATATTTTAAAAAATTGTTAATATTATATTGTTGGTATCAGAGTAGGCCAGACATATGAGAAGAGTAGGCCACATATTTCTACTCTGGAAATAAGGTCCAAGACACAATCATGGTGTAGGACAAGATGGCTATGGTGAAGATAAGATGAAGCCATGCATGTCACCAGAGAAGCAACGTGAAGGCTGCATCAATAATGCCTTCCAACATATGATCATGAAGCTATGAAGCTATAAAGGAAGATGATCATGAAGCTATGATACCAACAATTTTTTAAAATATGCACTAGAAATATTCCAGTGTAAATTAAGGAGTGTAAGAGGGAATATTCAGATGATACGATATTATATTGTTGGTATTCAAAAAATTGTTAATATTATATTATTGTTGATACGATAGATATGCGTATACGCTAATTTAAATTTTGAATATTACTGTTTAAATATTAATATTAATATTTTTCTTTTTGCAGGATCTTTTTTGGGCTGGCGAGGCCAACAAGCTATCGGTGTGTTTGTGCGGATGTAAAAGTCCTACTCGGTATGAAGCTATCATGAAGCTATGAAGCTATAAAGGAAGATGATCATGAAGCTATGAAGCTATAAAGGAAGCCTACATAGACTACAAGCCTATAAAGCCTACAACATAGGCGCATGATTAGTATGGAGAAAGAAGAGGAGAATTATTGAGGAGCTCTCGTGAAGGGCTGCTCCTTTGGCTATAAATAAGAGCCTCACGCAGCGAAGCAAGACACAAGCAACACCAGCACCAGCATTCCATCCCGAGCAGAGAGCGTAGTGTTCCAGCTTACTCGCTGCTCAGTAGTAGTAGTAGTTCTTCCTCCAGTGTAATAAAATTCCAGTGTAAATTAAGGAGTGTAAGAGGGAAGGCCGTAGGCAGGTAATCTCCCCTCTCTGTGTGTAAACCCTTCGGGGGTTCCCGAAAGGGAAAACCGTAATGGATGTTATATTGTGGAAATGAAGTAGTTCTGTTTTTCCCTTGGTCTGTTTAGCGTGTTTATACGGGTTGGGTTCTTATGCTAGGGATCCTATAGGAGAAACCTCTGCGTGTAGTTCTCTGTTAAGCCGTGTGGCGTTGAAATGAGAACCTGGTAGCCGTAGAGAAGTGTTCCCTCTGGGTGGAACTGCCTGGGATGACGATAAGAAAACACCCCATATCAACTTGTCTAAATATATCTAGGGAAAGAAACTTAGCTACTCCTGAAGCAATATAGCGGAAAGAACGGTGAGTACCGAGTAGGACTTTTACATCCGCACAAACACACCGATAGCTTGTTGGCCTCGCCAGCCCAAAAAAGATCCTGCAAAAAGAAAAATATTAATATTAATATTTAAACAGTAATATTCAAAATTTAAATTAGCGTATACGCATATCTATCGTATCATCTGAATATTTCTAGTGCATATTTTAAAAAATTGTTAATATTATATTGTTGGTATCAGAGCTAGTGTTTAATCATTGAAAGGTTAAAGTACTTAAATTTAGAAGTTAGCGAAGGTAAAGTAATAAAAACCAAGGATCATACTAATATAAGGTGCAGAATAAATCCTTCTGAAGAACATACTTGGCATACTACGCATAGCCAGTTGAATATTATAGTTGATCTAATATATAACTCCTTTATATCTTGGGGGAAAAGACAAGACATTTTGGATCAAAAATTTGAAAGTTTATTTCGAGAATATCAAAAACACATAGAAAAGTATACTTTGCTGAATAATAAAGTCGATTTAATTTTGCATAAATTAGAGGAAGCAAAATCAAGACAGAATACAATTTGCAAGAATAACGACTACATTAAGGAAGAGGTGCTATCAATCGGAAGAAATAAAAGCAAAGATCCTCTACCAAGCCCACAAACAAGGCAAGATATACTCGAAATCAAAGCGTTGGTTCAAGAGGTAAAAACCTTGATACTCTCATAATTTTATGTCCGAATATAATCAAGCATTAAAAGAAGTAGAAAAATATTTAACACCTGCAGTAGGATTTTCTAGTCACAACTCGCCAAAAGAAGATTCCAATATATTAATAAGACAAAATAACACAATCCTGCAATTATTAGTTCAGATTTTAGAAAAGCTAAAAGGTGTGCAAAGCAACAAGGAAATCGTTTTAGCTTCGTCCGGAATATTAGCTTCACCAAGGAATATCAATTCTGAAAAATGGACATATCTAAAAATAGAAGAGACAAAACCCTCCAATTAATTAGGCAAGATTCAAGACCTCTAACAATGATGCATAGAATGTCATGCAGCAAGTCAGATGACATTGATAGTTTAGAAGAAGTCATAGATTTGCAAAGTGATTTAGAAAGATATCAAAAAGATACGCTAAGAAAAATAAAACCGCAACATGTATACCATATGGGAATGTTTGAAAGCCGAAGTGGTCTATATAGAATATCTAGAGAAGTAGAATTAAGTGTGTTAACACATCCTGTAGAATTAAGAATTGTGAGCAAGAACATAGAAAATGATCTCAAATATTGCGGGTATAAATATATCCACCAAGGTATGTACATCATAGGAGTAAAAGGAATGACAAGAAAGAAATTAGGAGCAAAGGTATTAATAACATTACTAGACAAAAGATGGGGATCAATAGATAAAGCAGCATTAGGATTCATGGAAGGAGATATGAATGAAAATAGACTTATAACCTACATAGCCCCAGACCTAATGATGCCTGTAAAGGAATTTATTGAGAAAATGAGCTTTGGGTTCCAGTCTAAGGGATATGAAGATTTTAAGGGAACAAATTTGCTGGTAAGCATAGAATTTATAGGAAGATTGTCCAACAAAAGTAGCTCTAGATATAGAGTAAATGTAGATGACGTAATTGAAAGCATGCAATCGAAAGGTATAAGATTTATGAGTCCTCTTAAAATTAGTTCTGAAGAAAGAGCAGGAGAGGAATGGAATATAAGTGAACTAATAGAGAAGAAAGAATTAAAACAACCCAATAACTACATAAGCTATCAAAACTGTGAAGGAAGCAGTAGCATAAGGTTCACAGATTACAAAGCTGCAACTGTAGACGATGTAGAATCTTTCGCCTCAGATTCAGAATATAATGATAACAAGAATAAGGGCACAACTGAATGCATGGAGAAATCCGATTTAGATGAAGATATAAATCATTGGGAAATGAAGTTAAAACATATAGAGTGGGAATATAATAATTCCATGATAAAAGATTGGCCTAAGATTAGAGAAAGGCAATTGTTTTTTATTAGAGAGATTGCAAGGTTAAAGAAATTAAAAAACGAGAAAAAATCAGTTACTAGTAGTTCAAATATGGTAAATAATAACATAGCGACAAAAGATATTGATAAGAATAAAAACAATGATGCTGCTCAGAGCAGTAAAAATAAAGAATTATGCGAAGAAGAGCAATGGGATATAAATAACAAAATACTAACAGAAAGTTATGAAGAAGAAGAAGTATTAATGAAAGAATTTTGGTCAGAAAATGAAGCCTGTGATAACTCTGAAGAAAATAGTTATTTTCTAAATTCACTAGATGAGATAGGATTGCAAAATTTAGATAATGCAATGGAAGCCATGGAAATGGAAAGCAGTAAAAGAAAAAGAGTATTTGGTGAAAGCTCAGTAAAAAGAGAAGGAGAAAGAGAAAGACCAACCAGGGCAGCTGGACAATGGCCTCCGGAAAAAGAAGATTTCCAACCCACATATATTTCGGGACAATACAGACACATGGGTAGCAAAAGAAGAGACTTTGAAAAACCAGTACAATTTCAAAATACTAGGAATGATGGCGCAATTCTAAACTTAGCAGCTCATGACCCTGTAGATTGGCCAAATATACTTAGCATATGGAAAGGCTTAATAGTCCAGAAATATATACAAAATCAGTATAGCATAGGCAACAAGGTAGAAGATATGCTAACATACCTCGAGACATTTCTAGGAGAATCTGTTAAAGTTTTATGGGAAGAATGGGTCGAAAATTATCCTAATCTTTATGAAGAACTAAAAAGAGCCGGAAGTAATCCTAATAATTTTGCAAATGTCATATCAAATATGGTTATAGCTGAAGATCCAGAATTAGGAAATACAGTTTTACAAAATGAAAGGTTGAGAGAAATAGAAAAATTAACATTAACTAGTTGGAAAGGTATAAAAGAATTTTCTCAACATTATTTATATAATGCCACCACTGCAAAGCAAGGATATAATGTAGGAGTAGTGGAAAGATATTTTAACAAATTACCAGACCCTCTAGGATCTATAATATATGAGGAATACAAGAAAGAATCAGTAGGGCGTGTAGTAAATATTTCCCAAGCTATAACATTTGTGTTTAAACATTTAAGAAAGGTATGTACTAGCATACAAGCACAAAGGTCTATGAAGAAATCAGATTATAATTTCTGCAATAACATAGTACAAATACCATTAACATATGGAGAAGATAGGTATAGAAACAAAAAATATTATAAGCCTCAGAGAAGAGAAAATAAGAATTATAGAACAAAGAAAAGATATTTTCTAAGAAGGTCGGATAATAGAGCCCCATTTTTACACAAGCGAAATGTTAGAAGATATAACCCAAGAAAATCTTATGATAAAACTTGTAGGTGTTTTATATGTAATTCACCCGATCATCTAAGTAAAACTTGCCCTAATAAGGACCAAAAGAGGTATTCTAGTAAATACGAAGAGCAAGAAAGGGTGTTAATCATTGATAGTGTTAATGAGAATATATTAGTTTGTGATGATGAAATAAAAGATGATGAGTCAATATATTCAATCATAGAAACAGATGAAGTAGAAAATGAGACCCCAGAATATGAGTCAAGCGAAGATGAGATAGATTTAATAGATCATTTAGCAGGATTAAAAGTTGAAATGATGAATCAAGTAGATTGTGAACATGATTGGGTTAGAGGAAAAGGAGATTATAACATTAAATGTGCTTTCTGTATATACTACCCAAGTCAAGAAAATAGATCTACATGTAGCTTATGTTTAAGACAAGCATGTGCTTCTTGTTTAAAGGCTCGTAATCAGAATTGGAGACAAGAAATAGAGTATGAACCTGAAGATAACATATTATCAAGTAGGGTTAGGAATTTAGAAAATAGAATAAATAAATTAGAAGCAGAATTAGAAGAGCTAAAATATAAGGTAGAAAAAGATAATAATAGTACAATAGAACAAAGAGATAATACCACCCAAAACACTGAACTTAAAGATCAAATGGTAACAGCAAGAGAAAACAAAGGGGACAGGTTAATCCAATTAAAAGATGCAATTACTAGTTTTGGAAAGAAATACGTAGTTAAATTACCATTTAAGGAAGTTTATGGAATAAGAATCCCAGTTAAAATAGTTTTAAAGCCAAATATTTCGTTCAAAATATTGGCACTATTAGATACAGGTTGCACAAAAAATATCATTCACGATAAATATTTTATGAGATGTCCTGAAATAGTTACGACTATAGACGATAGTAAAGCTGAAGTGTCTACAGACATGTCAGGAATAAAGAAAATCCATAAACAATTGGCATATAACATTGCAGCATATATAAATGGCACTAAATATATAATAGACGAAATTACAGTAAGAGATTTATCGTTAATCAATGACGACATGATATTGGGATTAAGATTTTTACAACAATCGTTACAAACAACAATTATACATGAAGAAGGTGTTACATTCATCCCATATCAAGATAGTGTACCATACATATCTGAGATCAGAAAGCAAAGAAAATCTTTGCAAAATGTAGAAATATCTAATTTAGACAGTGAATATTTGCCACGCGCAGAAATTTCTGAAACCTGCATAGAAGAAGAACCAAGTGACACCATAGAAGAATATCATATAGAGAATACATGCATAGAATGTATAGGATTACAATCATTCTCTCCAAACTGGTATAGAGATATAAAATCTAAGAAAGATATAGACAAGATTGTACAAAGATTAGAAGATTTACAAATCATTGGGGAAATACCAATGAAACATTGGGATAAGAATTCCATAGTATGCAAAATAAATATTATAAACCCTGATTATATAATTAAGTCAGGACCGATAGAAGCTACTCCCAAGGATATAGAAGAATTTAAAATGCATATTGAAGAGTTATTAAAATTAAAAGCAATTAGAGAAAGTAGAAGCCCCCACAGATCTGCAGCATTTATAGTTAGAAATCATGCCGAAGAAGTAAGAGGAAAATCTAGAATGGTTATTAACTATAAAAGACTTAATGATAATACGGTAGATGATGCATACAATATACCCAATAAACAAGAGTGGATCAATAGAATACAAGGAAGTAAAATCTTTTCTAAATTCGACTTAAAAGCAGGGTTTTGGCAAGTAAAAATGGCAGAAGAATCAATTCCATGGACAGCTTTTACGTGTCCACAAGGTCACTATGAATGGCTTGTAATGCCATTAGGATTAAAAAATGCCCCTGCACTATTTCAAAGGAAAATGCAAAATATATTTAATGAGAATCAAGCATTCATATTAGTTTATGTAGATGATTTATTAGTATTTTCAAAATCTTACAAAGAACACATTGCTCACCTTGAAGTTTTCTTTAGAAAGGTAGAACAGAATGGGTTAATATTATCTAAAAAGAAAATGGAAATATGCAAAGAGAAAATTAATTTTCTAGGACATGAAATTGGAGAAGGAAAAATTTATCTACAAGAGCATATTGCTAAGAAAATACTACAATTTCCTGACACTATGAATGATAAAAAGGTCTTACAACAATTCTTAGGAATTGTAAATTATGCAAGAAATTATATAGATAACCTAGCGAAACTAGCTGGACCTTTATATGCAAAACTAAGAAAGAATGGTCAAAAATATTTTAATTCTGAAGATATAAAATTAGTTCAGGCTATTAAAGATAAGGTTAAAAGCTTGAAACCCTTAGAATTACCATTAGAAGATCATTATTTTATAATTGAAACAGATGCATCCAAAGTTGGATGGGGAGCTATATTAAAACAAAAACCAAATAAGTACTCTGCTAAAGCAGAAGAGAAAATATGCAGATATGCCTCAGGAAGCTATAAATTGAAAACAGTGAATAATATTGATAGAGAAATTCTCGCAGTAGTTCATGCAATAAATGCATTTAGGCTATATTTGGGATTTAAGGAATTCACAGTACGAACAGATTGCGAAGCAATATGCAGATACTATAATCAAATAAATAGTAAGAAAAGTTCTACTAGAAGATGGGTCTTATTTGAAGATATTATAACAGGAAATGGATATAAAGTTATCTTTGAGCATATCAAAGGAAAAGATAATTGTTTACCTGACATATTCTCTCGTTCGACAATTTTGCAGGAATGAAGAAGGGGTTGCTTCCAAATGGATCGGAAGTGTTCACCTTCGGGATCGAGAATAGCTTAAAAATATTCCCACCGAATACATTCAACTTCAAGCCTAAGAATCATATCATTCTTGACGAAGTTCAATCAAGCATACTTGATAACTTTTGGTATCAATACAATAATAGAAGAGAAGACAAAGGCTATATGCTGTCTATTCTGAATAGCCTAGCAGAATATTTCAATATGATGAATAAGAAAGGTTCAATATCAGCAAATATTGATATCCAAGAAATAAAACCACTTTATGTCCTATTTGATGGGACAAACCCAGGCATATACATGACCTTTGAAGAAATAATAAAGGAAAAGATGGTCGCAAGAAAGAAAAAAGAAGATATAACATGGAAGAAGTATATTGATATTAATGAAGCCTTGAAACAAGCAAGGAGCATTATTGGTGAAAATTACTATATAGAACCAAAAGCAAAGGAATACATTCAAAAGTGTAAGGGAATAGATAAGAATATCCCTGCATCGTCAACTCAAAAGGGGGAAGCATCAAACTCTAAGAGAATTAAAGAAGAAGATTCCCCAAAATATCAAACATATAAAGATTGTCTAGTGAAGGGTGTGGACCCACTAGATATCGAATATGTAAACATTAAGATAGAAGAGAAGTTCGAAGACTCTAAGAAATCACTAAAAGAAGAAATTTTAAAAGAATTGCGAGCAGAATTTGATGAAAAATTTGAAGAAATAAAGAAGGAATATTTGACAAAATATGATTTTAATCTTTCAGATGATGATCATATGGACATTGCAGGACATGGGCAGAAACCAGAATAAGCCATGATGATTTGAATACAAATAGTACTGCAGTAAAATTGATATTACTATCAATAATTTGGGCGCGGAGGACATATATCCATAATATTGATATTGCTATCAATAATTTGGGCGCGGAGGACATATATATTTAAAAAAAAAAAAAAATGAAAAACATATAACAAAAAATGTCAATAACCAATATGCATGCGTGCAGCCAATGGTTCCATTTCTTTGGTACGCAGTAGGCAAGCATGAAGAAGCCAGACATATGAGAAGAGTAGGCCACATATTTCTACTCTGGAAATAAGGTCCAAGACACAATCATGGTGTAGGACAAGATGGCTATGGTGAAGATAAGATGAAGCCATGCATGTCACCAGAGAAGCAACGTGAAGGCTGCATCAATAATGCCTTCCAACATATGATCATGAAGCTATGAAGCTATAAAGGAAGATGATCATGAAGCTATGAAGCTATAAAGGAAGATGATCATGAAGCTATGAAGCTATAAAGGAAGCCTACATAGACTACAAGCCTATAAAGCCTACAACATAGGCGCATGATTAGTATGGAGAAAGAAGAGGAGAATTATTGAGGAGCTCTCGTGAAGGGCTGCTCCTTTGGCTATAAATAAGAGCCTCACGCAGCGAAGCAAGACACAAGCAACACCAGCACCAGCATTCCATCCCGAGCAGAGAGCGTAGTGTTCCAGCTTACTCGCTGCTCAGTAGTAGTAGTAGTTCTTCCTCCAGTGTAATAAAATTCCAGTGTAAATTAAGGAGTGTAAGAGGGAAGCTATAAAGGAAGATGATCATGAAGCTATGAAGCTATAAAGGAAGATGATCATGAAGCTATGAAGCTATAAAGGAAGCCTACATAGACTACAAGCCTATAAAGCCTACAACATAGGCGCATGATTAGTATGGAGAAAGAAGAGGAGAATTATTGAGGAGCTCTCGTGAAGGGCTGCTCCTTTGGCTATAAATAAGAGCCTCACGCAGCGAAGCAAGACACAAGCAACACCAGCACCAGCATTCCATCCCGAGCAGAGAGCGTAGTGTTCCAGCTTACTCGCTGCTCAGTAGTAGTAGTAGTTCTTCCTCCAGTGTAATAAAATTCCAGTGTAAATTAAGGAGTGTAAGAGGGAAGGCCGTAGGCAGGTAATCTCCCCTCTCTGTGTGTAAACCCTTCGGGGGTTCCCGAAAGGGAAAACCGTAATGGATGTTATATTGTGGAAATGAAGTAGTTCTGTTTTTCCCTTGGTCTGTTTAGCGTGTTTATACGGGTTGGGTTCTTATGCTAGGGATCCTATAGGAGAAACCTCTGCGTGTAGTTCTCTGTTAAGCCGTGTGGCGTTGAAATGAGAACCTGGTAGCCGTAGAGAAGTGTTCCCTCTGGGTGGAACTGCCTGGGATGACGATAAGAAAACACCCCATATCAACTTGTCTAAATATATCTAGGGAAAGAAACTTAGCTACTCCTGAAGCAATATAGCGGAAAGAACGGTGAGTACCGAGTAGGACTTTTACATCCGCACAAACACACCGATAGCTTGTTGGCCTCGCCAGCCCAAAAAAGATCCTGCAAAAAGAAAAATATTAATATTAATATTTAAACAGTAATATTCAAAATTTAAATTAGCGTATACGCATATCTATCGTATCATCTGAATATTTCTAGTGCATATTTTAAAAAATTGTTAATATTATATTGTTGGTATCAGAGCTAGTGTTTAATCATTGAAAGGTTAAAGTACTTAAATTTAGAAGTTAGCGAAGGTAAAGTAATAAAAACCAAGGATCATACTAATATAAGGTGCAGAATAAATCCTTCTGAAGAACATACTTGGCATACTACGCATAGCCAGTTGAATATTATAGTTGATCTAATATATAACTCCTTTATATCTTGGGGGAAAAGACAAGACATTTTGGATCAAAAATTTGAAAGTTTATTTCGAGAATATCAAAAACACATAGAAAAGTATACTTTGCTGAATAATAAAGTCGATTTAATTTTGCATAAATTAGAGGAAGCAAAATCAAGACAGAATACAATTTGCAAGAATAACGACTACATTAAGGAAGAGGTGCTATCAATCGGAAGAAATAAAAGCAAAGATCCTCTACCAAGCCCACAAACAAGGCAAGATATACTCGAAATCAAAGCGTTGGTTCAAGAGGTAAAAACCTTGATACTCTCATAATTTTATGTCCGAATATAATCAAGCATTAAAAGAAGTAGAAAAATATTTAACACCTGCAGTAGGATTTTCTAGTCACAACTCGCCAAAAGAAGATTCCAATATATTAATAAGACAAAATAACACAATCCTGCAATTATTAGTTCAGATTTTAGAAAAGCTAAAAGGTGTGCAAAGCAACAAGGAAATCGTTTTAGCTTCGTCCGGAATATTAGCTTCACCAAGGAATATCAATTCTGAAAAATGGACATATCTAAAAATAGAAGAGACAAAACCCTCCAATTAATTAGGCAAGATTCAAGACCTCTAACAATGATGCATAGAATGTCATGCAGCAAGTCAGATGACATTGATAGTTTAGAAGAAGTCATAGATTTGCAAAGTGATTTAGAAAGATATCAAAAAGATACGCTAAGAAAAATAAAACCGCAACATGTATACCATATGGGAATGTTTGAAAGCCGAAGTGGTCTATATAGAATATCTAGAGAAGTAGAATTAAGTGTGTTAACACATCCTGTAGAATTAAGAATTGTGAGCAAGAACATAGAAAATGATCTCAAATATTGCGGGTATAAATATATCCACCAAGGTATGTACATCATAGGAGTAAAAGGAATGACAAGAAAGAAATTAGGAGCAAAGGTATTAATAACATTACTAGACAAAAGATGGGGATCAATAGATAAAGCAGCATTAGGATTCATGGAAGGAGATATGAATGAAAATAGACTTATAACCCACATAGCCCCAGACCTAATGATGCCTGTAAAGGAATTTATTGAGAAAATGAGCTTTGGGTTCCAGTCTAAGGGATATGAAGATTTTAAGGGAACAAATTTGCTGGTAAGCATAGAATTTATAGGAAGATTGTCCAACAAAAGTAGCTCTAGATATAGAGTAAATGTAGATGACGTAATTGAAAGCATGCAATCGAAAGGTATAAGATTTATGAGTCCTCTTAAAATTAGTTCTGAAGAAAGAGCAGGAGAGGAATGGAATATAAGTGAACTAATAGAGAAGAAAGAATTAAAACAACCCAATAACTACATAAGCTATCAAAACTGTGAAGGAAGCAGTAGCATAAGGTTCACAGATTACAAAGCTGCAACTGTAGACGATGTAGAATCTTTCGCCTCAGATTCAGAATATAATGATAACAAGAATAAGGGCACAACTGAATGCATGGAGAAATCCGATTTAGATGAAGATATAAATCATTGGGAAATGAAGTTAAAACATATAGAGTGGGAATATAATAATTCCATGATAAAAGATTGGCCTAAGATTAGAGAAAGGCAATTGTTTTTTATTAGAGAGATTGCAAGGTTAAAGAAATTAAAAAACGAGAAAAAATCAGTTACTAGTAGTTCAAATATGGTAAATAATAACATAGCGACAAAAGATATTGATAAGAATAAAAACAATGATGCTGCTCAGAGCAGTAAAAATAAAGAATTATGCGAAGAAGAGCAATGGGATATAAATAACAAAATACTAACAGAAAGTTATGAAGAAGAAGAAGTATTAATGAAAGAATTTTGGTCAGAAAATGAAGCCTGTGATAACTCTGAAGAAAATAGTTATTTTCTAAATTCACTAGATGAGATAGGATTGCAAAATTTAGATAATGCAATGGAAGCCATGGAAATGGAAAGCAGTAAAAGAAAAAGAGTATTTGGTGAAAGCTCAGTAAAAAGAGAAGGAGAAAGAGAAAGACCAACCAGGGCAGCTGGACAATGGCCTCCGGAAAAAGAAGATTTCCAACCCACATATATTTCGGGACAATACAGACACATGGGTAGCAAAAGAAGAGACTTTGAAAAACCAGTACAATTTCAAAATACTAGGAATGATGGCGCAATTCTAAACTTAGCAGCTCATGACCCTGTAGATTGGCCAAATATACTTAGCATATGGAAAGGCTTAATAGTCCAGAAATATATACAAAATCAGTATAGCATAGGCAACAAGGTAGAAGATATGCTAACATACCTCGAGACATTTCTAGGAGAATCTGTTAAAGTTTTATGGGAAGAATGGGTCGAAAATTATCCTAATCTTTATGAAGAACTAAAAAGAGCCGGAAGTAATCCTAATAATTTTGCAAATGTCATATCAAATATGGTTATAGCTGAAGATCCAGAATTAGGAAATACAGTTTTACAAAATGAAAGGTTGAGAGAAATAGAAAAATTAACATTAACTAGTTGGAAAGGTATAAAAGAATTTTCTCAACATTATTTATATAATGCCACCACTGCAAAGCAAGGATATAATGTAGGAGTAGTGGAAAGATATTTTAACAAATTACCAGACCCTCTAGGATCTATAATATATGAGGAATACAAGAAAGAATCAGTAGGGCGTGTAGTAAATATTTCCCAAGCTATAACATTTGTGTTTAAACATTTAAGAAAGGTATGTACTAGCATACAAGCACAAAGGTCTATGAAGAAATCAGATTATAATTTCTGCAATAACATAGTACAAATACCATTAACATATGGAGAAGATAGGTATAGAAACAAAAAATATTATAAGCCTCAGAGAAGAGAAAATAAGAATTATAGAACAAAGAAAAGATATTTTCTAAGAAGGTCGGATAATAGAGCCCCATTTTTACACAAGCGAAATGTTAGAAGATATAACCCAAGAAAATCTTATGATAAAACTTGTAGGTGTTTTATATGTAATTCACCCGATCATCTAAGTAAAACTTGCCCTAATAAGGACCAAAAGAGGTATTCTAGTAAATACGAAGAGCAAGAAAGGGTGTTAATCATTGATAGTGTTAATGAGAATATATTAGTTTGTGATGATGAAATAAAAGATGATGAGTCAATATATTCAATCATAGAAACAGATGAAGTAGAAAATGAGACCCCAGAATATGAGTCAAGCGAAGATGAGATAGATTTAATAGATCATTTAGCAGGATTAAAAGTTGAAATGATGAATCAAGTAGATTGTGAACATGATTGGGTTAGAGGAAAAGGAGATTATAACATTAAATGTGCTTTCTGTATATACTACCCAAGTCAAGAAAATAGATCTACATGTAGCTTATGTTTAAGACAAGCATGTGCTTCTTGTTTAAAGGCTCGTAATCAGAATTGGAGACAAGAAATAGAGTATGAACCTGAAGATAACATATTATCAAGTAGGGTTAGGAATTTAGAAAATAGAATAAATAAATTAGAAGCAGAATTAGAAGAGCTAAAATATAAGGTAGAAAAAGATAATAATAGTACAATAGAACAAAGAGATAATACCACCCAAAACACTGAACTTAAAGATCAAATGGTAACAGCAAGAGAAAACAAAGGGGACAGGTTAATCCAATTAAAAGATGCAATTACTAGTTTTGGAAATAAATACGTAGTTAAATTACCATTTAAGGAAGTTTATGGAATAAGAATCCCAGTTAAAATAGTTTTAAAGCCAAATATTTCGTTCAAAATATTGGCACTATTAGATACAGGTTGCACAAAAAATATCATTCACGATAAATATTTTATGAGATGTCCTGAAATAGTTACGACTATAGACGATAGTAAAGCTGAAGTGTCTACAGACATGTCAGGAATAAAGAAAATCCATAAACAATTGGCATATAACATTGCAGCATATATAAATGGCACTAAATATATAATAGACGAAATTACAGTAAGAGATTTATCGTTAATCAATGACGACATGATATTGGGATTAAGATTTTTACAACAATCGTTACAAACAACAATTATACATGAAGAAGGTGTTACATTCATCCCATATCAAGATAGTGTACCATACATATCTGAGATCAGAAAGCAAAGAAAATCTTTGCAAAATGTAGAAATATCTAATTTAGACAGTGAATATTTGCCACGCGCAGAAATTTCTGAAACCTGCATAGAAGAAGAACCAAGTGACACCATAGAAGAATATCATATAGAGAATACATGCATAGAATGTATAGGATTACAATCATTCTCTCCAAACTGGTATAGAGATATAAAATCTAAGAAAGATATAGACAAGATTGTACAAAGATTAGAAGATTTACAAATCATTGGGGAAATACCAATGAAACATTGGGATAAGAATTCCATAGTATGCAAAATAAATATTATAAACCCTGATTATATAATTAAGTCAGGACCGATAGAAGCTACTCCCAAGGATATAGAAGAATTTAAAATGCATATTGAAGAGTTATTAAAATTAAAAGCAATTAGAGAAAGTAGAAGCCCCCACAGATCTGCAGCATTTATAGTTAGAAATCATGCCGAAGAAGTAAGAGGAAAATCTAGAATGGTTATTAACTATAAAAGACTTAATGATAATACGGTAGATGATGCATACAATATACCCAATAAACAAGAGTGGATCAATAGAATACAAGGAAGTAAAATCTTTTCTAAATTCGACTTAAAAGCAGGGTTTTGGCAAGTAAAAATGGCAGAAGAATCAATTCCATGGACAGCTTTTACGTGTCCACAAGGTCACTATGAATGGCTTGTAATGCCATTAGGATTAAAAAATGCCCCTGCACTATTTCAAAGGAAAATGCAAAATATATTTAATGAGAATCAAGCATTCATATTAGTTTATGTAGATGATTTATTAGTATTTTCAAAATCTTACAAAGAACACATTGCTCACCTTGAAGTTTTCTTTAGAAAGGTAGAACAGAATGGGTTAATATTATCTAAAAAGAAAATGGAAATATGCAAAGAGAAAATTAATTTTCTAGGACATGAAATTGGAGAAGGAAAAATTTATCTACAAGAGCATATTGCTAAGAAAATACTACAATTTCCTGACACTATGAATGATAAAAAGGTCTTACAACAATTCTTAGGAATTGTAAATTATGCAAGAAATTATATAGATAACCTAGCGAAACTAGCTGGACCTTTATATGCAAAACTAAGAAAGAATGGTCAAAAATATTTTAATTCTGAAGATATAAAATTAGTTCAGGCTATTAAAGATAAGGTTAAAAGCTTGAAACCCTTAGAATTACCATTAGAAGATCATTATTTTATAATTGAAACAGATGCATCCAAAGTTGGATGGGGAGCTATATTAAAACAAAAACCAAATAAGTACTCTGCTAAAGCAGAAGAGAAAATATGCAGATATGCCTCAGGAAGCTATAAATTGAAAACAGTGAATAATATTGATAGAGAAATTCTCGCAGTAGTTCATGCAATAAATGCATTTAGGCTATATTTGGGATTTAAGGAATTCACAGTACGAACAGATTGCGAAGCAATATGCAGATACTATAATCAAATAAATAGTAAGAAAAGTTCTACTAGAAGATGGGTCTTATTTGAAGATATTATAACAGGAAATGGATATAAAGTTATCTTTGAGCATATCAAAGGAAAAGATAATTGTTTACCTGACATATTCTCTCGTTCGACAATTTTGCAGGAATGAAGAAGGGGTTGCTTCCAAATGGATCGGAAGTGTTCACCTTCGGGATCGAGAATAGCTTAAAAATATTCCCACCGAATACATTCAACTTCAAGCCTAAGAATCATATCATTCTTGACGAAGTTCAATCAAGCATACTTGATAACTTTTGGTATCAATACAATAATAGAAGAGAAGACAAAGGCTATATGCTGTCTATTCTGAATAGCCTAGCAGAATATTTCAATATGATGAATAAGAAAGGTTCAATATCAGCAAATATTGATATCCAAGAAATAAAACCACTTTATGTCCTATTTGATGGGACAAACCCAGGCATATACATGACCTTTGAAGAAATAATAAAGGAAAAGATGGTCGCAAGAAAGAAAAAAGAAGATATAACATGGAAGAAGTATATTGATATTAATGAAGCCTTGAAACAAGCAAGGAGCATTATTGGTGAAAATTACTATATAGAACCAAAAGCAAAGGAATACATTCAAAAGTGTAAGGGAATAGATAAGAATATCCCTGCATCGTCAACTCAAAAGGGGGAAGCATCAAACTCTAAGAGAATTAAAGAAGAAGATTCCCCAAAATATCAAACATATAAAGATTGTCTAGTGAAGGGTGTGGACCCACTAGATATCGAATATGTAAACATTAAGATAGAAGAGAAGTTCGAAGACTCTAAGAAATCACTAAAAGAAGAAATTTTAAAAGAATTGCGAGCAGAATTTGATGAAAAATTTGAAGAAATAAAGAAGGAATATTTGACAAAATATGATTTTAATCTTTCAGATGATGATCATATGGACATTGCAGGACATGGGCAGAAACCAGAATAAGCCATGATGATTTGAATACAAATAGTACTGCAGTAAAATTGATATTACTATCAATAATTTGGGCGCGGAGGACATATATCCATAATATTGATATTGCTATCAATAATTTGGGCGCGGAGGACATATATATTTAAAAAAAAAAAAAAAATGAAAAACATATAACAAAAAATGTCAATAACCAATATGCATGCGTGCAGCCAATGGTTCCATTTCTTTGGTACGCAGTAGGCAAGCATGAAGAAGCCAGACATATGAGAAGAGTAGGCCACATATTTCTACTCTGGAAATAAGGTCCAAGACACAATCATGGTGTAGGACAAGATGGCTATGGTGAAGATAAGATGAAGCCATGCATGTCACCAGAGAAGCAACGTGAAGGCTGCATCAATAATGCCTTCCAACATATGATCATGAAGCTATGAAGCTATAAAGGAAGATGATCATGAAGCTATGAAGCTATAAAGGAAGATGATCATGAAGCTATGAAGCTATAAAGGAAGCCTACATAGACTACAAGCCTATAAAGCCTACAACATAGGCGCATGATTAGTATGGAGAAAGAAGAGGAGAATTATTGAGGAGCTCTCGTGAAGGGCTGCTCCTTTGGCTATAAATAAGAGCCTCACGCAGCGAAGCAAGACACAAGCAACACCAGCACCAGCATTCCATCCCGAGCAGAGAGCGTAGTGTTCCAGCTTACTCGCTGCTCAGTAGTAGTAGTAGTTCTTCCTCCAGTGTAATAAAATTCCAGTGTAAATTAAGGAGTGTAAGAGGGAAGGCCGTAGGCAGGTAATCTCCCCTCTCTGTGTGTAAACCCTTCGGGGGTTCCCGAAAGGGAAAACCGTAATGGATGTTATATTGTGGAAATGAAGTAGTTCTGTTTTTCCCTTGGTCTGTTTAGCGTGTTTATACGGGTTGGGTTCTTATGCTAGGGATCCTATAGGAGAAACCTCTGCGTGTAGTTCTCTGTTAAGCCGTGTGGCGTTGAAATGAGAACCTGGTAGCCGTAGAGAAGTGTTCCCTCTGGGTGGAACTGCCTGGGATGACGATAAGAAAACACCCCATATCAACTTGTCTAAATATATCTAGGGAAAGAAACTTAGCTACTCCTGAAGCAATATAGCGGAAAGAACGGTGAGTACCGAGTAGGACTTTTACATCCGCACAAACACACCGATAGCTTGTTGGCCTCGCCAGCCCAAAAAAGATCCTGCAAAAAGAAAAATATTAATATTAATATTTAAACAGTAATATTCAAAATTTAAATTAGCGTATACGCATATCTATCGTATCATCTGAATATTTCTAGTGCATATTTTAAAAAATTGTTAATATTATATTGTTGGTACCAACAATATAATATTAACAATTTTTTAAAATATGCACTAGAAATATTCAGATGATACGATAGATATGCGTATACGCTAATTTAAATTTTGAATATTACTGTTTAAATATTAATATTAATATTTTTCTTTTTGCAGGATCTTTTTTGGGCTGGCGAGGCCAACAAGCTATCGGTGTGTTTGTGCGGATGTAAAAGTCCTACTCGGTACTCACCGTTCTTTCCGCTATATTGCTTCAGGAGTAGCTAAGTTTCTTTCCCTAGATATATTTAGACAAGTTGATATGGGGTGTTTTCTTATCGTCATCCCAGGCAGTTCCACCCAGAGGGAACACTTCTCTACGGCTACCAGGTTCTCATTTCAACGCCACACGGCTTAACAGAGAACTACACGCAGAGGTTTCTCCTATAGGATCCCTAGCATAAGAACCCAACCCGTATAAACACGCTAAACAGACCAAGGGAAAAACAGAACTACTTCATTTCCACAATATAACATCCATTACGGTTTTCCCTTTCGGGAACCCCCGAAGGGTTTACACACAGAGAGGGGAGATTACCTGCCTACGGCCTTCCCTCTTACACTCCTTAATTTACACTGGAATTTTATTACACTGGAGGAAGAACTACTACTACTACTGAGCAGCGAGTAAGCTGGAACACTACGCTCTCTGCTCGGGATGGAATGCTGGTGCTGGTGTTGCTTGTGTCTTGCTTCGCTGCGTGAGGCTCTTATTTATAGCCAAAGGAGCAGCCCTTCACGAGAGCTCCTCAATAATTCTCCTCTTCTTTCTCCATACTAATCATGCGCCTATGTTGTAGGCTTTATAGGCTTGTAGTCTATGTAGGCTTCCTTTATAGCTTCATAGCTTCATGATCATCTTCCTTTATAGCTTCATAGCTTCATGATCATCTTCCTTTATAGCTTCATAGCTTCATGATCATATGTTGGAAGGCATTATTGATGCAGCCTTCACGTTGCTTCTCTGGTGACATGCATGGCTTCATCTTATCTTCACCATAGCCATCTTGTCCTACACCATGATTGTGTCTTGGACCTTATTTCCAGAGTAGAAATATGTGGCCTACTCTTCTCATATGTCTGGCTTCTTCATGCTTGCCTACTGCGTACCAAAGAAATGGAACCATTGGCTGCACGCATGCATATTGGTTATTGACATTTTTTGTTATATGTTTTTCATTTTTTTTTTTTTTTTTAAATATATATGTCCTCCGCGCCCAAATTATTGATAGCAATATCAATATTATGGATATATGTCCTCCGCGCCCAAATTATTGATAGTAATATCAATTTTACTGCAGTACTATTTGTATTCAAATCATCATGGCTTATTCTGGTTTCTGCCCATGTCCTGCAATGTCCATATGATCATCATCTGAAAGATTAAAATCATATTTTGTCAAATATTCCTTCTTTATTTCTTCAAATTTTTCATCAAATTCTGCTCGCAATTCTTTTAAAATTTCTTCTTTTAGTGATTTCTTAGAGTCTTCGAACTTCTCTTCTATCTTAATGTTTACATATTCGATATCTAGTGGGTCCACACCCTTCACTAGACAATCTTTATATGTTTGATATTTTGGGGAATCTTCTTCTTTAATTCTCTTAGAGTTTGATGCTTCCCCCTTTTGAGTTGACGATGCAGGGATATTCTTATCTATTCCCTTACACTTTTGAATGTATTCCTTTGCTTTTGGTTCTATATAGTAATTTTCACCAATAATGCTCCTTGCTTGTTTCAAGGCTTCATTAATATCAATATACTTCTTCCATGTTATATCTTCTTTTTTCTTTCTTGCGACCATCTTTTCCTTTATTATTTCTTCAAAGGTCATGTATATGCCTGGGTTTGTCCCATCAAATAGGACATAAAGTGGTTTTATTTCTTGGATATCAATATTTGCTGATATTGAACCTTTCTTATTCATCATATTGAAATATTCTGCTAGGCTATTCAGAATAGACAGCATATAGCCTTTGTCTTCTCTTCTATTATTGTATTGATACCAAAAGTTATCAAGTATGCTTGATTGAACTTCGTCAAGAATGATATGATTCTTAGGCTTGAAGTTGAATGTATTCGGTGGGAATATTTTTAAGCTATTCTCGATCCCGAAGGTGAACACTTCCGATCCATTTGGAAGCAACCCCTTCTTCATTCCTGCAAAATTGTCGAACGAGAGAATATGTCAGGTAAACAATTATCTTTTCCTTTGATATGCTCAAAGATAACTTTATATCCATTTCCTGTTATAATATCTTCAAATAAGACCCATCTTCTAGTAGAACTTTTCTTACTATTTATTTGATTATAGTATCTGCATATTGCTTCGCAATCTGTTCGTACTGTGAATTCCTTAAATCCCAAATATAGCCTAAATGCATTTATTGCATGAACTACTGCGAGAATTTCTCTATCAATATTATTCACTGTTTTCAATTTATAGCTTCCTGAGGCATATCTGCATATTTTCTCTTCTGCTTTAGCAGAGTACTTATTTGGTTTTTGTTTTAATATAGCTCCCCATCCAACTTTGGATGCATCTGTTTCAATTATAAAATAATGATCTTCTAATGGTAATTCTAAGGGTTTCAAGCTTTTAACCTTATCTTTAATAGCCTGAACTAATTTTATATCTTCAGAATTAAAATATTTTTGACCATTCTTTCTTAGTTTTGCATATAAAGGTCCAGCTAGTTTCGCTAGGTTATCTATATAATTTCTTGCATAATTTACAATTCCTAAGAATTGTTGTAAGACCTTTTTATCATTCATAGTGTCAGGAAATTGTAGTATTTTCTTAGCAATATGCTCTTGTAGATAAATTTTTCCTTCTCCAATTTCATGTCCTAGAAAATTAATTTTCTCTTTGCATATTTCCATTTTCTTTTTAGATAATATTAACCCATTCTGTTCTACCTTTCTAAAGAAAACTTCAAGGTGAGCAATGTGTTCTTTGTAAGATTTTGAAAATACTAATAAATCATCTACATAAACTAATATGAATGCTTGATTCTCATTAAATATATTTTGCATTTTCCTTTGAAATAGTGCAGGGGCATTTTTTAATCCTAATGGCATTACAAGCCATTCATAGTGACCTTGTGGACACGTAAAAGCTGTCCATGGAATTGATTCTTCTGCCATTTTTACTTGCCAAAACCCTGCTTTTAAGTCGAATTTAGAAAAGATTTTACTTCCTTGTATTCTATTGATCCACTCTTGTTTATTGGGTATATTGTATGCATCATCTACCGTATTATCATTAAGTCTTTTATAGTTAATAACCATTCTAGATTTTCCTCTTACTTCTTCGGCATGATTTCTAACTATAAATGCTGCAGATCTGTGGGGGCTTCTACTTTCTCTAATTGCTTTTAATTTTAATAACTCTTCAATATGCATTTTAAATTCTTCTATATCCTTGGGAGTAGCTTCTATCGGTCCTGACTTAATTATATAATCAGGGTTTATAATATTTATTTTGCATACTATGGAATTCTTATCCCAATGTTTCATTGGTATTTCCCCAATGATTTGTAAATCTTCTAATCTTTGTACAATCTTGTCTATATCTTTCTTAGATTTTATATCTCTATACCAGTTTGGAGAGAATGATTGTAATCCTATACATTCTATGCATGTATTCTCTATATGATATTCTTCTATGGTGTCACTTGGTTCTTCTTCTATGCAGGTTTCAGAAATTTCTGCGCGTGGCAAATATTCACTGTCTAAATTAGATATTTCTATATTTTGCAAAGATTTTCTTTGCTTTCTGATCTCAGATATGTATGGTACACTATCTTGATATGGGATGAATGTAACACCTTCTTCATGTATAATTGTTGTTTGTAACGATTGTTGTAAAAATCTTAATCCCAATATCATGTCGTCATTGATTAACGATAAATCTCTTACTGTAATTTCGTCTATTATATATTTAGTGCCATTTATATATGCTGCAATGTTATATGCCAATTGTTTATGGATTTTCTTTATTCCTGACATGTCTGTAGACACTTCAGCTTTACTATCGTCTATAGTCGTAACTATTTCAGGACATCTCATAAAATATTTATCGTGAATGATATTTTTTGTGCAACCTGTATCTAATAGTGCCAATATTTTGAACGAAATATTTGGCTTTAAAACTATTTTAACTGGGATTCTTATTCCATAAACTTCCTTAAATGGTAATTTAACTACGTATTTATTTCCAAAACTAGTAATTGCATCTTTTAATTGGATTAACCTGTCCCCTTTGTTTTCTCTTGCTGTTACCATTTGATCTTTAAGTTCAGTGTTTTGGGTGGTATTATCTCTTTGTTCTATTGTACTATTATTATCTTTTTCTACCTTATATTTTAGCTCTTCTAATTCTGCTTCTAATTTATTTATTCTATTTTCTAAATTCCTAACCCTACTTGATAATATGTTATCTTCAGGTTCATACTCTATTTCTTGTCTCCAATTCTGATTACGAGCCTTTAAACAAGAAGCACATGCTTGTCTTAAACATAAGCTACATGTAGATCTATTTTCTTGACTTGGGTAGTATATACAGAAAGCACATTTAATGTTATAATCTCCTTTTCCTCTAACCCAATCATGTTCACAATCTACTTGATTCATCATTTCAACTTTTAATCCTGCTAAATGATCTATTAAATCTATCTCATCTTCGCTTGACTCATATTCTGGGGTCTCATTTTCTACTTCATCTGTTTCTATGATTGAATATATTGACTCATCATCTTTTATTTCATCATCACAAACTAATATATTCTCATTAACACTATCAATGATTAACACCCTTTCTTGCTCTTCGTATTTACTAGAATACCTCTTTTGGTCCTTATTAGGGCAAGTTTTACTTAGATGATCGGGTGAATTACATATAAAACACCTACAAGTTTTATCATAAGATTTTCTTGGGTTATATCTTCTAACATTTCGCTTGTGTAAAAATGGGGCTCTATTATCCGACCTTCTTAGAAAATATCTTTTCTTTGTTCTATAATTCTTATTTTCTCTTCTCTGAGGCTTATAATATTTTTTGTTTCTATACCTATCTTCTCCATATGTTAATGGTATTTGTACTATGTTATTGCAGAAATTATAATCTGATTTCTTCATAGACCTTTGTGCTTGTATGCTAGTACATACCTTTCTTAAATGTTTAAACACAAATGTTATAGCTTGGGAAATATTTACTACACGCCCTACTGATTCTTTCTTGTATTCCTCATATATTATAGATCCTAGAGGGTCTGGTAATTTGTTAAAATATCTTTCCACTACTCCTACATTATATCCTTGCTTTGCAGTGGTGGCATTATATAAATAATGTTGAGAAAATTCTTTTATACCTTTCCAACTAGTTAATGTTAATTTTTCTATTTCTCTCAACCTTTCATTTTGTAAAACTGTATTTCCTAATTCTGGATCTTCAGCTATAACCATATTTGATATGACATTTGCAAAATTATTAGGATTACTTCCGGCTCTTTTTAGTTCTTCATAAAGATTAGGATAATTTTCGACCCATTCTTCCCATAAAACTTTAACAGATTCTCCTAGAAATGTCTCGAGGTATGTTAGCATATCTTCTACCTTGTTGCCTATGCTATACTGATTTTGTATATATTTCTGGACTATTAAGCCTTTCCATATGCTAAGTATATTTGGCCAATCTACAGGGTCATGAGCTGCTAAGTTTAGAATTGCGCCATCATTCCTAGTATTTTGAAATTGTACTGGTTTTTCAAAGTCTCTTCTTTTGCTACCCATGTGTCTGTATTGTCCCGAAATATATGTGGGTTGGAAATCTTCTTTTTCCGGAGGCCATTGTCCAGCTGCCCTGGTTGGTCTTTCTCTTTCTCCTTCTCTTTTTACTGAGCTTTCACCAAATACTCTTTTTCTTTTACTGCTTTCCATTTCCATGGCTTCCATTGCATTATCTAAATTTTGCAATCCTATCTCATCTAGTGAATTTAGAAAATAACTATTTTCTTCAGAGTTATCACAGGCTTCATTTTCTGACCAAAATTCTTTCATTAATACTTCTTCTTCTTCATAACTTTCTGTTAGTATTTTGTTATTTATATCCCATTGCTCTTCTTCGCATAATTCTTTATTTTTACTGCTCTGAGCAGCATCATTGTTTTTATTCTTATCAATATCTTTTGTCGCTATGTTATTATTTACCATATTTGAACTACTAGTAACTGATTTTTTCTCGTTTTTTAATTTCTTTAACCTTGCAATCTCTCTAATAAAAAACAATTGCCTTTCTCTAATCTTAGGCCAATCTTTTATCATGGAATTATTATATTCCCACTCTATATGTTTTAACTTCATTTCCCAATGATTTATATCTTCATCTAAATCGGATTTCTCCATGCATTCAGTTGTGCCCTTATTCTTGTTATCATTATATTCTGAATCTGAGGCGAAAGATTCTACATCGTCTACAGTTGCAGCTTTGTAATCTGTGAACCTTATGCTACTGCTTCCTTCACAGTTTTGATAGCTTATGTAGTTATTGGGTTGTTTTAATTCTTTCTTCTCTATTAGTTCACTTATATTCCATTCCTCTCCTGCTCTTTCTTCAGAACTAATTTTAAGAGGACTCATAAATCTTATACCTTTCGATTGCATGCTTTCAATTACGTCATCTACATTTACTCTATATCTAGAGCTACTTTTGTTGGACAATCTTCCTATAAATTCTATGCTTACCAGCAAATTTGTTCCCTTAAAATCTTCATATCCCTTAGACTGGAACCCAAAGCTCATTTTCTCAATAAATTCCTTTACAGGCATCATTAGGTCTGGGGCTATGTAGGTTATAAGTCTATTTTCATTCATATCTCCTTCCATGAATCCTAATGCTGCTTTATCTATTGATCCCCATCTTTTGTCTAGTAATGTTATTAATACCTTTGCTCCTAATTTCTTTCTTGTCATTCCTTTTACTCCTATGATGTACATACCTTGGTGGATATATTTATACCCGCAATATTTGAGATCATTTTCTATGTTCTTGCTCACAATTCTTAATTCTACAGGATGTGTTAACACACTTAATTCTACTTCTCTAGATATTCTATATAGACCACTTCGGCTTTCAAACATTCCCATATGGTATACATGTTGCGGTTTTATTTTTCTTAGCGTATCTTTTTGATATCTTTCTAAATCACTTTGCAAATCTATGACTTCTTCTAAACTATCAATGTCATCTGACTTGCTGCATGACATTCTATGCATCATTGTTAGAGGTCTTGAATCTTGCCTAATTAATTGGAGGGTTTTGTCTCTTCTATTTTTAGATATGTCCATTTTTCAGAATTGATATTCCTTGGTGAAGCTAATATTCCGGACGAAGCTAAAACGATTTCCTTGTTGCTTTGCACACCTTTTAGCTTTTCTAAAATCTGAACTAATAATTGCAGGATTGTGTTATTTTGTCTTATTAATATATTGGAATCTTCTTTTGGCGAGTTGTGACTAGAAAATCCTACTGCAGGTGTTAAATATTTTTCTACTTCTTTTAATGCTTGATTATATTCGGACATAAAATTATGAGAGTATCAAGGTTTTTACCTCTTGAACCAACGCTTTGATTTCGAGTATATCTTGCCTTGTTTGTGGGCTTGGTAGAGGATCTTTGCTTTTATTTCTTCCGATTGATAGCACCTCTTCCTTAATGTAGTCGTTATTCTTGCAAATTGTATTCTGTCTTGATTTTGCTTCCTCTAATTTATGCAAAATTAAATCGACTTTATTATTCAGCAAAGTATACTTTTCTATGTGTTTTTGATATTCTCGAAATAAACTTTCAAATTTTTGATCCAAAATGTCTTGTCTTTTCCCCCAAGATATAAAGGAGTTATATATTAGATCAACTATAATATTCAACTGGCTATGCGTAGTATGCCAAGTATGTTCTTCAGAAGGATTTATTCTGCACCTTATATTAGTATGATCCTTGGTTTTTATTACTTTACCTTCGCTAACTTCTAAATTTAAGTACTTTAACCTTTCAATGATTAAACACTAGCTCTGATACCAACAATATAATATTAACAATTTTTTAAAATATGCACTAGAAATATTCAGATGATACGATAGATATGCGTATACGCTAATTTAAATTTTGAATATTACTGTTTAAATATTAATATTAATATTTTTCTTTTTGCAGGATCTTTTTTGGGCTGGCGAGGCCAACAAGCTATCGGTGTGTTTGTGCGGATGTAAAAGTCCTACTCGGTACTCACCGTTCTTTCCGCTATATTGCTTCAGGAGTAGCTAAGTTTCTTTCCCTAGATATATTTAGACAAGTTGATATGGGGTGTTTTCTTATCGTCATCCCAGGCAGTTCCACCCAGAGGGAACACTTCTCTACGGCTACCAGGTTCTCATTTCAACGCTACACGGCTTAACAGAGAACTACACGCAGAGGTTTCTCCTATAGGATCCCTAGCATAAGAACCCAACCCGTATAAACACGCTAAACAGACCAAGGGAAAAACAGAACTACTTCATTTCCACAATATAACATCCATTACGGTTTTCCCTTTCGGGAACCCCCGAAGGGTTTACACACAGAGAGGGGAGATTACCTGCCTACGGCCTTCCCTCTTACACTCCTTAATTTACACTGGAATTTTATTACACTGGAGGAAGAACTACTACTACTACTGAGCAGCGAGTAAGCTGGAACACTACGCTCTCTGCTCGGGATGGAATGCTGGTGCTGGTGTTGCTTGTGTCTTGCTTCGCTGCGTGAGGCTCTTATTTATAGCCAAAGGAGCAGCCCTTCACGAGAGCTCCTCAATAATTCTCCTCTTCTTTCTCCATACTAATCATGCGCCTATGTTGTAGGCTTTATAGGCTTGTAGTCTATGTAGGCTTCCTTTATAGCTTCATAGCTTCATGATCATCTTCCTTTATAGCTTCATAGCTTCATGATCATCTTCCTTTATAGCTTCATAGCTTCATGATCATATGTTGGAAGGCATTATTGATGCAGCCTTCACGTTGCTTCTCTGGTGACATGCATGGCTTCATCTTATCTTCACCATAGCCATCTTGTCCTACACCATGATTGTGTCTTGGACCTTATTTCCAGAGTAGAAATATGTGGCCTACTCTTCTCATATGTCTGGCTTCTTCATGCTTGCCTACTGCGTACCAAAGAAATGGAACCATTGGCTGCACGCATGCATATTGGTTATTGACATTTTTTGTTATATGTTTTTCATTTTTTTTTTTTTTTTTTTTAAATATATATGTCCTCCGCGCCCAAATTATTACCATTGGCTGCACGCATGCATATTGGTTATTGACATTTTTTGTTATATGTTTTTCATTTTTTTTTTTTTTTAAATATATATGTCCTCCGCGCCCAAATTATTGATAGCAATATCAATATTATGGATATATGTCCTCCGCGCCCAAATTATTGGTGGCCAATGGTTCCATTTCTTTGGTACGCAGTAGGCAAGCATGAAGAAGCCAGACATATGAGAAGAGTAGGCCACATATTTCTACTCTGGAAATAAGGTCCAAGACACAATCATGGTGTAGGACAAGATGGCTATGGTGAAGATAAGATGAAGCCATGCATGTCACCAGAGAAGCAACGTGAAGGCTGCATCAATAATGCCTTCCAACATATGATCATGAAGCTATGAAGCTATAAAGGAAGATGATCATGAAGCTATGAAGCTATAAAGGAAGATGATCATGAAGCTATGAAGCTATAAAGGAAGCCTACATAGACTACAAGCCTATAAAGCCTACAACATAGGCGCATGATTAGTATGGAGAAAGAAGAGGAGAATTATTGAGGAGCTCTCGTGAAGGGCTGCTCCTTTGGCTATAAATAAGAGCCTCACGCAGCGAAGCAAGACACAAGCAACACCAGCACCAGCATTCCATCCCGAGCAGAGAGCGTAGTGTTCCAGCTTACTCGCTGCTCAGTAGTAGTAGTAGTTCTTCCTCCAGTGTAATAAAATTCCAGTGTAAATTAAGGAGTGTAAGAGGGAAGGCCGTAGGCAGGTAATCTCCCCTCTCTGTGTGTAAACCCTTCGGGGGTTCCCGAAAGGGAAAACCGTAATGGATGTTATATTGTGGAAATGAAGTAGTTCTGTTTTTCCCTTGGTCTGTTTAGCGTGTTTATACGGGTTGGGTTCTTATGCTAGGGATCCTATAGGAGAAACCTCTGCGTGTAGTTCTCTGTTAAGCCGTGTGGCGTTGAAATGAGAACCTGGTAGCCGTAGAGAAGTGTTCCCTCTGGGTGGAACTGCCTGGGATGACGATAAGAAAACACCCCATATCAACTTGTCTAAATATATCTAGGGAAAGAAACTTAGCTACTCCTGAAGCAATATAGCGGAAAGAACGGTGAGTACCGAGTAGGACTTTTACATCCGCACAAACACACCGATAGCTTGTTGGCCTCGCCAGCCCAAAAAAGATCCTGCAAAAAGAAAAATATTAATATTAATATTTAAACAGTAATATTCAAAATTTAAATTAGCGTATACGCATATCTATCGTATCATCTGAATATTTCTAGTGCATATTTTAAAAAATTGTTAATATTATATTGTTGGTATCAGAGCTAGTGTTTAATCATTGAAAGGTTAAAGTACTTAAATTTAGAAGTTAGCGAAGGTAAAGTAATAAAAACCAAGGATCATACTAATATAAGGTGCAGAATAAATCCTTCTGAAGAACATACTTGGCATACTACGCATAGCCAGTTGAATATTATAGTTGATCTAATATATAACTCCTTTATATCTTGGGGGAAAAGACAAGACATTTTGGATCAAAAATTTGAAAGTTTATTTCGAGAATATCAAAAACACATAGAAAAGTATACTTTGCTGAATAATAAAGTCGATTTAATTTTGCATAAATTAGAGGAAGCAAAATCAAGACAGAATACAATTTGCAAGAATAACGACTACATTAAGGAAGAGGTGCTATCAATCGGAAGAAATAAAAGCAAAGATCCTCTACCAAGCCCACAAACAAGGCAAGATATACTCGAAATCAAAGCGTTGGTTCAAGAGGTAAAAACCTTGATACTCTCATAATTTTATGTCCGAATATAATCAAGCATTAAAAGAAGTAGAAAAATATTTAACACCTGCAGTAGGATTTTCTAGTCACAACTCGCCAAAAGAAGATTCCAATATATTAATAAGACAAAATAACACAATCCTGCAATTATTAGTTCAGATTTTAGAAAAGCTAAAAGGTGTGCAAAGCAACAAGGAAATCGTTTTAGCTTCGTCCGGAATATTAGCTTCACCAAGGAATATCAATTCTGAAAAATGGACATATCTAAAAATAGAAGAGACAAAACCCTCCAATTAATTAGGCAAGATTCAAGACCTCTAACAATGATGCATAGAATGTCATGCAGCAAGTCAGATGACATTGATAGTTTAGAAGAAGTCATAGATTTGCAAAGTGATTTAGAAAGATATCAAAAAGATACGCTAAGAAAAATAAAACCGCAACATGTATACCATATGGGAATGTTTGAAAGCCGAAGTGGTCTATATAGAATATCTAGAGAAGTAGAATTAAGTGTGTTAACACATCCTGTAGAATTAAGAATTGTGAGCAAGAACATAGAAAATGATCTCAAATATTGCGGGTATAAATATATCCACCAAGGTATGTACATCATAGGAGTAAAAGGAATGACAAGAAAGAAATTAGGAGCAAAGGTATTAATAACATTACTAGACAAAAGATGGGGATCAATAGATAAAGCAGCATTAGGATTCATGGAAGGAGATATGAATGAAAATAGACTTATAACCTACATAGCCCCAGACCTAATGATGCCTGTAAAGGAATTTATTGAGAAAATGAGCTTTGGGTTCCAGTCTAAGGGATATGAAGATTTTAAGGGAACAAATTTGCTGGTAAGCATAGAATTTATAGGAAGATTGTCCAACAAAAGTAGCTCTAGATATAGAGTAAATGTAGATGACGTAATTGAAAGCATGCAATCGAAAGGTATAAGATTTATGAGTCCTCTTAAAATTAGTTCTGAAGAAAGAGCAGGAGAGGAATGGAATATAAGTGAACTAATAGAGAAGAAAGAATTAAAACAACCCAATAACTACATAAGCTATCAAAACTGTGAAGGAAGCAGTAGCATAAGGTTCACAGATTACAAAGCTGCAACTGTAGACGATGTAGAATCTTTCGCCTCAGATTCAGAATATAATGATAACAAGAATAAGGGCACAACTGAATGCATGGAGAAATCCGATTTAGATGAAGATATAAATCATTGGGAAATGAAGTTAAAACATATAGAGTGGGAATATAATAATTCCATGATAAAAGATTGGCCTAAGATTAGAGAAAGGCAATTGTTTTTTATTAGAGAGATTGCAAGGTTAAAGAAATTAAAAAACGAGAAAAAATCAGTTACTAGTAGTTCAAATATGGTAAATAATAACATAGCGACAAAAGATATTGATAAGAATAAAAACAATGATGCTGCTCAGAGCAGTAAAAATAAAGAATTATGCGAAGAAGAGCAATGGGATATAAATAACAAAATACTAACAGAAAGTTATGAAGAAGAAGAAGTATTAATGAAAGAATTTTGGTCAGAAAATGAAGCCTGTGATAACTCTGAAGAAAATAGTTATTTTCTAAATTCACTAGATGAGATAGGATTGCAAAATTTAGATAATGCAATGGAAGCCATGGAAATGGAAAGCAGTAAAAGAAAAAGAGTATTTGGTGAAAGCTCAGTAAAAAGAGAAGGAGAAAGAGAAAGACCAACCAGGGCAGCTGGACAATGGCCTCCGGAAAAAGAAGATTTCCAACCCACATATATTTCGGGACAATACAGACACATGGGTAGCAAAAGAAGAGACTTTGAAAAACCAGTACAATTTCAAAATACTAGGAATGATGGCGCAATTCTAAACTTAGCAGCTCATGACCCTGTAGATTGGCCAAATATACTTAGCATATGGAAAGGCTTAATAGTCCAGAAATATATACAAAATCAGTATAGCATAGGCAACAAGGTAGAAGATATGCTAACATACCTCGAGACATTTCTAGGAGAATCTGTTAAAGTTTTATGGGAAGAATGGGTCGAAAATTATCCTAATCTTTATGAAGAACTAAAAAGAGCCGGAAGTAATCCTAATAATTTTGCAAATGTCATATCAAATATGGTTATAGCTGAAGATCCAGAATTAGGAAATACAGTTTTACAAAATGAAAGGTTGAGAGAAATAGAAAAATTAACATTAACTAGTTGGAAAGGTATAAAAGAATTTTCTCAACATTATTTATATAATGCCACCACTGCAAAGCAAGGATATAATGTAGGAGTAGTGGAAAGATATTTTAACAAATTACCAGACCCTCTAGGATCTATAATATATGAGGAATACAAGAAAGAATCAGTAGGGCGTGTAGTAAATATTTCCCAAGCTATAACATTTGTGTTTAAACATTTAAGAAAGGTATGTACTAGCATACAAGCACAAAGGTCTATGAAGAAATCAGATTATAATTTCTGCAATAACATAGTACAAATACCATTAACATATGGAGAAGATAGGTATAGAAACAAAAAATATTATAAGCCTCAGAGAAGAGAAAATAAGAATTATAGAACAAAGAAAAGATATTTTCTAAGAAGGTCGGATAATAGAGCCCCATTTTTACACAAGCGAAATGTTAGAAGATATAACCCAAGAAAATCTTATGATAAAACTTGTAGGTGTTTTATATGTAATTCACCCGATCATCTAAGTAAAACTTGCCCTAATAAGGACCAAAAGAGGTATTCTAGTAAATACGAAGAGCAAGAAAGGGTGTTAATCATTGATAGTGTTAATGAGAATATATTAGTTTGTGATGATGAAATAAAAGATGATGAGTCAATATATTCAATCATAGAAACAGATGAAGTAGAAAATGAGACCCCAGAATATGAGTCAAGCGAAGATGAGATAGATTTAATAGATCATTTAGCAGGATTAAAAGTTGAAATGATGAATCAAGTAGATTGTGAACATGATTGGGTTAGAGGAAAAGGAGATTATAACATTAAATGTGCTTTCTGTATATACTACCCAAGTCAAGAAAATAGATCTACATGTAGCTTATGTTTAAGACAAGCATGTGCTTCTTGTTTAAAGGCTCGTAATCAGAATTGGAGACAAGAAATAGAGTATGAACCTGAAGATAACATATTATCAAGTAGGGTTAGGAATTTAGAAAATAGAATAAATAAATTAGAAGCAGAATTAGAAGAGCTAAAATATAAGGTAGAAAAAGATAATAATAGTACAATAGAACAAAGAGATAATACCACCCAAAACACTGAACTTAAAGATCAAATGGTAACAGCAAGAGAAAACAAAGGGGACAGGTTAATCCAATTAAAAGATGCAATTACTAGTTTTGGAAATAAATACGTAGTTAAATTACCATTTAAGGAAGTTTATGGAATAAGAATCCCAGTTAAAATAGTTTTAAAGCCAAATATTTCGTTCAAAATATTGGCACTATTAGATACAGGTTGCACAAAAAATATCATTCACGATAAATATTTTATGAGATGTCCTGAAATAGTTACGACTATAGACGATAGTAAAGCTGAAGTGTCTACAGACATGTCAGGAATAAAGAAAATCCATAAACAATTGGCATATAACATTGCAGCATATATAAATGGCACTAAATATATAATAGACGAAATTACAGTAAGAGATTTATCGTTAATCAATGACGACATGATATTGGGATTAAGATTTTTACAACAATCGTTACAAACAACAATTATACATGAAGAAGGTGTTACATTCATCCCATATCAAGATAGTGTACCATACATATCTGAGATCAGAAAGCAAAGAAAATCTTTGCAAAATGTAGAAATATCTAATTTAGACAGTGAATATTTGCCACGCGCAGAAATTTCTGAAACCTGCATAGAAGAAGAACCAAGTGACACCATAGAAGAATATCATATAGAGAATACATGCATAGAATGTATAGGATTACAATCATTCTCTCCAAACTGGTATAGAGATATAAAATCTAAGAAAGATATAGACAAGATTGTACAAAGATTAGAAGATTTACAAATCATTGGGGAAATACCAATGAAACATTGGGATAAGAATTCCATAGTATGCAAAATAAATATTATAAACCCTGATTATATAATTAAGTCAGGACCGATAGAAGCTACTCCCAAGGATATAGAAGAATTTAAAATGCATATTGAAGAGTTATTAAAATTAAAAGCAATTAGAGAAAGTAGAAGCCCCCACAGATCTGCAGCATTTATAGTTAGAAATCATGCCGAAGAAGTAAGAGGAAAATCTAGAATGGTTATTAACTATAAAAGACTTAATGATAATACGGTAGATGATGCATACAATATACCCAATAAACAAGAGTGGATCAATAGAATACAAGGAAGTAAAATCTTTTCTAAATTCGACTTAAAAGCAGGGTTTTGGCAAGTAAAAATGGCAGAAGAATCAATTCCATGGACAGCTTTTACGTGTCCACAAGGTCACTATGAATGGCTTGTAATGCCATTAGGATTAAAAAAATGCCCCTGCACTATTTCAAAGGAAAATGCAAAATATATTTAATGAGAATCAAGCATTCATATTAGTTTATGTAGATGATTTATTAGTATTTTCAAAATCTTACAAAGAACACATTGCTCACCTTGAAGTTTTCTTTAGAAAGGTAGAACAGAATGGGTTAATATTATCTAAAAAGAAAATGGAAATATGCAAAGAGAAAATTAATTTTCTAGGACATGAAATTGGAGAAGGAAAAATTTATCTACAAGAGCATATTGCTAAGAAAATACTACAATTTCCTGACACTATGAATGATAAAAAGGTCTTACAACAATTCTTAGGAATTGTAAATTATGCAAGAAATTATATAGATAACCTAGCGAAACTAGCTGGACCTTTATATGCAAAACTAAGAAAGAATGGTCAAAAATATTTTAATTCTGAAGATATAAAATTAGTTCAGGCTATTAAAGATAAGGTTAAAAGCTTGAAACCCTTAGAATTACCATTAGAAGATCATTATTTTATAATTGAAACAGATGCATCCAAAGTTGGATGGGGAGCTATATTAAAACAAAAACCAAATAAGTACTCTGCTAAAGCAGAAGAGAAAATATGCAGATATGCCTCAGGAAGCTATAAATTGAAAACAGTGAATAATATTGATAGAGAAATTCTCGCAGTAGTTCATGCAATAAATGCATTTAGGCTATATTTGGGATTTAAGGAATTCACAGTACGAACAGATTGCGAAGCAATATGCAGATACTATAATCAAATAAATAGTAAGAAAAGTTCTACTAGAAGATGGGTCTTATTTGAAGATATTATAACAGGAAATGGATATAAAGTTATCTTTGAGCATATCAAAGGAAAAGATAATTGTTTACCTGACATATTCTCTCGTTCGACAATTTTGCAGGAATGAAGAAGGGGTTGCTTCCAAATGGATCGGAAGTGTTCACCTTCGGGATCGAGAATAGCTTAAAAATATTCCCACCGAATACATTCAACTTCAAGCCTAAGAATCATATCATTCTTGACGAAGTTCAATCAAGCATACTTGATAACTTTTGGTATCAATACAATAATAGAAGAGAAGACAAAGGCTATATGCTGTCTATTCTGAATAGCCTAGCAGAATATTTCAATATGATGAATAAGAAAGGTTCAATATCAGCAAATATTGATATCCAAGAAATAAAACCACTTTATGTCCTATTTGATGGGACAAACCCAGGCATATACATGACCTTTGAAGAAATAATAAAGGAAAAGATGGTCGCAAGAAAGAAAAAAGAAGATATAACATGGAAGAAGTATATTGATATTAATGAAGCCTTGAAACAAGCAAGGAGCATTATTGGTGAAAATTACTATATAGAACCAAAAGCAAAGGAATACATTCAAAAGTGTAAGGGAATAGATAAGAATATCCCTGCATCGTCAACTCAAAAGGGGGAAGCATCAAACTCTAAGAGAATTAAAGAAGAAGATTCCCCAAAATATCAAACATATAAAGATTGTCTAGTGAAGGGTGTGGACCCACTAGATATCGAATATGTAAACATTAAGATAGAAGAGAAGTTCGAAGACTCTAAGAAATCACTAAAAGAAGAAATTTTAAAAGAATTGCGAGCAGAATTTGATGAAAAATTTGAAGAAATAAAGAAGGAATATTTGACAAAATATGATTTTAATCTTTCAGATGATGATCATATGGACATTGCAGGACATGGGCAGAAACCAGAATAAGCCATGATGATTTGAATACAAATAGTACTGCAGTAAAATTGATATTACTATCAATAATTTGGGCGCGGAGGACATATATCCATAATATTGATATTGCTATCAATAATTTGGGCGCGGAGGACATATATATTTAAAAAAAAAAAAAAAAAATGAAAAACATATAACAAAAAATGTCAATAACCAATATGCATGCGTGCAGCCAATGGTTCCATTTCTTTGGTACGCAGTAGGCAAGCATGAAGAAGCCAGACATATGAGAAGAGTAGGCCACATATTTCTACTCTGGAAATAAGGTCCAAGACACAATCATGGTGTAGGACAAGATGGCTATGGTGAAGATAAGATGAAGCCATGCATGTCACCAGAGAAGCAACGTGAAGGCTGCATCAATAATGCCTTCCAACATATGATCATGAAGCTATGAAGCTATAAAGGAAGATGATCATGAAGCTATGAAGCTATAAAGGAAGATGATCATGAAGCTATGAAGCTATAAAGGAAGCCTACATAGACTACAAGCCTATAAAGCCTACAACATAGGCGCATGATTAGTATGGAGAAAGAAGAGGAGAATTATTGAGGAGCTCTCGTGAAGGGCTGCTCCTTTGGCTATAAATAAGAGCCTCACGCAGCGAAGCAAGACACAAGTAACACCAGCACCAGCATTCCATCCCGAGCAGAGAGCGTAGTGTTCCAGCTTACTCGCTGCTCAGTAGTAGTAGTAGTTCTTCCTCCAGTGTAATAAAATTCCAGTGTAAATTAAGGAGTGTAAGAGGGAAGGCCGTAGGCAGGTAATCTCCCCTCTCTGTGTGTAAACCCTTCGGGGGTCCCGAAAGGGAAAACCGTAATGGATGTTATATTGTGGAAATGAAGTAGTTCTGTTTTTCCCTTGGTCTGTTTAGCGTGTTTATACGGGTTGGGTTCTTATGCTAGGGATCCTATAGGAGAAACCTCTGCGTGTAGTTCTCTGTTAAGCCGTGTGGCGTTGAAATGAGAACCTGGTAGCCGTAGAGAAGTGTTCCCTCTGGGTGGAACTGCCTGGGATGACGATAAGAAAACACCCCATATCAACTTGTCTAAATATATCTAGGGAAAGAAACTTAGCTACTCCTGAAGCAATATAGCGGAAAGAACGGTGAGTACCGAGTAGGACTTTTACATCCGCACAAACACACCGATAGCTTGTTGGCCTCGCCAGCCCAAAAAAGATCCTGCAAAAAGAAAAATATTAATATTAATATTTAAACAGTAATATTCAAAATTTAAATTAGCGTATACGCATATCTATCGTATCATCTGAATATTTCTAGTGCATATTTTAAAAAATTGTTAATATTATATTGTTGGTATCTAGAAGTGTACTCCTTAATTTACACTGGAATTTTATTACACTGGAGGAAGAACTACTACTACTACTGAGCAGCGAGTAAGCTGGAACACTACGCTCTCTGCTCGGGATGGAATGCTGGTGCTGGTGTTGCTTGTGTCTTGCTTCGCTGCGTGAGGCTCTTATTTATAGCCAAAGGAGCAGCCCTTCACGAGAGCTCCTCAATAATTCTCCTCTTCTTTCTCCATACTAATCATGCGCCTATGTTGTAGGCTTTATAGGCTTGTAGTCTATGTAGGCTTCCTTTATAGCTTCATAGCTTCATGATCATCTTCCTTTATAGCTTCATAGCTTCATGATCATCTTCCTTTATAGCTTCATAGCTTCATGATCATATGTTGGAAGGCATTATTGATGCAGCCTTCACGTTGCTTCTCTGGTGACATGCATGGCTTCATCTTATCTTCACCATAGCCATCTTGTCCTACACCATGATTGTGTCTTGGACCTTATTTCCAGAGTAGAAATATGTGGCCTACTCTTCTCATATGTCTGGCTTCTTCATGCTTGCCTACTGCGTACCAAAGAAATGGAACCATTGGCTGCACGCATGCATATTGGTTATTGACATTTTTTGTTATATGTTTTTCATTTTTTTTTTTTTTTTTAAATATATATGTCCTCCGCGCCCAAATTATTGATAGCAATATCAATATTATGGATATATGTCCTCCGCGCCCAAATTATTGATAGTAATATCAATTTTACTGCAGTACTATTTGTATTCAAATCATCATGGCTTATTCTGGTTTCTGCCCATGTCCTGCAATGTCCATATGATCATCATCTGAAAGATTAAAATCATATTTTGTCAAATATTCCTTCTTTATTTCTTCAAATTTTTCATCAAATTCTGCTCGCAATTCTTTTAAAATTTCTTCTTTTAGTGATTTCTTAGAGTCTTCGAACTTCTCTTCTATCTTAATGTTTACATATTCGATATCTAGTGGGTCCACACCCTTCACTAGACAATCTTTATATGTTTGATATTTTGGGGAATCTTCTTCTTTAATTCTCTTAGAGTTTGATGCTTCCCCCTTTTGAGTTGACGATGCAGGGATATTCTTATCTATTCCCTTACACTTTTGAATGTATTCCTTTGCTTTTGGTTCTATATAGTAATTTTCACCAATAATGCTCCTTGCTTGTTTCAAGGCTTCATTAATATCAATATACTTCTTCCATGTTATATCTTCTTTTTTCTTTCTTGCGACCATCTTTTCCTTTATTATTTCTTCAAAGGTCATGTATATGCCTGGGTTTGTCCCATCAAATAGGACATAAAGTGGTTTTATTTCTTGGATATCAATATTTGCTGATATTGAACCTTTCTTATTCATCATATTGAAATATTCTGCTAGGCTATTCAGAATAGACAGCATATAGCCTTTGTCTTCTCTTCTATTATTGTATTGATACCAAAAGTTATCAAGTATGCTTGATTGAACTTCGTCAAGAATGATATGATTCTTAGGCTTGAAGTTGAATGTATTCGGTGGGAATATTTTTAAGCTATTCTCGATCCCGAAGGTGAACACTTCCGATCCATTTGGAAGCAACCCCTTCTTCATTCCTGCAAAATTGTCGAACGAGAGAATATGTCAGGTAAACAATTATCTTTTCCTTTGATATGCTCAAAGATAACTTTATATCCATTTCCTGTTATAATATCTTCAAATAAGACCCATCTTCTAGTAGAACTTTTCTTACTATTTATTTGATTATAGTATCTGCATATTGCTTCGCAATCTGTTCGTACTGTGAATTCCTTAAATCCCAAATATAGCCTAAATGCATTTATTGCATGAACTACTGCGAGAATTTCTCTATCAATATTATTCACTGTTTTCAATTTATAGCTTCCTGAGGCATATCTGCATATTTTCTCTTCTGCTTTAGCAGAGTACTTATTTGGTTTTTGTTTTAATATAGCTCCCCATCCAACTTTGGATGCATCTGTTTCAATTATAAAATAATGATCTTCTAATGGTAATTCTAAGGGTTTCAAGCTTTTAACCTTATCTTTAATAGCCTGAACTAATTTTATATCTTCAGAATTAAAATATTTTTGACCATTCTTTCTTAGTTTTGCATATAAAGGTCCAGCTAGTTTCGCTAGGTTATCTATATAATTTCTTGCATAATTTACAATTCCTAAGAATTGTTGTAAGACCTTTTTATCATTCATAGTGTCAGGAAATTGTAGTATTTTCTTAGCAATATGCTCTTGTAGATAAATTTTTCCTTCTCCAATTTCATGTCCTAGAAAATTAATTTTCTCTTTGCATATTTCCATTTTCTTTTTAGATAATATTAACCCATTCTGTTCTACCTTTCTAAAGAAAACTTCAAGGTGAGCAATGTGTTCTTTGTAAGATTTTGAAAATACTAATAAATCATCTACATAAACTAATATGAATGCTTGATTCTCATTAAATATATTTTGCATTTTCCTTTGAAATAGTGCAGGGGCATTTTTTAATCCTAATGGCATTACAAGCCATTCATAGTGACCTTGTGGACACGTAAAAGCTGTCCATGGAATTGATTCTTCTGCCATTTTTACTTGCCAAAACCCTGCTTTTAAGTCGAATTTAGAAAAGATTTTACTTCCTTGTATTCTATTGATCCACTCTTGTTTATTGGGTATATTGTATGCATCATCTACCGTATTATCATTAAGTCTTTTATAGTTAATAACCATTCTAGATTTTCCTCTTACTTCTTCGGCATGATTTCTAACTATAAATGCTGCAGATCTGTGGGGGCTTCTACTTTCTCTAATTGCTTTTAATTTTAATAACTCTTCAATATGCATTTTAAATTCTTCTATATCCTTGGGAGTAGCTTCTATCGGTCCTGACTTAATTATATAATCAGGGTTTATAATATTTATTTTGCATACTATGGAATTCTTATCCCAATGTTTCATTGGTATTTCCCCAATGATTTGTAAATCTTCTAATCTTTGTACAATCTTGTCTATATCTTTCTTAGATTTTATATCTCTATACCAGTTTGGAGAGAATGATTGTAATCCTATACATTCTATGCATGTATTCTCTATATGATATTCTTCTATGGTGTCACTTGGTTCTTCTTCTATGCAGGTTTCAGAAATTTCTGCGCGTGGCAAATATTCACTGTCTAAATTAGATATTTCTACATTTTGCAAAGATTTTCTTTGCTTTCTGATCTCAGATATGTATGGTACACTATCTTGATATGGGATGAATGTAACACCTTCTTCATGTATAATTGTTGTTTGTAACGATTGTTGTAAAAATCTTAATCCCAATATCATGTCGTCATTGATTAACGATAAATCTCTTACTGTAATTTCGTCTATTATATATTTAGTGCCATTTATATATGCTGCAATGTTATATGCCAATTGTTTATGGATTTTCTTTATTCCTGACATGTCTGTAGACACTTCAGCTTTACTATCGTCTATAGTCGTAACTATTTCAGGACATCTCATAAAATATTTATCGTGAATGATATTTTTTGTGCAACCTGTATCTAATAGTGCCAATATTTTGAACGAAATATTTGGCTTTAAAACTATTTTAACTGGGATTCTTATTCCATAAACTTCCTTAAATGGTAATTTAACTACGTATTTATTTCCAAAACTAGTAATTGCATCTTTTAATTGGATTAACCTGTCCCCTTTGTTTTCTCTTGCTGTTACCATTTGATCTTTAAGTTCAGTGTTTTGGGTGGTATTATCTCTTTGTTCTATTGTACTATTATTATCTTTTTCTACCTTATATTTTAGCTCTTCTAATTCTGCTTCTAATTTATTTATTCTATTTTCTAAATTCCTAACCCTACTTGATAATATGTTATCTTCAGGTTCATACTCTATTTCTTGTCTCCAATTCTGATTACGAGCCTTTAAACAAGAAGCACATGCTTGTCTTAAACATAAGCTACATGTAGATCTATTTTCTTGACTTGGGTAGTATATACAGAAAGCACATTTAATGTTATAATCTCCTTTTCCTCTAACCCAATCATGTTCACAATCTACTTGATTCATCATTTCAACTTTTAATCCTGCTAAATGATCTATTAAATCTATCTCATCTTCGCTTGACTCATATTCTGGGGTCTCATTTTCTACTTCATCTGTTTCTATGATTGAATATATTGACTCATCATCTTTTATTTCATCATCACAAACTAATATATTCTCATTAACACTATCAATGATTAACACCCTTTCTTGCTCTTCGTATTTACTAGAATACCTCTTTTGGTCCTTATTAGGGCAAGTTTTACTTAGATGATCGGGTGAATTACATATAAAACACCTACAAGTTTTATCATAAGATTTTCTTGGGTTATATCTTCTAACATTTCGCTTGTGTAAAAATGGGGCTCTATTATCCGACCTTCTTAGAAAATATCTTTTCTTTGTTCTATAATTCTTATTTTCTCTTCTCTGAGGCTTATAATATTTTTTGTTTCTATACCTATCTTCTCCATATGTTAATGGTATTTGTACTATGTTATTGCAGAAATTATAATCTGATTTCTTCATAGACCTTTGTGCTTGTATGCTAGTACATACCTTTCTTAAATGTTTAAACACAAATGTTATAGCTTGGGAAATATTTACTACACGCCCTACTGATTCTTTCTTGTATTCCTCATATATTATAGATCCTAGAGGGTCTGGTAATTTGTTAAAATATCTTTCCACTACTCCTACATTATATCCTTGCTTTGCAGTGGTGGCATTATATAAATAATGTTGAGAAAATTCTTTTATACCTTTCCAACTAGTTAATGTTAATTTTTCTATTTCTCTCAACCTTTCATTTTGTAAAACTGTATTTCCTAATTCTGGATCTTCAGCTATAACCATATTTGATATGACATTTGCAAAATTATTAGGATTACTTCCGGCTCTTTTTAGTTCTTCATAAAGATTAGGATAATTTTCGACCCATTCTTCCCATAAAACTTTAACAGATTCTCCTAGAAATGTCTCGAGGTATGTTAGCATATCTTCTACCTTGTTGCCTATGCTATACTGATTTTGTATATATTTCTGGACTATTAAGCCTTTCCATATGCTAAGTATATTTGGCCAATCTACAGGGTCATGAGCTGCTAAGTTTAGAATTGCGCCATCATTCCTAGTATTTTGAAATTGTACTGGTTTTTCAAAGTCTCTTCTTTTGCTACCCATGTGTCTGTATTGTCCCGAAATATATGTGGGTTGGAAATCTTCTTTTTCCGGAGGCCATTGTCCAGCTGCCCTGGTTGGTCTTTCTCTTTCTCCTTCTCTTTTTACTGAGCTTTCACCAAATACTCTTTTTCTTTTACTGCTTTCCATTTCCATGGCTTCCATTGCATTATCTAAATTTTGCAATCCTATCTCATCTAGTGAATTTAGAAAATAACTATTTTCTTCAGAGTTATCACAGGCTTCATTTTCTGACCAAAATTCTTTCATTAATACTTCTTCTTCTTCATAACTTTCTGTTAGTATTTTGTTATTTATATCCCATTGCTCTTCTTCGCATAATTCTTTATTTTTACTGCTCTGAGCAGCATCATTGTTTTTATTCTTATCAATATCTTTTGTCGCTATGTTATTATTTACCATATTTGAACTACTAGTAACTGATTTTTTCTCGTTTTTTAATTTCTTTAACCTTGCAATCTCTCTAATAAAAAACAATTGCCTTTCTCTAATCTTAGGCCAATCTTTTATCATGGAATTATTATATTCCCACTCTATATGTTTTAACTTCATTTCCCAATGATTTATATCTTCATCTAAATCGGATTTCTCCATGCATTCAGTTGTGCCCTTATTCTTGTTATCATTATATTCTGAATCTGAGGCGAAAGATTCTACATCGTCTACAGTTGCAGCTTTGTAATCTGTGAACCTTATGCTACTGCTTCCTTCACAGTTTTGATAGCTTATGTAGTTATTGGGTTGTTTTAATTCTTTCTTCTCTATTAGTTCACTTATATTCCATTCCTCTCCTGCTCTTTCTTCAGAACTAATTTTAAGAGGACTCATAAATCTTATACCTTTCGATTGCATGCTTTCAATTACGTCATCTACATTTACTCTATATCTAGAGCTACTTTTGTTGGACAATCTTCCTATAAATTCTATGCTTACCAGCAAATTTGTTCCCTTAAAATCTTCATATCCCTTAGACTGGAACCCAAAGCTCATTTTCTCAATAAATTCCTTTACAGGCATCATTAGGTCTGGGGTTATGTAGGTTATAAGTCTATTTTCATTCATATCTCCTTCCATGAATCCTAATGCTGCTTTATCTATTGATCCCCATCTTTTGTCTAGTAATGTTATTAATACCTTTGCTCCTAATTTCTTTCTTGTCATTCCTTTTACTCCTATGATGTACATACCTTGGTGGATATATTTATACCCGCAATATTTGAGATCATTTTCTATGTTCTTGCTCACAATTCTTAATTCTACAGGATGTGTTAACACACTTAATTCTACTTCTCTAGATATTCTATATAGACCACTTCGGCTTTCAAACATTCCCATATGGTATACATGTTGCGGTTTTATTTTTCTTAGCGTATCTTTTTGATATCTTTCTAAATCACTTTGCAAATCTATGACTTCTTCTAAACTATCAATGTCATCTGACTTGCTGCATGACATTCTATGCATCATTGTTAGAGGTCTTGAATCTTGCCTAATTAATTGGAGGGTTTTGTCTCTTCTATTTTTAGATATGTCCATTTTTCAGAATTGATATTCCTTGGTGAAGCTAATATTCCGGACGAAGCTAAAACGATTTCCTTGTTGCTTTGCACACCTTTTAGCTTTTCTAAAATCTGAACTAATAATTGCAGGATTGTGTTATTTTGTCTTATTAATATATTGGAATCTTCTTTTGGCGAGTTGTGACTAGAAAATCCTACTGCAGGTGTTAAATATTTTTCTACTTCTTTTAATGCTTGATTATATTCGGACATAAAATTATGAGAGTATCAAGGTTTTTACCTCTTGAACCAACGCTTTGATTTCGAGTATATCTTGCCTTGTTTGTGGGCTTGGTAGAGGATCTTTGCTTTTATTTCTTCCGATTGATAGCACCTCTTCCTTAATGTAGTCGTTATTCTTGCAAATTGTATTCTGTCTTGATTTTGCTTCCTCTAATTTATGCAAAATTAAATCGACTTTATTATTCAGCAAAGTATACTTTTCTATGTGTTTTTGATATTCTCGAAATAAACTTTCAAATTTTTGATCCAAAATGTCTTGTCTTTTCCCCCAAGATATAAAGGAGTTATATATTAGATCAACTATAATATTCAACTGGCTATGCGTAGTATGCCAAGTATGTTCTTCAGAAGGATTTATTCTGCACCTTATATTAGTATGATCCTTGGTTTTTATTACTTTACCTTCGCTAACTTCTAAATTTAAGTACTTTAACCTTTCAATGATTAAACACTGGCTCTGATACCAACAATATAATATTAACAATTTTTTAAAATATGCACTAGAAATATTCAGATGATACGATAGATATGCGTATACGCTAATTTAAATTTTGAATATTACTGTTTAAATATTAATATTAATATTTTTCTTTTTGCAGGATCTTTTTTGGGCTGGCGAGGCCAACAAGCTATCGGTGTGTTTGTGCGGATGTAAAAGTCCTACTCGGTACTCACCGTTCTTTCCGCTATATTGCTTCAGGAGTAGCTAAGTTTCTTTCCCTAGATATATTTAGACAAGTTGATATGGGGTGTTTTCTTATCGTCATCCCAGGCAGTTCCACCCAGAGGGAACACTTCTCTACGGCTACCAGGTTCTCATTTCAACGCCACACGGCTTAACAGAGAACTACACGCAGAGGTTTCTCCTATAGGATCCCTAGCATAAGAACCCAACCCGTATAAACACGCTAAACAGACCAAGGGAAAAACAGAACTACTTCATTTCCACAATATAACATCCATTACGGTTTTCCCTTTCGGGAACCCCCGAAGGGTTTACACACAGAGAGGGGAGATTACCTGCCTACGGCCTTCCCTCTTACACTCCTTAATTTACACTGGAATTTTATTACACTGGAGGAAGAACTACTACTACTACTGAGCAGCGAGTAAGCTGGAACACTACGCTCTCTGCTCGGGATGGAATGCTGGTGCTGGTGTTGCTTGTGTCTTGCTTCGCTGCGTGAGGCTCTTATTTATAGCCAAAGGAGCAGCCCTTCACGAGAGCTCCTCAATAATTCTCCTCTTCTTTCTCCATACTAATCATGCGCCTATGTTGTAGGCTTTATAGGCTTGTAGTCTATGTAGGCTTCCTTTATAGCTTCATAGCTTCATGATCATCTTCCTTTATAGCTTCATAGCTTCATGATCATATGTTGGAAGGCATTATTGATGCAGCCTTCACGTTGCTTCTCTGGTGACATGCATGGCTTCATCTTATCTTCACCATAGCCATCTTGTCCTACACCATGATTGTGTCTTGGACCTTATTTCCAGAGTAGAAATATGTGGCCTACTCTTCTCATATGTCTGGCTTCTTCATGCTTGCCTACTGCGTACCAAAGAAATGGAACCATTGGCTGCACGCATGCATATTGGTTATTGACATTTTTTGTTATATGTTTTTCATTTTTTTTTTTTTTTTTAAATATATATGTCCTCCGCGCCCAAATTATTGATAGCAATATCAATATTATGGATATATGTCCTCCGCGCCCAAATTATACTCCTGAAGCAATATCAATATTAAATTTAAACACTAGCTCTCTGCTCTCTGCTCGGGATCTGAATAATTTGGGCGCGGAGGACATATATCCATAATATTGATATTGCTATCAATAATTTGGGCGCGGAGGACATATATCCATAATATTGATATTGCTATCAATAATTTGGGCGCGGAGGACATATATATTTAAAAAAAAAAAAAAAAAATGAAAAACATATAACAAAAAATGTCAATAACCAATATGCATGCGTGCAGCCAATGGTTCCATTTCTTTGGTACGCAGTAGGCAAGCATGAAGAAGCCAGACATATGAGAAGAGTAGGCCACATATTTCTACTCTGGAAATAAGGTCCAAGACACAATCATGGTGTAGGACAAGATGGCTATGGTGAAGATAAGATGAAGCCATGCATGTCACCAGAGAAGCAACGTGAAGGCTGCATCAATAATGCCTTCCAACATATGATCATGAAGCTATGAAGCTATAAAGGAAGATGATCATGAAGCTATGAAGCTATAAAGGAAGATGATCATGAAGCTATGAAGCTATAAAGGAAGATGATCATGAAGCTATGAAGCTATAAAGGAAGCCTACATAGACTACAAGCCTATAAAGCCTACAACATAGGCGCATGATTAGTATGGAGAAAGAAGAGGAGAATTATTGAGGAGCTCTCGTGAAGGGCTGCTCCTTTGGCTATAAATAAGAGCCTCACGCAGCGAAGCAAGACACAAGCAACACCAGCACCAGCATTCCATCCCGAGCAGAGAGCGTAGTGTTCCAGCTTACTCGCTGCTCAGTAGTAGTAGTAGTTCTTCCTCCAGTGTAATAAAATTCCAGTGTAAATTAAGGAGTGTAAGAGGGAAGGCCGTAGGCAGGTAATCTCCCCTCTCTGTGTGTAAACCCTTCGGGGGTTCCCGAAAGGGAAAACCGTAATGGATGTTATATTGTGGAAATGAAGTAGTTCTGTTTTTCCCTTGGTCTGTTTAGCGTGTTTATACGGGTTGGGTTCTTATGCTAGGGATCCTATAGGAGAAACCTCTGCGTGTAGTTCTCTGTTAAGCCGTGTGGCGTTGAAATGAGAACCTGGTAGCCGTAGAGAAGTGTTCCCTCTGGGTGGAACTGCCTGGGATGACGATAAGAAAACACCCCATATAAACACGCTAAACAGACCAAGGGAAAAACAGAACTACTTCATTTCCACAATATAACATCCATTACGGTTTTCCCTTTCGGGAACCCCCGAAGGGTTTACACACAGAGAGGGGAGATTACCTGCCTACGGCCTTCCCTCTTACACTCCTTAATTTACACTGGAATTTTATTACACTGGAGGAAGAACTACTACTACTACTGAGCAGCGAGTAAGCTGGAACACTACGCTCTCTGCTCGGGATGGAATGCTGGTGCTGGTGTTGCTTGTGTCTTGCTTCGCTGCGTGAGGCTCTTATTTATAGCCAAAGGAGCAGCCCTTCACGAGAGCTCCTCAATAATTCTCCTCTTCTTTCTCCATACTAATCATGCGCCTATGTTGTAGGCTTTATAGGCTTGTAGTCTATGTAGGCTTCCTTTATAGCTTCATAGCTTCATGATCATCTTCCTTTATAGCTTCATAGCTTCATGATCATCTTCCTTTATAGCTTCATAGCTTCATGATCATATGTTGGAAGGCATTATTGATGCAGCCTTCACGTTGCTTCTCTGGTGACATGCATGGCTTCATCTTATCTTCACCATAGCCATCTTGTCCTACACCATGATTGTGTCTTGGACCTTATTTCCAGAGTAGAAATATGTGGCCTACTCTTCTCATATGTCTGGCTTCTTCATGCTTGCCTACTGCGTACCAAAGAAATGGAACCATTGGCTGCACGCATGCATATTGGTTATTGACATTTTTTGTTATATGTTTTTCATTTTTTTTTTTTTTTTAAATATATATGTCTGATAAACACGCTAAACAGACCAAGGGAAAAACAGAACTACTTCATTTCCACAATATAACATCCATTACGGTTTTCCCTTTCGGGAACCCCCGAAGGGTTTACACACAGAGAGGGGAGATTACCTGCCTACGGCCTTCCCTCTTACACTCCTTAATTTACACTGGAATTTTATTACACTGGAGGAAGAACTACTACTACTACTGAGCAGCGAGTAAGCTGGAACACTACGCTCTCTGCTCGGGATGGAATGCTGGTGCTGGTGTTGCTTGTGTCTTGCTTCGCTGCGTGAGGCTCTTATTTATAGCCAAAGGAGCAGCCCTTCACGAGAGCTCCTCAATAATTCTCCTCTTCTTTCTCCATACTAATCATGCGCCTATGTTGTAGGCTTTATAGGCTTGTAGTCTATGTAGGCTTCCTTTATAGCTTCATAGCTTCATGATCATCTTCCTTTATAGCTTCATAGCTTCATGATCATCTTCCTTTATAGCTTCATAGCTTCATGATCATATGTTGGAAGGCATTATTGATGCAGCCTTCACGTTGCTTCTCTGGTGACATGCATGGCTTCATCTTATCTTCACCATAGCCATCTTGTCCTACACCATGATTGTGTCTTGGACCTTATTTCCAGAGTAGAAATATGTGGCCTACTCTTCTCATATGTCTGGCTTCTTCATGCTTGCCTACTGCGTACCAAAGAAATGGAACCATTGGCTGCACGCATGCATATTGGTTATTGACATTTTTTGTTATATGTTTTTCATTTTTTTTTTTTTTTTTTTAAATATATATGTCCTCCGCGCCCAAATTATTGATAGCAATATCAATATTATGGATATATGTCCTCCGCGCCCAAATTATTGATAGTAATATCAATTTTACTGCAGTACTATTTGTATTCAAATCATCATGGCTTATTCTGGTTTCTGCCCATGTCCTGCAATGTCCATATGATCATCATCTGAAAGATTAAAATCATATTTTGTCAAATATTCCTTCTTTATTTCTTCAAATTTTTCATCAAATTCTGCTCGCAATTCTTTTAAAATTTCTTCTTTTAGTGATTTCTTAGAGTCTTCGAACTTCTCTTCTATCTTAATGTTTACATATTCGATATCTAGTGGGTCCACACCCTTCACTAGACAATCTTTATATGTTTGATATTTTGGGGAATCTTCTTCTTTAATTCTCTTAGAGTTTGATGCTTCCCCCTTTTGAGTTGACGATGCAGGGATATTCTTATCTATTCCCTTACACTTTTGAATGTATTCCTTTGCTTTTGGTTCTATATAGTAATTTTCACCAATAATGCTCCTTGCTTGTTTCAAGGCTTCATTAATATCAATATACTTCTTCCATGTTATATCTTCTTTTTTCTTTCTTGCGACCATCTTTTCCTTTATTATTTCTTCAAAGGTCATGTATATGCCTGGGTTTGTCCCATCAAATAGGACATAAAGTGGTTTTATTTCTTGGATATCAATATTTGCTGATATTGAACCTTTCTTATTCATCATATTGAAATATTCTGCTAGGCTATTCAGAATAGACAGCATATAGCCTTTGTCTTCTCTTCTATTATTGTATTGATACCAAAAGTTATCAAGTATGCTTGATTGAACTTCGTCAAGAATGATATGATTCTTAGGCTTGAAGTTGAATGTATTCGGTGGGAATATTTTTAAGCTATTCTCGATCCCGAAGGTGAACACTTCCGATCCATTTGGAAGCAACCCCTTCTTCATTCCTGCAAAATTGTCGAACGAGAGAATATGTCAGGTAAACAATTATCTTTTCCTTTGATATGCTCAAAGATAACTTTATATCCATTTCCTGTTATAATATCTTCAAATAAGACCCATCTTCTAGTAGAACTTTTCTTACTATTTATTTGATTATAGTATCTGCATATTGCTTCGCAATCTGTTCGTACTGTGAATTCCTTAAATCCCAAATATAGCCTAAATGCATTTATTGCATGAACTACTGCGAGAATTTCTCTATCAATATTATTCACTGTTTTCAATTTATAGCTTCCTGAGGCATATCTGCATATTTTCTCTTCTGCTTTAGCAGAGTACTTATTTGGTTTTTGTTTTAATATAGCTCCCCATCCAACTTTGGATGCATCTGTTTCAATTATAAAATAATGATCTTCTAATGGTAATTCTAAGGGTTTCAAGCTTTTAACCTTATCTTTAATAGCCTGAACTAATTTTATATCTTCAGAATTAAAATATTTTTGACCATTCTTTCTTAGTTTTGCATATAAAGGTCCAGCTAGTTTCGCTAGGTTATCTATATAATTTCTTGCATAATTTACAATTCCTAAGAATTGTTGTAAGACCTTTTTATCATTCATAGTGTCAGGAAATTGTAGTATTTTCTTAGCAATATGCTCTTGTAGATAAATTTTTCCTTCTCCAATTTCATGTCCTAGAAAATTAATTTTCTCTTTGCATATTTCCATTTTCTTTTTAGATAATATTAACCCATTCTGTTCTACCTTTCTAAAGAAAACTTCAAGGTGAGCAATGTGTTCTTTGTAAGATTTTGAAAATACTAATAAATCATCTACATAAACTAATATGAATGCTTGATTCTCATTAAATATATTTTGCATTTTCCTTTGAAATAGTGCAGGGGCATTTTTTAATCCTAATGGCATTACAAGCCATTCATAGTGACCTTGTGGACACGTAAAAGCTGTCCATGGAATTGATTCTTCTGCCATTTTTACTTGCCAAAACCCTGCTTTTAAGTCGAATTTAGAAAAGATTTTACTTCCTTGTATTCTATTGATCCACTCTTGTTTATTGGGTATATTGTATGCATCATCTACCGTATTATCATTAAGTCTTTTATAGTTAATAACCATTCTAGATTTTCCTCTTACTTCTTCGGCATGATTTCTAACTATAAATGCTGCAGATCTGTGGGGGCTTCTACTTTCTCTAATTGCTTTTAATTTTAATAACTCTTCAATATGCATTTTAAATTCTTCTATATCCTTGGGAGTAGCTTCTATCGGTCCTGACTTAATTATATAATCAGGGTTTATAATATTTATTTTGCATACTATGGAATTCTTATCCCAATGTTTCATTGGTATTTCCCCAATGATTTGTAAATCTTCTAATCTTTGTACAATCTTGTCTATATCTTTCTTAGATTTTATATCTCTATACCAGTTTGGAGAGAATGATTGTAATCCTATACATTCTATGCATGTATTCTCTATATGATATTCTTCTATGGTGTCACTTGGTTCTTCTTCTATGCAGGTTTCAGAAATTTCTGCGCGTGGCAAATATTCACTGTCTAAATTAGATATTTCTACATTTTGCAAAGATTTTCTTTGCTTTCTGATCTCAGATATGTATGGTACACTATCTTGATATGGGATGAATGTAACACCTTCTTCATGTATAATTGTTGTTTGTAACGATTGTTGTAAAAATCTTAATCCCAATATCATGTCGTCATTGATTAACGATAAATCTCTTACTGTAATTTCGTCTATTATATATTTAGTGCCATTTATATATGCTGCAATGTTATATGCCAATTGTTTATGGATTTTCTTTATTCCTGACATGTCTGTAGACACTTCAGCTTTACTATCGTCTATAGTCGTAACTATTTCAGGACATCTCATAAAATATTTATCGTGAATGATATTTTTTGTGCAACCTGTATCTAATAGTGCCAATATTTTGAACGAAATATTTGGCTTTAAAACTATTTTAACTGGGATTCTTATTCCATAAACTTCCTTAAATGGTAATTTAACTACGTATTTATTTCCAAAACTAGTAATTGCATCTTTTAATTGGATTAACCTGTCCCCTTTGTTTTCTCTTGCTGTTACCATTTGATCTTTAAGTTCAGTGTTTTGGGTGGTATTATCTCTTTGTTCTATTGTACTATTATTATCTTTTTCTACCTTATATTTTAGCTCTTCTAATTCTGCTTCTAATTTATTTATTCTATTTTCTAAATTCCTAACCCTACTTGATAATATGTTATCTTCAGGTTCATACTCTATTTCTTGTCTCCAATTCTGATTACGAGCCTTTAAACAAGAAGCACATGCTTGTCTTAAACATAAGCTACATGTAGATCTATTTTCTTGACTTGGGTAGTATATACAGAAAGCACATTTAATGTTATAATCTCCTTTTCCTCTAACCCAATCATGTTCACAATCTACTTGATTCATCATTTCAACTTTTAATCCTGCTAAATGATCTATTAAATCTATCTCATCTTCGCTTGACTCATATTCTGGGGTCTCATTTTCTACTTCATCTGTTTCTATGATTGAATATATTGACTCATCATCTTTTATTTCATCATCACAAACTAATATATTCTCATTAACACTATCAATGATTAACACCCTTTCTTGCTCTTCGTATTTACTAGAATACCTCTTTTGGTCCTTATTAGGGCAAGTTTTACTTAGATGATCGGGTGAATTACATATAAAACACCTACAAGTTTTATCATAAGATTTTCTTGGGTTATATCTTCTAACATTTCGCTTGTGTAAAAATGGGGCTCTATTATCCGACCTTCTTAGAAAATATCTTTTCTTTGTTCTATAATTCTTATTTTCTCTTCTCTGAGGCTTATAATATTTTTTGTTTCTATACCTATCTTCTCCATATGTTAATGGTATTTGTACTATGTTATTGCAGAAATTATAATCTGATTTCTTCATAGACCTTTGTGCTTGTATGCTAGTACATACCTTTCTTAAATGTTTAAACACAAATGTTATAGCTTGGGAAATATTTACTACACGCCCTACTGATTCTTTCTTGTATTCCTCATATATTATAGATCCTAGAGGGTCTGGTAATTTGTTAAAATATCTTTCCACTACTCCTACATTATATCCTTGCTTTGCAGTGGTGGCATTATATAAATAATGTTGAGAAAATTCTTTTATACCTTTCCAACTAGTTAATGTTAATTTTTCTATTTCTCTCAACCTTTCATTTTGTAAAACTGTATTTCCTAATTCTGGATCTTCAGCTATAACCATATTTGATATGACATTTGCAAAATTATTAGGATTACTTCCGGCTCTTTTTAGTTCTTCATAAAGATTAGGATAATTTTCGACCCATTCTTCCCATAAAACTTTAACAGATTCTCCTAGAAATGTCTCGAGGTATGTTAGCATATCTTCTACCTTGTTGCCTATGCTATACTGATTTTGTATATATTTCTGGACTATTAAGCCTTTCCATATGCTAAGTATATTTGGCCAATCTACAGGGTCATGAGCTGCTAAGTTTAGAATTGCGCCATCATTCCTAGTATTTTGAAATTGTACTGGTTTTTCAAAGTCTCTTCTTTTGCTACCCATGTGTCTGTATTGTCCCGAAATATATGTGGGTTGGAAATCTTCTTTTTCCGGAGGCCATTGTCCAGCTGCCCTGGTTGGTCTTTCTCTTTCTCCTTCTCTTTTTACTGAGCTTTCACCAAATACTCTTTTTCTTTTACTGCTTTCCATTTCCATGGCTTCCATTGCATTATCTAAATTTTGCAATCCTATCTCATCTAGTGAATTTAGAAAATAACTATTTTCTTCAGAGTTATCACAGGCTTCATTTTCTGACCAAAATTCTTTCATTAATACTTCTTCTTCTTCATAACTTTCTGTTAGTATTTTGTTATTTATATCCCATTGCTCTTCTTCGCATAATTCTTTATTTTTACTGCTCTGAGCAGCATCATTGTTTTTATTCTTATCAATATCTTTTGTCGCTATGTTATTATTTACCATATTTGAACTACTAGTAACTGATTTTTTCTCGTTTTTTAATTTCTTTAACCTTGCAATCTCTCTAATAAAAAACAATTGCCTTTCTCTAATCTTAGGCCAATCTTTTATCATGGAATTATTATATTCCCACTCTATATGTTTTAACTTCATTTCCCAATGATTTATATCTTCATCTAAATCGGATTTCTCCATGCATTCAGTTGTGCCCTTATTCTTGTTATCATTATATTCTGAATCTGAGGCGAAAGATTCTACATCGTCTACAGTTGCAGCTTTGTAATCTGTGAACCTTATGCTACTGCTTCCTTCACAGTTTTGATAGCTTATGTAGTTATTGGGTTGTTTTAATTCTTTCTTCTCTATTAGTTCACTTATATTCCATTCCTCTCCTGCTCTTTCTTCAGAACTAATTTTAAGAGGACTCATAAATCTTATACCTTTCGATTGCATGCTTTCAATTACGTCATCTACATTTACTCTATATCTAGAGCTACTTTTGTTGGACAATCTTCCTATAAATTCTATGCTTACCAGCAAATTTGTTCCCTTAAAATCTTCATATCCCTTAGACTGGAACCCAAAGCTCATTTTCTCAATAAATTCCTTTACAGGCATCATTAGGTCTGGGGCTATGTAGGTTATAAGTCTATTTTCATTCATATCTCCTTCCATGAATCCTAATGCTGCTTTATCTATTGATCCCCATCTTTTGTCTAGTAATGTTATTAATACCTTTGCTCCTAATTTCTTTCTTGTCATTCCTTTTACTCCTATGATGTACATACCTTGGTGGATATATTTATACCCGCAATATTTGAGATCATTTTCTATGTTCTTGCTCACAATTCTTAATTCTACAGGATGTGTTAACACACTTAATTCTACTTCTCTAGATATTCTATATAGACCACTTCGGCTTTCAAACATTCCCATATGGTATACATGTTGCGGTTTTATTTTTCTTAGCGTATCTTTTTGATATCTTTCTAAATCACTTTGCAAATCTATGACTTCTTCTAAACTATCAATGTCATCTGACTTGCTGCATGACATTCTATGCATCATTGTTAGAGGTCTTGAATCTTGCCTAATTAATTGGAGGGTTTTGTCTCTTCTATTTTTAGATATGTCCATTTTTCAGAATTGATATTCCTTGGTGAAGCTAATATTCCGGACGAAGCTAAAACGATTTCCTTGTTGCTTTGCACACCTTTTAGCTTTTCTAAAATCTGAACTAATAATTGCAGGATTGTGTTATTTTGTCTTATTAATATATTGGAATCTTCTTTTGGCGAGTTGTGACTAGAAAATCCTACTGCAGGTGTTAAATATTTTTCTACTTCTTTTAATGCTTGATTATATTCGGACATAAAATTATGAGAGTATCAAGGTTTTTACCTCTTGAACCAACGCTTTGATTTCGAGTATATCTTGCCTTGTTTGTGGGCTTGGTAGAGGATCTTTGCTTTTATTTCTTCCGATTGATAGCACCTCTTCCTTAATGTAGTCGTTATTCTTGCAAATTGTATTCTGTCTTGATTTTGCTTCCTCTAATTTATGCAAAATTAAATCGACTTTATTATTCAGCAAAGTATACTTTTCTATGTGTTTTTGATATTCTCGAAATAAACTTTCAAATTTTTGATCCAAAATGTCTTGTCTTTTCCCCCAAGATATAAAGGAGTTATATATTAGATCAACTATAATATTCAACTGGCTATGCGTAGTATGCCAAGTATGTTCTTCAGAAGGATTTATTCTGCACCTTATATTAGTATGATCCTTGGTTTTTATTACTTTACCTTCGCTAACTTCTAAATTTAAGTACTTTAACCTTTCAATGATTAAACACTAGCTCTGATACCAACAATATAATATTAACAATTTTTTAAAATATGCACTAGAAATATTCAGATGATACGATAGATATGCGTATACGCTAATTTAAATTTTGAATATTACTGTTTAAATATTAATATTAATATTTTTCTTTTTGCAGGATCTTTTTTGGGCTGGCGAGGCCAACAAGCTATCGGTGTGTTTGTGCGGATGTAAAAGTCCTACTCGGTACTCACCGTTCTTTCCGCTATATTGCTTCAGGAGTAGCTAAGTTTCTTTCCCTAGATATATTTAGACAAGTTGATATGGGGTGTTTTCTTATCGTCATCCCAGGCAGTTCCACCCAGAGGGAACACTTCTCTACGGCTACCAGGTTCTCATTTCAACGCCACACGGCTTAACAGAGAACTACACGCAGAGGTTTCTCCTATAGGATCCCTAGCATAAGAACCCAACCCGTATAATTTTTTAAAATATGCACTAGAAATATTCAGATGATACGATAGATATGCGTATACGCTAATTTAATATTGATATTGGGCGCCAGACATATGAGAAGAGTAGGCCACATATTTCTACTCTGGAAATAAGGTCCAAGACACAATCATGGTGTAGGACAAGATGGCTATGGTGAAGATAAGATGAAGCCATGCATGTCACCAGAGAAGCAACGTGAAGGCTGCATCAATAATGCCTTCCAACATATGATCATGAAGCTATGAAGCTATAAAGGAAGATGATCATGAAGCTATGAAGCTATAAAGGAAGCCTACATAGACTACAAGCCTATAAAGCCTACAACATAGGCGCATGATTAGTATGGAGAAAGAAGAGGAGAATTATTGAGGAGCTCTCGTGAAGGGCTGCTCCTTTGGCTATAAATAAGAGCCTCACGCAGCGAAGCAAGACACAAGCAACACCAGCACCAGCATTCCATCCCGAGCAGAGAGCGTAGTGTTCCAGCTTACTCGCTGCTCAGTAGTAGTAGTAGTTCTTCCTCCAGTGTAATAAAATTCCAGTGTAAATTAAGGAGTGTAAGAGGGAAGGCCGTAGGCAGGTAATCTCCCCTCTCTGTGTGTAAACCCTTCGGGGGTTCCCGAAAGGGAAAACCGTAATGGATGTTATATTGTGGAAATGAAGTAGTTCTGTTTTTCCCTTGGTCTGTTTAGCGTGTTTATACGGGTTGGGTTCTTATGCTAGGGATCCTATAGGAGAAACCTCTGCGTGTAGTTCTCTGTTAAGCCGTGTGGCGTTGAAATGAGAACCTGGTAGCCGTAGAGAAGTGTTCCCTCTGGGTGGAACTGCCTGGGATGACGATAAGAAAACACCCCATATCAACTTGTCTAAATATATCTAGGGAAAGAAACTTAGCTACTCCTGAAGCAATATAGCGGAAAGAACGGTGAGTACCGAGTAGGACTTTTACATCCGCACAAACACACCGATAGCTTGTTGGCCTCGCCAGCCCAAAAAAGATCCTGCAAAAAGAAAAATATTAATATTAATATTTAAACAGTAATATTCAAAATTTAAATTAGCGTATACGCATATCTATCGTATCATCTGAATATTTCTAGTGCATATTTTAAAAAATTGTTAATATTATATTGTTGGTATCAGAGCTAGTGTTTAATCATTGAAAGGTTAAAGTACTTAAATTTAGAAGTTAGCGAAGGTAAAGTAATAAAAACCAAGGATCATACTAATATAAGGTGCAGAATAAATCCTTCTGAAGAACATACTTGGCATACTACGCATAGCCAGTTGAATATTATAGTTGATCTAATATATAACTCCTTTATATCTTGGGGGAAAAGACAAGACATTTTGGATCAAAAATTTGAAAGTTTATTTCGAGAATATCAAAAACACATAGAAAAGTATACTTTGCTGAATAATAAAGTCGATTTAATTTTGCATAAATTAGAGGAAGCAAAATCAAGACAGAATACAATTTGCAAGAATAACGACTACATTAAGGAAGAGGTGCTATCAATCGGAAGAAATAAAAGCAAAGATCCTCTACCAAGCCCACAAACAAGGCAAGATATACTCGAAATCAAAGCGTTGGTTCAAGAG